>OW569413.2:87950247-90450247 GCA_937662695.2 Halyzia sedecimguttata
ATTGAGGGGTTGTTAAGGTGTCACAAATTATTTCACTATATGGGGGGTGTTCAGCAAGCTCGGAATAAACGATTCCCATCAAAAAATCGCCAGCAACGGACGTTTTAGCGATACGAGAGAATTTCCAATTTTGGGGGTGTGATTGAGGGGTTGTTAAGGTGTCACAAATTATTTCACTATATGGAACGTGTTCAGCAAGCTCGGAATAAACGATTCGCATCAAAAAATCGCCAGCAACGGACGTTTTAGCGATACGAGAGAATTTCCAATTTTGGGGGTGTGATTGAGGGGTTGTTAAGGTGTCACAAATTATTTCACTATATGGGGGGTGTTCAGTAAGCTTGGAATAAACGATTCGCATATAAAAATCGCCAGCAACGGAAATTTTAGCGATACGAGAGAATTTCCAATTTTGGGGGGTTGATTAAGGGGTTGTTAAGGTGTCACAAATTATTTCACTATATGGAAGGTATTCAGTAAGCTTGGAATAAACGATTCGCATATAAAAATCGCCAGCAACGGAAATTTTAGCGATACGAGAGAATTTCCAATTTTGGGGGTGTGATTGAGGGGTTGTTAATGTGTCACAAATTATTTCACTATATGGAAGGTATTTAGTAAGCTTGGAATAAACGATTCGCATCAAAAAATCGCCAGCAACGGACGTTTTAGCGATACGAGAGAATTTCCAATTTTGGGGGTGTGATTGAGGGGTTGTTAAGGTGTCACAAATTATTTCACTATATGGAACGTGTTCAGCAAGCTCGGAATAAACGATTCGCATCAAAAAATCGCCAGCAACGGACGTTTTAGCGATACGAGAGAATTTCCAATTTTGGGGGTGTGATTGAGGGGTTGTTAAGGTGTCACAAATTATTTCACTATATGGGGGGTGTTCAGTAAGCTTGGAATAAACGATTCGCATATAAAAATCGCCAGCAACGGAAATTTTAGCGATACGAGAGAATTTCCAATTTTGGGGGGTTGATTAAGGGGTTGTTAAGGTGTCACAAATTATTTCACTATATGGAAGGTATTCAGTAAGCTTGGAATAAACGATTCGCATATAAAAATCGCCAGCAACGGACGTTTTAGCGATACGAGAGAATTTCCAATTTTGGGGGGTTGATTAAGGGGTTGTTAAGGTGTCACAAATTATTTCACTATATGGAAGGTATTCAGTTAGCTTGGAATAAACGATTCGCATCAAAAAATCGCCAGCAACGGACGTTTTAGCGATACGAGAGAATTTTCAATTTTGGGGGGTTGATTAAGGGGTTGTTAAGGTGTCACAAATTATTTCACTATATGGAACGTTTTCAGCAAGCTTGGAGTGAACGATTCGCATCAAAAAATCGCCAGCAACGGACGTTTTAGCGATACGAGAGAATTTCCAATTTTGGGGGTGTGATTGAGGGGTTGTTAAGGTGTCACAAATTATTTCACTATATGGAACGTGTTCAGCAAGCTCGGAATAAACGATTCGCATCAAAAAATCGCCAGCAACGGACGTTTTAGCGATACGAGAGAATTTCCAATTTTGGGGGTGTGATTGAGGGGTTGTTAAGGTGTCACAAATTATTTCACTATATGGGGGGTGTTCAGTAAGCTTGGAATAAACGATTCGCATATAAAAATCGCCAGCAACGGAAATTTTAGCGATACGAGAGAATTTCCAATTTTGGGGGGTTGATTAAGGGGTTGTTAAGGTGTCACAAATTATTTCACTATATGGAAGGTATTCAGTAAGCTTGGAATAAACGATTCGCATATAAAAATCGCCAGCAACGGAAATTTTAGCGATACGAGAGAATTTCCAATTTTGGGGGTGTGATTGAGGGGTTGTTAATGTGTCACAAATTATTTCACTATATGGAAGGTATTTAGTAAGCTTGGAATAAACGATTCGCATCAAAAAATCGCCAGCAACGGACGTTTTAGCGATACGAGAGAATTTCCAATTTTGGGGGTGTGATTGAGGGGTTGTTAAGGTGTCACAAATTATTGCACTATATGGAACGTGTTCAGCAAGCTCGGAATAAACGATTCGCATCAAAAAATCGCCAGCAACGGACGTTTTAGCGATACGAGAGAATTTCAAATTTTGGGGGTGTGATTGAGGGGTTGTTAAGGTGTCACAAATTATTTCACTATATGGGGGGGTGTTCAGTAAGCTTGGAATAAACGATTCGCATATAAAAATCGCCAGCAACGGAAATTTTAGCGATACGAGAGAATTTCCAATTTTGGGGGGTTGATTAAGGGGTTGTTAAGGTGTCACAAATTATTTCACTATATGGAAGGTATTCAGTAAGCTTGGAATAAACGATTCGCATATAAAAATCGCCAGCAACGGACGTTTTAGCGATACGAGAGAATTTCCAATTTTGGGGGGTTGATTAAGGGGTTGTTAAGGTGTCACAAATTATTTCACTATATGGAAGGTATTCAGTAAGCTTGGAATAAACGATTCGCATCAAAAAATCGCCAGCAACGGACGTTTTAGCGATACGAGAGAATTTCTAATTTTGGGGGGTTGATTAAGGGGTTGTTAAGGTGTCACAAATTATTTCACTATATGGAACGTTTTCAGCAAGCTTGGAGTGAACGATTCGCATCAAAAAATCGCCAGCAACGGACGTTTTAGCGATACGAGAGAATTTACAATTTTGGGGGTGTGATTGAGGGGTTGTTAAGGTGTCACAAATTATTTCACTATATGGAACGTGTTCAGCAAGCTTGGAGTAAACGATTCGCATCAAAAAATCGCCAGCAACGGACGTTTTAGCGATACGAGAGAGTTTCCAATTTCGGGGGTGTGATTGAGGGGTTGTTAAGGTGTCACAAATTATTTCACTATATGGAACGTGTTCAGTAAGCTTGGAATAAACGATTCGCATCAAAAAATCGCCAGCAACGGACGTTTTAGCGATACGAGAGAATTTCCAATTTTAGGGGTGTGATTGAGGGGTTGATAAGGTGTCACAAATTATTTCACTATATGAATCGTCTTCAGTAAGCTTGGAATAAACGATTCGCATCAAAAAATCGCCAGCAACGGACGCTTTAGCGATTACGAGATTTTCCAAGTTTGGGGGTGGGGGGTACTTAGGGGGTTGTTAAGGTGTCACAAATTATTTCACTATATGGAACGTGTTCAGCAAGCTTGGAATAATCGATTCGCATCAAAAAATCGCCAGCAACGGTCGTTTTAGCGATTACGAGATTTTCCAAGTTTGGGGGTGTGATTGAGGGGTTGCTAAGGTGTCACAAAATATTTCACTATATGGAACGTGTTCAGTAAGGTTGGAATAAACGATTCGCACCAAAAAATCGCCAGCAACGGACATTTGAAGTGGTCTGCGCATTTTTTCAACTTCGGGGGTAGCTTGGGGTGTTTTTCAGGGGTGAAAAATTATTTTCTTCTGTGGAACTCATTTAACTCTCAAATTGAATGATATTCCAAAAAAAAACCTAATTGTAGCGGTTCTTTTCGCTCAGATACGATAATAGACAATTCGAAAAAACCGTTGCGGAAAACCGTTGCTGCATTCACACCCGTTGCCTATAGACAAATTCAAATGTTGCATTCAGATGCACAGCCTAACCTGAAAATTTCAAGACGCTATCTCTTTCCGTTCTCAGTTTATCGTGACATTAAAAATATTTTTCAATAATTTTTTTTAAATTACTTAGTGAGGCGATTCTCACAAAATGTCACAAACGTGCTTAAGTTCATATTCTACAACTATTCACCAAGTTTCAATTCCATGGGATTTATATTGTTTGAAAATAAAATGGTTACTCGGAAACAATTGGCCCGATTATGCCCATTAACAAACGTGTCCGTCGTATTGGGATGCGCCACCTACCCTGGAAATTTCAAGTAGCTATCTCATTCCTTTCTCAAGCTATCGTGGCAACAGACGGCCGGACATAATCAAATTTTTCCTCGAATTCTTCATCAGGTAGTCGAGTCGAACTTAATCTTTTGAGACTATTTTCGGCAAAAAGTTCTAAAATTACAGATATTTGGGCAAAATGATAACACGTATGTTCTGGGGAACATCGCGGTATCATTTTGCCCAAATGTCTGTAATTTTCGATTTTTTTGCCGTAAATGGTCTCAAACGATTGGGTTTGACTCCCCGATGAAGAATTCGAGGTAAAATTTGATTCTGTCCGGCCGGCCGGCTGTTGACACGATAACTTGAGAACGGAAAGAGCTAGCTGAAATTTTCAGGGTAGGTGGCACATCCCAATACGTCGGACAAGTTCGTTAATGGGCATAACCGGCCCGAGTAATTATTTTGTTTTCTTGTTTTCTACCAATTCAAATCCGATCGAATTGAAACTTGGTGATTAGTTGTAGAATACAAACCGAAGGACGTTTGTAAAATTCGCCATTTTCGGCAAAAAATTCGAAAATTACAGACATTTGGGCAAAATGATAACGCGATGTTCCTCAGAACATCGCTCAAAAATGCAATAGAATTAACATAAAACGCCCTGTAGATTGCTAACGGTTTAAAATAGGAAAAAAATGGTATTTGGAAATAAAATTCAGAATTGAATCATCTTTCGAATGGCATAATAAAAAAGGTATGTCCCTGGGGAAAAAAAATTGACGGCGCCGCGACGCCAGCCATCTTTAATTTTTACGCCAACTTCTACACGCATCCCAAGTCAACGTTGACTTGAACAAAACGGCGTTTACCGAATTAAAATATATTCAGCCGTTTCGGAGAAAATTGTGGTGACGAAGATAAGTGAATCACCCTGTACAGTAACCAAGACAATGTATTTATTCCATTAGGTTGTTCCACATTGTATAATTTCCAACTCTAGATACAAGTTTTACTTGCCAACAAATGTTCCAAGTCCCGTAGGTAAACTTTGAAAACGTAAGCTGCGAGAAAGCACCGAACCCAGTCTAATGGCACCCAAAAAAAATCTATGATTAATCGGAAATATGCCTAATTGAAGCATTCTGTCATAAAAAATAATGAGTTTAATGACTGCACCACGGATCTATCGCGATAAGCTCTACAATTTGTACGCTTTCTTTCTGCTTGTAAACGTTCACGAAACGAGTCAAATAACACAATTGATTAATTCAATGTAATTCCATTATGACTACGAGATTCCGCCTTCTAGCGTTTATTGTAATGGAATTACACGAAACGCTCGCTGTGAAGTGCTTTAAAACAGAAGATTAATTTTTACGACCATCGTATAATGGTGAGTATAATGAATTAGAGTGGACTGTATGTCAGGGAGCATGATCATTGTTTGTTGTTTTGCTCGTTACACGGAACATTATGGAGATACATTTAAACCACTTTCTTTATCCCGTTTTTGGCGCTCTTGTTCCTCGGAACAGAGTGCTTATCAATTTACCCAAATGTCTGTAATTTTCGAATTTTTGGCTGAAAATGGTATCCAACGATTTGGTTCGACTCACTGATCAATAATCCGTGATCGAAATCGATTCTGTCCGCGCTTCCGTTAACACGATAACTCTCGAACGAAAGGAGTTAGGGGATTGAAATTTGCAGGGTAGTTTTGTAGCGTAAATATCTCGGACGAGTTCGTTAACGGGCGAAATCCATCAAGCGGTTTTGGAGTAATGGTCGTTTTTATTAAAAACTAAAAACAATTTTTTATGAATATTTCCGAAACCGATCACTTGATCTATCTGAAATTTAGCATCAAATTGTAGAATCATGACCTTTAGACGCATGTGAAGTTTTGTATTGATCGGGTTACCGTGAAGTGAAAAAATTTTCACAGTAGGTTAGGGGGATAAACATCTCGGTTAAGTTCGCTATTGGGCAAAATAGGTTCCGGAGCAACGAAAAAAAAATTTTTTTTTAACTTACAAATTTCAAAATAATTTTTTTTAAGATGCATTTTTACCATAAAAATCCATTGATATCATTTTCAACTCCAACAAGCTAATACTTTCGGAGATATGATTTTTCGAAATTACAATAATGAATCGTACTTCTATTTTTCACAGAATGCTATAATTATTCTATCTATGATTTATTATATGATTTGTGTTCATACTCGTACATGTCATCCTGTTCTATAAGAGAGAGTCAAATTCATTTCAGCTATTCTAATTTGATTTCTTCCATGATGCAGTTCTCATTCTCATGATTGCTCATTTAATCTTGATAAATAAACTATCATTTGAATTGAACTTCCTTTATGATGCAGTTCTATCACATGAATACATTGATAACTCTGAGAAACCAATACTTTCGGAGATATAATTTGTCTGTTTGAACTAGAGCGCCAGAAAGCTCCTGTCCACAGGGCTTGAACCCATTTTTATTAAGCAAACCTTACTTATTCTAACGTTTGATAAACAATCAACATGAATTACATGGAAATGTGGAATTTATTTGACGAAATGCTATTCACTAACGAGAATTATTGTGTCTTATTGGAATTTCTCCCAGTGATGATATAGCACTATTCAAATTATGGATAATGCACTTCAGGCTAGAGATAGGGGATTTCTGGCTTGAAATATATACTGAAATTGCATTTTTTCAATTGTTTCGAATGAAAAAAGAAACCTTCCATAATTAAATTTGTTTGATGAAATTATAGAAAATGATTCTCACCACCTATGATTAAAAAAAAGTAAAGAGGTGGGCACTAACCAGTACAACAAGAACGTAGTCTACTAGTCTTTTTGTAGTTTATATCCAAGCCAGATTGCCTTCATTCTATTACCGCTTAGTAAAAAATTTGCCGTTTGGCGGTCTGTAATGACGAAGTAATTCACTCCTTGGTAGTTCAGAGTATATTAAAAAAATTCCACGCTTCCTTTGCCACAGCCGTTTCGATTGCTTTCAACAGTTTCAAACTTTCAATACTTTTGACAATTTCAAACTTTCAACAAATGTCAACCGCTAGTAACCCACCTCAAGTACCCGGTTATAAATTCTGATACCGGTATCAAATGTCGAAATGACAGCTTTGGAGGGGAACTTCCGTTACCGCTTGTAACCACTCTCGCTAAAATGTAGAAATTATAAACGTTTGATACCGGTATTAAGCGGTATCGTCGCTAATGATTATTAAATTCACTTCAGGCACGTCAAAAGTCAAAAACTGTTGGCAACTTAGTTTGTCTAGTGCAAAGAAATGGACCGGTACACCTCGATCGTTGAAATATTCAGATATTTCGGCAATTTCTTCACCACTATAGATCAGATCGAGTTCGAATCTAGAACGTTACTGTGAAATAAGGTTTTGAATGCTCTCGCAGAATTTCAACGAGATCTGACTGATAGTTTCTGAGATATAGAATTATTTAAATGTTTAATTTTCCATTTTTCACAAAATTTTGCATAAGTATTCTTGTCGGTATTTTCCAACTAACTACATCGCATTAATTCTAATTTTTGTAAACTCTCTTTCTCTATTTTCCCTGACATCTTACGCACATCGATAAGAGAGCAACTGCTAGGATTTTCGAAGGATGTGGTTAAGTTACCACGGGAGAATCCCAATGAATCATCGAGACCAATCAACTTCGAAAATTCCGATTCAAAAGGCTTGTTCATTTCCCATATGAAAATTCGACACACTCCTTGTTAAATCCAAATAGGGAACTGTAAAATACCAGCTTACAGAAAAGTGTTTATCTCGAGTTTTTCTTTGGAATATTCTAACGAATGGTCCGGATGACATTCTATTCAAACAATTAAATTTAATTTTATTCAAAATTTTGAGAGGATCGTATGACATTTTGAAAAGATTATTAAATGATTTGTTCAAGCCCTGTGGACAGGAGCTTTCTGGCGCTCTTGTTCAAACAGACTAATTATATCTCCGAAAGTATTGGTTTCTCAGAGTTGGGAATTATATCGATGGATTCTTATGAAAGAACTTCATCTTAGCAGAAATTGAATTCAAACATCATAGAAGAATTTAAATTGAACAAGAGTGTCAAAAATTATCAATCCAAAACCTATAGACAAATTCTACCCAACAACGAACTCATCCGAAATATTCATTCCTCAATTCTATGATGAACGATAATATATATTCTTTCCTCAAATCCACTCCAATACTCCAATACACCAATATTCCAGTTTTGTTTTTAGTGGAGATATTCTGAACTCAATATTATTAACTTACCATTACCATTCCCATCATCATATGGATTGACCATCGACAAGAAAATATCAACCAACAAAAAGTATGATATCATATTATAATTCTCATAATTCTACGATTGTTGAAATGAATTAGACAATGTCATGTCTCAGGAAAATAAGTTGACATTATAAAAATTTATACATAGAATAATTATATCATTCTGTGAAAACGTAGGTATACGATTTATTATTGAAATTTTGGAAAATCATATCTCCGAAAGTATTAGCTTGTTAGAGTTAAAAATGATATCAATGGATTCTTATGGTAAAACTGCATATTGAAAAAAAAATTATTTGGAATTTGTCATGTCAAAAAAAATTTTTTTTTGTTACTCTGAAACTATCTGTCCGATTTCGCCCAATACTTAACGAACTTAGCCGAGATATTCATCTCCAAAACCTGCTCTGAAAATTTCAACTGCCTAGCTCATTCGTTCTTTAGTTATTGTGCCTACGGCCGGACCGGCCGGACAGATTGAATTTCGACCACGAATTCTTGATCAGTGAGTCGAACCAAATTTATCGAAAACTTCGAAAATTACAGACATTTGGGCAAATTGATAAGCACTCTGTTCCGAAGAACAAGAGCGCCAAAAACAATTCTGTATTTCAGAAACTAATGGTCAGATAATATGCCATTTTGCAAGAGTCTTCAAAACCATATTGTACGGCCTAGATTTACACAAGGTCGGATTTATATTCTTGGAAACATAGGGAAATTTGTTTTTCCTGGAATTAAGCAGCCTTGGGCGAGTTCAGTACCAGGATGGGCGACTGCTCTGGCTATAAATTTGAACAAGCTTTTCTAGCTTGTTCTACATTATTCACCTCTATGAGTTAGGTCCAGAAAGCATCTGAATTTAGACAGACACTCAAAAGTGTCTCATAATACGACTGCGCTTTTATAAACATCCTGTATATGGAACACATCAACCCACCGCGAAAAAAACTATGTATCAGAATCATACAACAACAGCCCGTGACATGAATGCATACATTTATTGATATGGCATATTGTTTATGCAAGAAATTACAAGTAAATATTTTTGTTGCCTTATCTACTGATTAGATAATCGAGGGATATATCCATGTTAATCGTGCAATTAGGAGACGTTGCAACTGCTCGAATATATCGTAATAATATGTTGAGTTGTTGTCATTTTCGACCATTCTTGCTTTTCAATGAATACCGTCGGAGATATCACAGCCCACTATAGAGATAGCCTGGAACACAGTCTGACAACGCCGCAATTAATCGTCTCTTAGAGGCATACTCCTTCAATGCGGTAGCGCTGGATTTTGATGAAATTTCGACTATTTAATCATTTTTCAAAGGATTTACTGTCGAAAAATGATGAGGACTACAATAAGGTCTTATTTATGATGAATATTTACCGATAAAACTGTTTAAAACAATGTATTTACGAGATGAAGTGTTGTGTTTTTGCACACTTTGGGATTTTAAAAAAAACTAGAAGAGAGCACGGATTTTCAACTTCAGATTCGTTATCTACAACCCAAAATTAGCAAGTGAGTAAATTTTCAGGACGATTAGACAGTTATGGGATGCTACAAGTCTATATGAATTCAGAATATCAATTCAATGCTACAAAGAGTAAATTCACATTAAATTATTTTAGGATCTGAACTGTGTAAAAATGTTGATAAAACAAATTGATAAATTCCGAATCTGAATCCCCATTAATTATATTTCTGTAGCGGGAAATGTTTACTTATTGATCTGAGGTTGAGACCATCTGCTCGGGTAAAGGTAAGATCGAAAGGAAGAACCCATTTCAAATCACTGCAGAAAATCTGAACATTTTTAATGAATAATTTAAGATGAATAATAAGGTCCTTATTGATTTCAACTGAAGCATCTACAGATGCAGACTTTTGGAAATTGAATACATATATATAAAAATAAATAGATTATTTGAGCTTCTTGATCTCCTATCCAGATGTATCAATTTTTGTTGAAAAATTATTAGAAAGGTCATCAAAATGTTTTATAAAATCGGAAGAAATGAAAGTTCTATTTCACTCATATTTCTAGTCCATCTTGTTGTCTATAGTCTGAACTGAAATGTACTCATCTCCAATAAGTAGAAATAATCCAACGGAAATGTCACTATTTACACACTGCAGTTTAATCATAGAACATATAAATATCCGACCATATTTATCACTGAATTGCATTAATTCACATTTGACACCGTTGTACACAAAAAATACCACGAAATGCCCGCTTAAAACAATAATGGTTAACTCCAGAATCAGAAGTAATCGTCCATTTTTACAATAACAAACTAACAAACGTTCGACTGACGTACGTCTCTGAGCTGTGTTGCCATTTTATCATCTTCCAGGCTAGTAGATATAGTGGGTTGTGGAGATATTCGCCTTTTCCAAGCTTATTCTCCTGAACAGAGCCTATCAATTGGCGCAAGCGTCTGTATTTTTAGAATTTTTGGCATAGAATGGTCCTAAACGATTAGTCTCGAGTCACTGATGAAATAAAAAGTGGGAAATCCCTGAGGATAGGATCTTTGGCGCTCTTGTTCAAACTTTAACAAATCATATCTCTGAAAGTATCGGTTTCTCAGAGTTGGGAATGATATCAATGGATTCTTATGATAGAACTACATCATAACAGATATTTAATTGAAACATCATAAAAGAATTTAAATTCAACAAGAGTGCCAAAAATTATTAATCGAAAAACAACAGACCAATTCAACCCAACAACGAACTTATCCGAGATATTAATTCCTCAAATTCACTCGGCAAAATTATATTATATCAATTGAAATTTAGCCAATATTCCACTTTTGTTTCTACTGGAGATATTCTGAACTCAATATTATTAACTTACCATTGCCATCGTCATATGGATTAACCATGGGCATTAAAGTATCACCCAAAGAGTATGATATCATATTATTATGCTCATAATTCTACGATAGCTGAGATGAATTTGACATATCATGTCTCTTATAGGAAAATTAGTTGACATATGTAAACACAGAGATCATAGATATAATAATTATAGCATTCTGTGAAAACATAGAAGTACGATTTATTATTGAAAGTTCATAATCATATCTCCGAAAGTGTTAGTTTGTTAGAGTTCAAAATGATATCAATGGATTTTTTCTTTACTCAAAAACCAACTGGCCGATTTTGTCCGATGACGAACTTAACCGAGAAATTTATCTTCCAAACCTACTCTGAAAATTTCAACTGTGTAGCTCATTCCGTTCGAGAGTTATCTTGTCTACGGCTGGACAGAATAAATTCAGACCACAGATTCTTGATCAGTGAGTCGAACCAAATCGATTAAGACCATTTTCAGCCAAAAATTCGAAAATTACATACGTTTGGGCAAATTGATGAGCACTCTGTTCCGAGGAACAAGACCGCCAAAAATCATTGAACATCGTTTAAAAAAATTCTATTTATATATATGAAGCTATTCGTCCGACATCGCCGAAATTTTGCGAGAGCCATTAAAACCTAACTCCATTACTAAGTTCCAAGTTTGAATACGATCGGATCTATATTGTTGAAGATCCGAGCAGCCTTGGATGAGTTCTGTAACTGGATGGGTGACTGTTGCCCCGATTACTTTTGGACGAAAATAGATAGGGGGTTGAAATTTTCAGAGTTGGTTGCGCATCTGAATGAGTTAAGTTCGTTGTTCGGCATAATCGGCCAAACGGTTTTTGAATTATACCCACCTGGAATATTATTTTCTCGATAACTCAAAAACTACAGTCCTGATCGAATTGAAACTGGGTATATAATTGTAGAATATCGGCATGAAGACGTGTGTGAAATTTTGTGAGAATCGTACCACTAGAAAATTTCAAAAAAATATTATGTGTCTCACGATAACTTGAGAACGGAAGAAGATAGCGACTTGCAATTTTCAGGGTAAGTGGCGCATCTGAATGCGACATTCAAGTTCATTAATTGGCATAATCGGACAAATCGTTTTGGAGTTATACTCATCTTAAATTTTGTTGTTATTTCCTCTATAATTCAAAATATACAAATCTGACCGAAATAAAACTCGGTGATTACTTGTAGAAGGCCGACATATCCTGGAGTTACTTGAGGCGTAAGTTTTTTCGTATTTCAATTTCAATAGAATACCTATATGAAAGATCATAGATTCTCTCGTTACTGAAGTATGTCATTAAAATGGTATTTAATGTATTCATGTATAATAAGAGCTGAGTAAACGGAATTTATGGAAGCTACATTCGATAAATAGTGTCCAATAGAGGTGAGGAGACAAAATACGCGTAAAAGCTCCTGACTTCACGTCAGTGCTTGATCCAATTTTTAAAAATTGCCTAGTGATACGATCCTCACTTAATCCCACATACGTCTTTATATCGGTATTCTACAACTATAGTGATCAAGTTTCAATTCTATCGGATCTGTATTGGTAGAAGACACAATTAGTACTCGCAAACCTTTTGGCTGATTATGTTCATTAACAAACTTGTCTTTCGTATTTGTAGGCGCCATCTACCCTGTAAATTTCAGTCGTTATCTCTTTCAATTCGAAAGTTATCGTTTGCGCAAAATAATAGCACGCCGCAAAAACATAGTAACAGAGCCTTAAAGGTTTATAAGATCCTTGAGGGGTGTCCTCTAAAGGCTCAAAAGTTTCAGGATATCACTATTATTATTTATTCCCTGAATTTCAATCTTCCGTTTTTCGGCATTTTTATATATTTATATAATTTCTGTAATTTGAATTTTTATCGTCGATCTCAAGGTAATTTATATTTTATTAGCTTTTTATGGTTTGTTTCTGCAAGCTGGTATTTTGCAGTTCCTTATTGGGATTTAACAACGAGAATATCGAATTTCCATATTGGAAATGAACAAGTTTTCTGAATCGGAATTTGCTAGTTGATTGGTCTTGATAATTCATTGGGATTCTCTCGTGGCAACTTAACCACATCCTTTGAAAATCCTAGCAGTTGGTATCTTATCAAGTGGGTCAGATGTCAGGGAAAATAGAGAAAATGAGATATTCAGTCATGAGTTTCCACCACAGTGTTTGTGTGTTAATGTGACATAATTATATTCGATAAAATGGATCACAGTATTCTGGTAGGCAAATCAATATAATACAAATTTAGATTAAAGTTCTGTTCAAAATGAACTGACCTAATTAATTCATATTTGAGAGATAGGAAGTGTATTATATAGATTAGGGATTGCTGTTCTTTCGTAGTTTGTGCTATATCTGGGATCCCGCAGGGTTTCAACCTTGGACTCTTACTATTTCGGCATTTCGACTATTCATAGATGACAGGATATTTTACAGACTTGAAATTTGCGTTGTTGGTTTTATGTTGAATTCAAGTCAGTGAATGGGGAATACCCCTTGAAATTTAATTTTCCCAGTATTTACAAAACTACAGATTTGATCGAGTTGAAATTTAGTATTTAGGTTTAAAATTTCGACTTCATACGCAATTTTATGAGAAATAGGAAGCGGAATTTTTTTTTTAAGAGAAAAATGCATTCAACGGTAAAATCAGATATCAATATCGGCCTTAGCGCTATATTATACGTGTAATGACTTTGAAGTTTTCTTGATCCTACATTTAAATCAATACGCATCTGAACCACAGAGGGACAACAAGATAACTTTATCTCGAGGGCGGGATAGTTGGAATTCAAAAGTTGTTTCGTGGTGAAATCGAAGTCTATTTATAGAAATTCTCATAAAGTACTACTGACGTCTGGACATTTTGAAAAATCATATCTCCGAAAGTATTACTTGTTAGAGTTGAATATGACATCAATGGATTTTTATGGTGAAACTGCATCTTAAAAGCATTCAATTTGAAAATTGAAATGTAAAAAAAAATTTTTTTTCGTTACTCCGAAACTATCAGGCCATCAGTATTTCGCCCAATAACGAACTTAACCGAGATATTTATCTCCCAAGCCTACTCTGAAAATTTCAACTACCTAGCTCATTCTTTTCAAGAGTTATTGTAGAAACAAAATTTAAAGATTGTTGAATTTTTTTTTACAGTTTACGGCAATCCAATCGATATAAAACTTCGCACGCATATAAAGGTCATGATTCTACAATTTGATGCTAAATTTCAGACAGATCGAGTGATCGGTTCCGGAAATATTCAATAAAAATGTTTTGTCTAAAAACGCCCATAACTCCGAAACCACTTTGTGGATTTCGCCCGTTAACGATCGAGATATATACGCTCCTAACCTATTCTGCAAATTTCAATCCTCTAACTCCTTTCGTTCGAGAGTTATTGTGCCTACGGCCGGCCGGACAGAATTGATTTCGACCACGGATTCTTGATCAGTGAGTCGAATCAAATCGTTTAAGACCATTTCCATCCAAATACTCGAAAATTACAGATACATATTTGGCAAATTGATGAGCACTCTGTTCCGAGGAACAAGAGCGCCAAAAAAGGGAATGAAGAATTCAACCTTATGGAGCTTATATTCGATGTTAAGAACCGAATTGTGCTTGAAAAGAAATATTGACATCAAGAAGTATACAAACTTACTGGCGTTTTTGAAATGGCATTCTGAAGGTGACCAGAAGTCAAAATTTTTTAGTAAAGAAAACGTTACCCATTTTCTGAAAGTAGCTTCCCATGAGCCACATTTAATGAATAAGGACGCATTGATCGTTGGAGTTGCTGGAACTTGCCTGTTGGGGTGCAACCTGTAGGTATTAACACATTTGGAAATTTGCCGAAAATGAGCGACCAGTTTTTAAAGTTGACAAATTCTTATTTGTATACTGGTCACTGTTTTCGGCGGTCATCGACTACTCTCCTTGCGGATTCTGGAGCTGATTTGCTGAGAATCAAACAGCATGGAGGATGGAAGTCTAATACAGTTGCTGAAGGTTACGCGTAGAATTCCATAATTAATAAACAGAAGACTGCGATAAACGTCCTAGGAGATAATTACATGGACAATACGCAAATTAATGCTACACAGAAAACTACGTTGTCAGCTGGGGTCAATATCACTTATTGCTCAAAACGTGTTTTTAATATTTATTAATACTTTTCCCATTCTCGTGTTAAAGTTACCTAATTAATACATTTATTGATCTTCATAATATGTAGTACTAGCGGCCCGGTATGTGCCTCGCTGCGTATAAAGTGAAATAACTTAACGGAAAGATCCAAATCCCTAGATACGTTTACTGGAGTAACGTTCCTTTAAGTTTTTCATCTGGTAAAAAAGAAAAAAAAAATTAAGAGAAAGCTATTTCGGACGCTCCGAGATGCGATCCCGCCGCCACGCGAGGCTCGGAAGGGTTGGGAGCTATAAATTCCCAATCCAACGCCTCAGCTCACTCGGCCACGTTGCCTACGTGAGTCAACTCCTATTATGTACCAAATAAAGATTTTTAGTACTCGGATGATTTTCGTCTTTCGATTTTCAGAATATCTTCAATCCTGTCAAGCGATCGATCGAAATCGGTTACTCGTTCATATTTCTCGCAGTTTTTCTAGACGATTCCAAGATTTTGGAGTAATTCCGTTCGAAATTCAAATTTGATTTGATATTTCTCGTCGCTCGTTCAAAACGAAAACGTCGACCTTGAAGGAGCCGCGTTAAAATTTGCCACAGAAATACGTGAAACGTCTTAATTTTGTCGATTTTTCCGAAAAGTCACATTTTCCTATTGTTCTTCCGGGAAAACGAAAGAGAGGATCGAATCTCGTCTTCGCATTCCCGCAAATACCGTCGTTCCGAACGCCACTGTTCCTCCGAATTCCTTTCCATAATTTTGCTCCTTTTGCCAAAATCAGCGTTTTTTTCGGCATTTCACGATTTTTGGCGCTCTAGTTCCTCGGAACTGAGTGCTTATCAATTTGCCCAAATGTCTGTAATTTTGGAATATTTCGATGAAAATGGTCTTAAACGATTTGGTTCGACTCACTGATCAAGAATCCGTGGTCGAAATTCATTCTGTCCGGCCGGCCGGCCGTAAGCACGCTAACTCTCGAACGGAATGAGCTAGAGAGTTGAAATTTTCAGAGTAGGTTTGGGGGATGAATATCTCGGCTAAGTTCGTTATTGGGCAAAATCGGACAGATGGTTTCGGAGTAACAAAAAAAAAATTTTTTTTTTACGAAACAAATTCCAAATCAAATTTTTTTTAATAAGCAGTTTTATCATAAGTATCCATTCATATCATTTTCAACTCTAACAAGCTAATACTTTCGGAGATATGATTTTTTTAAATTTCAATGTAAATCGTATTTCACAGAGATTGATATAATTATTATTCTATGTATGAATTCTCATAATGTCAACTTGACAGAAGGGAATATTGTAACTTCAAAAATATTGGGGTTGAAATACTCGTATTTTAGCGATGCAACGGGGACCTCACCCGAAAATGTTTGAAAATATTACGTAAATATTGAAAGCATAATTCTGTAGTTTGGTGAACGTAGGTCAGGAAATTTTTGATCGATTACAAGGTAATTTATTATTACTTATCTAATAAACTATTATTTGAATTGAATTTCCTTTATGATGCAGTGATATCATATGAATACATTAATATAATTCCCAACTCTGAGAAACCAATACCAGATATAATTTGTCTGTTTGAACTAGAGCGCCAGAAAGCTCCTGTCCACAGGGCTTGAACCCATTTTTTTAAAATACACCCCCATCTTTTCGTTCCGAAAACGCGAAACTCTACGAAACTTCCGTGTCTTTCCTCGATAAACTCCGATAATGACATGTATAAATATATATAGGTAAAGAAGTACATAGTTCAAGTAGTTTAGTCATACAATGATTCTGTATTTTTCACAATTAATGGCGAAATTTACTTTTCATCAACAGTTGCGAAATATTGTACTTTTCGTAGCCATTTGAGAAGAGTAAAACGTTTCAAAACGTCGATGAGTTTTGAAAAGTGTCACTTTATATGTCAGAATTAGAAGAAAATAATTATATCCAAAATAACGAAAGGCGCAACGGAAAGAGAAACTTTTGTACAGGTCCACCACTTCTTATCTGCCTCCTGTAGCATTCAAATGAAATTTATTTGTTCTCTCAAATTCGTTACGTGTCTGATAAAATGTCATCTGTTCTCGATTGATTCATAAACTAGTTATCGTTGCAGAAAACCAATTTTCCATATCATAAATTCCCAATAAATATCTCCCATTTATGACGTAAAACTTTATCTGTCACATAAAACTTCAATACAATCGCTTCACCTTTGTTTTCATCAGTGAAATTGCCATAAAATTCAGCCAAAGGTAGACCGCCTTGTTTTATAAGAAAAATGAACCGATGTCGCAAGCTTAGTGGTGAAACTTGATGAGAGTGTGTAGTCGTGAAAAATTTATGATAATGTTTCCGGTTCTGCGAAAAGAGTTTTCTGTTATGCAGAAGATTCTTATTTTTTTTATGTCGCAGTGTGTTGATATGGTGAGAAGATGTGATTCCCAAATTGCATTGTCCATCCGAAGATAAAGTGCAATCTTACAGTTTGAAGTAACGATTTTATGACGTATGTATTGTTATTGTGATTACAAAAAATTTTACTTAAAAGCAGAATAAGTATTCGATACATAACCAAATTTAAGTAATAATAATCCTCTCATAAATATAACAAATCCACCAAAAACATTATATAGAAATTAATTATGATCCAAAGACATATTAAAAAATATAATTCCATTATTTCAGCATCTGATTCAATAAATATGATCTACTAAAATATATTTTGGGTAAACTGGATATTCATCCAGAGGCCTAGTTATGATCTGAAAATTAAGAAAGACTTGAATACACATCATGAATTCGAAAAGTGGGAAAGCCCTGTGGACAGGAGCTTTAGCGCTCTTGTTCAAACTTTGATAAATAATATCTCCGAAAGTATTGGTTTCTCAGAGTTGGGAATGATATGAATGGATTCTTACGATAGAATTGCATTATAAAAGTAATCAAATTCAAATAATAGTTTATTTATCAAGATTAAATGAGCAATCTGCAAAGATTTAACCTCGTGGAATGGGTTGTTGCAACTCGAAATAGGAAAAGTATTATAGGAATGTCTAGAGCAAGGCTGGAGACAATCATAGCAGATTGCCCATTTATTCCTGATATTTGAATAGGTATTGACTGACGAACAAATTATTTCAATAATTCATTTCATTCGTTTGAGAGATTAAATATGTATTTTATATTCTTGTTCTTCTTCATTTGATAACCTATCTCATTATAAGACAAATTATATCAATAAAATACAATCCTCTTTTCATAATTTAATAGTTCAATATATCAGCATTTTTTCGTTAGTAACATTATGAAAATACTGTACAGGGTGATTCACTTATCTTGGTCACCCCAATTTTCTCGGAAAGGGCCGAATATTTTTTAATTCTGTAAACGGCGTTTTGTACAAGTCACTGTTCACTTGAGATTCGCGTAAATGTCGGCGTCAAAAATAAAGATGGCTGGCGTCGCGGAGTCGTCAATTTTTTTTCCCCCAGGAACATACCTTTTTTATTATGCCAATCGAAAGATGATTCAATTTTAAATTTCATTTCCGAATACCATTCTTTCCCATTTTAAACCGTTAGCGATCTGCAGGGTGTTTTATGTTAATTCTATTCTATTTTTTTTCTTTATTGTGACAATATGCCTATATTTGGAGACGTAGAGATGATTTTGTTTCTTAAATTCAAAAAGGCTTCGTAACAAATTGTAACTCTTTTATTATATTCACTAAATGATATGTTTTAATAACAATAAACAAAACTGATTCTAGTAATTTAGACCATTTAAAAATAAAAATAACAAACGCATGCGCCGATTTAAACCCTAATGTTCTGGCAAAAGTAACTTGTAATGAAATAAGGAAAAGATATAATTTATGTATGGATCATAATGGTAGGCATATAGAACATATGATTTAAAATGATTAGTTTGTTTTTGAAACAATTGTTTATTGTCATTAAAATATATTATTTACTGAATATGATAAAATAATTATAGTTTGTTACGAAGCCTTTTTGAATTTAAGAAACAAAATCATATCTATGTCTCCAAATCAAGGCATATTGTCACAGTACAGAAAAAAAATGGAATAGAATTAACATAAAACACCCTACAGCTCGCTAACGGTTTAAAATGGAAAAAAATGTTATCCGGAAATAAAATTTAGAATTGAGCCATCTTTCGAGCGGCATAATAAAAAAGGTATGTTCCTGAAAAAAAAGAATTGACGGCGCCGTGACGCCAGCCATCTTTATTTATTACGCCGACATTTACGGGAATCTCAAGTCAACATTGACTTGGCGGTAAACGCCGTTTACAGAATGAAAAAATATTCAGCCCTTTCCGAAAAAATTGGTGTGACCATGATAAGTGAATCACCCTGTACATAGGAACATGTCTCACTACTTAAGGAAGTAAAAGGTAATATTAACCTCGGTGGTCAACGAACCGTAATTTCTTTAGATGATTCCATTATGTTGTTCTTTTCTATTGCCTTCATAAACTACATCATTAAAATGATCCAGTTCTAAATCTTCTGAAACATCATCCCCAATATTTATACATAAATTATTCAATATGCAACAAGTCAATATTATTTTTGGTATGAAAACAGTCTAGTATATATTCACAAATTCAATACCTATTCGGAACCTTGTTTTCCAACAAAAAATATTTTCAGAGTACAAATTATATGAACAAACTAGAACAGAAGTAAATTTGACATGTCACACAGACAATAGACAACAGACAAATAGAATTCGCATTCTGCGAAAACATGGAAGTACGATATATTATTACAATTTTGAGAAATCATATCTCTGAAAGTATTAGCTTGTTAGAGTTGAATTTTACATAAATAGATTCTTCATCTTAAAAAAAAATATTTGAAATTTTTAATGTAAAAAAACTTTTTTTTCGTTACTCCGAAACCATGAGGCCGAGTTAGCCCTATAACTTAACTTAATATTATTAACTTAACGGAGTTATTTATCTCCCAAACCTACTCTGAAAATTTCAATTGTCTATCTCATTCCGTTCGAGAGTTATCGTGCCTTACGGCCGGCCGGACAGAATCGATTTCCACCACGGATTCTTGATTGGTGAGTCGAACCAAATCGTTTAAGACCATTTTCATCAAAAAATTAGAAAATTACAGACATTTGGACAAATCGATAAACACTCTGTTCCGAGGAACAAGAGCGCCAAAAACAATGATACATTATTATTGAACCTTCAATCCTTGATTAATTGCGAAGTAATAAAGTTATGCATATGACCATTGTGTCATGTGTTATGAAGCTCATGGAAGCTAAATTGTAACTAAAAGCACTTCTATATAAGTGTTTCTATACAGAATAATACGTTTGAAATAGTTTTTCAATATATTTATAATAAAATTATAAATATCTCCTGAATTAATAAAAAACCATTAAAAAACGATCAAGGTTTATATGTTAGTTATAAACCAATTCAAATAGTTAAGTAACAGTTTTATAACATATGTATTTCATAATTCTGCTGTATAAACGTTTTCACGATAAATTTATAAAGTAATTCAATTATTTTCAACAACATGACGTTTATGTAGCCTTGATATAATAAATTGATATTTTGGAAGCACTAATAACCTATGAAATATATTAGTCGTGAATCATCGGAGTTACACGACAACTTTGCTGGTTGGGATATCTTATAAAAGCTGAGAAAACTGTCAATATCGATGGTATGTTCGATGAAGAGTGGCCAATAGAGGTGAATAAAACATTATAGTACTTTGGTCGGTTTAAGGTTATTTTTGCGCTATGTTCTGGGGAATATCGCGTTATCATTTTGCCCAAATGTCTGTAACTTTCGAATTTTTTGACGAAAATGGTCTCAAACGATTCGACTCCCTGATCAAGAATTCGAGGTCAAATTTCATTCTGTGAGGCCGGTCGGCCGTCCGTTGCCTCGATAACTTTAGAACGGAAAGAGATAGCGACTTGAAATTTTCAGGGTAGGCGGCGCATCCCAATACGACAGACAAGTGCGTTAATGGGCATAATCGGCCCAACGGTTTCCTAGTAATAATTTTGTTTTAACCAATACAAGTCCGATCGAATTGAAACTTGGTGAGTAGTTGTAGAATGCAAAACTAAGGACGCTTGTGAAATTTTGTGAGAATCGTATCACTAGAAAATTTGAAAAAAATTATCAAAAAATATTATTTATGTCACCATCACCTGAGAACGGAAACAGATAGCGACTCGAAATTTTCGGGTAAGGTTGTGCATCTGAATGGAACATTGTTGTTTGTCTATAGGTATAATCGGCCAAACGGTTTTGGAGATACCCATCTGAAATTTGGTTGTTATTTCCTCAATAACTCAAAAAATATAAAACCTATCCAATTCAAACATGGTTGTCAGTTGTAGAATACCAACGCGAAAATTCTTGCAAAATTTCGTGAGGATCGTATAACTCGAAAATTTTTGGAAAATCCTTGAAAAAAATTCTATATATCAGAAACTATTGATCCGACATCGCTGAAATTTTGCGACAGCCTTCAAAACCTAACTCTACTGCCAAGTTCCAAGTTTGAATACGATCGGATCTATATTATTGGAGATCCGAGCAGCCTCGTGTGAGTTCAGTAGCTGGATAGGTGATCGTTGCCTCTAAAACTTTCGAATGAAAGGAGATAGGGACTTTCAATTTTCAGGGTAGGTTGCGCGTCCGAATGGGAGAGTTAAGTTCAATTTTGGGCATAATCGGTCCATCGGTTTCGGAGTTATACCCACCTAGAATATGATTTCCTGGATAACTTGAAAAATATAGACTCGATCGAATTGAAGCTTGGTAACTAGTTGTTTAATATCGACATAAAGGCGTGTGTAAAGTTTTGTAACAACTGTACTCCTAGGAAACGTTAAAAATCGACTTTATGAGACGCGTAAAAGCGCCTGACTTCACGTCAGTGCTTTTCTCTATTTTTGGCGCTCTTGTTCCTCGGAACAGAGTGCTTATCAATTTGCCCAAATGTCTGTAATTTTCGAATTTTTGGCTGAAAATAATTTTAAACGATTTGGTTCGACTCACTGATCAAGTATCCATGGTCAAAATCGATTCTGTCCGGCCGTTAACACGATAACTTTCGAATGGAATGAGCTAGACATTTGAAATTCTCAGAGTAGGTTTGAGGGATAAATATCTCGGTTAAGTTCGTTATTGGGCAAAATCGGCCTTATGGTTTCGGACTAACGAAAAAAATTCCTTGTTTTACATTACAACTTTTGAATTAAATTTTTTTAAGATGCAGTTTTATCATAAGAATCCATTGATATCATTTTCAACTCTAACAAGCTAATACTTTCAGAGGTATGATTTTTCAAAATTTCAATAATACATCGTAGTTCTATGTATTCACCGAATGCGAATTCTATCTGTTTGTGTTCACTGTTCATAAATGTCATCTTATCTAGCTATTAGAGACATGTCAATTGGTAGTTTGAAAATATTTTCTGCTGGAAAACAAGTATCCGATTCTTGAATTTGTAAATACAGTATACAAGACCGAAAATAATATTAACTGGTTGCATATATTCAATAATTCACGTATAAATTCGGGATGATGTTTTAAAAGATTCAGAATTGGATCATTTTGATGATGTAGTTTATGAACGCAATAGGAAAGAACAACATAATGGAATCATCAAAACAAATCACTGTTCGTTGACCCCTGAGGTTAATATTACCTTTTACTTCCTTAAGTAGTAAGACATGTTCCTATATACAGTATTTTCATAATGTTGCTAGCAAAAACAATGCTGAAATATGGATCTACATTTGTGTATCAAATATTTTTTCTTGAGTTAAGGTTCATAATAAAGAATGAATGTCTTAGTGGTATGAACTATTAAATTATGAAAAAAATGGGTTCAAGCCCTGTGGACAGGAGCTTTCTGGCGCTCTATTTCAAACAGACAAATTATATCTGGTATTGGTTTCTCAGAGTTGGGAATTATATCAATGTATTAATATGATAGAACTGCATCAAAAAGGAAATTCAATTCAAATAATAGTTTATTTATGAAGATTCAATGAGCAATCATGAGAATGAGAACTGTACCACATTTTCAAATTTTTTTTTTGACACTTCGCGGTAATCTGGTCAATACAAAACTTCACATGCGTATAAAGGTCATGATTCTACTGTCTTCTTCAGTCTGGTGCTAAATTTCAGATAGATCGAGTGATCGGTTTCGGAAATATTCATAAAAAATATTTTTACTAAAATCGGCCATAACTCCGAAACCCCTTGATGGTTAACGCCCATTAACGAACTTGTCCGAGATATTTACCTACGCTCCAAAACCACCTTGCAATTTTCAATCCGCTAACTCCTTTCCTTCGAGAGTTATCGTGCCTACGGCCGGTCGGCCGGCCGGACAGAATCGATTTCGCACTCGGATTCTTGATCAGTGAGTCGAACCAAATCATTTGAGACCATTTTCAGCCAAAAATTCCAAAATTACAGACACTTGGGCAAATTGATAAGCAATCTGTTCCGAGGAACTAGAGCGCCAAAAAAACAAGTTTCGTATGACAATTGCCCAAAACAGGTTTAAAGTACCTACAAATAGTAGGTATTCCATGAAACATGTATAAAATAATAAATTACCTTGTAATCGATCAAAAATTTCCTGATCTACGTTCACAAAATTTTCTCCTCTCTCGAACTTTGGAATTATGCTTTCAATATTTACGTAATATTTTCCAACATTTTCGGGTGAGGTCCCCGTTGCATCGCTAAAATACGAGTATTTCAACCCCAATATTCTTGAAGTTACAATATTCCCTTCTGTCAAGTTGACTTTATGGCAATTCATACATAGAATATACATAGAATAATTATATCAACCTGTGAAATACGATTTACATTGAAATTTTGAAAAATCATATCTACGAAAGTATTAGCTTGTTAGAGTTAAAAATGGTTTGAATGGATTCTTATGATAAAACTGCTTATTAAAAAAAATTTAATTTGGAATTTTTTTTGTAAAAAGAAAATTTTTTTTTTATTACTCCGAAACCTTCTTTCCGATTTTGCCCAGTAACGAACTTAGCCGAGATATTCATCCCCCAAACCTACTCTGAAAATTTCATTTCTCTAGCTTATTCCGTTCGAGAGTTATCGTGCCTACGGCCGGACGGCCGGACAGAATGAATTTCAACCACGGATTCTTGATCAGTGAGTCGAACCAAATCGTTTAAGACCATTTTCATCGAAATATTCGAAAATTACAGACATTTGGGCAAATTGATAAGCACTCAGTTCCGAGGAACTAGAGCGCCAAAAAGGATTGTATTTTATTAATATATTTTGAACTATTAAAATAATTTGTTCGTCAGCCTCTACCTACTCAAATATCAGAAATAAATGGACAATCTACTATGATTGTCTCCAGTCTTGATCTAGACATTTCGATGATACTTTCCTTATTATTTTAAATGATAAATTTTTGAAGCATTGAAGATTGCTCATTTAATCTTGATAAATGAACTATTATTTGAATTGAATTTCCTTCATGATGCAGTTCTATCATAAGAATCCATTGATACCATTCCCAACTCTGAGAAACCAATACTTTCGTAGATATGATTTGTCAAAGTTTGAACTAGAGTGCCAAATCTCCTGTCCACAGGGCTTGAACCAATTTTTTTTATCATCTTAGAAAACAATAAACTAAAACTCTGCCGTGTCCAGTCGACCTCAGATGAAAAAAATGGATAAAGTATCAACGAACCCATAACTTTCCCTTTTGCGTGTATTCATTCGAAAAATAGCTCGTATATATTCCTGGCAGTAAAAATTAACAGCTCATGGCCATCGATAGTACGCTAATAATTTCAGAGTTAACGCAAATGCGTCGTTCATTCAGTTGATCAGCTGACGATTAAATTGACGTCATCTTGTACGATTTGAATTATTATTTGGCTGGGAATTTATGAACACTGCAAACAATGAACGTTTGACGAATGATATGTATAATTCCACTAGATATACGAGGTGTGCACGCGATTGATCCTTCAATATCAATCATTGGTTATTTATTGTCTTTTGACGCTCTCGTTCCTCGGAATAGAGAGCTCATCAATTTGCCCAATTTTGTCTGTAATTTTCGAATTTTTTTATGAAAATGGTCTTAAACGATTTGGTTCGACTCACTGATCAAGAATCCGTGGTCGGAATCGATTCTGTCCGACCATCCGTTAACACGATAACTCTCGAACGAAAGGAGTTAGAGGATTGAAATTTGCAGGGTAGGCTTGTAGCTTAAATATCTCGGACGAGTTCGTTAACGGGGGAAATCCACCAAGCTGTTTCGGAGTTATCGCCCTTTTTAGTAAAAACATTTTTCATCAATATTTCCGAAACCGATCACTCGATCTATCTGAAATTTAGCATCAAATTGTAGAATTATGACCTTTATACGCATGCGAAGTTTTGTTCTGATTGGATTGCCGTAAACTGTCAAAAAAAAATTCTTCATTTCTAGATTTTGTTTCTGCAATAACTCTTGAACAGAATGAACTAGGCAGTTGAAATTTTCAGGGTAGGTTTGGGAGATAAATATCTCTGTTGAGTTCGTTATTGAGCAAAATAGACCGGATGGTTTCAGAGTAACGAATGCAGTTTCACCATAAAAATCTATTGATATCATTTTCAACTCTAACAGCTAATACTGTCGGAGATATGATCTTTCGAAATTACAATAATGAATCGTACTTCTTTGTTTTCACAGAATGCTATAATTATTCTATCTATGAATTATTATGTGATCTGTGTTCATACTCGTACATGTCATCCTGTTCTATAAGTGAGAGTCAAATTCATTTCAGCTATTTTAATTTGATTTCTTCCATGGTGCAGTTCTCATTCTCAGATTGCTCATTTAATCTTGATAAATAAACTATTATTTGAAGAAGAATGGACCAACTATTATTTGAATTGAATTGCCTTTATGATGTTCTATCATACGAATTCATTGATATCATTCCCAACTCTGAGAAACCAATAATTTCGGAGATGAATTGTCAAAGTTTGAACAAGAACGCCAAAGCTCCTGTCCACAGGACTTTCCCACTTTTTGGCGCTCTAGTTCCTCGGAACTGAGTGCTTATCAATTTGCCCAAATGTCTGTAATTTTCGAATATTTCGATGAAAATGGTCTTAAACGATTTGGTTCGACTCACTGATCAAGAATCCGTGGTCGAAATTCATTCTGTCCGGCCGGCCGGTCCGGCCGGTCCGGCCGGCCGGTCCGGCCGGCCGTAGGCACGATAACTCTCGAACGGAATGAGCTAGAGAGTTGAAATTTTCAGAGTAGGTTTGGGGGATAAATATCTCGGCTAAGTTCGTTATTGGGCAAAATCGGACAGACGGTTTCGGAGTAACAAAAAAAAAAAAATTTTTTTACGAAACAAATTCCAAATCAAATTTTTTTTAATAAGCAGTTTTATCATAAGAATCCATTCATATCATTTTCAACTCTAACAAGCTAATACTTTCGGAGATATGATTTTTTAAAATTTCAATGTATATCGTATTTCACAGATTGATATAATTATTATTCTATGTATGAATTCTCATAATGTCAACTAAATCGATACAAGTTCTCGAAGTTCCGACCTCGGGAATTTTCCTTGCTAAAAGTCTGTCTGAGAAACGTCAAAATGAATCCGTTAGACGGGGTGCGGGAAATTTTTCGCAACGAAATGGCCGTTCTAGGCAGTTTTCGGGACTGAACGTTGACGAGAAGCGAAGATAAGGGTAAAAAACGGTCAAATAAACCTCCATGTGGCGATTTTATGTCGAAAAGTGAAAATTAAGAATATCTATCCGCGGTTAGTACCGACGTTTTATTCTAATACCGGAGATCGAGAGGATCCTTCGAGGAGTCCGATAGTGTAGATGTATAGATAGTGGATATCTCGGTTTCGGACGAGGGAAGGCGGGTTCGAAGCCCATCAAGGGAATTATACTTTTTCGTGTTTTTTTTTCAATTTTTATCGCAAT
This sequence comes from Halyzia sedecimguttata, assembly GCA_937662695.2. Taxonomy (NCBI): domain Eukaryota; kingdom Metazoa; phylum Arthropoda; class Insecta; order Coleoptera; family Coccinellidae; genus Halyzia; species Halyzia sedecimguttata. Next base: position 87,977,554 of record OW569413.2, read on the forward strand.
ATTAACTTCGAATAACGGTATATCTGCCGACTTTAAGTAAGGGTGTTTTCCTTTTTTTTTTCTGAGCATATATCGCTGAAAATAAACCATTACTATACGGGGTGTTCTTTTTTTCACGGCACAATTTGCCACGATTGAATTGATTCGTGCCACAAACAAACCGTTATCTAAATAGGAACCTTGGATGGATTCTTATAATGTATTTTTCGGAAATCTCTATACAGGGTGTTTTTCTTTTAATGTCAATTGCAGATTGCTGTTTTTAACGCTATGAACATACCATTTCATTCATTCGTGTTGGAAAATATACTTTCGAGGCATACATCGTTGGAAATAAACCATTACTATACAGGGTGTTCATTTCCTCGCGGCATCGATTATTTTCAAATGCAAGCGTTTTAAGTAAAATGTCACTTCGAGATTTCTATCGCGAGGAGAATTCTCAACTTTGTAAAACCGTTGCGAAATGATAACCGCTGCTATACAGGGTGTCTTAAGAAATATGTCAACTCCGAAACTTTACGTGTATGTATTTCAGTGGAACCCAAGGCGGCTCAGATTCACAATTGGACCCTGTAGGGGGCGCTAAAATCGATGTATAGGAACTCGGAAACAGGCGGATCGATTTTGATGAAACTCTGTGATTTTCTTTCGGCGTATCTCTGATTCACAATAGCATCCTGTAGGGGCGCCCCGATCGATCTATAGGGAACGGCTCGAACGATTTCGATTAAACTTTGTGTGCGTATTTGAATGGGCCTCAGAGTCACAATAGGAACTCGGTAGATAGCACTGTGTTCGGTTTATAGACTCTCGAGAACGACCGGACCGATTTCGTTGAAACTTTCTGTGTGTGTGTGTCTGAGGAAGTCTCGGAAAAATGTAGATCTACCGGAAAATGTAGATCTATCGGAAAAATGTAAATCTACCGGAAAAATGTAGATCTGCCGGAAAAATGTAGATCTACCGGAAAAATGTAGGTCTACTGGCTAGGTAGATCTGCGGGCCCACTAGTTATTATTCTATCTATGAATTCTCATAATGTCAACTTGACAGAAGGGAATATTGTAACTTCAAAAATATTGGGGTTGAAATACTCGTATTTTAGCGATGCAACGGGGACCTCAACCGAAAATGTTTGAAAATATTACGTAAATATTGAAAGCATAATTCTGTAGTTTGGTGAACGTAGATCAGGAAATTTTTGATCGATTACAAGGTAATTTATTATTACTTATCTAATAAACCATTATTTGAATTGAATTTCCTTTATGATGCAGTGATATCATATGAATACATTGATATAATTCACAACTCTGAGAAACCAATACCAGATATAATTTGTCTGTTTGAACTAGAGCGCCAGAAAGCTCCTGTCCACAGGGCTTGAACCCATTTTTTATTGCTGAAAGTAAGAAGATGATTTCACACTTTTGAAGTACATATTTTTGAAGACTTCAGGAGTGTATGAAACTTGGTACAACCATTTGGAAAAGTACTGTGGAGGAACTTTGACGTGCTTGTTCAAATTTATAGCCAGAGCGTTCCCCCATCCAGGTATTGAACTCGCGCAAGGCTGCTTAGTTCTTTTTTGGCTGAGAATGGTCTCAAACAATTAGTTTGGACTCAAATACTTATTATATTGTATGTTGTAGTAGCGGGTAACATTACACTGCGACCTTGAGGTCTATTGTGCCCCGAGCTGTCGAAGTCATCGCCATCTACAGCTCGACTTCCAGTTCCAGAGTTCTCCTGATGAACTCCACTCCAGTAGCTGGAATGGCTTCAAGGAAGATTTGTTGCCTAAAGCATTCCTTGCGTAGGTTTTAGATGGTGAGGCATTCCGTAATCAGGTGATCAGGTGTTTCGTCCTCCTCTCCACAGAATCTACACTCGTCAGTTTCTGCTAGCCCTAATCTCAGCATATGCTTCCTTCTTCTTCTACCGCGGTGCCGTCCCAGGCTGAACTGAGGCCTTCAGGCCCATTGTTCTCCCGCTTGCCAAACTCGTGAGACTCAGTCCAAAAAGCACGCTGACAGGAATGCCGCAAGCTTAAAAGGAGAAGTCCCTCTCACCGTAGGAATCGTAGGTGTTGGGTTGCCTAGGTGTATGACCCTCAATTCCTTAAGGTTGTTACAGTCGAACAGAATATGTTCAGCTGTTTCTTCCATGCTCTTGCACCAGCGACACAGAGCGCTATCGGCCAATCCCATCCTATTCAGATGTTTGTTGAACTGGTGACCAGTTAGTAATCCAGTCACCAGGCTCAATTCTCTTCTTTCGAGTGAAAGAAGTTTCTTTACTTCAGACTTTGACGATGGTTTCTTAATGAGAAGCCTTGACTGCCTGAGTCCTACTCCCATGTTCCATACACTGGAGAAATTCCTGTCCAAACGATTCTTGAAGAATGTTTTAACAGAGGTACGACATACTGGAAGCGAGGGCTCAGGACCTATATATGGTATCCGAGCCCCCTGCTTCGCCAGCTTATCTGCCTTAACATTACCTGAAATCTCCGAGTGAGCCGGACACCAGATGAGTTTTACAACGTTACCAGCGCCCAGCCTTCGCAGAGCCTTCCTGCATTCGCCTACTAAGTAGGAGTTTATTTTCACATCAGATAGGGATTTTAACGTTCCTTGACTGTCACAACATATATATATATATATATGTACTTGCCAGAGTATCCTAATCGGATGTTTTCCAGCGCGCAGACAAGAACAGCATATAGTTCTGCCTGTATTATAGAGCAGTTCTTCCCGAGAGGGATGGACTGATGGACATGCTCACTCGAGGTCCCACAATGCCTGCAACTGTCCCTGTAGTCGTTACAGAGCCATCTGTGAACCATGTGGGCCCCTCCGGTTTAAGGAGATCACTCCTTGTATCCCATTGGTCTCTATCAGGAACAATCACCCTATAGGGTTCGTTAAAGCAGAATAAGGAGCCCGCACGGTCACTTCTCCGGAGGAGAGATGCATATGCATATGCTTGCTAAGACAGTAGTGCCCTGTGGGAAAACCAGGGAGGAGGTGCAGCGTGTTTTTAATAAGATCCATATATTTCTTGGATCTGAGAGTGTCAAAGTTATACATTCCTGGGAGAGATATTCAGAGTGTTTCTTCTTTCATCCGAAATTTACTTGTGTAGGTGTATCTACCTACCCCACAGTAGGGTTCTGGGCCAATAAAAGGGGTTCGTGTGTTGATCCCCTCATTTCCTTTAGTACCCGAGTGACCAGGAACCAAGAAGACTCCAAGGAGACCCTGTTGTCCTTGCCTGCTTCATTAAGTATTCTTCGGCACTCCCATATTAGCTCAGACTCGATATCATGGGGGCTCAGAGCTTTCATAGCAGCTTGACTGTCAGAATGGATTGCTATATCACACCTATGGTAGTTTCTTTCTAGGTTCATTCCCAGGCATCTTTCGATTGCATAGTTTCGCCTGAAATGCGTTCGGATAGGAGCCGATTGATAGTGAGCATTTGGTGCCTGGTCCATATACTCCAGCGCCAGTTCTTGTAGTGGCTTTTGAACCGTCTGTGTACCATTAAATGGCATTTTTTTAGAACTGGGGTGGTGGATTTCCTGTCCCAGTCTTTCTTCCTATACCTAGCATCGTAGTGATGTTGTTTTCAATGCTTACTTTCTTATTCTTTTCGTCACTAGGAAGATTGGCTGATGAAATGAACTTCGTAAGAGAGGTCCAGGTCAGAAGAAGTATTCCGAGAAGCGCTTGATGGGTTGAGAGAAGGAATTAAGATCAACGGCATACTCATTAATAACATACGCTTCGCCGACGATACGGTTGTACTAGCGGACAGTCTCCCACACCTCCAGCACTTGATGGATCTCATTGTTGAACATAGCCTGCTGTACGGCCTTCACATGAACATTAAAAAAACAAAGGTGGTTGTCTTCTCCAAGACACCAAAGCGAACCATCCTGCGAGTCAACAATGTTATAGTGGAGCAGGTGTCATCTGTGAGATATCTCGGGGCCCTTGTCAACGAGGCCAGTGACCCTAAAGAAGAGATCCTTTCAAGAATCGAACAAGCTAGGCGGTCCTTTACTTCGATGAAGAATCTCTTCGTTACTCGAGACTTGAGCTTGCAGCTCCGTACGCGTATGCTGCGCTGTTATATTTTTCCGGTCCTCACCTATGGATGCGAGAGTTGGACCTTCAACAGTTCGCTAGAGAAGCGCATCGACGCATTCGAGATGTACTTGTACCGCAGCATAATGCGTATCGTATATCCTGGGTAGACAGAGTAACCAATGAGGAGGTGCTCGGAAGAATGGCTAATAAGAAGGAGCTCATGACTACCATAAAAGATCGGAAACTACAGTACATAGGACACGTCATGAGGGGTGAGCGTTACTGCGTTCCTCGACTGGTCGTCGAGGGGAAAATCGAGGGCAAAAGATCAGTGAGCAGAAGACAGAACTCTTGGCTGAAAGATCTGCGTCGTTGGCTCGAGCGGACCTCTATAGAGATATTCAGAGGTGCGGTGTCACGCACCATAGTAGCCAGTTGGATCGCCAACCTTCGTAGGGAGACGGTGGACTAAGAAGAATAATCATGACGTACATCCATCGTAGTATCTTAGGATTGCAGCTCCAAGTCTTACCGGCTTGATTCTTGCAAGCCATTAGAGCCTCTATTGCTTTGCTAGCAGTTTACTATCTAGTGTTACCCCTAGATATTTAACTTAAAAAAGAGGGATCTCACAGCTGGAAGTATCCTTCTCCAAGTAAACATAATCACTATGGTCCTGTTCGGGTTTATGCTCAGCCTCACTGACAAGCTCCACAGCTCGATAATTCTATGTCCCTCCTGAAGTACCTAAGTCACACAAGGTGCCCTCGAATTTACCTCTGAGTATTAAGATTATATCATCGGCATAGCCTATACACCCGAAGCCGAGCTCCGTTAGTCTGTGGAGAAGCTCGTCCACTACTAGGCTCGAAAGAAGGGGAGACGTTACTCCCCCTTTAGGTGTTCCACGAGAGGCTGTGACAGAAGTGATCTCATTACCCACCTGTGCCTCGGTTATCCTCGCTAACAACAGCTCATACATCCATTTTATAATGGCTTTATTCGCTTCTCGCCTTTAAAGTGCTTCTTTAACAGACCCATATGTTGTGTTGCCAAATACCCAAGATATATCCAGGAATACACACATTGCAATTTCTTTGTTGTCCAGAGTTCTCTGGATGACTTCAGTCAGCTGATACAGATCAGTTTCTGTGGATCGACCCGCCCTGTAAGCATGCTGACTTTTGTGAAGTGGAATGCTCTCCAGATTCTCCGTTCATATGTAGTTTTCCACTACCTTTTCTCCATCGTTTTAAATAGAAACTATGGCTTAAGATAAACTTTTCCTGCTTTCTTTACGCTAATTTCTCATAGATTTATTAATTAGCGAGTCCTTAATTAGGAAACGAGTGGAAGTAGGAAAAACTGTTGATTGGAGGATATGTGTCATAGTTATAGAAAACTTCACAGTAAGATTAATTACATTCTGAATAACCATTTCGAAACTTCAAGAGGGAAAACTGATTTCTTTTAAATTTCAACAGAATGTATCTTTTTACCTGAGCAGAATTTGGAAAAATGGTTAATGAAAAGTGTTTTATTTGATGAGAAGAATCTTGATATTCAGCCCTGTGTTTGACATACTGCCGATTTAAAACGTCAAGATGTGGCTAGTTGTTACGATTGTGAAGGCTGGTTTATGCTGGCTGGTAACTTTAACTTAATCATATACAGGGTGAGTCTTTGACCACTGCATTAATTTTAACCAAAGATTCCTCTCATCAAATGAAACACTTTTTTCATTTAACATTTTTCCAATTTCAGCTCAGGTAAAAAGATACAGGCTGTTGAAATTTTGAAAAAAAATCAGTTTTTATTTTGTAGCTTTGACATCCTTTTTTCGAATAAAATGAATGTTGGCGTAAAGTTTCCTATAACTATGATACATACTTTACAAATATTAGTTATTTTCTACTTCTACTGGTTTTCTAGTTATGGACTAGTGGTTTCATAAAACTAAACGAAATTAGCATAAAGAAAGCAGATAAAGTTTTTCTTGAGTCATTTCAAGAATATTCCATCGTTTTAGAACATTATATTATTCTTCATCATTTCTCCTTAAACGAACTGTTTTCGAGATATTTTTCATTGAATGTTTTAAAATGGAAAACTCCAGAAATTTCACTACTTTTATGGATCCGTCCCTGAGCGTTGGAATCCCGAATCAAGCTGTAAACCACGTTACCATGCCTTATTCTCGTCCGCCAACAATGTCATAGATAATTTATATGCGGGAGTGTATTAGCACATTGTGAAATCTTTAAACACTTGTAACTTTTTACCTGAGCCGAATCTGGAAAAATGGTAAATGAAAAAAGTGTTTCATTTGATGAGAGGAATCTTTGGTTAAAATTAATGCAGTGGTCAAAGACTCACCCTGTATATATAATATATATAGATATTTGTTTTTAATGTTTTGCTTTATAATCAGACTAAATAATCCGTTAACTTATTAATTATTATTATTAATAATAAGTAAACGGATTATTCAGTCTCAGTATCAACCATAGCGTTAGAAATCTATGTTTCAATTTTTAAGTTTGGGAATAAGTTAAAGTTACCAGCCAGCATAAACCAGCCTTAACAGTTGTTATGCAAAAAGTAATTTTAACGGATAGAAATTGAGGCTTTGGCCAATAAAGATGGTTATTGGTTTCATAGCAACAGTTTTCCCTCCTGCGGAGGGAAAAGGATAAGTAAAACCGTCGGGACGGAGAAATTTAACTTCCCAGTCATTCTCGCTATGAAAATATGACATTGTTATTGTACGTTTGATCGTTTATATTCTTTTCTTCCATTTGAAGAGAATCATGAAAATTGTTCGTTTTTTTTCGAGCAAATCGCCATACTTTCTATAGTCGGAACCCTTAGCACTCGGACCATTAATTTTAGAGCCTATTATGATCTTCACGCAAGGCATTAAGGGTCCATTCCATGTTCGCAAGATTTTTCCGTTCACATTAAATGGCCCGTTATTACAAAATTCAGCTAGGTTCGGTCGACCTTAGGAGAAAAACAATCGATATGGTATCAACGAACCCGTAACTTTCCTTTTCGCGACAATTCATTCGAAAAATTGCTCGTATATATTCCTGGCAGTAAAACTTAATAGCCCATGGCCATCGCGTAAATGTGTCGTAAAAAACTTCCATTTTTGAAATCAAATGATTGTTTGAGGAACATGAAACTGTGTCATATATACTGACTGACAAAGAAACTGCAACACCCAGAAGGAGCTGTTTAAATTCAATTTTTTTTCTGTAAAACATAGATAGTATAGCAAGGAGTAAATGATTGCAATTTGAAGAAAAAAAACGAAGGGTTTACAATTTTTTTTTAATAAATTTGTTAATAATATGATTGTCCACCGCGGTTATCTATTCACTCCCCAACACGTGTTGGCATTGATTACCCAAACATGCTCTATGGGCGAAAGATCGGGGGATCTTGGCGGCCATGGCAAAAGATTCACTTGGGTCGCTTCAAAAACGTTTAAATAGAGGTCGAGCATTATCTAGCTGAAATATTGGATTCTCGAACCGGTTAAGTTAAGGGAGAACATATGGCTCCACTATTTCTTGAAGGTAACGCATCGCTGTCATGTTACCTCGAATAAGGACTAGAGGTGACCTACTTGTATGTGCAATAGCACCCCATACCGTAACGCCTACTGTCCGGTGTACATGACGCTCAATATCAAACTGAGGTTCACGTCTTTCTCCCCAACGTCGTCTAATCCTTCTTCGGCCATCATGCGCACCCAAGGAGAATCGAGATTCATCAGAAAAGACCTGATGCCATTCCACATTCCAATGTTGACGTTCTCTGGACCACTGTAATCGTTGACGGCGATGCTCAACCGTCAGAGGTAACACAAGATGGGGTCGATAATGCTGCAGTCCAAAAGACCTTATCCGACGTTAAACCGTTCGGACAGTTACAACCTCTTTCAAATTCACTTAGCTGGAATAAATTCCGCGTACATGTGCTCTAGGCATTTTAACAACAACTAAACATGGACTTTGGGTCTCCTCGAACAGCTGGTTTGTTGTAAAATTTAAAAAAATGGCAAAAAACGACTACAATATGTAAGTAACAAAAGATGTTTACATGAGAAAACCTTCACGATTTGTGTCTCCAAATTTTAATCATTTACTCCTTGCTATACTATCTAAGTTATACCAAAAAAAATTAAATTTAATCAGCTACTTCTGGGTGTTGCAGTTTATTTGTCAGTTAGTATAGTTATCCACTAGGAGGTGGTGGTGTCTCAGAAATAATCTATAATTAAACATCAATAAAACCGACTGCCTTATTTTTCACACTTTAAAATCTAAAGTGCTTATGCTCCCTCCGTGTCGATGTTGAAGTTTTCCTCCTAAATGAAGGTCCTGGAGCTGAAGGCACAAATTGGTTGCTCGCTCCTGTTGTGGTGTCACTTGTGTGATCAGTTTTCTACCATCTTTCCCTTGGTTCTCTTGGTTGCCTTGTCTTGAAGAAGCAAGTGTTGGCAAGAACTTCATTTGCGGAATTACCCGTTATCATTTTTAAATTAAAACTCATTGTTGATGGGTACACACCTCTTTACCAGAACCGAATTTGGAAAAATGGTAAATGAAAAAAGTGTTTTATTAGACGAGATGAATCTTTGGTTAAAATTAATGCACAACTTAAAGACTCACCTTGTATATTTTAAAAGGTAATTACCAAATGCCTACATTTTGAAATGAAATTCAATCCTTCTATTTCTGTCTATTTCTGTCCTTCGAAAATTCGCTCCTTCGTCGCTCGTTTTCGAATTTCGCATTCGTGTTTGAATAGGAGCCCATTCTGCAACTTGTAGGGAGATAATATTATTTTGCGTCAACTCCAATTTTCTTTGATTCAATTGTTTCTTTTTATGAGTGTGGGAATTACCATAGAATTGCACTGATTTTACAATAAAAGTTTTGTGAAATCCACCGCTATGGTTTCCATCTTGGAGTCGTTTCTTATCTGGCGATTACTCACGTATTATTTACCACGTTTTGCAGGTCTTATGGTTTTATTCAGTGCATCGTAATATCTTCTTGTTGTGGCAGGGCCGTAGCTAAGAGCTTTTCCGAGGGGGGGGGAGAAACGGCTTTTGGCGCCCCTAATTTGAAAAATTATACTAAAATACTCAGCACTGACATTCGATCCTAGCAAATGTCAACACACGTCAATTGCCAATATAATATAATCTGGATATAGTGAAATAATTGTTGCGTGGAAAAGTTTTATTTTCATTAGAAAATAAGGTACTAGAGATCTCCTTCTTGCTAATTTTGAATCATTCATGCTATTAGGAAACTGTTTTAAATCTGATCTTCATGCCCTACGAACGATTCAAATTCAGTAAGCTGTGAACTTTCTTAACAGTCACACCAACTGCCAAGATACAATACAAAAGTCACTAGGATGTATAGTCTGAATTTTTCATTGAATTTCAACAGTATTTTACAAAACTTGACTGAAATAGAGAAAATATCGTCTAATACTCGTTGCAGAAGGCAATACCAACACTCATGCGTTCGAAAACTCGCTAGGAGCCCATTCTGCAACTTGTTTTAGAATATACTATTACAAACAACACTGCATTCGGAATTTTGAGTGAAAAAAAATTGTTTGCATCTCTCAAAAGATCCAGGACCAACAAAGAATTGTATTTGACAAAAATAAATATATAACTCAAGGTTTCGAGATGATAACAATAATCTGAAGAGTTCACAAATATTAAAAAGAAAACTTTCGAAAAATGATATAGCAATGTCATATTACAATGCTATCTAGAGTGGAATGTTCCAACAATTCTTCGAAAATATCTACTATATCAATATTGAATGAGTTTTTTGTAATTCCTGAATTAAAGCAATATTTTTTTACTCCTTCTGAATTCCGCTCCAGTCGGTTTGAACTTTTAATAATGCGTTTATTGGGTTCTCGATTTTAAATTTCAATGAATATTCTGATTCACTAATTCAATAATAATTTATATAAGTACAAGGGTATGTTTCTTTATATTGGACGATTTTGACGTGTAGCCGGGGAAGGCCGGGAATTCCCCACTCCTGCCATCTAGTCTCTAGCAGCAACAAAGCTTTCTACAATGCGGTCGCTCTAGTACAAATAAATCGACTAGATGACAGGGCCATCCTTATACTAATGTATAATAATAATCTTATGCAAGTAGTAGTTTAAAAACATCTGATTTTATTATGTCATTTTGCTATAGTTTTTCAACTATCAGCGGTCAATTTGGCGCCCTTTGAGATATGATCCGGGGTGGGGGAAGCTCCCCCCCTCGGTAGGGACGCCCCTGTGTTGTGGCTTTCCACATTGAGCCATGTGCTTCCTGCATAAGTGATGCTCGGTATTACCACTGTCTTTATCAATTTGACTTTGTCCTCTAAAGATAATCTGCCTGTCGGTTTCAATAACTGGTGTAGGCACATGTATTTTTGGTTCGTTTTATTTGTGTTTTCTTCTGTTTGTCGAATCTCAGTTTTTCGTCTGGATGTAGAATCACGTTCAGGTATTTGGCTCCTTTCTATTCTATCCACGCCTCCAGTGCCGGATTTAGAGGTCTGGAGGCCCCTGGGCAACAAAGTAGTGGAGTACACTGGCCCCAAATTATTTTCAAATAAAATGGACAATTTTTTCCAATAAATAATTCATTGTGAAACCAAGTATAGATTCTTCTATTATTTAACAAACATATAAATATAATCGGAAACAAGAGTTATCTGGAATTGAATTTTAGCGTTAACGAACGAAACCTTCCGAGATTTTTTCGCAGAAAAATCATTGATGATTTCGCTGAATTCCAGTTCCCGAAGTGAATCACTTCCAATGCTCAGGAGAGAGAGCTTTGATAGACGGTTATGTCCCATCGTGGTTCGAAGCGTATTTTTGATTGCCTGATTGGAGTGAACAAATATAGATCGATGATTTCTGTTAATATTTAATATCATGTTTGTACAAAGTACTGTAGGTGAAGGTAAAACGCGAAAAAAATATCAAGGAAAAGTTGACTACTAGTATTTACTAGTCTGAATTCGAAAATATTTTTTCCGCAGTCTTTATTGTGGGGGTCCCTCTTTTGTGGAGGCCCCAGGCTGTAGCCCCGGTTGACCTCCCCTAAATCCGGCCCTGCACGCCCCATACGAAGTCAATCGAGCTGAAATTCGGTACTCGATTGTAAAATGGTGGCTCGAAGGTATGTGCGGGATATCAGCAAACTCTGACCTATAGTTTCTGAAATATATAATATTTTTGAAGTAAACATTATTTTTTAGTAATACGGAATTGACGAAAATCGCCCGTTGGCATTCTACACATTATTACTGAGTTTTAATTGGATCGAATTTGTATATTTTGGGCTACAGAGAAAATATCAAAAACTTTTCAGATGGGTATAACTCCAAAACCATTTGGCTGATTATGCCTATTAACGAAATTAAATGGCGGATTCGGATGCTCAACCAACCCTGAAAGTTGCTATCTCTTTTAGTTCAAAAGTTATTGGGTTTAAATTTTTTTTTAAATATACTGACTGACAAAGAAACTGCAACACCCAGAAGGAGCTGTCTAAATTTTAATTTTTTTTTTTTGTAAAACATAGATAGTATAGCAAGGAGTAAATGATTGAAATTTGAAGAAAAAAAAGAACGGTTTACAATTTTTTTTAATGAATTTGTTGATAATGTGTTTGTCCACCGCGATTATCTATACACTCCCCAACACGTCTTGGCATTGATGCAATAATAGGTCTATTTCTTCTTGAGGTACCTGTAGTTCATGTATCAGAGCCGCCAAAGTCTGTGGGGGCGGGGGTACATTTCCAAGCCTTCTACCTATGATGTCCCAAACATGCTCTATGGGCGAAAGATCGGGGGATCTGGGCGGCCATGGCAAAAGATTCACATGGGTCGCTTCAAAACTGTTTAAATAGAGGTCGAGCATTATCTTGCTGGAATATTGGATTCTCGAGCCGGTTAAGGTAAGGGAGAACATATGGCTCCACTTTTTCTTGAAGGTAACGCAGCGCTTTCATGTTACCTCGAATAAAGACTAAAGGTAACCTACTTGCATGTGCAATAGCACCCCATACCATAATGCCTACTTTCCGATGTACATGACGCTCAATATCATACTGAGATTCACTTCTTTCTCCCCGACGTCATCTAATCCTTCTTCGGCCATCATGTGCACCCAAGGAGAATCGAGATTCATCAGAAAAGACGACCTGATGCCATTCCACATTACAATGTTGACGTTCTCTAAACCACTGTAATCGTTGCCGGCGATGCTCAACCGTCAGAGGTTACACAAGACAGGGTCGATAATGCTGCAGTCCAAAGGACCTTATCCGGCGGTGAACCGTTCGGACAGTTACAGGATGGCCTTGTTCTCCTAACCACTCATTAGCCAAAGATCGAGTTGTCGCAAATCGGCCTCTAATAGCCATAAGTCTTAGACGTCGATCTTGAACTTGATTTGTGCCCCTTCGGCGTCTGGTGCATACTCTTCTTCGATTTTGGGCATTATCTTTTCGTACGGTTAACGATTTCTCGAAATGACAACCCCGCCTCCCGTAGACCAATAATTCGACCTCAAATTCACTTAGCTGGCGATAAATTCCGCGTACACTTGCTCTAGGCATTTTTGCAACCACTGAACATCGACTTTGGATCTCCTCGAACAGCTGCTGGTTTGTTGTAAAATTTAGGAAATTTGAACGACTAAAATATGTAAGTAACAAAAAATGTTCACATGAAAAACCTTCACGATTTTTTTCTCCAAATATTAATCATTTACTTCTTGCTATACTGATGAAATATTGAAAAATGATTCATTAAATTGATAAACTAACCAAATAGATGGTAGTGTACTACGTTTCAATCTTTTATTCAATATATATTCGCTAGAAAAATATTTTGAACAAACAAATGTTCTAATTTTCAATACCCTACCTCTACCACAAGCCAGTTGCCATTCTTGTCGTGTAACAATATCCTTGAAACAAATAATATTAAAATAAATAATGAATGCCAAAAAGAATGACGCTTCAGGAAAGCTATTCAACTTTGATGAAATCACATTGTGTGGTTGCTCTGAACTTTGTTCTCTGCTAGTCTTTTCATCGTTGACAAATAATATTGTTAGTTTTCATAACATGTCATTTCATTCCTTCTCAATATATAATTGAATTGTATAATGAATATAATTATTAATTAATAGAGTTATACCTTAATGTTTCAACTGTTAAAACAGTTTATGTTCATCAACCGGCAAGATTATAGTAAACCAACAAGTCTTAGCGTTCTCCTATGTTGGTTTATTAACAATTAACGGTATCAGCGATCTTTCAATATTATTAATATTATAATAATTAATACCTATCTTGATACTAGAAATCTGCCCCTGATCCGGCAAGAATAAACAATTGTTAAAAGAACTGTATTCGCATAAAAACGAAGTATTTTCGAAATGAAAATAGTATTTGATTAAAATGGTTCTGGATACTCGTTCACACAGCAAACTTTTGGGATACTTCCGGCGCGGAAAACAAGAACGTTGAACAAAATACTCAAAATACTAAATTTCAGCAAACGGTACGACTTTCCACTAGAAACTAGAATAAACAAAGATTCGAATTTAATTTCACATGTCGATAATTTTGTCCATAAAATTTCTACTGCCGGCATCTATCGGCGAAAACTGAAGTAGAACAAAATCCTTGTATTTTGACAGTATTTGGATCGCAAATCGGCCGAAAATATTTCAAAGAGTGTCTTCACCATGTATTCTATGCATCTATGTTGAGAATTTCCACCATTGTGCGGTTACCGAGGACTTTGACTTTTATTTGTATTCGGCATAGAAGAAGGTGAAATTATAGATCGAGGGAGTTGATTGACCGGGAAATTCGTGACTTCGCTGGTGACAAATTAGTGTTGGATGATGTTCGAGGAAATTATCCTAATTAACATTCCGAAAATAAATTTTATTTATCACCGAAAAGTAGGACGGTTTTTTTGGGCCAATAATTGTACATGCGAATTGAAACTGGGAAACTCCAAATATACCAGGTAGCCTTCCTTTTCTTTGGAAATTGTTTTCAGGGCGAAGATTTTATAATATTCCTATACGTCAGTCTCTGTCTGATTTGAGAGAAGTGTAATGAGACTGAGTGTGCATGTATGCAGGCATATACAGGGTGTTTTCAGAGATCTTTGTAGCAGGTGGTAGAACATATCAAAATAACCTATTTCACTTGCTGAGACACCCGTAGACACCCAAGAGAATGATTTTTGTGCGTTTGTTCTGGAGAACATCGCGTATCATTTTGCCCAAATGTCTGTAATTTTCGAATATTTTGCCGAAAATGGTCTGAAACGATTGAGTTCGACTACCTGATGAAGAATTCGAGGACAAATTTGACCGGCCGGCCGGCCGTTGCCACGATAACTGGAAAACGGAATGAGATAGCGGCTTGAAATTTTCAGATTAGGTGGCGCATCCCAATACGACGGACAAGTTCGTTAATGGATATAATCGGTACAACAGTTTCCGAGTAATAATTTTATGTTCAACCAATATAAATCCGAACGAATTGAAACTTGCTGAATAGTTGTAGAATATGAACTTAAGCACGTCCGTGAAATTTTGTGAGAATCGCATCACTTGTTATCTTTAAAAAAATCATCAAAAAATATTTTTTATGTCAAGATAACCTGAGAACGGAAAGAGCTAGCGACTTGAAATTTTCATGTTAGGTTGTGCATCTGAATGCAACATTTCAGTTTGTCTATAGGCATAATCGGCCAAACAGTTTTAGAGTTATAACCATCTGAAATTTGGTTGTTATTTATTCAATAACTCGAAAAATACAAAACGGAATAAATTCAAACATGGTTATTAGTTATATAATGCCAACGTGAAAATTCTTACAAAATTTCGTGAGGATTGTATCTCTAGAAAATATTTTAAAAAATCATTGAAGATCATTGAAAAAAATTCTTTATATCAGTAACTATTCTTCCGACATCGCTAAAATTTTGCGAGAGGCTTCAAAAACTCTAACTAACTCTACTGCCAAGTTCCAAGTTTGAACACGATCGGATATATACAGGGTGAGTCTTTGACCACTGCATTAATTTTAACCAAAGATTCCTCTCATCAAATGAAACACTTTTTTCATTTAATATTTTTCCAAATTCAGCTCAGGTAAAAAGATACAGGCTGTTGAAATTTTGAAAAAAAAATCAGTTCTTATTTTGTAGCTTTGACATCCTTCTTTCGAATAAAATGAATGTTGGCGCGAAGTTTCCTATAAGTATGATACATATTTTCCAAATATTAGTTATTTTCTACTTCTACTGGTTTTCTAGTTATGGACTCGTGGATTCATAAAACTAAACGAAATTAGCATAAAGAAAGCATATAAAGTTTTTCTTGAGACATTTCAAGAATATCCATCGTTTTAGAACATTATATTATTCTTCATCATTTCTCCTTAAACGCACCGTTTTCGAGATATTCTTCATTGAATGTTTTAAAATGGAAAACTCCAGAAATTACACTACTTTTATGGATCCGTCCCTGAGCGATGGAATCCGGAATCAAGCTGTGAACCATGCCTTATTCTCGTCCGCCAACAATGTCATAGATAATTTATATGCGGGAGTGTATTAGCACATTGTGAAATCTTTAAACGCTTGTAACTTTTTACCTGAGCCGAATCTGGAAAAATAGTAAAGGAAAAAAGTGTTTCATTTGATGAGAGGAATCTTTGATTAAAATTAATGCAGTGGTCAAAGACTCACCCTGTATATTGTTGGAGATTCGAGCAGCCTTGTGTGGGTTCAGTGGATGGATGGGTGACCGTTGCCTCGATAACTTTCGATCGAAAGGAGATAGGGAACTACTATTTTCAGGGTATGTTACGTATCCGAATGGGAGTGTTAAGTTCGCTTACGGCGAGGGTTACGGGCATAGTAGGTCCAACGGTTTCAGAGTTATACCCACCTGGAATATTATTTCCTCGATTACTCAAAAAATATAGACTCGATCGAATTAAAGCTTGGTATCTAGTTGTAGAATATCGACTCAAAGACGTATTTGATATTTTAAAAGAACTGTACCCCAAAAAAAAATTGGTTCAAGCACTGACGTGAAGGCAGGAGCTTATGTGCGTATGTTCTATTGTCCATTCTCCTGTACTGGAATTAAGAGTGTCCAATACAGGAGAATGGACAATATAATTTACCATGGTAAATTCGATTAAGGGTGTCCAATACAGGAGAATGGACAATAGAACATACGCGCAAAAGCTCCTGACTTCTCGTCAGGAATTAGTTTTACCTAAATAATGTAGTCTAATGTATAGATCATCAAATTATTCTTCTATTACTATCCAAATTTATTCCGTTCCAGCTTCCATGAACAAATTCCAATTTTCATTCCCAAAACTATTTCAGTTGTGATGAGAATTCAGTTAAAATGTGACTAATAAATAGCTCGCAACGACATTGAAACAGTTGCGACTATTATTATCTTATAAAGGATAAACAACACCTTATCATTCGAATTTCTCGAGTAGAGCCGACTGAAAACATTTCATTTGAAATGTTTATAAATAAATTCAAAACAATATGGCCAGCGTTTCAACATTTAAATTTTTATTCGACCAGAAGCAAACACTCTTATTCATTGAATCATGGATTATACTGTAACCAAAAAAAAAAAAAAAAGCACTGACGTGAAGTCAGTACTCTTTGGCGCGCGTGTTCACGGTGGCTAATTTGAATTGAATGATTCAAAAGTTAACAGTGCTGTATCTAAGCTGCCATCAGGATAGAGTAACAAAGTTGGAAAAGAACACAAGTGACTCTCCTTAGTCGCACAAGCTCCTAGAAGATTTGGGAGGGTCAGTATAATCCTAATCATGTTTATAGCACGCGCGCCAAAGCAGATTGACTTTTTACACTTTTTCTTTCATTGTTAAGTCAATCTGCTTTTGCGCGCGTGCTATAAACATGATTAGGATTATACTGACCCTCCCAAATCTTCTAGGAGCTTGTGCGACTAAGGAGAGTCACTTGTGTTCTTTTCCAACTTTGTTACTCTATCCTGATGGCAGCTTAGATACAGCACTGTTAACTTTTGAATCATTCAATTCAAATTAGCCACCGTGAACACGCGCGCCAAAGAGTACTGACTTCACGTCAGTGCTTTTTTTTTTTTCAAGTTCCTTTAACAAATATAGCTATCAATACAGTTTGGCTGTTAGTTTTACCGTAGATCAGAAAAAAATTCGGTTGTGGGTCCTCCGTTAGGGACGAAATTGCATCTTCTCCAAATCCGAACGCATTTTAATATAGATCTACCGAATATAGTTATTTATAAATTCGCCTCAGGGCCACCATACAGACCATTCAAATCGGAAACAACACTATTTCCCCCAAACTGACTTGTGTCCGTGCACTGAATTGACATGAATATTCTTTTAAAACCTCACAATATCGGCTCATTACTCCCAACATAACCCAAACAACCCAAAACCATTCACTTCTCGTCTGCGCAAGCGCAGTATACTCGTGGCTGCAAGTCCTCCCAAAATTACACACCTTACAAAAAACTCCGATTCTCCAACACTAGTGGTTCAGGAGATATCGCTTCTTGAATCCACGCATGCGCAGACCCTCACAAGGGGATTCTATAGCGGAAAAGCACCCGCCACCCCAAAACCCCAATCCTCTCTGACGAAAGCACCACCAGTTAAATCACTGATGGTCTGCTCATGCGCATAACGAAAAATGCCCGTAAGGGGTTACATCCATTTCGAAATTAGCCCCAGGGCCACGGTACGGACACTTTAACTCTGAAACAACGCTACAGCCCCCAAACTGACTTGTCCTTGCACTGAATTGCTATGAATATTCTTTTAAAACCTCATAATATCGTCTCAGCACTCCCAACATAACCCATTCAACCCAAAAACAGTCACTTCTCTTCTGCGCATGCGCAATCTACTCGCGGTTAAAAGTCCTCTCAAAATAACACACCTTACAAAAAACTCCGATTCTCCAACACTAGTGGTTCAGGAGATATCACATCTTTAATCCACGCATGCGCAGACCCTCAACAGGGGATTCTATAGAGGAATAGCATCCGCCACCCCAAAACCCTAATCCTCTCTGACGAAAACACCCCCAGTTAAATTACTGATGGTCTGCTCATGCGCATAACGAAAAATGCCTGTAAGGGGTAACATCAATTTCAAAATTAGCCCCAGGGCCACGGTACGGACACTTTAACTCGGAAACAACGCTACATCCCCCAAACTGACTTGTCCTTGCACTGAATTGCTATGAATATTCTTTTAAAACCTCATAATATCGACTCAGCACTCCCAACATAACCCATCCAACCCAAAAACAGTCACTTCTCTTCTGCGCATGCGCAATCTACTCGCGGCTAAAAGTCCTCTCAAATTAACACACCTTACAAAAAACTCCGATTCTCCAACACTAGTGGTTCAGGAGATATCACATCTTTAATCCACGCATGCGCAGACCCTCAACAGGGGATTCTATGGAGGAATAGCATCCGCCACCCCAAAACCCTAATTCTCTCAGACGAAAACACCACCAGTTAAATCACTGATGATCTGCTCATGCGCATAACGAAAAATGCCTGTAAGCGGTAACATCAATTTCAAAATTAGCCCCAGGGCCACGGTACGGACACTTTAACTCGGAAACAACGCTACATCCCCCAAACTGACTTGTCCTTGCACTGAATTGCTATGAATATTCTTCTAAAACCTCATAATATCGACTCAGCCCTCCCAACATAACCCATCCAACCCAAAAACAGTCACTTCTCTTCTGCGCATGCGCAATCTACTCGCGGCTAAAAGTCCTCTCAAAATAACACACCTTACAAAAAACTCCGATTCTCCAACACTAGTGGTTCAGGAGATATCACATCTTTAATCCACGCATGCGCAGACCCTCAACAAGGGATTCTATAGAGGAATAGCATCCGCCACCCCAAAACCCTAATCCTCTCTGATGAAAACACCACCAGTTAAATCACTGATGGTCTGCTCATGCGCATAACGAAAAATGCCTGTAAGGGGTAACATCAATTTCAAAATTAGCCCCAGGGCCACGGTACGGACACTTTAACTCGGAAACAACGCTACATCCCCCAAAATGACTTGTCCTTGCACTGAATTGCTATGAATATTCTTTCAAAACCTCATAATATCGACTCAGCACTCCCAACATAACCCATCCAACCCAAAAATAGTCACTTCTCTTCTGCGCATGCGCAATCTACTGGCGGCTAAAAGTCCTCTCAAAATAACACACCTTACAAAAAACTCCGATTCTCCAACACTAGTGGTTCGGAAGATATCACATCTTTAATCTACGCATGCGCAGACCCTCATCAGGGATCTGAATTCTATGGAGGAATAGCATCCGCCACCCCATAACCCCAATTCTCTCTGACGAAAACTACAGCAGTTAAAGGACTTCTCATCTGCGCATGCGCAATACGGAAAATGCCCGGAAAGGGCAGCATGAACCTCAAAAACATATGTTTCGGCATTAAAAGCAAAGTATTCCGCAAAATAGTAGTAATTTTTTTATTTTTTTCATGTCACGTGATCTTCACGAAATTTTGCAAAAGTGTTTGCTTTGGTCTTTTGCATCTAACTACTGAGTTTCAATTTAATCAGATCAGTATTTTTCGAGTTATCGTGAAAACAAAATTTCAAATTTTCAAAAATTTTTTTTGCCACTTTAGGGCCGTCCGTTCAACACAAAACTTCGCAGGCATATAAAGGTCATGATTCTACAATCTGATGCCAAATTTCAAAAAGATCGAGTCATCGGTTCCGGAAATATTCATAAAAAACGTTTTTATTAAAAACGGCCTTAACTCCGAAACCGCTCGGTCGATTTCGCCCGTTAACGAACTTGTCCGAGATATTTACGCTACGAAACTACCCTGCAAATTTCAACGCTCTAAGTCGTTCCGTTCGAGAGTTATCGTGCTAACGGCCGGACCGGCCGGCCGGACCGGACGGACAGAATTGAATTTGACCTCGAATTCTTCATCAGGGAGTCGAACCCAATCGTTTGAGACCATTTTCGAAAAAAAATTCGAAAAATACAGACATTGTGACGAAATGATAGCACGCTGTTCCTTGCGGAACACGCGCGCAAAAATTGGTTCAAGCGCTGACGTGGAGTCAGGAGCTTTTGCGCGTATGTTCTATTGTCCATTCTCCTGTATTAGACACTCTTAATCTAATTTACCATGGTGAATTATATTGTCCGTTCTCCTGTATTGGACACTCTCTCAATCGAATTTACCATGGTGAATTCGATTAAGAGTGTCCAATACAGCAGAACGGACAATATAATTCACCATGGTAAATTCGATTAAGAGTGTCTAATACAGGAGAATGGACAATAGAACATACGAGCAAAAGCTCCTGACTAGTTACCAAGCTTCAATTCGATCGAGTTTATATTTTTTGAGTTATCGAGGAAATAATATTCCAGGTGGTTATAACTCCGGAACCGTTGGACTGATTATGCCCGAACTCAACTCTCCCATTCGGATACGCAACATACCCTGAAAATTCCAGGGCCCTACCTCCTTTCGTTCGAAAGTTATGGAGGCAACGGTGACCTATCCATCTACTGAACTCATACAAGGCTGCTCGAATCTCCAACAATATATATCCTTTCGTGTTCAAACTTAGAACTTGTAGGCGAGTTAGATTCTGAAGTATCTAGCAAAATTTCAGCGATATTGGATGAATAGTTTTTGATATACAGTATGGTGCAAATGAAAGGAATAAATTCGTTATTTCGTAAACCGGCGACTTTAAGGAAAAATCCTGAAACCCGTCGATTTTTATTTTCAAACGGGCTATTCGTAAGGATACCTTTTTATTTTTGACGTCATCTATGTGAGCGTGATGACGTCATCGCTAAAATTTTCAGATGGAAAGGTGGGTGTTGTAATACATTATTTGAAAGGTCTTTTAAATACCTATTCAGCCATATCAATAATGTACAAAATTGATTTTTGTATTTGTTTAAAAAACTAATAAAATTTTATTATTATTATTTAATATGACGTCAAAAATAAAATGACGTCAAAAATAAAATGGTTTCCTTACGAATAGCCTGTTTAAGAATAAAAATCGATGGGTTTCGGGATTTTTCCTTAAATGCGCTGGTTTACGAAATTACGAATTTATTCCTTTCAATTGCACCATACTGTATATAGAATTGTCAATGATTTTTTGAAAATTTTCTAGAGATACGATCCTCACGAAATTTTGCAAGAACTTTCGAGTTGGCATTCTACATCTAATAACCATGTTTGAATTGAATCGCTTCTATATTTTTCGAGTTATTGAGGAAATGACAACCAGATTTCAGATCCAAAACCGTTAGGCCGATTATGCTTATAAAAGAACTCAAATGTCGCATTCAGATGTACAACCTTCAAATCGCTTTCTCTTTCCGTTCTCAGGTTATCGCGTATTGAAAAATATTTTTCAATAATTTTTTTTAAATTTTCTGGCGATACGATTCTCACAAAATTCCACGAACGTGCTTAGGTTTATATTCTACAACTGTCCACCAAGTTTCAATTCGATCGTATTCATATTTGTTGAAAACAAAATTATTACTCGGAAACCATTTGGCCGATTATGCCCATTAACGAACTTGTCCGTCGTATTGGGATGCGCCACCTACCCTGAAAATTTCAAGTCGCTAGCTCTTTCCGTTCTCAAGTTATCGTGGCAACGGTCGGACAGAATCAAATTTGACCTCAAATTCTTCATCGGGCAGTCGAACCAAATCGTTTGAGACCATTTTCGTCAAAATTCGAAAGTTGCAGACATTTGGGCAAAATGATAACGCGATGTTCCCCAGAACTTACGCGCAAAAAGCACTGACGTGAAGCTAGGAGCTTTTGCACACATGTTCCTTTGTCTATTCACGCCTCATACGAAGTAGATCGAGCTGAAATTTGGTACTCGATTGTAGAATGGTGGCTAGAAGTTACGTGCGGAATTTTGTTGATTTTGACGCATAGTTTCTGAAATAAAATTTTTTAAGAGTTTTTTTAAATTTTTTTTCTATTGATACGATATTCACGAAATCTTGCGAAAATCAGCGCGTCGGTATTATACACGTAATTTCCGAGTTTTAATTGAATTGGATTTGTATATTTCGAGTTATAGAGGAAAAGTCAACAAATTTTCGGATGGGAATAGCTCTAAAACCATTTGACTGATTATTCCTATTAACGACATAAAATGACGGATTCGGATGCGCAACCTATCTTGAAAATTGCAAGTCGTTATCTGTTTTGGTTCTCAAGTTATCGTGAGATACATGATATTTTTTCAAAATTTTGTAGAGATACGATCCTCACAAATTTCCTCTCATACGTCTTTGCGTCGGTATTCAATTCGAGCGGATCTGTATTTTTTGAGTTATCGAGGAAACAATACTTCAGATGGGTGTAACTACGAAACCATTTGGCCGATTATTAACTTAACGAACTAGCTACGACCTTCTAAATAGGATTTTAAAATACAATAAAGTCTTCCCCTGAAGCCCTCGTTCCACAATAGCCCCAAGACTATATCTACGCTAACCGTGTCAAATGCTTTACGCAAATCAACAGAAACTACGACCACGATTTTCTTTTGGTCTAAGGCTTTCGTTGCAGAATTTACGAAGGGCAGTTTACTACTTTCAGGAATTTGGAGAGAATTAAAGCCCCCAAACTCATGGGCGTGCAACTAAACCTGGCTGATGAGGTACGCTACCTGGGCGTTATGCTTGATACCAAGCTAACCTGGAACGCATAACTCTCAGCAATAGCTGCCAAGGGCAAGAAAACCCCCATGATTGTTCGCAGGGTAATTGGCAAAACATGGTACTGGAACCCAGGAATCACTAGGTGGATTTACACTGCTATGGTGAAGCCCTCCCTCACATACTAGTATGCTAGTGCTGTGTGGTGGACAACAATGAACCAGAACAGGGCCGTCAAAGTGTTGGAGAATGTTCAGAGACTGGCCTGGTTTTGTGTTACTGGAGCAAAGAAAAATGGCGATCGCCATTTTTCATTATTATATTTTGAAAACGCTAAACAGCGTTCATGGCCATTGGGAAGATACTGTCTGAGCTCTGCGGGACTCGTTTCTCGATTAATATCGAGTGAATGGTGGCATATGATTTCACGCTCCAAATATTCACTGGTGGGGAAAGGCTGATTTCCGTGTTTTGTCTCATAGGTGGCGTGGGCGATTAGGTATTTTCGACCAAGCCGGCTCTGAGAGGCTTAACCCGGGTCAGTTTAGTTGAATTTGTTGAGAAGCTACAGAGTACTGATGAAGGCCAAGAAGCCAGAAACGCGTCTGCTCTTGCTTTCTCGGCAAATCAATGAACCCCCTGGGGTCTATTTGACTTGTGAAATATATGCATAAGTATATTAATTATACGAAGCCGTTTATGAATGACCCTATTGGCAGAAACGCTCTGGACTTGTTGATTTATTAACAACGGTATCGCCATTTTTCATTATTATACAAACAAACTACTTTTAGAGATTTTAGGAATCTATCAATCAATCAATTGGTCACCATAAATCCTGTCATTCTTTTCTTTATCACCTTTTCAAGAATTTAAGAGAGTATACTAACCATACAAAAGACAACTCAACCGTCGCAAATTAGAGCACGTTCTATTTGGCGAGTCTGAGAGCTCCTTGCTTCCATCAGAAATCATGGTTCGTCAAGACAAGGACGTATAAAACCCTGGCAATCGTCGTAGATGTCATAAATCATAGACAAACACCTAGTTATCACTATTACATTGTTCCTAATCTAATTTACATTGCCACTTATGATTTGGTTTCCATTCAGAATGACAATGCATAAAAAACACTCTACTACGCATTTGTTCACTGATAATCTTCATTGTTTATTATTATGAAATTCCATCCGGAGATATATTTTCGTCAATGTTGTGTTCGATAGTTACATGTAAACATAGTACAAAGTGGATTCAGGGTTGATAGGCTGCGTTAATCCCGTATTGTGTTTCTTAATACCGGAAATGTATCGTGAAACCCTTAAAATATTCGATATTCGGTGGATCAGATTGTTGAACTTTATGTTATTGAGTGACCTGCAAGTGTTATTGTGTAATATTTGTTTGTTGTGCTAACTAGCTATGCTTCGTGAGTGATTGAATGTTTTTGTGCGATCCTTCCTACTATTGCATATGACCACTGATTTTTCATCGTTTGAGTCCATTTTTGGCGCTCAGAAGGAGTTAGAGGATTGAAATTTGCTGGGTAGGTTTGGAGCGCAAATATCTCGGACGAGTTCGTTTTGACCGTTTTTAGTAAAAATATTTTTTATGAATATTTTTCCGAAACCGATAACTCGATATATCTGAAATTCAGATCCATATTGAAGAATAATAAGCTTTATATGCATGCGAAGTTTTGTATTGATGGGGTTGCCGTAAAGTGTAAAAAAAAAATTAAAAAAATTTTAAAATTTTGTTTCTACAATATCTCTCGAACAGAATGAGCTAGGCAGTTGAAATTTGGTAGGTAGGTTTGGGAGATAAATATCTCGGTGAAGTTCGTTATTGGAAAAAAAGAATTTTTTTTACATTACAAATTTCAAATTCATTTTTTTTAAATGCTGTTTCACCTTGAAAATCCATTGATATCATTTTCAACTCTAGAAGAAGAAAGACAATTTAAAATTGACGTGTTTCGAAATTTTCCATAAATATCTACAGCAACCAAGAAAATGAATTTGTTCCATTTGGCTTTTCCACACTGTATCCTTAAATTGAAGAAGTAAATTTGAAGTTCCTGAAATTATGCTTATTTGTCACAAATTCTGACATTTCCGGAAAAAAAAAGTATATTGTGCAGATATGAAGTCGATAATACTTTAAGGTTATGTCGTTACTATTTAAATGACCAAACTTACTTCATGGCGTCTTTCATCTGGCAATTTTAACCTAAACCTCGTGCAGAACCATCTTTCTTCAAACGTATTTGTACTCCTGATACTCTATCAAATGAAATCTATTTCTGTGTAAAAAACTATTACAAGTCTATGTTTGTTAGTTTATTCAATTAATGAACTGACCTTAGCGTGAATTACAACGCAGCAAAAACACCTTTTATCAATGATAATGAATTTGATCCGTACATATATTATATTCAATTTTCAATTAATAGACTCGAAAAACGCTAGTTATATCGTTTTTCAAAACACCTGTATCCATTTTTGGAATACCGAGGTGTAAATAACATGATAATTACTGCCGATAAACCTGTAAGGCCTTCGTAATGGAAAGTTATAGAATTAGTTTATTCGAAAATAATCACTCCACACTTAGGTATACAGTGCGTTTCAAAAAGTACGCACCAAGAGGAAATTTTCTTGCCTGTATAGTTTTTTAAAATTTTGGTATTCGGGAAAGTTGGTGCTCAAGACATGATGATTTTTGACATACAGGGTGAGTCTTTGACCACTGCATTAATTTCAATCAAAGATTCCTCTCATCAAATGAAACACTTTTTTCATCTAACATTTTTCCAAATTCAGCTCAGGTGAAAAGATACAGGCTGTTGAAATTTTGAAAAAGAATCAGTTTTTATTTTGTAGCTTTGACATCCTTTTTTCGAATAAAATGAATGTAGGCGTAAAGTTTCCTATAACTATGATACATATTTTCCAAATATTAGTTATTTTCTACTTCTACTGGTTTTCTAGTTATGGACTCGTGGATTCATAAATCTAAAGGAAATTAGCATAAAGAAAGCATATAAAGTTTTTCTTGAGCTATTTCAAGAATATTCCATCGTTTTAGAACATTATATTATTCTTCATCATTTCTCCTTAAACGCACTGTTTTCGAGATATTCTTCATTGAATGTTTTAAATGGAAAACTCCAGAAATTTCACTACTTTTATGGATCCGCCCCTGAGCGTTGGAATCCCGAATCAAGCTGTAAACCACGTTACCATGCCTTATTTTCGTTCGCCAACAATGTCATAGATAATTTATATGCGGGAGTGTATTAGCACATTGTGAAATCTTTAAACGCTTGTAACTTTTTACCTGAGCCGAATCTGGAAAAATGGTAAATAAAAAAAGTGTTTTATTTGATGAGAGGATTATTTGGTTAAAATTAATGCAGTGGTCAAAGACTCACCCTGTATATGTCATTGATCCTGAACCTATCAAAATTGACATTTTTTTTAGAAAAATGACTTTCTTCTAGATGAGGTCTGTATTGCGTTTTTAGTGGTATTTGAGTTAATAAATTCACAAGGGATTTCAGAGGATTGGAGAATTCTTCTTCAGATGTGAAATCAAAGAATTCAATTTCTTATGATGCTCCAAGAATAATTAGCAAGATATTAACCCTTTGCGCATTTCATTTCTCAAGTATAATTCGGTTTGCACCAAGATTGTGAGCTTTTCACGATAGTAATCATGATGTATGAGGAACATTGAATTGATATAAACTTTATTTGAATTGTGATAATGTCAGTTTCATTGGAATTACATTCCGAATAATTTTTAAAATTTCCGCAAAGCCCAAACCTCCCTCTAGCGTGCTGTCATCAAAATATTAATATCAAAAAATTTCGGAATTTCACCATGTAATTTGGCAGTTTGGTATAAACTGAAATTCTGAGCAACATTTCTTTCAGAAACTTTTTGATATTGTTCTGATTTATACGTCTTTCGGTCATTTTTCTAAAAAAAAGTCAATTTTGACAGGTTTGCAGAGTAAGGCCGCTCGTACACCAGAACGACGCGACCGCAACGCGACCGCGACTTCGTGTCGCTTCGCAGTCGCGGTACGTGGTAATTCATAGAAGCGCCCACACCAAGGATACGGCGACGCGACGCATTTTCCTCGTAAAAAAGTATCGTCGCGGTAGCGTTGCGGTCGCGTCGTGCTGGTGTACGAGCGGCCTAACAGGATCAATGACGTACATGTCAAAAATCATCATTTCTTGAGCACCAACTTTCTCGAAAACCAAAATTTCAAAAAACTAACGAGAAAATTTCCCGTTGGTGCGTGCTTTTTGAAACGCACTGTATATACTAACTGACAAAGAAACTGCAACACCCAGAATAAGCTATTCATATTTGATTTTTTTTTTGTGAAACATAGATAGTATAGCAAGGAGTAAATGATTAAAATTTGGTAAAAAAAATCGTGAAGGTTTTTTCATGTAAGAATTTTTTGTTACTTACATATTGTAGTCGTTTTTTACCAATTTTTTAAATTTTACAACAAACCAGCTGCTCGAGGAGATCCAAAGTCGATGTTTAGTTGCGGGGTTGTCATTTCGAGAAATCGCTAACCGTACGAACAGAAATCCAACTACTGTTATGATATGTTGTCAAGCGTGGTTTGATAATGCTCAAAATCGAAGAAGAGTAGGCACCGGACGTCGAAGGGGCACAAATGAAGTTCAAGATCGACGTCTAAGACTTATGGCTATTAGAGACCGATTTGCGACAACTCGATCTTTGGCTGATGAGTGGTTAGGAGAACAAGGCCACCTGTAACTGTCCGAACGGTTTACCGCCGGATAAGGTCTTTTTGACTGCAACATTACAAATTTCAAATTCAATTTGTTTTAATATGCAGTTTCACAATAAAAATCCATTGATATAATTTTCAACTTTAGCATGCTGATACTTTCGGTGATATGATTTATCGATATTTCAATAAGGAATCGTACTTCTATGAAAACATAGAAGTACGATTCATTGGTGAAAACAGAATGCTATAATTATTCTTTCTATACATACATGTCATCCTGTTCTATAAGAGAGAGTCAAATTCATTTCAGCTATTTTAATTTGATGTCTTCCATGCTGCAGTTCTATCATAAGAATACATGATAAACCAATTCTTTCGGAGATATGATGTGTCAAAGTTTGAACAAGAGCGCCAAAGCTCCTGTCCACAGTGCTTGAACCAATTTTTTTTCAAAAGGCGGTAATTGTCAATGTAAATCGGTATTGTTTAATGTTGACTGATTTTATGGCCTGAATTGGTTCGTGCTGATTTCCAGAGCATGTGGGTTCAACAGGACGGTGCCACTTGTCATAGAGCAATGACACAATGACTTCATTGAAATTCGGAAATTCGATAATTTCAAGAAATGGAGCGATAAATTATCCGCCTCGTTCCTGCGATTTAACTTCATTGGACTTTCTTTGGGGATACATTAAGTCATTGGTTACAGAAATCATCCAGCAGATTAAGAGGAATAACAGATCAATATTGAACGAGCAACATACGACCTGATTTGGGTGAGAGAGTCATGGAAAATTGGGTTCAACGGCTTCATTCCTGCCAGCGTTTCTGTGGTGGACATTCAAATGATTTTCATAACTAATAGTATCCATTGTACTTTATAATAAAATAAATATTTCTATAATTTTCAAATAAATAATGTGTTTTATTTACAAAACAAAATGGGCCGCTCTTAATGAAAGAGCCTTTACAAGGATATAATGTTTGAACTGGGTACCCAAGGTATAAAGTTAGGATGTTCGCACTAATTGTAGTATGTCTAAGCGGAATGAGAACGAACTAAGTGACAGATTTGAAGATTATTTTGCCCTGTAAATCACTGGCCGAGGTATTGGTGCACAGAATGCAGAAAGCAGTGTTGCTCGGAACACTTCGAGCCATCAGGTCCCATGAACTGTAAAGGCCACTTCCAGCTCATCTCTTTTGTTAAGGGACGCTGTATATATTGTTGTAGGGGGTAACGTTTCACTGCGAAATTCACTTTTGTAGGTGCATCTACCAACCATACATTACGGTTCCAAGCCAATAAAGGGAGTGCCTTTCTTGGCAAGAGTGTTGGCCTACTAATTTCCTTTGATTTCCGCTTGACCAGGAACCCAGACCAAGGATACCCTATTGTTCTTGCCTACATTATTGAGTTTTCTTCAGCACTCCCATATTATCTTGTACTCGATAACATGGGAGCTCAGAGCTTTAATAGCAGCTTGACTGTCAGAGTGGATTGCTATATCACATCCCTGATAGTTTCTTTCTAGATTCATTTCCACGAATCTTTCTATTGCAGGTACACTGCTCAACAATTGATAGGGATCACTTACTTTTTCTAAATTTATTTCTGAATTATTCGCTCCAAGATTATAAATTTAGTCAGATATCAGAGTATTTTCAGTTGATAATATGGTTCACTTGAGAAAAGAATGAAAAAATGGAAAGTTGGAGAGAAAAAAAGACTTTATTAGGAACACTCAAAATTCTGTGTTTGAATAACATAAAAATTTTATGATGACACCACAAGAAGGCTGAAGTTTCGGTTAAGCTAGTACCTAGTTGGCCCCCCACGAGCTCGTCTCAAGCATTCTACCCTACGAGGCATACTTTCAATCAAACGATTTATAAAATTTTGGGGCAAATTCGTCCAAATATCCCGTAAAGCGTTAGAAAGGTCCTCCAGGTTATTGATCGGTTGTTCTAAGGTTGACAATTGTCTAGACATCTCAGACCAGACATGTTCGATGCAATTCATGTCTGGAGAGCGAGCTGGCCAGTCCATCCTATCAATAGCATGAGTTTCTAGCGCTTCATTAACCAGACGACTACGGTGTGGACGGGCATTATCGTCAATTAAAATGAAATTCTCGCCCAAGGCAGCCGCAAACGGAACAATTATGGGTTCAATAATCATATCGTGATATCTCTGGCTGGTCATTGTGGTGTTCTGCAGAACAACCAACTCTGTGCGTTGGTTCAAACAAATGCCTCCCCATACACATATAGAACCTCCGCCAAAAGCTGTTGTGGGTACCATAAACTGTTCTGCATACCTTCGACCTCTTTCCCTCCAAGCAAGAATACGTCCATCGGAGTTGACCAAACGAAATCTAGACTCATCCGTAAATAAACATCGGCTCCAATCTTCAACTGTCCAATTGCGGTGCTCCTCAGCCCATTGCCGTCGATGAACCCGGTGTTCCCTATTCAAACGGGGATGTTGTACCCTCCTACGTGCTCTCAAACCACGAACATGTAGTCGTCGTCTTACAGTCTGGTTCGAAATTAGAACTCCTGTTGCAACTCTCAGTGATCTATTGAGCCGCGACGCCGGGTAAGTGGGATTTCTCCTAGCATTGAGGACCAAAAGACGATCTTGGGCAGCTGTTGTACTGCGCTGCCGACCTCCCCCATGAACATAGGCTACTGAGTCGTTTTGGATGAACCTATTCCAAGCCCGACTCACGACACTTTGCGAAACATTCAACCGCCGGGACACTTCTCGCTGGGACAAACCTTCCTGTATCCACCGTATGATTTGGTCCAGTTGCACAGGAGCCAAACGTCTTCTCGGCATGACTGATAAGCTAATATTGTTCTCATTTCTTCAATTATTGTCACCTTATGTGTTTGAACGAGAGAAAAAAACAGATTTAATAACAAATACCACATTGCTTTTCACTCCACATGTAACAGCCTACAGATAATAATCGATTTTGTGAACAAGAGCCGATGAAGTGAGGAAAAATTTGATATAATCAACTCAAAACATCTTAATTTTTCCTTAGAGAACATATAATGTACAGATATTCACGAGATAACTTGAAAAAAATACAAATGAAGAGAAGTTCATAAGTGATCCCTAGCAATTGTTGATCAGTGTACTTCAAGGGACGCTGTAAGGGCAGAACGAAGAACTACTCCAAAGAATGTGTGAGAGGTTTTTTAGGGAGTAACCAACAAGAGCTGGAGTCACACACTCCTGACAGTGCAGACCCTTTCAGGGAACCCTATAAAATGCTTTGCCTCTCTCACGAATGTATAAAAAAATCCGAATGTTTAGCTAGAGGATTTGAATCAATTTGGTTCAATATCATAATGTGTCCAAGGAGTTTTTCACATTGCTTCTCGCATGCTGTATCTTCGTAAGTGATGCAAAGGAGGAAAGTCCAATAGACCTCCAAAACTGCAGTGGAAGATGTTAATCCAACCACCGTCACACCAATGCAAGCAAACCGTTGCAGCTTCTGCAACCTCCTACGCTTTTCTCCGCCATGCAAATGAACAGCGGTGTTACACTAGCAGGGCACCTCGAAGGATTTTACAATTTTTATACCCTCGTTTTGATCTTGTTTTGCTCACTACTGCAGCAGTGAATTTCGCTCCATCATCAGCAACCTGGTCAGGAGTGGCTTTGTGGTTAAGGAAAATCGAGATAACACTTTTTGACAAGAGTTTTGAAGAATTCGACCCTGCCTTGTCGGAAAAACGAAGAGGTCGTGTCACAGCCGCTGAAGGCATGGAGAAAGAAGATGATGTGTCCTTTTGCATCTAAGGATATCTTGCTGTTGTTAGGACTATAGATCACGGTCTGCTGATTGCCCTTCTCGCGTTTCATTACGAATATGTTGTCATTTTTCTCATTCCATCCAACCCAAGGGGAGACGGCTACCTGGCTTTTTTGTCCTTCAAGTTGAAGGTGACGATGAGAGGTCCTTACTTCCTGACAAAATATTTGGGTGTTTCTTTCAACCAATTCTAGACTATTTTCTATTTAAAGAAGAGTAATAAAACTTAATTATGTGGAACGCATAGTGATCAACAAAGTACTCCAAAAATCATAAACTTGGTGAATAAAGTTATTATGAATACCTACATGCAGTAATTAAAGTTTGTTCTCTATTATTTAAAATATTTTGAGTTCAAATCCAGTGAATATTTTCACTTTTGCTTGAAAAATTGGCAAAAAGTCACAAGTTTTTAGTTCAGACGGACTTTCCTGCGCTGGACTGCCTTAGCGGAACTTTGGCGCTACGGACCCTTTTGGCTTGACATTCATATCTCAGCAATGGATTGAGCGAATTTCAAAAAGCATCTAATTAACCATTGAATTTTATTTTTGCCATTTTTCAATCGGTGCATTCTTTTTCGACATAAAAGTGTTAGAAGTTGAGTTTTGTCCACTTTTGAGCTAAGTTTGAAAAAAATGCTCATCTTTGACAGGCTATTGCGGCTGAACTGCTAAACAGATTTCGATGTTTCCAAAGCCATTAAACGATAAAAGTAATGTTCTTCAAAAAGCAAGAACCCATAATTTCGTGTAGGATACGTACTTCTCGAGTTATAAACGAAATACTGAAAAAAATGCGAAAATCTCGCGGTTTCAGGCTCTCAAATCTGAAGCACAACCTAGAATAGTATATTCTAAAACAAGATGCATAGAATAACAAGGTGTCGACACTCCCTGCTAATTCCTGTTGATATTTTCGGCCGAAAAACAGACCTAGAACTGTCAAATCAAGCACTTTATTTACTACTTCACTTTATTTACGATGGTGCCGCTAGAGTCGATTTCGACAAGAGAATAAATGAAAACTGACAAGCGACAAAGTTCACTTTCCACCGTTGCTTGTTCGTAAATCCAAATTAAAAGAATATAATGAAGCAGTTTATTCAAAAATCAATTCACTTTTTGATTAATCAGACATCTGTAGGGACATTATATGTAAACCCCATTTGTTTGGAACAGAAATTAGATCTTGCCAACACATAATGAGTTCAAATAAGGGATTTATGAGTAAAGGAGTTTCATTGGAACATTTTGAATGGAACTATAAATGAAGAAATATGTGCAATCATTATTTTTCCATTACATTTTTCCAAAAGATTACATCCAATGTCATTAGAATATAAGCATTTAATTTATGTATTTTCAAATACATTGAATAATACAGAATTTTCTGTAATACCTCTACATAATATCTCTCGATATCATATTATTATTCAAATGTATTGATTACTTTTGTCATGTAAGGCTCATTTAAATTGAGCATTTTACTTATTATTTTCGATGTATAAGTTGAAACTTCATCAAAACATTCTCATGTATACAGCATTTTTTCAGTCACCCCCCTTGACAACTTTTTATGTTATCTGCAATTAGATTGCAAAATATATTTGATTCGATAGCTATTATTCAGAACTAAGTATACTGATGAAATATCGAAAAATGATTCATTAAATTGATAAACTAACCAAATAGACGGTAGTGACTACGTTTCAATCCTTTATTCAATATATATTCACTAGAAAAATATTTTGAACAAAGAAATGTTCTCATTTTCAATACCCTACCTCTACCACAAGCCAGTCGCCATTCTTGTCGTGTAACAATATCCTTGAAACAAATAATATTATAGAATAAGAGCGCCAAAAATAATGACGCTTTAGGAAAGCTATTCAACTTTGATGAAATCACACTGTGTGGTTGCTCTGAACTTTGTTCTCTGCTAGTCCTTTCATCGGTGACAAATAATATTGTTAGTTATCATAACATGTCATTTCATTCCTTCTCAATATATAACTGAATTGTATAATGAATATAATTCTTAATTAATAGAGTTATACCTTAATGTTTCAACTGTTAAAACAGTTTATGTTCATCAACCGGCAAGATTATAGTAAATCAACAAGTCTTAGCGTTCTCCTATGTTAATTTATTAACAATTATCGGTATCAGCGATCTTTCAATATTATTTATATTATAATTAATACCTATCTTGATACTAGAAATCTGCCCCTGTTCCGGTAAGAATAAACAATTGTTAAAAAAACTATATTCCCATAAAAACGAAGTATTTTCGAAATGAAAATAGTATTTGATTAAAATGGTTCTGGATACTCGTTCAGAGTTCACACAGCAAACATTTGGCTTACTTTCGGCGCGGAAAACAAGGACGTTGAACAAAATACTCAAAATATCAAATTTCAGCAAACGGTACGACTTTCCACAAGAAACTAGAATAAACAAAGATTCAAATTTAATTTGACATGTCGATAATTTTGTCCATATGATTTCTACTGCCGGCATCTATCGGCAAAAACTGAAGTAGAACAAAATCCTTGTATTTTGACGGTATTTGGACCGCAATTCGGCCGAAAATATGTCAAAGAGTGTCTTCACCATGTATTCTATGCATCTATCACCACTTAAATGAACCATAGATGACGATGGCGCGTATTACCGATATGTACGACTCGTAAGCAACTCCGACGAGTATATACTTTGTGGAAGGTTAGTTCGATCAATCGGAATGAGTTGTTTCCTCTCAGACGCGATTGTATTTCCGTTCAGGACTCGAAGAAAAACAGAATATAACTATCGAGAGTGGGGACTATTAAAAGAATTATTTAATTATAGACTCCCAGGAACGAGTTACAAGTTGACGGAATTAGTTTACTTCGCAGGTAATAAATAAGGAAATGCCGTGGCGACCTTCAGGCGATATTTTGTTTGTTTATAATATTTTTAATTATACCCGCGTAAAGTTGTCTGTCATCGTCGAATCCGTTCTCTATACCAACCAGTACTTATTAGCCGCTTGAAATTTTTGTCGAGCGTCAAGGTTTACACGTTTTCAGGCTTTTGATTTTATTAACGAACACATTTTTCCGCTGATCGATACCAACGAAATCAATGGTAATTATTGGGGAGAAATTCATACAACTTGGTACGAAATAGTTGGGACAGCACTGACTTGAAAAAATAATAAAAGAAAAAAAAAATAGTAGAATGAAACCTATTGGAAAAGGAAGAGAATATAATATATATATATATAATAATAATAATAATAAAAATGAAAGGAAAAATAATTTACGGCTGATCTGATGTCGGCAAGTGGAAGGGAGTGAGTTTTTAAGGGTAAAAAATCGTTTATCTCAATTTCAGGCAAAAATGTGAGTCCTATGGAAAATAGGCAAAGGTATAGGTAATAGAAAGATCTAGAACTTTTGTATTCACACTTTTTTTACATAACCTCAAAATTTATCCGAAAAATTCGAATTTTTGTTTTTTTAATTTATCTTGTACATCTAAAACCCATATAAAAAAATCTAAGCGCGCGACAATTTTTTTTCTGTCTCGGCAAATACGTTTTGGTCGTTCAACAATTATTTAGTTCATATTTTAGTTGAAAAAAAATACAATTAACCAAGTAACGTGATTTATGAATGGCCCTGCTTACGTAATATTGAGTTAGCCCATATAAAAAAAACTAAGCACGCGACAGTTGATACTCTTTCACGACAAATTCTTGACAATGAATGCAAAAGGTTTCATTTAAATTCTTACAAGTGGTTCTGCTAACTCAATATTATGTTAGGAGAGCCACCCCTTATAAAAAAAAATAAGCGCGCGACAAATTTCTTTCTGTCACGACAAATACGTTTTGGTCGTTTGACAATTATTTAGTTCATTTTTGGTTGAAAAAAAAAATACAATTAACCAAGCTACGTGATTTGTGATTGGCTCTGCTTACATAATATTAAGTTAGACCATATAAACAAACTAAGTACGCGACAGTTGATTTTCTTTCACGACGAATTCACGACAATTATTCGACAATAAATGCAAAAGGTTTAATTGAAATTCTTGCAAGTGCCTCTGCTAAGTTAATATTATGTTAGCAGAGCGACCTCAAATACAAAAAAACGAAGCGCCCGACAAACATTTTCCTTTCACGATAAATTCTCGACAATTAATGCAATAGGTTTCATTGAAATTCTTGCAAGTTGCTCTGCTAAGTTAATATTATGTTAGCAGAGCCACCTCATATAAAAAAAACGAAGCGCGCGACAAATTTTTTTCTGTCACGACAAATACGTTTTGGTCGTTCGAAAATTAATTAGTTCATTTCTGGTTGAAAAAAAATACAATTAACCAAGTTGCTAGTTTTTTTTCACGGCAAATTCTTGACAAATGGAATAGGTTTCATTCAAATTCTTGCATCCATATAAAAAAAACTAAGCGTGCGACAATTTTTTTTCTTTCACGACAAATTCTCGGCAATTAATGCAATAGGTTTTATTGAAATTTTCACAAGTGGCTCTGCTAACTATATGGAGGTGTATAATTATCAACTGTATTCTATCAAACGAGCAACATTTTTATGTGGCACTCTGCGCTCAATCCTCATAATTTAGGCTCTACTATTCTTAGTTTCCAGATTTCACATTCTTAACGAATTGCCCTGTATAATGATAATTTGAACAAATGATTTATGAAAAAAATTACAACATGATATTTATTTCACAGATATATGAGCAATTATGCGTGTTTTGCTGAATCTAAAACGATTAAGGGTAGAATGATGAATTATGTATATGAAAAAATTGCATTCCTCTGTCTTCTTGTGTCACATGTTTCTAAGTATAGTATTTTATTGCAGATGGCAAGATGAATTGGACATTGCATCGAAGTATTCATGGATCGTTTGCTTTGTACTATCTACTTATCAGCCTGCTGTCAACGGGGGTTTTGTCTGAATCCTACGACAAATGCTTGACACATTTAACAGGTAATTGAAATAATTTATCGAAAAATCAGTATTTCGTTATTTGTAGTTAAATTTAATGGAAACATTCAGGAAATCTATTATTATAAGAACGGGGTCGTGAGGCTTGTGCTGGACCACAAGCCTCACGACTAGCCCTCTAGAACTTTGTGATGGGGCAAAATTGAAAACCAACACCACTTTAACAGTCCGAACAGAATACTTAATACCATACCCATATTGTTGAAACTTTGGAAGATAACAGTATGACTCGAACAGCATTGTTTATAGCAATAAGCAAACAGAATACTTAGATCTGAATAAGATGGGTTAAAATAATTTTTCCAACGTACCAAAAACTGGATGA
Organism: Halyzia sedecimguttata; assembly: GCA_937662695.2. Lineage (NCBI taxonomy): Eukaryota > Metazoa > Arthropoda > Insecta > Coleoptera > Coccinellidae > Halyzia > Halyzia sedecimguttata. The sequence continues at coordinate 88,014,522 of OW569413.2, forward strand.
AATTATATGTTGCCATCAAATTTCAGTTCATTGAAGTCCTTGTATGTATTTCTTTCAGAGATAAATGCCAAAAGGTATCCATACTTCAAAAACAGCCCAGTTACCATCAAGATCGATACGTCAGAGAGAATAACACATCAGCTCAGTTCCCATGCCTTTAGGATTTTCGTTCAGGAAGTACTGGGATATCCGAGGGTGGAATTGTCTTACTTTGAAGACCACTTCGATATCTATAAAACCGTTGACAGGTTGAGTGACCTAGAAAACCTCAGGTATTTATTGAATTTAATGCAATGGAAGAACTCAGTTGTTTCATTATGATTACAATCAATCTTCTCTCAAGGGACTAGTATTCTTAAAATTACAAATTAAAGATAGGATCTTAATCTGTTGTTATTAGATTAAATGTTGTGATATTTTCCTTATAACGGGTCTTTCGTTGGGAACGACACATTTTCAAATTAACATTACTCACGCACGGCAGCCATTGTTTATTTGTGACATTGACAGTTGTATTTGTCAATGTCTACCATTTAATCATGGAATGGTACACGTTTCAACAATGTATCATCAAAAATCGCGATCTGTTACTCTAACTTTACGGACGGATAAAATAACAATTGAGCCTTTAGTGAAGAAGTTTGATACAAATTTTACACGACATGATGTTACAGTGCCTGTGAGACAAAGAAATGCAAGAAGTGAAGAGAACATTGCTGCCGTACGTGAAAGCGTTCGTGAAGGCCAAAATTTATCGATTTCTCTTCGTTCACAAGAACTTGGCATCTTTGTGGTGAATTTTAAGAAACGACTTTGGTTTATATCCATACAAAATTGTTTTAACCCAAGCCTATTGATCATTTAAAGCTTCGTATGTTCAGTAATTGGTGCGTAGAAAAAATCGTAAATGATTTTCATTAACAAATCATTCTCAGCGATGAGGCTCATTTCTGGTTAAACGGTTAAAGCAGAATATCAAGAACTGCCATTACATTCTGATAAACTTACTGTTTGGTACGGATTTTATGCTGGAAGAGTCATTGCACATTTTTTTTTTGTCAACTAAGCTCATAAGACGGTGACTGTCAATGGAAATCTTTATCGTCGAATGGAAGTACCTGTACCCAAAAATCTGCAGAACTGCAACTCCCTTCATGGGGGGATTAGAGTGAAAATTACAGGTTTCTTGAATTTGTTGTGGTTTATATGCTTATACTAACCTACATACCAAATCTCAGCTTTCTAGGACTTCGAGCAGTACCCTTGTTTTATACACAGCACTTCCCTTTATGGTGGTTGGAGGGTGGAAAGATTTCATAAATTTTCTGTTTGTTCGATTATTCTAGTCTGCAAGCAAATTAGCAAGATTGCTAGAACTTCGGAAACTTGCCCGGTTTTATTAGTTTTATATTCAGACTTGCATATTCTTTTAGTGCGGGGTTGGAGGATTAAAATTACAGAATGCTCGATTTTTACGTCTTTCGTATGCTTATCATACCTGCTGAAGTTGAATATCTAGGAGTAACACTAGGTAGTGTGGAGTAAGCATGTGCTTGAATGGCATACAGAAATCTAGCCAGTAAGACTGCAACCCCAAGATACTGCGATGGATGTACGTCATGATTGTCCCATCATCCCGTATGGGGCAGTAGTCTGGTACACAAAAATAAGCCAGAATAGTACGAGGAAAACCCTCAACAAAATACAAAGGCTTGCCTGTGTATCACTGGAGCTATGAGAACCTGTCCTAACAGGGCACTTGAGATTATAACAAATCTCACACCCCTTCATCTAATGATAGACAAATTTCCCATGAAGCCATTCTCAGAATATCTAGGGAAGGAACATGTAATCAGAGTATTAAAAACCAGAAATCCTGCTCCTCTCTTATCAGGTAAATTTGATCAGTCAATCTTCGTAGTGACGAAACCATTAAGAAAGCAAGCATCGAAAAGAACCACCCAAGTTCTTAAAAGAAATGCCATTAAATTGCACACAGACGGTTCAAAATACAATATATCAGCTGGTGTTGGAGTATATCAGGCAGGCACCAAATGCTCACTATCGTTAGGCTCCTATCCGAGCATCTTTCAGACAGACTTGCTATCGAAAGATGCGCGGAAATGAACCTAGAAAGAAACTATCAGAGGTGTGATATAGCAATCCATTCTAACAGTCAAGCTCTATTAAAGCTCTGACCTCCCATGTCATCGAGTCTAAGCTCATATGGGAGTGCCGAAGAAAACTTAATGAAGTGGGCAAGAACAACAGGGTTTCCATGGTCTGGGTGACTGGTCACTCGGGAATTACACACTTGCTAAGGAAGGATTAAAGAAGGAATTGAAAGAGGTATACTCTGGAGATCACTCCCAGAAGCACTCTAAAACGTTCCTCCGGAACTTTGACACTGTCAGTTATGGATCCAGTAAAAACACGCTGCACCTCCCCACTAGTTTTCTCACTGGGCACTGCTATCTTAGGAAGCATATGATGAGATTAGGGTTAGCAGAAACTGCCGAGTGCAGATTCTGTGAGAAGGAGGATGAAACTCCTGATCACCTGACCACGGAATGCCCCGCCATCTCAAACCAATGCAAAGAATGCTTTGGGCAAGAAATCTGCAAGATCGAAGACGTAGCCTCCTTGAAGCCATCCCAGATACAGGAGTTTATCAGAACTCTGCAACTGGAAGACGAGCTGTAGATTGTGGGACATCGACAGCTCTGATAGGGGGACACAATAGACCTTAAGGTCGCAGAGCAACGTTACCCCCCACACAATATACAATATGCTTATCATACCCTACATACCAAATATCTTTCTGGGACATCGGGAAGTTCCCTAGTTTATACACAGATCTACAGCCCCCATTTTTTTAATTATTACCACCACCGTCAACAACCATAACAAACTGGAGACCCAGAGAAACAAAAAGAAGTGTAGGGAGACCGCAGAAGAGGTGGATCGACGATGTGAAGAATGTTTCCGGAAAACAGTGGGCGAGAGTTGCACAAGACCGAAATACATGGAAACGTTTGGAAGAGGCCTAGGTCCAGCAGTGGACGAATATAGGCTGAGAAAGAAAAGAAAAAACCGTCAACAAGGCACGCATTATTGAACTGCAACATAAAATATCCCATATTATATATCTACTTGTATGTAACGGGTCCGCCAAATAGCTCTTCGATTTTTTTGAAAATGCAATAAAAAAAAGTTACTGAATATTTTCTCGAATTTCATTTTTTGTTTGAAAGTACAATCCTTCCGGTTAATAATGGAAAATAATTTCATTCAAATGGCTGCCTCGGCTGGCCATGCAGTAGCCTACACGATCGGTCCAATTTTTAAGCACATTATCGATTGTGTGCAGCTGTATTTCACCAATGGATTCACGAATATTGTCCTTTAAAGCGTCAATTGTCTCTGGCTTGTTGGCGTAACACTTATCTTTGACGGCACCCCATAAATAATAGTCCAACGGTGTCAAATCGCAGCTCCGAGGTGGCCAAACGACATCAGCTCTGCGGCTGATAATGCGATCTTCAAAAACAGGGCAACTCCTGAACCAATTGGACTTTGTATGGCGTCATACCCAGGTCTTTATGCAAAATTCGTCTCAATGATGTCTCCGAAATGTTCAATTCTTGAGAACGACGGTGAATTGATGTTGATGGCGCTTCACGCACATTTTCTGCCACAGCAGCAATATTCTCGGGTGTACGCACTGTTTTAGGCTTTTCACGCTTTGGTTTATCGATGAGGATGCCAGTTTCTTTCACTTTTTTCACAAGATAACGAACATACGGAGATGACGGTGCTTCTCTTCTTCCAAAATCCGTACGCAATTTTCGCACACATTCTGAAACATTACCATGATTTTCAAAGTAATGTCGCAATATTTCCCAGCGTTGTTCAAGCGTATAGACAACCATATTCGTTCAGCGGAAGGATAAAACTAATTATCTGTCAAATCAGACATGAGCTAAGTGTTACCATTCACGAAATAAGCACTATTTGAAAAAAAAACGTTAGATGCCGGACCCTTTAGTAGGCAATATATGACCGGAAATGAGTAAACAGAATATAACAGAATGGCTTACCAAATGACAATAATTATTCATCTCTCGTTTGAATTCTCATAATGTATGGTTGTAAGCATGCTTCTTCACGATATACATACTTTGACCATTCACGTTCTATCCACATTCAAGTTTCTGAAAGTCTTCTTTCGGAAGATATCGTGTTTACGGACTTCTTGCGGATTATTATGTACAGAACGAAAAATTCCCGAAAGGGCAGCCTGTATTCCAAAAGTGCGCGTTCATCGATCCCGCTACCTCCGCATGCTTTGACCTTCACTCCGGGTTTTCCAATATACATGAACTTGTGATCTTGAATGATTTCGTCAACATTTTCCGTTGCTGGTGGAACAAACGTAGAAAAACCGATTGTGATAAGCAGATGCTTACAGTGTTGACGTCGAAAACAAATCATTAATATAAGAAAGTAGTAGTCCTTACTCAAAGTGGAAGACCAAGTTTATTGGAATAAGGAGCACAAAGTTGTCTCCACACAACTTTTTATTCAAACAAGATTAATATACTATCTAATAAGACATGTTTATAAAGGGTCCGCCATCTAACGTTTTTTTTTCAACTAGTGCTTATTTCGTGAATGGTAACACTTAGTTCATGTCTGATTTGATAGATAATTAGTTTTCTCCTTCCGCTGAACGAATATGGTTGTGTATACGCTTGAACAACGCTGGGAAATAGTGCGACATTACTTTGAAAATCATGGTAATGTTGCAGAATGTGTGCGAAAATTGCGTACGGATTTTGGAAGTAGAGAAGCACCGTCAGCCCCGTATGTTCGTTATCTTGCGGAAAAAGTGAATGAAACTGGCATCCTCATCGATAAACCTAAGCGTGAAGAGCCAAAAACAGTGCGTACTCCCGTGAATATTGCTGCTGTGGCAGAAAGTGTGCGTGAAGCGCCATCAACATCAATTCACCGTCGTTCTCAAGAATTAAACATTTCGGAGACATCATTGAGACCAATTTTGCATAAAGACCTTGGTATGACGCCATACAAGGTCCAATTGGTTCAGGAGGTGAAGCCAACTAGCCATCCAATGCGGTTTCGCTTCGATAAGTGGGCCTGCGATCGACAGAAGATGCCGATTTTGTGTTCTTGGCGGGTATGTAAACAAGCAGAATTGTCGCATTTGGGGCACAGAAAACCCGCACGCATACATTGAAAAGCCGATACACCCAAAACGAGTCACTGTTTGCTGCGGATTTTGTTCCAGAGGCATAATTGGGCCATTTTTCTTTGAAAATGAGCAAGGAGTGGCCGTTACAGTCAATGGCGATCGTTATCGGGCCATGTTGAACGAATTTTTGTTCATAAAAATTGAAGAGGAGGATATTGGCAACATTTGGTTTCAACAGGACGGCGCTACGTGCCACACAGCCGAAGCTGCACTCGATGTTTTGCGCCCTGTTTTTGAAGATCGCATTATCGCCTGTTTTTGAAGATCGCATTATCAGCCTCAGAGCTGATGTCGTTTGGCCACCTCGGAGCTGTGATTTGACACCGTTGGACTATTATTTGTAGGGTGCCGTCAGAGATAAGTGTTTCGCCAACAAGCCATAGACAATTGACGCTTTAAAGGACAATATTCGTGAAGCCATTGGTGAAATACAGCTGCACACAATCGATAATGTGCTTAAAAATTAGACCGATCGTGTAGGCTACTGCATGGCCAGTCGAGGCATGCATGAATTATACCCATCTAAAATTTTGTTGTTATTTCCTCAATAACTCAAATACGAATCTGACCCAATTCAAACATGGTAATTAGTTGTAGAAGGCGGACCCGCAAAACTTTGCAAAGTTTAGTCAGGATCGTATCACTAGAAAATTTAAAAAAAATCATCGAAAAAAATTCGAATCTCAGAAACTATCAGTCCGATATCGCTGAAATTTTGCGAGAGCTCTTCTCCAATTTTAAAGATACAACGGAGTTTCAATTCGATCCGATTTTTCAAGTTATTTCTAGTTATCCGATCAATATAAAACTTAGCGTACATATTCAGGTCGTAAATCTAAATCTTGGTGCTGAATTTCAATTGGATCGAATGAGTAGTTTCAGAAATATTCGGAAAAATAGATTAAACATAAAATGGCCATAGTTCCGAAAGCACTAGGTGGATTTTGCCCATTAACGAACCCAACAATTTGAACTCATCTCGTTCGTGATGGACTGCCGGCTTCGACCCCGGATTTACCATCCAAGGGTCGAACCTTATCTTTTCACTTTCGGCCGTGAATTAAAAAAATGGGGGAAAGCCCTGTGGACCGGAGCTTTGGCGCTCTTGTTCAAACTTTGACAAAGCATATCTCCGAAAGTATTGGTTTCTTTGAGTTAGGAATAATATCAATGGATTCTTATGATAGACCTGCATCATAAAAGAAACTCAATTGAAGTACCGAAAATCATTAATCCGAAACCACCAGACCGATTCTATGCAATAACGAACTTATCCGGAATATTCTTTCCTCCAATCTACTATGAAAATAATTTTATTATATCAATTGATACTAAGCCAATATTCTAATTTTGTTTATGCTGGAGATATTCTGAACCCAATTTGATTAACTTACCAAAGTATATATTTCCATCATAATATTATGGATTATCAAAGAGCTATATATGATAGCTAAGGTTATTTCATTCTTCATTTTGCATTCAATCATAATTTGTTTGACATGTCTCTTATCTTATGATGACGTGTATGAACACAGATCAGGAAATTCATAGATACGGACGTTATTTTCGATTACAGCATTCTGTGAAATCATATCTCCGAAATTATTAGCTTGTTACAGTTGAAAATGATATCAATGGATTATTTTGATGAAACTACTTGAATTTGAAATTTGCAATTTAAAAAATCGGAACCATCAAGCCGATTTTCCCCAATAACGAACTTAGCCGAGATATTTTTCTCCCAAACCTACTCTGAAATTTTCAACTGTCCAGCTCATTCCGTTCGAGAGTTATCGTGTCTACTGTCGTCCGGCCGGGCAGAATCGATTTTGACCACGGATTATTGATCAGTGAGTCGAATCAAATCGTTAAGACCATTTTCATCCAAAAATTAGAAAATTTCAGCAAATCAATAAGCACTCCGTTTCGAAAACAAGAGTGCCTAAAAATACAGACGTTTTGACAAATCGATTGCCGCTCTTCCTGGCGGAACAAGACACAAAAATGGGCAGAACAACTTAAATTACCTTCTATTCCATCAGCTGTTACAATTTCTCGGAAATCAGTTATGAATGTTTGAAGTGTATTTATTTACGGCAAACTGTAATGAACGAACCCAGATATACGTTTTTCCAACAGTTCACCATGAACTGTGAACATAAATATCATGTCCGTTATCAGTAGGCAATATTATGTATGTTGAAATTATTATTCCTACTAATCTCGATTATTAATTCAGGAAATTATGAATCAGCGCTGTAGCCTTAAAGAAATGTAATAATGTATTCAGGTCGATTAATATTGGAAATATTTCAGTCGGTGGGTGTTGTTCTCTGATACAAAGTCGTTTTAATAAATCCGTGATTATTCTATTCAAACTGGTCGGTCCTTTGTTGAAGCTGAAGTTGCAATATACACGGTAATTCCTTCATTTCCAAATATGAAACCTTGGGAATTGAGCAGAGAAAAACAATTCGAAGTAAGGAGATCCTGAATATCGAATAGATCAACTAATCGATCACACCGCCGTACCGTAGGGATTTCTTACACTGCTAGAAGAAAAATTGGTTCAAGCCCTGTGGACAGGAGCTTTGGCGCTCTTGTTCAAACTTTGACAAATCATAAATTGGAAAGTATTGGTGAGAGTTGGGAATTATATCAATGGATTCTTATAACAGAACTCCATCATAGCATAAATTAAATTCGAACATCATAAAATAATTTAAATTCAACAAGAGTGCCAAAAATTATTAATACAAAACCAATAGACCCAACAACGAACTCATCCGAGATATTCGTTCCTCAATTATATGATGAACGATATATTTTTTCCTTGAATCCACCCTGAAAATTATATTATATCAATTGGAACTTTAGCCAATATATTCTAGTTTTGTTTTTACTGGAGATATTCTGAACTCAATATTATTAACTTACCATTACCATTCCCATCATCATATGGATTAACCATGGGCATTAAAATATCAACCAAAATATTTGACAGTCATGTCTCAGGAAAATAAGTTGACATGAATCAACACAGATCATATTATGATAGTTCATAGATAGAATAATTATAGCATTCTGTGAAAACATAGAAGTACGATTTATTATTGAAATTTTGAAAAATTATATCTCCGAAATTATTAGCTTGTTAGAGTTAAAAATGCTATCAATGGATTCTTATGGTGAAACTGCATATTGAAAAAATATTATTTTGAAATTTGTAATGTAAAAAAAATTGTTTTTGTTACTACGAAACCATCTAGCCGATTTTGACCAATAACGAACTTGGCCGAGATAATAATCTCCCAAACCTACTCTGAAAATTTCAACTCTCTAGCTCATTACGTTCGAGAGTTATCGTGCCTACGGCCGGCCGGACTATTTTCATAAAAAAATTCGAAAATTACAGACATTTGGGCAAATAGGTATAAGCAGTCAGGAGCTATTGCGCGCATGCTCCATTGTCCATTCATGCCTCTCGATCGAGCTGAAATTCGGTATTCGATTGTAAAATGGTGGCTTGAAGTTATGTGCGGATTTTTTCAGCTGATTCTGACGTATAGTTTCTGAAATATAACATAACAATATAACAATTTCTGGAGTTTTCCATTTTAAAACATTCAATGCAGAATATCTCGAAAACGGTGCGTTTAAGGAGAAATGAAGAATAATAAAATATTCTAAAACGATGGAATATTCTTGAAATGACTCAAGAAAAACTTTATATGCTTTCTTTATGCTATTTTCGTTTAGTTTTATGAATCCACGAATCCATAACTAGAAAACCAGTAGAAGTATAAAATAACTAATATTCGGAAAATATGTATAATAGTTATAGGAAACTTTACGCCAACATTCATTTTATTCGAAATAAGGATGTCAAAGCTACAAAATAAAAACTGATTTTTTTTCAAAACTTCAACAGCCTGAATCTTTTTACCTGAGCTGAATTTGGAAAAATGTTAAATGAAAAAAGTGTTTCATTTGATGAGAGGAATCTTAGGTTAAAATTAATGCAGTGGTCAGAGACTCACCCTGTATATATATTGTATATTGTCGTAATGAGTAACATTGTACCGCGACCTTACGGTCTATTGAGCCCCCCCCCCTCCCCCCCCCCCCATCAGAGCTGTCGATCTGTCGAACTCTCATCGCCATCTACAGCTCGCCCTCCAGTTCCAGAGTTCTGATGAACTCCAGTATCTTGGACGGCTTCAAGGAGGCTACCTTCCATTGGTTTGAGATGGCGAGGCATTCCGCTATCAGGTGATCAAGAGTTTCATCCTCCTCCCAACAGAATCTGCACTCGTCAGTTTCTGCTAGCCCTAATCTCATCATATGCTTCCTGAGCCCGCAGTGCCCTATGAGGAAACCAGTGAGGATGTGCAGCGTGTTCCTACTGAGGTCCAAATATTTCTTGGATCTGACAGTGCCAAAGTTCCGGAGGAATTTTTTGCAGAGTTAAAGTCAAAGTTAGGTGTGTCTACCAATCCCACAGTAGGGTTCGGACCAATAAAGGGGGTTTGTACTCCTTTCTTGGCAAGTGTGTTGGCCTCCTCATTTCCTTAAATTCCCGCGTGACCAAGAACCCAGACCAAGGAGACCCTGTTTTTCTTGCCTACTTCATTGAGTTTTCTTCGACTCTCCCATATTAGCTTGGACTGGATAACATGGGAGCTCAGAGCTTTAATATCAGCTTGACTGTCAGAGTGGATTGATATATCACATCTCTGATAGTTTCTTTTCTGGTTCAATTTCACGCATCTTTCTGTTGCAAGTATATCTGTCTGAAAGACGCTTGGGTAGTAACAGCTCCTGTAGTGGCTTTTCAACCGCCTGTGTACCATTTAATTGCATTTCTTTTATGAACTTGGGTGGTGGATTCCCTGTCCTAGTCTTTTTTCCTAGCCAGCATCGTAGTGAAGTTCTTTTCGATGCTTACTTCCTTAATGATTTCGTCGCTAGGAAGATTAGCTGATGAAATGTACCTGGTAAGAGGGGACTTGGCTTGCTGGTTTTTAATACTCTCGTATCTGTACCTTTCCTAGATATTCTGAGAATGGCTTCATGGGCCATTTTGTCTATCACTAGATCAACTGGTGTGAGATTTGTGATAATCTCAAGTGCCCTGGTAGGACAGGTTCCCATAGCTCCAATGACACATACACAGGACAGCCTTTGTGCTTGGTCGAGGGTTTTCCTCGTGCTATTCGGACTTGTTTTTGTTTACCAGACTACTGCCCCATACGTTATTATGGGTCTCACAGCCATGACGTACATCCATCGCTGTTTCTTAGGGTTGCAGCCCCAAGTCTTACCCACTAGATTCCTGCACACCATTGAAGCCTTTTTATTGCTTTGCTAGCAGTGATTTTAACATGCCTATTCCACAGAAGTTTACTATCTATTATCTAGTGTTACCCCTAGATATTTAAATTCATACTTCCATTCTATAATATCTAGTAAACAGAATCACTGTGGTCTTGTTCGGGCTTATGCTCAGCCCCACTGACAAGCACCACTGCTCGATAATTCTAAGGCCCTCCTGTAGTAAGTTAGGTACACTAGGTGCAATTCACTAATGTCCTGTGAATTAGTTACGTGTGGAAGAATACATTCGCAATTATACAGGTCGTTCAAAATTCGTGATTTTTCTCAGAGATGATAAATGGTGAAGAGTGCGTCTTTTTGAATGGAATGCCCTGTATATTATCGGATGTCTTGAAACAAAACTTAAAGTAGACATATTTATATTTACCTCAAACTGATTTCGTGTATGGAAGTACTAAATAATCGATATAATACAATCATTCACACCGCTAATAATATTAGTCACGAAGTCAGTATTTATGGTAGTAGCCACCTACGTTTCGAATTGACTCGTTCAATAAGCTTCATAATGATACTTTGTTAGTTATGAATCCAAATTTAGGCGCTTGTTCATTGTAATTGTCGGAAATGTTGGTGACAGGTTAATTTATTAGATGCATACTTAAAGTCGCCAATAAAATAAACCATTAAGATATAATTTCAATAAAATAAAATTTACTGGTATTTTCGCTATGTTGTATTCCTTGATAAACTTGCATTTATAATTTTTCTAAATAATAGATATGATTTTTCATGAACTTTTGCAAGAAGATAGTGCCAAATTACTTGGTGATTGCGTTGAATGGAACGACAACTTGTTTCAAATAAGACCACCAGTAGCGAGTATTCTTGTTTTTGGCGCTCTTGTTTATTTTGTTACTGAACTTTATATATAACGGGTCTTTCAATGGGAACGCCCCATTTTCGAATTGACATTACTCAGGCACGGCAGCCATTTTTTATTTGTGACATTGACAGTTGTATTTGCCAATGTATACCATTTAATCATGGCAAGGTACACGCTTCAACCACGTATACCAATATTCCAAATTTAATGTGAAAAATCGCGATTTATTACTGTAACTTTACGTGCTTCAACTTCAATTTTCGTCCGGATAAAACAACAATTTGTTTCAAACTTCTTTACTAAGCAGTAAAGAAGTTTGGAACAAATTTTACACTTCATGATGTTACAGTGCCAGTGAGACAAAGAAATGCAAGAAGTGAAGAACTAATGATTTTTTATGGCCTTAATTGGTTCGTCTTGATTTGCAGTACATGTGGTTTCAACAGGACGATGCTAGTTGACATACTGCCAATGACACAATGCCTTTATTGAAAACAAAATTTGGCGATTCCATTATTTCAAGAAATGCGTCGATAAATTATCCGCCTCGTTCATGCGATTTAACTTCTTTCTTTGGGGTTACATTAGGTCATTGGTTACAGCAATCATCCAGCAAATGTAGACGATTTACAGATCAATATTGAACGAGTAATTGCTAACATACGAACTGATTCGTGTGAGAGAGTCATGGATAATTGTGTTCAACGACTTCATTCCTGCCAGTGTTTTCGTGGTGGACATTTTAATGATGTGCTGTTATGGTATCCATTGTTCTTTATAATCAAATAAAAATTTCATTCAATTTCAAATAAATAATGTGTTTCATTCTCAAAACAAAATGGGGCGCTCTTAATGAAAGAAAGACCCGTTATATTGAGTAATCATTAAAGGATACCTTGGAAAGTGCAGTCATCATTCGATGGCTTTTTCCTGGGTTTATCCACCAAACTCTGAAAAAATATTATTCAACAACAAATACATCTGAAGATTTTCGCTTAGTGTCTGATGAAGGAATCTGATTTAAGCTGTGAAACGTTAAAGAAACCGTGTGGCAAATTTCAAAACTCAATTTTTTCTATAAGCAGATTAACGTCTAATGGGTCAATTATTTTAATAATCCTTTATAATATTTTTGGTCTATCCTCAATAACGAAACGTCAAGTATTGAATTCCATAAAAGCTATAAAATTTTAAGATAGTTCAATACGTTTCTGTATTCATTGAATTAACTCTGTTGAAATCGTGTTTGGTGTTATAATTTTATTCAATCGCTTTTTGAGTTCTACTTACGAAATTTTGATGCTTTATTATTTGAAAAAAGTGGGAAAGCCAAGTGGACAGGAGTTTTGGCGCTCTTGTTCAATCTTTGACAAATCATATCTCCGAAAGTATTGTCTTCTCAGAGTTGGGAATGATATCAATGGATTATTATGATAGAACTACATCAAGGGAGAAATTAAAATCCCTTTGCATCTTATCTTTATATGACGGTCCAATTTTGGCTACAAGTGTTTCAAATCTATCAGGAGTCATTCTGAAAAATGCAGTGAATGAAATATCCAGTTTTATTTATGAAACAAATCTAATGTAATCAGTCCAGAGAGAACTCAAACCAAAATACTTATGTAGGAAATCTTAAATAGTGTTACTAAGTAATAACTACCTGTACATTACTTCGACATCCCGTTCTAAATCTTCCATAATTAGAGAATGACCCGTAAATTATACTGGATTTCCTTGCATCATTCATTTTCGACTCACTAACCAAAAAACTCTGCCTATGAACTTAGAGAATCCAACTTTCAAATTGTTTACATGCTTACATCAATCAAACTCTTCAGAAATATACTTTCAGTTTCGTTTGACATTAATGACGTTTATCTTTCAAACTGGACCAAATGACGGCTAGCGCAAACGGATAGAACACAGATAGATAGAATTCGCATTCTGTGAAAACATGTAGTACGATGTATTCTTGAAGCTTTGAAAAATCAAATCTCCGAATATATCAGCTTGTTAGAGTTGAGAATAATATCAATGGATTCTTATGATGAAACTGCACCTTAAAAATATTGAATTTGTAATGTAGAAAAAAATTTTTTTTTCGTTACTGCCAAATCTACTCTGAGAATTTCAACTGTCTAGCTCATTCCGTTCGAGAGTTGTCGTGTTAACGGACGGCCGGACAGAATCTATTTCGACCACGGATTCTGGATCAGTGAGTCAAACCAAATCGTTTAAGAACATTTTCAGCCAAAAATTCAAAAATTACAGACATTTGGGCTAAGTGATTCACTAAGTGAAAAAAATGGGTTCAAGCCCTGTGGACAGGAGCTTTCTGGCGCTCTAGTTCAAAGACAATTTATATCTCCGAAAGTATTGGTTTCTCAGAGTTTAGAATTATATCAATGTATTCTTATGATAGAATTGCATCATAAAGGAAATTCAATTCAAATAATAGTTTATTTATCAAGATTAAATGAGCAATCTGAGAATGAGAACTGCACCATGGAAGAAACCAAATTAAAATAGCTGAAATGAATTTGACTCTCTCTTATAGAACAGGATGAAATGTACGAGTATGAACACAGATCATATAATAAAGCTTAGATAGAATAGTTATAGCATTCTGTGAAAACATAGAAGTACGATTCATTATTGAAATTTAGAACTTCATCTTAGCAGAAATTGAATTCAAACATCATAGAAGAATTTAAATTCAACAAGAGTGCCGAAAATTATCAATCCAAAACCAATAGACGAATTCTACCCAACAACGAACTCATCCGAGATATTCATTCCTCAATTCTATGATGAACGATAATATATATCTTTCCTCAAATCTACTCCAATACACCAATATTCCAGTTTTGTTTTTAGTGGAGATATTCTGAACTCAATATTATTAACTCACCATTACCATTCCCATCATCATATGGATTAACCATCGGCATGAAAATATCAACCAACAAAAAGTATGATATTATATTATAATTCTCATATTTATACGATTGCTGGAATGAATGACAATGAGACAACGTCATGTCTCAGGAAAATAAGTTGACATTATAACAATTCATAGAATACCCACAGAATAATTCTGTGAAAACGTAGAAATACGATTTACATTGAAAGCCGGGGTCGCGGGAACGAATCCCGCTCAGGGCATGGATGTGGTGTTGCGTTGTGTGAATGTCCAAAATAAATATGAAAGAGTTTGCGATATAAGGATTATAACTGTGTAGATGGCCTACAGTTGCCTAGCACATAAATAGATAGAAAAAAAAATAAAAAATTTACATTGAAATTTTGAAAAATCATATCTCCGAAAGTATTAGCTTGTTAGAGTTAGAAATAATATGAATGGATTCTTATGGTGAAACTGCTTATTGAAAAATATTTTTTTTTGTTACTCCGAAACCATCTTTCCGATTTTGCCCAATAACGAACTTAGCCGAGATATTTATCCCCCAAACCTACTCTGAAAATTTCAACTGTCTAGCTCATTCCTTTCGAGAGTTATCGTGCCTACGGCCGGCCGGACCGGCCGGACAGAATTAATTTCGATCACGGATTCTTGATCAGTGAGTCGAACCAAATCGTTTAAGACCATTTTCATCGAAAAATTCGAAAATTACAGACATTTGGGCAAATTGATAAGCACTCAGTTCCGAGAAACTAGAGCGCCAAATATGAACCAGAATGGAATACAATCAGATTCTATGCGCGTAATTCCATTTGATAAGCATAATAACCCAAACGATAATCTCTCAGTAACTACAATAACAAATTTTGGAGTTGATAATAGGTACTTGGAGCAGATTGATTGTAATGTTGTTTCATCAGAATTTATCACCGCCTAAATTTGAACCTTTTTTGCAGCATTCCCAAAGCTACGATAAATCTGGAAGTTTGGGTATCTCCTGATAAAGATACCATAGACGTGGAGAGCGAAAGGTCAGTTCAGGACTGTGGAAATGTAGCGAACACTGGTGGGAGGTTTGGTTGGTTCATACCCAACAATCTGGCTGGACCAATCCATTTATTTTACAAGAAATGGTATAATGACATCACCGAAGTGTCCTGGACGCTGTTCAGGAATCCTAAACTTTCATCATTTTTCGATGTATATGCTTCAGATAACGATATGATAAAGAACTATTCCTTGAGAAATGTCGAAACCAAAGAGTAAGTCATCAACAGTTGTTTATAAAGCTTTCTACCTATAGACTAGTCAACAAGTGCTATTTGGACCAACTTTTTTCAGCAGTCTCCGAAAATTATGTATGAGGTGTCATTCGATTCGGAATGGCATCTAGATGATTCTTGAAAAAAATGAAGTTCCGCTTGCAAAAATTGTAAAAGTTATCAACAATTAACTAAAAAAAAAGGGGGTTTTAGTTTTTTGTAAATATCTCAAAAACTAATAAAGATTTTTCAAATCTGAAAAAAGATTCAAAAAGAGGAGGAAATTTCCTAAAAAAAATCTTGACTCCCGAAACTGTACGATAAATATTTATAATTTTTCCAGGGGGATGAAAATACGGCCGAAAACGGGTACTCTGGCTTGGAGAAGCCACGTCCACTTCGGGCACTTCAACAATAAACATTTTTCAAACATAGTAAATATGAAAAAAAAAATTGAAAAAATTCAGGCAGCAACTGAATAGATGAATGAATAATAATCCGCTTGAACAAAATTTTTATAATAATTTTTCATTTAGTTATTCAATAGTTAATTAATAACTTTTTTCTGCTTGCACATTTACATTGCAAGTGTGATAATTGCTAAACTATAAGTTTTAGATTTTTTTCCTCTATTGGAGCAATTCTTCAAAGGCTTAAGAATAGAATCCCGTTGGGAAAATTAAAAAATGTTTATTTATCAATTGTTTATTAATAATTTTCGTTGTTGCAAAATTAAAAACTTAAATTAATCATCGAACAAAATTTTTTTTTTAATATTATTAACGATCCGTTTATATGCATTTCTGCTTTTGTGACAGAAAGTAGAATAGAAAAAAAAATAAAAGATAAAAATTTATTTGTTTATAACAAATTGTTTATTGCATAAACAATGAAAAAATAAATAAAATGAAAATTTTTTTTTATATCGAAAAGAAAAATGAATAATGATTTTAAAAAAAAAATATCGTTCCTTGATATTAATCAGAAGTGGGAGAAAATAATTGTTAATTAACAAATGCGTTTTTAAGCAATAAAAAATTTTTTTTAAGGAACAATTTTTCTTTTAAAAATCATTATTTGTATCAAAGATTGAAATTCCAAAAAAAAATTTTCAATTATCTTATAAACAACGCATTTGTTTATAATAATTTTTTAAACAATTAGAGATAAAAATTTGAAAAAATTATTTCTATGCACTTTCTAATAACATAAAAACGGATCGTTAATAATATTAAAAAAAAAAAATTTTGTTCGATGATTATTTTAAGTTTTTAATTTTCAACAACGAAAATTATTAATAAAAAATTGAAAAAAAAACATTTTTTAATTTTCCCAACAGGATTCTAGTCTTAAGCCTTTGAAGAATTGCTCCAAGAGAGGAAAAAAATCGAAAACTTATAGTTTTTCAATTATCACACAGCAATGTTAATGTGCAAGCAGAAAAAAGTTAGTTATTAACTGTTGAATATCTAAATGAAAAATTATTATAAAAATTTTGTTCAAGCTGATTATTATTCATTCATCTATTCAGTTACTGCCTGAATTTTTTCAATTTTTTTTTTTTCATATTTACTATGTTTAAAAAATGTTTATTGTTGAAGTGCCCGAAGTGGACGTGGCTTCTCCAAGCCAGAGTACCCGTTTTCGGCCTTATTTTCATCCCTCTGGATAAATTATAAATATTTATCGTACAGTTTCGGGAGTCGAGACTTTTTTTTAGGAAATTTCCTCCTCTTTTTGAATCTTTTTTCAGATTTGAAAAATCTTTATAGTTTTTGAGATATTTACAAAAAACTAAAACCCCCTTTTTTTTTAGTTAATTGTTAATAACTTTTACAATTTTTGCAAGCGGAACTCATCGAAATCATCTAGATGCCATTCCGAATCGAATGACACCTCATACATAATTTTCGGAGACTGCTGAAAAAAGTTGGTCCAAATAGCACTTGTTGACTAGACTACTAACAGTTTTCAATTTATTGATTCAAGCACTGACGTGAAGTCATGAGATAATCGTCTAAGATCTCAGAATTTAATTTAATTCTGAGATATGTATTCTATCGGAAATGAAATTCGTTAAATATCTAATAATAAACGAAAAAAAATGCGTAATTTCTAGATAAGATATTCACGTCATTTGGCGAAGATTAGCGCGTCGGTATTCTACAAGTAATTAACCTGTTTTAAATAGATCAGATGTCTATTTTTTCAGTTATAGGGATGTGTTCTTAACAAGTTATTATCTCCCTATACCTATACGACATCTAGGTATAGGGAGATAATCAGCCCTATTCTGTAACTTCAAATCGAATAGAGATGGTATACATCGAATAGAAATACACCGGTCAAATCGGAATCGCTTCAAATTGGTATTATGTAACTCAACTTGAATTCTATTATCGAGATCTGAAATCGAAATCGAATAGAATTACTCTCTACCGCCTAAACCATATCGGAATCGCTTTACGAGATCGGAACCATGAGCTGGAGCATGCGCCGTCGCCGTATTTTGACATATGAAATCGACGAATTCAATTTAGCATTTGTAAATACGGAAAAGTTTAATAGGTGTTTTGCCAGAAGAAGGAACTATTTTAAAACAAGTGTCGATTTATCAGTGTGAAAAACATGGATATCATCTACGAATTACGTTCGGCGATTGAAGAAAAAATCGAACAGAAAATGTTCAGAATGGAACGTCGTGGACTTAGGGATACCAGTTAGTAATCCTTTTGAAATCCCAGAAGAATATTTAGGAAGCTTTACCGTTTACCTTAAACAAATGCTGTCGATTTCATAAATGAAGTCAGTTCTCACTTTGAACAACCGATTCTGACGACTGCCGAATCATTTGAAGCTATTAGAGAATTGTAATTTCTCTCTGTTTTTAAATTCCACGGGATAAATTGAAAATTTGTTCATTTCGCTTTTTATTAAAAAAAAAACCTCCCTTTCTCTTCTTTTTACGCGCTTGTTCCGCCAGAAACAGCGTGTTATTGTTTTCTACTAAAATTCATGAAAGTAAACTGCATATATTTATGAAATTTGCTAGGTTAAGTTACCCAAAATAAACAAACTGATAAATGTCAGTGGTTATTAAGGGCGAGATTTGCGTGCACATGCATCGTTGCCGGCTACTTCCAAGAGCGTCGAATAGAAATAAGAATTCCGATTCTCAGCGTCTTCTACATTGGTTATAGAATACCAAAATTGGACGCGATAGAAGAGAATCATTCCGATTTGTCAGATTACGATCCGATGCGTTCATTTCTATCCGAGTTACAGAATAGGGCTGAATAACTTGTTAAGAATTTAGTATTATGTAGTCTGATGAAGTCGCTGAGTCGACGAAACGCGTCACAATATTGAATAAATAAGTGTAAATCGTATATAATTTTTCATTGAGTCAATGAAGTAGGCAAGAACAACAGGGTCTCCTTGGTCTGGGTTCCTGGTCACGCGGGAATCATAGGAAATGAGGAGACCAACACACTTGCCAAGAAAGGAGCACAAACCTCGACCCGGAACCTTATTGTGGGGTTGGAAGACACACCTACAAAACTGAATTCCGGACGAAAGAAGAAACGGAGAGAGGTATTTTCTGGAGATCTCTCCCCGGAATGCATCACTCCAAGAAATTCCTCCGGATCTTCTATACTGTCAGATCCAAGAAATACTTGGACCTCAGTTAGAACACGCTGCAACTCCTCACTGGCTTCCTCACAGGGCACTGCGGCCTCAGGAAGCATATGATGAGATTAGGGCTAGCAGAAACTGACGAATGCAGATTCTGTTGGGAGGAGGATGAAACTCCTGATCACCTGATAACGGAATGCCTCGCCATCTCAAACCAACGCAAGGAATGCCTTGGGCAAGAAATCTGCAGTAGTGAAGACGTAGCCTCCTTGAATAAGGTCGCAGTGCAACGTTACCCCCTACAACAATATAATATACATAAAAGAGGTCCCAACATTGACCCCTGTGGAACGCCGCCCGTCACTCACTCATATCGGAATATGATTCTCCAATTATTTTATTGCTCTAGAATTAAAGATCAATTCAATTACAGTTCATTTCTATTTTAACCGTCGAATTTGAGCTAAAAGCAAAAAGCGTTTGGTTATTGCGCGTATGTTCTGGGGAACATCGCGTTATAGTTTTACCCAAATGTCTGTAACTTTCGAATTTTTTGAAAAAAATGGTCTCAAACGATTAAGTTCGACTCCCCAATGAAGAATTCGAGGTCAAATTTGATTCTGTCCGGCCGGCCGTCCGGCCGGCCGTTGCCACGATAACTTGAGAACGAAAAGAGCTAGCGACTTGAAATTTTCAGGGTAGGTGGCGCATCCCAATACGACGGACAAGTTCGTTAATGGGCATAATCGGCCCAGTGGTTTCCGAGTAATAATTTTGTTTTCAACCAATATGAATCTGATCAAATTGAAACTTGGTGGGTAGTTGTAGAATATGACCCTAAGCACGTTTGTGAAATTTTGTGCGAATCGTATGGCTAGAAAATTTTAAAAAAATTATTAAAAAATATTTTTGTTGTCACGATAACTTGCGAACGGAATGAGATAGCGGCTTGAAATTTTCAGGTTAGGATGTGCACCAGAACGCGACATTTCAGTTTGTTTATGAGCATAATCGACCAAACGGTTATAGAGTTATAGCAATCTGAAATTTTCTGAAATTTGGTGGTTTTTTGTTCCTCATTAACTCGAAAAATACTGAACCGATGGAATTCAAACATTGTTATTAGTTGTAGAATGGCAACGCGAAAATGTTTGCAAAATTTGGTGAGGATAGCATTTGTAGAAAATTTTTAATAAATCATTAAAAATAAAAAAAAAAATTCTATATATCAGTAACTATTCGTTTGAAATTCATGAAATTTTGCAAGAGCCTTCATAACCTAACTCTACTGCCAAGTTTCAAGTTTTAATATGATCGGTTAAATATTGTTGGAGATTCGAGCATTCTTGTGCGAGTTCAGTAGTACCGATTTGGTGTAGCGTAAGGCTCCGAAGAAACGATCGCTCGACCCGGACTTTTGAAGTCGAGTCGAAGAAAACGAATCGATTTGTGTTTTTCCCAAATTTCGTTCTTCTAGGTTGAGCCTAAATATACTAATTCAATACAAGTTTCGGAGGTTTTGAGTCCGACGATTTTCCATTCAAAAAGTCAATCCGAGAAACGTCAGAATTAATTCGAGAGACGGGGTCAGAAATTTTCGAAAGCGAAACTGACGATTTAGGCCTTTTTGGGGCGTGAAACTTGAAGAAAATGATAGATAGCTTTTGCGCGTATGTTCTATTTTCCATTCTTCTGTATTGGACACCCTTAATCGAATTTACCATGGTAAATTATGTTGTCCATTCTCCTGTATTGGACACTTATTTTATATTTAAAACTGTAATTAGATCTTTGAAATACCATTGAATGAAGAAATTCTTGTAAGTTAACAAAATATCTTTATTTGAACAATAAAAATGCATCATTTTATTAAAATGATAGTTAGACTATCCAATTGCTTCTTTTCTTTATAATATTTTAGCTGTAAGTCAGTATTGCTTAGAAATTTTAAAGTAACGTCCTACAATATTAATTTAAATGATATTATAAATAAAAAAAAAAATTGGTTCAAGCACTGACGTGAAGTCAGAAGCTTTTGCGCGTATGTTCTATTGTCCATTCTTCTGTATTGGACACCCTTAATCGAATTTACCATGGTTAATTAAGTTGTCCATTCTCCTGTATTGGACACTTAATTCGAATTTACCATGGTAAATTATAATTAAATATATCCATTACTTTCTTGGACGATTATACTCATGCAAATGTCTTGTTCGGCTCGACCAAATTACGAAAACACTATTCATCTTTCTTCAATGGCATTTATCCATAATTTTGATTTCTCTTTCAGATACTTTTGTAAGAGTTGCAAAGATGACGGCATGTACATACCCCAGCAATGCAAGAATAATCAAGATTGTGCCTTGTTGTTGGCTCCTGATTACTTGTCAACCAGCTTTGTTGTGGACCACATCAACGAACTTAAGCTTTACGTCAAGGTTGTGTGGCTTGGAAACAACCTTCCTAAGGTAGTTAAAATCCTGAAGGATAAATACAAAGCGACAAGATCAGATAAAAGTGTAGTTTTCATCACCTGGACGCCTGGTCTTTTGATAACGGACGAAAAAGATTTCATCACTGTAGGTTTCAAAAAGTGCGAATTACTCGAATCTAGTCACTTAGGGTGTAAGTATGAGATAAACAGATTGGTCAAGTTCGCTTGGAATGGACTTCAAGAAGTGGGTAAACCTCTGCTGGAAGCTACTAGATTGTTCTTGTTCAGGGGAAATTCTTATGAGTCCTTACTGAATATGTACCGAAAAAATCCTGAGAAAGGTGTGAGATACGCCGCTTGTGAGTGGATGAGGATATCTAATTCGACTTGGATGGATTGGATACCGGATATAAAATCTGTGATATACATTGGAGGTATATTTCCGATGCATAACTCACCGTATGTCGGCGAAGGGATTGCTAATGCAGCAAAAATGGCTGAAGAAGCTATTAACAGAAATTCATCTATTCTCGGAGACTACAAATTGGAAGTACTGATATCTGATGGACAGTGTAGGTCTGATTTGGTGATGAAGATGTTCATAGATTATGTAGTTAACAAGCAATTTCAATCTTTGATTGGAGTGTTAGGTCCAGCTTGTTCCGATACTGTTGAACCTCTGGCCAGTGTATCCAAACATTACCAAACGATGATAATTTCGTACAGTGCAGAAGGAGCAAGTTTTTCAGATAGAGAGACGTATCCCTACTTCTTTAGAACCATAGGAGAGAACAAGCATTACAATCATGTTTATGTTAAATTCTTCAAACATATGGGATGGAAGCAGATAGCAGCCTTGACGGAAGATGGACAGAAGTATACTGAATACATTTCGCAGATGCAGAGTTTATTAGATGATAACCAAATAACATTCCTTTCAAACATCAAATTTCCAAGAAATCAAGATGACATCGTTATGAGCAAGGTGAGGTGGCAAACTTATATCTTATATTTTTTATATTGGCCTGGTGGCATTTATGAGGTGGTTATCAAAGTTGTTTATTCCCAGAGAAGTCTGGATTGAGACATTTGTGTAACTTAATTCAGAGTAGTATTATTATTATTATTATTATTATTATTATTATTATTATTATTATACTGATCCTCCTGGGTCTTCCACAAGGAGACCCCTCATAAGCTCTAAGAGCTTGCCCTGAGTTAGGAGAACCAGTTGTGTTCTGTGTAGGCTTTGTTACTGTGTCCTTACGCCACCTTAGACACAGCACTGTTAATTTTTGACCCAACAGCGAATGGTGGCAATTACCGTGACTAGAAAATTTCTTTCCTAGCCTCGGAATTGAACTTGGGGCTTCCGCTCCCAAGTCAATTACTCTACCACTGAGCCAATCGCATCATTGAAGAATTCAATAATTAATTTTTGTACTTATGATTATTGTTATTTTATTATTGTTATTATTTCAATAGTTAGAGATTAATTTTATATGAAATGTGCGATTCATTTTCTTTTATTTTTATTCTATGAATGCTATTGTGGGTTTCATACCTGTTTGTATTCCACTTCTAAATAAATAAATAGATCTTCTTTATCGATTTATACAGTGTGGAAAAGCCTAATGGCATAAATTTATTATCTCGGTTACTGTATATATTTATGGAAAATCTCGAAAGACATCAAATTTAAATTTTAAATTGTCATTCTTCTTCGTAAGAATGCGAAGCCTACCTTGAACCCCTTCGAATGACAGGTACAAGCCCCAATGTTTCAAATAGGTGGTAAGGGCTTGTGATACATCGTCATTCTCTATTCAGAAATGTTATCACTTTCATGTTTATTTCAAAAAATCAAAGTAGAAAAAAAAAATCAAGTGATTAACGAAATTTGGTATAATCAAATGGAATTCAAAATGTAGCAAGAAAATATTAATGCTAATGAAGTAAAAGTTCAAAGTGTTCACCTCAAACGCCTTGGCAACATCCTAACCTCAAATAAAGATTTCTTCCAACATTACTCAACATCTTAGGAGTGATCGACCTAATCGCAAGCGGTATTCGATCTTTTAGGTCATTCAAATCAAGGGGTGTAGTTTGTACACAATGTACTTCACTAATCCCCATAAACATTAATCTAATGGGTTTAGATCAGGTGATCGCGCTGGCCATTCGATCGTTCTCCGCCTGGCTATCCACCGATTTGGAGATATTGCGTCGCGGTACTGCCGGACATTGCGTTGGTAATGTGGTGGTGCTCCATCCTGTTGGAACCATATCGTATTCCGTGGAACTTGAAGGATTTTCTTGATCAGGATATAAATTTGACAAAGTTAGAACGACATAATTTTGAAGTAGTGCTAGATAATTATAGCCATTCAAATTGCCCTTAATGAAAAAAGGGCCTATGATATGACTTCGAACGTTTCCTACGCAAACATTAACCTTTTCAGGGAATTGCGTTGTTCCTCTCTCATCCAGTGAGGATTTTCTGTAGACCAGTAGCGGCAATTTTGACCATTAGCATGGCCGTTAAGAGAAAAAGTGCACTAATCAGAACACCTAACATCTTTACTGGATTTATGTGGATTTTCTTCAAAGTCAAGCATCACATCTAATTTCACATCCTCACACAGTGTATTCGCAGCTGCTTTTTAAATCTGCCATACGTACCCAAACTCAGATATAGCAATCCACTCTGACAGTCTAGCTGCTATTAGGCCGGCCTTATACGGCCGGAATTTCTCTCTGAATTCACATTCTTAATTCATAATCTGAATTCTGGAAGCTTGCAAAATCTAGAAATGAATACTCTGAAAAAATCGGAATGTGTGAAGAGAATAGTAAATTAGTATTCAATTCCGTGTTTTCTGAATTAATAATATGAATTCAGAGACACATTCCGACTCTATTGGGAACTTCCAAAACTCTGGTGGCGGGATTCGGCAACTAACCACGCTAGTAATAAATGTAAACAATCTCGTGTTGGACAGGTCAGTCGACGAAGTTTGACCGAAATTTTCATGGAAAATTTAAATTATGATTGACTTGAGATCATTGTTGGATTACTTTGTGATATATATTCAAATATTGATCATTATATAACTAATTTTATGGCACTTGATTGATATAAAGACTACAACCAGTAAGTATATTCATATATGTTTGTCAAACTTACATTATATTTAAAACTTCTTTCAGTTACTATTTGCGAATGATTAAGAAGGGACTCAGTTGGTTAGAATTTCTGGAGTACATAGGAGCTTCAACTTCTAATTCTAGAGTCCTTGTAGAAGGAGAAGAGGTTCTAAATGTAGATCATGTAATCGTGTGTGACAAAACAAATTGTGGTCCCAGTTTTATAGATATTTGTTCTTTATGTTTACAAAGTAGTGCCCTTAATTCAGTACCACGTAAAATTGATGCCCCATTAATGTGGAGAATGGTAAACTTAAAATAGAAAGTATGGTATATTCTTGTAAAGTCGGAGCAAGGAGGAGGTGTAAACATATTACTGATGTATTAATTAAAGTTCAGGTGCATGATGTTCTAGTTTATTTATGAGAATATAGTGTCAAATTGAACCAGATAAAGCTTTTGTAAAACAGTTACCAATAATTGGAATGATTTTTTCAAAATATGATACATATATTATGTGAAAATAATTATTAACAATAAGTGTAATGTTTGAGGTATAATAAAGATTATCTGGATGTAGGTCCAGGTTAAGTACTCTTCGGTCTATTAGTTATCCTTCTAACGCATTTCCAACATTTATATTTGGTTTTCCGGAGGTAAGAAGTGAAAACTCAAACCTATACATTTTGGCATTTTTTTCGCCCATGAATTGAATTGAGGCACACAACAATAGTCGTTTCTGGTCGAAGACATATTAGGCAGGATAATATTCATTATTTCAACTTGAATTTTTCTTTTAAACAAAAGTTTATTGACGAATACTGAACAATTAAACTCGAGCACGTGGCTCATTACTAGCTTGGTTAGTTGCCGAATCCCGCCGCCAGAGTTTTGGAAGTTCCCAATAAGGCCGGCCTTAAAGCTCTGAACTCCCATGTTATCGAGTCCAAACTAATATGGGAGTGCCGAAGAAAACTCAATGAAGTTGGCAAGAACAACAGGGTCTACTTGGTCTGGGTTACTGGTCACGCGGGAATTTAAGGAAATGAGGAGGCCAACACACCTGCCAAGAAAGGAGCACAAATGCCCTTTATTGGCCCGGAACCCTATTGTGGGGTTGGTAGATACGCCTACAAAAGTGAATTACGGATGAAAGAAGAAACTGAAAGAGGTATATTCTGTAGATCTCTGACCGGAATGTATCACTCCTAGAAATTCCTCCGGAACTTTGATATTGTCAGATCCAAGAAATACTTGGACCTCAGTAAGAACACGCTGCATCACCTCACTGGCTTTCTCACAGGGCACTGCGGCCTTAGGAAGCATGATGATATTAGGGCTAACAGAAACTGGCGAGTGCAGATTCTGTTGGGAGGAGGATGAAACTCCTGATCACCTGATAACGGAATGCCTCGCCATCTCAAACCAACGCAAGGAATGCTTTGGGCAAGATATTTGCAGGGGCAAAGGCGTAGCCTCCTTGAAGCCATCCCAGATACTGGAGTTCATCAGAACTCTGGAACTGGAAGGCGAGCTGTAGATGGTTATGACATCGGCAGCTCTGACGGGGGGGCACAATAGACCTCAAGGTCGCAGTGCAACGTTAACCCCTACAGCAATATACAATATACATGGCCAAACTCGCGAAACTTCTTCTCTATTATACTTATTGTCCCTTGCTTTATATGCGGCATATTCCGAAAATTACTCATGAAACAAGCGACTTACTTCTTTTTGTGTTATCTCCGTAACCAATCATTTGTAAAATTGTTATTGTGTGCATTACCGTTAATCGAATCATTAGTCAAAATTGAAGTTAATGAAATTCAAACAGGAATTAGACCATTTATAAACTACAAATTTCAGCACAAAACAATTTGCGAAGGTGTTCTAAAGAAACTAACATTGCCACAAAAAGTGTTTTACGTAGTTTTCATGGTATCATCTGGAAAACACAATGTTATGGTTTTGTTTTCATTCTCAATCTATCACATCTTGAAGGCAAATAAGTTTAGTATTATTGTAATAAGATTTGGGAATATCCGAGGTAATATTACGGTAATATTACGAAAAGGATCTCGATGGGTCTATTCGCAGATGATGCCTCGGTAGCTGTTGCGGCTCCTACATTTGATGAGCTTCGAACATTGTGTGAGATGCTCCTGGGGTGTTTTGTGGAGTGGTGTCACAAAAACAACATAATGATCAACAAAGAAAAAACCGAGTGCATCCGTTTCACATATGGGCAGGATGATATTAGCCTGGTTATCCGTCACACAGATATTACCATCCAATCTAGGGAAAGTACCAAGTTTCTGGGCATCGGTCTAGACAGCAATTTGAGATGGTGTACGCATGTCGAATTTGTGTGCAAAAAGTTGAACAGCTCATATTATGCCATAAATAGGGTGAGAAATTCACTTCCCTTGGATTCTCTCATTAGTATATATTATAGCTTGGTCTTTAGCCATCTATCCTATAATGTATTGCTCTGGGGAAACTCTTCGGATGCTTGTAGGGCTTTTATTTTGCAAAAGAGAATTTTGCGTATGATTTTCGGAATATCCCCACGTTCCTCATGCCGACCTGTATTTATAGTGAAGGGTATTCTCACATTGTCCTCTATTTACATTTTGAGATGTCTACTATATGTGAAAGAGAATGAAGGAAGCGTGACAAGGCTATCTAGCTTTCATGGCTATAACACTAGAAGTGAAAGAACGTTAAACATCCCCAAACACAAAACAACTAAGTTTGAGAAGTCTCCTATGTACCAGTGTATCAAACTGTTTAATCACTTGCCACGTTTCATCCAGTCTCTTGAGTGTAAAACTTTCAAAAAAACTGTTAAAAGTTTATTGTTGAAAAAATGTTATTACTCAGTGAATGATTATCTATGTGATGTATCTACCAATTTATGATTTTCTCTCTTTGTTTTCATCTGACTTGTCCTATACAATTATTTGTCAATGGGGATTAATAAATTATTATTATTATTATTATTATTATGATGAATTCCGGTGATCACATGATTTTATTTTTTTCTATTTTGAGTTTTGCAATCAACATGAAAGTAATAACATTTCTGAATAGAGCATGACGCGACTTTTCGGACGATGCATCACAAGCCCATACTTCCTATTTAAAAAATTGGGGGTTGTACCTGTCTTTCGAAGGGGTTTGATGGAAGGATTCGCATTTTTACGAGGAAGAATGACATTTTAAAATTTGAATTTGATTTGTTTCTGGATTTTCCATAAATATGTACAGTAACAAAGATAATAAATTTATTCCATTTGGCTTTTCCACACTGTATAGTTTAGATACAGAGGCGATATTCACTTGAATATCCTAGAAGGTACGAGTATGTTTCAAGTATAAACGGAAAATTCTTGGAATCGAGAAAGGATATTAAACCACAATGACGAAGCATTTCACGGTAATACCAAATATAATTTCTATTATTCGAAGATTACTTGTAATTATAAATAGATTTTCCTTACATATCCCGCCAATCAAAAATAAATAAAGGCCTTCAAATAGTACCTAGATCTTTGATAGAAATATCGAATAGTTATATTCTTGCTGTTAAAAGGAGGAAACATGTAAAATATAAATATACTGCTCCACAAAAGTTAAGGAAGTTCAGCAATTTTGAGACTGTTTCAAAAGTTTCCATTTTATTCACCAATTTTTTAAATGTTAGAAATATAAATGTTTACTCACTTATCCAACTCATTCTTTTGCCCATTTCTTTGTAAGTGTCACAGTTTCAGGTAAAAATTTATTTTTAGTATTTGTAGTGCAAAATCAGTCCACTCAAAAAATTTAAAAAATAAAGTTCAATAAAGAGTATAGATTCCTCAAACATCAATCACAGCCTGACAACGCCTTTGCTTACTTTCGATCAGATTGTTGAAGTAGCCTTGATCAATTTCTATCCAGAGTTGCGGTAAAAGCCGTCTGAGTTCTTGAAACCGAATCGTGTTCAATGGGATTAAGGTCTGTCGAACGTGGGGGCAGGGCCAATTGTGGAATTGCAGAGCTTCATCGACAATTCTCGCACGATTGTGTGGCGCATTATCGTCCAAAAATAAGAAATTTGCCCCAATAGCAGCATGAAACAAAGGAATAATATTGTCATCGACTTGCTCTATGTAAATCTGCGCATTCATGGTAGCATCAAGCCCCAACAATTTATTTACAACGGTATCGCAATTTTTCATTATTATTTTTGAAAACGCTGAACAGCGTTTATGGCCATAGGAAGATACTGTCTGAGCTCTGCGGGAGTCGTTTCTCGATTAAAATCAAGCGAATGGTGGCATAAGATTTCACGCTTCAGTTTTTCACTGGTGGGGAAAGGCTGAATTCCTTGTTTTGTCTCATAGGTGGCGTGGGCGTTTATATGTAACCGCTCATGTCGGCTGTGAGAGGCTTGACACGGTTCAGTTTAGTTGAATTTGTTGGACAGCTACGGAGTATTGATGAAGGCCAAGAAGCCAGAAACGCGTCTGCTCTTCCTTCTCGGCATATCAATGATCAAATATATGCATAAGTATATTAATTATACGAAGCCATTATGCCGAACCTATTGGCAGGAACGCTCTGGACTTGTTGATTTATATCGCTACATGTCACAATAGGACAATTTAAAAATTCGGATTGAAATATCTTTTTTACTTTTTATTTCAGTATCTGGAAACTCTGAAGAAAGGCAGGGCTAGAATCATCATCGCTGACGTGGTGGATGAGGTGGCAAGGCTAATTATGTGCGAGGCGTATAAATTACAGATGACACCAAAAGAAGGATATGTATGGTTTCTACCAGTATCGTACAATAATATCCAAGGAGGGAAAATAAATTGTACTGCCCAGGAGATGTTGGAGGTAAACAAAATCACAAGTACAACTAGCATCGATTCTGATGTACTATATTTCAGGCAACAAATGGATATTTTTCTCTCGCACATGCCTACTATGGGGACGATAATGCTATCATGCAAGAGGATATAAGTGTGAAAAAATGGAGGGATATGTACCGGAATCATACTAAAAAGATGTCGAACTATGCTGGTTATGCCTATGATGCAGTATGGACATATGCTTTAGCTACAGATAAACTGGCTAAGACTGATCCAGAAGCTTTGTCACATATTCATTCGAATACTACAATCAAGTGAGTATATATATTCTTTTGATTGAGAGCTTTATATGTGTTAGCCATAGACATAAAATAACATGGACTGGTTGTGAGAAAGAGACCATTGAAATCAGCATTGAAAAAACATAGAATAGTTAAAGGCAAACCACGGTGTCTGAATATATTCTTATAATTTGGCGATTGGCAAAACCACTGAATACAAAACATTGGTTTCCTTTAATCTTTGACCTTTCTTGCATACTGTATTTTGTTTGGTTTCGTGTATTGTGTATGTGTTTTGGTGATTTGTAGACAGAATAGTTAAAGGCGAAACATTTTCATTTAAATCCGAGACTTGTTTCTGAATGTTCTAATACTTATAACACAGATTACTGTGCTTATTATCTGAAAATATATCTCATAAATTTCCTTACTGTAATTCATTCAGCTTTTTCTATACTCATTCAAAATAATCAATATTTCTCTTAAAAAAATCGGAATTTTCCAATATACCCCAAATTTCAATTTGTGTATTTGTCCATGGTATAAAAACACCATTGTTTGTATACCATTATTTGCGTTTACTTATTCTATCCTTCATAACATCTCTCTCTCTAATGTATTCCGCAACGAACTGTGTGACAAAGTTACGTGAGGGCCAGTCCATGTTATTCTATGTCTATGGTGTTAGCAGAGGTTGGTGTTACGGGATATCATACAATTCGACCTAGATACAAGAGCTTAGGGAAAAACCTCAGCAAGAAAAACCCTGGCTCCCCGTTAGTGTTATGATTTGTAAAAATTTAATTTGTTTACAAAATGTACTGAAGTTTGAAAATATTGATAGGCATTTCTTTCTTCAATATGGATACATAACCTTACAAAAGTCTGCTCTCTAATATACTTCTCTGTAGCCGCATAGCTCCCTTGAAGAAGAATTGCCTCCGCTAGTTTTCAAAGATATTCACTCTTGTTCTTAGAAATCCCTTCAATATTTTAATTCAAAATTGGTTCAAGCCCTCAGGACAAGAGCTTTCTTGCGCTCTAGTTCAAACAGACAAATTATATCTCCGAAAGTATTGGTTTCTCAGTATTGAGAATTATATCAATGTGTTCTTATGATAGAACTGCATCATAAAGGAAATTCAGTTCAAATAATAGTTTATTTATCAAGATTAAATGAGCAATCTGAGAATGAGAACTGCACCATGGAAGAAATCAAATTGAAATAGCTGAAATGAATTTGTCTTTCTCTTATAGAACAGGATGACATGTACGAGTATGAACACAGAGCATATAATAAAGCTTAGATAGAATAATTATAGCATTCTGTGAAAACATAGAAGTACGAAAAAAAAAAGTTTCGAAAAATCATATCACCGAAAGTATTAGCTTGTTGGAGTTAAAATGACACCAATGGATTTTTATGGTGAAACTGCATCTTAAATGAAAATTGAATTTGAAATTTGTTACTTAAAAAAAAAATTTTTTTTCGTTACTCCTAAACCATCTGGCCTATTTTGCCCAATAACGAACTTAACCGAGATATTCATCTCCCTAACCTACTCTGAAAATTTCAACTGCCTAGCTCATTCCGTTCGAGAGTTATTGTAGAAATTTTTTTCTTAAATTTTCAAATTTCACTTTGCGGTAACCTGGTCAATACAAAACTTCACATGCGTATAAAGGTCATGATTCTACAATTTGATGCTAAATTTCAGATAGATCGAGTGATCGGTTCCGGAAATATTCATAAAAATGTTTTTACTAAAATCGGCCATTACTCCGAAACCGCTTGATGGATTTTGCCCATTAACGATCTTGTCCGAGATATTTACGCTGCAAACCCACCTTGCAAATTTCAATCCTCTGACTCCTTTCGTTCGAGAGATATCGTGCCTACGGCCGGCCGGCCGGCCAGTCAGAATTGATTTCGACCTCGGATTCTTGATCAGTGAGTCGAACCAAATCGTTTGAGACCATTTTCAGCCAAAAATTCGAAAATTACATTTGGGCAAATTGATAAGCACTCTGTTCCGAGGAACTAGAGCGCCAAAAAGGGAAAATGTTACACGTAAGGCCAGGAGGGTCTCTTTCAAAACCAGGTCTGGCCAATCCAAGCGATGATTATTCAGAACTTCAGATGTTCGAAGCCCGCTACGGGACCATAATGCATGTTTTCCTTTCTGTTGTAGAAAAGAGTGAAAGAATGAGCCGGAAAATTTACGCTAATATAGACATATGAATGAATTATTGACCAATGAACATATTAACAAAAACATAAGAGAGCGCCCCATTTTGTTTTGTAAATGAAACACTCATTATCTATTCGGAAATTATTGAAATTTTTATTTCATTATAAAGTACAATGGATGCCATTAGTTATGAAACAAAACACCATTTAAATGTCCACCACGGAAACGCTGGCAGGAATAAAGTCGTTGAACCCAATTTTCCATGACTCTCACACGAATCAGGTCCTATGCTAGAAATTACTCGTTCAATATAGATCTGTAAATCCTCTAAATTTGCTGGATGATTGCTGTGAACCAATTACTTAGTATAACCCCAAAGAAGGAGTCCAATGGCGTTAAATCGCAGGAACGAGGCGGATAATGTATCGGTCCATTTCTTGAAATAATCGAATACCCGAATTTTGTTTTCAATAAAATAATTGGCAGTATGAAAAGTGGCACCGTCCTGTTTGAACCATATGTTCTGCAAATCAAGACGAACCAATTCAGGTCATAAATTATATGTAGTTCTTGTGAACGACGAGAAACCGATTTTTGATCTTCAGGGACACTTTCACGTACGGCAGCAATATTCTCTTCACTTCCTGCCTTTGTTTGTCTCACTGACACTGTAATATCATGAAGTGTAAATGTTTCAAACTTCCTCGCTAAACGTTCAATGGTTCTTTTATCCGGACGACCAAAAATTAGTTAAGTTAAAGCACGTAAAGTAACAGATCGCGATTTTTCATAATAAATTTGGATCATTTGTGAACGTTGTTGAAGCGTGTACCTTTCCATGATTAAATGGTAGAATTTGACAAATACACTGTCAATATCACAAATAAAAAATGGCTACCGTGCGTGAGTAATATCCATTTGAAAATGGGGTTTCTCATTGAAAGGCCCTTTATAAGCGTATAAAAAGTGAAAAAATAATTTGATCTCTTTTAGTTTCTTATTTTATGAATATTCGCGGCATCTTTCGAATAATTCACTGAGTCAGATAAATTTCCAAATGAAAATTTTTCCGCGCATCAAAGATTTAATCATCAACAACAGAGTGATTTTTTATGGGGAAAAAGTTAGTTGAAGACTGCAGTGTTCACGTCCATGTTCAACTAAACTAGTAAATTTCACAGGGAGGTGGACAGAATAAAACTAATCAGCTGTCTTAGGCAGGTTTTCCTATCACGCTGACGGTCAGCGCGTAGCTTGTCAACGCTGATCGGTCAGCTCGGATCGTTTTAGTATCGCGCTGATCACATAGAGAAATAGAAGGATGCTATTGTCTCTGGCTCACTGAATGTGGAGGCACGTCGGCGCCAGCTAGTCAGCGGCGCCGACGCGCCGGCGCGTATGGGCGCGTATAGCTCAGCGCTGACGGGCGTCAGCGCTGAGAGATCTGCGTGACTTGAAAACGCTACCTATAGCTACATATTGACCCATCAGCGCCGACCGTCAGCGTGATAGGAAAACCAGCCTAACTCCCTGTGAAATTTACTAGTTTAGTTAAGGACATTTTTCAACCTTTGGATGCCCATTATTTCTTAACTAAGACGCATCCCAGAATATTTATGTAAGATTTGTTTCAGGAGATCAAATTAAGTAAATATTATCCGCATAAGCCATCATTACATAGGTATACCGGCGATCGTTATGTATATTTACCTGAACTCAACATATTCGCTTCACATCTCTTAGCAGTCTCGAAAAAGTTCAAGATTCTATATCTATTTGAGTAAAAGCAATCTTTGGCGCCATGCCCATAGGTTTGCATCAACTTATATGATGATTAGACATTTAATTATCTTTTAATATATAGGGCGTCAACGAAAAAACTACATTAAATATTAGTACGTGATAGAGGACCAAAAAATAATAAGAAAAGTTCGTATGGGCTAAAGCTGAAACGCTTTTGTTCTTTCCGTTCACAGGTTATCGTAACATAAATAATATTTTTGGCGCTCTTGTTCCTCGGAACAGAGTGCTTATCAATTTGCCCAAATGTCTGTAATTTTCGAATTTTTCGATGAAAATGGTCTTGAACGATTGGGTTCGACCCACTGATCAAGAATCCGTGGTCGAAATTAATTCTGTCCGGCCGGCCGTAGGCACGATAACTAGGGTTGCCAACCGTCCTTTATTTTAAAACTATTTCCTTTGTCCTTTTGAAAGGTGTCAAAGGACGGTAAATGTCCTTTGAAATCATTCGAAGATATAAATAAAAAAAATTCAAAAATTTCCATACACCATGATACGCCAAATCATAAATACTCTATATTCGCACTAAATGCTAATAAAATGTAAAAAAAAATATTCAACCCAGATTACTGTACATTTACAACATTTCATATAGGTACGCCTTTAAGTTTGTCTGCTACAACTGACCACCAAGTTTCAATTCGATAGGATTTGTATTGGTTGAAAATACAATTAGCACTCGGAAACCATTGGGCCGATAACGCCCATTAACGAACTTGGCCGTCTTATTAGGACGCGTCACCTACCCTGAAAATTTCAAGTCACTATCCCTTTCCGTTCCCAAGTTATCGTGGCAAAGGCCGGCAGGCCGGGCAGAATCAAAATGTCCGCGAATTCTTCATCAGGGAGCTGGATTCGGCTCCCTGTTTGGGACCATTTTCGTCAAAAAAATCGAAAATTACAGACATTTGGGCAAAATGATAACGCGATGTTCCGCAGAACATGCGCGCAAAAATAAATGGTTTTTTTGAGCTTCTGGATCTTCCATCCAGATGTATTAATTTTTGTTGGAAATTTTTAGTAATTGAAATGAAATAGTGGCTTTCATTTCTTTCAATTTCATAAAAGTTTGTGATGACCTATTACAAATGTGGGAAAGCCCTGTGGACAGGAGCTTTGGCTCTCTTTGACAATTCATCTCCGAAATTATTGGTTTCTCAGAGTTGGGAATGATATCAATGGATTCTTATAATATAACTGCATCGTAAAAGAAACCAAATTAAAATTAAATAACGAACTTATCCAAGATATTCTTTCCTCAAATCTACTCTGAAAATCAAATTTAGCCAATTTCGGTGTTAACAGCCAGCCGGACAGAATCGATTTCCACCATGGATTCTTGATCAGTGGGTCAAACCAAATCGTTTAAGATCAGAGTGGTTATGTTAAAACATTTTTATTACCATTTTTTTCCGTTGCAGAAAACTTGTGGAAATCATGAACGACACCGATTTCATGGGCGTATCAGGAAGGATCAAATTTAGGGGTGGTCCTTCCAGATTTTCCGTCATCAACATTATGCAGTGGTACGACAACAAAACCCACATCGTCGGTCAATTCCATCCCAATCTGAGCGATCATACACCTGTTATTAATGGAGGTCATCTGGAGATAAATTCAAGTAGCATCAGATGGTTCACGGCCAACGGCAAAAAACCAGATGACGGAAAACTACCACCTGAGACATGCGCATTAGACAGTTTAGCTAGGTTTTTCAACGTTGATTGTTCGATGGCTATCGTTATTTTGAATATTATTGTAATCAGTACTGTGTTACTCGTCATTGGATTGGTCATATACCACCTGAAACAGAGATATGACAAAAAAGTCCTAGCAGCTACCGAAGATTATATGAAATCCCTAGGCTTCAACTGGTGGCACAACATAGACAGCCTAAAAGATTTGAATGTGTTGGAAGTACCGAGAAAAGATGTGATAATCAATCGTAAGATAGGAGAAGGCTCCTTCGGTACAGTGTTTGGTGGTGAGGCGTGTTTCGAAGAGGGATGGTTGCCAGTGGCGGTGAAAACCTTAAGAATGGGCGCGAATATAGACGAAAAAATCGATTTCTTATCTGAAGCTGACATAATGCGCAATTTCAGTCATACCAACATCATCCGATTATTAGGTGTGGTCATGAACAGCGAACCCCTGTACGTTATAATGGAATTTATGCTTTACGGTGATGTTAAAACCTATCTGTTAGCCAGGAGACATTTAGTGTTCCAAAAGGAAGCGGACGAATCGAATGAAATTAGCAATGAAAGACTTACTACGATGGCGCTGGATATAGCAAGGGGATTAAGTTATTTGGCGGAATGTAAGTTCGTTCACAGAGACTTGGCGTCGCGAAATTGTTTAGTGAACGCGAATAAGATGGTTAAAATAGGGGATTTCGGGATGTGTCGGCCAATGGCTGAAAAGGAATACTATCGGTTCAATCGTAAAGGCATGCTTCCCGTTAGATGGATGGCACCCGAGAGTCTGGCGTTAGGAGTCTTCACTACAGCCTCGGATGTATGGAGTTATGGAGTGTTGTTGTATGAAATAGTGACCTTCGGAAGTTTTCCTTTCCAAGGACTGAGTAATACTGAAGTATTAGAAGCAGTGAAACAAGGAAAAACTCTGAGTGTGCCAAAAGGAGTGAAACCCCAATTGTAAGTAGATATCTATAGACCACATTAGTTAGGTTAGAATAATTATCTTGGCGGGAGATCCATATTCAAATAATTTAACATGGAATTTCAACTTTAAGATGAAACCACCCAATTTAAAAGAGAATGTTAGTACAGAGACAAGTATTGGGTACCTTCATCATTAGTGCATGTTTTCATGTTCTTTCCACATTAAAATCTACTTCTATTTATCCTTAAATCAAAATTGGAACCAGTGTAGTTCGAAAGATTTCCGTATGTCGTAGATGACTTCTGTTGTGTGTCATTACGAGGCCTATTTAGGGTTATGTTATTATTTTTGACTGATTTCCAATGAGCTAAGACATACGTCAATCGAATTTGGTGAACACTTTTATACATATTTATTAATTATTTTGGAAATATAGACTTTTGTTATGAAAACTTGATTCTAGATTGTTCAAAAAGATTCACTGAATCTATTTCAACCTATTTCAAACCTTAAGAAATTAGCCAAAGTATCTAAAAACAGGCCAGAAATTCGCGTAAATTTTAGGTCCATAAGAAATGCATGGGGACAGTGCTCGGATCCACGGATGGATCGTAATTCAAATTTCCCGCCTAACCTTACTATGTGGTCTATAGACCACATTAGTTAGGTTAGAATCATTCTCTTGGCGGGAGATCCATATTCAAATTTTCTAACAAGGAATTTCAACTTTGAGATGAAACCACCCTATTTAAAAGAGAATGTTAGTACAGAGACATCAAGTATTGGGTACCTTCATCATTAGTGCATGTTTTCATGTTATTTCCACATTAAAATCTAGTTCAATTTATTCTTAAATCAAAATTGAAACCAGTGTAGTTCGAAGGATTACCATATGTCGTAGATGACTTCTGTTGTGCGTCATTACAAGGCCGATTTAGGGTTATGTTATTATTTTTGACTGATTTCGAGTGAGCTAAGATATACGTCAATCGAATTTGGCGAACACTTTTATATTTATTAATTATTTTGGAAATATACAATTTTGTTATGAAAACTTTATTCTAGATGGTTGAGAAAGGTTCACAGAATCAATTTCAACCGAAATAAACCTTAAGAAATTAGCCAAGGTATCTAAAAACAGGCGAGAAATTCGCGTAAATTTTAGGTCCATAAGAAATGCATGGGGAATTCAGTGCCCGGATCCACGGATGGATCGTAATTCAAATTTCCCGCCTAACCTAACTAATGTGGTCTATACTCCATTCACTTTTATTAAAGTCCGGTTGGCCATGAAAGTTTGACACATTTCACCGTATATATTTTGAAAATGTTAAGTTATAGTAATGTTGCTGTCAGATAACTACGCAACGTTGTCCTCTCTACATAAAGGTCGTAGTAATTACGTATTTTTCACAATTTGAATTTACTTCGGAAAAAAATAATGAATTTGAGAAGATATTATGGGAATTCAACAATTTCAAATACCTGGCGACTTTGACGAAAATTTTTCCACTGTTGTTACTGGAAATATTTCACGTATATAAACTGGTTGGAAGATTCAGTTATGCTACTGTATGTACTTGTATTGAAATCTAGAATCAAGTCTTGAAATTTTAATGAAACATAATGGATACAGTAGTCGGTTACTTTAAGATAGTTCATTTGAAAAAAGAATAAAAGTACCTGATTAATCCGACAGAAAGACATTTAAATACCTTGTTGAAATATACCAGTTTCAAAATGTAGTAGTACTATGAAACCCAAGTCACTGTTAAAACTTAATAACTTAATTTCATTCGAGAGTTCAATATGTCCTGGGACAGAATGAAGTTTTCCTCCTATTGCAGATTTCAGTATTGTATAGTCCTTCCTGATACTTTGTCTCTGCTTCTTCAAAACTGCTTTTGGCATTTTCAATTTCAAAGCGAATAAAGGGTACCCAACTCACAATAAAAGTAAAACATTTGATATCTTCTCCTAGCGTGCCAAAATTATGTAGCTTATGAGACTTTTTTTTACAAAAATATAGATCCGATCCGATCTTTTGTTCTATTAGTTGTTTCTTCGTTGATGTTGTTTCGTTGTTGTTTGTTAGGCAACATTGTTCAATTGATTGCTTG
The DNA here is from genome assembly GCA_937662695.2 of Halyzia sedecimguttata. Lineage (NCBI taxonomy): Eukaryota > Metazoa > Arthropoda > Insecta > Coleoptera > Coccinellidae > Halyzia > Halyzia sedecimguttata. The sequence continues at coordinate 88,053,311 of OW569413.2, forward strand.
TGACAAATATATTGTGTTTCTTACGCAGAAGCAAATCACAAAATAATTAATTTTTATTTTATTGATATTTTTCAGAGTTTGGGAGAGAAAACCCAAAAAAAAACCTTTCAATATTGAATTAGGAAGTTGATACACACCGCGTTGCAAATTGGCGAAGGTTCCAGGCACGAGATGATAGGCTATAATAACTCATAATTAATTTGTACTTGCTTGGCTGGAACGATGATTATAAAGCGTGCAAAAATATGCCTCTCAAACGTTCGTTGCTCATTATTAATTAATTCATCTGCGGCAGCACCGCGCCGGATACCAGCTACTTTCTTATAATTTATCGTAAATTTTATAATTGAATCAATTCCGAATAAAGCAATATCATTTGGCACCAGCAAATTGGTTTGAAAATTTCATTGAAAGATTCTGAGAAACCAGCTTTCATTAACACAATTTACTGATTAAGGAATCCTTATATCACAGTTTTATTATTTTTGCCCACTGGCACTAGGTCGTTATCAGTCAGTCTGTATCTAAATGTCCCTATTTTGCGAATTCCAATAAGTAAGTTTGTAAGCAAGACTTTTGAAAGTAGTATCTTATGGACTTGGAATTTGCAAGGCTGAAATTTTGCTAGTATCTTCTAAACCTAACTTTATAGCCAAGTTCCAAATTTGAACACGATCGAATCAATATTGTTGGAGATCCGAGCAGCCTTGGGTGAGTCCAGTAGCTGAATGGGTGACCGGTGCCACGAACTTTCGAATAGAAAGAGATAGTGACTTGCAATTTACAGTATTTAGGGGATTCATCCCGCGTCCCATAACTCTTAGTAACCTTAGTATTGTCTTCAAATAAAATTGATGGGATTTGATATTTAGTCATATTCCACCAAGAATATCGTCAATCCTGTCAAGCGATCGATCGAAATCGGTTACTCGTTCATATTTCTCTAGACGATTCTCGAGTAAAGGCGAAAATTCATGAGACGATTTTGTCGTCGAAAATCAACGATTTTGTCGTCTAAAATTTCGACGATTTTGTCGTTCAAAAGCAACGACTGTCGTTCAAAATTTCCCTTCCCCTATATTTCATGGAACGACAAAATCGGACGACAGATTATTTTGAACTGACAGAAACATAACCTAATTGAATTTAAATATTACAACTAAATACATATTTAGGTACAATATGAGTTCCTAAAGTACTACAGTTATCTCCAACTCTAATAATTATATAAATGTATTAAATCGCAAAAGAAAAACAAATGGGAACTTCCAAGACGATGCAATTTCTGGAGTACATAGGAGCTTCAACTTCTAATTCTAGAATCCTTGTAGAAGGAGAAGAGGTTCTAAATGTAGATCATGTAATCATGTATGACAAAACAAATTGTGATCCCATTTTTATAGACATTTGTTCCCTATGTTTACAAAGTAGTGCCCTTAATTCAGAACCACATAAAATTGATGGCCCATATTAATGTGGAGAATGGTGAACTTAAAAAAAAAGTATGGTATATTCTTGTAAAGTCGGAGCATGGAGCAGGTGTAAACATATTACTGATGTTTTAATTCAAGTTCAGGTGCATGCTGTTCACGTTCATTTATGAGGATATATAGTGTCTAATTGATCCAGATAAAGCTTTGGTAAAACAGTTATCCATAAGAAAATGATTTTTTCAAGATATGAAAAATATTTATTATCGTTGTTATTTTCGTTGGAATGCTGGATTAATCCAGCGACATGGACGACGTCGTCCAAATGACTGTATACTCATTTGGACGACAAAATCGTTGGTTTTCGACGACAAAATCGTCTCATGAATTTTCGCCTTAATTCCGTTCGAAATTAAAATTCAATTTGACATTTCTCGTCGCTCGTTCACCTTAAACGTCGACCTTGAAGGAGCCGCGTTAAAATTCCCCACAGAAATACGTGAAACGTCAGAATTTTGTCGATTTTCGCGAAAAGTCACATTTTCCTATCGTTCTTCCGGGAAAACGAAAGATAGGATCGAAGAAAGGGCTCCGTTTCGGACTAATTTCGAATCTCGTCTTCGCCTTCCCGCGAATACCGTCGTTCCGAACGCCACCGTTACTCCGAATTCCTTTCCACAATTTGGCTCCTTTCTCGCCTTTTCGCGATTTTTTTTTAAATACACCCCCATCTTCTCGCTCCGAAAACGCGAAACTTCCTTATTTTTGCTCGATAAACCCTTTCGAAAATTCCCCCAAACCCCCCTCCTAACATCCAAAAAAACATCACGTTTATAGTAACATTTTCAAAAAGTTTCCTTTGATAAATGAAGAACCGCTCGACCGATTTTGTGCAAACTTCACATTAACCATCTACTAAATAGTCCGAACAAAGCCTAAACATTTGGTTTGGATAGGTGAGCCCGTTCTTGAGTTATAAAATTACAACGAAAAGTGGCATTGATTTTTATATATATTGATGATTCCATGAACGTGTGCGCTAGAGATCTTGAAACTTGATGTAATTTCAAATAATTTTGTATTCTTTAGGGAATGAAATAACTAATAAAATGAAACAACTAAAAATCATTCGCTCCTAGTGCCTCCATCTAGTTCTAAGATTTCAACAGAGACATCTTTGATGAAGGTGTTAAATCTTAATGTTTTATGAACTACCATTTGGATGATAATTTTGTTCTATTATTATATTTTTCAGGTCCCTACTTAAAATATTTTCATTCAGTGAATTTTCAGTCTAATTTTTAGGTTAGTTTGATATTAATTTTGTTTTCGCTTTTCAGGGAAGGACTTATGAATTCTTGTTGGAACAGATCATCTAAGGCGCGACCGCAAGCTAAGGAAATCGTAGCATATATAGCTGGATTCAAAGAACTCCTTACACCTTGTCTGGATGCCCCACTCTCATCTGTTCAAATTGAAAATTCTGATGAATTAGAAATACGGTTTCCAAACAGAAAATGTTCGACGCCTACATCAAAAAATTTTCCCGCTTTCAGCAGTAGAAAAATTTCGTCTACCATGTTGCCAGAAGCTCGAAAATATAAGAAACAAACCTCTGTACCGGAAAATCCTGTCAGCATACCACTTGAATGCTACTGTCCGAAGGAACCACTATTAGGTGATCAACAAGACGTACCTACTACAAACCATTACCTCGCACCACCACAGCATGTGAGTAATGATTCTGGCGTTCAGGAAGACGATGATTATATGCCAGCCAGTATGTTGATGAATGGTCATGCAATATCGAAAATTTGAGAGGACGTACATGCTTTTATGTGTGATCAATTAGTATCTGCCAACAGCAACAACCAGAGGAACGACTCGTAGGTTCCAGTTCAAACTGAAGTCTGATCAATCCATAAATATGTGGTTTTTGAAGACTATCATCTCCAATTTCTATAAAAACTCAATATTTCCCTAAAGGGGATGAACCCCTAGGTCTGGCCTAATTATAAACACAGGGATGATTATATTCAGAGATTTCTTGTGAGATTATGTATGGCATGTTAGCCCTGAAAGAATTGCATCACGTTAAAATGCTTCAATGAAACAGAGAAATATGTACTGCAATGAAACTGTCAAGTACCGGGACCATATTGTCTCAATTTGGTTTGAAATTTATGAAGTGTGATGATAAAAATACGGTTTTTGAATCAACTACCTTGTTCAAAATTGTTTATGAGGATCACAATGCTAGTTTCATTTGGATGGGATCCTCACATCAGAATATTTCCATCAAATTCAGTTAATCGCAGCTACATTCAGCTAATCTCATTACACTGCCATTTTTCAGATTGAGGGTATTGGCCTCAATTTGGAATACATATTTAAATTTTTTCAGTTGAAAGTCGTTGGAAAACATGCTCATTTTGAATCTTAAAATTGAGCAGTTTGATTAAAATCGCATTTATGCCGATCCAAACAAAACTATGAAGATTGTATATCGATTTCTAGGTTAGGAATGTGCGTATGGTTGGGCATAATTTCCAGGTACATTGCCATAAGGATGTCTATACTAGATCTTTGGTTCAAACTACACTTGTATCTTTCTTGATTTGTTGATTCATTATTGAATTGTTCTCTGTCCAAACCGTATATAATGTTTTCATAAAATATTAATTGTGGTCTGAGGACACATCGGATTAGATTAGATTACTTGAGGTCGATTGACTACGAAGGGCCTTTCTGCACTGGGACCAATATGATTACAATATTATTCAAATTAAGTTTTCGATGAGTTTCTCAGGAAGATTGTTTTCTTAGCAAAGTTCATATTTGTACCTACAAGAGTAACAACTCTAGCGGGGTACAGTGCTCCGCCCTGACATACTCTGTGTTCTCAGAATTCCTGCTGCCAATTCAATTAACGTACGAGTAGCAGAATTTTCCCACCTTTCCCCACAGTGACCTAGTTCTGTTTTGAGGATGCAATATATACTTCCAATGAATGCAAAATCATTCTTCTGCCAACACCGATTAAATTTTGTCTATTTTTTGCTGCGTACTGCATGGTTAGTAGAAACTAATCAAATGGTTTCCCGAAAAAAGTAGGCCTATTTCAAACCTATCGTTTCATGCACAATCTCAGATTTTCCTTCGCTGTAATGTCGCAATAGGATTTTTATTTCATGATTTTTGGTTTAATGACAGTGCTATATCATTTACAAATTTTTGTTCTATTTTCGACATCATAATTTGTTTCATATATTTGTATGATGTTCATATTTTCATTGGTTTGAGACCTGCTTTAGTTTTGAGCATGCACCAAAATATACCTGCAGTTACTTGGGGGCCAAAGATTCATTGATTCTTATGTTGTTTGACAGTTTTTACGACGAAATAGAATGTTTTGTTAGTCGAATTTTTTTCTTGATAGGAGTATGTTTTCATATGATTTAGCTTTCATATAAAAAAAAGATTGACTACTAAGTAGTTACCCTGTTTGTATATATCTATTGCATTTTGTTTATTTATCCCATAAAGACACTGATAAGACTGTTTACCTTCCATTGTGTTGTTTGAATTTCAACTTTTAACAAGGTAAAGAGTATTTTATTCATTGAAATTCTTATGTATCTATTTGATATCAATAGTATTCATTAGCTCCTAAAAAACATTCAAACCAAATTGGCTGTATGGAATCCTTGGACTTAATATACTACCTTACATCACTGATGAAACTATACTGATCCAATGTGAATTAGAAAAAGTAATTCCATTTATATCTGATTTCTATTATTTACTCATTTATAAAACTTTGGGGTTTTCCAGTATGTGATCTGAAATTTACATTCTTTCAGGAATCTTGTCCGAAATGTAAAATATTGCTTAAAGAATGTAAATTTTTTATCAATAAAAATAGGCACCATTATCTATTAGATAATTAATAATAATCACCATCAATATATTCAGAGAATATTATTAATGTATGAAGTTGGAGTATGCTCTGAATGAGTATAAAGGTCCGGCAAAATTTGTTCTAGGGAGATAAACATGAATGGGAGGAAAAAAGATTGCACTACTATAGCAAACTACATTAAATAAATACAAAATCTTGAAGAAAGTAACTTCAATCTTCTCCTTGCTTGCGGAATATGGGGAAATGTCTTGGCATCGTCTCACGATTCTACGATCTGAAAGTTTAGTATAAAGTGATCCACTTTCCTTATTTCAGCTGTATTAATAACTGTAGTAGGAAATACAACATCAATCTAAATGTTATTATATTTCAATCGGTATTCCGAAGTCATAAACCTTCTTAAAAATTCGTGAAGTAAACTAAAAGATCTGATCTACTTCTACATACATCACAGCAGTCTAGGGGCGCGTTCCACTAAGGTCTCACAACGATCACGCGCACGTTCGCAGAACTGCGCAGACGACTCTACGAACGTTCCGATCGCCTAGTGGAACTTGGCCTAGGTGGCAGTTCACCTCATCATCTTATACGCGTTGTTGTTCTCTCTTCAACCCAAGTATCTTGGTAGTACATTTATTTCCGATACATGCAAAGCATTTTCCCAAGAACAAATCTTGCCAGACCTGCTTTTATGGGTGACTTTACTCTAATATCAGTGACAGGATTCGTCTGCGATATGTATCAAATTCAGGATGTTTAGATGTTGCTAACGAAAATTGCGCTGATATCAGATAATTAGAATTGTGTAATGAAAAAAGCCCAAGAGGATACTTGACTCTGTTCCTCTTAACACTGAATATTTTTGCAAATAATCGTAACCAACTTAAATTCGAATATTTTAATTGCTATCAAGCAACCATGACTATGATTTTCTTAGTTCCTCCTATCTTCGATAGTAGTTTCTTGTATGAGAAGTCTTTCCTTATTCCTGCTCACCTGACTTTAAGAATCCTAGTCAATAACTAAATTAATATAATTGATATTTAATGTATTTTGATTGTCACATTCTCTTGAATGTAAGCTTTTCAAGGTGAACAGAATAAAGTCAAGTTGTAACATATGCTGGTCAACTGTAACATTGCTGCTTATTTCGGAGTTGTAGAGAAAATGTCTCAAGATCACGTTCAACTGCCAAGATGTCACAAGTTAAGTTTTGGTTACATTACACAAGATAAATGGGTGAAATGCAACCATGAGCACAAATTCAAATGTTCAAAACAAGTTTGTGTATCTCTAATGTATCAAATACCCCCAGTTCAAAGAAACTAAAGAATTTTACCCAATTTGTCTAATCCTTATACAGCGCGTGTCAAAACTATGGAACAAATTCATTTTCTCAGAAGAAAAATATTTGGCAACAAAATCCCGAAATTGGTCAATTTTTGTTTCACCTTTACCAAATTTTTATGCATTTTTGAAGGATTTTTGTTGCACCCTGTGCCATCCCCATCAACCCTCTAAATTTTTTGAATAGGGACAGTGGGTCATGTGGTACTTTTTTGGCAAGGTTTTTGTATCTTCTGTACAGGTATGCAGAAATTCTCAAGAAACATTTTTTCTTTTTTGAAAAATAGTTAGTTCAAAGAGGTTTTCAGTATGTGCACTTTGTCATGGCTCATTTACTTTGAGACGTACCTGATGAAATTTGTCACCGAATGAAAGTCGACCATTACAGTTATGTTCAACCCCTACTCTAATTTTTCACGTGAGGGGGTTGAAAGTTGTGCATGAACAAAACTGTAATGGTCGACTTTCATTCGGTGACAAATTTCATCAGGTACCATCGTCTCAAAGTAATGAACCATGACAAAGTGCACATACTGAAAACCTCTTTGAACTAACTATTTTTCAAAAAAGAAAAATGTTTTCTTGAAAATTTCTGCACGCCTGTAAAGAAGATACAAAGACCATGCCAAAAAAGTACTACAGGACCCACTTTCCCTATTCAAAAAATTTAGAGGGTTGATGGGGATGGCACAGGGTGCTACAAAAATCCTTTAAAATGCAAAAAAATTTGGTAAAAGTGAAACAAAAATTGACCTTTTTCAGGATTTTGTTGCCAAATATTTTTCTTCTGAGAAAATGAATTTGTTCCATAATTTTGACGCGCACTTGCGCTTGGGACATTTTCAATATCAAGATTGAATAGAATCAAAATTGAAAATGAAGATTCGAGCATGACAGACATCAAGAGTATTCGCCTTTAAGTGGAACTGCAAAAGATGCGTCAATATTTCCTTAGTGCACTGACTGAAAAAAAAAGAATTCTGTTTGTGGCCTACTTTGCATAGTCCGTGGGACAAATACTGTCGCTGTTAGTTACACCGAACGAACTGTAATCCGTTTTGACTTTATTCAATCTGAACACCTTGACACTTTTTATCTATATTAATTTATTTCACATTAATTATACTGTATAGTTTTAAGTGAGCTATGTATGTGTATGTAAGGCTGATTGTCTGAATTTGTATGGCATATATTTTGATATGCGTCTTGTACCTGATTTAGGCTTAAGTTATTTTTTAAAATATTTATACTATTTCGTCCAAATATCTTAATTATTTTTTGTCAATGAAAATAAAATAGAAGAAAAATAAGTAATGTTGTTTTAATTTTGAAGGGTCATTCTTACACCAAGGTCGTTAAGATTTACTGAAAAAGACACACGGTGAAATATTCATTGATTTTAACCATCAACAAATATATTCCCTCGTGGTCCGGGCTAGGTCACCCCATCGCTCAATGTTCCCCCAAAGAGGAAAGCGTCATTCAGGGGCAAGTATGAAATGGTTTCATGGTTATTACCAATCGTCAGCGCATCTTAGCCACACTGAATGAGTTCTAGGCTCTTAATTCCGTTTGTTGCGAATGGCCTTGCAATGTCTGTCCCTCTTACGACAAAAGAATGAACGTCACTGAACATCGCACAAGATTTTTTCATCGCAGAGAGTCGGAGTTCGTAAAGATTTCCATAGATGCCGCTAATGGGATTTTCTCCCTACCAGTTCGCAACGAACGGAAATAAGTTTGCTAGAAGACCTTCCGGTGTCATTCAATGTGGCTAATTTAAGCTGACGACTGGTAATAACCATTAAACCGGTTCGTATCTGCCACTGAATGGTGCATTCCTCTTTGGAGCGATGAGGTGACCTAGCCGGCCCACGGGAAATAATCGTTGATGGTTGAAAACAATGAATATTTCCCCGTGTCTTTTTTAGTTATTGGCAATTGTATAGGTAGACGGTCTTGCAGTCCCTGGCCCTCATGGCAAAAGAATGAATGTCACTGAACATCATCGCCAAGATTTCTTCATCGCAGAGGGTCGGAGTTCGTATGGATTTCCATAGGTGCCGCTAATGGGATTTTCTCCCTACCCGCAACGAATGAAAATAAGTTTGCTAGAACTCCTTCGGGTGTCACCGTGTCATTCAGTGTGACTAATTTACGCTGACGATTGGTAATAACCATGAAACCGGTTCGTATCTGCCCCTGAATGACGCATACCTCTTTGGAGCAACATTGAGAGATGAGGTGACCTAGCCGGCCAACGGGGAATATTTGTTGATGGTTCAAAACAATGAATATTTCACCGTGTGTCTTTTTTAGTTATTGGCAATTATATAGGTAGACGGCCTGCAGTCCCTGGCCCTCTTACGGCAAAAGAATGAACGTCACTGAACATCGCAGAGGGTAGAAGTTCGTAAGGGTTTCCATAGGTGCCGCTGGTGAAATTTGCTACCTACCAGTTCGCAACGAATAGAATTAAGTTCCTATAGATATCTTTCGGGTGTCATTCGGTGCGGCTAAGTTACGCTTGCGATTGGTAATAACCATGAAACCAGTTCGTATCTGCCCGTGAATGGTGCTTTCCTCTTTGGGGGAACATTGAGCGATGAGGTCACCTAGTCCGGCCCACTGGGAATATTTGTGGATGGTTAAAATCAATGAATATTTCACAGTGTCTTTTTTAAGTTATTGGCAATTGGCTACAGTTCACCTGTTCTGTCTATGTTCATCGGTGTACTGCAGTATTAGCAACAAATAATTGACAATCATCCTCTTCTGCTGAGGGATTGATTAAAAAATTTATTTTCAAATAATGAATATCTGGGTTATGTAGAATTTTATTCAAGACATTTGATTTTTTTCAATGCAGTGTATGTTCATTAATAAATATTTATATATATATATATAAAAACATAATATTTACAGACATGAAAATATTGATTAGCATAATGTAATATTAAATAATAATGTAAATATTAAATATTAGGTAAAAAATTAAGGCATATAAAATATTTTGAATTTCTTAACACTGAGTTAGTGGTTGTTTATACCATGCTAGGAAAATATTAATTTATAGACACTTCAATGAACCCCTAGAATATGGTGGTTCATAAACAATCATATTCTAGATTGAGAAATTCTGAGGTTCAGTGCTGTAACAAATAATATTACCAACAATTAGAATTATTTTTCCTAAACAATTCCTAAAATGGAAACGTCAAAAAGCAACCATAAATACATGGTTTCCTATCCAACATTTCTTCACAAAACAGCCCTGTGTTCACCTAATCTAATGATAAACATTTTTACAAAAACAAATTTTGGAATGACACAATTAAGAAATTTTATTGTTTTTATGGACGTAAATAGTGCAAAACATACTTGCGTTTTGGGAAATATGCTTTCTCATTGGCACAAAACAAAATAATAATTCATTCAGATCCATTTCCATAGATGGATCAAATTTTAGATCGATAAATTTTAGAACATAATAATATACTTGTAAATTGAATAAGTGACCAAAGCGTTAATGAACGAAAATATAACAAACATTGGAAAGAATATGTTTAAATAACAAGGGCCATATCCTTTTTGTTAGGAAGATTAACCTTTTTTCCTTGCCATAAGGAATTATGAATAGTAAAAGCGTCTATTGTTACTGTTAAATGTTTTGTGTGTATTTGGGAGAAACATTTGGTTCCAGAGTTGTACCTGAAAAAAATCAACATTGATTATTTGTATATTGAAAAGAAAATTCAAAAATATCCTTTCCCATTGTAAGGATATCACAGATAATATATCATTTCAATAATATTGTTTAGAGTTGGGTATAATCGAATGATTGTATAGGTTATCAATGATCGAATGATAATTTGAGATACTAATCGCTCGGTACTCGTCTCAGTCTATATCGCGTCAGCTGTTTCTGTTATTCCTTATCTCCAATATGTTTGCTACGGCTAGTTTCAACCTTATTCAGATCACCTAATTGCGTTTCAACGCTGAAAGATTATGCTGGGTTCGATACCATATATATTTGCAGCTGTTCGAATTGAAGTATGAAAGTATGAACCAAAAAATCCCAAGAATAAATTCGGGAATGACAACAATATGCACCAGATGTCACCCGATCGAAATTCTAAATCTCAAAACATTCATAACATTGACAAGATATCTTGGCATCCTCGTAACTCGAGTTGCATTATCTCATTCCACTTCTGTGAAAGCCACTCGTGGAACACCTCAAGGGGGAGTAACATCTCCAGTTCTTTGGCGCGTAGTAGTGGATGAGCTCCTCCACAGGCTAACGGGAGCTCCTCCACAGGCTAACGGAGCTCGGCTTCAGGTGTATAGGCTAGGCCGATGACATAGTCCTATAATAGTCAGAGGTAAATTCGAGGGCACCTTGTGTGACTTACTACAGGAGGGCCTTAGAATTACCGAGCAGTGGTGCCTGTCAGTGGGGCTGAGCATAAACCTGAACAATATCACAGTGATTCCGTTTACTCAGATAAGGAAACTTCCAGCTGTGAGATCCCTCTTTTTGAACGGAGATATTATAGAATGGCAGTAAGTTGAATCCCTAGGAGTAACACTAGATATTAAACTTCTGTGGAATAAACATTTTGAAATCACTGCTAATAAAGCAATAAAGGCTTTAATGGCGTGAAGAAATCTAGCCGGTAAGACTCGGGGCTGCAGCCCCATGAATGTATGTCATGATTGTGCGACCCATAATCACGTATGGGGAGTAGTCTGGTATACAAAAATATGCCAGAATAGTACGAGGAAAGCCCTTGACAAAGTACAAAGGCTTGCCTGTGTGTGTATCACTGGAGTTATGGGAACCTGTCCTGCCAGGGCACTTGAAGCCATTCTCAGAATATCTAGGAAAGAATCAGGTAATGAGAGTACTAAAAATCAGAAAGTCTGCTCCTCTCTTACCAGGTACATTTCATCTTCCTAGTGACAAAGTGATTATGAAAGCAATAATCGAAAAGAACTTCACTGCGATGGTAGGTAGAAGGACTGGGACACGAAATCCACCACCCAAGTTCTTACAAAAATACCCTTAAATGATGGTTCAAATAGGGCAGGCACCAAATGCTCACTATTGCTAGGCTCCTATCTGAGCGTCTTTCAGGCAGAAATACAAAAAGATGCGTGGAAATTAACCAAGAAAGAAACTATCAGAGGTGGAGAAAGGAGATATGGGAGTGCCGCAGAAAATTTAAAGAAGTAGGAAAGAACAACAGGTTCTCTTTGGTCCAAGTTTCTGATCACTCGGGAATAAAGGGAAATGAGGAGGCCAACACACTTGCCAAGAAAGAAGCACGAACCCCTTTTATTGGCTCGGAACCCTACTATGGAGTCACCAACAAAAGTGAATTTCGGATGAAAGAAGAAACTGCAAGAGGAATATTCTGGAGATCTCTGCCACGAATGTATTACTCCAAAAAGATCCTCTGGAACTTTGACACTGTCAGATCCAAGAAGTATATCGATCTCAGTAAATCTCAGTAAATCAGAATCTGGAATGGCTTCAAGGAGGCTACGTCTTCGCTCCTGCAGATTTCTTCAGATCAAGAGGTTCATCCTACTCACCACAGAATCTGGACTCGTTAGTTCCTGCTATCCCTAATCTCATCATATGCTTGGCATGGATCAGTTTTTGAGAGAAATTTTTCTTTTTTCGCCCAAATCTCTTAGTAACAGGTGATTTCAACTGCCCTGAAATTGAATGGTCGGTGACTGGTCTTCCACCAGTTGGCTCACCATCCTCCTTTACTGACCTAATACTGAACTTTGGCCTTCAGCAGGCAGTTCTCCAGCCAACAAGATATAGACATGGTCAAACGTCTTCCATCTTAGATCTCTTCATCACCTCTGATTCTGACCTACTGTCTGATATGCAATATCTGCTCCCTCTCGGTAAGTCTGACCATGTGTTGATGAAACAGCTACAATTCTATGAAGGTTATCCCCCATCTACGAACAAGTTCCTACAGATGTGTTGTGTATGGATTGGCCTGACTTTTTTGAGAATTGTGGTGAGATGGGTGGTCTTTGGGATCAGTTGGTGAGACTTTTTCTATCTTGGAAGGAGAAGTATTGAGTGGTGTCCCCGGCTTGGCCCAATACTTATACACTGCTAATCTTCCCAATCTCATTTGGTCCAGTATTGTATGCCGATGGTACAAAAATATACAGAGTCCCATTATCGATCATAATCAGCTGCAACTTGATCTGGACACAGTTATCCATTGGATAGAAGACTGGTTGCTGCCTCTAAATATCACCAAGTGTTGTGTCTTATATTATTATTATTATATGGGTTGTGCTGGGCAGACCAAACCCGCCCCTCCACTGCGACCAATCGGTCTATTGTGGCACACCTGTAGTATGTAATCTATACTTCACCCACAAGCTCAAGTCTCTTGATGAGGGATATGAGTCTGGTGGGTGAGAACTTGTCCAGTTCCCTCAGTGTCAGCTTGTGGACTCCTAGTTCCTCCAATCTGATCCTGTCCCCAGCGGGGCAGTCACACATGATGTGTTCGATAGACTCGTCGTCCTCCAGGCAAAGTCTGCACTCGGAGTCTTCAGTCAACCCCAGTGTATTGAGGTGTTTCCTGAGGCCACAATGGCCCGTGTATACAGCCGTAAGGATTCTCAGGTCCGCCCTAGAGAATTTGAGCCATTTTCTGGCTCTTTCAGCTGATGGGCCAGTAATTGTTGAGCGAGCATGTCTGTGTCCAGGTAGGCTGCTCCAGATTTCTTGGACCTTTTGATCCACCCATCTGTTGTTTTCCTTCGCCGCTGCTCTGAGAGAGATACCGCAGGCCGGTTCAGGTCCAATGAGCCTCATGGAAGCCCCCCGTGTCGCCAATGAGTCCGCCAACTCATTACTCTTTATGCCCGAGTGGCCCGGGACCCACAAGAGCTGCAGCCTGCAGCGCCCTCCAAGTTCAGCGAGTGTGGTCCGGCAATCCTGCACAAGCAGGGATTTGCAGTTGTATGAAGTCAAGGCCTTCAAGTCAGCTTGGCTATCCGATAGGATCTTGATTGATCCGTGAGCCCAACCTTTCTCAAGTATGAGCTTCGCACAGTGATCAATGGCGAGAATTTCTGCTTGAAAGACAGTCGCAAAACTACCCAGGCTGATGGATTCACCCCTAGCAATTCTGCAACCGCTGACTCCCGCTCCCACCCCTTGAGTAGTAGCGGAGCCATCTGTGAACCAGCAGGGACCCTCAAGCAGTCGGGCCTCAGAGACGGCCCAGTCGTCTCTGCTGGGTCTGTGTCTTATACATGGGTAAGAATAATCCCCGAATACCATACACACTAGCTGGAGGTACCCTTGTCAAGGTTAAAGTACAGAAGGATTTGGGTTTGATCGTTACTTATTAACTTACTAACCTGGACTGGTCTGAGCATATCTCCTCTGTGTCAGAGCCAAGAGAACCACTCATCCAGAAATCATTCAGTAACTGCAGTGTTCGGACCATGGAATGGAGGACGCTGGACCTGCATGATGGATTGCCCTCCAAGGCGATTTAAAAGTGCTAGAATCAGAGGTGGTGCACCAAGATTCATTTTTCCGTTCAAAATCGACCAGAATTCGAGACCAGGTTCAGAATTTTTTTCTGTCATCTTTCGAGGAACGTCGTACCAGAGGCGATTTAATTGTTGAATTTCGGGCCATGAATGATTATTTTGGTATTAATCTGTGTCATCTTTTCACATTTAACAGGAACAATCTTCGAGGACTTACTTGCAAGCTTAGAAAGGAACCATTCTGCACCAATATATGTAAATATTTCTTGTCAAATAGGATCTTTGATCGGTGGAATATTTTGACTAGGATCTGTGGTTGAATCTACCAGTGTCAATTCGTTCAAGAATAGTTACGACCAATGGAGATTCGAAGGAGGTGCTTTGTGAAGTATGCAACTCATATTTTTGACATTCTGGACTTTATTATATGCGTTTTTTTGTGGAATAATGCTTTTTTTGTTAACTAACCGAGTTTATAGGTTTTTTACCTCAACTCTGTGATTTTTTTAACAATAATAATAAGCCTCGCTAACTCATCAACTACAATGTCAAAAACTGGTAAACTTGCTGATGACGAGAAATTCATATGTAAACAAAATCAACCACAATAAGAAATTTATAACTCCTCTGTATATACTCACTTGAAAAATTTATCGAACATTCTATCATTCACATTCTTCGGTCCAGTACCATATAGCTTAACAACTTCTTCTTTTTCTGGGCAGTAAGAATAAAGCGCCCTAAACTGACATCCAGCGTCTCTGAACAAAATTAAAAAGTGTTTACTCTCCGATTTACCAATTTCGTCTAAAACTCGTCGTTTTGCTTCTCTATTTACAACACCAGGAAATACACAATATTCAACAGCATTCAACATAAGTCCTCTGTTCGATTTAGTGGCAGGCTGTTTATAAAGACGGGGACCTGAAAAATATGATAACAAAATAGAAATTTTTCCAAAAAATCAAATTATTTTTGGTTGATGATTCCATTTGACTGATCAAGAATCTGTAATAAAAATCAATTCTGTCAGAGCATAAACACGATATCTTTGGAAAGAAAAAATGTAGGGAGTTTTTGAGTCTCCTATTCAGGAACTTGATTGGAATATTTGTTTGTTTGTGTTAGACCGATTCCGATCGTCCGAGTAGCCTGTGCTGCACCTCGGTTGGTCTCCTATTAGCTGACAGAGTCTTATGGTTTATCCCCCTCAGCTTGTGTTGCTAGCCTCCATAGGGTATCTTAGTCGATCCCCTGCAACTCAGGTTTACTTAACCGAGTCCAAGCCCGCCGACATTACATGGGTCTCATGTAACATCCCCACTGCCTTGTTGGTGTATTACCTACACAAGGATTTAGCCCTTGAATAGGTACCTCGCTCGGTTTCTGTGACTCAGGGTCGTGTCGTCACCCCCCTAATGAAGTCTCCATTGTATGTGGGCTGGACAGTCAAATATGACATGCGAGGCAGTTTCGTCTGCCCCCCCCCCCCCACATTTCCTACAAACAGGGTTTTCTCGGAGAATTCCCATGTTGTTCAGGTGCTTTCTCTAGGTACAGTGTCCGTTAGTAGGCCAGTTACTGCCCTACTCAGTAGCAACACATCTTTAGTTAGTGAGGGGCAGGGCTGCCCCATCATTAACTTACTATGCCGATGGCCCATTTTTCAATGATGCGTTTCACAGCCGATTTGGACACCCCTACTCCCGGCTCTGGCCCGAAGTCGGGGATACCCGAGATCTCTCTAGCGATTGCATCAGATATTTCATTCCCTTCAACCCCTGTGTGCCCCGACACCCATCCGAGCTCAACTCGGTTTCTGGCAGCCAAGGTTTCCAGGTGCTGTCGGCATTCCAGCACAAGCCTGGACTTAATTCTCCAGCTGGCAATTGCCTTAAGTGCTGCCTGACTGTCCCAGAGAATTTGTAAGTTCCTATTGAAATAGCCCATACGAATATTCTCCACGACACATGTCGTGATGGCTACCACTTCCGCCTGGAATATAGTGGTGCATTACCCAAACGACATCGAAATGCTCACATTGGGTGCAGCCCCATACACTCCAGCTCCGGAGCGTCTGCCCATCACTGAAACGTCCGTGAACCATGTTAGTTCACCGAACGATCTTTTCTCCCCCTCCGCGGAGGGCCCCAGCTTGAAGGAAGGATCAAATTTATGAGTTGCTGGACTGTTACTACTGGCCTGTAGGCCCCCATCCTCGCCTCGGCCCTCACCAGTAGTTGAGGGGGGGATGGAGTCTCACGTGAACCTCCATAGCCGCAGTTGGAGTACTTTTCATTGGAATATTAGATTTACACCACATTTTTAGTTTTAAATTGCCAGGTCGACAGAATTGAATTTTGGGACAAATTCCGACGGTAATCTAATGTGATCGTTTTTTTTTAATTCTCAAGATATAGACTTTTGGAAGAACACACAGAAATAAGATTCTTACCATTATAATCCATCATACTACTAGGTGTGGAGCTAATATCACTAGAACCGTCGTCAAACATTCTCCGACCTTTCGACATCAGACCAGGTAGTGACCCAGGTCCTGATGGCGAAGGTAAGTGCCTCAAACTACCCATACCAGGAGACGGTGCTCTTCTCGGAGGTGTTGCTCTACCCAGGCCTGAATCAGTCTCGCCATATCGATAGGCAAAACTGTCTTGATCCGAGCTAGAACCTGTGGAAAATGAGAAAGATAAAATATGGTAATAACACAAATCAAAGGAATTTTCCAAAGACTTTAGGAGAAGCAACAAATGATAATTCAAGAAATTTGTATAATCAAAATAATAACCAAACAGAAATACTAGTCTATGGACTTTTAATGTTGTAAATCCTTTACTTGAATGTTGGTTCATACAATTTCTAAGATTTTGTTCCTTCTCCGCCTAAATTACCATTATAAGTATTTTAGTGAACTGGGTTAAATATTTATATTCTTCGGAAGTGTTTTTTAGCATGGAAAATTGTGAATTTAAGTTACTTCTGTTAATCATAAGTGTATGTGAAATATTAATAACAATTAATTTCCTCTGATTTTTTTTTAAGATCGTGGTTATTACTTATTGAGTGATCAAATACTACCTATTTCGAATTTTACATATGCGACAATGAAAACCACTAACAGTGAACAATTCTAATTCATCGATATTGAAGTCTACGAAAAATCTATAGCTAAATGATCAATATTTTATATTCCTTCAGCTCACAATTTTATAGAATACAAAACATGAAAGGCATCAGAGAATAACACATTTAAACAAAAAACAAAATAACGTGCAAGTGCTGAAAACATAATTCAAATTTAATATGCATTAATGTAACCATGAAAAATTAATTGAAATAAAAATAGCACATTAATTGAAAAATTGCTGTTTCATGGAAAATTTCACGTTTTTCTTGTCTTCTCAAGATCGCAGGTTAACAGTGATGTATATGAATTATATAATTAGCAGCTTAATCGAAAATCAAGCATAGTATATTTGAAACTCAATTGAATTCAAGAACTTATGCTGTTTCTTCTACCAGTGTCCTAGGAAAATGAAGCGTTTATTAAAATATTGAAAACTAATAAACAATAATAAGTGCGATAATATCCTAGTACTCTCCATCACTCCCACTATAATTAAACTCTGAACCTAGTGATTAAACCACTAGTTATAACATGGAGAATGGGGGTTTTGTCCAACGATTCCCTTTCAAATTGAAAGAACTAATTGGACAAACCTAAAAGTATGAACTACGAGCATGTAACTTCAGCAAATATGTCCGCATAACATAAACAACTAACTATAATGTAAGAATATACATAAATTATTGGTTATGACAATGTAGAGACTTCAACGAAACTTCATTTTATTGAAATAATGATCAGACAAAAATCGCTTGGATTTCGATTATTTCAATGTATAATGAGTGTCAGTTTCTATATTAAACGTCTTCAGTAGAGGAAGATTTCAATTCTAAAAGTTTATAGCAGTTAGTGTAGTTTTGATTGTGCTGAAATTTTTTGCAGAAATAAGTTTTGCTCGAGTATTTTAACATAATTAATTAATAATTTCTCAAATGATAATCTTTTTGAACTTTGCAGCGAAAAATATTCCATAAAGATTTAAGAAGTTATTAAAATATTGGTGATGATAACGTTCATCGAAATTTATTGTGATATTAATGAAGGTTTATATGTAAAGAGTTGATCACACTAATTGAGGCGTTTTGTTTAGCACTTAACAAATACGTAAAAAAATGATACGTAATAATATAATGTGTAAAAAGCAGACAAGTAATGTAAAGTGTAAAAACAAATACATAATGATGATAAAATACAACGATTTTAAATATACGTATTGGACGTTGATTTCTTTAAATTTTGTTCAAATTTCAATTTGAACTCTGCTTACGATGAAGAAGTTTCAATTCTCTACAATGTCATAAAAAAATGTAAGAGACAGAATAGGAGAGACCATAAACGATTCATGCCCCACAACCACAAAGCGAGCCATCAATATGGGGTGAGACATCTTACCATATAGATTCATAAGAGAGCTAGACTTGCGCCCTTTAAAGTTTTGATAAGTGGAAAACTTAGAGCGGCCTCGGGCCTGTGCAGGCGAAGGGTCTGCAAAAACATTGTTACATACATAGGCTACTGTCCATTTCATTTAATGAAGAATTATCCACCCACAATTTATCTGGAATTAATTGTTACCGCCCAGACAAACATAATTACAGTACAAGAAAGACAATATCCAACTCTGATGTAGCTCAGATCTATTTAATACTTTTTTTGTTCTTTATGTATTTTCAGTTTATTCAGGACACGAAAACAATATTTATACTCAAACAGATATCAATTAAAAACTCGCGAAAACAAGTAATTCAAATAAGAATATAAATTCCTAGTAAAATTGAAAATTTAAAATAGAAAGTTTTTTGCAGTTGGGCATATCCAGTCATTTACAGAAAAAATATATTAGATACCTTCAAACCCCTTCGAAAGACAGGTACAACCCCCAATTTGTCAAATATGGGATTGTGGTACATCGTTTGAAAGGTCGCATCATTCTCTATTCAGTAATGTTATCACTTTCATGTTCATTGCAAAACCCAAAATATAAAAAAATAAAATCATGTGATTACCGAAATTCGTTATAATATTCCCTCGAATATTCCCAAATATTATTACAATAATACTAAACTTATGTGCCTTCAAGATGTGGAAGAAAGAAAATGGAAAAAACCATACAATTGTGAATTCCAGATAGTACCATGAAAAGTACGTAAAACTTTCTGCGGCAATGTTAATTTCATTAGAACGCCTTCGCAAATTGTTTTGTGCTGATAAGTTGTAGTTTATAAATGATTTAATTTGTGTTTGGATTTCATTAACTTCAATTTTGAATAATGGTTCGATTAACGGAAATACACAAAATAACAATTTTACGAATGATTGGTTACGAAAATAATACCCGAACACAAAAAGAAGTAATTCGCTTGTTTCATAAGAAATTTCCGAATTTGCCGCCTATAACCCAAGCGACAATAAGTAAAATAGAAAAACAGTTTCGCGAGTTTGGGCATGTAAGTTAGATTAAAAAAGCAGCTGCTAATACACTGTGAGGATGTGAAATTAGATGTAATGCTTGACTTTGAAGAAAATCTACATAAAACGAGTAGAGATGCCTCCACAACATTCAATGTCAGCCTACATCGATTCTAAACATATTAAAACAAAATAAAATGCATACGTATAAAATGAAACCTACCCAGGTGCTCTTGGAAGACGATTTTAATAGGACAACCTATTTTTGTGAACAAATAATGATGGTTGGATAACAATATTATCCAATTAGTAGACGTTTTGTTTTCTGCTCTTTTTCTCTTAACGGCCATGCTATCGTCGAAATTGTCGCTACTGATGTACCGAAAATCCTCACTGAATGAGATAGAAGCACACGCAATTCTCTCAAAACGTTAATGTTTGGGTAGGAAATGTCCGAAACCATATCTAGGCCCCTTTTTCATTGAGGGCAATTTGAATGGCGATACATATTTAGTATTACTTCAAAATGATGTCGTTCCAACTTTGGCAAATTCATATCCTGATCAAGAAAATACTCAAGTTTCACGGAATACGATATGGTTGCAACAGGATGGAACACCACCACATTACCAACGCAATGTCCGGATGTACCATGACGCAATATTTCCAAATCGGTGGATACGAAGGCGAGGAACGATCGAATGGCCAGCGCGATCCCCTGATCTTAACCCATTAGATTTCTTTTTATGTGGACAAGTGAAGAGCATTATGTACAAAACTAAACCCCTTAGTTTGAATGACCTCAAAGTTCGAATAACGCTTGCGATTAGGTCGATCACTTCTGAGATGTTGAATAATGTTGGAAGAAATTTTTATTTGAGGTATTATATTTTAGTTTCTGATATTGTACCAAATTTCACTAATCACTTGATTTTATTGTTTTCTTGTTTGATTTTTGCAATTAATATGAAAGTGATAACATTTCTGAATAGAGAACGCGACCTCTCAAACGATGTACTGAGGGTTGTACCTGTCTTTCAAAGGGGGTTGAAGGTGGGGTTCGAATTTTTACGAAGAAAAATGACAATTTAAAATTTTAATTTACCGTGTTTCGGAATTTCCCATAAATATGTACAGTAACAAAGATAATTAATTTATTCCATTTGGCTTTTCCACACTGATAAGGAGGTAAGGTTTTAGTAAATGACATAATGTCATTGTTCTTTATTCTTGTTTATTATACATTATTGCCACATGAGCAGAATATTTTCAGGGAACGAGTATTATATTAATTTGAATGAAATTTAAGTTGGCAACTGCGACGCGTATCTCAGTTTCTTCGCTTTTGTTCCGCCAAATTCTACCAATAATATTACAAGTAATGGCGTCATAGTTGAGCAATTTTTGAATTTACACAAAATGAATTTAATGTTGAATGATATTTCTGAATTTACGGTGAAGGACTATTAAAATCCCTCCAAAAATATCAGCTGAAAACATTGCAGATTTTAAGATGATCTGGATATGCCTATTGTAGGAAACGTAGTTTCTTGCAACAAGATATTACATTTATTTTAAATTTTAGATTTTAAAGAAAACCAGGAGCCATCACTTCCTGATACGTTTTTTTTATTAAATAAAAAAACAGTAGGCACCTGATACAATAGTTCATTTGCATAAGGTGGCCCCTCCAAATCAAATATATGAATTAAAAATGAATCTGACTTGTCTGTTAACCTGATCTCAATTTTCGTGTAGTGAAAGACCATGTTTGTGTTTTCTTTCGAATTTCACACTGTTACATACTACCAACATAAATTAAAATATCTCTAAAATGAAAGTCTCTCAGACTACAACTAAAAGAAGTACAAAATTTCATATATCTTTGTACTCGATAAATGTTGGGTGGATAAGTCGAACCAAGACACGAATACCAATTTCAATTTTCAAAAATACCAAAACACCATCTTAAATGAAATGGATGCATTAAAAAAGAACGTAATGAAAATATAAAATAAATGGGCGTGCTCCATCTAACTTGAAACCTACTACAAATATGTTTTACAGATACGTATCGTTGCAAAATACTAACATGAAGCCAAAAAGAATGAAACAGAAAAGCAATACTAACCTCTGCTATTCTTATACGAACTGCGCCTTCCCAAAGTTTGATTGGCACTTTGACATGGCGACATTCCCCTGCTATCGTCAGGGGAATCTGAAATTTACCAACACCTCTAGTGACCGTAATAAAGCAACATTTAATTAACACCACCAAGACGTTTTATTATACAGAATCAAACAACTGTTTAATAGATCTGATTTCTTTACCGAGTTCAAGTGGCGAAAAACCGCAATTAGTGAAATATTAAAGAAAAAGGAGTTGACAGTAGGGATGTAAGAGTCATGGAGAAATTTTATTGGCAGCAAACAGCGACTGTTACACTACAAAAGTAACTACACTCTTGTCCACTACTGTTTTTGTCGTCGGACATGTTTCGAAAACAAAGTTTCCATCTTCAAAGACGAAGCGTTACTAAAGCATGCAATCAATTTCATTCCTGTGGGTTGACAATATACCCTAAGTCATAACCTTAGTCATTTACCCATCTATTAAGTTCACCTTCGAAATGGAAAAGGACGGCTACCTTCCATTCTTAGATTTAAAATTATCTAGAGATGACTAAAATTTAATTAGTTTTGACATTTTTAGAAAACCTACTAATTCTGATATTTACATTTCGTCTGATTCGATAGCTCTCTGGTCACATAAAACAGCCAGCTTAAATTTCCTCGATAACCGGTTATTTAATATTCCGCTAAGCAATGTAAACTATAGAAAGAAAGAAAAATGATTTTCCAAGTTGCCGAAAGAAACGGGTATAGTCATCAACTAGTTCAGAAAATTATCAACAAACATACAGATAAAAATCTCTTCAGTAACATAACCCTAACGAAAGAAATAAAAACGGTAAAAGGTTTCCATGCTTTCACGTTCCATCCGAAAACTAACAACAAACTCCAGAATATTTTTAAGAAGGTTAATATAAAACAGGCTTTCAAAACTTCCACTAAAATTAAACAACTTCTGGGAACTACATTCGATAAAACTCCGGACATGTTAAAATAGGGTATATGACATTAAATGTTTAGATTGCAACAAGTGTTACGTCGGGCAAACAACCAGAAACATTCTCACACGGTACAAAGAGCATACGCGACATATTCGGAACAACAACATCGATAAATCTGCTGTTGCAAATCACGTTTCAACAACTGGTCGCCCAATTTCAGAAAATTCAATTTTTCAACAAATTGTTGAAAAATTCCAATAAAGTGTACTTAGGAACACTTGAAGGTATCGAAATGTATAAGAGAAAGGATATTTCACTCAATAATGATCTAACCCCTATTAACAACCAATTATTCTCACTAATTGGTTTATGACTAAGGGTATATTGCCTACCCACTGGAATGTAGAAATTGATTGCATGCTTTAGTAAGGCTTCGTCTTTGAAGATAGAAACTTTGTTTCCGAAACATAAGTCAGACGACAAAAACTGTAGTGGACAAGAGTGTAGTTACTTTTGTAGTGTTCACAATAAGTCCACAGTGAACTCAAAATAGAATAAGCGACTGTACGGAAAATCTACATCTATAGCAGAATGTAAGATTCTAAGAGGTGTCAGACAATGTTGTATACTATGTATCCTCTCCTCACTGTTGTTCAATTTGTATTAAGATACGATCTTTAAGCAAGGTCTGCACAATTTGAAGCATGGCGTAAAAATTAACGGTAAACTGATAAATACAATCAGATATGCAGATGATACAGTTATATTATGTGATGACTTAGATGCAGTTGGACGACAGAAATGAATTTTTTTTTACATTACAAATTTTGAATTCATTTTTTTTTTAAGATGCAGTTTCACCATAGAAATTCAGTGATGTCATTCTCAACTCTGACAAACTGATACTTTCGGATAAATGATTTTTCAAAATTTCAATAATTATTCTAAATTCGAGTAGGGTGCACCACATCGAAAACCTAATGCATAGAGGCTCTACTGCATCGAACTTTACTGCATCGACGAAGCAACCCATCGAAAAACCGCCCACTTACTAGTTAGTGTTCGTGCTTTCTCCTGATTGGCCGAACGTGAAATCCCCTTTATCGATCGTCTTCGTCGGTAGTTTCGCTGGATGAGATGTAATTTGTTTCAAAGAGTGTACATCAACAGCCAGTGAACCGATTTTGATGTTGTGTGTTGCCTAACACACAGCTGTAAGGGGCTAATGAAAACTGAAGGTTGGAGTCCGGTATTCATGCAAACATACCTAAGGTATGATTATATATTATATATCATATGAATATCCGGATTGAATTCAATGCTCAAAGGTTTTGATGTATTTGAAATTATGAAATTGAGTTCATTTGAAGCTTCAATTTCTACGTAATTTCAGTTCTAAAAATATGAATTATTAAATGCATATATATATATTATTGAATATTGAATATAAATTGAAAATTTCACTTATTGCGTCGAAAATTTCGTATCTGGACAGTTACCGATTTTCTCTATACTTGTTTCTGAGATGCATTTCGGCATAACAAATCGATCCCTGTTTGTTTTAATTTCAGGAACCTCCGCGTTCCGGAGATATACAATTGTGAAAATTTCACTTACTGAGTCGAAATTTTATTATCCGGGCAACGTTCTAAGAACGGCTTATGTTAGCCAAAATAATGTAACCTTTTGTCTCTTATGAAGATTATAATAGATGAATGCGAAGAAAATCTGGCAAGATACTTAAGTATCCATGGAGTTAGTCAAATTTTCAATTTTCACAATTTTATATCTCCGGAACGTGGAGGTTCCTGGAATCAAAACAAACAGGGATCGATTTGTTATGCCAAAATGCATCTTTGAAACAAGTACCTATGAAGAAAATCGGTCACTGGCCAGATACTACATTTTCGACGCAATAAGTGAAATTTTCAATTTATATTCAATATTCAATAATATATATATATGCATTTAATAATTCATATTTCTAGAACTGAAATTACGTAGAAATTGAAGCTTCAAATGAACTCAATTTCAAATTTCATAATTTCAAATACATCAAAACCTTTGAGCGTTGAATTCAATCCGGATATTCATATGATATATAATATATAATCATACCTTAGGTATGTTTGCATGAATACCGGACTCCAAACTTCAGTTTTCATTAGCCCCTTACAGCTGTGTGTTAGGCAACACACAACATCAAAATCGGTTCACTGGCTGTTGATGTACACTCTTTGAAACAAATTATATCTCATCCAGCGAAACTACCGACGAAGACGATCGATAAAGGGGTTTTCACGTTCGGCCAATCAGGAGAAAGCACAGAACACTAACTAGCAAGTGGGCGGTTTTTCGATGGGTTGCTTCGTCGATGCAGTAAAGTTCGAGGCAGTAGAGCGTTTTGAATTTAATTACGAAAATTCTTGAGAATTGACGCACAGAAGCCAAATGGAAAAAGTGGGAAAGCCCTGTATACAGGAGCTTTGGCGCTCTTTTTCAAACTTTGACAAATCATAACTCCGAAAGTTTTGGTTTCACCGAGTTGAGAATGATATCAATGGGCTCTTATTTAATTTATGTTATTTTATGATGCAGTTCTATCATAAGATTCCATTGATATCATTCCTAACTCTGAGAAACCAATACTATCGGAGATATAATTTGTCAAAGTTTGAACAAGAGCGCCAACGCTGCTGTCCACATGGCTTTCTCACATTTTAAAACTAAGAACACTCTTTTGCAATAATAGTTTGAGGCTTCAGCTCCGAAAACGCATGTTAAGGTGTTATATATGGTCTGTTCTGCTATATGGTGTCGAAACATGGTACACACACTGTACATAATTCACGACGTTCTGTCAAAGACACATGTCATGTCAGTTGCTAAATTCAACTGATCTAATTGCTTCTATTTTTCACACTACTCTGACGTCGTATTATGATAATACAAACATTCAACTATCTATATCCACAATTTCTCAATTTACCGAATCGCGACTTGAAAAAGAACATCTTGGTGGTGTCGGGAAAATGGAAATATTTTGAAAATTGAAAGCTTGAAATATTCCCTCCCAGTTCAAACAATATTCAAATTGCTCAGTTCTCAAACAGAGTCACAGCATCATGGAAGAATAATTTAAGTAATGACCTACAGAATGTCTGAAAATCTTTGCATTAATAAAAGTAAATATTCACTTTGGAATTCAATCCCTCACCAAGAGAGTAATGTTCAAGGATATTATTACTATTCTCAGTAGTCATGTAGTGCAAGATTTTTAGACATTTTATAATCTCATTCTAGTGCGTTAAAGCTACAGGTTCCTGCAAACTACTAAAAAAAATGTACACAAACAAAAAACACACCTCTGTACAGCATACCATTGCTCAGACTTCTATCAGCCAAACTATCCTGAGAACCTCTATAATAGTCACGTTTCATTGTTGACCGTGGTGAGAAAGAATTAGCTGAATGGGAAAAAATAAAAGAAAAATCAAACATGCAGAAGCTGGGATAAAATTATAATAAAACATAGGATTATTTGAGATTTCAAGGGGAGAGTTTGCAAAATGAGACTAATGACTTTATTAATTCTCATTCAAGTGATCTCATTTAAATATTATTGGTTTCAACTTCCAATGAAAATAATTCTACAAAATTGAACTAATGGTATGGAAAATTTCATATAATTTTTGTAGTAATTGTACTGTTGTTTAAAGGTGTACACGAAGTAAGATGTACCCGACCTGACGTATAGATAGGAGTTGCCCTTTAACAAGTTGGAGAAGCACTGTGGCCAGAAGCCTTGGCACGCTTGTTCAAATTTATAGCCAGAGTAGTCACAAATCCAGGTACTGAACTCGACCAAGGGGCTCCTTAGCTCCAGGAAAAAATAATATTTCCTACAATATAAATCCGAATGTAAAAACAAGCGTCCAAAAAAACTGGTCCACTTTTTGGTTGAGAATGGTCTCAAACGATTAGTTTCGATTCAAATACATACATTCACTGTTGAGTTGAAAATAAACAGTGCTGTGTTTGTGATGGCGTTAGGTCTCTGTTCGAATAAACACATTCACTGTTGGGCCGAAAATAAAAAGTTTTGTATTTGTGGAGCCGAAAAGACACACATCAGTTCAATCGTACAATTGTTCTATGAGATAAAAACACCTGTATATAGCAGAGGTTTATTTTCAATAGTTTATTCCGATAATTATTCCTATGACACAAATCAGTCGAGTCATAGGGTTGTGCCATGAGGAATTTTGAATTGAAATTTTATAAAAACACTCTGTAAAGCAATCATTTTTTCATTATCTAATAATATACAATAATACTCACGTAATTTTATGAAAATCCTTAACCATTTTCTCAAAGTTATTATTTCGACAGAGTTGAAAAAAAATGAAAACGATCAACAATTTCGGCTACGAGAATCTATCCCGGTACCTACTTGGTAGGAAGACGAATTTCTAACACTGAGCTAGAGAAGCAGTGAAGGATTACTTTGAACTATGTTTTCAAATTTCTAATTTCAGTAAAATATCATCATGTTGCATAGCAATTCTCACTAGGTATTGAACGAATGTTATTACTGATGTATCGACTTGTCCAATTTGACTTCGGCCGATCTATGCACATGATAATACATTTAATTCTCTCCAGGCCCGTCTAAAATCAAAAACCGTTTACTACTTTGTTGGTCGAGTGTAAAACCAGTAGACAAATACATCTCGATCGTTGGAATATTTCGATATTTCTGAAACAACTCGGTGGATTTTGCCCATTAACGAACTTAGCTTTTGGTCACCAAATCTACTCTGAAAATTTCAAGTCTGTAATTCATAGCGTTCGAGCGTAATCGTGCTGACGGCCGGCCGGCAGAATCAAGTTTGAACTCGGATTCTTCATCAGGGAGTCGAAAGCAATCGTTTCGAGAATATTCTCGGCCGAAAATTCGAAAATTGCAGACATTTGAAAGAATTGACAGAGCGCCGAAAATTGCTGAATTTTGTTTCTTTGTTAGGTCGGGTACTATCCTCCTATGTCATTAAACGCATTGTACTGAGAGCAGTATTGTTCCAGAATTCTTTTGAAACACAAAATATATTCTTCTAATGCAACTCAATATTTTTACTATTATGACCATAAAGTAACTCACCTAGAACATTGAAGTATTTAGGAATATTCATTTAGTTTTCTTCAATGATATTGATGGGAAAAAAAATTCAAATAATTCATTCCTAAGCTGTTCAAGAATCTCCCACATATACAGGGTGAGACTTTGACCACTGCATTAATTTTAACCAAAGATTCCTCTCATCAAATGAAACACTTTTTTCATTTACCATTTTTCCAGATTCGGCTCAGGTAAAAAGTTACAAGCGTTTAAAGATTTCACAATGTGCTAATACACTCCCGCATATAAATTATCTACGACATTGTTGCGGACGAGAATAAGGCATGGTAACGTGGTTTACAGCTTGATTCGGGATTCCAACGCTCAGGGACGGATCCATAAAAGTAGTGAAATTTCTGGAGTTTTTCATTTTAAAACATTCAATGAAGAATATCTCGAAAACGGTGCGTTTAAGGAGAAATGATGAAGAATAATATAATGTTCTAAAACGATGGAATATTCTTGAAATGACTCAAGAAAAACATTATATGCTTTCTTTATGCTAATTTCGTTTAGTTTTATGAATCCACGAGTCCATAACTAGAAAACCAGTAGAAGTAGAAAATAACTAATATTTGGAAAATATGTATCATAGTTATAGGACTTTACGCCAACATTCATTTTATTCGAAAAAAGGATGTCAAAGCTACAAAATGAGAACTGATTTTTTTTCAAAATTTCAACAGCCTGTATCTTTTTACCTGAGCTGAATTTGGAAAAATGTAAAATGAAAAAAGTGTTTCATTTGATGAGAGGAATCTTTGGTTAAAATTAATGCAGTGGTCAAAGACTCACCCTGTATAGAAACCAATTTTTCCAATAATTAGGAATTATTATTAGTCGAGGGATACATTTGATATAATCAAATTGCTATATTATCAATTCAACATATTTAGCAAGAATGTGTTTGAATGCTAAACCTCCTTAAGACCAATTCCATAAAGAAAAGTATAATAGAAGTATCAATTTTTACTTAAAATGATTCCGAACTGTCTGATAAATGAATATAATCTTAAAAGAAAAAAGCGCTAAGAAGCTATAACTTCATGGAGCTTTAAAAAAATCAACAATCACAGGTTTCACATTGAACGAACAATATTTGAGGAACTCACCTGTCAGATTGGACGTGGAACCTTTCTTTCCCCTGCTAGGCTGTAACATACCTTCTGCCATTTCCACTGAACCACTGTCAATGTGAATGGTTTTGGGCCTGGGTCTAACAGAAGCTTTCGGCCTAGTTTTGGGAGTAGGTTTCATTGCGGCCATGTATTCCGACTTATCGATGCTTTTGCCCTGGAATCAACCGAAATAGTTTCTAAAGCGAATTTGAAAAAATCATGAATGAAACCTACAATCAATGAATTTAAACATTTATTTTAAGTAATAAGCCAAATTGAGCAGAAACCCCCAGTGGAAGAATCGAAAAGTTTCCCGTTCAATATATCATCATTATTTCCTTCCATCTATACCCCAGCACTTGTGACAAAGTATCAATCATGCTCAGTAGAGCTAGGATACTATAGCAATTAATTATTGCTATAAATGATTTTATAGCGACGATACCGCTTATATCCCGATCATTTGAAACAGTTTGTCATCAATGTCAAAAGTTTATCCCCCAACGCCATAATCGCAAAATGTTACGAAGTTGTCAGTAAAGATTTTTTAGCGACGATACCACTTATAGGTACATTTTCATGTTGTCAAATGCGGTCACGTGGTAGTCAAAGCTAAATATTGTTTCGCTTTATCGGTTGACGCTAGATGCTTTATTTCAGATGGCGTTCATCACAGAATATGTGGTTCCATTCTAAAACGTACCACGTGACCGCAACATGAAAATGCACCTTATTAACAACGGTTTGACATCAATGTCAAAAGTTGATTCCCCATCCCATAATCGCAAAATGTTACCGTTGACTGAAAAAAATTATATATATCAGAAACTATCCGTCCGACATTGCGAGAGCCTTCAAAACCTAACTCTTCAGAAAAGTTCCAAGTTTGAACACGATCGGAACTATATTGTTGGAGATCCGAGCAGCCTTGGGTGAGTTCAGTAGCTGGGTGACCGTTGCCTCGATATCTTTCGAACGGAAAGAGATAGGGACTTGCAATTTTCAGGGTAGGCTGCGCATCCGAATGGGACAGTAAATCTAGTTGGTGGGATTAATCGGCCAACGGTTTCGGTTACCCATTTGGAATATTATATTCTCGATAACTCAAAAACTACAGACCCGATCGAATTGAAACTTGCTAACTAGTTGTAGAATATCGACATATAGACGTATGTGAAACTTTGTAAGGACCATACCACTAGAAGATTTCTAAAAAATTATGAAAAAACATTATGTATATCAGATAAATTGAGAACTGAAAGAGATAGCGACTCGCAATTTTCAATGTAAGTAGCGGTCCGAATGCGGTTCCTTAATTGGCATAATCGGCCAATGGGTTTTGGAGTTTTACTCATCTGAAATTTTGTTGTTATTTCCTCTATAACTCAAAATTTAAAATCTGATCCAATTAAACATTCTGAGATCATAGACGAGCCTCTCATTACTCATGTCTGTCATTAAAATGGTATAAAATGTATTCATATCTTATATATATATATATCTGAGAAAACGGTATATATCGATGGTAAATTCCATTAATACCCACTGTCCAATAGATGTGAATAGGCAGCAGAACATGTGCGCAAAAGCTGTTGACTTCAATGCTTGAACCAATTTTGTGGTCTATATCCAAGCCAGATTGCCTTCATTTTATTACCGTTTAATGAAACATTCGCCGTTTGGCGGTCTGACGAAGAAATCCACACCACAATTTAAACGAGTAACCGGAACTGAGCGGTTAAGACCAATCCCTTGCTATGATAACCGTGGTCTTAACCACTCTGCTCCGGTTACTCGCTTAAATTCGACTTTGGTGTGACTATTACGAAAGTTGAAAGATTACGGAATTTGAATTTAACTCGTATGTAGGGCATGGAGATCAGATTTAAAACAGTTTCCTATAATTCCTAATATCATGAATGATTCAAAATTAGCAAGAAGGAAGTCTCTAGTACCTTATTTTTTAATGAAAACAAAACTCCTCTCGACAATAATTGTCGAGTTATCTCGAATTATCTCGAATTATTTCACTACATTCAGATTATATTATTTTGACAATTGACGTGTGTTGAAATTTGATAGGATCGAATGTCAGTGGTGACTACCACAAAACGAAAAATATAACTAGAAACAATGCAGGAATCAGCTCATTACAGCACTAAAAACGGTGCTGTAATGAGCTCATTACGACACTGAAATATCGAAAATTTGATACCGGTATCAAATTTCAAAATGACAGGAACTTCCGCTACCACTTGTAACCACTCTCGCCAAAATGTCGAAATTATAACAGATCAAGACCGGTATTCAGGGGTAATATCGCTCTAAAAAATCATTACAATTATATTCAGAAATGCCTATAGGAAGATATGAATAAAACAGATTAAAAAAAATTATACGTCCTAAACTACTAATTACCGAGAAACACACATAGGGAATGTTATCTTTGGACGCCACTTATCATGCCACATTTGTAAGAAAGAGAATAAAATGATAAACAAAGAATAATTCAGCAAAGTTAGGGCGCCATTCCATCTTGAGTAAGTTTTGTCGTAATTAATACAGGTACTCACTAAAGACCAGTAAATGTAAGACATTTTTCGAGCCAATTGAACACGTTCATAAAATATAATGGTTTATCTTGAACAGCTTCCTTGAACTACAGGGAATTACTGAGTAACATCCGAATGCCAAGAGCAGAAATACCTAAATATGAGTGAGAGTAGAAAATAGAGAGCTGCAATAATATTCAAAAATAGAATTCCTTCTTTGAATTCCAAGTTATTTATAACACGCCATATTTAGAATGCGGGTGTGAAGGTGTAATAGTGACTTAACAGGTGATTTAAGCGCCAGACTCAGGCTCGCTTCACATCAACACGACACGGTTTTATGTACGGCAACGACAAAAACGCTCGAGCTTTCCCACAGGCTCGGTTCGCAGTCGTGGGGACTGCCGGACACCCTCGAGCCGTGCACGGCAGCCGTGTGTCGTTCACACGACCACGACTCGTGCCGGAAAGCTGTGAAAGCTATCATTCAAGCCTTCACCCAAGAATCGGATGCCGGTGTCGTTTACACGACTGCGAAGCGAGCCTGTGGGAAAGCTCGAGCGTTTGTATCGTTGCCGTACATAAAACCGTGTCGTGTTGATGTGAAGCGAGCCTCAAACCTAACTTCAGAAAAGTTTATCAAAGCGAATT
The DNA here is from genome assembly GCA_937662695.2 of Halyzia sedecimguttata. Classification (NCBI taxonomy): domain Eukaryota; kingdom Metazoa; phylum Arthropoda; class Insecta; order Coleoptera; family Coccinellidae; genus Halyzia; species Halyzia sedecimguttata. The sequence continues at coordinate 88,085,695 of OW569413.2, forward strand.
TGAATTCGTCCGCATCCATAATGGTAGGTTTTCCCACCGGTAGCGGATTCGGACGAACTTTTCGCAGCTTTCTTCTCCGACTGGCCGACTTGCTTAAGATTTCGTACATAACCAAAATAAAATTCAGAAACGTCAGATATTTATTTTTCCTATTGATATTTCATTTTGAATAGGGAAGTTTAACGGGTAATTCCGCAAAAGGAGCAGAGAAAAATCATTCTGCTGGTACCTGCCGACGGGTGTTTAATTAATTTAATTTTGAATCAGATGAAACCTTGCGTTCTTATCTCTGATTTTATTTTATTTGTATCAAATATACCGCTCCACGCGCTTGATGCTGGCACCCTTGATGTCAGTATATCTTAAACGGACTATACATATTCTGCCCCACAAAAGTTAAGGAAGTTCAGAAATTTTGTGACCGTTTCAAAAGTTTTTTTTTACACTTACGGTAACCCGATCAATACAAAACTACACATGCGTCTAAAGGTTATGATTCTACAATTTGATGCTAAATTTCAGATAGATCGAGTGATCGGTTTCGGAAATATTCATAAAAAATATTTTTACTAAAAACGGCCATAACTCCGAAACCGCTTGACAGATTTCGCCCGTTAACGAACTCGTCCGAGATATTTACGCTCCAAACCTACTCTGCAAATTTCAATCCTCTAACTCCTTTCGTACGAGAGTTATCGTGTTAACGGACGGCCGGCCGGCCGGACAGAATCGATTTCGACCACGGATTCTTGATCAGTGAGTCGAACCAAATCGTTTGATACCATTTTCAGCCAAGAAATCGAAAATTACAGACATTTGGGCAAATTGATAAGCACTCTGTTCCGAGGAACAAGAGCGCCAAAAACATTTAAAACAGTCTGAAAATTTCTGAACTTCCTTAACTTGATGTTGATAAAGAATATTTCACCGTGTGTCTTTTAGTTAAAGAAACTATGTTTACAACATTCTTGATGGTTCAAGAGTGAAAATTGTAAAACTATGTGGCCACATTATGTAAAATCTGCTCAGAGATATGAGATTTTCTCTGTATAACAGCTTATTTTTAAGCATAACCAGATTGTTTATTTGGACATTTTTTTTTATTTTTCATAAGTTCATTGTAGTTTATTTTTCAGAAGTTTACGATATATTTTTCAACTCGTAGAATGTATTTTATTCCCTATGCCGTTATGATTAGGAAGAAGCAAGACACTTATTTTCAGACGAGGAATTATTCGTAACATTTATTGCAGCAAATAAGTTCCTCACATACAAGGAAATATAGCGAACAGTCTCTTTACTAAGAAGCCAGATTTGCACCACCTTGATTATCCATCCATCGCGTATGTCTGTTATATTTTAATAGACAGGTGGAACGGCTCTCACCATCTTTCACCAAGCTGACAATGTACCCCAAATGATTTTTGAGGCCTGTTGATTTTAAAGTAACATATAATAGAGAAAACCAGCCCTAAAAAACGTAAGTACCAAGTACAAGACGCAATTTAATATTTGCTTCGCAGTCATCAAAAGTGAACGCTCACAGATATATTGGAACATGGAAAATTTACAATCTTTGTACAACTTTTCAATTAGTAAATCTTGAAAGTACATACCTCTCTCTCAGCTTCTTCGAGTGCCTTCTTCAACTTATATTGTTCAAATATAGCAGTTCGTCTAGCAGCCATTTCTTCTTTTCTTCTTGCTTTCTCCTCTTCTTTCGATTTATCTTTTTCCTTCTTTAATCTGGCTTCTTCCTCTTTCTTTGCCTTCGCTTCTTCTTGCTGTTGTCTCCTTTGCAAGGATAACATCATGATCCTTTCTTTCTTTTTTTCTCTTTCATCTTGCAAATCCTGAAGATATTTTTTCAAATAAAATACATACTGGACATGGTTCCAGAATTTTTTTATATTACATTTTTTAGAAAACCACGAAAAACTGTGTATTTTCCAGTGTGAAATTTCCCATAATGTTCATAGAATTCACAGAATTTCCGTGAAGTTTCTAGCGAACGGCTCTGACCATATATTTCTATATCTAACCAAAAAAAAATATAATAATGTTAATTTTGCAATTGTTATTCAGTTGCCATATAGTTTAATAAAATGAGATATACAAGCCTTGGGTTAGACCAGCCAAAACAGACGGATCTCTATCAATGCTTTCTCATATTTTTTTTGTATATCTCTTCCATTATTTGTCGGTTGTGTTAATTTTCATATTTAAAAAGAGATTCATAGTTATTATACATAATCATTGTAATAATAATAGTATGTGTGTATCTACTCACTGGGTCCGGATTTTGCAATTCATTTCCTATAATTATGGCCGACGCTCCTTGGACTAACCGTCGCTCTTGACTAGCTTCACTCTTCTCCCTCATCTTTTCACGTTCAACAGCCAGCTGTCTCTTCTGCTCGTGCTCTTCTCTCTCCTTCCTCTGCCTCTCTTCCTGCAGTTCCCTTTCCAACTGTTGCTTCCTCTCCAACCTCTCCTGTTCTCTGGCATGTTCCAGCCTCCTACTACTAAAACTATTTTCCTCTGAATCCACAAAGCTCCTCTCTTTCTTTGGTGAGCCCCGTTTCGTTCTGAGAGGCGGTTTGGGGCGTTTTGGCTGTTCGTCATCGAAACTTATATAGAAACCTTTTTGACTAGTTGGATCGTTATCGAGACTACTAACTTCGGCGATTGGTATTTCCTTAGATTCCCTACAGGGAGGGGACGATGGCTGAAATGAATTCCTAGAGATTGCTGGCCTGGTGGGGGAGGGAATTCGGTAGGTTCTGGTACCTGACGTTATATTGAGTCTGCCAATACCTGCAATCATCAAGTAACTAACTAAACTGACTGAAGTGTACGAACAAAATTGCCCACTAAGAAGGAAACCTGATGACAGGAAAACCTATTGATTGAACCCCTCTCTCGAAAAATGCAGAAAAGAAGTTTGGAGACTATTCAACTGTGCGAGAAGGTATCCGGCAACTTTGATATTCTCTAAAAATCTACAGCAAAAATAAGAAGGGCAAAGAGAGATTCTTGGAGGAGGTTCTGCAGGGAGGTAGAGTCTACCCCAGAGAGCGCCAGAGTTCACAGGATCCACTCTAGAGAACTGAGGAAACACTTCCCAGATTGTCGTTTACTTGAAGAATCTGATGGCGGTTCACCCGACGTTCTTTCTCAGGTGACCTGGGACCTTGAGACGGGCGATTCGCTCGCCTAAATGATTCGAAGCTCCCTAGGAGGATGGCATATTTCCAACTCTGCTTCACCAAGGGAAAGAAGACCTTCTTATTTACCTGATAAGGCTATTCAGATCCAGTGTTGCCTGTCCCGACAAGCTTGACTAAAGTTTGGGTTGTGTATATCCCTGAAGTGACAAAGCCAGCACACAACATTACTAACAGGGACAATGTTCTTATACTGAATCCACCAAGTGTGCACCAGTATGCCTTCTAAACTGAGGAATCCACCGACCTAGTCCTGAACTTTGTTGGAAGGCTAAGGCATTCTCTGACCACTCTGGTAGCCTTCCTGTACATAGAGGGCGCTTTTAACATACTCCTCACGAACTAGCTCTGTGGAGCGGCCCAAGCCAGGTGTGTACTAGACCTCATTGTGGAATGGACAAAATGCATGAAGGATAACAGACTCATCACATAATGTGGCGATGTAGTGAGATTCGTTGCCGGGTGGGCCGTCCCACAGGTGGGGGGGTAGTGCTTTAAACCCTCCGCTATGGCATCTTTGGGTGGACGACCTACTGGCCATAATAGGCACGCTGGATATTTATGATCAAGCATATGCCGACGACATAGTCGTATTCGCCACTGGCCATGGTGACATAGTCCTGGTCGATAACCTCTCAGAGGCTCTAACAGCAACACAAGGCTGGTGTGAGGGGGAACAGTTAAATGTGAACCCGCATAAAACTTTGCTTGTTCTATTCACTAAGAAAAGCAAGCTAAATGTGGATTCCCTGACTATAAATGATGAGGGGAGTTTATATCCCCTTTGTGAATGAGGCAAGATATCTGGGTCATTCTAGATAGAAAGCTTAGTGCTAATCGCACCCGGAAAGGTGGATTCGCAAGGCTAGACAGTCCATCTGGGCCCAAGTGGACTTGTGGAAAGTGGTGGGGACTAGCTCCGAAACTGTTCCACTGACTGTAAGTGATGGTGGTGAAACCACAAATCACTTACGGCAGTATTGTTTGGTGGTATTGTACGTTAAACGGACAATCTCAACTCAAGCTTGCGAAAATCCAGAGGTCTGCGTGCATAATGGTGACGGTAGCCTTTCGCTCCACCCCCACCTAGTGATCAGGAGCGTGACCCGAATGGCTACATACAGCTATGCCATAACCCTAATATTATAATATTATATTAGGTCCATGGTAACAGCAATTGAAGTTATTATTCATCTTCAAGAAATGAAAATTATGTTAGCTGTTTCTGTTTTCCAAAAAATGAAGAGCTGAAGAACTTACAGGTTAAGGCAGAAAGTATTGATCATAGATGGAAAAATTGTACCAACTTTTGAATTGATTTTGGTGGCAAATAACCTTATTATTATTATCTCATTAATACGCATGATCCTGGTTGAAAAAATTGTACAAACCTTCGAGTGCGTGTTCATCCGAATTTCCTATGAAAGAAATGTTCTGAGGCTCCATGTCGTCAGCGGAGGGGGCAGGTATTGGCGCATGCGTGACGCTGATTTTCCTCTGCGGGGTCATTTCCATCTGCTGGAGACTCACGGGGGCCCTCTTCACATCGTCCATCAACTGGGATATCTGTTTGTGAATCCTGTGCTGAGGGGAAGCTGATGGTGTGCTGTGCGATGTTCCGTACGGGGTACTCTGTTGCTGGTGTAAATATTGTTGGCTCAAAGTAAAGCTATTAGAATGATGAACAGTTCGGTTGTCGCCATTCTGATAGGGGCTACCTTGATGCCTGAAAAATCACCTCTTCTTAATTTTGTTTCAATTTTGCACATTGAAATCTATTTGGTGATAAAAAAAATGCCTTGATTAAAAAGAGTATGAACTCTCATAAAATAATTCCATGCTGTCTGTTCTATTTGAAACTGTTTGTAACGTAAGTAATAGCTAAATTATGAGGATCTTGGTTGCACCTGCTAAGGGAATCTCGTTTAGTGTGAGACAATCAGATCTATTATGTTTGTAAATAGCAATATTGCCATGGAAAAGATATTGCTTCCATAGCAAGATTCGAAGAGTTCAAGTATGACACAGGTACTTTCAGATATTTCTCATGGACATACATTTCATGACAACTTACTGGTAAACCCAGCAGAAGAAAATTCGCAGATAGCAGTGGAATGATATCAATGGAGTGGTTAAGAATTCAGCATAATAAACACAATATTGGCCTGGAACAAAATACCTGAATATACACAATCAAAGAAGTTACCTTTCTGAATTATCATGCAACATGAATCCTGCTGGGTTTTGAGGCCTACCCCAAGTCCTCATGTTTTCCGAATGATGATAATTGTCCATCTGGACTGGCAGTGGAGCCTGTGCCTGCTGTGCCCATGTCCTCCTTTGAGGAGCCACAGGTTGAGGTATATGAGGAAGATGTTGAGTTGGCTGTTGATCGTGCAAGAAAAACTGAGGTTGCGCCGCGTACAAGGTATGGGGAATATGAGGTACGCTTGAAGATTGTTGTAGCGGAGCTGGATACACTGCGGGAATGAAGACTACATTATATTAAGAATAATTCGCGGTCTATAAACCATTTGGCCAATGGCGCCTAGTGATCTGTTTAAGAGGGATAAAAATTTGAAAACATTAAAAATTCGCTTTTCATTTATCACTGTACTTGTAATCTCGCAGAGGTAATTCTAGTACCATAGAAGGGAACACACCACCACTAAGGTAACGCTTTTCATAGATCAGCATCTGTGAGCCAAAGGAGGGACGCGAATGTTCATCCAAAGGACCCCAACCACTTGAGACACTTGAGATAACATAAAAACTCGCTCTTTGGTTCCTGAATGTTCAAAATTCAACAATTCTTTATTTTCAGTATTATTAGTAATCAACAAGTTATACAATAGGTAAGAATGTAAGACTGTCTGGTCTTTTCCATTATCAGTACCTGGTCGTTGTGCACTTATGGCTTTGGTCCAAGTTTACCATATTCTTTTGTATACATCCCGTGATTCATTCCCTCCTTTGTTTATCTTTTGGCGTGTGTTATTTTGTGTAATCAACCGACTGTTACTAGGATCTGAATTATTAGGGAATCTCTGTATTTCAGCTTGGGTACAATTATTGATACCATCTGTGTTAATGGAAAACCTTACCGCACTTAAGTTTATGTACGTAAGGATTAATATGTTACTCTGATTCCTCTTTGTGTCTGAGAGTGTTGTCGAGATATTGAAGACTATTCATGGTAACCATACAAGGGTAACTTATTAATAATGTTGGAATTTGAAGCCCCCGTACAATAAGTAAGCAGGAATATTATTACGATAGAGTCTAAATGATCCTCTGTACATATCCTGCGCGTCGCAATAGCACTGGCTTGAGGGAGAAAGAGTGAGGTCTGGCACTGCTCTTTAATCACCTCCTGAGTGAATTAATAAGATAGAAAGAGTGCAGGTCTGATACTGCTCTTTACTCACCTTCCACGAATATAAATGATGTATAAACACAAATGCTTACTGACCGATCCAGTGTCATATTGCAGGTACAGAGACTTACGACCCACCAGGTACTCTTCATATCGTTCTCAATTTATTGTAGAAATGTAAATGTACCAGTTGGTTGATAAATACTTGTCTGATTATGATACTGGAGGTTATTCCCCCAGTTGTATAAAATATACGTATCTGAACGCTCAGCCTTTTTTGAGCCTTTTTAAACATCCCGCTCATTTTCCTTGTTTCAATGAGTGTACTTGGGTTGCCTAGACAACGTCAGTAAGTAGTCCTACTAATGCACTAGACGACCACAATACAGCAAAGGTTAAAAAAATTAGATCACAGACTGATACCCTTCATTTATTGGCAATCAATTTGCCAAAGGAGAGTAATTAGAGGCTTAGGGATGCTGGATGATCATTTCTCTCACAGCACCTTCAGATCTACAGCCTAAATGGACAAGCTATGATCGCAATTTCCAGGCAATCTTCCACAACAAGCAGAATTGGATCCAGCATGTTGGAAACTTATGGTTGTTTGTTCACAGATGGTTCCAAAACTTCTGAAGCAATGGGATTAGAAGTCAATGGTAACAAATCAAAGGTCAACATTTGTTGAGCCTGGAACATCATGCAAGCATATTCCAGTCAGAACTCTATGCCATTGAGTCTGCAGCACACTGGAGATAGATATGAGATGGATGGGTTCATATCTAACGGATAGATACGTTGTTATGGATGGAATCCCGAAAGTCGCAGATCATTCGTAGCTACTTTAGAAAGTCATATTGTTGAACAGAAAATATCAATATTCTTGTACCATGACATATGGATTATTCATATGATTACAATAAACATAATAGTAAATAATTAAATAAATAAAAAAAAGTGATTATGGATTATTACTCACCTTGAGGACTAGGAGGATGATAGATCGGCGTATTAAACGAATGTTGAGTAGTATATTGTGGCGTCAATGGCGGTTGATATTGCTGTTGTTGTTGTTGTAAAACCTGAAGCTGCCTCTGTTGCTGAGCAATGAGATTCTGCTGTTGAGCAGCCTGAATCTGATTCTGCTGACTGGTCAATCTTTGTATATCATTATGAATATCGTATAGACTAGAATCAATTCTGAAAGTGAAACATTTCCGGTTGAAAACATGAGAAAACACTGTAAAAATGGATTTTCATCCATTCTCTTTTTAAGAAACAACAAATAAGAGATACTTTCAATTTCCATTTTTTGTTGTCTTCATGGCAACAATATTGCATGTAATTTACATATACAAATTTTAAGTCTTGGGTGCCGAATATCTATACTCCATTCACTTTTATAAAGTCTCCCGGTTCGCCATGAAATTTTGACACATCGTGTATATTTTGAAAATGTTATAGGTTATGCTCATTTTCCTGTCAGATAACTACGAAACGTTGTATTCTCTACATATAAGTCGCAGTAATTACGTATTTAACACAATGTGAAATGTCTTTCTCAAATAATTAATTTCAGAAGATATTATGTGAATTCAAAAATTACAAAGACCTGGCGACTGTTGAAGAAAATTTTTCATTTGTTATTACTATGGAAATATTTCACGTTTATAAACTGGTTGGAAGATTCAGTTAATCTATTTTCTTGTACGGAAATCAAGAATCAAGTGTTGAAATTTTAATGAAAAATAATGGATAGAGTAGTCTGTTACTTTGTGATAGTTGAATTGAAAAAGAAATAAAGTACCTGAATAACCTGGGTGGGAGCGGGAGTCAGCGGTTGCAGAATTGCTAGGGGTGAATCCATCAGCCTGGGTAGTTTTGCGACTGTCTTTCAAGCAGAAATTTTCGCCATTGATCACTGTGCGAAGCTCATACTTGAGAAAGGTTGGGCTCACGGATCAATCAAGATCCTATCGGATAGCCAAGCAGCCTTGAAGGCCTTGACTTCATACAAATGCAAATCCCTGCTTGTGCAGGATTGCCGGACCACACTCGCTGAACTTGGAGGGCGCTGCAGGCTGCAGCTCTTGTGGGTCCCGGGCCACTCAGGCATAAAGGGTAATGAGATGGCGGACTCACTGGCGGCACGGGGGGCTTCCGTGGGGCTCATTGGACCTGAACCGGCCTGCGGCATCTCTCTCAGAACAGCGGCGAAGGAAAACAACAGATGGGTGGACCAAAAGGTCCAAGAAATCTGGAGCAGCATACCTGGACACAGACATGCTCGCTCATCAATTACTGGCCCATCAGCTGAAAGAGCCAGAAAATGGCTCAAACTCTCTAGGGTGGACCTGAGAATCCTTACAGCTGTATACACGGGTCATTGTGGCCTCAGGAAACACCTCAATACACTGGGGTTGACTGAGGACTCCGAGTGCAGACTTTGCCTGGAGGACGACGAGTCTATCGAACACATCATGTGTGACTGCCCCGCTGGGGACAGGATCAGATTGGAGGAACTAGGAGTCCACAAACTGACACTGAGGGAACTGGACAAGTTCTCACCCACCAGACTCATATCCCTCATCAAGAGACTTGAGCTTGTGGGTGAAGTATAGTTTATATACTAAAGGTGTGCCACAATAGACCGATTGGTCGCAGTGGAGGGGCGGGTGTCGTCTGCCCAGCACAACCCATAATAATAATAATAAATACCTGAATAACCTGGCAGTAAAACCTCTAAACGAACAGACGTATCTATGAATTCTCCACTTTAGGAAATTCTCAAGAAATAAGCCTACAGAAGACATTTAAATACCTTGTTGCACAACTTGAAGTACACCAGTTTCAAAATGTAGTAGTGAATGGAGTATACTAATGATGAAGATGTACTAACATTCACTTTTAAATAACGTGGTTTCAGCTTTATACTACTCAACTACTTACTATTTGAATATGGGTCTCCCAGTGAGAGAATAATTCTAACGTAACTAATGTGATCTACTATAAGGTGAACAGAAGAAGTTTGGATGAATTATCAATAAAAATAATGTATGCACATACTGAGCAATAGATTGTTGGTATTGTTCCATGTTCATGTTTTCCAACTCTGGAGTCCGTTTCGTTTCCAAAAAAGGTAGTTCACTTTCTGTCCACTTCCTTTCAACTAAAGCTGCATCATCGGTCACATCCTAAAAGTCATCACCTGTTTTAGTAGTTTCACACATGAAATATAAAAGAATAAACGTAAAAGCAAGACTCGAATACACTAAACACAAACACGTTACTGAGAACAATGAAGATAAATAGCTCATTCAAAAACAAACAGGCAATACACCAGAAAAAACAAATAAATTATACCTTCAAAGTAAATGGCCTCTCGGGTTTAATTGAAACAGGATCTGGGGTGGGGCTTTGGGGTTCTGAGCCCTCGGTGGAATTAGAGTTAGAATCAGTTTCTGGAGTTTTTAGTAAGTTACCTTTACCCTGAAAGTTAGTAATATATAAGACCACCAACCACCTCTTCACTTGTAAGATTATGCAGAGTGACAACAATATTCTTAACTAGAGTGTAGTGCAACTCAATGTAATCACTTTTGAATGATGTGTGGTATAAATTGCAAATTGCGTGATTGTGTGGTGTGAGCTTATAATATTTGAAATCAAGAAGATTTTTTTGTGCATCTGTATACTCAGATAACCCAGAGTTATGTAACATTTTGTATTTATTTCGCTGGGCGTTTATAACATAGTCCTGCCCGTTTTTTATGCACTCTAGATTTTGAGAAACTAATTGGCACTCAAATATTGATAACATGATATCAATATACGTGAAATCAAACACTCCACTGCAGTGATGCTTCATTGTCAGTATTACTGGTAGCCATTTGTGGAAAAGCAGAGAAAAAGAAGAGAAATGAGAGAATGTATTGAACACACTTTGCAGTTGCCAAGTCTTCCTATAATCGACAAATCGAAGTAATTATACTCCATTCACTTTTATAAAGTCTCGCGGTTGGCCATGAAATTTTGACACATTTCACCGTGTATATTTTGAAAATGTTAGGTTATGCTCATTTTCCTGTCAGATAACTACGCAACGTTGTCCACTCTACATAGTAGTTCAGTATGTGAATTTTCTTGAGAAAAATAATGAATTTGAGAAGATATGCGAATTCAACAATTCTAAAGACCTGGCGACTGTTGAAGAAAATGTTTCCTCGTTCTTACTATGGAAATATTTCACGTATACATTTTCTTCTATTTTCTTGTACAAAATAAAGAATCAAGTGTTGAAATTTTAATGAAAATAATGGATAGAGTAGTCCGTTACTTTGCGATATTTCATTTGAAAAAAGAATAAAAGTACCTGAGTTACCCGGCGGGAAAACTTCTAAACGAGCAGACGCACCTATGGAATTCCCCACTTTGAGAAATTCTCAAGAAATAAGTATACAGAAGACATTTAAATACTTTTTTACAGAACTTGAAATACACCAATTTCAAAATGTAGTGGTACTACTACGAAACCCAAGTCACTGTTAAACCTTAATAAAATAAAGTGATAGGATAGGAAAAGTAATTTAATTCGAGAGTACAACATGTCCTAAGACAGAATGAAGTTTTCCTATTGCAGATTTCAGTTCTGTTCAGCATTTCCTGATACTTTGTCTCGGCTTCTTCAAAACTGCTTTTGGCATTTTCAATTCCAAAGCGAAGAGTTCTTTATTATTCGAAGATAATGATCTGTGATAATATCTTGTCTAAGATGGAACATTATGTTGATTGTTGAGAGTAGAAATTGGCAACGTCTCAGAGAATTGTTTTGACATTGAAGATTTTTCTGGATTGCCAACCTGCCTTAGTTATAGTTACAAAAACGTGATAGACCTAAATCATGGCCAACCGGCAGACTTTATAAAAGTGAGTGGACTATAGTTATTGGCTACCTTAAATATTTCTGGATTGGACAACCCTAGTGTTGCGAACTGGCAATTGACAGCTCTATCGTAAAGTTTGACATTTTTGAGGTTATGCGTACTCACACCGTTTTGACATACGGGCGTTTTTTGTTTTGTTTACAATAACTTAAAAGATTCATCTCGGCCAAACAATGGAGTAAAATCGTGAACATTTTCGTGCGATTATTTTTTACAACTTTCGACATAGATTAACTCAGCAACAGTGCATCGATGAATTTAATTCAAATTTTGGCGATGAAGCTTCATCAAGGTCCAGTGTTTATCGATGGTATGGCAAATTCAATCGAGGTCATACTTCGCTCCAAGACGAATTTCGTGGAGGTCGTCCAAAATCAGTTGTTGTTCCGGAAACCATTGATGCTGTGCACGAACTGATGTTGAAAGATCGTCATGTGACCTATCGTGAGATTGAGACAACATACATTCAATATTGCATGAACATTTGACTCTCAAAAAAATTTGTTCCAGTTGGATCCCACACAATTTGTCAATCATTAAAAAAAAGGCTCGTGTCAATTGGTCGAAAGAAATGCTCAAAAAATACGATCGCGGTGCTTTGAAACACGTCCATGACATCGTGACACGTGACGAATCGTGGATTTACGAGCCGGAAATTGAACAGAAGTCGACTGTATAGGTGTTTCAAGATGTGCCAAATCCAACAAAAGTTGATCGCGCAGGAAGCACTTCCAAGCAAATGGTCGCCTGTTTTTTCGGAAAAGCTGGAAATGTCGCAACCGTACCGCTAGAACAACGCAGAACAGTCAATTCTGAATGATACACAACCATTTGTTTGCCAGTTGTCCTCCAAGAAATGAGCAAAACCAACCGCCGAAGACGGACAATGCGAGCTCTCACACATCGGCTCAAACAACTTCATTTTTGAGCACTCAAAACGTCGATGTGATGAGTCATCCGCCGTATAGTCCTGACTTGGCACTGAATGACTTCTTTTTATTCCTGTACGTAAAAAATAAACTGAGAGGTCGACTTTTCTCGCCATCTTAAGAAGCGGTTGATGCGTTCAAAATGCTTGTTTTGGAGATACCTCAACCAAAGTGGCAAATGTGTTTTGACAATTGGTTCAAACACATGCAGAAATGTATAGATCTTCATGAGGAATATTTTGAAAAACAATGCAGCGATTTCCCACGTATATGGTGTCATTTTTCAATACGGTAGAATTATTCTCATGTGTCAGAGAATATTGTAGACATTTTGAATATCGGCATCATAAATATATTTAATCATAGTGTATTATTGATTATATGAACCGGCTCGACAACATGAGTATAGCCAATAAAAATTCCTAGCTCACTGACATCACACTTCCGTATCGTATCTCCATTTATTTTCAATAATTCTTAACTCGATATCTTAATTTTTTCTGGAAATGTGTGAAAACGGCCCATTAAACAGTATAAAACTGTTCTTTCAGGCATGTTTTTACGACGTGATCAAAGTTTCAACTGACTTCCACAAGAAATAATGAGTAAAGTCACCATTTTATTACCAATTATTTCTTAAATTTGTAAATGAGGATTTTTAATGCCTTAGTATTTGAGGAAATTGGTAGAGGGCCCTATAACTATAACAATCAATCAAAGAAAATACCTATTCAAAATCAAAAAGTCATCAAAATCAAACTAAAAATGTATGATGCAATAGTTTTTGAAACATGCTGGTGATACAGATTTCATGCACCTGTTATTTACACTTGCAATGATTACAGATTATAGAAAACAGAGCAGTTACAAATACTCAAAATGAACTAAAATAATTAATCAATATTTCCAATCTTACGAACTTAATTCGAAACCAATATTTCGGAAACAATTCATAGGAATAAAACTAAGAATAGTTGTAACTCCGAAAAAACAGATATTTTGACATTTGCATATGAAAACTATGAACGAAATCTTGTTTTATTCCTAATCTTAAATCTCAAAAAATCTTGAAACAATATACTGCATTTCATCATAATAGAAAAACTTTAAGCTAAAACTACTCGTCAAATAAACAACATTGATAATATGATGTTGACCTACCTTTGTAACTGCTTGCAAGAAAGCCTGCTTTCCAATTTTTTGCCTATTCTTGTTCATTGCCAACTCTAACCTCCTCTTCTCATTCTCTATTTGTCTTCTTTTTTCTTCCAACTTCAACCTGATGTCGCTCAGTTGAGGGGTAACATTATTCGACACACCATTTTCACCCCCTCCGTTACTATCAGAACGTTGCTGATTGCTACTCTGCTGTTGCCACGTAGTTTGATTACTGGGCAATGCTGCAAAACTAGTCTTTTTCTCACTCGGCTTCTTATTTTCACTCTTCGTCTCACTCTCCTCTTTCTCCTGCTGCATGTAAACCAACTGAATGCCGCTGTTGTCCTTCTTTACGTCAGCGAAACTCATTCTGTTCGAAACTTCGCCATCGACCAAGTCTCTGATCAAGTTTTCTTTATCACTATTGCTAGAGTTCATCATTTTCCTTAAGGCGATGTCGTCACTACTAAGCTGCCTACGAAGCACGAATTTTTCCGTTCCGTTGTCCTTCTTTTCGTCATCGTCGTATCCGAAATGGATGGAGCCTTTCGCGTCTTGAAGGGTAGACCTTATTGCTATCGCCGGGCTTGCCACTGGGAAAGACGGCGCTGATATTTTTCTACCTACATGAACTGCTACCTATAATTTTAAACACACGATAATTCAGATCAAATAATTTATTAATATTTCTGACAAATTACGAAAATGTCAATTTTTTCAATGACAGTGGAGAAGCGATAAATCTTTGATAAAAGTCGAATTTAAGCGATGGACCGAAAGGTTTTGGTCCAACCTGCGGTTATCGTACTGGGTTGTGTTCGAAAATTAACTCCACGGAGTAGAGTAGAGTTTTTGAAGGTTTGGGTTGTGTTCGAAAATTAACTCCACGGAGTAGAGTTTTTGAAGGTTTGAGGGCCGGTTTCTCAATTGCTAGTTAAACCGAGGTTGCGGGTAACCCGAGTGTTGCGCATTCATGAATATCGCTAAATATATGCGTCAACTCGCAACCTCGAGTTAACCCGCAATTGAGAAACCGGTCCTGACAGATTTACTCTAGAGTTTACTCTGACACTGACATTAACAGTGACAGAAGGTGCCAATTTCGGAAAATAGGTTATGTTGGTTTAAGAAAGAACCTATTATTATTGTTTTCTTACATATATGCAACTCTAATCATAATTATATATTGTGAGCAGTATTAAAACTATTAAATTACCTCACAGAACATTCATAAAACAGTGAGATACTAGATTTTCCGTCCCATGAGTTATGTCAATTTTGACAGGAGTAAAATTAACTCGGAGTCGAAAACTCTGACATTTCGGACGACAGTCATGGAGTAAAATTTACCCAACCTTTCAGTTTTCGAACGCAATGGAGTAAATATTACTCTACGGAGTTAATATTCGCACACAACCTTGACAGATTTACTATGGAGTTAACTCTGACACTGACACTGGCAGTGACAGAAGGTGCCAATATCGGAAAATAGGTTATGTTGGTTTAAGAAAGATCCTATTATTATTGTTTTCTTCACATATATGTGACTCTAATCATAAATATATATTGCGAGCAGTATTAAAACTATTAAATTACCTCACAAACATTCATAAAACAGTGAGACAAAGATACTAGATTTTCCGTCCCATGAGTTATGTCAATTTTGACAGGAGTAAAATGAACTCCGAGTCGAATACTCCTACTTTTCGGACGACAGTCACACAGTAAAATCTACTCAACCTTTCAGTTTTGGAACGCAATGGAGTAAATATTACTCTACGGAGTTAATATTCGAACACAACCCAGGTTATAAGACAAATGACAATCTGACGTCACATTTTATAACCGACATCTCTGTCGCTTGAATGCATTGGGTTTAACCGCAATCTTTCAGTGCGAAAACTAACCTATTTTATTTTATTTTCTCCAGAGACAAGTTTAATCCTTCTATAAATATATCTTTTCAAGTTCAATTTTGGGAAAAGTAAAACCAATTTCAGAAAGAGTAAAAGAAATTTCGGAATAAGTAAATTCTGTGGAGATCACTCTTGCGTATTATTGTATCAGTTGTGGATATGCTTGTATATATTTGGACATATTTGAATATATGCGGATATATATTTTCTGTTGTTTCTTCATATACGTACATGCTCAATCACTTTTTGAGTTTATTCAAAATAATAGATAACACACAATTGGACTAATGCTGGTGAAATACGAGTTTATATTAATGGGGAAGTGCCCGAAGAAGGGGAGCTAGTTGATCGGGAACTGTTGTCTAAGGAATTAAATTTGAGTAACAGTTCACATTTAAAAGATGATGCCAATAATAATCTGAACCAAAATAATTCCGAAAGAAACAAGAATCAGCAGAGTTCAGATCGCACAGAAAGAGTAAAATAGGTATATCATGCAACATTCTTGACCATACACTTGCACATTATAAATAATCGGTGGCCTCATAATTGATAGAAATACAATAAATTTGATCGTTTTACGCCATTTTATATTTCCCGCTCATTCGATGGACCGAGGGACTTGCAGTTGTATGAAGTCAAGGCCTTCAAGGCGGCTTGGCTATCCGATAGGGTCTTAACTGATCTGCGAACCTATCCTTCCTCAAGTATGAGCTTCGCGCAGTGATCAATGACAAAGATTTCTGCTTGAAAGACAATCGCAAAACTACCTAGGCTGATGGATTCACCATCAGCAATTATGCAACCACTGACCCCTTGGGTGGTAACGGAGACATCTGTGAACCATCAGGGACCCTCAAGTAGTGGGGCCCAGACATGGCCCACTAGTCACTGCTGGGATAGACGAAACGGTTGGGCCACTATATGTAAGTTTTGGTTATAGATACGTCAGATCGCATGCTCATTATCTCGTTGGCCTCCAATTCGGTCTGCAGAGAACCGGGACTACGTTTTCGATCGTATCAGGCTCTTTGCGAGCCATATGCACTGCGGTTGTCATTGACATCGATACTAAAATAACCAAATCATTACATATTTCACAAAACGTTGAATCTAAACCATACAACACTATATTACATTTTAAAGTACGTAAGCAACCGGTCACGTTCTCGTTTTCTTGTGTCATTTTGGCCAAGTAGTGCAAGATTACATTAGCCACACAACTTCAGACTATCGATAATTACTGACAGGACGTAACGGTTTTTTGATACCATTTCGTTGTGCTTACGAATATTTTCGACATATGCACTACTTAAACCAGAAACGATATTAGTTGTGGCCAATAGCTGGAAGCTTACAATCTTGTTCATATGTTTGGCCGATTTTTCGTGTTTCTTTATCTTTTCACCCATATGTTTCATTGCACGCACGCCTTCTTTTGCCCACCAAACAGTGAGCAAACAAAACAAAAAAACCATTTTTTCTTCACATCCGCACAACCATAATGTCTTTTCGTTAACATTTGCGTCAAACCTCCGCGTAAACCCCGCCAGATTCCTGTACCCGGGATGCACTTGACTTACATTCAATACTGGTACAGGTCGTTCATTGTTTTTAATATTTACCTCGTCCGCCAAACCTAAAGAACGGAGGTTTAATTTTGCCATATCACACACCCTCAGTGTCAGTCCTTAAATCCCCATCGCAACTTTATAACACGAAACAATATGCACCTACAATACCTTTCTATTTAGCGTATTGTAACCATAAACAAGGTATAATAATACTGAACGTAACTTTTATTCCTCTGTGGGCTGCTACTCTGGGCACCCGCATCCATGCCGTTTCCATGGTAACCGGCGATGTCGCTTGGGGCGTTCGAGATTTAGCCCGGCACAGTACGGACGCTCATACCTTCTCTATTCGGACGCAAATGTAATTATTGTGAAATATAGATGGTCACAAGGTAAAAATGTTTTAATTTTAATTGAATCCAGTTAATTAATGTACCTCATAGGGAGGGCAGCCCTGCACAAAGAGTCCAAGAAATCTGGAGCAGCATATCTGATCTCAGACATGCTCGCTCAACAATTATTGTTCCTTCAGCTGAACGGGCCAGACGACGGCTCGAACTCTCCAGGTCAGACCTGAGAGTTTTAGCAGCTGCCTATATGGGACACTGTGACCTCAGAAAACACTAAAGTTAAGTTGGGGTTGCTTGAGGAGGGGAGAACAGCATTGCGTCTCTTGGTTATGTGGTACCATAATACACGCACGACGAGACCGCAACGCCCCCGACGCGATACGCGTCGAATCGCCGTATCTTTGGTGTGGGCGCTTCTATGACTAATTACGTACCGCCCTACCGCCACTTCTAAGCTACACGAAGTCGCGGTCGCGCTGCGGTCTCGTAGTGCTGGTATACGAGCAGCCTTATACTAAAGAATTTGTTTTCAGTTAAAACCAGGATTTTGTTTTGACTTTGCTTCAGGTTAAACATTCATACAAAATATAAATTCTTATCTCTGAATACTATTGTAACATCTAAAGAAACATCCATTGAATCTAACGTAATAGAGCAAGAGCCCACGACGACCAGACCTTCGTTATTTTATAAAAGCTGAAAGTTTGTCTGTGCATGCCCCCTATACAGGTAAGAACGGCCAGCGACTATAGAGTTTGGGTTGTGGTTACTTTGGCAGGTAACAGATAGTAAAGGCGTAAAAAATAGTACCTTACTTTCGTTAAAGTATAAAGCCCAATTTTTTCATATTTTCTTCGGGATAACGTTAGAAATCTCATCATCCATTGCCGGACACTTGTGATGGTTGCTACCCCTTGCCAGACAACCCTAAATTTCAATAAATTATACGTAATTATACTTTCGTCATAATATAAAAGCTGAATTTTATATATGTTACTTGGGGACCTATGAGAAAATGTTACCCCAATAGCCGGACAGTTTTAATGGTTTTTACATCTTGCCAGACATATTGAAAGTCTGCTGTAGGTGCGAGCGGGAGTGCTTAGTCGATTGCGATCGTTATAACGAAATAGATATAGGTAATATAACGCCACTGCTGCTCCATTTCACTTCGCAAGAATAATCTTCAGGCCACGTTGACTGCTAATGTAGACAAAAAAATCGCGATGAAAACATCGCGATGTTTTCAATACATCACTAACCGAAAGATGATGAGCAGTAAAAGATCGCAATCGACTAAGCGCCCTATCTCATGCACACCCGCTTGAAGTTTCAATGTGTCTGGCAAGTTGTAAAAACCATTAAAACTGTCCGGCTATTGAGGTAACATTTTCTCATAGGTCCCCAAGTAACATATATAAAATTCAGCTTTTATATTATGACGAAAGTATAATTACGTATAATTTATTAAAGTTTAGGGTTGTCTGGCAGGGGGTAGCAACCGTCACAAGTGTCCGGCAATGGATGATGAGATTTCTAAAGTTATCCCGAAGAAAATATGAAAAAATTGTGCTTTATACTTTAACGAAAGTAAGGTACTATTTTTTACACCTTTACTACCTGTTACCTGCCAAAGTAACCACAACCCAAACTCTATAGTCGCTGACCGTTCTTATCTGTATAGGGGGCTTGCACAGACAAACTTTCAGCTTTTATAAAATAACGAAGGTCTGGCCGTCGTGGGCTCTTAGGCTATAACGTGAATTAATAAAGTATAGTTTTAAATCCAATGTAATCTGTTGCTACACCACGTTGTCTCATGCATCTTCGTCGAGCACATAACAAATTTTATTCAGCTATCTGTAAATAATATATAATAACATGATACTCACTTCCTTGTCTGGGTTTCTTCCTATGAAATTCAGGTTATCTTGGCTACCCCCAAAATTTTCTATTGTTAACTGAGAATCGTCACTAGTGGAATTTCGTCTAGATCTTCTACCAGAATAAGTATTCGTCCTAGAATCTTGCCAATTACTTGGTCTACCAGCTGGTACAGTGCTAGGTCTATTAGAATATTCCCCTCTGGCAAGTCAAGAATAATACCGATAAGTAAAGCACAGGTTGCAATATGAAACAAGTTGTTAAGCTCATTAAATTTTCTATTGATGTAAGTTGTTTCTTAACCATATTGTAGAAATTGTAGAATTAGTCCTGAAATTTTCGAAACAGACAGAAATATCGTGGGCATCATCAGGTATGTTAACACCATTGACAATGTCCTTAATTAAAACAAATATTCTGATTACATTAAAAGAAAACTTAAGGAGTCAACTTGTATTTTGTTACACAGATAACGCTATTTTGCATATTGCTCATATATATGAATTCAATGCAAATGCATCGAATTCGTTGAAAAAAGAGTTGGAACTTGGAAATTTCTATGCAAAGTGGATGTTACCATGATCTTCAGAGACTGTCAATGTGACAATGTCGAATTTCAGAATAGCTATCCAGAAAAAATAATTCTGAAGATTTTCGCTTGGTGTCTGACAAAACTTGGTGATCTGATCTCCGAAACATTGTTCTATGCATTGCTTCTGACAAATATCTTGTATTCCCAAAGGCGAAAATTCATGAGACGATGAAATCACAAAAACAAGTTCTCGTCGTTCGTTTAGTCATTTGAACGACGTCGTTGTAATGCTGGATTTATCTAGCTTTCCTCCAACCATATATAATAACATACCTTTGACAGCCGCAAAAATTAAAATTGGTTGAAGTACTGACGTGAAGTCAGGAGCTTTTGCGCGCATATTCTATTGTCTATTCATCTCTATTGGACACTCTTAAGACCTATTCATATTATACGTCCCGCTCGGCTCAGCTCAGCAAAATGATAATGCGATGTGTCCCCTAGAACATGCGCGCAAAAAGTAAGATGTACAAAGCATGTAGGTTTTTTTCAAGCAATGGAATCCGATCTAGAATTTCAGCCTGCAAGTTTTTTATTAACACGCAACCCAACATTTTCTTTTTATTATATTTACTTTTTTTGTTAGAAATCATGATTGGAGCTGCTGTGATTGTTTCTCTTTTGCGATTTAATGCATTTATATAATTATTAGAGATAATTGTAGTACTTTGCATGTAGTACTGATAATATTTTAAATAACAGTTTCTATACCACAAATTGAAGAATGATAATAATCATTCATTTTGCTTATATATTCAGTTGTAATATTAACACGCAATTAGGTTATGTTTTTAAATCAGTTCAAAAGCTGTCGTCCGATTTCGTCGTTCCATGAAAAGGATAGGAAGGGAAATTTTTAACTACAGCGTGGTTGCTTTTTAACGACAGCATCGTCTCATGAATTTTCGCGTTAACGCAGAAACAATTGCACCAAATAATAATTTTTTTATTTTAGTTCTCACAATTCTCTTATTCAACACTGTACCTTTCGTCCGCTTTGGTGTCGTTATTCTGTTTTTCCTTATTCTCCCTCAGCCTGGCAGGCATGAGCGGTTCGTCCATGACTATTCTACTCAGTGTGGGTACATTCTTCCCTCTGTGCACTACAAAGGAGTCCTCCGATCCTCTTCTAAGACTATCTTCGCTCATTTGACTTATGCTTTGCTGAACTGACTGTACAGAATTCGTTTTTCTTAGAGGCACATTAGTTGGGGCAGATCTGGACACTAAGAAAGAAAAATGACAGATGAGCACTGTTTTCCTCATTTTATTTCTTTCGAATAAGTATTGAAGCTTTAAGAATCCCACAGTGAAAAATGTTGGATTTATATAGATATTCGAAATTATTCCGAGCAGAATTATTTATCTTAAACGAGGATGCATTATAGGAAATATTGAATATTCTGGGAAACGAGCTATTCAGTGTGAGGCAAGAATATTTTAGCTGCTGGTTCAAACTAGTTGGTAGAAGAGGTTGACAATAGTCATGACAGAGGTTTCTGGCTGTCGATAAGGTAACTAGTGAATGTCAGAGATAATATTTGCTCTAAATCTCTGAAACCGATATGGATATAGTATCTAAGACATAATGTATGCAACCATTGACGCTAAATCACTGACACAACCATATTTGTACCTTTGTTTAAGTTTACAGTGCCATTCACCGATAACCACCGACCGATTATAGGATGCTTGCGTTCTTACGCGTACAGTCACACACAAAATGGTGTTAACCAATATTTTGTGTACCCGTAAGAACGCAAGCGTCCTAAATTTGGTCAGTGGTTGTTGGTGAGTGGCAGTCAGTCTGTGTGACGCCTGCCTAATCAACACTAGAAATCTTTTAACAGAAAACCAAAGTCGCTTGACACAAACAGCTATAACTTGGTAACGCGTGGTCTGATTGTCATGAAATTTTGACACACAACCTTCTAAAATATGGCTTTCTAATGCCCTAATTAATGTTGCACGTGCGCCATCAAAAGGAAACTATTTGATCATTGTAGTAAATCTAAGGATGCTTGATATTCCTATTTCGGAACATTGACAGCAAGATATCACTGTTATCCAGTAAGATCTAATGACATCGTGTATCCAACTCATAGACTGACACGGAAAAGGGCATATAATATATCTGTATCAGATTCTTCAACAAGGTACCAAGTAGGTTACATAATCTGAGAATTCAGAATTGCAAATGAAAGTTGAAAAAATATTTGAATGGTTTGGAATACCTAAACATAAATTACAATGCACCACTATATTCCAGGCGGAAGTGGTAGCCAACACGACATGTGTCGTGGAGAATATTCGTATGGGCTATTCCAATAGAGACATAAGAATTCTCTCGGACAGTCAGGCAGCACTTGAGGCAATAGCCAGCTGGAGAAATAACTCCAGTCTTGTACTGGAATGCTCACAGCACCAGGAAACCTTGGGTGCGCCAGAAACCGAGTTGAGCTTGGGTGAGTACCAGCGCACAAGGAGATTGAAGGAAATAAAAGAGCTGACGCACCCGCTAGAGAGCACAGCTTACTTGACACTGGAACAAAACTTTGGGCCAGCGGCATAGTAAGTTAATGATGGGGCAGCCCCTCACTAACTAAAGAAGTCTTACTACTGAGTAGGAGTAAGCTCAGGACAGTAGCTGGTCTACTAACCGGACTGTACCCTGTGAAAGCACCTGAATAACATGAAGATTCTTCGAGAAAACACTGTTTCTAGGAAATGTGGGGATGCCGACGAAACTGTCATATTTGACTGTCCAGCCCGCACTATGGAGGCGACCCCCACACTATAGAGGCGACGACATGACCCTGAGTGCCAGAAATCGTGCGAGGAACTTAGTCAAGGGCCTACTACTTGCTTGGAAAATGGACCTTATGTAGGTACTACACCGACAAGACAGTGGGGATGCTAAATGAGACCCATATGATGTCAGTGATGCAGAACATAGCTCGGTTAAGTGAACCTGAGCTGCAGGGAATCGACTACGAGAACCTGTGGAGGCTAGCAACCCAAGCTGAGGGGAATCAACCATGAGACCCTGTCAGCCACTCAGCCAGTAGGAGACCGACCAAGGTGTAATAAGCCCATCTAGGCTGCAGCACGGACTACTCGCTCAATCGGCATCGGTCTAACATAAACAAATAAATATAAATTAAGTTGATTGGGGCATTATCGCTGTGTATTATTTCGGAAAGGGCCTACTTTGAAGGCGATATCATAAATTTAGATTAATATTTTGTGTTTCATTGAAAGATTTTGATACTTTTTTGACACTAGTAATATTTCCTCTTCTACCTGTAACTTTCAATTTAAAAACTGATACTTCTTGTTTCACAATGAATAGCTTGCTTGCCCGCTCGTAATCATCCAAGCAATGAGTAACTATTGAAAATAATTGATAAAAATGTTTGGCAATAAATCCAACAATATGATCGAAAATTTAATATGTACACAATTGAAAAAACTGCCCTTGTATATTCTTAAAAAATGAATAAGAAAATGCAGATCTTCACAATTTTTTTTTAATCAGTACAACGCGCCTTGATAAAGTACTGCTGAACCTGATTTGCAAAACTCTACATGTACATATACCCCAAAAATACAAGAAATCAATTTACAATCAGAGAGAAAAATATGGTGTCATGCAATGTTGAAAAATGAGAGAAAGAAGTGCAAATTTAAAAATGTAATTGATAACTTAAAAAACAAAATATGGTTATGGTTTTAATGGCATGCTTTTAATAGTTAATAATGAAGTTTTTAATCAGAAATCCAGGGCGTAGTTCATATTGCCCAGTATGAAGGACACCACTCGATCATTTAAAATCTAAAGTCACCCTCTGATCATAGCGAATATACATTTTGAACCAAATAACATACAGAGGATAATGCAATATTAAATCCCACATAAACAGACACATCCATATGGAGCAATACAAAATACAATAAGAAATAATAAAAAAAAAACTATAAAGAATGGACGTAAAAAATATGAACCAACTTAACGATGAAAAACATAGGCATGAATCGCAAATAAAAATAAAAAATAGGCACGCTGCAGTGCACCTTCATGTAATGAGAACATAACCTTAAACTTTCTTTTTACCTTGGAACGCTGAACTATCTGCTTCGTCAATCCCACTGCGCAAGTCCGGGATGGGTATCATCACCGTCTGCAGTAAGTTGCGCTTATGCACGACTCCGTGCATGTTACGTGGAGGGAAATTCTCTACAGTTACATTGGAAGATCAACAATGTTAAATTAAAGGTCTACACTACTAAATGATTTGTGAAACTACCTCTACATTGATACTGATTAGTGTGATCCAGCTGTGAGGATTGCTGTTAATTGTGAAGGTGGAATTTCTGAACGACAAGCATTTCAACTGCATAATAATTGTATAATATTTGGGTACAATAGCTACAGTTCATGGTGGAGGCCACTATATGATTCTTGTAGTAATGCGCGGATTCTAGCCTAGTATTACTAGCTCATTCGATTAATTACAGGAATGAGTAACTTATATTCAAGCATATGATTGATAACAATTTTTTTAATAATTCTCCACCACGATATAAAAATTAAGAATCGTCCAAGTTATTCAAGTAAAGAAATACATCTGGCTAAAGGTTTACACGATGTATGGTCTCTTTGGCCATATCGGCTTTGGAAATATGATAAATTATACAAAATTCTATTGATTCGATACTGGTCCTGGGCTCCTGTAATGTTATTGGCTTGTTGACATAACGGCCACAGACGATTTCTCGATATTAAATGGTTACAGAACTTCTCTTTCGATAGATCTATTATTTCACCAGCTGTGTGGTATGTGGCGCTAGGGCTGGGCCCTTTTACTCTTTTAGTATTATAATAATCATTCTTAAATTTTTTAGAATAATTCATTCAACGAATATTCATGAATATTGATGTATCCAGATATGATACCTGAACAAAACAACCGCAAAATTGCCAAAAAATGTATCTTTTCCACTACTGTACCGAATTTTATATCCTTCGATATTTTGTTATCAATCTTTGTACCTAAATATACATAAAATACCCTGAATCATGTGCTGATTAACGAAATTTCGAAGATGCGGTAACAAAATGAAGGTAAACGGAATTTTGGCAATTGACTTTATAAGGGCAGGGGGTGTAAGGGTCGCTTTCTGTAGCAAGTACTTTTTTGTTTTGAAGAAAAAATGACATTTAGGGGGGGGGGGGTGAACCCCCAAAACCCCCCTGGCTACGACTTTGACATCTGGTGAAAAAATTGGTCTATCGCGTGAAAAATTTCCTATGTGAGTGATTTGTCAATGGAGATTGGTCTTGGAGATCATGTGAGTAAACACCATTAGAATTTGTATTATATTAATTGTGATGAAAAATGTGATTAAAAGTATTATCCTCTGTAAGAGAGCGGAGGTAAATATTTGATCGAAATATTGATATGTTAAACTCAGAGTATTTATTATCTGAATATCCAAGCTTCTCGGAAAATACTACGTTTTTCTCTCAAACTGAATAAAACCTCTTGTTGATGGACTTTGTATATATCGACACGGAAAACTTTTAGCCTTCGCTTGAAACTGTAATCATTAAAATACTTGTATCCCGCAGTGTGACATTTTCATTCAAAATTTTCAGCTTTTGTTATCCAAATTTAATTGACACTTTATGCGAAAAGAGAGTCCTGAAATTCATGATGATACGAATTCGGTAGATAAATCACTGCCGGAATAAAAAATTCGATACATTTTTTTTATCGATTATCTTAGCGAATAAAATTCCAAGTTTGGCTGAATTAAACTTACACAATTATTTGTCCGAAATTCCAATTTCACACCCATCACAATTACCACATTACTTTACACCTAACCCTCTTAAATAATTATAGCAGAAAAAAGGTATGCCGTATTCATTCGTGTACACAGTAGCGATCATATACTGTACTTATATTGGGAATGCCAAGAAATACCAATATAATCTATAAAGAGATAACACCTAATAAAATATTACCTAATAAGTGATAAATATCAACCTGCAATTTAGTTGTTTGTTTTGATTTTGTATAGTCCTCGAAATCCACTAATCTAGCTGGGTGATTCATTAAAACAGTGATTTTGTTTTTACTCGAAAATAACACATCGCAGAGAAAAGATGATATATCTAAAGGACGCGCATATCCGGTAGTACCTACTGAATTCCGCCCAACCCCTCACCCCCTGTAGGCAGGGGAGTGGCAACTTTGAAATGTCCGTGAAATTGTTGTTCATTTGCGATAGATGGCGTTGTACGAGCAACGAAGGGAACATGAAGAAAAGCAGAAAAAACACTGGACAAGAAAAATGTATTTGGCAATTCTTCTCAACAGGTTGTCAGTTAATGATGATAGTGATTTCTAAATGCACGTGCGTTAGATGTTTTTTTCGGCTTTTCCTCTTGGTCGATTCGTTGAGTGTTTAGCACCATCTATAGGGGCAAATGAATAAAAATTTTGCGAATATACCAAACGTACTTTTTTACATCGAATATGATTTATGCCATAAAAAATAGGGGTAGCCATTTAACATTTCGAAGTTACCTACTCCCCCGACTACAGGGGGTGGAATTCGAAACCTATCCAAAATAGAGCCTGCTGTTAAAAAAATATATCGTTGCAATTTGAAAATCTTGAAATATTTCAACTTTAAGTTCCTTATTATTGGAGCAAAATATCTGAAAGACTTTACGTGATATCAAAATTTTGAATCCGACTAATGAATGGCGGGATTGTTGAGTATAAGATAGTTGAATTTGGTTTCGTTCCCATAAATAATAACCGACATATCGTCGGCGACACCGCAAAACCAAGTAACTGCAAAACCCAACATTTTCAGAAGGCACTAACAACTTCATAATTTTGGATTGATGAATTAGTTTAAATTCAAAATAGTTACAAACCACTTGATATTGATTATCTCAGGGTCTGTTTACTGTTTGAAAAGAATTTGCACACCTGTCCCTACAGATACAATTAAATAATTACCACCGAAATCTCATTTTTGAATTTTTATCAGTTACTTGGTTTTGCGGTGTCGTCGACGATATGGAACTTCAAAACTGCTACTGCAGATGTCAAGAATTCCAAGAATTTGTGCATAACTTGGCAACAGTTCGTGGCAGGGAAAATTATTTGATTAATTTGTACTGCGAATTTAATATAGAATCGATGCATAAATAAAAATACAGGGTGTTCAATTTGAAATAAGAAAGTAGACATGCGTTTCTGATAGATGTGGCAACACTGTCGACTTTCTGCCCTTTGTCCCAAAACACTACTAAAAATTTCAGCAGGAAATATTTGAGTCTCCAAATAATTGTAATAGGCTAAGCACACTGAATATACTACTCCACAAAAGTTAAGGAAGTTCAGAAATTTTGAGACCGTTTCAAAAGTTTCCACTTTTTTCACCAATTTTTTAAATATGAGAAATCTTACTGTTCACTCACTTATCTAACTAATTCTTTCGCCCATTTCTTTGTAAGTTTCACAGTTTCGGGTGAGAATATATTTTTAGTATTTGTAGTGATCAGTTCACTCAAAAAATTGAAAAAATAAAGAGTATGGCCTCCTCGAACATCAACCACAGCCTGACAACGCCTTTTCATACTATCGATCGGATTTTTGAAGTAGCCTTAATCAATTTTTCTCCAGAGTTGCGGTAAAAGCCGTCTGAGTTCTTGAAGTGTATGTGGAGGTGGTTGATGAGATACCAAAGCTCTTTGTAGCTGATCCCAAGCGTGTTCAATGGGATTGAGGTCTGGCCACCGAGGGGGCAGGGCCAAATGTGGAATACCATGGATTTCCAGAGCTTCATCGACAATTCTCGCACGATGGGGTGGCGCATTATCGTCCAAAAATAATAAATTTGGCTCAATAGCAGCATGGAACCAAGGAATAATATTGTCAATGACTTGCTCTATGTAAATCTACGCATTCATGGTAGTATCAACCGCCAACAATTCTGTACGTCCAATGAAACAAATGCCTCCCCAAACAGTAACTGTACCACCTCTGAACGGATAAACTTCCTGTTCCGATCTTCGATTTCTGAGCACCAGAGGATCCATACCTGAATACGCCGACTATCCGAAAATCGTCCATATCTCGACTCATCTGTGAACAATTCAGACCTCCATTGATCGTTCTTAATCGGGGGCTCATAGGCCCATTTCAATCGAAGTTGCATTTGATTTTGAGTAAGTGGAATCCTTCTCAAATGTCGTCGAGAATGTAGATTAGTCTCGAAGTCTCCGACGAACTTTAACAATCGAAACCAAGACACCAGTAGCGTTCAAAAGGCGCCGTTGCATGAATCGACAAGTATCCAAAGGCTCTCTACGGGTAGACACAGTCAGAAACCGATCTTGTCTAGGAGTGGTAGATGTTGGCCGTCCACTTCTCGGTCTTTCGGTCACGTTTCCAGTTTTTCGAGTTCGATGGACAAGCCGGGAAACTACGCTTTCACTAACTAAGAAATTCGCAACATCTCTATGATTACGTCCA
Source organism: Halyzia sedecimguttata (assembly GCA_937662695.2). Taxonomy (NCBI): domain Eukaryota; kingdom Metazoa; phylum Arthropoda; class Insecta; order Coleoptera; family Coccinellidae; genus Halyzia; species Halyzia sedecimguttata. The sequence continues at coordinate 88,114,205 of OW569413.2, forward strand.
GCCTCGATCATGCCTATAGCCCTGTTGGTTTCATCCGCACCGAGTTTAAGTCTAGGTATTATTGCAAAACAAATTTCCAGATTTTGAATGAAAGTTGATTGAAAGAATGTGAAACAATAACTTATCCGAAATCCTCAGAAACGCAAACGACCAGAACTTGCATGAAACTGAAAAAGATATCAAACGAGGAGCAAAAAAACCATTCATATAAAAGAGAGGAGAGATTTCTCATAAATTAACATTTAGTGAACGAGAATTGACAACTTTTGAAACGGTCACTAAATGTCTTAACTTCCTTTACCTTTGTTGAGCAGTATATTTTCAATAGTCAAAATGTCATAAATCGAACTATAATAAAACATAATAAATTTATTCGTTTTGCGGTGGAACGAAATCAAATGAATGAATACGGCACACAAAAATCGCAAATACCTCCTTACCAATATAGGACCACCACCACATGATGAAAAAAGTGTCACAAAAAGCGTAGAAAGAAACGGAAGAAAAACGAAAATATATACACAATAATCTTAAAAGAAATATCGATTAAAAAGCGTGACCATCACCAAAATTTAACTTTATACACATAGAGAGACGTACACAACATTTATGCAGGTGTGTAAGACGCGAAAATCGTCATCCCTTCTTCTGACCCCAAGTTTAAGGGGTCAGTTCGGACGCGAAGTGTCCGTCGGGTCGGCGATATTGGCTTTATCTAACCCAACATCTATTTGGAGCAACTGAACGTCGAAAAATTTGCATAGGATTGAAGCGGAAAGTGAACGCGAACTTAAACGTACAGAAGCGAACCAAAAAAATAAAAGCCAAGAGGTTTCGCTAAGGTTTCTATGGTTTAGACTGTTTAGAGAGAGAGAGAAAGAGGCGACTTACCGTTACTGCCTGGAAATTTGACGCAGTACAGGGTCTGGATCTCGAGCATGTTGAAGAGGTCGGCGAGAAAAACTGTGACGTTGAGTTTCATTGAACTGAAATGAGAAAATCCATACGTAAGGGTTAATGCGGAATTAAAATTAAGGGGATGGACGGATCGGGTCAGTGGATTTTCCGAAGAGATGCATTTCCTATGGATTATAAAATATACAGGGTGATTCTATATATACGGTAGAGCGGTGTGGCTTTGCCAACGGAGGTGACTTTGCCGAACTGCCTAATATTTTAAGTTTCATTTTATTTTTGGAAAGTTGGCTATATCTCACCGACAGCACGAATGGGAACTATTAACCACGGTATATCTCCACCGGTTGCGACGGTCGCAGTCCTCTGGGGTGCGTTGAATGGAGTGCTACGTTGTGTTATGTGAGTGGGTTAGTTTTAAACGTATTTATGAATGCGAAATACTAAGTGCTGTGTAGAAAATATGACAAGCGGTAGATCAAAATACATTTAGCAGCTTACTTTACATGTATTTAGGGTTTCTATATTTCGGGAAATTTGTCTATTGTTGCACTTTTGCGGGGGACTTTGCCACATACCAAAATTTATTTTATTTTATTTTTAGACACACCTATGGGTCGTCAATACAAAAAGAAGTTGGGTGCTAGGAAATATCGTAATTATACGGAGGAAACACTAAACCGATAGTAGCGTTCCCTGCTAAGAAAATTTTTAAACATTATGTTGGAGAAGTTATAGAAACAGAATATGATGGGTTTGTAGTAAAATATTTGAGGAAAAAGAAAACTATCCCAATGTTGATGACACATCATACGTCAAGGAAATTGATGTTGTCGCAACATTGGAAAAACCAACGTCTTCCAGGGGACATTATTACTTCCATAGAGACTTTAAGTCGTATAATATTAATTAGCTAGCGTTTGGAAATGTTTCTAGTTTACTAGATCTCACAGAGCCGTTTTTAAGTTCATGTATTGTTTATTTACAAAAGGACTGATTTTTTGTATTATAAACAATAACAGATTTTATTTTCCTATAATTTGTTGTTCTATTCGCCTGTAATAGCAACCTTGTCTTTGATAAATTTTTAAAAAACTTTTTTGTGCAAAGACACCCCTAATACCATTATTACACTATTTTTTTCATGTTTATATTTGCGCCTATTTTCATGGCTATTTGTTGGTTGTATTTCCCCCCAAATGAGTGGCACTATTACACCGCGCTTGTTTCTAATTTCCAGAGCTGCAAACATTGAAGAAACTGACATATTTACCTCAAGTTCTTGTTTTGTTCGTATATTTTCAAAACAATACCATAGTGTTTTAAGAATGTCTGAAGAAACGTTTAATATGCTACTACATAGAGTGCAAATTCACATACCGAAAAAAGGCACTGCAATTCCAGAAAGCATTTCTACAAGAACGATATTAATAATTACTTTGCTAGGCTACTGGTGAAAACTCCATATCACTCGGGGATAGCCATCACAGATTATCTGGCCTTCATAAGTTTAGTTGGTTTACGTTCGCAGAGTAATAAACATAAATTTATTATTGAATTTACGAAGGCTGCGATTCAAAGGATAGAATAAACTAGGTTATGTTCAGACGTCAAGTCAGAAAGATAAATATTGTGTTGGTAGACATGAATTTCGACAAAAAGGCTTGAAATCCCCACGATTCAGGGGGAACAAATAGAACCAGTTCTATTTTTTTTCAAGCCTGAAACTGTCTACAAAATAGTCCCGGGCGCATGCTTATTTCTTCAAAATTTCAGGCGCAGTCAGTCAGGCTGACAAATAGGCACGAAAAAGGCACAGTGTAATATCGGTATTACACTTCATAAAATTACCGACAAACGGATTTTAAAGGCATTGGCAAACTCGCAACGATGTGCGGGTGACTTTGCCAAATTTTTAAAAATAAAAAAAAATGTAGCGCACCTTTACTTATGTTTCTAACAACAGCATTAGATAGCTCAAATGTTGAAATTATACATAGTTTACAAAAGACTTATTTCACGTAAAAATAAAAAAGTTACAACAGGAAAACTATGAAAAGTAGTGCAAAGTCACACCGCTCTACGGTACCACATTTATTGGCTTTGACTATCTTTGTAACCGAGATACAGGGTGTTTCATAAATTTTACTCATTTTGCCTTGGGTGATAACAAGTGAACCCCCTGTATATCTTTTCATATTTGGCATAAATATTTCTTTATATATTCTTTAAAGCTCCAATGAATCACCTACAAACCACAAGAAAAATTCAGGTCCGGATTAACAAAAAATTATGAAACGATTGTGTCCTTGAAACAACACCCTGTTTATCGCAATTTTGAAAATCCATTTGCATTTGGAAGGAGACAAAAAACTAAACTGAAAAGTTCGGTTTACATTTTTTTACATATAACACCCTGCATCTGGGTTACAAAGGCAGTAAGAGCTTGAAATTTTATAGTTGAGCTTTGTTAGGATGAGTTCTTGGAAAAAAATCAGATTCGTTCGACTTCCGGTTTCACCGGAAATGATACCAACTTTCGTTTTTTAAATGTAATACCCCGTTTCTTTATTGATAATCAGATTACCCATTGTATTCTACATTGTTTTTATGTATCACTTACAAGTTATTCTCAGAAAATTCGTGTGAAATGTGAAAAAACCCTTTGAATTTTCTCGAATAGGGCTACATTCCAAAGTTGATAACTTGTAGATTTTTATATGAAAATTCCTAATTTTCTAGCTTCTACCAGAAGACATACCAATGCTTCTCCCTCGTTAATTAAACATTCAATTGAACATACAGGGAGTTTCTATTTCAATATCAAAGTCAGTCATGACAAAAACCTCAAAACTAAGTTTTTTCGAATGAGAACCCATTTTTGTATGGTCAGCTAGAATCTACGTTAAAAAACAGTGTATTTTTTATAATACATACTACTGCTTTACAGCAGTACAAAGTATTATATACCAGCTGACCATTAAAAAAAAGGGTTCTCATTTGAAAAAAAATGAGTTTTGAGATTTTTGTCATGATTGACTTTGACATTGAAATAGAAACACCCTGTATGTTGAATAGAATTTTTAATTAACGAAGGAGATGCATTGGTATGTCTTCCGATAGAAGCTAGAAAATTAGGAATTTTCATGCAAAAAACTACAAGTTATTAACATTGGAATGAAGCACATTTGAGAAAATTCAAAGGAATTTTTCACATTTCATAAGAATTTTCTGTAAATTATATGTAAGTGACACATTAGTACAATGTAGAATTCAATGGGTAATCTGATTATCAATGAAAAACCTGTAAGAGGGGTTTGCTTGAAATTCAATAACGCAGTTATGAATTTTGTTCCTTACTTTATCCACACAATGTATTGATCATTACATGAACGAACACGCTGAAGCTTCTGACCTAACGTCCCTGCTCTTATAATTTTTTTTCTATCCAATTAACAGTTAGTTCTGCATCGGACTAATTTAAAATCATTAATAGCAGTTGTTACCGTTGTTAACATCGTTACCAGTTGGATTCCTTTCTTTTCCTACATATTTTTATCGAATAATCATTGAAATGTCTGATTAATTCCATAATTTCATCCAATTAAGCCGATGTTTCGAGTCTCGCCCGAAGAATACGCCGATACGGACGTCGTGATAGATCAATTTGTGCGAGGAATTTCATTTCAAGTCCATCGTGATTAACGAGCGAATGATAATGTTAATTAATGCAGTTGTCTTCGTTCTTCAGTGGTTAAATCCAATTTTGGTGTGATATTTACAAAACAGTTGTTGACAGTTTAGGTTCGGTGAGTGTAGAATTCAAAAATCGACAAGAAAACCTTTCCATCCGCATGGACTAATATGTGGCATATTTTCATATTTCCAGGTCCATTCAGGTCCGATGAGCCCCATGGAAACCCCCCGTGCCGCCAATGAGTCCGCCATCTCATTACCCTTTATGCCCGAGAGGCCCGGGACCCACAAGAGCTGCAGCCTGCAGCGCCCTCCAAGTTCAGCGAGGGTGGTCCGGCAATACTGCACAAGCAGGGATTTGCAGTTGTATGAAGTCAAGGCATTCAAGGCAGCTTGGCTATCCGATAGGATCTTGATTTATCCGTGAGCCTAACCTTTCTCAAGTCTGAGCTTCGCACAGTGATCAATTGCGAGAATTTCTTCTTGTAGGACAGTCGCAAAACTACCCAGGCTGATGGATTCACCCCTAGCAATTCTGCAACCGCTGACTCCCGCTCCCAACCCTTGGGTGGTAGCGGAGCCATCTGTGAACCAGCAGGGACCCTCAAGCAGTCGGGTCTCAGAGACGGCCCAGTCGTCTCTGCTGGGAAAAACGACTCGGTAGGGCCACTCTGTGTAGGTTCTGGTTTTAGATACGTCCGATCGCATGCCCATTTTCTCGTTGGCCTGCAATTCAGCCAGTTGGTTGCTACTCGAGAAAATTAGAGTATTCCACGATCTCAAAGATCAACGCAACTCAGAGGTCTTTTGCCAGGCAACAGAATGTCCTTCATAACTTAGCGAACAGTATGCAGAGAAGTCTACATCATACGAAGCTTTTCACAATATTCAATAAATAAGTGTAAATTATGTAGATGACATTTTTTAAATCATTAGAGGCCATGGAAGACTGAAAATTGACCAAATACAGACATTCCGACGTAATGATAGCGTCATAGCGCGCAAAAATAGATGTTAAATATACGAGAACATTTTTCAATACTCACTCTCTCATATAGGTGATATCTTCTGGACTTAGATGAAATATTGGACTAGGTGAACACCTATTGCAAAAATTCTGCAAAAGGCTGACGTTTTGTAGACTCTCTTGTACCGTAGGCACGTATGATACCTTCAGTTCCGTCCAAGGCAGCTCGTCTGGACAGTAGTATGATACTAGAGCGGCCAATCCAACGCCGTCGCATAAGTCTTTCAATTCTCTGATTGGTGGAAAGTTCGGCGGTCTCAACCTGTCACCCTGTGGAACATAGAAATGATATGATAGGCAAAAATAATGGCTGGCAATCTAGGAAGCTTTAATACAAAATGGAAGCAAGTAGCATAACAAGGTTCTCTATAAACCCCTGAAATATCTTCTCGGTAAGTTTGCAGCAATCAACAAACCAAGACCTGTGCAATAATTTAGATTAGTTCACGTTGAAAGATTGTCCTATTTCAAGATATATTTTGCTCATAACTGAGGTATGCAGCTTTCATGTTTGAGTATTTGAAAGTGCAAATTGAATGGATTTTTGGATCTACAATACGGGTGACTGGTGAGCTATAAATAGTCCAAGCGTTAGTTGTAGTTAGGAGACCTCTATACTGATTCAAAACAGGCCATGAAACGTTCTGTTGACATTTCCGTTTTGAGATACAGGATGTAGCTTATGGATTGATTTTTTGGATCAGAATGTACTATGTCGAAATTAAACCTTAGTTATAATGAATGTTGCGGAAATAAATCAGTAGCGTAGTAAAAAATAATACCCTGTGGTCTGTACGAAAATAACACACTGTATATGAAAAATAAATATTATCAACATTTATTCTTGAAAAATAAGAAACATTGTGCCAATAACATGTTTCATTTCGAATGGCACAAATTCATCAATGAAAACACGATTTTTCTAAGACGAGATAAGCCTAGTTTTGGCGCTCTTGTTCCTCGGACAGAGTATAGACTTAACAATTTGCCCCAAATGTCTGTAATTTTCGGATGAAAATGGTCTTAAACGATTTGGTTCGACTCACTGATCAAGAATCCGTGGTCCGTTGTGTAATTTCAGGTTATAAATAATTAAGTATTGGGTATTAAATTTAACGAACCCCGAGTATATCATTGATTTGAACATATTTTGTGGGTAATAACACCTAACAATTTGTTTACGTTGGCAAACGTACTATTAAAAACATATCTCCGAAAGTATTGGTTTCTCAGAGTTGGGAATCATATCAATGGATTCTTATGATATAACTGCATCATAAGAGAAATTAAATTCAAAAATCATAGAAGAAATTGAATTCAACAAGAGTACCAAAAATTATTAATCCGAAACCACCAAACCGATTCTACCCAAACCGAATAACAAACTTATCAGAGATATTCATTCCTCCTATCTACTATGAAAATAATTATATTATATCAATTTTTGCGTCTCTGACTTCACATTTTGGGAAACGCAGATTCGATTCTCTCAACAAAGGAACTCGCTTGTAAAGCTTAATTGTTTTGGGTTCACTGGTTTATGTTACCCTGTGTGGCATCACCCTTGAAATTAATATTTTCCACGAAAAGATAATTGCAAGTAAAATATCTTGTAATACTTCAACCCTTGTAGAAGTATTTATGACCTATTTCCTGTGAAATATTGATAAAATGCATACAACAACTAACACATTGCCAGAGCTGTGAGACTTTTGTCTAGACTATTCGAAGACCCCTAGTCTGTGAAAGTAATTTATCAGCTTTCGCTGATAGATTATATCCAGACAACTAGTGAAAATTAGTCCAAATGGGGGGAGAACTTCGAGATTTTGAATTTCTAAGATTGAACACGCTAGAAGTTCACTGATTGGTGCATTTAGTATGCATTCCTACTACTTTTCGCAATCGACAAATGAGAGTATTTTTGTAACATATCTGGGACGGTTTTAAGATCGAACCCCCAATCATTATTAATATTTCCCCTTTTTTACCCAGATGAAGGAACCTCCTATATTTCCTTCTATCTGGGCTTTTATATACCATTACACAGTTCAATTTCATTACTATGCTTGATCTGTCGCGAAACAATAACATTGTCTTGTCTTCGTTGGCAACTTAGTAGTCACTTCTTCCTTGCTATAAATTTTCATATAGAAGGAAGACTTCAATTGTATCAATATTGCATTGTACAATACTTCGTGCTTGTTATCACATTGTCGGTAACAAGAAAATACATTTTGTTGTTGTGTTAAAAGTGCGTTCGAATATTTCACCACTTCCTATCCTCGTAATTGTTATTTTATTACAAGTAACAACTTACGCAGTAATCAACGAGATTACTACTGGGTGCTTAAAGTTAAGTACACCCCCTTACTCATCCCCCTGATAAAACAATCAGGGTGTATAATTCTGGTCCTTCGAAAATTAATTATATCCTGATAAAAGCATCAGGACTCAACATATGATCCTTCGAATCAAAACTTCCTGATAAACTAATCAGGATTCAACATCAATTGAAACTTAGCCAATATTCCAGTTTTGTTTTCACTGGAGATATTCTGAACCAAATTTTATTAATTTACCAAAGTATATATTTTCATCATCATATGGATTATCCAAGAGCTATATACGATAGCTGTTTATTGTTTATTTTGCATTCAATTATACTTTGTTTGACATGTCTCTTGTCTGTAGGTGAGATGACGATGATGCTATGTATGAACACAGATCATGCAATTCATAGATACAGACGTTTTTTTCGATTACAGCATTCTGTGAAATCATAGAGATACGATTTATTATTGAAATTTTGAAAAATCATATCTCCGAAAGTATTAATTTGTTAGAGTTGAAAATTATATCAATGGATTCTTATGATGAAACTGCATCTTAAAATTTTTTTTTCGTTACTCCGAAATCATCAGGAGGACGATTTTGCCCAATCACGAATATAACCGAGATATTTATCTCCCAAACCTATTCTGAAAATTTCAACTCTCTAGCTCAATCTGTTCGAGAGTTATCGTCTCTATGGCCGGCCGGACAGAACCGATGTTTACCACGGCTTCTTGATCAGTTAGTCGAACCAAATCGTTTAAGACCATTTTCATCCAAAAATTCGAAAATTACAGATATTTGGACAAATTGCACTCTGTTCCGAAGAACAAAAGTCCAAAAATATATGTTATGTGAGCACAAGATTGGTATAATATCATTCTTGAGATAATTGAAATATATTCTGAAATTCTTATACACTGGTTTGTTCTCGTTTATAAGTTATTTTCATATGGGAAAGCATGGCTCATTTCGAACCCAATTAATATACCGAATTGAAAAAAAATTAAAAATATAAGAATAAACTTTAATACCATGTACACTTATCGTTAAGAGTCATCATTATCTGACAGTAGTTCATATTAATATTCATGATGTAGATAGTCTGTAGGAAGCTCGAATAAAACTGAATGACTCACTTTGAATTTCAATTGAAATGAATTGAAGTACCTACAGCAATGAGCTTTCCAAGCTACTGGGTAAGCCATCATTACCAATGTTTATTTTTGTGCATTGAATTTTTGACGAATATTCGCAAAATCCAATCATCTTCAAATAGTCCGGCAGATTGAATGACTCATATATCGGGTGTCCCAAGTTCGAGTGCCTATTAGACGTTCCTGTAGAACTGGGCATATTAGAAAATTATAATAAGCTAAAATATTTTGGAACCCAAGCAACCGGTTTTTTGTGCGCTGGGTCTGGGGGACTGGCGTACTATTATTTTGCCCAAATGTCTGTATTATTCGAAGTTTTTGCCGAAAATAGTCTCAAACGATTAGGTTTGACTCTCTTCTCTTGCCACGATAACTTGGGAACGGAAAGAGATAGCGACTTGAAATTTTCAGGGTAGGTGGTGCATCCAAATGCGACGAACAAGTTCGTTAATATCGGCCCAACGGTTTCAGAGTAAAAAATTTGTTTTCAACCAATACAGATCTTATGATGAAGCTGCATCTTAAAAACAAATTGAATTCAAAAGTTGCAATGTAAAAAAAAATAATTTTTTTCGTTACTCCGAAACTATTAGACCGATTTTGTCCAATAACGAACTTAACCGAGATATTTATCCCTCAAACCTACTCTGACAATTTCTAGCTCATTCCGTTCGAGACTTATCGTGTTGACGGCCAGACAGAATAGATTTCTACCACGGATTCTCGATCAGTGAGTCAAACCAAATCGTTCAAGTCCATTTTCAGCCAAAAATTCGAAAATTACAGACTTTTGGGCAAACTGATAAGCACTCTGTTCCGAGGAACAAGAGCGCCAAAAATACAGACCCGATCGAATTGAAGATTGGTAACTAGTTGTAGAATATCGACATAAATAAGTGTGTGAAATTTTGTGAGGACAGTACCACTAGAAAATTTTAAAAAAATTAAAAAAAAATAGTATGTATCTCACGATAACTTGAGAACGGAAAGAGATAGCGACATTTAAGTTCATTAATTGGCATAATCGACCAAGTGGTCAATTAGAAATAGGTGATTACTTATAGAATGCCGAATATCCTATCCTGGAGTTACTAGAGGCGTATTTTCGTATTTCAATTCCAATGGAATACATATGTTTTTTTTTTTTTTATATCCTTTATTGTGCCAGGCAACTAGGGCCATTACAGTGTTCAATATTTTTCCGAAGACTCTTTAAATTAATTTTTAGGACATGCACCACCACCCAACACCACATCCATGCCCTGAGCGGGATTCGAACCCGCGACCTCCGGCACCACAGCAGGTCTTTATACCCACCGGACCACCGGGGCCGGCTGGAATACATATGTCAGAATTAAAAATTCTGTGATCATAGACTTTTCTCACGTTACTGAAGTCTGTCAAATGGTATGAAATGTATTCATATGTTATAAATGCTGAGAAAACAGTGTATCGGTGCTGAATTTGATTAAAAGTGTCCAATAGAGGTGAGTAGACAATAAAATATGCTCGCAAAAGCTCCTGACTTCACGTCAGTGCTTGAAGCAATTTTTGGCACTCTTGTTCCTCGGAACAGAGTGCTTATCAATTTGCCCAAATGTCTGTAATTTTCGATTTTTCGATGAAAATGGTCTTAAACGATTTGGTCTGACTCACCGATCAAGAATCGGAATGCAATTTGCAGGGTAGGTTTGGAGCGTATATATCTCGGACGAGTTCGTTAACGGGCGAAATCCACCATGCGGTTTCGATGTTATGGACGTTTTTAGTAAAAATATTTTTTATTAATATTTCCGGAACCGATCACTATCTGAAATTTAGCATCAAATTGTAGAATCATGACCTTTATTTGCATGCGAAGTTTTGTACTGATCGGATAGCCATAAAGTGGTAAAACCAAAATTCAAAAATTTCTAAATTTTGTTTCTACAGTAACTCTCGAACGGAATGAGCTTGGCAATAGGTTCGGGAGATAAATATCTCAGTTAATGTCGTTATTGGGCAAACTTGGCCTGATGGTTTCGGAGCAACGAAAATTTTTTTTTTTACATTACAAATTTAAAATTCAATTTTATTTAAGATGCAGTTTCCCCATAAAAATCGACATCATTTTTAACTCTAACAAGCTAATACTTTCGGAGAGATGATTTTTCAAAATTTAAATAATAAATCTTCTGTTTTCACAGAATGCTATAGATATTCTATCTATGAATTATTATATGATCTGTGTTCATACTCGTACATATATCTTGTTTTCCTATAAAAGAGAGACAAATTCATTTTAGCTATCGTAGAATTATGAGGATTATAATATGATATTATAATTTTTGGTGATATTTCAATGCCCGTGGATAATCCATATAATGATGGAAATATATTCTTTGGTAAGTTTATCAGAATGGGTTCCGAATAGCTCCAGTAGAAACAAAACTCGTATATTGGCTAAGTTTCAATTGATATAATATAATTTTGAGAGTGGATTTGAGGAATGAATATCTCGAGTAAGTTCGTAGTTTTTGGCGCTCTTGTTTGAATTTAATTTCTTTCATGATGCAGTTGTATCATAAGAATCCATTGATATCATTCCCAACAATGAGAAACCAATACTTTCGAAGATATGATTTGTCAAAAATTGAATAAGAGCGCCAAAGCTCCTGCCACAGAGCATTCCCCCTTTTTTCTTCATTTCTATTGAAATTATAATTTTGATGAATAGTATATCTAATGAATTTAAGTCGATCTTTCAATAAAATTACGTGAAACGTGAATAATTTCTTATATTATTAGTTATTTCACGAATTTTTCATCTAATGGCACCATTGTATAATTGAACTTATTTGCGTCCTTACGCCACCACAAACAAAGCACTGTTTATTTTCGACCCAACAGTAGTATGTATTTGAAAAGAGACCTTACGCCACCACTAAAGGACTGTTCATTTTCGAACCAACAGTGAATGTATTTATTTGAATGGGTCCTTACGCCACCACAGGCACAGTACTGTTTATTTTCGACCCAACAGTAAATGTATGTATGGTCGAAACTATAATCGTTTGAGACCATTCTCGTCCAAAACGTGGACCAGTTTTTGCGCGTATATTCAGGGGAACATCGCGTTATCGTTTTGCCCAAATGTCTATAATTTTCGATTTTTTCGCCGAAAATGGTCTCAAACGATTGGCTTCGACTCCCTGGTCAAGAATTCGAGGTCAAATTCGATTTTGTCCGGCCGGCTGGCCGTTGCCACGATAACTTGAGAATGGAAAGAGATAGCGACTTGAAATTTTCAGGGTAGGGGCGCATCCCAATAGGACGGACTAGTTCGTTAATGGGCATAATCGGCTCAATGGTTTCCGAGTAATAATTTTGTCTAGAACCAATACTAATCCGATCGAATTGAAACTTGGTGAGTAGTTGTAGAATATAAACTTAAGGACGGTTGTGAAATTTTATGAACATCTTATTGCTAGAAAATTCTTAAAAGATTATTAAAAAATATTATTTACGTCACGATAACCCAAGAACGGAAAGAGATAGCGACTTGAAATTTTCAGGTTAGGTTGAGAATCTGAATGCGCCATTTGAGTTCGTTTATAGGTATAATCGGCAATACGGTTCAGGAATTATACCCATCTGGAATTTGGTTGTTATTCCCTCAATAACTCGAAAAATGCACAACCGATCCAATTCAAACATGGTTATTAGTTGTAGAATGGCCACGCGAAAATTCTTGCAAAATTTTGTGAGGATCGTATAACTAGAAACAATTTTAAAAATCATAGAAAATTATTGAAAAAAATTCTATATATCAGAAGCTATTCGTCCGACACCGCTGAAATTTTGCGAGAGCCTTCAGAACCTAACTCTTCTACCAAGTTCCAAATTTTAACATGATCGGATCTATATTGTTGGAGATCCGAGCAGCCTTGTACGAGTACAGTAGCTGGATGGGTGATCGTTGCCTCGACAACTCTCGAACGAAGGCAGATAGATACTTGCAATTTTCAGGATAGGCTGCACATCTGAATGGGAGAGTTTAGTTAGCTGTTGGCCATTATCGGCTCAACGGTTTCGGAGTTATACCCATCTGGAATATTATTTCCTCGATAACTCAAAAAATATAAACTCGATCGAATTGAAGCTTAGTAGCTAGTTGAAGAATATCGACATGAAGACGTCTGTAAAATTTCGTGAGGACCGTACCACTAGAAAATTTTTAAAAAATTACGAAAAAACATTATGTATCTCATGATTCCTTGAGAAGGGAAAGAAATAGCGACTTGCAGTTTTCAGGGTAGATTGCCCATGTGAATACGACATTTAAGTTCGTTAGCTAGCATAATCGGCCAAATGGTTTTCGAGTTATATCAATCTGAAATTTGGTTGTTATTTCCTCAATAACACAAAAAATACAAATCCGATCCAATTAAAATATGTTTATTAGTTGCAGAATGCCAACGTGAAAATTCTTGCGAAATTTCGTGGGGATCGTAGCACTAGAAATTTTCTTAAAAATCATTGAAAAAAAAATTGGTTCAGGCACTGACGTGAAGTCAAAAGCTTTTGCGCGTATGTTCTCTTGACCATTCTCCATTATTGGACACTCTTAATCGAATTTACCATGGTGAATTCTATTGTTCTCCTGTATTGGACACTCCGAATTTGCCATGCTAAATTAGATATATGGTGGGTTTCACGAAGCTTCGATTAGCTTAATTGTGGATTTAATTCGATGGTTGTATCAAAAATGAACTGAAAGCCGACATAGAATCGTACTAATTTGGCGATTAAGAGCTGTCAAAGCTTTGTGAAACCCACCGTAAGAGTGTCCAATATAGGAGAACAGACAAGAGAATTCACCATGGTAAATTCGATTAAGAGTGTCCAATACAGGAGAATGGACAATAGAACATACGCGCAAAAGCTTCTGACTTTACGTCAGTGCTTGAACCATTTTTTTAAAAATGTTACAGTGGCGCCAAAGCTCCTGGTGGTCTTCCAACTTGTTTTTATCAGTGTTAAATACCTCTTTAGCATTTTACACCCCCCTTCTCAACACTTTGAACACATCTCAACTCTTCGTGAAACAGCCGGTATTCTCATGGATCGCGTTAGTTCACATTGACGCAATGGCAAGATGTAAATGAACATCTTCATCATCCAGAATCTAGAGCAGAGGTTTTATGACGCAGCACGTTTTCGATCGAACAGAGGCACCAATTCATAAAAAAACGCATGTCGATGAATGAGTGCATCGTTAAACACATATCGAATAAAATAGGAGGGAATTAATTAAACTGAAGTTGCTAGATGGAAAACTCTGTCGAGTTATCTACGTTGTTGTTGAAATGCCCGTTCGTCAGCTTCTGGAATCTTCATAATTAATTTTTCCATGCATTTTGTACTCAGTTAAAGTGTTAGTGTCGATAAAAAAACTCGTTAAGCTGTGAAGGTTATTGTTTTTATGATGTAGAGAAATGGCAGTCTCGGGTAATCTACTGAAAGTTCTGAATAGGTTGGATGGTTCAACTATAGGAACTATCTTATCCGCAACGATAAAATTTCGATTAAATTACTCGAATTTTGTGTAATATTTTTTCAGTTTGTTCATGAAGGTAATTCCATTATCGACCATTATCTTTCGAATGAAATAATCATTCCTAATTTTCTAGCTTCTATCAGAAGACATACCAATGTTTCTCCTTCGTTAATTAAATATTCAATTGAATATATAGGCTGTTTCTATTTCAATGTCGAAGTAAGTCATGACAAAAACCTCAAATGAGACCCCATTTTTTTAATTAGTCAGATGGAATCTACGTCAAATTGGTTCAAGCCCTGTGGACAGGAGCTTTTTGGCGCTCTTGTTCAAACAGACAAATTATCTCCGAAAGTATTGGTTTCTCAGAGTTGGGAATTATATCAATGGATTCCTATGATAGAAATACATCATGAAAGAAATTAAATTTTAAAAAAATGCTTAAAAAATTATCTTATAAAATGAGAGAGCAATCTACAATGCTTAAATGCCTTAATGCTTCAAAAATTGTCATTAAATATATTTATAAAGATTAAATGAGCAATCTGCAATGATTCAACCTCGTGGAATGGGTTGTTGCAACTTAGACTCGGTGCATAGTTTTCACAACTCGAAATACCTAAGGAATGTATCATCGAAATGTCTAGAGCAAGGCTGGAGACAATCATAGCAGATTGTCCATTTATTCCTGATATTTGAGTAGGTAGTGGATTACGAACAAATTATTTTAATAGTTCAAAATATATTAATAAAATACTATCCTCTTTTCATAATTTAAAATTTAATAGTACATGCCACTAACACATTCTTTTCTGTATTATGAACCTTAACTCAAGAAAAAATGATTGATACACAAATGTAGATCCATATTTCAGTATTTTTTAGCAAGCAACATTATGAAAATACTGTGTATAGGAACATGTCTCACTACTTAAGGAAGTAAAAGGTAATATTAACCTCAGTGGTCAACGAACACTAATTTCTTTTGATGATTCCATTATGTTCTCCTTTCCTATTGCCGCCATAAACTACATCAAAACACTATTGTATATATTCACAAATTCAAGAATCGAATACTTTCCAAGAGAAAATAACAACTATGAATTGATAATCTCTATTAGCTAGAAAAGATGACATTTATGAATAGTGATCACAGACATATTGTGTGTTCACATTCTGTGAATACATATTACTTACGATGTATTATTGAAACTCTGAAACATATATCTCCGAAAGTATTAGCTTGTTAGAGTTGAAAATGATAACAATGGATTCTTATGATGAAACTGCATCTTAAAAAAAATTGAATTCCAAAGTTGTAATGTAAAAAAAATATTTTTTTTCGTTACTCCGAAACTATTAGACCGATTTTGCCCAATTACGAACTTAACCGAGATATTTATCCCTCAAACCTACTCTGAAAATTTCAAATGTCTAGCTCATTCCGTTCGAGAGTTATCGTGTTAACGGCCGGCCGGACGGATGGACGGCCGGACAAAATCGATTTCGAACACGGATTCTTGATCAGTGAGTCAAACCAAATCGTTCAAGACCATTTTCAGCCAAAAATTCGAAATTTACAGACATTTGGGCAAATTGATAAGCACTATATTCCGGGGAACAAGAGCGCCAAAAATAGTCAATTTTTTATAATACATACTACTGCTTCACTTACCAAATATCTCGGGAAATAAACATTTTAGAGTAGTTGTATATATTATAAAAAATAAACTATTTTTTAACGTAGATTCCAGCTGACCAATAAATAAATGGGTTCTCATTTGAAAAAAATCGGTTTTGAGGTTTTTGTCATGACTGACTTTGACATTGAAATAGAAACACCCTGTATGTTCAATTGAATTATTAAATAACGAAGGAGAAGCATTGGTATGTCTTCTCATAGAAGCTAGGGAATTAGGAATTTTTCCAAGAATTCATTTCTGCTAACAAAGCTTAATGAATGAATTGAAACACACACAATCATTTCGGCTGCTCCATTCCAAAACACAGTATGCGAAAATAATGGAATTGTGTGGGAAACGAGATTTAGTGTTTTTGTTTGGCCCTGAGACGTTTTTAAAGCAATTTTTTTTATTTTACGGTTACGTGTTACAGTTCGTCGTATAATTTTTTCTACATAATCAAATTGTACATATCTTTAGTTGTTACTATAGATTTGGCACATGCTTGGTTTTGGTATTGAATATGAAACATTTTTGCTGGTTTCAAATCCGAGTATCTGCATCAAAATTTGAATAAATAACAGTTTATTATATTTCACCGAATTCAAGATAACAAACAGTTTAATTATGTCTAACGTTTATTAGTTTAGAAACACTACAATAGTTTAGAAATACTACAACCAAAGAATCTACTACATACTATCCTCTAAAATGCTGTTGCCATACTCCTCGACTGAATCTGGAGCAGAATCGCAGAATCTGATCATGTCTTTCAAATGGCCAAAACAGAGTATCTGGTATATACTGTGTTTTGCTCTGGGAAAAGCAGATGCTGTGTTTTGAAATGTGAAGATGAGAAAATTTGTGCAGATACTGGGTTGTGGTTATGTCATATCTCTAAATCTATTGAAATTATCAGCAAAGGGGCTAGGTTGAAAGATGCGTCCAAACACAGTATATCCAAATATTAAGAAATATCATTTTCTGAAAAAATGTTAGTTACTGTGTTTTGCAATGGAGCAGCCGATTTCCATCGTAGACTAAAAGGGTTGTGCTTCTTAAGGAATATTATCAATCAAATTTGGGATCAAGACTTTCAGACACATTTGTTTTTTTTTTATTCAATATATAAAACTGCCATTTTTCCAGAAGAGCATTTATTCAAATTTATAATCAATAGCTGATCATGCATCACTGAAATCTTCTACAAATTTCATCGATGATAAGATTGGACCAACATTTCTTTTTATTTTCCACATAATTAATGAGATACATAATAGAAGATACTGAACTAAAAACTCTTCCTTTTGAAATTCCATGTGTTTTAGAGCATACAATTTTGTTTACTCCAACTATTTGCGTCAGTACAAGAACACACAATGTAACTATATGAATATTCCCAGAGGTAAGTCCTACTAATACTTGGAAAGTATAGTTTGTAGAGAGTATAGTGGAAAAAATATTTTGTTGAAAATAAAAATAATATGCATGAATTGAAGAGCAGTCATTAAAAATTTCGAAAGGTTTATCAGAATTTTTCTGCAAAAAATGCAAACTTTAATATTGGACATTCAATGGTTTTTCTCCAGGTTTCTCTCCTAGACTCTGAAAAATATGTATAAAAAAAAATTTTTAACTCTTTTGAAATTGCTTCTAGGTTAGAAACAATAGATATTTGTCAGAATCAACAATATAGAACAAGTCGACTCCATAAGTTTCCTTTTAACTTCATTTCGTTAAAAATACAAAACAATTTTGCAAATTGCTCAATTGGCTTTAAAGTTAGGTTTTGAAAGGCTCTCGCCAAATTTGAGCAATATCGGACGGATAGTTTCCGTGATATAGAATGTTTTCAATGATTGTTGCGCGTATGTACTGGGGAACATCGCGTTATCATTTTGCCCAAATGTCTGTAACTTTCGAATTTTTTGACGAAAATGGTCTCAAACGATTTGGTTCGACTCCCCAATGAAGAATTCGAGGTCAAATTTGATTCTGTCCGGCCGGCCGTTGCCACGATTACTTGAGAACGGAAAGAGCTAGCGACTTGAAATTTTCAGGTAGGTGGCGCATCCCAATACGACGGACAAGTTCGTTAATGGGTATAATCGACCCAATGGTTTCCGAGTAATACTTTTGTTTTCAACCAATATAAATCCGATCGAATTGAAACTTGTAAATTGTAACTATTCGTCTGAAATTGCTGAAATTTTGCAAGAGCCTTTAGAACCCAACTCTACTGCCAAGTTTTAAGTTTTAACACGATCGGTTAAATATTGTTGGAGATTCGAGCAGCCTTGTGTGAGTTCAGTAGATTGGTGACCGTTGCCTCGATAACTTTCGAACAAAAGGAGATAGCGACTTGCAATTTTCCGGGTAGGTTGCGTATCCGAATGGGAGAGTTAAGTTCGTTTTTGGGCATAATCGGTTTAACGGTTTCCGAGTTATAACCACCTGGAATATTATTTCCTCGATAACTCAAAAAATAAAGATTCGATCGAATTGAAGCTTGGTAACTATTAGTAAAATTTTTCATGGTAAATTCGAATTAAGAGTGTCCAATACAGGAGAATGGACAATAGAACATACGCGCAAAAGCTCCTGACTTCACGTCAGTGCTTGAACCAATTTTTTTTTTAAATTCTGTAGTGTTTCGCAAAAATTTGGGCGTCGACATTCTGCAACTAATTATGATGTTTGAATTGGATCGGATTCGTATTTTTTGGGTAATTGGGGAAATAACAACAAAATCTCAAATGGGTATAACTCCAAATCCATTTAGCCGATTGTGCATATTAACGAATTTAAATGTAGCATTCGGATGCACAACCAAGCCTGAGAAAATTGCAAGTCGCTATCTCCGTTCTCAAATTATTGTGAGATACATAATAATTTTTTAAAAATTTTCTAATCACGATAATCACGAAATTTCACATAGTTCTTTATTGTACTGGTATTCTACAACTAGTTACCAAGTTTCGATTCGATCGGATCTGTATTTTTGGCGCTCTTGTTCCTCGGAACAGAGTGCTTATCAGTTTGCCCAAATGTCTGTAATTTTCGAATTTTTGGATGAAAATGGTCTCAAACGATTTGGTTCGACCCACTGATCCAGAATCCATGGCCAAAATTGATTATGTCCAGCCGGCCGTTAACACAATAACTCTCGAACGGAATGAGCTAGAAATTTTCAGAGTAGGTTTGGGCGATAAATATCTCGGTTAAGTTCGTTATTGGGCAAAGTCAGCCAGATGGTTTCGGAGTAAGAAAAAAAAATTATTAGCATTACAAATTTTGAATAAAATTTTTTTTAAGATGGAGTTTCATCATTAGAATCCATTTATTTTATTCTCAACTCTAACAAACTAATATTTTCGGAGATATGATTTTTCAAAATTTCAATAATTATACTTAATTCTATATGATTTCATAGAATACACTCTAATTATAATTTGCTGATGTATGTAAATCCAACATGAGATCAGTCATAGACCTACGTTTTGAATTTAATTACGAAAATTATTGAAAATGGACGCATATAAGTCAAATTTAAAAAGTGGGAAAGCCCTGTGTACGGTAGATTTGGCGCTCTTGTTCAAACTTTGACAAATCATAACTCCGAAAGTATTGGTTTCTCAGACTTGGGAATGATAGCAATGGATTCTTGTTTAATTTATTTTATTTTATGACGCAATTTCATCATATGAATCCATTGATATCATTCCCAACTGTGAGAAACCAATACTTTCGGAGATATGATTTGTCAACATTTGAACAAGAGCGCCAAAGCTCCTGCCCATAGGGCTTTCCTACTTTTATAAAAAAAAATTAGTACTCGGAAACCATTGGCCGATTATGCACATTAACGAACTTGTATGTCGCATTTGGACGCGCCACCTACCTTGAAAATTCGCTATCTCTTTCGTATTATCGTGGCAACGGTCTGATATCGAATTTGTCCCCAAATTCTTCATCAGTCAGTCGAAAATTACATTTGGGCAAAATGATAGCACGCTGTTCCACAAAACATGCGCGCAAAAAGTTTTTTTATCTTTGGTGTTGTTTCTTTACAGTTTATATGCAACATTGTTTTATATTATCGCTTCTTGAAAATATCTAATGTTTTCAACGCAGAAGCAATTTCAAAAGAATAAAAAAAAATTTAAAGATATTTTTTGGAGTTTGTGAAAAAAATCCAGAAAAACAAAACATTGAACGATGAATGCATCTCCCAAAGTATCCTTTAGTGATTCTTCAAAATTATTGTACTTTGACCAGAAATCCGAACAAACGCTCTATAAATGAAGTTTATGCATCGATTTGCTGCAGACAAGCAGACGGAATACCTTATCGAAAAATGAAAGGAACGAGAAAGACTTAGGAATTATCCTTGAAAATATTGAACCGCCTGTCTGTACGTCTGATGAGTCGCCTTGTACCTAAAGTCAACAGAAGGATATTTCAAAATAATACGACAATCGTCGACCAGAACAGAAGGTACGATAATTATTTTCATTAATTACCGAAGAAAAAATCGATTAATCCAATACTTACGTCTCCTCCGTTTGTCGCACCAGAACCAAGGTCCTGCTCGATCTTCCGTTTGAGCGCTTCGCACGCGTGCGAGATCCACATCACGAGACCCTGTTCGTGGTTCTCCGGAGTCGCTGAGGGCGCGTTCCTATCGTGACAGAAACGTTGGACCGCCGCAAGAACCCTGTCCGGGGTGACCACTTCTTTCGCGTAAAGCGTCATTATGGACTCGATGACCGCCATGTGCGCATTCTGGAAAGAAAATTATCCATGAATAAGATAATAATATGTAATTTAAAAACTTAACTAAAGCACAGAGTTAGTGCCGAGAAAATAAACGCGCTCGATCACCGAATGACGCAGAAATTTCACTGATTTGTAACACCTAACAAGTTCGTAATTCAAGAGAAATAGCGTGTGTGAATAAAGTAAGGAACAAAATTCAAACTGCGTTATTGAATGTTGTATATTTGTATATTGTTGTAGGGGGTTACGTTGCACTGCGACCTTAACGTCTATTGCGCCCCCCCGTCAGAGCTGTCGATGTCATCACCATCTATATATGAATTTTTTGCTGAACATTCACGAGATATAGACGTGTTTATAGTGCTCCGGACGAGTTGTATTTCTGTGTCTTATAATTCGAAGTTTTCAAATCGAATTTCTGCACAGTAAGTTTAGTTTATTGGTATCCATCTCCTTCTTCTAGTTTAATATTAACTTAAGCGTTTCTTTTCATTTTCGGTTGATTTCAATTCGAGTTAATTACTCGCTTTGTTTTCATTGTTGCATCTGTATGACCTTGAACTAATTCGCTCTACCTAATTACATCGGAAACTAGTCTAACGCTCGGCTCCTTCAGCGGCGGCGTCCACGGGGTCGGACTGGGTGTACCTGGAGTACTTCGAATAACGGGTTCATTCGCTTGCATGATTGCGTTTTGATCTCGGCCTCCCTTTCTCTCACTCATCGTTCCTTTCCGTGGCCTTCCTGATCTGTGTAAGTCTTCCCTACGGGCCCAGGGGAGTGAAGCTTGTTGTTTTTGTGAAGTTTTCCCTACCTTGGTATCCCTTGAGAATAATGCCGAAAAATTGTGTCATGTGCAGTATGCCATTTTCTGCAGGTACTTTGCCTGTCTCCTGCCATACATGCAGGGGAATGTTTCACCCTTCCTGTGTTGATATCACGAGCAAAGAGTTGGAGTATTTGAGCGAGACCAATGCCAAATGGAAGTGCCCTTCTTGCACCAACTCCGGTCGCTTACTTCGTAGCGGCTCCACCAGCACCGTGACCCGATCAACCTCCCCTTCACTATCACAAGATTCGAGTATGAATGAAGCCATTACACTGAGGCATTTCAATGAGCTCATGGAACAAATGCGAGCTATGACAGCGGGTCTGGAGAGAGTCGGGAGAAGAGTGGACGATCTCTTCTCTAAACTGGACTTGTGTTCTACCACTCTGAGTGAACATTCCAATACTCTGGCAGTTCACGAAACGTCTATTCACGCATGCAAGTCCGACATAACTTCTCTTCAAAACGCTCATACATCTCTGTCTCATAACTTAACATCTATTGTCGACAAAATAGCCTGCGTTGAGTCGAAACTACCTACCACCCAACCAGACGCTCCTACTGGTGTCTTGCCGGATATCATGGAGAGAGTGAGGAAGTCTTTCAATGTGATCATCACCAACCTTCCTGAGAGTGACGATAATAACGACGTGCCTGTTGTGGGGGAGATTGTTGATTTTATTTCCACCAGTTCTAGTAAACACTTGACTAATGCTGTGAGAATCCAGTCCAAGGATAAAACAAGGCCACGCTGGACCAGGCTTACCTTTTCTAACCCTGAGGTTGTTTCGAATATATTAAGGAACAGGTCATCCCTTAAAGGCAATTCAAAATTTCGTAACATCAAGATCCAAGATGACAAGACCAGGGGTCAAATTTCTGAACTTAACTCACTTCGAGACGAGCTTAAGAGAAGGCAGGCTCTGGGGGAAAGCGACATAACCATTAAGTATACTAAAGGAGTGCCATCTATTGTACCAATGCTGCCTAGAAGGAAAAATACTGTTTCAAAAAACTAGTGTACCTGAACACCTGGCCTGTTGTATACACAAATATACAATCTCTTTCTTCAAAATTTCCTGAACTTCTTTCATTTGTTCAATTACACAAACCTTATATGCTATTTATTTCTGAATCCTGGTTGCAACCTAACGTACCTAACTCTATCTTTGATATTTCGGGCTACACTCTCTTCCGAGATGACAACCTTAATTGCCTGGGTTATCGAGGTGTTTGCATTTACATTAGTTCCCACATATCTTCAGCCTTTGATGTCGAACTGATGCATCGTGATTGGGCAGGGATTGATAACCTGTTTCTGAAAATCACACGACCTTGCTTCTCTCTATTGGTTGGCTGTATTTACAGACCTCGTCCTAGTTCTGCTGATCGAGATTGCGCCGACTTTATACAGCAGTCCTCCTTGGAGTATGGCAACATGTTGATCACAGGAGACTTTAACTGCCCGGACATTAGTTGGCCTTTGACTTATTTGCCCTCAGTCAACTCACCATCTCTTCCATACGCTGAAATAGTTACCAACTCAGCAGTTCAGCAGTTGGTGGACCAACCAACCAGATATCGCCCGGGTCAGAATCCATCCACGCTTGATCTCTTCTTCACATCCGATGCAAACATCCTATCGGAGATTAATTATCTGCCACCTTTCGGGAAATCTGACCACTCGACATTATCAACTGAAATTCAACTCCATATTCCTTTCCCCCAGCGCAACCAATCCAAAACCATTAGAACAGTGAATTACAATGGTGTTTCTGCGGATCTATCTTCGATGAACTGGAACTTACTCCTTGCAGACCGGGGGGTAGAAATTATGTGGTCAACCTTCCTATCTACTCTTGAGGATATCATGGCTTCTAACACGCTCATAAAACACTTAAAATATAACCCTAAAAAGCCATGGATCGATGATCGTGTTTTAAATTTGATAAGACGAAAGAAAGCTCTATGGCAAAAGTACCTGAGGACAAGAGCCAGTTCAGACTACAACAACCACCGTAGCTTTTCTAATTATGTCAGTAAAGAAATTCAGTTAGCCAAGGCAGCATTCGAGAACAAATTAGTTTTCTCCAAGAACTCAAAAAAGATATTTAAATATGTGCGATCATTTCTCAACTCCAAAGTTGGGAATCCAATAGTGAGGAGGCCCGATGGGAGTATGTGTGAGGGCGCGGCGGAGTCAGCAAACCTGCTTGCTGAGGTCTTTTCTTCGACTTTCACTTCGGAACCTCTGGGACCGGTTCCATCATGTCCTGCGATGCGGTCTGGTCCGGAAATCTCAGATATTTCCATCAATGAGAGCATGGTTGAGGGATACCTTTTGAAGTTGAAACTGGATACTTCTCCGGGTCGTGATGACATCACTTCACGTTTGCTCAAAACTTGCGCCAAGGCAATGGCAATACCCTTAACTATTATCTTCTCCAAGTCATTTTACCATTCTTGTCTTCCATCAGATTGGTTATCTGCCACTGTTACTCCGGTCTTTAAAAAAGGTGATAAATTGTCACCCACAAACTATCGTCCTATTAGCCTGGTGTCCTCAGTTGCCAAGGTTCTGGAGCGGATCGTATGTGATCAACTGATGGAATTCTCGATGAGGCAGTCTATTATACCGCCAGAACAGCACGGCTTCATTCCCGGTCGCTCTACTACCACAAATCTCTTGACCTGTTTGTCTGATTGGACTAGATCTTATGACCGCGGCATTCCGGTGGACGTAATATACCTGGACTTTTCTAAAGCCTTCGATCGGGTTCCACACAGGCGACTCATCTCCAAGCTCGAACATCGTGGCGTCAGAGGGAAGCTTCTGGATTGGATCTTGGCCTTCCTGTCTGGTAGATCCTTTCGCGTGAGAGTGGGTGATACCCTTTCTTCTTCCGATGTGCCAGTTGTGTCAGGCGTACCACAGGGGTCAGTTTTGGGACCAATTCTCTTCTTGCTGTATACAGCTGATTTGCCACGCATGCTGAGATCTTCTTGTCTACTTTTCGCGGACGATACCAAGCTATATAATTATCCTCTTTCCAACTATGTCACTCTCCAAGAGGACTTGAACGCGTTAAAGAGCTGGTGTTCCACTTGGTTGTTGCCTTTAAACATCGAGAAGTGTTCAGTACTGCACATTGGAAAGAATAACCCTTTTCATGAATACCAAATAGACGGTAAAACTCTGCGGTCAGTTACTCATTATTGCGACCTTGGATTAACTGTTTCTAGTGATTTATCTTGGTCTCAGCATGTCTCCCAAACTGCCAGCCGAGCCAAGCAGGTTGCTTTTCTCCTGCTAAAATCCTTCCATGGCTGTAGTGCCAGGACATTCAGCCAACTCTACAAGTACCATGTGCGCCCCATTATGGAGTACGCAGGTCCTGCTTGGTGGCCTTCCTCCCGAGCGGACGCAGTTCTTTTGGAGTCGGTCCAACGATGGGTGACGCGCTTTCCTTACGGCTTCGTACGACCTTCATACGAGGAGTTTGCCCTACTTTGAGGATAGGAGAACTAGAGGTGACATTATATTTACCTTTTGTGCCCTTCACGGCCGTTTTGGTGAGGATGTGCGTCGCCAATACTGTTTGAATACCAATCACTTGAGAGGCCATTCGCTCAAACTTGGAAGAGAGAATTTTCGGACATCCCAGAGGCAACAATTCATCACCAATAGGGTGTTCCATCTCTGGAACAGGTTACCCGACGACCTGGTAAATGCATCTTCCACCAATGCTTTCAAGAACGGATACGACCGCTGGATCACACAACGTTGAAAATTATCCTTCTTTTATGTGCTATATTTTCATTTTTATGCTAAAATGTATATTTTGTTTGAATGTCATTTTTTAGTTTGAGTTTATAGGTTTGTATACCTCTACTCTTATTGTGGTTATAATAATAATAATAATAATTCCGCCTTCCAGTTCCAGAGTTCTGATGAACTCCAGTATCTGGGATGGATTCAAGGAGGCTAGGTCTTCGCTCCTGCAGGTTTCTTGCCTAAAGCATTCCTTGCGTTGATTTGAGATGGCGAGGCATTCCGTTATCAGCTGATCACGAGTTTCATCCTCAGAATCTGCACTGATCAGTTTCTGCTAGCCAAAATCTTATCATATACTTCCTAAGGCCGTTTAGTGCCCTGTGAGGAAATCAGTGAGGAGGTGCAGCGTGTTCTTACTGAGGTCCATATATTTCTTGGATCGGACAGTGTCAAGTCTATTGTGCCCCCCGTCAGAGCTGTCGATGTCATCACCATCTACAGTTCGCCTTCCAGATCCAGAGTTCTGAGAGTTCAAAGAGGCTACGTCTTAGCTCCTGCAGATTTCTTGCTCGAAGCATTCCTTGCGTTGGTTTGAGATGGCGACGCATTCCTTCATCAGCTGATCACGAGTTTCATCCTCCTCCCCACAGAATCTGCTCCGGTCAGTTTCTGCTAGCCATAATTTCAGCATATGCTTCCTAAGGCCGTTTAGTGCCCTGTGAGTAAATCAGTGAGGAGGTGCAGCGATTTTTTTGAAGTGATACATTCCAGGGAGAGATCTCCAGAAAATACCTACAATTTTTTTGAGAATATAACACACTGAGAGTCCTGGAATCACCCACCATAGGGCCCTTTGCATCTCTGCGGAGCGTGGTATATCTCTCCATTCTAGATTTGTTCCATGGACTGCCTGTTTCTATCCTCTGTCTGTTTCTTCTCCATTATGGTTGTCAAGATCTTGAAACCATCTTTCCATTTGCTCTCATTACCGAGCATCTCTTCCACAATTCCCTGACAAGTCAGGTTATCCCCGAAGAGGGTCCTTAGCACCCGTATTTCTACTGTCCACCTTTCACATTCCAGTATCATGTGTCCGACGCTATCATCCGAATTGCACGTTTGGCAGTTCGGCTGATCAGTCTTTCCGATTCTTTCCCTGAAGACTTGTGAAGGAGCCGTGTCCCGTAAGTATTTGTGTGAACCAGTAAATGGTTACCTTGGCCGGCAGCTTATCCACCTGCTTAAATCTGCATGGATTTCCTTGGTCTATCTTGCAGCTCTCTGCTGTGACTCCCACCTATCTTGCCTGCCTTATCCTGATCTGCCTAGGCACACCAGGTCGGTGTCCATGAGCATTCTCATACAGTCTTCTCCTTTCCTCGATCTATTGGAGGCGTGCCCGCAATTACCTGCACTGTCGCTGCGGAGACCGTGCGGTAAGCGCAGCAAACCCTTTGCAATATTACTCTTTGCGCTGCCATTATTTTCCTTCTATATTTTTCCGTACCATACGCTTTTGCCCAGGCCGGCGCACCGTACAGTGCTACACTGTGGGCTACCGAGCTCAACAGTTTCCTGCTGTATTGTCCAGGCCAATCCGTTATCAAGGAAGGTATTTAACCTTGGTCTTTGCTACCACCACCTGTCCGTGAATGGAAATCTTTATCCGCCCACTTTTCCTCCGCCCCTTCAGAAGTCCAACCTCCGTTTTACCAACAGCAATTTCTAAACCGTTTATTCCTCATGGATGCATCCACCCTTCCGAGGGATTCATCAACGCCCCCCTGCAGGTCTTTGATCGAATTAGCTTACCAGCAGAGCTAAGTCATCTGCATAGGCCATCGGTTTTACTCCTACTGGAAACCTCAGTCTGAGCACTCCATCGTACATAATGTTCCAGAGAGTCGGACCGAGGACCAAGCCCTGCGGTACCCCCATAGTACAAGGGTGCTCACCGGGCCAATCCACAGCCACCTCTCCGAAAAGTATGAGCCGATGACGTCTATAATCCCCTCTGACACTCGTGCATGTCTCAAAGCTTCCCCATCTAGCCGTGTTGAAGGCGTTCCTGACGTCGATGAGGACTATAACGACGAATCTCTCCGCTGCCTCTTCGACCCAGCCAATCACTTCCCTCACGGCGCTGGTAGTCGACCTGCCCTCCCTAAAACTGTGCTGGCTACTAGACAGGACTCCTCGGGGCCCTGTCTCCGCATTAAGCCGGTTAAGGATGATCCTCTCATACAGCTTACCTACCGTGCTTGTGAGGCATATCGGTCGGTATGCTGACGGGTCCTCCGGCTCCTTCCCTATCTTGGGGATCAGGACCAGTCTCACATGTTTCCACTCACTAGGAAACTTCTTAGAGTTCCATCAGTGCTAAAATAGACTCCAGAGGGTCTCCAAATTATCTACTGCCAGTTTCACTAAGGCCTCTACCGGTATTCCATCAGGTCCCGGTGCGATTTTTCTCTTTGAGTTCCCGATCGCATCTTCTACCTACCTCGTCCTAATTTTATCGTAGGACTCGGGTGGAATCACCCACCTGGGGTTCCCTACTGTACTGGGAATGCCAAAATACCATAAAGCAACTGGCTAGAGGCAATAGGATAATCTTTCTATGGGTGCCAGAGCACTGTGGTATTCAAGGAAATAGAAAGGCCGATGAACTTGCATATAGAGTCTACAGGGTAGCACCTAATGGGCCACAACCCTTCTGTGGGACTGGAAAAGACCACTACAGGGCTGCAGTTCAAGAATGGGAGCTAAATAACAGAACAGCTCTATGCAGAAATACTCCAGGACTTATACAGGTAAAAAGACTCGTAGATTTCTCATCATCCTATACCAGAAAGCTCCTGCAGCTGCCACAAGCTGGGCTTCTGTAATGGAGGGCACTGCCGGTATAAGTACCGCCTGTACCATACGAGCGAATCAGCAGACGAAACATGCAGGCTCTGTGGACCGGAAAAGCTAACATTCGAACGTATAGTTTGCATATTTCCGGAGCTGACCAGTCTAAGAATTTTACATATGTGTGGACCAGTTCTAAATCCTCAGGATAGCTAAGGCTCCTACGGAGGTCATCAGGTATATTAACACCACTGACAAGGTCCTTAGGATTGAATAAGTAGGGTAATAGAATAAAAGATCGTATCGGTAATAGTTCTGAAGGGCTGGACCAAGCCGCACTACCCCGTTCTAATAATAATAATATTTGTACTGCAATAATATCTTCGATATTGTAAAATATCTTCTTCTTTCTCACCATTCGTAGAGGATTCGTTTGAATCAAAATCGTTTCTGTCAATTGACAATCCGATTCGTTGATGAAAGCGCCTTTCCTCGATAACGTCTGAAGAATGGAACCATGGTTGAGGTTATTGTAATTCGGGTCCGAGAAGATATTGCCGAGAGCCATACAGTAGAGTTCCGCGTTAGCCAGGCCTCCCATGATCTGCGGTTTGAGACATTCCTTATCCTGAAAAAATAAAAAAGATAATCAGGTCAGATATTGTCATATTCATCCGAAATTTCAGAAAAAGTTGATGATGAAACTTTGATCTGCGTACACCCATAGAAGGAATCAGATCTGCCGAAGATAAAACTTTGGAAAGTTAACATACTTTTTGAAAGACTAACTGATGTGATTCTGGGTATCTAGATACTCTTTGCAAATAGGAGCTTAAATACTTATTTCAAGATATTTTTTTTAGATTACCGATTGGATACTTTCTTCGTTCCTATATACAGGGTGTTTCACGAATGATTGTACAGGCTGTCAGTGCAGATGCACGCCATTTTGGTGAGTATAAATCAGTGTTCGAAATATGCCCTTACTATATTTGTTTAAAATATGCAGGATGTTTTATGTTTTTTATCAAAAACTTTCAATCAGCATAACTCTTAAACGCCTGGCATGGATCTCCATGAAAATTTCAGAGAATGAGTATAGGCCTATGCCTAATATTCGCTCATAATGACTTATTGATAGCGCAGATACGGACTGAGAAAATCATTTTCTTTCTTCCACATCTTGTAAAACACCCTGTACATCACATTTTCAAGAAGTGACATTCTTCTTAGAATCTACAATAAATACTCTTTCAAACAATCCTATTGGCAATAATAGCACACTTGACATCAATATTTTGTGAACCATTGAATATCTAGAATTTTCAATTCATAATAAACACAGACCTGTGTGTCTCCGAATAATGCGTTAATACATATTGAATGAATTTAATTTTTCATTATCATGACTCCAGGGATGTGGTGCATCTTATTTCAACAAATACACAAATTCAGGGTTACCCAAAAGAGTGTTTCAAAAAAATACTGCTATGTTCAAAAACATGGTTCAAATGATAGAAACTCATGTTCTCGAATTATTTATCTTCGAAAACTCTTTGTTTTAAATAAAGGATGGTAGCAGAATCAAAGATTTCATAGAAACAAAAAAATCACAAAAAAATATTAAACATTGAAGTTAACTCATTATAAAAGAGAATTAAAGGAATGAGAATGAGATTTGTTCTCGAACATTCCCCTATTTCTTTTTGACACTTGCTAACTCTTGTATTGAATGTGTTGGATGCAGCTTTCATTGGCCATTCTGGTCTATTATTTATCTCCTCACATACAACTTGAATCGATCTGTAGCTTCAGGTTTTATGTACCATTTATTTTCAATGCTATGTGAAGGATCATAGAAGATTTTCGTATACTCTGAATCCAACCCGATATGAATTAACGCATTATTCGGAGATTCGCAGGTCCGTGTTTATTATTAATTGAAAATTCCAAATATTAAATGGTTCATAAAATATTGATGCTAAGTGTGCCATTTTGACAATGGGCTTGTTTGAAAGAGTAATCATTGTAGATTCGGAGAATTTCACTTCTTGAAAATTCGATGTACAGAGTTTTACAAGATGTGGAATAAAGAATAGTATATTCTAAAACAAGTTGCAGAATGGGCTCCTATTAAAACACGAATGCGAAATTCGAAAACGAGCGACAAGGAACGAGTGTTCGAACGCAAGAGTGTTGGAATTGCCTTCTGCAACGAGTATTAGACGATATTTTCTCTATTTCAGGCAAGTTTTGAAAATACTATTGAAATTTAATGAAAAATTCGGATTATACATCCTAGTGACTTTTGTATTGTATCTTGGTAGTTGGTGTGACTGTTACGAAAGTTGACAGATTACGGAATTTGAATTTGAAACGTACGTAGGGCATGGAGATCAGATTTAAAACAGTTTCCTAATAGCATGAATGATTCAAAATTAGCAGAAGGAAATCTCTAGTACCATATTCTTTAATGAAAATAAAGCTTTTCCTCAACAATTATTTCACTATATCCAGATTATATTGTATTGTCAATTGACGTGTGTTGAAATTCTTTAGGATCGAATGTCAGTACTGACTACCACATAACGAAAAATATAATTAGAAACAATGCGGGAATGAGTTCATTCCAGCACTGTTTTCAGTGCTGGAATGGACTCATTACGATACTGAAATAGAGAAAATAATTTTCTCAGTCCGGACCTACGCCATCAACAAGTCATTAGGAGCAAATCTTAGGCATAGGCCTATACTCATTCCCTGAAATTTTCATGAAGATCCATGCAGGCGTTCAAGAGTTATGCCGATTTAAAGTTTTTGATCAAATACATAAAACATCCTGTATCTCTTAAACGAATACAGTTAGGACATATTTCGAACACTGATTTAGATTCACCAAAATGTCCTGCATCTGCGCTGAAAGCCTGTACAACCACAATCACAAACACCCTGTAGGTTAGGTACCTTAAATCGGACATGTAATGACGCACAACAGAAATTATCTACGACATACGGAAATCTTTCTAACAACTCTGCCTTTGATATGAGAATAAGTACAAGTAGATTCTGATGTGTAACGAACAAAAAAACAAGCAATATTGTATCGCCTTAAATGGAAATTATGTCGATGAATAAAAATGAATTTTACGAAAATATTGTGTTTTTCTTACTTAATACGGAAGCTTTTGAATCCGCGTGCTATAAAATGGATCAAATGATGTTTCTGAATATTGTTTCTGTTAACATTGACCAAATATGTAATTTTACATGACTGATATCAATATGGTCAAGTTTCTGTTTATGGGTTTGAATGAATCATGATAGAAAGTGATTCATATGATAGAAAACTATGGATAATTCACTATTTCTCCATGGAAAATTATCGAGAATTATTTTTACTACCAAGATACCATCAGTTTCAGATTAAAACATCGTCGTATATGGTGAGAAACTAGTTCTTCAAATATTTCTAGAGGATATGAAAAAACGGCTGGAAGGTTCACTAGTTTCCATTTAGAATATACCTATTCTATCTATTTGTCCTGATTTTTAAAATTTTCATTACATTTTTCTTCTTAATATTCACCCTGTATACAGGGTGATTCCAAATTGGGCGTGAACCTTGGAGGAGGTGTTACTATGACAAATTTGCTGTTGTCTGAGCCATATCTATTGATATCCGAAAATCAACAGTTTCCGAGATATTTTAGTGATTTGGTGATTTTTAAAAGATTTCTTACCTTAGTTTATTTTTCGTCAATTTTTTCTACGTTGAACAAATTTGATTATAATATTGGGTTATTTTTACCTGAAAATTATATGATATGTATGAAAAAAGCAAAAGTATGCTGTATGAGGTGTTGAAAAAGAATGTGGTATATGAATAAAAAAAAAATCAATTTCTAATATCAATTTGCCTGCAACTTTCGAATTCCACGATTTATGTAAGCCAAAAATATTTCAAAGACTTTCCGAACTCTACGAAAGAAATTTCTTTAGAATGTATTCACTAGTTTCGTTTCAGCACATTTTTTATAAGCAACCCTTAAAACCATAAAAAATAGTGAATGTTGTGTAATCAAAAGGCACCGAGTGTGAATTTCAGGTGGAAAGTAACAACCGAACAAATTAGAAACAGGGCACGTGCTTGTATAATGAATACATTTGCTAATGAAATTTCGTTGCCTTAAAAAAATATTTAATTCGTATTTTTTTTTTGTTTCTTAAATCCCCTTTCAAATCATACTAATTCTTTTTCAACATCTAATACAGCATAGTTTTCCTCTTTTCACACATATCATATCCTTTTCTGATATAAATAACCCAAAATTATAATCAAATTTGGTCAACGTAAAAGAAAATTGCGAAAAATTAACTAAGGTGGGAAATCTTTTAAAAATCACAAGATCTCAAATATCTCGGAAACTGTTGATTTTCGGTTATCAATAAATATGGCTCAAACGACAGCAAATGATCCATACTAACGCCTCCTCCAAGGTTCACGTCTAATTTGGAATCAACCTGTATTCAGGCACAACAATTTTAGACTCAACGACGAATGATGTAAAGTAAAAGGATGAAAATTGCATTACGTTAATCCAAACAATTGCGGACTGCCTGTCTTATGAAAATGGAGGGAATTGCATTGTTTGAGGAACAAACAGATATAACTCATATTGCCATCACAAAAAATTCCGAAACAAACACTTTCAAAAATTCATTAAATAAAAACAAAAAAATAAATAGTATATATTTCTCGACTCACCTCATGATTTCTATAAAAGGGCTCTTTGAAATTTTCAGGAACTTTGTTGTTGAACGCTTTTGATAGAAGCCACTTGACCGCTGCTCTTTGTTTGCCCTGAAACAAAAATAATTCAAACGTTAATATCAGAAAAATTATCTATACAATTCGAGTGGGTAAAAAAATGTAAACCCAACGCATTCGGAGCCTGGAGATATTGGAATCGTGGAAATGGCTGAAAAGATTTATGACTCCATAAAACGAGAACAATTCTTTATCAAATTCAACGTTTTGTTCCGTTATTAGAAGCAACGGACCACATGAAAGTCTGAAGTATATATCGATCTCTATGGGTCTAAAATAAGACTTGTTTGTGTCTTGTATAATTCGGCACGTCCTCGAAGAACAACCTTGCTAGTTACTTCTTCGAAAATAAGAAGCTATAACATCATAAGAATCAACTAGCATGGAAACCAAAATATATAACAATGGTTTTTAAGTAAATAAGTTGATGTTTTCATTTGTACCTATACTTTCGCTGTGGCTGGCTAACTTGATTCCGAAGAACATAATTATATGATACAGGGTGCAGCAGTGAAACGTAAAATGGGATAAATAGTAATGGCCGAGAAACTATCAGGTTTAGTTTTGGAATTAATTTGTACGTTCAATGAGATATAGAAATGCTGGGTGTGCCATTTGAAATAAGAACATTTTTGACCATTATTTGTAGTTGATGTTTGAAAATTAATTATGATCACTGTGTAGTGTGTATATTTCAGAGTTAGTTTCTATTCCGTATAGGAGTAGGCAATATCGCTGGCATAACTGGTTTCTTCATTAATTGCTATTTAAAAAAACTCCATATTCTCAATTTTCCGCCATTTTCCCGTAAATGGTCAAATACAGGGTGTCACATTTAAATTAAAATTTAGATTAAAATGTAACTTTGATCTATAGCTTTGTTTTCGAACACCCTGTATATATGAGAATAATTACACAGTTCACAAAAAAATATTCTCAAAATATCTTCATGTACCCCTCAAAATGAGCTCCGCGTCTGTGGTGGACCACCAGGTATAAGTATGAGCGAATAAATAATAAATGATTATGAGTAAATAATACGGAAAATTTTCGAAATATCAGCAGATATACGCGTTCTTCATTTAAATTTCATTGGATATTGTTACGTCATTTGCGGCATACGAATAAGGAGGATATTCTTGGTCCATTTTGCAAAAATAAGTTCAAATGAACATGTCCTAATGATCTCATCTCTTGTAGGGTGATGGTACCAGTAGTCGCCACCTCTCCAGTAATTGCCACTTTTGAATAATTGCTCAGATAATAAGAATTATCTCGAATATACTGAGGCTAAATATTCTGGGATGGATAGTAGAACTCATCAACTCTTATTACAATGTGTTTCTACTTACCTAAAGATGGCACCAATTCGATTATGCCCATCGCTTAATTTCGCGCCAATTTCATATGAAGGTTATGTGCTACTGCTAAGCGTTTACATTAAGGTAAGTTGATCCGACTTTTATACATATTTTCTTAAAAATCCGATTGAAGTGTAGTATTTTTTTCGATATTTTTTGATAAAGAGTGTAAATTTAATATGTTCTTTATTATCTTCAGTGAATGATGATCATTTATCATAAATCATGGGTTGGCAATTATTGGAATTAATTCTGTTGTAATTCCAAATATTACCACACTATGGCAATTATTGGCATCTCATAACATTACAAGAAATTCGTCGGTTTTGATTTGAAAATGCTCAAGAATATGAATTTCAATCTCTATTCAATTAACAACTCTCTGAGATGTACGGAACCAGTAGTTGCCAGGGGGTGGCAATTTTTGGTTATGAGTGTGGCATTTACTGGATCCTTTTTGCAGAAAGTGTGAACATGGCGGAACAGAAAAAAAAAAATTTTTTTCCGATATTCAAAAGAATCTATGGAAAGAACTATTGCTGAAGTAAGACGAGGAAGTAGAATAAAGGCGGCTTCAGAAAAATTCAATGTCCCCAGAAGAACGTTGGGAAATAAAGTCTCTGGAAAATCACCAGCACAGAGAAGAGGACCCAACACAATATTGACTGAGAACGAAGAAGAACGTCTAGTGAACTGGATAATTAAAACATCGAGAATGGGGTTTCCTCTTGTTGAGGAGGATATATTGTGTACAGTAAAAAAAAATTGTAATCAATAATAAGAGAGAAAATCCCTTCACTGATAATAAGCCTGGAAAGAAGTGGTTCAAACTTCATGCCAAGTTTATTTTTTTTATTATTCAAAGTTCTAGTCAAAGTAACTTCTAAGTTTGTATTTTGTTTTATTTTTACATATATATTTTCATATTATATTTATTAATTTTTATGTATTGATATAGAATAAAGATAAATTTATTTTTGAAAATAATCATTTATCATTCTGATTTTCTTCACTGAAAAAAAGTGTGCGTATGAATTATTCCTTGAATCCTGTGTCTTGGTATGATAATTTTTTTTATCGTTTTGCGAGTTGATATTTCGAATTTAGGGGTGATTCTGTAGGGTGGCAAATATTGGAAACATAACATGGCAATTATTGGAAAATTTCGAATGTTGGATGGCAATTACTAGATTCGAATGGACCATCATAGAATTCCAAATTTTTACGAAATATATGTTTTAGAACTACGATTCATTGATGTGAATATGGAGAAGATGAACCATTTCATCACCTGACAATTTGGAATTTTGCTATTAAACCAAATATATCAATCAAAATACGAAATAACTAAGAATTTGTCATAAAGTGGCGATTACTGGTAGAGTCACCCTACTACAGGTTACAAAGTCTTTGAAAACAAATTGAAACCCAATCTCACTTCTCAAAGAAATTTCCAAGTTATTTTTCCGAGTTTGGGAGATAAATCCCACAGAAAAAAACACAATGAATAATGAATGCTTCCCCAAAGTATCCCTTAATAATTACTTATAAACAAGAATGACATACAATTCCTTTATTGTTATCGTTTTTACGTACCAGAACTAAAATATGCATTATCTTATCTTTACCTTGTGGCGGTCAACTAAAATTCACATAAAAATACACGATTACAATAATTTAAGATATTCACTTTACATGGATCAACAACTAAAATGGCACGATGATACAAAGATAATAATTACTGACAAGGAATACGACTACTTAGACCATTTTCATCATCTGGCAAAATGAAAGATGAACATTTACATCTGTTTCTTTGAACATGCGTATCTAGTTTCCCTATGGAATTTTACACCTTTGTTGTCATTTTGTACTATCTATTACGGTTTACTATTTTCTCGAATAATAGACCTTCAAAATCTTACAGCGGAAAAGTTAGTTTACAGGGTGATTCCAAATTAGACGTGAACCTTGGAGGAGATGTTAGTATGACTCATTTGCTGTCGTTTGAGCCACATTTATTGATAACCGAAAATTAATTGGTTCCCCAGATATTCAAGTTATGGTGATTTTCAAAAGATTTCTCACCTTAGTTCATTTTTCGTCAATTTTTCTACGTTGACCAAATTTGATTATAGTTTTGTGTTATTTTTATCAGAACAGGATTTAATATCTATGAAAAAAGCAAAACTGTGCTGTATAAGATGTTGAAAAAAAATTAGTAGGTATGATTTGAAATGTGGTATATGAATAAAAGAAAAATCAATTTCTACTATCAATTTGCCTGCAACTTTCGAATTCCACAATTTATGTATGCCAAAAATATTTTAAAAACTTGCCAAATTCCTTCTTTATTCTCCAAAAGAAATTTCGTGAGAATGCTATCACTAGTTTCATTTCAGCAGATTTTTTATAAGCAAAACTTTTGAATGTCCGGCATAAAAAATAGTGAATGTCTAATCAAAAGACAGCGAGAGTGAATTTCAAGTCGGCATTGATCAGATGAAAATCCAAGATTATTTCATGAGGTGCATACTCAGCGTCCCCAACAATTAAATGATTGGCCGGTTTTTTATGGAAATCACAGATCGGCCCTTTTTTATGCCCAGTACTCTCACTGGCCTACTTTTTTCAGATCTATTGGAGAACGCTATTTATCCAGCCCTAGTGCAAGTATTGCAGAATGCAGAAGACCATAAAACGATCATTTTTCAACAAGATGGCGCACCATCTCATTTCGTACAATCGGTGCGTCAGTTTTACCCATGCCTGGTGGAAGAAGGGGACATATTGAGTGGCCACCCAAATGACCTGATCTGGCTCCACTGGACTTTTTTCTATGGGATCACCTGAAATCGAAGATTTATGCTACCCAGCCTGAGTCACTGGATTGTTTGCGAACTCTGATCATTAATGAATTACGCCAGAAATCTTGAGTAATGTACGTGAACGTTTTCAGCAAAACTTATATTACTGCATGGAAGTGAATGGTGCTCATTTCCAGCACTTAATAAACTAATCACAAAAGTAAGTACTCCTCCACTATTTTACCTGTCATTTCGTAATCGATGGAAATTTTGAAGCGAAATTTCAGGATCAGATAGTACTCGATAAGATCTTCCAAATGAGGTATCACAATACCCCTCATCCCTATTCAAAATCAAGGGGTTGTGCTCCCCCCGCTAGGGGGTTGCTGTTACGGGGATGCGAAGAGCGAATCCGAACCAGAAATTGACGGATCCGAGGGATTTTCCACATTTTCATTTTAAAGCCGGAAAATCGAGGTGTTGAGTATTCGTTGGATCACACTGTATATTCGTACAACCGTAGGCCGAACAGGACATCATCATCGTTTGATACAGTCTATTAATCTGTATACAAGTTTGAGTAAGACAAAAACAATCGAATGGGTCACAAAACTGAACCTTGGGGAACCCCCACAATCACTCTGAAACCCCCGAAACTGACGTCATCCACGACCACATGAATGCTCATGTTAGTAAGAAAATTGATCATTCACTCCCACGGACCTCTGAAACTTAACAATGGATTTATGTGAAATTCTGAATGATAGTGTTGAAATGCTTGATAAAAAAGAAAAATTACGGCTAATGACCTTAGCAGTCGATGCCGAAATAAAAAAAAAAAAATTGGTTCAAGCCCTGTGGACAGGAGCTTTGGTTTGTTCAAACTTTGACGAATTATATATGCGAAAGTATTGGTTTCTCAGAGTTGGGAATGATATCAATGGAACCTTAGGATAGAACTACATCCTAAAATAAAATAAATTAAACAAGAATCCACTGATATCATTCCCAAATCGGAGAAACCAATACTTTCGGAGTTATGATTTGTCAAAATTTGAACAATAGCGCCAAAGCTCCTGTCCACCGGTCTTTCCCACTTTTTGAATTTGGCTTCTGTGCGTCAATTCTCGATAATTTTCGTAATTAAATTCAAAACGTAGGTCTATGACTAATCTCATGTTGGATTTATATACATCAGAAAATTATGATTAGAGTATTCTATGAAATCATATAGAATTGAGAATAATTATTGAAATTTTGAAAAATCATATCACCGAAAGTATTAGTTTGTTAGAGTTGAGAATGACATCAATGGATTCCTACGATGAAACTACATCTTAAAAAAAATTGTATTTGAAATTTGTAATTGAAAAAAAAATTTTTGTTACTCCGTAACCACGTTGTCGATTTTTTCCAATAATGAACTTAATCGAGATATTTATCTCCTAAACCTACTCTGAAAATTTCAACTGTCTAGCTCATTCCGTTCGAGAGTTGTCGTGTTAACGGCCGGACGGACGGAATCGATTTTGACAATGGATTATTGATCAGTGAGTCGAACCAAATCATTTAAGACCATTTTCAGTCAAAAATTTCAAAATTACAGACATTTGGGCAAATTGATAAGCACTCTGTTCCTTGGAACAAGAGCGCCAATAAAAAGAAAGATAGCAATGGTCCATGGGTTGTGCAGAAAATGGGAATAAGTTGAATAGAAAGTAATACATATCATGAGTAAAATTTTTATAGTTTTCTGTTTCATTTCTATCTTGTTCGCCTGTTACGTTTCCATCCAGAAATGCTTCACTTTCGCAACGATTTCCATATTCCTTGTATTCGACCTCATATTGACAGAGGAAATCCATCATTACAATCAATCATATATCCATTTTTCATATCTCGCTATTGACAAGATAATAACAAATAAATGCCGAATCAGATTCCTCGAAGGAAACAGTTGTCCTGAAAAAAGAAGTTTGACCCGATATGGCCGAGAAACAGATCAGACTCCTTGTAAGGCAGGATCTATGGAATTCGATATGGTCTGTTTTCCATGTTCGAATTAATATTATGGAACCAATTATATTTATATCCTGAATTTAATATTTATTACATTGTGGTGACATTTTGCTTTCATTGTTTTTAACGCTGCATCATTAAGAGCAAATATAAAGTTCTTCACGCTAAGGTTTCCCTACGCGGTTCTCCAAAACAGCATTCTTCAAGTACTCCCCGTTGGATTACTGATAAGACATATGGAATGAAAACAATCGAACCTTTTGTTGAGTCCCATCGGAAAGAACATTTTTTGTTCTCTTGATATTTCAAAATAATACAATCTTTGGGTAAAAGTCGAAAGTTACCGATTCTTTCCGGTGCATTGTGTCTTAAGAGTTTAAATGAACTTTGGTCATGAAATAAATTAGCATGATCGGAATTTAGGGACCTTTCATGGAAGGCCCATATTTTGTTCCCAGGCCTTAAAGAGGTCAATAGAGAAAGTCCCGTGCTGACCACATGTCGTTCGTCACTTGTTGGTCATTCTTTCCCAAACGTCCTCTAGAAACTATCCTCATCAAACTTATACGTTCCACCCTCAGGATTCAATTAATCCAATTATAAGTGATACTCCCCACTACCCAAAGATTGTACATGACACACCCATTTTTTGCCCTTATCGAGGGAATTTGTAGCTCTTAGAAAATTATTAATATTCATGTCCGAGACAGTCAAGCTTAAGATCTCTTGTTAACTAGTCGAGTTAACAAGAAAATACATTACTGTTTTCGTTAAATAGTGTTTGAAGTATAAACCTAATTCCTATTCGGTTGTTTATCCGAATGCGGATAAACAACAAAATATCACAAGTAACAGTTCAGATCGGTGTACGGTTTTCACTTCGATCAAGTGAACAGTTCAGATTCCAGTTATTAGTCACAACAGAATTAATATAATTATGAATTCACCAAAACACCACGGTAAACCAATAGTGGTACGAAACACCTTTTGATTGTTAAAATTGTCCCAAAGTATACTCAGTATTTGTTAACTTTTTCACAAGTGTCTGGAGGACAAGCTTTTTGACATAAACACCCATTGGACTAATTGCGGTTATTGGACCTATTCACAATCTGGATCTTCCAAACTGAGCATAAAATTTAAACTTGACCTCGAATTTTTCATCAGTAGGTGCAACGTAATCGATCGACCCCGTTTCCGGCTAAAAATAAACAAAACATTTGGGCAAAATTATTGCGTTCTGGTACGAGCACGAAAAACACATGTTTGCAGGTATTAATTACTGGATCTTTTGATAATACTGCATCACCGGAGATAAGAAATTTTGAGACTGTTTCAAAAGTTTGCATTTTTTTCACCAATTTTTTAAATATGGGAAATCTAAATGTTTATTCACTTATCTAACTCATTCTTTTGCCCATTTCTTTATAAATTTCACAGTTACTGGTGGAAATTTATTTCTCTATTTCAGTATCGTAAAGAGATAATTCCAGCACTAAGAACAGTGCTGGAATGAACTCATTTCCGCATTGTTTCTAGTTATATTTTTCGTTTTCTGGTAGTCAGCACTGACATTCGATCCTATCAAATTTCAACACACGTCAATTATTGTTAATATAAGATAATCTGGATAAGGTGAAATAATTGTTGAGAGGAAAGGTTTTATTTTCATCAAAAAATAAGGTACAAGAGATTTCTTTCTTGCTAATTTTGAATCATTCATGATATTAGGAAACTGTTAAATCTGATCTCCATGCGTCCGGGATCTGCAACTTTCGTAACAGTCACACCAACTGCCAAGATATAATACAAACGTCACTAGGATGTATAATCCGAATTTTTCATTAAATTTCAACAGTATTTTACAAAACTTGCATGAAATAGAGAAAATATCGTCTAATACTCGTTGCAGAAGGCAATTCCAACACTCATGCGTACGAAAACTCGCTCCTTCATCGCTCGTTTTCGAATTTCGCATTCGTCGTTGAATATCATTGAATATCAGCCCATTCTGCAACTTGTTTTAGAATATA
Source organism: Halyzia sedecimguttata (assembly GCA_937662695.2). Lineage (NCBI taxonomy): Eukaryota > Metazoa > Arthropoda > Insecta > Coleoptera > Coccinellidae > Halyzia > Halyzia sedecimguttata. The sequence goes on from OW569413.2 coordinate 88,155,839, forward strand.
CTATTTTAGTATTTGTAATGCAAAACCAGTTCACTCAATAAATTGAAAAAATAAAGTTCAGTCAAGAGTATGGCCTCCTCGAACATCAACCACAGCCTGACAAGGCCCTCGCATACTTTGGATTAGTGACCGACCGAAATTTCGGTTTCGGTTTCGGCCAGTTTCGGCCAAAAAATCTAGTTTCGGCCTTAGTTTCGGTTTCGGCCAGAAATGGCCGAAACTTTCGGCCGGGCCGAAACTTGACTGTTCGTGAATTATCCTGATCGTTTGGCCATGAGTTAAAAGTAGGTCTACATAATTGTCGTACAAGTTATTATAACCGATCTTTGTTAAGACTGAGAATTCACTTTAATGATTATTATATAGATTACATAGGGTGATTCCAAATAAGACGTGAAACTTGGAGGAGGAATTAGTATGTCTCATTAGCTGTTGTTTAATCCATATTTATTAATAACCGAAAATCAACAGTTTTTGGAGTTCGGTGATTTTTGGGTGCTGTATAAGAGGTTGAAAAAGAATTAGTATGATTTGAAATGTGGTATATGAATAAATGAAAAATCAATTTCAAATATCAATTTTCGAATTTCACAATTTTGTATGCCAAAATTATTTTAAAAACTTGCCAAATTTCTTCTTCATTCTATAAAAGATTTCGTTAGATCGCATAACTAGTTTCTTTCAGTAGATTTTTTATAAGCAACCTTTTGAATGTCCGGCATATAAAATAGTGAATGTGTATAATAAGACAGCGTGAGTAAATTTCAGGCGGAAAATAACAACTGAAGATATCAGAAAGATGGCATGTGCTTGCCTTCATTAAAGGATACTGTGGGAGGTATACTCATTATTGAAAGGTTTTTTTCTGGGGTTTCTCCCAAACTCTGAAAAAAATCTATAAAATAAAAATCAATTATTTTGTGATTTGCTTCTGCATAAGAAACACAAGATATTTGTCAGAAGCTATCAATTGAACAATGTTGCCTAACAAACAACAACGAAACAACATCAACGAAGAAACAACTATATCGTAACGTTTCGGAGTCTCTATCAGACTCCTTCGTCAGACGCTTAATGAAAATCTTAAGAATTATTTTGTTGATAGTTATTGTGAAATTCAAGAATTGTCACAATAATTCAAGAATTTCACAATAACTATCAACAAAATAATTCTAAACATTTTCATTAAGCCTCTGACGAAGGAGTCTGATATAGACTCCGAAACGTTACGATATAGTTGTTTCTTCGTTGATGATGTTTCGTTGTAGTTTGTTAGACAACATTATTCAATTGATTGCTTCTGACAAATATATTGTGTTTCCTACGCAGAAGCAAATCACAAAATAATTAATTTTTATTTTATAGATATTTTACAGAATTTGGGAGAAAAAACCCAAAAAAAAAACCTTTCAATAATGTGCTTGCCTATATGGAATGGTGGAACATAATTTATGAATACATTTTCTAATGAAATTTCGAGCTCATTCGCAACAAAAAAATATTGAATTCGTTATTTTTTCCAATTTGCTTCTTACATCCCCTTTCAAATCATACTAATTCTTTTTCATCAGAACCAGAACTCAAATATCTCGGAAACTGTTGATTTTTAGTCATCAATAAAAATGGCTCAAACCACAGCAAATTATCCATACTAACACCTCCTCCAAGGTTGACGTCTGATTTGGAATTACCCTGTATACTTCGACTAATTATTTTTATAACTTAGTAATACCAAAATAATAAATAAAGATATCAAAAAAGTTGTCTTTTTATTTTATTTAACACTGCTTAACTGTTTTTATGTATATGCAAATAAAATTGTAAAAAATACAGTAGATTTCAGTATGAAATAAAAAGTTTCGGTTTCGGTTTCGGCCGAAACTGAGACCCTGGCCGAAAGTTCGGTTTCGGTTTCGGCTGAAAAACCAGTTTCGGTCGGACACTACTTTGGATCAGATTGTTGAAATAGCTTTGATCAATTTCTCTCCAGAGTTGCGGTAAAAGCCGTCTGAGTTCATGAAGGATATGTGGAGGTGGTTGATAGGAATCCAAAGCTCTTTGTAGCTGGTAATGCCATTGAGGTTTGCGGAGCAAGGCGGTAGGGCCAAATGCGGAATACCATGGATTTCCGAAGCTTCTTCTTCAATTCTTGTACGATGGGGTGGCGCATTATCGTCCAGAAATAAGAAATTTTGTACAATAGCAGCATGACACAAAGGAATAATGTTGTCAAAACTGGATCTATGTAAATCTGTGCATTCATGGTAGCATCAAGCACCAACAATTATGTACGTCCATTGAAACAAATGCCTCCCTAAAAGACAACTCTACCACCTCTGAATATGCGATTTCTGGGCACCAGAGGATGGGTGCTTACCCGAACACTCCGACTATCCGAAAACCGTTCATATCTCGACTCATCTGTGAACAATACAGACTGCCATTGATCGTTCCAATTCACGTGCTCATTGGCCCAGTACAATCGAAGTTACATATGATTTCGAGTTAGTGGAACCCTCAAAAGTAGTCGAGAATGCAGATTAACGTCTCGAAGTCTTCGACGAACTGTTTCAATCGAAACCAAGACACCAGTAGCCTCAAAAAAGCGTTGTTGCATGATTCGACAGGTACTCAAAGACTCTCTAAGGGGTAGGCACAGTGAGAAACCAATCTAGTGCTGGAGTGGAGATCTTGGTAGACCCCTTCTTGGTCTTTCGGTCACGTTCACAGTTTTTCGAAATCGATGGACAAGCCGGGAAACTACGCTTTCACTAGGAAATTCACAACATCTCCTTCATTACGTCCCGCCACGATCATACCAAAAGCCCTATTGGCTTCATCCGCACTGAGTTTACGTCTAGGCATTATTGCAAAACAAATTTTCAGATTTTGAATCAAAGTTGATCGAGAGATTGTAAAACAATAACTGATTCAAAATTCTCAGAAATGCAAACGACAAGAACTTGCATGAAACTGAAAAAGTTATCAAACGAGGAACAAACAGAAATTGGTTCAACCACTGACGTGAAGTTAGGAGCTTTTGCGCGTATGTTCTTTTGTCCATTCTCCTGTAAACAAACAGGAGGCGCTTGTCCAAACAGGAGATCGAATTGAAGCTTGGTGACTAGTTGTAGAATATCGACATAAAGACGTGTGTAAAATTTTGTGACAAGCGAACCCCTGGAAAATAAAAAAAAATTAGGAAAAAAAATGGTCACTGACGTGAAGTCAGGAGCTTTTGCGCGTATGAGTGTTCAATACAGGAGAATGGACAAAAGAACATACGCACAAAGGCTCCTGACTTCACGTCAGTGCTTGACGCAATTTTTTTTAATTAATTTAAAATTTTCTAGGAGTATGGATCTCACAACAATTTACACGCGTCTGTATGTCGATATTCAAAAACTTGTTACCAAGCTTCAATTCGATCGATCTATATTTTTTGAGTTATCGAGGAAATAATACTCCTGGTGGGTATAACTTCGAAACCGTTGGACCGATTATGCCCTAAAACGAACTTAACCTTTCCATTCCGTTGCGCAAGCTACCGTGAAAATTGCAAGTCCGTATCTCCTTTCGTTCGAAAGTAATTGAGCTACTGAACTCACACAAGGTTTCTTGGATCCCCAACTATAGATCCGATCGGGTTCAAGCTTGGAACTTGGCAGTAAAGTTAGGTTCTGAAGGCTCTGGCAAAATTTCAGCGATGTCGGACGAATAATTTCTGATATATAGAATTTTCTAGTGATACGATCCTCACGAAGTTTCGTAAGAATATTAGCGTTGGCATTCTACAACTAATAACCATGTTCGAATTGGTTCGGTTTTGTATTTTTCGAGTTATTGAGGAAATAACAACCAAATGTCAGATGGGTTTAACTCCAGAACCGTTTGGCCGATTATGCCTATAAACAAACTCTAATGTCGCATTCAGATGCATAACCTAACCTGAAAATTTCAAGTCGCTATCCCTCTCCGTTCTCAGATTATCGTGACATCAATATTACATTTAATAATTTTTTAAAAATTTTCTAGTGATACGATTCCCACAATATTTCACAAACGTCCTTAAGTATGTATTCTACAACTACTCACCAAGTTTAAATTGGATCGGATCTGCATTGGTTGAAAGCAAAATGATTACTCGGAAACCATTGGGCCGTTTATCCCCATTAACGAACTTGTCCGTCGTATTGGGACGCGTCACCTACCCTGAAAATTTCAAGTCGCTGTCTCTTTCCGTTCTCAAGTTATCGTGGCAACGGACGGCCGGCCGGCAGGTCAGAATTAAAATTGTCCTCGAATTCTTCATCGGGTATTCGAACTCAATCGTTTGAGACCATTTTCGGCAAAAATTCGAAAATTACAAACATTTGGGCAAAATGATAGCGCGATGTTCCCCAGAACATACGCGCAAAAAACATTCAGATATACGAGAGTATACATTTGATTTCTCATAAATGAAACTTTGGTGGACAAGAATCGGCAACTTCTGAAACGGTCACATAATTTCTTCCATAACTTTTGTGGAGCAGTATAACAGGTAACAACAGCGTCATCTTTGTGCTAATTTGGCAACTTTTTGATAAATGTAGTATATGCTTCGTTTTGGACAAAAGCAATTTCATATTCCAACTTTTCAATGAGAGGTGAGGACCATATCAAATCACAGAAAGCCTAAATAATCAATTTCTACAAAGATGTACGACTTTATATAGAACCATAATAATCTAATCGTTGAGTCAATCGAAATTGAATTTGCGGCACGCGAAGAAGACGTTATTCATCATCACTTTCAGCTGAGTCAACTCCTTCAGGGAAAGAGAAAAAGACAAATATTTCAATGATTAACTCGGATTCGTCACAGTTAATGAAGCGCACTCAAGGTTCCATCGACAGATGAGAAGTAGACTAGGAATATTGTTGAATGATGCAGACTTCCTGTGGATATAACTCTTCGAGACGGTATTTCCTAGGAAGAGGAAAATCACAGTTGAGAATATGTACATAAGTATCGGAAATAGTGTTTCGTTGTGAATACGCAACGTCTTCAAGGTAGTGAACACATACACACAGCTGTTCGGTTTTATACATGTATAAAAATGGCAGATAGCATGCGGACGAAAATGCTCATATTAGAAAAGACTGGGATACTTGAGAAAATATTTAATTGATATACAGGGTGATTCAGAGTACCCATTACAGACGTCAATGTATTACAGAGAAGCCAAAATGGAATATCTTTTTATAATAAACCTGTCCGGAAACGCATTACCGAGAATTGGTATTCCAATGCTTTCAATATTCATTCATTTACACAACTATTAGGCTTAAAAAAATTGGTTCAAGCCCTGTGGACAGGAGCTTTCTGGCGTTCTTGTTCAAACAGACATATTATATCTCCGAAAGTATTGGTTTCTCAGAGTTGAGAATTATATCAATGTATTCTTATGATAGAACTGCATCATAAAGGAAATTCAATTCAATTAATAGTATATTTATCAAGATTAAATGAGCAATCTGAGAATGAAAACTGCACCATGGAAGAAATCAAATTAAAATAGCTGAAATTAATTTGACTCTCTCTTATAGAAATGGGTGACATGTACGAGTATGAACACAGATAATATAATAAATCATAGATAGAATAAATATAGCATTCTGTGAAAACATAGAAATACGATTCATTATTGAAATTTCGAAAAATCATATCTCCGAAAGCATTAGCTTGTTGGAGTTGAAAATGATATCAATGGATTTTTATGGTAAAACTGCATCTTAAAAAAAATTATTTTGAAATTGGTAAGTTAAAAAAAGATTTTTTTCGATACTCGGAAACCATCCGGCCTATTTTGCCCAATACCAAACCTAACCGAGATATTTATCTCCCTAACCTACTCTGGAAATTTTAGCTGCCTAGCTCATTCCGTTCGAGAGTTATTCTAGAAACGAAATTTAAAAATTTTCAAAATTTTTTTTGGGCACTTTACGGTAACCCGATCAATACAAAACTTCACATGCGTCTAAAGGTCATGATTCTACAATTTGATGCTAAATTTTCAGATAGATCGAGGGATCGGTTACAGAAATATTCATAAAAAATGTTTTTACTAAAAACGGCCATAACTCCGAAACCGCTTGATGGATTTCGCCCGTTAACGAACTAGTCCGAGATATTTACGCTCCAAACCTATCCTGCAAATTTCAATCTCTTAACTCCTTTCGTTCGAGAGTTATCGTGTTAACGGACGGCCGGACGGAATCGATTTCGACCACGGATTTTTTTTTCAGTGAGTCGAACCAAATCGTTTGAGACCATTTTCAGCCAAAAATTCGAAAATTACAGACATTTGGGCAAATTGATAAGCACTCTGTTCCGAGGAACAAGAACGCCAAAAATAAAAACGCATTATTATGGTCTCAAACGATTTGATTCGACTCATTGATGAAGAATTCATGATCGAAATCGATTCTGTCCGGCCGTCCGTTAACACGATAACTCCCGAACGGAATGCGTAAGACAGTTGAAATTTTCAGAGTAGGTTTGGGAGATAAATATCTCGGTTAAGTTCGTTATTGGCCAAAATCGGCCAGATGGTTTCGAATTTCAAATTCACTTTTTTAAGATGCAGTTTCATCGTAAGAATCCATCGATATAATTTTCAACTCTAATACGCTAATACTTTCGGAGTTATGATATTTCAAAATTTCAATACTACATCGTACTTCTGAGTTTTCACAGAATGCGAATTCTATCGGTCTGTGTTCACTGTTCATACATGTAATCTTATCTACCTATAACAGACATGTCAACTGTATTTCTGTTCTAACAAACAAAGTATGATTGAATGCAAAATGACCAATTATATGATATTACATTTACCCCTACCCTATATGCCCTTGTATAATCCATATGATGATGGAAATATATAATTTGGTAAGTTTAACAAATTAAGTTCAGCATATCTTCAGTGGAAACAGAACTGGAATATTGGCTACGTTTCAATTGATATAATATAATTTTCAGATAAGATTTGAGGAATGAATATCTCGGATAAGTTCGTTAGTTAATTTTAATTTAATTTCTTTTATGATGCAGTTCTATCATAAGAATCTATTGATATCATTCCCAACTCTGAGAAACCAATACTTTAGGAGATATGATTTGTCAAAGTTTCCCATTTTTTTTTTATTTTGCCGTACTTGTTGTGTAATTGAATGAATTAATGAATGTTGAAAGTATCGGTACATTATCATCTCGGTAATGATGCGTTTCCCGACGTAGGTTTATAATCAAAAGTTATTCTATTTTGGCTGCTGCAAAATGTCCTAAACCAACGCCAAAAATAGTAAGGTGCAATTTGAAAATTACATATTATTTCACGGTTTCCTATCATACCTTCAGTACAATATTTTTAAGAATATTAATGACATTACGCTCAGTACTGAATGGAATGATAGGCATGACCGAAATCACCGCTCTTCTTCAACCATCCGTGTCGACCGCCCATCACGACATAATTAAAATAAACATATTTTTGGCGCTCTTGTTCCTTGGAGCAGAGTGCTTATCAATCTGCCCAAATGTCTGTAATTTTCGAATTTTTGGCTGAAAATGGTCACGATTTGGTTCGACTCACCGATCAAGAATCTTTGGTCGAAAAGATTCTGTACGGCCGTCCGGAAATTTGAAATTTGCAGGGTAGGTTTGGAGCGTGAATATCTCGGACGGGTTTGTTAACGGGGGAAATCCATCAAGCGGTTTCGAAGTAATGGCGTTTTCAGTAAACATTTCTTATGAACATTTCCGAAACCAATCGCTTGATCTGTCTGAAATTTAGCATCAAATTGTAGAATAATGACCTTTTATATGCATGCGAAGTTTTGTATTGATCGGGATATTGATACGGATTGCCGTAAAGTTTTATTTCTACAATAACTCTCGAACATAATGAGCTAGGCAGTTGAAATTTTCAGAGTAGCTTTGGGAGATAAAAATTTGATGGTTTCGGAGTAAATAAAAAATATATCTCTCATAGGAAAATAAGATGACATGTAAGAACACAAATCATATAATAATATATATATTATTCATAGATACAATAATTAAGTACAGCATTCTGTGAAAACATAGAAGTACGATTCATTATTGAAATTTCGAAAAATCATATCTCCGAAAGTATGCTTGTTAGAGTGAAAACGATATCAATGGATTTTTATGGTAAAACTGCCTCTCAAAAAAAAAATGAATTCTGGAATTTGTGATGAAAAAAAATGTGTTTCTCTTTTCTCCCAAACCATCAGGCTAATTTTGCCCAGTAACGAACTTAACCGAGATGTTCATCTCTCAAACCTACTCTGAGAATTTCAAATGCCTGGCATTCTGTTCGAGAGTTATTGTACAAAAAAAAATTAAAAACTTGAAAAAAAAATTTGATACCTTACGGCAACCCGATCAATACAAAACTTCGCATGCATAGAGGTCATTATGCTACAATCTGATTTTCAATTTCAGATAGATCGAGTAATCAGTTTCGGAAATATTCATTATAAATGTTTTTACTAAAAACGGCCATAACTCCAAAACCGCCTGGAAGATTCCGCCCGTTAACGAACTCGTCCGAGAATATTACGCTCCAAACCTACCCTACAAATGTCAACCCTCTAACTCCTTCCGTTCGAGATTTATCGTGCCTACGGCCGGCCGGCCGGACAGAATTGATTTCGACCACGGATTCTTGATCGGTGAGTCGAACCAAATCGTTTCACCATTTTCAGCCAAAAATTCGAAAATTACAGACATTTGGGCAAATTGATAAGCACTCTGTTCCGAGGAGCAAGAGCGCCAAAAATAGGGGCAATTTAAAAAGAATATCCATGACATCACTGATTGGCAATGGAAATCGTAGAACAATAAGGATAACGTGAAAATTTTCCTTAAAAAATTGGTTCAAGCCCTGTGGACAGAAGCTTTCTGGCGCTCTTGTTCAAACAGACAAATTATGCCGAAAGTATTGGTTTCTCAGAGTTGGGAATTATATCAATGGATTCTTATAAAAGTACTTCATCTTAGCAGAAATTGAATTCAAACATCATAGAAGAATTTAAATTCAACAAGAGTGCCAAAAATTATCAATCCAAAACCAATTGACAAATTCTACCCAACAACGAACTCATCCGAGATATTCATTCCTCAATTCTATGATGAACGATATAGTTATTTTTGTATCTAGTGCGCGAAATGCTACTTTGGTGATCGAGAACTGATTTTTTTAACGAGGCGCAGCCGAGTTAAAAAAATAGTCGAGATCACCAAAGTATTTCGCGCATGAGATGCAAACAAAATTTTTTCTACAAACGCCAAAAATATTGTTCTAAAATAAGTAACATGCATAGCTTAATATGAAAAATAGTATTGAACTGGCTTAAAATGTTTTTCCAAATCAAGTAAATACTGTAACTATGAAAATAAAATGGCATTTGTTTGTTTGATTGAGGAACAAAAAGGTTAAAATATAAAAACTCCATATAGTTTACATGCAGTGTGCGAAGTAAGTACTTCGCACACTACTTCGCGCACGGTGTCATGGTTACGAAGGAAAATGAAAAAAAGGGTCACTTCGCATATTGTTTTCAATGCGCGAACCTTGTCATTTTTTGACGTTTGTAGAAAAATATATATTATTTCCTCAAATCCACTCCAATACACCAATATTCCAGTTTTGTTTTTACTGGAGATATTCTGAACACAATATCATTAACTCCGAAACAATCTGTCCGATTTGGCCCAATAACGAACTTAGCCGAGAGATTTATGTCCCAAACCTACTCTGAAAATTTCAACTGTCTTGCTCATTCCTTTCGAGAGTTATCGTGCCTACGGCCGGCCGGCCGGACAGATTGAATTTCGACCACGGATTCTTGATCAGTGAGTCGAACCGAATCGTTTAAGACCATTTTCATCGAAAAATTCGAAAATTACAGACATTTGGGCAAATTGATAAGCACTCTGTTCCGAGGAACAAGAGCGCCAATAAATTCATTTGACCTATCAAACCATTTCCATTATCCCATACTTTTGACGCTCACTGTATATACCAATTGAACAGTTGAGGTTTCTTCGAAAATTGAATATATTCAATTGTTTGGTGTGATACTGGTTCAACCACACGCGGAAGAATGAACCTGTTACATATTATAGAATATAGGAAAGTGTTAATTTGCGCGACTCGGCATTCCGACATAGTTTCCTACCTCAAAACCATGCTTTCTCCATTATTAAAATAAATATTAATTATTTATGATTGGAATTGTATCTGTTGGGGAAGTCATAGCATGCAGTCATATCAAAGAGAGAGGTTCAGCTAATCGTTTTCAGCCCACAATCAGGTCAGATATTCATTGACATGTATCACGGAGAATATCGCACGGTTCAGGCCCTAACATCTTAAAACAAGTTGGAAACGCTCTGTGGTCAGGAGTTCTGGCACGTTGATAGAGCGGTCACCCATCCAGGTACTGAACTCGCCCGAAACTGCTTAGCTCCAGGGAAAAATAATATTCTCAATATTTCCGAGAATATGAATCCGATTGTAGAAACAAGCGTCAAAAAAAAACTCGTCCTTTTTTGGCCGAGATGGTCTCAAACGATTAGTTTTGACTCAAATACATACATTCACTGTTGGGTCGAAAATAAACAGTGATTTCTTTGTGGTGACGTAAGGACACGAATCAGTTCAATCAAACAATTGTATACCCTGTATAGCAGAGGTTTATTCTCAATAGTGTATTCCGAGACGTCCATTCGTACGGTTGAGCCATGAGAAACTATGAGTTCACAATAAACAAAGAACATTCTGTATAGTATAGACACAGGGAAAGCCCTGTGGTAGGAGCTTTGGCGCTCTAGTTCAAACTTTGACAAATCATATCTCCGAAAGTATTGGTTTCTCAGAATTGGGAATGATATCAATGGATGATACAACTGCATCAAGAAAGAAATTAAATTCAAAAGAGCGTCATTTAAAAAAAACCATAGTATCAAAAATTATTAATCCGAAACCACGAACTTATCCAAGATATTCATTCCTCAAATCCACTCTGAAAATTACATTATATCAATTGAAACTTAACCAATATTCCAGTTTAGTTTTTACTGGAGATATTCTGAACCCAATTTGATTATCTTACCATTACCATTTCCATCATCATATGGATTATCCATGGGAATTAAAATATCGCCCAAAAAGTATGATATATTATAATACTGATAATTCTACCATAACTGAAAAGAATTAGACATGAAATAAGTTGAGATTTATGAACGCAGATAATATAATAATTCCTAGATGGGATAATTGTAGCATTCTGTGAAAACATAGAAGTACTATTTCTTATTGAAATTTTGAAAAATGATCTCCGAAAGTATTAGCTTGTTATAGTTGAAAATTATATCAATGGATTCTTATGGTCAAACTGCATCCAGCAATTGAATTTGGAATTTGTAATGCTTTCGTTACTCCGAAAAAATTAGGCCGATTTTGCCCAACAATGAACCAACTTCCAAACCTACTCTCAAAATTGCCTAGCTCATTCCGTTAGAGAGTTATCGTGTCTACTGCCATCCGGAATGAATTTTGACCAAGGATTCTTGATCATTGAATCGAACCAAATCGTTTAAGACCATTTTCATCCAAAATGCGAAAATTATAGACATTTGGGCAAATTGATAAGCATTCTGTTCCGAGCAACAAGAGCGCCAAAAACGAAAAAAGACAATTTAGGCTCTGGTATTCGATCCCGGTGCCTTCTTCTGTCTATGACTACTAACGGATCTTTCATCAAGAAATAAGCCCCATTTTGATTTGTAAATAAAACACATTATTTATGTGAAAATTATTTAAATTTTTATTTCTTTATAGTCAAGTAAGTACAATCGATAGCATTAGTTATTACACGAAACATCATTCAAATATCCACCACGGAAACGCTGGCAGGAATGAAGTCGTTGAACCCAATTTTCCATGACTCTCTCACCCAAATCAGGTCGTATGTTAGCAATTACTCGTTCAATATTGATCTCTAAATCGACAAAATTTGCTGGATGATGGACTAAAATCGCAGGAACGAGACGGATATATTCCTAGCTTTCTATTTGACTGATTAATTTCCGAATTTCTTCACTTCGAACTGATGTGAATTTGACAAATAGAAGGGCTTTTTCAAATCAAGGTTATGTTAAACCGATTCCACAAGGCAGCAACATCAGTTGGAAGTGATGCGCATCAGTTCAAAATCACAACTTTGTCAAATAGAACACAGATCCACTGATTTCGCATCATTTTTTAAGTGATAGAGCGTCAAATAGAAAGCTACTATTATCGGTCTATTTCCTGAAAATAATCGAATTACCGAATTATGTTTTCAATAAAGTCGTTGAGTCATAGGCAGCATGACATGTGGCACCGTCCTATTGAAACCACATATTCTCCAAATCAAGACGAACCAATTCAGGCTAAAAAAATCAGTTATTTCTTGAGAACGACGAGAAATCGATACATTTTGGTCTTTACGAACACTTTCACGTACGGCAGCAATATTCTCTTCACTTCTTGCAATTTCTTTGTCTCGCTGGCACTGGAACATCATGAAGTGTAAAATTTGTTTCAAACTTCTTCACTAAAGGTTCAATTGTTCGTTTAACCGGACGATTATAACGACCAAAAATTGAAGTTAATGCATAAGAAAGCACTGACGTGAAGTCAGAAGCTTTTGCGCGTATGTTCTATTGTCCATTCTTCTGTATTGGACACCCTTAGTCGAATTTACCATGGTAAATTATGTTGTCCATTCTCCTGTATTGGACACTCTTAATTCGAATTTACCATGGTAAATTCGAATTAAGTGCCCAGTACAGGAGAATGGACAACATAATTTACCATGGTAAATTCGACTAAGGGTGTCCAATACAGAAGAATGGACAATAGAACATACGCGCAAAAGCTTCTGACTTCACGTCAGTGCTTGAACCAATTATTTTTTTCGTGATTTTTTTAAAATTTTCTAGAGGTACGGTTCTTAAAATTTTTTTTTTGTAATTTTTTTCAAATTTTCTAGGGGTACGGTTCTTACAAACTTTTAAACACGTCTTTATGTTGATTTTCTACTACTAGTTACCAAGCACCAATTCGATCGAATATTTATTTTTTGAGTTATCAAGGAAATAATATTCCAGGTGGGTATAACTCGGAAACCGTTAGACCGATTATGCCCAAAAACGAACTCAACTCTCCCTTTCGGATACGCAACCTACCCTGAAAATTGCAAGTCCCTATCTCCTTTCGTTCGAAAGTTATCGAGGCAACGATAACCCATCTACTGGACTCACACAAGAATGCGCGAATTTCCAACAATATTTAACCGATCGTATTCAAACTTGAAACTTGGCAGTAAAGTTAGGTTATGCAGGCTCTTGCAAAATTTCAGCAATTTCAAACAAATAGTTACTGATATATAGAATTTTTTTATTTTTTTTTCAATGATTTATTAAAAATTTTCTACAAATGCTATCCTCACCAAAATTCGCAAATATTTTCGCGTTGGAATTCTACAACTAATAACCATGTTTGAATTCCATCGGTTCAGTATTTTTCGAGTTAATGAGGAACAAAAAACCACCAAATTTCAGAAAATTTCAGATGGCTATAACTCCAAAACCGTTTGGCCGATTATGCTCATAAACAAACTGAAATGTCGCGTTCTGGTGCACATCCTAACCTGAAAATTTCAAGCCGCTATCTCATTCCGTTCTCAAGTTATCGTGACAACAAAAATATTTTTTAATAATTTTTTTTAAATTTTCTAGCCATACGATTCGCACAAAATTTCACGAACGTGCTTAGGTTCATATTCTACAACTACCCACCAAGTTTCAATTTGATCGGATTTATATTGGTTGAAAACAAAATTATTACTCGGAAACCACTGGGCCGATTATGCCCATTAACGAACTTGTCCGTCGTATTGGGATGCGCCACCTACCCTGAAAATTTCAAGTCGCTAGCTCTTTTCGTTCTCAAGTTATCGTGGCAACGGCCGGCCGGACGGCCGGCCGGACAGAATCAAATTTGACCTCGAATTCTTTATTGGGGAGTCGAACTAAATCGTTTGAGACCATTTTTTTCAAAAAATTCGAAAGTTACAGACATTTGGGCAAAACTATAACGCGATGTTCCCCAGAACATACGGGTCAGAATCAGAGAGGTGAGCATTTTATGTTTCCAAATATCTGAGAAATTAAGTTTTCGTTTGAAGAAAACTAACAAGTGGAGTCCCTTGTGTCATTAGTCATGAACCTTTCCTGTGAAGAGGCACGCACAAAAATATATATTTTAGAAATTATACCTGTCAAGAAGCATTATACCAAGGCCAAAAGTCATTTTGGGAACACTTTTAAATATTTTTTTTAATAATAATATAACCAATGCATTTAAGAATCACCTTCAAGAAATTGTAATTAACCAGTTCCTAACTCGGAAAATGTTATTATTTTGTATATTTTTATAATAAAAACACTTATTTTGCAAATTACTCTCCATAAATTTTCCATTGGTGTAAATTTAGCTCCAAAAAACTCAATTTATTGTATTCATTTTTGTACTTCGTTATATATTAATAATATAAATACAAAAGTACAAAGATCATTTCATGTTGTATATATAATATTTAACTATAGCTTTACTCATTAGTAATTTATTTGCTGTTTTTGTGATGTTCCCGAAAATGATGGGGTGTTCCCTAAATGACGTTGACGTTCCCTGAATGAACGCAACGCCCGGTTTTGGCCTATTTTATGCATGAAAATATTACACATTTACAGAGTATTATACCTTTATTTGTACTTAAGGAATGAGGAACATGAATATAAAAATTTAAACTCGAAATCGGTGTTTTTTCATATGGTTTCCACTTACGCATTTTTGAAAAGCCTCCCGCGTTTTAGAATTTTTCGGTAATTCATCAACGGTGTCTTCTAGTTGTGTTTTTCCACAACCTCGCCAAATAATAGTCATTTACGAACGGGGTAACAGAACATCCTCTTATTATTTCATCAACTTTACGAGTAGGCGTATCAGCACTCTTTTGGAATGCTCTTTCTTCGCGTCTTCTGCTTCTCTGAACTTTTTTTCGCAACTGATCTATAATTCCTTGCATTTTCTGTATTTTATGTTTCTGTTTTTTAATAGTTTGGTAAGCCTGTACTTTTTCTTTTTAAACCTGTTTTCATCCTAATTTCTTCCTCGACACGCGATTATAGTTTTCTTTCTCATATTCAGAATATGGGAGGCTGTTAGCTAAAATATTTGCCATCATAAATTTTTTTTTTTATATACTTTTGGGAATTTATTCTCCATAACTTTCTCTGTTTCCTCTTCTGTCTTTCAGTCATATAACTTACAGTCTTAACTTTATTTTCAGCTTTCTTCCTTTGGTAATTTTCCCTATCTTTCAAACTCTTCATCTCTTTTTTTTTCGGTGTTATTTTATTTAAAAACTTGAGCTTCCTTGCATTACCCTTTTCACGAAATTTTTTTATAAGCTATACTGTCTTTTTCCCTGATACTCGTACTAAATGGATACCTAAAACCAAAATTTTGCTTGGTTATGCTTTTAAGAGCATTAGAGTATCATGTTGCCTATAAAACATATGTCATTTCAGAAACACCGGGTCATTTAGGGAACGCCCTTCATACGAGAACGTTCCCGAAATGACCGTTCCCGAAATGACTATTCGATAAATATTTTCATGTCACGCTTGATGCCGCCATGTTAGATATTAGTTTTAGAGGTTATGAACAAGTGAGCTGTAATATTTATAAGAATTTCACAAAAAGTATGCAAATTTTCGAAAACCAAATCACCAAACAGCGTTCCCGTAGTGACAGGGAATTGAAGTACGCTTCACACATATCAAATTAAAAGATACTTTTCAACAAAATCAATTATTTTTTTCCGTAAACAAGACACACGCCTTTTACTTTGACTAGTGAAGTTCACACTGAAGCTCAGTAACGTCACATAACATGAATTGTTTTAATTACATCGACCGATATCCACCACGTTCACGGAATGATTTGATAAACGTCAGACAGCATTTGAATAGCCAAAATATGAAGAAATCAAACTGGTATTCATTCAATTTATACGTATATTCTTAATCAGATGATTTTCAAAGCTTATATTAAAATATGGCATTTGTAAGTCGTAATTGTACATATTTTTGACTGGTCTGATCTATGAAACATGGTATAAGGACGCATTCCCGGAATGACTATTTAGAGCTTTTTTTTTTTAATCAATTCAAATATTATTATTGAAAAATAAAAATTCTAACTGCCTCGTAATTAAGCACAGAACCTTTATTTTAAGATGAATATTTTAGTAATATCATGTTATTTTATTAAGAAAACCTTTGTCAGAAGCGTAATGCTCACCTCTCTGATTTTGACCCATACGCGCAAAAAGAGTAACAGATCGCGATTTTTCATAATAAATTTGGATTATTTGTAAACGTTGTTGAACCGTGTACATTTGCATGATTAAATGGTAGACGTTGAAGAATACAACTGTCAATATGTCATACAACAAGCATATTCTCTAGAACAGAGAGTACATATTGCTTTCAATTTAACGAAAATTTGCAGCCTTGGGATCAGTATCTGGATGGATGACCGCTTCGGCTATGAATTTGAACAAGCGCGCCAAAGTAGCTCGTTATACTGAATGCTATGCACGTTCGAAGAAATTACAGCCGATGTATCTCTTCAACATCATAAAATCATAGCCGGAACAGTAACCTATAGAAGTGACAGTCGTCCGCTCTAAGATGAAAAGAACACATCATGTCGATTTCACCAAAGTTAGCACATCAATCATGGCTCTCTTCAAGAACCCGCAAGAAATAATTCACAAGTTCTACCGCCTTGAGGCCTTTTGACCCATCCTTTCATCCAATTTCACTCTTACAGAGAAAACGACCCCGGTAGTTAGAAACGCAGTAAATGCCACACAAAAGTTCCATATTTTCTATTTAAAATGTAGGTGCTCATTCTCTACCTTCATTATTTTTGGCGACCTTGTTCCTCGGAACAGAGTGCTTATCAATTTGCCCAAATACATATCTGTAATTTTTAGAATTTATGATGAAAATGGTCTTGAACGTTTTGGTTGGACTCACCGATCAAGAATCCGTGGTCGAAATCAATTATGTCCGGCCATCCGTTATCACGATAACTCTCGAACGGAATGAGCAAGACAGTTGAAATTTTCAGATTAGTTTTAGGAAATAAATATCTCAGGTTCATTATTGGGCAAAATGATGGTTTCGGTGTAACAAAAATTTTATTTTACATCACAAATTTTGAGTTCGATTTTTTTGAGATGCAGTTTCATCATAAGAATCCATTGATGTTATTGTCGGCTTTAACAAGCTACTACTTTCGGAGATATAATTTTTCAAAATTTCAACAATAGCATCGTACTTCACAGAATGTGAATTCTACATGTCTGTGTTCTACCTGTTTGCAGTAGGTCCAGTTTGAAAATAAACGTCATTAATGTCAAACGAAACTGAAAGTGTATTTCTGGATACTTTGGTTAATTTTCAGAGTAGTTTTAGGAAATAAATATCTCAGGTTCATAATTGGGCAAAATGATGGTTTCGGTGTAACAAAAATTTTATTTTACATCACAAATTTTGAGTTCGATTTTTTTGAGATGCAGTTTCATCATAAGAATCCATTGATGTTATTGTCGACTTTAACAAGCTACTACTTTCGGAGATATAATTTTTCAAAATTTCAACAATAACATCGTACTTCACAGAATGCGAATTCTACATGTCTGTGTTCTACCTGTTTGCAGTAGGTCCAGTTTGAAAATAAACGTCATTAATGTCAAACGAAACTGAAAGTGTATTTCTGGATACTTTGGTTAATTTTCAGAGTAGTTTTAGGAAATAAATATCTCAGGTTCATAATTGGGCAAAATGATGGTTTCGGTGTAACAAAAATTTTATTTTACATCACAAATTTTGAGTTCGATTTTTTTGAGATGCAGTTTCATCATAAGAATCCATTGATGTTATTGTCGACTTTAACAAGCTACTACTTTCGGAGATATAATTTTTCAAAATTTCAACAATAACATCGTACTTCACAGAATGCGAATTCTACATGTCTGTGTTCTACCTGTTTGCAGTAGGTCCAGTTTGAAAATAAACGTCATTAATGTCAAACGAAACTGAAAGTGTATTTCTGGATACTTTGGTTAATTTTCAGAGTAGTTTTAGGAAATAAATATCTCAGGTTCATAATTGGGCAAAATGATGGTTTCGGTGTAACAAAAATTTTATTTTACATCACAAATTTTGAGTTCGATTTTTTTGAGATGCAGTTTCATCATAAGAATCCATTGATGTTATTGTCGACTTTAACAAGCTACTACTTTCGGAGATATAATTTTTCAAAATTTCAACAATAACATCGTACTTCACAGAATGCGAATTCTACATGTCTGTGTTCTACCTGTTTGCAGTAGGTCCAGTTTGAAAATAAACGTCATTAATGTCAAACGAAACTGAAAGTGTATTTCTGGATACTTTGGTTGATGTAAGCATGTAAACAATTTGAAATTTGGATTCGACAAGTTCATAGGCAGAGTTTTTTGGTTAGTGAGACGAAAATGAATAATGCACGGAAGTTTAGCATAATACACGAGTTATTCTCTAATTATGGAAGATTTAGAACGGGATTTCCAACTAATGTACAGGTAGTTATTCCTTAGTAACACTATTTAAGATTTCCTACATAAGTATTCTCATTTGAGTTCTCTATGGACTGATTACATTAGATTTGTTTCGAAAATAAAACTGGCTATTTCATTTACTCAATTTTTCAGAATGACTCGTGATAGTTTTGAAATACTTGTAGCCAAAATTGGTCCGTCATATAGAGATAAGATGCAAAGGGATTTTAATTTCTTTCATGATGTAGTTATATAATAATATTTATTTGTCCAAATAATAGTTTACAATGACAAATTCAAAACAAAATGTATTGATAAATAAATGTATAGCACCCACAGAAGGATAAACCCGTACGTGGGGCAATCATGGTTATATCATAATAATCCATTGATATCATCCCCTACTGTGAGAAACCAATACTTTCGGAGATATGATTTGTCAAAGATTGGACAAGAGTGCCAAAGCTCCTGCCACAGGGCCCCTTTTTTTCACATATTAACCAGCAAATTTTTGCGCCTTTAGTTTTTTTTTTTATATTAAGTTAGCAGAGCCGCCCATATAAAAATCAAAGTGTGCGACAAAAATGTTTCTTTCACGACAAATACGATTTGGTCGTTCGACAATTATTTAGTTCATTTCTGGTTACCTGGGTCTATTACTGAAAAGTTGGAATATGTATTGATTAACACAGTATATACAAATGACAAATATAATAAATTCATGATCTTGGTTACTGTACATATTCAAGGAAAATCCCGAAACACGTCAAATTTAAATTTTAAACTGTCATTCTTCTTCGTAAAAATGCGAACACCTATTGTTATTCAAGATGTCCATCATTTGTTCACAAAAATGAGTTCTCCTATCAAAATAATCTTCCAAGAGCGCCAGGATAGGTATTATTTTGTAGGGATACATTTCATTTTGTTTTAATATGTTTAGAATCGATGTATGGCTGATATTGAGTGTTGTGTAGGCATCTCTACTCGATATATGTGAATTTTCTTCAAAGTCAAGCACATCTAATTTCATACAGTGTATTAGCAGCTGCTTTTTGGCGCTCTTGTTCCTCGGAACATAGTTCGTTATTGGGCAAAATCGGCCCATCTAGATGGGTTCGGAGTAACGAAAACATTTTTTTTTACATTACAACATTTGAATTCAATTTTTTCTAAGATGCAATTTTATCAAATAATCCAATGATATCATTTTCAACTCTAACAAGCTAATACTTTCGGATATATGATTAATACAAATTTCAATAATACATCGTAGTTCTATGTATTCACTGTCTGTGTTCACTGTTCATAAATGTCATCTTATCTAGCTGTTAGTCATGTCAATTCGTAGTTTGAAAACAAGTATCCGATTCTTGCATTTGTGAATATATACAAGACTGTTTTGAAACCGAAAATAATATTGACTGGTTGCATATTGAATAATTTACGTATAAATTCGGGATGATGTTTCAGAAGATTCAGAATTGGATCATTTTAATGATGTAGTTTATGAAGGTAATAGGAAAGAAGAACATAACGGAATCATCAGAACAAATTACTGTTCGTGGACCACTGAGGTTAATATTACATTTTACTTCCTTAAGTAGTAAGACATGTTCCTATATATACAGTATTTTCATAATGTTGCTAGTTATATTTTGAACTATTAAAATAATTTGTTCGTAAGCCTGTACCTACTCAAATATCAGGAATAAATGGACAATCTGCTATGATTGTCTCCAGCTTTGCTCAGTCTAGACATTTCGATTATACTATTTCGAGTTGTGAAGACTGTGCACCGAGTGTAAGTTGCAACAACCCATTCCACGAGGTTGAATCATTGAAGATTGCTCATTTAATCTTGATACATAAATTTAATGACAATTTTTGAAGCATTGTAGATTGCTCTTTTTTGACGCTCTTGTTTAAATGATAATTTTTGAAACATTTTGTTTTAAACGACACTTTTTTAAAATTCAATTTCTTTCATGATGCAGTTCTATCATAAGAATCGATTGATATAATTCCCAACTCCGAGAAACCAATAGTTTCGGAGATATAATTTGTCTCTTTGAACAAGAGCGCCAAAAAGCTGCTGTCCACAGGGCTTGAACCAATTTTTTAATCAGCCTTACTTGCTCAAACTCGCGAAACTGCTTTTTACTTATTATCCTTCGGGTTATAGGCGGCAAATTCGGAAATTTCTCATGAAACAAGCGACTTACTTCTTTTTGTGTTCGGGTGTTATCATCAATCATTTGTAAAATTGTCATTTTGTGCGTTTTCTTTAATCGAACCATTATTCAAAATTGCAGTTAATGAAATTCAAATACGCATTAGACAATTTATAAACTACAACTTATCAGCACAAAACAATTTGCGAAGGAATTCCAAAGAAACTAACATTGCCACGGAAAGTGTTTTAGGTAGTTTTCAGGTACCATCTGGAAAACACAATCTTATGGTTTTTTTCCATTTTCTTTTTATAACATCTTTAAGGCAAATAAGATTAGTATACTGTAATAAGATTTGGGAATATTCGAGGGGATATTATAATAAATTTCGGTTATCACATGACCTTTCAAACGATGTATCACAAGTTCATACTTTCTATTTGAAAAATTGTGAGTTGTACCTATATTTCGAAGGGGGTTGAAGGTGTGGTTCGCATTGTTACGAAAAAGAATTTGTTTATTTGTGGATAGCTCTGTTAACTTTAATATCAAGTGAGCAGAGACACCCCATATAAAAAAAATTAAGCGCGCGACAAATTCTCGACAATTATTCGACAGTTGATACAATAGCTTTCATTGAAATTCTTGCAAGTTGCTCTGCTGACTTTATGGAGGTGAATTTGACTACAGATTCTTCATAATGTCAAATGGAATCGTTGCACGGAATTTTGGAGCAAAATTCGAAAATTACAGCCATTTGGAAAAAGTGAGCTCGCATATTATACCAGTTCGATGAACCCAATTTGCACATGATACAATAAAACAAAAATATAACAGTTGCGAAGGACGAATGATAATAATTATAAACATGCCTAATGTAAATATGATATCAAATATGTTATCAATCTTATTCATTGAATTAAACTTGGAGTAGACATGAAAAAAATTAATTCTCATTGAAGATCATCATGCAATTGATATCATTACATTTAATGTTTCACATTTTCTAAAACTCAGTAGGCATATGATAATTATTTATGCATGATTTAGTTCTACCACATTCATGAAATAAACAGTCATAGTTATTCTAAGACCTGAGTTGAATACGATCTGTATGTTGTCGGACTCATTATTAAATCGGAACCGTGACATTGAAATTTCCATTTCAATATTTATAGCTACAGTGAATATGTACATTTGTTATCTTCCATCTTACAGGCTAATAATGATTTCGTGAAAAATTAAATGAATAAATCCTTTTTTTCGCATGCAGACCAAGACATTAACAATAAAAATATGCCTAGAACATCATGATGGAATAAATTTTGTTGAATTTATACATCTTTTCTGAATAAACAGGGTGCCCAGAAATATGTGGGCTTTTACTCGAATTTAGAAAAATCTTCAAAAAAATTTTCGAAAACAACTGACGTGAAGTCAGATATTGGATATTGTGGAGGCATGTCTATTCGATTTATGTGGATTTTCTTCAGAGTCCATCATCACATCTAATTTCACATCCTCACACAGTGTATTAGCAGCCTTACATGCCCAAACTCAAACACAATGTTATGGTTTTTTTTTTATCACATCTTGAAGGCAAATAAGTTTAGCATGATATATTATACTAGCTGAACCATGCAACTACGCCTGCGCCAAATCGGTTATTGAGGTTGCAATTTTGATTCTAAATGCGAAAAATCTTAATAAAAAACCTAGAACCCGATTGCAGCGCCTCCTACCGGGACAGTTCAATTTCCAAGTTATCCAGGGACCCACTCAAACACGTAATTCTAAAAAATACCTAGAACCCGGTTGCGGTGCCACCTACCGGGTTCAATTGCGAATACGAACTACCCACTCAAACACATCTGGTTAAGAAAAGTGATCAAAGGTAAGAAAGACAGGAGACAGGCTTCGTTTTCATCCCTACTCCGTGCTGTTTACTGAGACGTGACACCGGTATAGTCTGGCAAATGAGTGTTGATCCAGAAAGACGCGGAAAATTTTAAATTATAGCAGGATTAAATTGCCTTGATACTTTAATAAAAATATATATTTTTTTTGAACAAAAATTTTAGATTTGCCATAAGCTCAGGGAAATTTTAATCGAAATAGAGTGAAAAACATTCTCAAAAAATACGGCGACTTGGTTTTGATTAGCTCTTTCTCTGGGATAACTTACCAAGTGATAATTGATCAGTTATCGAGCGGGATGAAAAATGATTAATTACTAAAATGACTATTAAAAAATAGGGATTGGTGATAGAAGGGTGAAAATTGAGGGTTGTATGTATTTTGTAATGCCACATTATAAAAAAATAAAACAAAAATGTTCGTCCAAAAATTTTAAAAAAAATTTAAGGGTTTGAACAACCCTTATCACTTAGGGGTATGAAAAATAGATGTTAGCCGATTCTCAGACCTACTCAATATGCTCACAAAATTTATTGAGAATCGGTCAAGCCGTTTCGGAGAGGTACGGGAACGAACATTGTGACACGAGAATTTTATAATATACTCGTATAAGACTAGTAGATTAGATTATTAGAAGATTTGGGAATATTCGAGGGAATATTATAATGAATTTCGGTAATCACATGATTTAATTTTTTCTAATTTGATTTTTGCAATGAACATGAAAGTTATAACATTTCTGAATAGAGAATGACGCGACCTTTCAAACGATGTATCACAAGCCCATACTTCCTATTTGAAAAATTGGGGGTTGTACCTGTCTTTCGAAGGGGGCTAAACGTAGGGTTCGCATTTTTACGAAGAAGAAGAATAATTTAAAATTTGAATTTGATGTGTTTCGGGATTCTCCATAAATATGTAGAGTAACCAAGATAATGAATTTATTCCATTTGACTTTTCCATACTGTATACACTTTCCCATTACTAGAAAACTCTAATGTTTTATTGGAAAACTCATTTCATTGTTCACAAAAATAGGCAATTTTCGTTTAATTTAATCAACTTCTTATCATTTATTGTTTTCGAGATGTCTGTTTAAAAATGGGTTCAAGCCCTGTGGACAGGAGCTTTCTGGCGCTCTAGTTCAAACAGACAAATTATATTATTAAATCTCTATGCGAAGTAAAACTATGTTAGCTATGATTTTTAAATACTGTCAATGTGACAATTCTTGAATTTCACAAAATAACTATCAACAAAATAATTCTAACGATTTCCATTGAGCGTCTGACGAAGGAGTCTGATATAGACTCCGAAACGTTACGATATAGTTGTTTCTTCGTTGATGTTGTTTCGTTGTTGTTTGTTAGGCAACATTGTTCAATTGATTGCTTCTGACAAATATCCTGTGTTTCTTACGCAGAAGCAAATCACAAAATAATTAATTTTTATTATATATATATTTTTCAGAGTTTGGGAGAGAAAACCCAGAAAAAAACCTTTCAATAAGACAAATTATATCTCCGAATGTATTGGTTTCTAAGAGTTGGGAATTATTTCAATGTATTCTTATGAAAGAACTGCATCATAAAGGAAATTAAATTCAAATAATAGTTTATTTATCAAGATTAAATGAGCAATCTGAGAATGAGAACTGCACCATGGAAGAAATCAAATTAAAATAGCTGAAATGAATTTGACTCTTTCTTATAGAACAGGATCAAATGTACGAGTATGAGCACAGATCATATAATAAAGCTTAGATAGAATAATTATAGCATCCTTTGAAAACATAGAAGTACGTACGATTCATTATTGAAATTTAGAAAAATCATATCTCCGAAAGTATTAGCTTGTTGGAGTTGAAAATGATATCGATAGATTTTAATGGTGAAACTGCATCTTAAATAAAAGTTACAGACATTTGGGCAAATTGATAAGCACTCAGTTCCGAGGAACTAGAGCGCCAAAAAGAATAATTCCCTTTCCGGGATTTGAGCCCGCCTTCTCTCGTTCCGAAACCGAAAACCCGATTGACTAGACGAAACGGCTATCGGGCTCCTCGTACGATCTTGTCGATCTCCGGTATTAGAATAAAACGTCGGTACTTACCTGGGATATATATTATTCTTAATTTTCACTTTTCGACATAAAATCGCCACATGGGGGTTTATTTGACGGTTTTTTACCCTTGTCTCTCTAAGTCGATTTTGACGTTTCTCGAACCAACTATTAGCAAGGAATTAGACAATGTCATGTCTCAGGAAAATAAGTTGACATTATGACAATTCATACATAGAATAATTATATAATTCTGTGAAAACGTAGAAATACGATTTTTTATTGAAATTTTGAAAATTCATATCTCCGAAAGTATTAGCTTCTTAGAGTTAAACATGATATCATTGGATTATTATGGTAAAACTGCTTATTGAAAAAATTTAATTTGGAATTTGTTATGTAAAAAAAAATTTTTTTTTTGTTATTCCGTAACCATCTGTCCGATTTTGCCCAATAACGAACTTGGCCGAGATATTTATCAGCCAAACCTACTCTGAAAATTTCAACTCTCTAGCTCATTCCGTTCGAGAGTTATCGTGCCTACGGCCGGACAGAATGAATTTCGACCACGGATTCTTGATCAGTGAGTCGAACCAAATCGTTTAAGACCATTTTCATCGAAAAATTCGAAAATTACAAACATTTGGGCAAATGGATAAGCACTCAGTTCCGAGGAACTAGAGCGCCAAAAACATCGTATAATGAACACTTTGAAAATGATATTTATTATTCAAAGATGAAAAAACTAGCAGAGATCAAATTTCAGAGCAATCCACATAGTGTGATTTCATCAAAGTTGAATAGCTATATACCGCGGTTTCATCCTTATTTGGAATCATCAGTGGAGCATAATTCAACGCTGATGAAAAAAGCACTAGTCTTATCATCGTTGAATTATACTAGTAGGTTAGCTTGCCTAAAGCGTCATTCCTTTTCGATATTTATTATATTCTTTTTACCTTGTTGCATTCTCATTAATGAGATCCATTTGAGTCGGAATTAGGTGAGACTAAACTGAGTTGGTGTTTAACATGAAGGAACGCATTTTTATCTGTCAGGAAAGACAAAAAGATACATATAACCTAACTTATTCAAATAAAGATTGTAAAACTGCATAAATCCTGAAAAATATATTTTAAGCTTTCCAACGGGTCCGCACATGACATATGTTTACATTTGAAGAACAAATGTTGGGTAGGGTTGCAGCCAAGGGATTGAAGGGAAATATTTCACTTAATCGCCAAAAAATTAGGAAAATAAAAAATTAATTGACGGGTTTCAGCGTTTTTGGCACTCTTGTTCCTCGGAACAGAGTGCTTATCAATTTGTCCAAATGTCTGTAATTTTCTAATTTTTGGATGAAAATGCTCTTAAACGATTTGGTTCGACTCACTGCTCAAGAATCCGTGGTAGAAATGGATTCTGTCCGGCCGGCCGTAGGCACGATAACGAACGGAATGCGCTAGATAGTTGAACTTTAAAGAGTAGGTTTGGCAGATAAATATCTCGGCTAAGTTCGTTATTGGGCAAAATCAGCCAGATGGTTTCAGAGTAAAAAAAAATTTTTTTTTACATTAAAAATTTCAATTTGTTTGTTTTTTTTTTTCAAGATACAGTTTCACCATAGTAATTTTTCAAAATTTCAATAATAAATCGTACTGCTTTGTTTTCACAGAATGCTATAATTATTCATCTATGGATTTTATTATATGATCTGTGTTCATACATGTCAACTTATTTTCCTATAAGAGACATGACATTTTAATACCCATGGTTAATCCATATGATGATGGGAATGGTAATGTGGTAAGTTAATAATATTGAGTTCAGAATATCTCCAGCTAAAACAAAACTGGAATGTTGGCTAAGTTTCAATTGATATTATATAATTTTCAAAGTGGATTTGAGGAATGAATATCTCGGATAAGTTCGTTGTTGGGTAGAATTGGTCTGTTTTGAATTAATAATTCTTGGCACTCTTGTTGAATTGATGAATTTATGATGTTTGAATTTAATATCTGTGATGATGAAGTTCTATAATAAGAATCCATTGATATAATTCCCAACTCTTAGCAATACTTTCGGAGATATGATTTGTCAAAGTATCAACAATAGCGCCAAAGCTCCTGTCCACAGGGCTTTCCCACTTTTTGGCGCTCTTGTTCCTCGGAACAGAGTGCTTATTAATTAGCCCAAATGTCTGTATTCTACAATAACTCTCGAACGGAATGAGATAGGCAGTTGAAATTTTCAGAGTAGGTTAGGGAGATGAATATCTCGGTTAAGTTTGCTATTGGGCAAAATAGGCCAGATGGTTTCGGAGTAACGAAGAAAAAATTTTTTTAACTTACAAATTTCAAAATAAATTTTTTTTAAGATGCAGTTTTACCATAAATATCCATTGATATCATTTTCAACTGTAACAAGCTAAAACTTTCGGAGATTGGAATTTTCGAAATTTCAATAATCAATCGTACTTCTATGTTTTCACAGAATGCTATAATTATTCTATCTATGATTTATTATATGATCTGTGTTCATACTCGTACATGTCAACCTGTTCTATAAGAGAGTCAAATTCATTTCAGCTATTTAAATTTGATTTCTTCCATGGTGCCGTTCTCATTCTCAGATTGCTCTTTTAATCTTGATGGGTCCCTTGTGGAAGACCCATGAGGATCAGTAATATACAATACAATAATATACAATATACAAAAATAAACTAATAATGAAAAATGGCGATACCGTTGTTAAAAAATCAACAAGTCCAGAGCGTTCCTGCTAATCGGGTCCTTCATAAATGGCTTCGTATAATAAATATACTTATGCATATATTTCACAAATCAAATAGACCCCAGGGGGTTCATTGATCTGCCGAGAAAACAAGAGCAGACGCGTTTCTGGCTTCTTGGCCTTCATCAGTACCCTGTAGCTTTCTCAACAAATTCAACTAAACTGACCCGGGTTAAGCCTCTCAGAGCCGGCTTGGTCGATCATTTTAATCGCCCACGCCACCTATGGGACGAAACACGGAAATCAGCCTCTCCCCACCAGTGAATATTTGAAGCGTGAAATCATATGCCACCATTCACTCGACATTAATCGAGAACGAGTCCCACAGAGCTCAGACAGTAACTTCAGAGTGAATTGTGGCATATGATTTCACGCTTCAAATATTCACTGGTGGGGAGAGGCTGATTTCCGTGTTTCGTCTCATAGGTGGCGTGGGCGATTAAAATGATCGACCAAGCCGGCTCTGAGAGGCTTAACCCGGGTCAGTTTAGTTGAATTTGTTGAGAAAGCTACAGGGTACTGATGAAGGCCAAGAAGCCAGAAACGCGTCTGCTCTTGTTTTCTCGGCAGATCAATGAACCCCCTGGGGTCTATTTGATTTGTGAAATATATGCATAAGTATATTTATTATACGAAGCCATTTATGAAGGACCCGATTAGCAGGAACGCTCTGGACTTGTTGAAAAATAAACTATTATTTGAATTGAATTTCCTTTATGATGCAGTTTTATCATAAGAATACATTGATATAACACTCAACTCTTAGAAACCAATACTTTCGGAGATATAATTTGTCTGTTTGAACAGGAGCGACAGAAAGCTCCTGTCCACAGGGCTTTCCCACTTTTTATTTTGAGTAATCGGTTAGAAAATATGAATTTTTACTATCGTCCAACCATGCAGCTGTTTCTAACCATTCCACAGACAACTCGAACCAGAATATTGATAATTATAAATTGAATTAAAAATACCCCTACATCTGCTCTTTCGAATAGGCGATTTTTCGTGAGATGGTTCACGGAAAAATTCTGATCTGCTCGATTCCTAAGGCTTACAGTTGAAAATGAACCAGGTCCTTACTGAAAGCCTAATATCGTCGTTGTGCCTTCAAAGTGCGACATGTGAATTTTGATAGATTGTGCATTCATACACTTTGCGTGTTTGCAGGAGCATATTTTTGATTTCGTACTTGTCGCTTTTCGATCAAATCCAACTGGAACCGAAACTAGTGTGATTATCACATGGCAGCTTTTAACGAAATATCCATGTTGCGCAGTTCTTAATCGAAATACACACTTGACGCATTTTACACAATATATGCACATGTCGCGTTTTGAAGGCGCAACGACGATATTCATCTTAAAGTTCTCACTTATCCATTGCAATATAGGTAAATAACACGCAAAAATTTCACCTGAAGTAATATTTATCAATGAAACGTAGGCAATGGTGGGCAGTAAACATAAATATAATCTACCTCCATGCCTAACGTCATCAATTCTCAATATTAATTACGACATGCGTTACTTCTCATTCACCAGACGATACTTTATGCAGCAACAACATATAATATCACCTTGAAACTACCTTTATAAATATTTATTTCTTGATCCTACACATTCTTGCTACAGATGTATTGGTGTTTAATAAAATTAGCTTATTCATTTGCATTCTCACAAATTGATACTCGACTACGTAATTAACACGCTTCTGGTATCATAACGATATTTCGGAGGAATTTTACACAATCATATTCCAAAGCAACTACTCTGGTCCCGTTGATCGAATTAATAAACGAATACATACTTATTTTTTCCGACTTATTAACGTATACAAAGTGTTCCTAAATTGGAGGTACAAACGAAAAGAGGAAATTCCTTGAGTAATTAAAAAAAAAATTCTCATAAACATGGGTCCGCCAACGTTTCCCTTTCGAGATACAGGGTGTTAAAGTTAGAATAATTTTCAATTGTTTCTCTTATAGTATCTATAGGTACTTCACAAGATATTTAACTGAAATATAGCATAAATATTATAATTGATATATCAATTATAATATTTATGCTATATTTCAGTGTATAATTGTGAACTATAGTTCACACTTAAATACACTTATACCATAGACATAGAATAACATGGACTGGCCCTCACGTAACTTTATCACACAGTTCGTTGCGGAATACATAAGAGAGAGAGAGAGAGATGTTATGAAGGATAGAATACTTAAAGGCAAATAATGGTATAAAAATAATGATGTTTTTTTATAAGTATCAGAATATTCAGAAACGAGTGTCGGATTTAAATGAAAATGTTTTGCCTTTAAATATTCAAATCACCAAAACACATACACAATACACGAAACCAAACAATACAGTAACAAGAAAGGTCAGAGAATAAAGGAAACCAATGTTTTGTATTCTGTGGTTTTGCCAAACGCCAAATTATAAGAAAATATTCATATACCGTGGTTTGCCTTTAACTATTCTGTCTTTTTTCAATGCTGATTTCAATGGTCTCTTTCTCACAACCAGTCCATGTTATTTTATGTCTATGACTTATACTTATACTTAAAAATAATCATCGATGACTTGTAGAATCATCGATCCTCTTTCTGAAACTTTCGACATATTATCGATGAGTCTATAATTATAAATCCAAAATCTCTATTCGTTTTATCAATGTTAGATCTAACTTTTCGACATTGGTGTTTTTTCCGTGAACTTTTCAAACTTTGACAGATCATATCCGAAAGTCTTGTTTTCTTATAGTTGGGAATGATATCAATGGAATCTTATGATAGATCTGCATCATAAAAGAAATTGAATTAATAAAATCATAATATTACGATTAATTATTGAAATTTTGAAGAATCATATCTCCGAAAGTATAAACTTGTTACATTTTGACCACGAATTCTTGATCAGTGGGTCGAACCAAATCGTTTAATACCATTTCCATCAGACATTTGGTCAAATTGACAAGCACTCTGTTCCGAAGAACAAGAGCACCAAAAACTAAATCTTCATTAAAATGAAATATTTTTACTGGATGTTCAGATTTCTTCGTACATGTCAAATTAAATTTCACCGCGGCGAAAAGTCAATATTCATAATTTCTCCAGAAATTCATCTCGGTAATAACAAACAGCAGTTTTATCTCATTCCGACTTATGAAAGCCGCGCTGACATTTAGATCTACTCTCTCCACACGTTTCTATTCTTGTAACGCCGACGTCCAAAAATACCGAGAAGCACCGAAGGCGTCAAAAACTGGCGTTAAAAATGTGATCGTTGCGTAAACACATGTCAGACCGTCTTTTCCTGGATACGATTCAGGACGACCCGGTCTAATTTACGAGATGAGTAGGTCAGGACTCGTTGTCTGGAGCTGTTGATGAAGTAATCAACAGTTTTTTTCAGTCGGAAGATTCACTCTTGCGGTCATGACACCATAAATTGCATCTGGAAACATCTGCTCGACCATATCGTCATTCCGATAGGTTGTGGAATAAGAACCCCCATAAAGTTAGCAGAGCCACTTGCAAGAATATCAATGAGGGCCGGTTTCTCAATTGCGAGTTAACTCGAGGTTGCGAGTTACGCATGTAACGGTTCCGCCAAATAACTTTTTTTTTTTGAGAATGCAATAAAAGAAAATACTGAATATTTTCTCAAATTTCTTATTTTATTTGAAAGTACAATCCTTCCGGTTAATAATGGAAAATAATTTCATTCAACTGGCTGCCTCGGCTGGCCATGCAGTAGCCTACACGATCGGCCCAATTTTTAAGCACATTATCGATTATGTGCAGATGTATTTCACCAATGGCTTCACGAATATTGTCCTTTAAATCTTCAATTGTCTCTGGCTTGTTGGCGCAACACTTATCTTTGACGGCACCCCACAAATAATAGTCCAACGGTGTCAAATCGCAGCTCCGAGGTGGCCAAACGACATCAGCTTTGCGGCTGATAATGCCATTGACTGTAGCGGCCACTCCTTGATCATTTTCAAAGAAAAATGGCCCAATTATGCCTCTGGACAAAAATCCGCACCAGACAGTGACTCGTTTTGGGTGTATCGGCTTTTCAATGTATGCGTGCAGGTTTTCTGTGCCCCTAATGCGACAATTCTGCTTGTTTACATACCCGCCAAGATCAAAATAAGCTTCATCTGAAAAGATTATTTTTTTCGCAAAATCGGCATCTTCTGTAAGTCGATCGCAGGCCCACTTAGCGAAGCGAAAACGCATTGGATGGTCAGTTAGCTTCAACTGCTAAACCAATTGGACTTTGTATGGCGTCATACCAAAGTCTTTATGCAAAATTCGTCTCAATGATGTCTCCGAAATGTTTAATTCTTGAGAACGACTGTTTTTGGCTTTTCACGCTTCTGTTTATCGATGAGGATGCCAGTTTCTTTCACTTTTTTCACAAGATAACGAATATACGGAGCTGACGGTGCTTCTCTTCTTCCAACATCCGTACGCAATTGTCGCACACATTCTGCAACATTACCATGATTTTCAAAGTAATGTCGCAATATTTCCCAGCGTTGTTCAAGCGTATACACAACCATATTCGTTCAGCGGAAGGATAAAACTAATTATCTGTCAAATCAGCCATGAGCTAAGTGTTACCATTCACGAAATAAGCACTAGTTGAAAAAAAAACGTTAGATGGCGGACCCTTTATTTAGCGATATTCATGAACGCGTAGCACTCGGGTTACCCGCACCCCGAGTTAACTCGCAATTGAGAAACCGGCCCTTAAACTTATTGCATCAATTGTCGAATAATTATCGAGAATTTATCATGAAATAAAAATAACTGATGCCACGTAACACTCCCGATCTGCACTTGAGGAAATTCGTACCTACGCAGTGAGTATTATGCAGACGCTAGAAAATCATATCTCCGAAAGTATTATCTTGTTAGCGGAGTGAACTTGGCGGCCACTTTTTAGCGGCCACTTTGACTATTCCCGTATTTTCGCCAGTGGCGTCGGGTGTTTTCATTTGTCGCTAAATACATCAAATCGCTGCGTAAATTGTTAGGTTTTCCATCTGAATCAATATTTTCGATATTTCGGAATGCCAAACAAATGATTTCATATGCATTATCCGTATTTATGAACTAAATTCAACGGAAGTAATACGGGGTCTATATCGGTAAGTTGTATAAAGAGTGAAGGGATAGAGAATACAACACGAAATTTGGCACAATTGTTCCTTGTGTGCTCTAATATCATAATCAAGAAAGAAATTTTCTTGCGGAGCTACCAATTGTTGTTAATTTCATTGTTTATATTTATAAACTAACTTTCAGAAAAGGGTGAAGGGATAGAGAATACAACACGAAATTTGGCACAATTGTTCCTTGTGTGCTCTAATATCATAATCAAGAAAGAAATTTTCTTGCGGAGCTACCAATTGTTGCTAATTTCATTGTTTATATTTATAAACTAATTTTCAGAAAAGGGTGAAGGGATAAAGAATACAACTCGAAATTTGGCACAATTGTTCCTTGTGTGCTCTAATATCATAATCAAGAAAGAAATTTTCTTGCGGAGCTACCAATTGTTGCTAATTTCATTGTTTATATTTATAAACTAATTTTCAGAAAAGGGTGAAGGGATAAAGAATACAACTCGAAATTTGGCACAATTGTTCCTTGTGTGCTCTAATATCATAATCAAAAAAGAAATGTTCTTGCGGAGCTACCAATTGTTGCTAATTTCATTGTTTATATTTATAAACTAATTTTCAGAAAAGGGTGAAGGGATAGAGAATACAACTCGAAATTTGGCACAATTGTTCCTTGTGTGCTCTAATATCATAATCAAGAAAGAAATTTTCTTGCGGAGCTACCAATTGTTGCTAATTTCATTGTTTATATTTATAAACTATATTCCCGAAAAGGGTGAAGGGATAAAGAATACAACTCGAAATTTGGCACAATTGTTCCTTGTGTGCTCTAATATCATAATCAAAAAAGAAATTTTCTTGCGGAGCTACCAATTGTTGTTAATTTCATTGTTTATATTTATAAACTAATTTTCAGAAAAGGGTGAAGGGATAGAGAATACAACACGAAATTTGGCACAATTGTTCCTTGTGTGCTCTAATATCATAATCAAAAAAGAAATTATCTTGCGGAGCTACCAATTGTTGCTAATTTCATTGTTTATATTTATAAACTAACTTTCAGAAAAGGGTGAAGGGATAAAGAATACAACACCAAATTTGGCACAATTGTTCCTTGTGTGCTCTAATATCATAATCAAAAAAGAAATTTTCTTGCGGAGCTACCAATTATTGTTAATTTCATTGTTTATATTTATAAACTATAATAATTTTCAGAAAAGGGTGAAGGGATAGAGAATACAACACGAAATTTGGCACAATTGTTCCTTGTGTGCTCTAATATCATAATCAAGAAAGAAATTTTCTTGCGGAGCTACCAATTGTTGCTAATTTCATTGTTTATATTTATAAACTAAATTCCCGAAAAGGGTGAAGGGATAGAGAATACAACACGAAATTTGGCACAATTGTTCCTTGTGTGCTCTAATATCATAATCAAAAAAGAAATTCTCTTGCGGAGCTACCAATTGTTGCTAATTTCATTGTTTATATTTATAAACTAACTTTCAGAAAAGGGTGAAGGGATAGAGAATACAACACGAAATTTGGCACAATTGTTCCTTGTGTGCTCTAATATCATAATCAAGAAATAAATTTTCTTGCGGAGCTACCAATTGTTGTTAATTTCATTGTTTATATTTATAAACTAACTTTCAGAAAAGGGTGAAGGGATAGAGAATACAACACGAAATTTGGCACAATTGTTCCTTGTGTGCTCTAATATCATAATCAAGAAAGAAATTTTCTTGCGGAGCTACCAATTGTTGCTAATTTCATTGTTTATATTTATAAACTAACTTTCAGAAAAGGGTGAAGGGATAAAGAATACAACACCAAATTTGGCACAATTGTTCCTTGTGTGCTCTAATATCATAATCAAAAAAGAAATTTTCTTGCGGAGCTACCAATTATTGTTAATTTCATTGTTTATATTTATAAACTAATTTTCAGAAAAGGGTGAAGGGATAGAGAATACAACACGAAATTTGGCACAATTGTTCCTTGTGTGCTCTAATATCATAATCAAAAAAGAAATTCTCTTGCGGAGCTACCAATTGTTGCTAATTTCATTGTTTATATTTATAAACTAACTTTCAGAAAAGGGTGAAGGGATAGAGAATACAACACGAAATTTGGCACAATTGTTCCTTGTGTGCTCTAATATCATAATCAAGAAATAAATTTTCTTGCGGAGCTACCAATTGTTGTTAATTTCATTGTTTATATTTATAAACTAACTTTCAGAAAAGGGTGAAGGGATAGAGAATACAACACGAAATTTGGCACAATTGTTCCTTGTGTGCTCTAATATCATAATCAAGAAAGAAATTTTCTTGCGGAGCTACCAATTGTTGCTAATTTCATTGTTTATATTTATAAACTAACTTTCAGAAAAGGGTGAAGGGATAAAGAATACAACACCAAATTTGGCACAATTGTTCCTTGTGTGCTCTAATATCATAATCAAAAAAGAAATTTTCTTGCGGAGCTACCAATTATTGTTAATTTCATTGTTTATATTTATAAACTAATTTTCAGAAAAGGGTGAAGGGATAGAGAATACAACACGAAATTTGGCACAATTGTTCCTTGTGTGCTCTAATATCATAATCAAGAAAGAAATTTTCTTGCGGAGCTACCAATTGTTGCTAATTTCATTGTTTATATTTATAAACTAACTTTCAGAAAAGGGTGAAGGGATAAAGAATACAACACCAAATTTGGCACAATTGTTCCTTGTGTGCTCTAATATCATAATCAAAAAAGAAATTTTCTTGCGGAGCTACCAATTATTGTTAATTTCATTGTTTATATTTATAAACTAATTTTCAGAAAAGGGTGAAGGGATAGAGAATACAACACGAAATTTGGCACAATTGTTCCTTGTGTGCTCTAATATCATAATCAAGAAAGAAATTTTCTTGCGGAGCTACCAATTGTTGCTAATTTCATTGTTTATATTTATAAACTAAATTCCCGAAAAGGGTGAAGGGATAAAGAATACAACTCGAAATTTGGCACAATTGTTCCTTGTGTGCTCTAATATCATAATCAAAAAAGAAATTCTCTTGCGGAGCTACCAATTGTTGCTAATTTCATTGTTTATATTTATAAACTAACTTTCAGAAAAGGGTGAAGGGATAGAGAATACAACACGAAATTTGGCACAATTGTTCGTTGTGTGCTCTAATATCATAATCAAAAAAGAAATTTTCTTGCGGAGCTACCAATTGTTGCTAATTTCATTGTTTATATTTATAAACTAAATTCCCGAAAAGGGTGAAGGGATAAAGAATACAACTCGAAATTTGGCACAATTGTTCCTTGTGTGCTCTAATATCATTATCAAGAAAGAAATTTTCTTGCGGAGCTACCAATTGTTGCTAATTTCATTGTTTATATTTATAAACTAAATTCCCGAAAAGGATGAAGGGATAAAGAATACAACTCGAAATTTGGCACAATTGTTCCTTGTGTGCTCTAATATCATAATCAAAAAAGAAATTCTCTTGCGGAGCTACCAATTGTTGCTAATTTCATTGTTTATATTTATAAACTAACTTTCAGAAAAGGGTGAAGGGATAAAGAATACAACACCAAATTTGGCACAATTGTTCCTTGTGTGCTCTAATATCATAATCAAAAAAGAAATTTTCTTGCGGAGCTACCAATTATTGTTAATTTCATTGTTTATATTTATAAACTAATTTTCAGAAAAGGGTGAAGGGATAGAGAATACAACTCGAAATTTGGCACAATTGTTCCTTGTGTGCTCTAATATCATAATCAAAAAAGAAATTCTCTTGCGGAGCTACCAATTGTTGCTAATTTCATTGTTTATATTTATACACTAATTTTCAGAAAAGGGTGAAGGGATAGAGAATACAACTCGAAATTTGGCACAATTGTTCCTTGTGTGCTCTAATATCATAATCAAAAAAGAAATTCTCTTGCGGAGCTACCAATTGTTGCTAATTTCATTGTTTATATTTATAAACTAATTTTCAGAAAAGGGTGAAGGGATAGAGAATACAACACGAAATTTGGCACAATTGTTCCTTGTGTGCTCTAATATCATAATCAAGAAATAAATTTTCTTGCGGAGCTACCAATTGTTGTTAATTTCATTGTTTATATTTATAAACTAACTTTCAGAAAAGGGTGAAGGGATAGAGAATACAACACGAAATTTGGCACAATTGTTCCTTGTGTGCTCTAATATCATAATCAAGAAAGAAATTTTCTTGCGGAGCTACCAATTGTTGCTAATTTCATTGTTTATATTTATAAACTAACTTTCAGAAAAGGGTGAAGGGATAAAGAATACAACACCAAATTTGGCACAATTGTTCCTTGTGTGCTCTAATATCATAATCAAAAAAGAAATTTTCTTGCGGAGCTACCAATTATTGTTAATTTCATTGTTTATATTTATAAACTAATTTTCAGAAAAGGGTGAAGGGATAGAGAATACAACACGAAATTTGGCACAATTGTTCCTTGTGTGCTCTAATATCATAATCAAGAAAGAAATTTTCTTGCGGAGCTACCAATTGTTGCTAATTTCATTGTTTATATTTATAAACTAAATTCCCGAAAA
Source organism: Halyzia sedecimguttata (assembly GCA_937662695.2). Taxonomy (NCBI): domain Eukaryota; kingdom Metazoa; phylum Arthropoda; class Insecta; order Coleoptera; family Coccinellidae; genus Halyzia; species Halyzia sedecimguttata. The sequence continues at coordinate 88,193,333 of OW569413.2, forward strand.
GGGTGAAGGGATAAAGAATACAACTCGAAATTTGGCACAATTGTTCCTTGTGTGCTCTAATATCATAATCAAAAAAGAAATTCTCTTGCGGAGCTACCAATTGTTGCTAATTTCATTGTTTATATTTATAAACTAACTTTCAGAAAAGGGTGAAGGGATAGAGAATACAACACGAAATTTGGCACAATTGTTCCTTGTGTGCTCTAATATCATAATCAAAAAAGAAATTTTCTTGCGGAGCTACCAATTGTTGCTAATTTCATTGTTTATATTTATAAACTAAATTCCCGAAAAGGGTGAAGGGATAAAGAATACAACTCGAAATTTGGCACAATTGTTCCTTGTGTGCTCTAATATCATTATCAAGAAAGAAATTTTCTTGCGGAGCTACCAATTGTTGCTAATTTCATTGTTTATATTTATAAACTAAATTCCCGAAAAGGGTGAAGGGATAAAGAATACAACTCGAAATTTGGCACAATTGTTCCTTGTGTGCTCTAATATCATAATCAAAAAAGAAATTCTCTTGCGGAGCTACCAATTGTTGCTAATTTCATTGTTTATATTTATAAACTAACTTTCAGAAAAGGGTGAAGGGATAAAGAATACAACACCAAATTTGGCACAATTGTTCCTTGTGTGCTCTAATATCATAATCAAAAAAGAAATTTTCTTGCGGAGCTACCAATTATTGTTAATTTCATTGTTTATATTTATAAACTAATTTTCAGAAAAGGGTGAAGGGATAGAGAATACAACTCGAAATTTGGCACAATTGTTCCTTGTGTGCTCTAATATCATAATCAAAAAAGAAATTCTCTTGCGGAGCTACCAATTGTTGCTAATTTCATTGTTTATATTTATAAACTAATTTTCAGAAAAGGGTGAAGGGATAGAGAATACAACACGAAATTTGGCACAATTGTTCCTTGTGTGCTCTAATATCATAATCAAGAAAGAAATTTTCTTGCGGAGCTACCAATTGTTGCTAATTTCATTGTTTATATTTATAAACTAAATTCCCGAAAAGGGTGAAGGGATAAAGAATACAACTCGAAATTTGGCACAATTGTTCCTTGTGTGCTCTAATATCATAATCAAAAAAGAAATTCTCTTGCGGAGCTACCAATTGTTGCTAATTTCATTGTTTATATTTATAAACTAACTTTCAGAAAAGGGTGAAGGGATAGAGAATACAACTCGAAATTTGGCACAATTGTTCCTTGTGTGCTCTAATATCATAATCAAGAAAGAAATTTTCTTGCGGAGCTACCAATTGTTGCTAATTTCATTGTTTATATTTATAAACTAATTTTCAAAAAAGGGTGAAGGGATAGAGAATACAACTCGAAATTTGGCACAATTGTTCCTTGTGTGCTCTAATATCATAATCAAGAAAGAAATTTTCTTGCGGAGCTACCAATTGTTGCTAATTTCATTGTTTATATTCATAAACTAAATTTCTTGGCTAAAACACATTAATCTTATGAGGATACATTTGGACCTACAGGAGAAAATTCACCCATGATGATTAGGTGACATTTGATTTTCATAATTTTGGTGGGGATAGCAGAAAGAAAAGAGTTCTCATAATCGTCATGAATTCATGCAAACTTTGAGAAATTAACAAAGTAAAAAATTTACATCTCCCGACAGTTTTTGTGAATTGCTTTAAATACTTGCAATTTCTGTAAATTCTATAAATTGTTTAATGAGGTGAATTTTCTAGCTTGTGCATTCTGTAATTGATGATAACAATCTTATTGTAAAAACTAATATCCAAATCTTAATTAAGAAATATTTTACTTCAAATTGCATTAGTAATCACATCACTAAGTGAATATTGTGTAATATCAATACTAATTGTTTCGGGTTTTGGAATTTGTCACGTAGAAAGGATCATTTTATTACTCTTCTGGCCATCTGGGTAGATAAAGACCTTATGGTTCATTAGTAGTATCCCCTCATTCCAGAACTGCTGATATGAAATTCAAAAATTTTTGCATTCTTTACCTACAAACGTTTTATTGCTTCAAATAATGTTCAGTTGAGCTTTGTCGGTTATACTCAGTCTTTTCGGAGTGTTCGATACTGCAGTTCTATATTTGTGTGGTGTGTATGTGCTTTTCAAGTTTGTGATTTCACAATATTAATCATAATGCGTATTTCAAAGGGAAAAGTTTTTGAAATAATTGCAAACCAACTTAAGAAAGATTATCCCGGATGCAATTTAAATGAAATTGTGGTGAATGATGGGACTTTAGAGAATATTCTCGAACGATTAGAAAATAGTTCGTATAAGTTCAAAAGTGTCATTCGTAGAATAATCAGCCGTGATGTTACGTTTAGAGATTATTTTAATGCTTCAAAAACAATATTGGTCAGCCGAAGTGATCTTATTTCTGTGTTGCGGACACAATATCCGGAAAATTTCGTTAAAGTTGATCCATGCTGGAGACAGGTCAATTCAGTATACAAAAGATTATGTGAACTCCTCAACATAGACAATAATATGAAGAATAGATTGAAATTATATAATATGTGGTATAAATTATTGAAGGAGAACGAAGGACTTATATCACCCAATGGTAGCGTCAATCTTGAAATCAGGAATGAAGACAATTGCGAAAATCCCTCACCGATCATCGATGTGAATTGTGAAACAGACACAACGGTAATTATCCAAATCATTATCTTTTATAACATATACAGTGTCCGCCAAAAAGTTGGCTCCAAAGGGAACATTTTTAAACCGGTTGAGATATTCGATTTCTGTTTTCGCAGAAAGTTAGTGCTTTGAAAGTAATGAAAATTGATCCTAACACATTGAGTCACGTGATCTTAGCAACCCGTCAAAATTGACATTTTTTTAAAAAAAATTTCAAAAATGACATAGGAAACCAGAATTTATAAAAATTTCTTCTGCAAAAGTAATTTAGAATTTGATAGGGAATGTATGTGTCACATTTCATGACAATTCAAAAGTCGAAGAAATTGTTTTTTTTTTTCAAAATTACTAAAAATAAGCACTCTGTTCAGGAGAACAAGAGCGCCAAAAATTATGATGAATTGAAACAAAAATCTTATAGCAAAATATATTTTGAGAAATTACTAAGTTTACTGAAAACAGATCATATTTTCACCGTATTTCGACATTAGGCATGCAATCATGGGTGAAACAGTAATCCTTCAGTCCAGAAAGACATTTTGTAACTAAAACAATGATCTGTTTTCAGTAAACTTATTAATTTCTCAAAATACATTTTGCTCCAAGATTCTTGTTCAAATTCATCATCGTTTCACAAATATCGTGAAATCAAAAGCAAGTATGATCATTGAAACTCTAGTTGGATATAATGCAATAATAATTTCAAACTCGTTTGAACTTACCAAATATACCGAGTGGTTTTATTAAATTTGAAAGCACATAAATTTTTTCGACTTTTGAATTTTGGTATGAAATTTGGCACATATATTCCTAATTAAATTCTGAATTACTTTTGTAGGGCACATTTCCCGAAATTCTGCTTTGCTATATCATTTTTGATATTATTTCTCCAAAAATGTTTATTTAGACGGTTTGCTAACATCTCGTGACTCAGTGTGTTACGATCAATTTCCATAACTTGTAGAACACAAATTTTCTGCGGAAACAAAAATCGAATATCTCAACCGGTTCAAAAATTTTCCCTTTGAAGCCGACTTTTTGGCGAACACTGTATATAAATAATTTTGTGACTACTAAAAGATTATTTACTTTTCATTTAATATATATTCTTCCAACATATGTTCGGCCAATTAATCCCTCTTTTCAAAGATGTAAAATATAACAATTGGAATAGGATCCGTTAAACACAACATTGTGAATATCATTTAAAATAAATTTTAGTATTTTTACACGTGCTTAATTATCATTGGCAACTACATTTATAGTTAAGTAAATGTATATAATTATTTGGCACACAGATCTTTTGAGGATTTATTATAGACAAAGAGATGCATACGAATAGGTACTATATAAAAGTAACACAGTTTTTTTATGAAAAATTTTTTTTTGGTAAATCCAACATTTGAAAAATATGATGTTTAATGTGTACCTACCTACTTAGTAGCCAAGATTCGCTATGCAAGAATTTTTTGAACTGGCACACCACAAACTATCAACTTAACTCATACTTATTTAACAAATGATTGTTGCAATGTTATTTTTGATATTTACGCAAATGATTAAAAAATATCTCATTATACAGGATTTGCCAAAATGGGGTGACATTCCTAGTGCAACTGAAATTGACTATGAAGTAACTGATTTTGCTGTAACCTCCGAAAATATGCAGTTTGACGGTGATAGTTTTAGGAGTTCATTTGATTCTGCTAAAAATGCCAAGAATGATCAAATCAAACAGGAAATAACTCCAAACAAAATCGAAATTCCCAAAGAACTACTGTCATTATCAAATGTGAGCGATTCATCGGAGATTCTTCCATCGAATGCGCGAAATTTGGCTCTGAGCAGTTCACCAAGCACCACCGAATTACCAATAAGGAAAAAAAATGTATGCACCTACTTTGAAGGTAGTTTCCAAATTAAACCCGATTTGTGGGAATTTTTATTTCCTATGGGCAAAATAGACAAAAATAAGTATCCTTATTATATAAGAAACCGTATGAAGAAATACGTAAATAATGTTTGTACAATTGTTTTTATGTATTTAAAATTTTCAAAAAAAAAAAATTTTTATGTAATTTCTGCACGATGCAAACAGAATAATTATGGATGTAAGCGTTTTCAAATTTTTATATCAATGGCGTCAAAGATTGTATCTGTGTATAGCTCCTCACGAGATTATATCCATAAAAATTATTTAGCTCCTTCAGTACACGGCTTGGAAAGGAGTTTTTTCAAAAAACAACTTCTCAATGAAAACCCATTCAATATGAAGAAAAAAGAACTTTTGAAATGTAATAATACAATTTTAAGAGAAGGCAAAAATCTTCAGTCTATCCTTTCAGATTCTACTCTGAGACGTATTCGATCCGAAGCAATTTCTCATTTAGATCGAGACAAAGATGATTTAATAGATTTAATCAAAATGCAGAAAGATCATCCTGAGTATATCAAAAACATTTGTATTCCTTTTTCCGTATTTCTTTATAGTTTGGAGCAATTATCAGTGTTGAAAAAACAACGTCACGATTCATCGCTTCCGATAATTCATTTCGATGCTACTGGTAGCTTAGTAAGGAAACCAAAAGAATATTTCAATAGAATTTATTTTTATACTGCTGTTATAGTAACACGTGAAAGTCAGAGGATTTATCCTATATTCTCAATGATATCATCGGTCCACAATTCATTGGCAATATATAATTTGCTTTATAGCTTCAGGTATTTTAGCGAAGAAAATAATTGTTGGCCGGGTTTTTCACGGTTTGTTACCGATTTTTCATTCGCGAATTTGCATGCTGCTTGCAAAGCATTCAATATGTGTACGTTGCTCGAATATCTAGAGCAATGCTATGATATTCTGATCATGAAAAACAAATTTTTGTCCTCCCAATTAATTGGGATTCATCTGTGTGTGGCGCACTGGATGAAGATGATATCCAAAGATGTGGAGGAATTAGGCACTAATGACATACAAAAGAAATGTTTTAAAGACATGATAGGGTATGCCGTCCTTATCGGTAATTTAGATTCATTAGATAATTATGTTGCTAATATAACTAAATTGCTGATATGCAAATTTAAAAACTCAGAAGTCAGACGCTCCGAAGCGTACATCCGTCAGGTTATGTCAAAAAAAAATATTATAAGAGATGAACTAGTTTTCGATGATTTTAGGAAAACTGATAGTGAAAATGATTCGAATGCACTTTATAAATGTAGTCCATTTTATAAAAGATTCGAAGCCATTCGAAAAAATTCAGAAGTTTGTACTGGATTGGCAGCAGAAACTAAAGAAGAAAATATTTTCTATAATCCACAATTCTTGAATTTGATAATAAAAAAATATCTGCCTTTTTGTCCGTTGTGGACTTGCCTTCTACTGGAAAATAGCAGTCCTTTAAGTAATTGTGTCGTGGAGAATTATTTTTCTCAAATAAAGAATATAACTCTTAAAGGAGCCAAAAACCTTAAATGTACGCACTTCATTAGAAAACTGAGAGAGGACTGTTTATCCCTAAAGGTGGAAGCTGATCTGAAGATAGCCAAAACTCGTCTCACGAAACCCTTTGGTGATGAGAAATCATCACAGGAAACATGGTGTCGGAAACCTAAAAATAAACAGGGTTCACATTTAACTGGAAGATTTTTGAAAAATTTCATATCTGGCGAAGATAGTCTTCTACTTGAACACCAAGAGAATTCCCCTGGTATTGCGGGTGATATTTGTGCTGATGAAGACGTAACATCTGTAGATAAATTGGAAGAATTTTTGAAATCTTTAGAGATGTCCGACGAAGAGAAGAGGGCGTTGAATATAAACACTATTTCACAACACCAAAGTACCCTGTGGGTCGAAGAAAGGCGAAAAAGAGTTACCAGCTCTTATTTCGGCCGGATATGTAAGGCGAAAGATCATGAGAGAACATTTAGAAATATTGTCAACAACATCTTGGACACGAGGAAGCTAGAACTGCCGGCCTTAGATCATGGTCGGAAATTCGAAAAAGTAGCCAGAAATCTATATAGCAGAGAAGCTAAAAGTGAGGTTGCTCTTTCAGGATTGATGATTCATTCAACTTATCCATTTCTGGGCGCTTCACCTGATGGACTAATTGGGGACTTTGGTGTTGTAGAAATAAAATGCCCTTTTTCGGCCAAAGATGCGGACCCGTTTGAATACAAATTCAATTTTTTAAACAAGGCACAGGATGAAATATCAAAAAATCATATATATTATTATCAAATTCAAGGAATTTTAGAAATAACTAATCGAAATTGGTGTGATCTTGTTATATATACAAATAAAAAAATAAAGGTTGTTCGAATCACTAGATCACACCAATTTTGGACAAAAATGGTGGATAAATTGAAACTATTTTATTTCTTTTATCTGCTGCCGGCTATCGTAAATCCACTTAAATGTTCAAGTACTTCAGAACAGAAATGGAGAACGCTTAAGCAAATAAACTTATTGCCTAATGGATTGGTAGATGACATAGAATATTATATTCCACTGAAAAACAAAAGAAATTATGTCGTTTCTAGACTTATTTGTTCGAATCTTCCTGTAAAGGAAATTTTGATAGATGATTTCCTTACTCTATCAGAAAATCAATATCTAAGCAGTTTCGTCATCGATCACTGCCTTCAGTTAATGAATGATGGTAGCTTCCAAATAATTTCTTTAGAAAAATCTTCTTTAATATTTAATTATAACTCTGAACTCCCTGCTGAATTTTTGAAAAAAATCAAGTTCCAGAAAGAAAAATGTATTCTTCCTGTCGTGAAACATCATCATTTCATGTTAATTATTTTGAATTTTAAAGACAAAACATTTACTTTTGTTGATCCTCTTGGCAATGAAAATAAAAAAATGTCATTCTATTATGAAAAGGCGATGAACTTTCTCGGAATGAAGGAAATCAATATTTCAAAATTGGAAATACAAATTTTAGAACACGTCATTCAAAAAGATTTTTATAACTGTGGAGTGTTCGTTATATATTTCTTCGAAAAAATTGTTAAATATGAGCCTTTAACTAATTTCATTGATATCAATAAATACCGAGAGGAATTGAAATGGTTATTGATCCGCAGAAGTTCACCCATGCAACAAATTTGTTTTTTTTGTGCCTGTCAAGCAGATGATGATGATTTTAGATGTAGACTTTGCAAGAGGCCAACCCATCAAAAATGCCTATTAACTTCTGATGAACTAAGATCTGGACTTTCTAAAGATAAAAAAACTGTATTCGGTATTTGTGATCTCTGTAGATTAAATTAATTATATCGGGAATATAACGAAATTGAAATGTTTGCCTAAATACAAATATCCAATATATCTGATTTGTAATTCATTTATTTATATTATACTTGCTGTTAATAAATTGTTAATATTCAATCTGATATTCTGTTTGCAGAGAATATTCATTGTGATACTATTATTTGTTGTGACTGGAAAGAATTTAATTTTTATATATTTATTTATTTATTCAACATACAACTTGTACAATATTTTTGATTTATTATTTAATTTTCAATGTTCATTGGACAAAAATAACAAAATGTCTGTTTTTGGTAAAAACTTCCTTTTTATGAAACATAAAGTGATATGTTTGAAAGGAATTTTCTATGATCCCTTCACCCTTTTCTAAAATTTAGTTTATAAATATAAACAATGAAATTAACAACAATTGGTAGCTCCGCAAGAAAATTTCTTTCTTGATTATGATATTAGAGCACACAAGGAACAATTGTGCCAAATTTCGTGTTGTATTCTCTATCCCTTCACCCTTTTCTGAAAGTTAGTTTATAAATATAAACAATGAAATTAGCAACAATTGGTAGCTCCGCAAGAGAATTTCTTTTTTGATTATGATATTAGAGCACACAAGGAACAATTGTGCCAAATTTCGAGTTGTATTCTTTATCCCTTCACCCTTTTCGGGAATTTAGTTTATAAATATAAACAATGAAATTAGCAACAATTGGTAGCTCCGCAAGAAAATTTCTTTCTTGATTATGATATTAGAGCACACAAGGAACAATTGTGCCAAATTTCTTTTGTATTCTCTATCCCTTCACCCTTTTCTGAAAATTAGTTTATAAATATAAACAATGAAATTAACAATAATTGGTAGCTCCGCAAGAAAATTTCTTTTTTGATTATGATATAAGAGCACACAAGGAACAATTGTGCCAAATTTGGTGTTGTATTCTTTATCCCTTCACCCTTTTCTGAAAGTTAGTTTATAAATATAAACAATGAAATTAGCAACAATTGGTAGCTCCGCAAGAGAATTTCTTTTTTGATTATGATATTAGAGCACACAAGGAACAATTGTGCCAAATTTCGTGTTGTATTCTCTATCCCTTCACCCTTTTCTGAAAATTAGTTTATAAATATAAACAATGAAATTAACAATAATTGGTAGCTCCGCAACAAAATTTCTTTTTTGATTATGATATTAGAGCACACAAGGAACAATTGTGCCAAATTTCGTGTTGTATTCTCTATCCCTTCACCCTTTTCTGAAAGTTAGTTTATAAATATAAACAATGAAATTAGCAACAATTGGTAGCTCCGCAAGAGAATTTCTTTTTTGATTATGATATTAGAGCACACAAGGAACAATTGTGCCAAATTTCGTGTTGTGTTCTCTATCCCTTCACCCTTTTCGGGAATTTAGTTTATAAATATAAACAATGAAATTAGCAACAATTGGTAGCTCCGCAAGAGAATTTCTTTCTTGATTATGATATTAGAGCACACAAGGAACAATTGTGCCAAATTTCGTGTTGTATTCTCTATCCCTTCACCCTTTTCTGAAAGTTAGTTTATAAATATAAACAATGAAATTAGCAACAATTGGTGGCTCCGCAAGAGAATTTCTTTTTTGATTATGATATTAGAGCACACAAGGAACAATTGTGCCAAATTTCGAGTTGTATTCTTTATCCCTTCACCCTTTTCGGGAATTTAGTTTATAAATATAAACAATGAAATTAGCAACAATTGGTAGCTCCGCAAGAAAATTTCTTTCTTGATTATGATATTAGAGCACACAAGGAACAATTGTGCCAAATTTCTTTTGTATTCTCTATCCCTTCACCCTTTTCTGAAAATTAGTTTATAAATATAAACAATGAAATTAACAATAATTGGTAGCTCCGCAAGAAAATTTCTTTTTTGATTATTATATAAGAGCACACAAGGAACAATTGTGCCAAATTTGGTGTTGTATTCTTTATCCCTTCACCCTTTTCTGAAAGTTAGTTTATAAATATAAACAATGAAATTAGCAATAATTGGTAGCTCCGCAAGAGAATTTCTTTTTTGATTATGATATTAGAGCACACAAGGAACAATTGTGCCAAATTTCGTGTTGTATTCTCTATCCCTTCACCCTTTTCTGAAAGTTAGTTTATAAATATAAACAATGAAATTAGCAACAATTGGTAGCTCCGCAAGAGAATTTCTTTTTTGATTATGATATTAGAGCACACAAGGAACAATTGTGCCAAATTTCGTGTTGTGTTCTCTATCCCTTCACCCTTTTCGGGAATTTAGTTTATAAATATAAACAATGAAATTAGCAACAATTGGTAGCTCCGCAAGAAAATTTCTTTCTTGATTATGATATAAGAGCACACAAGGAACAATTGTGCCAAATTTCGTGTTGTATTCTCTATCCCTTCACCCTTTTCTGAAAATTAGTTTATAAATATAAACAATGAAATTAACAATAATTGATAGCTCCGCAAGAAAATTTCTTTTTTGATTATGATATTAGAGCACACAAGGAACAATTGTGCCAAATTTGGTGTTGTATTCTTTATCCCTTCACCCTTTTCTGAAAGTTAGTTTATAAATATAAACAATGAAATTAGCAACAATTGGTAGCTCCGCAAGAGAATTTCTTTTTTGATTATGATATTAGAGCACACAAGGAACAATTGTGCCAAATTTCGTGTTGTATTCTCTATCCCTTCACCCTTTTCTGAAAATTAGTTTATAAATATAAACAATGAAATTAACAATAATTGGTAGCTCCGCAAGAAAATTTCTTTTTTGATTATGATATTAGAGCACACAAGGAACAATTGTGCCAAATTTCGTGTTGTATTCTCTATCCCTTCACACTTTTCTGAAAGTTAGTTTATAAATATAAACAATGAAATTAGCAACAATTGGTAGCTCCGCAAGAGAATTTCTTTTTTGATTATGATATTAGAGCACACAAGGAACAATTGTGCCAAATTTCGTGTTGTATTCTCCATCCCTTCACCCTTTTCTGAAAGTTAGATTATAAATATAAACAATGAAATTAGCAACAATTGGTAGCTCCGCAAGAGAATTTCTTTTTTGATTATGATATTAGAGCACACAAGGAACAATTGTGCCAAATTTCGTGTTGTATTCTCTATCCCTTCACCCATTTCGGGAATTTAGTTTATAAATATAAACAATGAAATTAGCAACAATTGGTAGCTCCGCAAGAAAATTTCTTTCTTGATTATGATATTAGAGCACACAAGGAACAATTGTGCCAAATTTCGTGTTGTATTCTCTATCCCTTCAGCCTTTTCTGAAAATTAGTTTATAAATATAAACAATGAAATTAACAATAATTGGTAGCTCCGCAAGAAAATTTCTTTTTTGATTATGATATTAGAGCACACAAGGAACAATTGTGCCAAATTTGGTGTTGTATTCTTTATCCCTTCACCCTTTTCTGAAAGTTAGTTTATAAATATAAACAATGAAATTAGCAACAATTGGTAGCTCCGCAAGAGAATTTCTTTTTTGATTATGATATTAGAGCACACAAGGAACAATTGTGCCAAATTTCGTGTTGTATTCTCTATCCCTTCACCCTTTTCTGAAAATTAGTTTATAAATATAAACAATGAAATTAACAACAATTGGTAGCTCCGCAAGAAAATTTCTTTTTTGATTATGATATTAGAGCTCACAAGGAACAATTGTGCCAAATTTCGAGTTGTATTCTTTATCCCTTCACCCTTTTCGGGAATTAAGTTTATAAATATAAACAATGAAATTAGCAACAATTGGTTGCTCCGCAAGAAAATTTCTTTCTTGATTATGATATTAGAGCACACAAGGAACAATTGTGCCAAATTTCGAGTTGTATTCTCTATCCCTTCACCCTTTTCTGAAAATTAGTTTATAAATATAAACAATGAAATTAGCAACAATTGGTAGCTCCGCAAGAAAATTTCTTTTTTGATTATGATATTAGAGCACACAAGGAACAATTGTGCCAAATTTCGAGTTGTATTCTTTATCCCTTCACCCTTTTCTGAAAATTAGTTTATAAATATAAACAATGAAATTAGCAACAATTGGTAGCTCCGCAAGAAAATTTCTTTCTTGATTATGATATTAGAGCACACAAGGAACAATTGTGCCAAATTTCGAGTTGTATTCTTTATCCCTTCACCCTTTTCTGAAAATTAGTTTATAAATATAAACAATGAAATTAGCAACAATTGGTAGCTCCGCAAGAAAATTTCTTTCTTGATTATGATATTAGAGCACACAAGGAACAATTGTGCCAAATTTCGTGTTGTATTCTCTATCCCTTCACCCTTTTCTGAAAGTTAGTTTATAAATATAAACAATGAAATTAACAACAATTGGTAGCTCCGCAAGAAAATTTCTTTCTTGATTATGATATTAGAGCACACAAGGAACAATTGTGCCAAATTTCGTGTTGTATTCTCTATCCCTTCACTCTTTATACAACTTACCGATATAGACCCCGTATTACTTCCGTTGAATTTAGTTCATAAATACGGATAATGCATATGAAATCATTTGTTTGGCATTCCGAAATATCGAAAATATTGATTCAGATGGAAAACCTAACAATTTACGCAGCGATTTGATGTATTTAGCGACAAATGAAAACACCCGACGCCACTGGCGAAAATACGGGAATAGTCAAAGTGGCCGCTAAAAAGTGGCCGCCAAGTTCACTCCGCTTATCTTGTTAGAGTTGAAAATGATATCAATGGATTCTTATGTTGAAACTGCATCTTGAAAAAAATTTAATTCGAAATTTGTAATTTAAAAAAAAAATTTTTCGTTACTCCGAAATCATCAGGCCGATTTTGCCCAATAACGAACTTAATCCAGATATTTATCTCCCAAACCTACTCTGTAAATTTCAACTCTCTAGCTCATTTCGTTCGAGAGTTATCGTGTTTTAACACGATAAATCTCGAACGGAATGAACTAGACAATTGAAATTTTCAGAGTAGGTTTGGGACATAAATATCTCGGCTAAATTCGTTATTGGGTAAAATCAGCCGGATAGTTTCGGAGTAACAAAAAAACAATTTTACGTTAAAAATTTCGAATACATTTTTTTTAAAATGCACTTTCATCCTAAGAATCCATTTATAATCCAACTCTAAAAAGCTAATACTTTCGGAGATATTATTTTTCAAAATTTCAATAATACATTACACTTCTGTTTTTAAAGAATGCGAATTATATCTGTCTGTGTTCTATCTGGTTGCGGTAGCTGGCGTTTGCTCCAGTTTGAAAAATAAACGTCATTAATGTAAAACGAAACTAAAAAAGTGTATTTCTGGAGAGTTTGGTTGATGTAAGCATGTAAACAATTCGAAATTTGGATTCGCTAAGTTCATAGGCAGAGTTTTTTGGTTAGTGAGTCTAAAATGAATGATGCAAGGAAGTCGAGCATAATTTACGAGTCATTCTCTAATTATGGAAGATTTAGAACGGGATTTACTACTAATGTACAGTTAGTTATTCCTTAGTAACATGCTTAGTAACACTTACTAAGATTTCCTACATAAGTATTCTGGTTTGAGTTCTCTCTGGACTGATTACATTAGATTTCACTTACTCAATTTTTCAGAATGATTCCTGATAGTTTTGAAACACTTGTAGCCAAAATTGGACCGTCATATAAAGATAAGATGCAAAGGGAATTCAATTTCTTTTATGATGCAGTTCTATCATAACAATCCATTCATGTCATTCCCAAACTATGAGAAACCAATACTTTCGGAGATAAGATTTGTCAAAGTTTGAACAAGAGCACCAAAGCTCCTGTCGACATGGCTTTCCCACTTTTTAAGGAATTAAAATTTAAGAATACATTGTTTTTTTTTCATCCGCCGAATGTGACACACAGATGTCATAACGATAATTAGTGCAAACATTTTGTTTTTGTTACAAAGTGTTTACACTCATATCGGTCAGTTCCAAATGGTTGACGGAGAGCAATTTGAACAGTTGCACAAAATTTCGTTTTTTTTTTTTGGGTTGAATAAAGATTGTCTTCCATGAAAGTTCCATTCTTATTTCTAACAGTAAATGTGTTAAAAAAAATGGGTTCAAGCCCTGTGGACAGGAGCTTTCTGGCGCTCTAGTTCAAACAGACAAATTATATCTCCGAAAGTATTGGTTTCTCAGAGTTGGGAATTATATCAATGTATTCATATGATAGAACTGCATCATAAAGGAAATTCAATTCAAATAATAGTTTATTTATCAAGATTAAATGAGCAATCATGAGAATGAGAACTGCACCATGGAAGAAATAAAATTAAATCTGGCAAATTTTGCCCAATAACGAACTTAACCGAGATATTCATCTCCCTATAGCCTACTCTGAAAATTTCAACTACCTACCTCATTCCGTTCGAGAGTTATATCTATGTCTATGGATGAAAAGCAGTCTCACTACTCTCAGATCTCTTACTTCATGTTCCGTTCCGAAATGTAAGACTTTTCTGAGAAAAACTAATTTTGGAGCAAACAACTGAGATTTTTCTCACTTCGCTCACAGTCACAATTCTTCGATTGATTAGATAATGTCATGTCTCAGGAAAATGAGTTGACATTATGACAATTCATACATAGAATAATTATATCATTCTGTGACAACGTTGAGATACGATTTATTATTGAAATTTTGAAAAATCATATCTCCGAAAGTATTAGCTTGTTAGAGTTAAAAATGATATCATTGGATTCTTATGGTAAAACTGCTTATTGAAAAAAATTTAATTTGGAATTTGCTTTTTAAAAAAAAATTTTTCTTTGTTACTCCGAAACCATCTGTCCGATTTTGCCGAATAACGAACTTAGCCGAGATATTTATCTCCCAAACCTACTCTGAAAATTTCAACTGTCTAGCTCATTCCGTTCGAGAGTTATCGTGCCTACGGCCGGCCGGACAGAATAAATTTCGACCACGGATTCTTGGTCAGTGAGTCGAACCAAATCGTTTAAGGCCATTTTCATCGAAAAATTCGAAAATTACAGACATTTGGGCAAATTGATAAGCACTCAGTTCCGAGGAACTAGAGCGCCAAAAATTGTTATCTATGGTACCATCATTTCGGTAAATGAGGAGTTAAATTTGAGGTGGTCATTTAAAAAAAATATGACGTCACTCTGTAAAAGTCAATGACGTTATAAGCAAAATTTTTATGCCATACGATAGTTAATTAAAAACTAAAATTGACCAGTCCTAGCGTTTTCCTTGAAAACATTCAATAACGCAGTTATGAATTTTGTTCCTTACTTTTCCACACGCTGTATTTCACAACATTATAGGATCTTTTCAATTATAAATTCACGAGAAATGTTGTTGTATTATAATTGGAATTCACATCATTTCTAAAATAATCACTCTTTTCCACCAAAGCACCACATATATTAACTTCATTAAAACAAACGATCTTGTTATGTCGGCCATCTTTGTACCGCAAAGACGGTTAAGGAGTTAAATTAAATGAAACGTTCTTAAATCGTACACGCATTACGCCATGGTGTTTAGCATTCCAGATTAATGGTTGATTTCTCATTTCGGAATCGTTATATTGCCGACATCAAAAGACAATCATTCGATTCATTTGCCCTCGGTCAGCAAACATTCTAACTTCAAGCCAGACGACGCTGCAACGATGCATCAGATTTGGCTACGAGTCTGGTCATTTCTATCCATTTTTTTTTATCAGTATGTCGGTCACATACTTGGCTGCAATGTACATGCACCGGGAAATAGTGAACGTGAAAGACAGACCGCGATATTTATACTTTATGAGATGTTCTTTAAGAGCTGTTCGCGGAGCAGTATTCTTAAATCGTTCATTTTTGAGTTGAATGCATGGCAGAATCGATAATTTTTTAATTGAAAAAAAATTAGAGTAGGAACCCATTGGAAAAGGAAGAGAATATAACAAAAATGAAAGGAAATAGTAATTTACAGGCGATCTGAGGTTCGGAAGTGCAAGGGGGTGAGTTTTTAAGGGAAAAAAATTGGTTCAAGCACTGACGGGAAGTCAGAAGCTTTTCCGCGTATGTTCTATTGTCCATGCTTCTGTATTGGACACCCTTAATCGAATTTACCATGGTAAATTATGTTGTCCATTCTCCTGTATTGGACACTCTTAATTCGAATTTACCATGGTAAATTCGAATTTAGAGAGTCAGTGCTTGAACCAATTTTTTTTTTCGTGATTTATTTTTTAATTTTCTAGGGGTACGGTTCTTAAAATTTTTTTTTTCGTCATTTTTTTCAAATTTTCTAGGGGTACGGTTCTTACAAAATTTTAAACACGTCTTTATGTTGATTTTCTACTACTAGTTACCAAGCTTCAATTCGATCGAATATTAGTTTTCTGAGTTATCAAGGAAATAATATTCCAGGTGGGTATAACTCGGAAACCGTTAGACCGATTATGCCCAAAAACGAACTCAAGCCTTCCTTTCGGATACGCAACCTACCCTGAAAATTGCAAGTCCCTATCTGCTTTCGTTCGAAAGTTATCGAGGCAACGGTCACCCATCTACTGAACTCACACAAGAATGCTCGAATCTCCAACAATATTCAACCGATCGTATTAAAACTTGAAACTTGGCAGTAGAGTTAGGTTATGAAGGCTCTTGCAAAATTTCAGCAATTTCAAACGAATAGTTACTGATATATAGAATTTTTTTTTTTCAATGATTTATTAAACATTTTCTACAAATGCTATCCTCACCAAATTTTGCAAACATTTTTGCATTGGCATTCTACATCTAATAACCATGTTTGAATTCAATCGGTTCAGTATTTTTCGAGTTAATGGGGAACATAAAACCCCCAAATTTCAGAAAATTTCAGATGGCTATAACTCTAAAACCGTTTGGCCGATTATGCTCATAAACAAACTGGTATGTCGCGTTCTGGTGCACATCCTAACCTGAAAACTTCAAGCCGCTATCTCTTTCCGTTCTCAAGTTATCGTGACATATAAAATATTTTTTAATAATTTTTTTAAAATTTTCTAGCCATATGATTCGCATAAAATTTCACAAACGTGTTTATGTTCATATTCTACAACTACTCACCAAGTTTCAATTCGATCCGATTCATATTGGTTGAAAACAAAATTATTACTCGGAAACCACTGGGCCGATTATGCCCATTAACGAACTTGTCCGTCGTATTTGGATGCGCCACCCACCCTGAAAATTTCAAGTCGCTAGCTCTTTTCGTTCTCAAGTTATCGTGGCAACGGACGGCCGGACGGACAGAATCAAATTTGACCTCGAATTCTTCATTGGGGAGTCGAACTGAATCGTTAGAGACCATTTTCGACAAAAAATTCGAAAGTTACAGACATTTGGGCAAAACTATAACGCGATGTTCCCCGGAACATACGCGCAAAAAACGGTTTATATCGATTTCCGGCAAAACTACAAGTCCTATGTATTAGCTAGATGGCAAAATTGTAGGTAATGAAAAGATCTACAACTTTTGCTTTCACGCTTTTTTCATATAACTTCATTATGTAAAAAATTTAAATAAAAAAGAATTTACCATGGTAAATTCGATTAAGAGTGTCCAACACAGGGGAATGGACAATAGAACATACACGCAAAAGCTCCTGACTTCATGTCAGTTTTTGAAGCAATTTTTTTTTCGTAATTTTTTAAACATTTTTTAGTGGTAAGGTTCTCACACAATTTTACACACGTCTTCATGTCGATATTCTACAACTAGTTAGTTAGGTACCAAGCTTCAATTCGATCGAGCCTATTTTTCTCGAGTTAACTCGAGAAATAATATTCCAGGTGGTTATAACTCCGAAACCGTTAAACCGATTATGCTCAAAAACGAAGTTAACCCTCCCATTCGGTTGCGCAACCTATTCTGAAAAGACCCTATCTCCTTTCGTTCGAAAGTTATCGAGGCAACGGTCACCCATCCAGCTACTGAACTTACACAAGGCTGCTCGGATCTTCAACAATATAGATCCGATCGTGTTCAAACTTGAAACTTGGTAGTCGAGTTAGGTTCTGAAGGCTCTCACAAAATTTCAGTAATGTCGGACGAATAGTTTCTGATATATAGAATTTATTTTATCATTTTCAATGATTTTTAAAAAATATTCTAGTGATACGATCGTCACGAAATTTCATGAGAATTTTCATGTTAGCAACTCATCAAATTTTAATAATCATGCACCCCATTTGAAAAAATGTCCCATTTGAAAAAAATATATTCATGCCGAGATCAGATAAAATATCAGTTTCCAGAAAATTCAATTAACATCATTGAATTCTACGTAAAAAGTAGCTACAATAATGTTTTTACAGAAATGGGAAATTTTCAAACGAAAGAAAAGTTACGGCAATATTTCGAAAAACATATAACTATGTCACCTATGAGATTCTCATGAAAATTGGCCCCGACATCAGTTTTCTTATATCTAGTACAGAAATAGGAATTTCCCTTCAAAAGTGTCCAATTTGGCCCACCCTGTACACAATGCATATATGCAAAATTTCAGTTCAGACGCAAAGAAGTACCTCTCCTCGATTCCTCAACACCCCCACGTTGCACCCAAGGAACTATAGCCCTCCGGGTCCTCTTCAATCTCTCCACCATCTCAATTACTCCGCTGATTGCCCGCAAACCATTTCGTATCATTGCGTTCCGAGAAGGCGAATTAAACAAGTGATTAATTGAGGTTATGTCATCTGACCAACTAACGTAATAACGCGTGGGAGGATTAATGGTACCATCTAAGGAAGTGTAATGTTTATCGTTCCATCCAAAGGCGTTTACAAGCCGGATCGTATATAGAAGAAATATTTGCTTTTCCTTACAAGAAAGCCCGTTTCATTTTCGATCTTATCGTGAGCCTATGGTGATGTAACAAGGAAGAGAGCGGGTCAGTCTTTCTGAGCGATTTTTGGAACACGCCCATGTTTATTTATTTATTTATTTATTCAAAAATACATCCAACAGGCCAAAGCCCAATTACAGGTGTATACAATAATGAACAAAAGGTATATAGTACGCCGTTAAAAAAAAACAAAAACAAAAACAGAAATTTCTGTAAAAAAATGGGTTCAAGCCCTGTGGACAGGAGCTTTCTGGCGCTCTAGTTCAAACAGACAAATTATATCTCCGAAAGTATTGGTTTCTCTGAGTTGGGAATTATATCAATGTATGCATATGATAGAGCTGCATCATAAAGGAAATTCAATTCAAATAATAGTTTATTTATCAAGATTAAATGAGCAATCATGAGAATGAGAACTGCACCATGGAAGAAATCGAATTAAATCTGGCCAATTTTGCCCAATAACGAACTTAACTGAGATATTCATCTCCCTAACCTACTCTGAAAATTTCAACTACCTAGCGCATTCCGTTCGAGAGTTATTGTGGAAAAACTTTTTTTAAATTTTCAAATTTTTTTTTTACACTTTGCGGTAATCTGGTCAATACAAAACTTCACATGCGTATAAAGGTCATGATTCTACAATTTGATGCTAAATTTCAGATAGATCGAACGAACTTGTCCGAGATATTTACGCTCCAAAACCACCTTGCAATTTTCAATCCGCTAACTCCTTTCGTTCGAGAGTTATCGTGCCTACGGCCGATCGGCCGGCCGGACAGAATCGATTTCGCACTCGGATTCTTGATCAGTGAGTCAAACCAAATCGTTTGAGACCATTTTCAGCCAAAAATTTCAAAATTACAGACACTTGGGCAAATTGATAAGCACACTGTTCCGAGGAACTAGAGCGCCAAAAAAACAAGTTTCGTATGACAATTGCCCAAAACAGGTTTAAAGTACCTACAAATAGTAGGTATTCCATAAAACAAATATGAAAGAAGATAAGTAATAATAAAAAATTACCTTGTAATCGATCAAAAATTTCCTGATCTACGTTCACCAAACTACAGAATTATGCTTTCAATATTTACGTAATATTTTCAAACATTTTCGGGTGAGGTCTCCGTTGCATCGCTAAAATACGAGTATTTCAACCCCAATATTTTTGAAGTTACAATATTCCCTTCTGTCAAGTTGACATTATGAGAATTCATACATAGAATAATAATTATGTATATCAATCTGTGAAATACGATTTACATTGAAATTTTAAAAAATCATATCTCCGAAAGTATTAGCTTGTTAGAGTTGAAAATGATATGAATGGATTCTTATGATAAAACTGCTTATTAAAAAAAATTTGATTTGGAATTTGTTTCGTAAAAAAAAATTTTTTTTTTGTTACTCCGAAACCATCTGTCCGATTTTGCCCAGTAACAAACTTAGCCGAGATATTCATCCCCCAAACCTACTCTGAAAATTTCAACTCTCTAGCTTATTCCGTTCGAGAGTTATCGTGCTTACGGACGGCCGGACCGGCCGGACAGAATAAATTCCGACCACGGATTCTTGATCAGTGAGTCGAACCAAATCGTTTAAGACCATTTTCATCGAAATATTCCAAAATTACAGACATTTGGGCAAATTGATAAGCACTCAGTTCCGAGGAACTAGAGCGCCAAAAAAAGATAATCTCAACAATAATGAAAGAAAAACCAGCCCATCTAATTCCTTAGTACTCGTCTAACTGAGTTCCTGAATTGAGGCAATGAAAGAAAAAATATATCCACATTTCCCAAAATATTATAGCTTCTACACATTGCGGTAAACGGACAATGAAAGTGATGATGCGTATTTGGTACATCAATGTGAAATGTCACATGCGATCTTGATTGAAGCACTAAATTGCAATGACGAGAGCAAAACTGATGAGTCAACCTGATTATGTACTATTTTATAGAGAAAGACCAAATCATTTAATTCACGAACCTTTCTAAGAGAAGGGAATTCAAACTCGTCTAAAAGAAATTCATAACCGATATTTCTATCAGGGTAACGACCACGTTTTTTTAGATAAAGGAATTTTAGAAATTTCTTCTGTACTCTTTCAATACAATCAATGTATTTTGAGTGGCATGGATTCCAAACTGTACTGCAATATGTTAGTTTGCTTTTTATAAAAGCATGATAAACAGATGAAATTGCCTCAACTGAAGAAAAATCTTTACAATTTCGAACTATAAAGCCTAGTATTTTCATGGCACCAGCTGTTAGATCTCTTATATGACGAGCAAAAGTAAGTTTCTGGTCGAAAAAAATTCCCAATTCTCTAGTTTCATCTACTCTCGCCAACACTGAATCATACAGCTCATAATTATATACAAATTTATCTAACTTTCTTGTGAATGTCATGACTTTACACTTGTCCAAATTAAGAGATATTTCATTTTCAGTACACCACCCGCACAGCTTGATGAGGTCATCCTGCAAAGTCAGGCAATCCGTTAAGTTTTTTATTTCCCTGAAAACTTTCAAATCATCCGCAAAAAGCAGTTTCATTGAACTGATAATATGAGAGACATCATCTACAAATAAAAGAAATAGAAGCGGTCCCAAAATAGACCCTTGCGGAACTCCCGAAGTTGCAAAATAAGAGAAAGATTTTATACCTTCGTATTCAACGAATTGTTCCCGACTCAACAAAAAAGACCCCAGAAGATTTCTGAGACTACCTGTTATTCCAAAACGGGACAGTTTTATGAGCAGTCGTCTATGCGATACGCGATCAAACGCCTTAAAAAAATCAGTATAGATCACGTCTACTTGATTACTCCTATCTAGAAATTTGGAGACATATTGGGTAAATATACAGAGATTAGTTGCAGTGCTACGTGATCGTACAAAGCCATGCTGAACTTCGGATATTTGCGTTCTTGCATGGCTATAAACTACATGGCTATAAACCCATGTTCAATGGGTTGTATACACGGTGATTCACGAGGACCGTTAGAGGAGGTTAGAATATTTAAAAGGAAGACTCGAGATAAACACTTGAAATGTTATCGTTAAGCTTTGTTAGAAGAGATGAATTCTTGGAAAAAATTTCAGATTCGTTCGACTTCCGGTTTCACCGGAAATGATACCAACTTTCGTTTTCTAAATGTAATACCCAGTTTTTTTCATTTATAATCAGATTACCCATTAAATTCTACATTGAATTAATGTGTCACTTACATATCATTCTCAGAAAATTCGCGTGAAATCTGAAAATACCCTTTTAATTTTCACAAATAGGGCTTCTTCCCAATGTTAATAATTTTTAGATTTTTGCATGACAATTCCTAATTTTCTAGATTCTATCGGAAGACAAACCAATTCTTCTCCTTCGTTAATTAAAAATTCAATTGAACATACATGGTGTTTCTGTTTCAATGTCAAAGTCATTCATGATTTGAGCTCGATCGGATCTATATTAGTGAAGATATTTCCAAAATTTCGATACATTCCAAAGATCGGGATGAACTGGTCCACTGGTTTTACATTCAACCAAACAAATAATCAACAGTTTTTGATTTTTGAAAGAATATGAGTAATCATGGCGTGTTTGCATAGATGATTATTCTTAGTGCTCTGTGATGTCATATTTCATAGTTTTCTATGTTCGAGTTCATGTCATTCTCTGAAATGACAGGGACAGGTTGACAGACACACCAGTTTGATATTTATGAGAAATAAATAACAAAACTTGGTAATAGGATTAGGAACCAGTTCCGCAAGTTACACACAAAGGTTGGAAAATGGTTAGATATCCAAAAACATTTTTCCCATGCGAAAGAAGAGTATTTCAAAGCAATAGACCTTAAGGTCGTATATATTATAACTATCGCACTTTCTCGATATTCTACAACTAGTTACCAAGCTTCAATTCGATCAAGTCTATATTTTTTGAGTTATCGAGGAAATAATATTCCTGATGGGTATAACTCCGAAACCGTTGGGCCGAATATGGCCAACAGCGAACTTAACTCTTCCATTCAGATGTGCAACCTATCCTGAAAATTGCAAGTCCCTATCTCCTTTCGTTCGAAAGTTGTCGAGGCAACGCTCACCCATCCAGCTAGTCAAATCACACAAGGCTTCTCGGATCTCCAACAATATAGATCCGATCATGTTCAAAATTAGAACTTGGTAGTAGAGTTAGGTCCTGAAGGTTATCGCAAAATTTCAGCGATATCGGACGAATAGTTTCTGATATATAGAATTTTTTCAATAATTTTCGATGATTTTTCAAAAATTTTCTAGTTATACGATCCTCACAAAATTTTGCAAGAATTTTGACTTTGTCATTTTGCAACTAATAACCATGTTTGAATTGGATTGGTTCTGTATTTTTCGAGTTATTGAGGAAATAAAAACCAAGTTTCAGATGGGTATAACTCCAAAACCGTTTCGCCGATTATGCCTATAAACGAACTCAAATGGTGCATTAATATTCTCAACCTTACCTGAAAATTTCAAGTCGCTTTCTTCTTCCGTTCTTAGGTTATCGTGACGTCAATAAGAATTTTCTAACAAATTTCTAGCGATACGATGTTTACAAAATTTCACAAACGTTCTTAGGTTTATATTCTACAATTACTCACCAAGTTTAAATTCAATCAGATTGGTATTGGTTGTAGACAAAATTATTACTCGGAAACCGTTGGGCCGATTATGCCCATTAAAGAACTTGTCTGTCCTATTGGGATGCGCCAACTACCCTGAAAATTTCAAGTCTCTATCGCTTTCCGTTCTCAAGTTATCGTGGCAACGGCCGGACTGCCGGCCGGCCGGACAAAATCGAGTTTGACCTCGAATTCTTGATCGGGAAGTCGAACCTAATCGTTTGAGACCATTTTCGGCGAAAAATTCGAAAATTACAGACATTTGGGCAAAATGATAACGCGATATGCCCCAGAACATACGCGCAAAAATTATTAAATGCTTTCCGGGCGACATCTTCAGGGGGCTAAGCAAGAAGGGCTCAAAAAAGAAGAGTTTATATGAAAGACCCACCCTATTTTCTGACAAGGAATCATCCCCTCAATTTTTTCGCAACTATTCATATACACCCTGTAAACACACATTACCACAATAGTTCCTCTGTATATTACCCTGGCGTGGAAGGTTATAGCTAGCTTGAGAGTTTCAAACCCATCAGTAGAACTCCATTCACTTCCTTGTATTAACCCCAGCTTAGTCGGGATTCGAACCTATAAATCTCGTGAGAATCACCGCTAAACGAGCACGTGAAGTCGTGTAATTGCTTCGTGTGGCCTCCTCTCATATTCTATTCGAAGAACACGTGCACCTTCAAGACTCCTGAAATCGATGAACGAGATTTCGTTCTTAGTCAACCATTTTTCACGTCTAAATAACCGGCTCGTAGATATCCAATCCGAGGAAATTAGAAATTGCGTCTGATCGAGAAATGCCTGCCTCTAATGGTAATGTAAACTATGTTAAAAATGCAATATTCCATTTCTCTCGTTTATCGATCGGTGTATGGTCGTTGACTTTGAGGTTGGGATGAATTTAAAATGACACTTTTTTCACCGGCTGCAACAATAGGAAGAAGGTTACGTGGATTTAACCTGAATACCAGCTGAGAAGAAAGAATTGTTGCAGAGGTGTACGATATTGTGGTATCTCGCCTTTTGCGGAGGATACAAGGTGGTTTTGAGGGCCCACGCGAAGGATATCTTCCAGCCTCCGAGTAAAATATGTTGGCGCATGGAACAAATCAGATAATAATAATAGTTATTGGATTGAAACCGGCATCAACAAAATGAGAAACGCTGGAAATGGTACATAGAGGTTTATCATCTTCCCATCACATTATTTTTGGCGCGCCTATTCCCCCGAACGGAGCCTATCAATTTGCCAAATGTTTGTAATTCAGTGGCGGATTAACCGGTACGCTTAAGCGTAGGGCCCCGAGATCCACAGGGACCCCCGATCCAAACTTTTCAATATTTTTCAAAATAAAAATTTGGCCGGTAAGTGAAAATGAAAAAATTCCCCCTAAGACTTTCCATGATTTTTTTTTGGCGCTCTAGTTCCTCGGAACTGAGTGCTTATCAATTTGCCCAAATGTCTGTAATTTTCGAATTTTTCGATGAAAATGGTCTTAAACGATTTGGTTCGACTCACTGATCAAGAATCCGTGGTCGAAAATCATTCTGTCCGGCCGGTCCGGCCGGCCGTAGGCACGATAACTCTCGAACGGAATGAGCTAGACAGTTGAAATTTTCAGAGTAGGTTTGGGAGATAAATATCTCGGCTAAGTTCGTTATTGGGCAAAATCGGACAGATGGTTTCGGAGTAACAAAAAAAAATTTTTTTTTTTTACAAAACAAATTCAAAATTAATTTTTTTTCAATAAGCAGTTTTACCATAAGAATCCAATGATATCATTTTTAACTCTAACAAGCTAATACTTTCGGAGATATGATTTTTCAAAATTTCAATAATAAATCGTATTTCAACGTTGTCACACAATGATATAATTATTCTATGAATTGTCATAATGTCAATGTATTTTCCTGAGACATGTCATTATCTAATCAATCGAAGAATTGTGAGCGAAGTGAGAAAAATCTCAGTTGTTTGCTCCGAAATTAGTTTTTCTCAGAAAAGTCTTACATTTCGGAACGGAACATGAAGTAAGAAATCTGAGAGTAGTGAGACTGCTTTTCATCCATAGACATAGATATAACTCTCGAACGGAATGAGCTAGGTAGTTGAAAATTTCAGAGTAGGTTAGGTAGATGAATATCTCGGTTAAGTTCGTTATAGGGCAAAATTGGCCAGATTTAATTTGATTTCTTCCATGGTGCAGTTCTCATTCTCATGATTGCTCATTTAATCTTGATAAATAAACTATCATTTGAATTGAACTTCCTTTATGATGCAGTTCTATCATATGAATACATTGATATAATTCCCAACTCAGAGAAACCAATACTTTCGGAGATATAATTTGTCTGTTTAAACTAGAGCGCCATAAAGCTCCTGTCCACAGGGCTTGTTTTAATTTCTAGTGATACGATCCTCACGAAATTCCGCAAAAAATTGCACGTTGGCATTCTACAAACTAATTACCATGTTTGAATTGGATCTGATCAGTATTTTTCGAGTTATTGAAGAAATAACAACACAATTTCAGATGGATATAACTCCAAAACAGTTTGGCCGATTATTCCTATTAACGAACTTGAATATCGTGGTCGCTATCCCTTTCCGTTCGAAAGTATCGTGGCAACAGCCGGCCGGCCGGACAGAATCGAATTTGACCCCGAATTATTCATCAGTGAGTCGAACCTAATCGTTGGAGACCATTTTCGGAAAAAAAATTCGAAAATTACATCATTTGGACAGAATAAAAGCAGGCTGTTCCCTAGAACAAGCGCGCAAAAATGACAATATTTTCTATTTTACTTTTATTTCATATGAAATAATAATCATTCGATAATTATTGCAATAAATCACTTCCCAAACGTGAGAAATTAGAAAGCGTACGTATTTCTTAACTACGAGTTATAGTAAAAATAATGAAGATAATGAAGTCTGCGATACTTCATCAATTAGGAAACTTCCATTCGAACCTTCTGCAGAATGTGTTCAACGGTCCTCTTATTATGCTTTCCCTACAACAATATCATTAAATTATTAACATTAGCTTTAACAACACCTCAAAACAATGTATGAGGTATGAGAACAGAATGTTAAAATTAATTTAAAATATACATTATTCGTGTTCAGAGAAATTCCGACTGAAATTGCAGAAACTTAATGAGAAATGTGGGAAAGCCCTATGGACAGGGGCTTTGGCGCTCTTGTCAAACTACTAGCGAGTAATTATTCAAACTTTGACAAATCATATCTCCGAAAGTATTGGTTTCTCAGAGATGGGAATGATATCAAATCAACGGATTCTTATGCTAGAACTGCACCATAAATTATTAAATTCTAAACGAAGCTCCATTACTCCCCTCATATTTGGATTTACATACATCAGCAAATTACAATTAGAGCATTATATGAAATCATAAAATAATGATTAAGCATTGAAATTTGGAAAAATCATATCTCCGAAAGTATTAGTTTCTT
Organism: Halyzia sedecimguttata; assembly: GCA_937662695.2. NCBI lineage: Eukaryota > Metazoa > Arthropoda > Insecta > Coleoptera > Coccinellidae > Halyzia > Halyzia sedecimguttata. Next base: position 88,220,343 of record OW569413.2, read on the forward strand.
AAAGCTGAGAATGATATCATTGGATTCTTATGATGAAACTGAAAATGATTACGTTGGAGACCATTTTCAGGCAAAAATTCGGAAATTACAGACATTTGGGCAAATGGATAAGCACCCTTTTCCGAGGAACAAGAGTGCCAAAAATATAGGAAACCAAACCCTTCGACCGTCTTTCTAGTCGCCAAACAGAACAATGCGTAACGGTATAAAACCCGTCACTGTTTTTGGCGCTTTTGTTCCTCGGAAAAGAATGCTTATCAATTTGCCCAAATGTCTATTATTTTCGAATTTTTGGTTGAAAATGGTCTTAATGATTTGGTTCGACTCACTGATCAAGAATCCATGAATCGATTCTGTCCGGCTGTCCGTTAACAAGATAACTCTCGAACGGAATGAGCTAGACAGTTGAAATTTTCAGAATAGGTTTGAGGGATAAATATCTCGGTTAAGTTCGTTATTGGGCAAAATCGGCCGGAAGATGACGGAGTAAAAAAAATTTTGTTTACATTTAAATTTCGAATTCAACTTATTTCAAGATGCAGTTTCATCACAAGAATCCATTGATAACATTTTCAACTCTAATAAGCTAATACTTTCGGAGATCTGACTTTTCAAAATTTCAATAATATATCGTACGTCTATGTTTTCACAGAATGCGAATTCTATCTGTCTGTGTTCTATCTGTGTTCACTGTTCATACATGTAATCTTATCTACCTATAACAGACATGTCAAATGTATTTCTGTTCTAACAAACAAAGTATGATTGAATGCAAAATGACCAATTATAGGATATTATAATTACCCCTACCCCATATGCCCCTGGATAATCCATATGATGATGGAAATATATAATTTGGTAAGTTTATCAAATTGGCTTCAGAATATCTTCAGTGAAAAAAAAAACTGGAATACTGGTTGGAAGTTCCAATTAATATAATAGTTATTTAATTTTGAATAGTTTCTTTCATGATGCAGTTCTATTATAAGTATCCATTGATATCATTTCCAACTCTGAGAAACCAATAATTTCGGAGATGATATATCGAAGCTTGAACAACAGCGCCAAAGCTCCTGTCCACAGGGCTTTCCCAATTTTTCCATGATCGGGTCTATATTGTTCGATATTCGAGCAGCCTTGGGTGAGTGCAGTAGCTGGATGGCCGACCATTACCACGATAACTTGCGAATGAAAAGAGATAGCGACTTGCAATTTTCAGGGCAGGTTGCGCATCCGAATGGGACAGTTTGGTTCACTGTTGGGCATAATCGGCCACACGGTTTCGGAGTTATGGGTACCCATCTTAAATGTTGTTGTTATTTCCTCAATAACTCCAAATATACAAATCCAATCCAATTAAAACTTGATAATTGTTTGTAGAATGCCTACGCGCAAATGTTTGCGAAATTTCGTGAATGTCGTATCACTAAAAAAATTGTGCGCCTTTTAGAGATGTCAAACTTTTGTCCCTACAATTTTTTCTCTGCGATGCGTAGTTTTCGAATGAAAACAAAATCCAGGTCGAATGAACCACCCGACCTGAAATTTAATTGACCGATTTATTAATTTATTATCCACAGGAGTACTGACAGGTATTTCAAACTAACATAGTTCTCACATATTCAAATGAATAGTACCTATACTCTATTCACTTTTATAAAGTCTCCCGGTTGGCCATGATTTAGGTCTATCACGTTTTTGCGCGTATGTTCTGGGGAACATCCCGTTATCATTTTGCCCAAATGTGAAATTTAATTCTGTGGTACCGTCCGGCCGTTGCCACGATAACTTGAGAACGGAAAGAGTTAGCGACTTGAAATTTTCAGGGTAGGTGGCGCATCCCAATACGACGGACAAGTTCGTTAATGGGTATAATCGGTCCAATGGTTTCCGAGTAATAATTGTGTTTTCAACCAAAATAAATCCGATCGAATTTAAACTTGGTGAATAGTTGTAGAATATAAACCTAAGCACGTTTGTGAAATTTTGTGAGAATCGTGTCACTAGAAAATTTTAAAAAAATTATTAAAAAATATTATTTATGACACGATAACCTGAGAATGGAAGGAGATAGCGGCTTGAAATTTTCAGGTTAGGTTGTGCATCTGCATGCGACATTTGAGTTCGTTTATAAGCATAATCGGTCAAACGGTTTTAGAGTTATAGCCATCTGAAATTTGGTTGTTTTTTATCCTCATTAACTCGCAAAATAGAAAACCGATTGAATTCAAACATGGTTATTAGTTGGAGAATGCCAACGCGAAAATTCTTGCAGAATTTCGTGAGGATGGTATAACTAGAAAATTTCAAAAAAATTATTGAAAATAATTGAAAAAAATTCTATATATCATAAACTATTCGTCCGGCATGGCTGAAATTTTGGAAGAGCCTTCAGAACCTAACTCTACTGCAGAGTTCCAAGTTTGAACACGATCGGATCCATATTGTTGGAGAACCGAGCAGCCTTTTGTGAGTTCGGTAGCTGGATGCGAATCGTCGTATGATATGTTGTCTATGGTCGTATTTTTGCGAGAACCTTCAAAAAATTGACTTGGGAAAATCGTGTCATTTCATCACAAATATATGGGAGATGATAGCCCTACATTAGCGGTCAGACCTGGTTTTGAAAGAGATCCTCCTTAGGAGGAGGCAACTAAATATTGAAGGGATTTCTATGAACAAGAGTGAATATCTTTGAGAAATAGAGAAGGCGATTCTTCTTCAAGAGATCCATGTGCCTTCAGAGGAGAATATTTGTGAGAGGGGACTTTTGAAAGGTTATGTATTATTTTTAATATGATATCGCTGAAATTTTGCTGAAGGCTTCAAAACTTAACTTTAAATTAACCACACTTTCTGATCTTGTAAGGTGAGAGGCTCATTTGTGGATATTAAATCTCGTGATGAGTAGAGAGGCCAGTTTTTCTATCACTAATGAGAATATATCTTTATGTACACATCATCACCTTTAGATCTATCAATGAAGATTTATTGGTAGAATAAGTAATTGAATATTACTGGAATTCAATTGAATTTCATTCAATATGCTACTAACTAAACTTATAATTTTCTTTACTTTGATTATTCAAATATGACATTAATTCCAGTAATATTTTTCAAGAATAATTATATATTCTCCTAAAGAAGAATTGAAGGTAGACAATAATGTGTTAATTTTTTCATCACTGCTTTCTATCCTGACTTCACGAAAAAAAATTGGTTCAAGCACTGACGTGAAGTCAGGAGCTTTTGCACGTATGTTCTATTGTCCATTCTCCTGTATTGAACACTCTTAATCGAATTTACCATGGTGAATTCTACTGTCTGTTCTCCTGTATTGGACACTCTTAATCGAATTTACTATGGTGAATTCGATTAAGGATGTCCAATACAGGAGAATAGACAATAGAATTCACCATGGTAAATTCGATTAAAAGTGTCCAATATAGGAGAATGGACAATAGAACATACGCGCAAAAGCTCCTGACTTCACGTCAGTGCTTGAACCAATATTGTAACTAAAACGCAGGCAGGTTGGCACTGCCGAAATATCGTCAAGGTCAAAACAATTCGCCGATACGTTGCCAATTTATACTCTCAACATAACCATAACATAATCTTCAATCAAGATATTTCAAACAAGATATTATCACATACCATTATCTTCGAATAATAAAGAACTCTTCGTTTTGAAATTGAAAATGCCGAAAGTAGTTTTGAAGAAGCAGAAGTACTATACAGAACCGAAATCTCCAATAGGAAAACTTCATTCTGACATGTTGAACTCTCGAATGAAATTACTTAGTTTCCTATCATTATATTTTATTGAGGTATAAGAATGACTCGGGTTTCGTAGAACAACTACCATTTGAAACTGGTGTATTTCAAGTTGTGAAACAAGGTATTTAAATGTCTTACTGGGAAAAGTGGGGAATTCCATAGGTACGTCTGTTCGTTTAGAAGTTTTCCTGTCGGGTTATTCAGGTTCTTTTATTATTTTTTCAAATGAACTATCACAAAGTAACGGACTACTTCATCCATTATTTTTCAATGGAATTCCAACACTTTTCATACAAGAAAATATCATAATTGAACATTCCAACCAGTTTATATACGTGAAATATTTCCAGTAACAACAGAGGAAAACATTTCTTCTACAGTCGCCAGGACTGTGGAATTATTGAATTCACATAACATCTTCTCAAATTCATTATTTTTCCGAAGTAAATTCACATTGCGAAAATACGTAATTAGTACGACTTCTATGTAGAGAGGACATCGTTGCGTAGTTACCTGACAGGAAAATGACTATAACCTAACATTTTCAAAATATACATGGTGAAATGTGTCAAATTTTCATGGCCAACCGGTAGACTTTATAAAAGTGAATGGAGTATACCATACAATCATAAATCCAAGTAAGTTACAATATCACTAAAGGCAAACTAACATTAACAACCAATTACGAAGCATCCTGTATAATTCTCTCAATATCCTTTACCCAAGATAACGACCCCAACATCCCTTGTACCCAGAGGAAATAAATTTTAAAAACAGGTCGTGGCGCATTTTCGAAATTCCTTAGCGACAGCATCTACGATCAAAGGCCCCACTCGCAACCATACATCTTCCGGGAACAATTCGCGATCAGGGGGTCTATTCTCGACCATTCGCAATTTGCACAATCGTTCGCATCTGCCACCTTTGCGAGTGATATGGGTCTGTTGGTATTCTTGACCGTGCGCACAGCGTGCGAACGTTCGCATATTACAACGAGTGGTGTTGGGTACTCGCAGAAGGTTTGCGACGGCTGCAACCATAGAATTGATCAAAATTCGGTAATTCTATGGCCATTTCTAAATTTGAAATCTAGTTTGATTTGTTGTTGTTGACTTGTAAATGATGTGTTGATGTGTGAGAAGAAGGGTGAACAATTTATAAATGGACGATTTGCAATACTTAGCCAATTTGGAATCACTGGAAATCGCTGAACAACCGAGTGAAAATGGATATTGGGAGGAATTAATTTATGTCGGTGTTGCAATCCTCCGTATCGAGGTCAATAGAAGAAGTGAGCATTGCTCTGAATGAACCCCAAGTTTTCAATAGATGGGTTCATTTTCCAAGAAATATTGAAGAACTCAATATAATAAGAATGGGGTATGTATTCATTTAAATTCCAAATATTTTTGTGATAACCATGATTGTTTGTCTGAGTAACTAATGATAATAATCTTTCAGATTCTATGAAAAATTTAATTTTCCTGGAGTTGTTGGCTGTGTAGATTTTACACATGTAGCCATTTTTCCACCGAAGATGACCAAAGCCCAGAGTATGTTTATGTAAATCGAAAAGGATATCATTCGATCAATGTCCAACTGGTTAGTACATACTTGAAAAACTCAATACTCTACATTTTGACTTTCATTATTTTTAGTTTTAGATATGTGATAGTATGTTGAGGATAACAAATGTGAATGCCCGATACCCAGGGAGCACACATGATGCATTCATTTGGGTCAATTCCAATATTTTAAATGTACTCACAAACTTACATGACAGAGGACATAGAAATTACTATCTTTTGGGTAAAAAAATATTCATCGGATTGAAATTCTTTATATATTTAATACATTCTTTTCTATTAGGTGATTCCGGATATCCTCTTAGAACGTGGCTTTTGACACCACTGGAAGCTAAACCTATCAGGAATACCCCTGAATTTAACTACAATATGGCGCATAAGAAAACTAGAGGTTTAATTGAGAGATGCAATGGCATTCTTAAGATGAGATTTAGGTGTCTCCTCAAGCATCGATCATTACATTATAACCTGCTGTAGCATGTAGAATAATTAATGCCTGTGTTGTTATTCATAATATGTGCATCGAATATAATACTCCAATGCCAGAGGTGGAGGACGGTATTGAGTTGGGAATAATTTTTACCGAAAATTTATGATAATAACTTCCAAAATGCAGTAGCTGGAGTGAATCTCGGACTTGCTGCAGGAAGAAGTGTTAGAACTAACTTGATTAATACCATTTATAGGAATACCTAGACTGGATTGCTATGAGCTATGATCTCATTTAAATTCACATATCTAAATATTTTAATATGAATAAAACTCAAAATAATTAAATGTCTTTCTTTCCCTGCCCATTGTTTTGATTTTGAGAGTAAAAAATGTAATCAGTATAATTATGATGATGACTCAAGGTCAGAGCTATATTAGCTGACAGATGTAAGAAAATAGATATTAGCATTTGTAAAATTACCTATTGAATTAATTTTTTTGAAAAAACTTTCTTGTGTTTCTGCTAATAATAGAAATTGTAATCATTAAAGGATACTATGAGAGGTATATTCATTATTAAATGGAGATTTTCGTTAAGTGTCTGACGAAGAAGTCTGATATACACTCTGAAACATTACGATATAATTATTCTTTCATCGTTGATGTTGTTTCGTTATTGTTTGTTGAGCAACTTTTTTCGATTGATTGTTTCTGACAAATCTGTGTTTTTTATGCAGAAGCAAAATAATACATTTTTTATTTCATAGATATTTTTCAGAGTTTGGGAGAGAAAACCCAGAAAGAAACCATTTAATAATAGAAATTGTCTTTGTTCACTTGGAATAACTTTATTAACTATCATTATTATTATTTAGGATCGACTAAGCATTTCAAGTTTGTTCCGATAGTAATCAGCCTTCAACTGTTTTTTAGCTGTAAAGTTATTCTAATTGTCTCTGCTATATATTGATTAGTGATTTTCTTGGTGACTTTGGAAATTTTGCCATAATAACAAATTATAATCTCACAATACCAAATTAATAGCACACAACAACGAACCAAATACAAAAACCTAGCTAGCCGAACATTCAAAACTCGCGCTAGGACTGTCAACTGTTAAATTTAAGACCCTTTTGAACTACCATTCCCATTATTTGCAATGTTGCCAGGTATATTTGGAGCTGCGAATGATACCGTTCGCATGGGATTGCGAAGGGTTGTCAAGAATACCATTTTTCGAACGTATGCGCAAATCGACCATTCGCAGCCATGCGTATGCGTGTAGTTGCGAATGATGTCGAGAATAGACCCCCAGATCGGCCGAACGTGTACAACCAGCCTCTGTGCGTAATTAATGAAGGCGATACGAAAGATAAATTACGGTAATTGTAGACCGTATAAGCGTTCTTCGCGGATAAATTGTAAAGCGAACATTACTCAAACAGTCCCGCGGAGTATCGGGGATCACGAAAGAATCATAGGATTCATCTTGACTGTAGGCCATTTGGTCTGTAAAAAAAATTGGTTGAAGCACTGACGTGAAGTCAGGAGCTTTTGGGCGTATGTTCTATTGTCCATTCTCCTGTATTGGACACTCTTAATCGAATTTACCATGGAAAATTCTATTGTCTGTTCTCCTGTAATCGAATTCAACATGGTTAATTCGAATAAAAGTCAGGAGAATGAACAATAGAAAATACGCACAAAAGCTCCTGACTTCACGTCAGTGCTTCAACCAATTTTTTTTTCGTAATTTTGAAAACATTTTTTCGTCATTTTGAAAAATTTCCTAGGGTTACGGTTCGCAAGAAATTTTACACACTCCTTTATGTCGATATTCTACAACTAGTTACCAAGCTTCAAATCGATCGAGTCATTTTTTTTTTAATTATCGAGGAAATAATATTCCAGGTGGGTATAACTCCGAAACCGATGGACCGATTTGGCCCAAAAACGAACTTATCTCTCCCATTGGGATGTGCAAACTACCCTGAAAATTGCAAGTCCCTATCTTCTTTCGTTCGAAAGTTATCGAGGCAACGATTACCCATCCAGCTACTGAACTCCCACATGGCTGCTCGGAACTCCAACAATATAGATCCGATCGTGTTCTAACTTGGAACGTGGCAGTAGGGTTAGGTTTTGAAGGCTCTCGCAAAATTTCATTTGTATTGGTTCAAAACAAAATTATTACTCGGAAACCTTTGGCCGATTATGCCCATTAACGAACTTGTGCGTCGTATTGGGACGTGCCACCTACCCTGTAATTTCAAGTCGCTATCTTTTTCCAGTTCTAAAGTTATCGTGGCAACGGACGGCCGGACAGAATGAAATTTGACCCCGAATTCGTAATCAGGAAGTCGAACCCAATCGTTTGAGACCATTTTCGGCGAAAAATTCGAAAATTACAGACATTTGAGCAAATTGATAAGCACTCTGTTCAGAGGAACAAGAGCGCCAAAAATGTTGTTTGGTTTTTATCGAAATGGTTTTTAACGAAATGCGACAATATAATTTTTAGATTGAGAGCTTTATAAGTGTTGGCAGAGGTTACTGTAACGGGGTATCATACAATTCGACGCATGATACAAGACCTTATGGAAAAACCTCAGCAAAAAAAACCTGTCTCATTTCTTTCTTGAATATGGATTCCTTGGTCAAAAAATTGGGACAAGCCCTGTGGACAGGAGATTTGGTGCACTCGTTCAAGCTTTGTCAAATCATATCTCCGAAATTATTGGTCTCTGGGAATGATATAAATGGATTCTTACGATAGAATTGCATCACGAAAGAAATTTAATTCAAACCGACCGATTCTCCCCAATTACGAACTTATCCGAGATTTGAGATTCATCAAATCTACTCTGAAAATTATATTGTATCAATTAAATCTTAGACAATATTGCAGTTTTGTTTTTACTGGAAATATTCTGAACCCAATTTGGTTATGTATCTTACCCAAAGAATATATTTCCATCGTCTTATGGATTATCCACGGGCATTATATTATCACCTTAAAGGTATAATATCATATCATCCTCATAATTCTACGATAGCTGAGGTTATTTCATTGGTCATTTTGCATTCAATCATACTTTGTTTTATAGAACAGGAGGTTTATTTTATGTCAAGAATAACGAACCAGAAATAATTTTGACATTTATCTCTCATAGGAAAATGAGATGACATGTAAGAACACAGATCATATAATAATTCATAGATATAATAATTAATTACAGCATTCTGTGGAAAGATAGAAGTACGGTTCATTATTGAAATTTCGAAAAATCATATCTCCGAAAGTAATAGCTAGTTAGAGTTGAAAATGATATCAATGGATTTTTTATGGTGAAACTGCATCTTCAAAAAAATTTAATTTGAAATTTGTAATGTAAAAAAAATTTTTTTAGTTACTTCGAAGCCAATAACGAACTTGACCGAGATATTTATCTCCCAAACCTACTCTGAAAATTTCAACTGCCTATCTCATTCTGTTCGAGAGTTATTGTAGAAACATTTTTAAACATTTTTTAAATATTTTGACACTTTACGACAACCCGATAAATACAAAACTTCGCATGCATATAAAGGTCATTATTCTACAATTTGATGCTAAATTTCAGATAGATCGAGTGATCGGTTTCGGAAATATTCATAAAAAATATTTTTACTAAAAACGGACATTACTCCGAAACCGCTCGGTGAATTTCGCCCGTTAACGAACTCGTCCGAGATATTTACGCTCCAAACCTACTCTGCACATTTCAATCCTCTAACTCCTTTCGTTCGAGAGTTATTGTGTTAACGGACGACCGGCCGGACGGTACCTACGGTACCAATATTTTACACCATCATTTAGGTAAGTTGCGCCGTCTAATAAAGCAGGAAAAATAATTTGGGGGTGTCATTTAAAAAACAAATTTGAAATCACTCTGTAAAGATGAATGACGTCATAAGTAAAATTTGTATGTCATAAGATGTTTCATTAAAAACTAAAATTTACCTGTCCGACTTTTTTTTTGCTTGAAAACATTCAATACCGCAGTTATGCATTTTATTCCTTACTGAATCCACACACTGTATATTTATTTCGCCATCTTCCGGCGACGTCTAGGCGATTTGCCTTCTTCGTAATGCATCAAAGCGTCCTAACAGATCTCGAATTTCCAATGAAAGAATAAACTATATCGAACGCTATTAAAACTCCAAATAAACCACGAATAGAAGACATTCTGTCATTGATTTTCAATGAGTATTATTATCGAAGAGAAACACGAAAACTCTCACATACAGGATATTATTAATAAACAATTTTCAGCCTTATGACTAAAATAGAATAGTAGTAATCTAGACGTACATTTCGTATAATGTAATATAAACAACTGGCCTGATGGCGTATTTTGATACAAAATAAATACCCCCCTCGCCCTAATGAATGTTTCCGACCAGTAATCATTAGACGAATAATTGTTGTACGCTAATATCGAGATGAAAAAAAATAAAACACCATAATTAATCAACCCACTTTTCCTTTCTTGATATCAACCTACTTCGGTAGCTGATTTGCATACTTTTCTGGCGCCCATGTGGGCATCAGAACAAATCAGTAATTACGTATAATCAAGACAAAATCACTCGAATAAATAACAATCAATTTTGTTTGTAAAGTAGACTTATTTCAACTGAAATCGATTATCCTGAATCCAAATAAAACAAACTAATCATAAATTAATTGAATGATTTGAAAAATTACGCTTGCGTCAACTCTTTTTGGCGCTCTTGTTCCTCGAAACAGAGTGCTTATCAATTTGCCCAAATGTCAGTAATTTTCAGATTTTCAGATAAATATCTTGGTTAAGTTCGTTATTGGGCAAAATCGGCCGAATAGTTTCATCATAGGAATCCATTGATATCATGTTCAAATCTAATAAGCTAATACTTTCGGATATATGATTTTTCAGAATTTTAATAATACATATATCGTACTTCTGTCTGTTTTCACTGTTCATTCATGTCATCTTATCTACCTATAAGATACATGTCGAATTTATTTCTGTTCTAGTTTGTTTACATAATTCGTACTTTGAAAATATTTTGTGTTGGAAAACAAGATTCCAAATCTTGAATTTGTGAATATATACAAGACTGTTCGATACCAAAAATTATATTGACTTATTGCACATTGAATAATTTATGTATAAATATTGGGGATGATGTTTCAGAAGATTTAGAATTGGATCATTTTAATGATGTAGTTTATGAAGGCAATAGGAAAGAACAACATAATGGAATCATAAAAAAAAATTACTGTTCGTTGACCACCGAGGTTAATATTACCATTTACTTCTTGAAGTAGTGAGACATGTTCCTATATACAGTATTTCCATAATGTTGATAGCAAAAAAATGCTGAAATATTGATCTACATTTGTCTATCAAATATTCTTTCTTGAGTTAAGGTTCATAATATAGAAGGAATGTGTTAAATGAACTATTAAATAATTAAAAGAGTATTGTATTTAATTAATATAGTTTGAACTATTTAAATAATTTGTCCGTCAGCCGTTACTTACCTGTTCAAACAACAGGAATAAATGGACTATCTGCTATGATTGTCTCCAGCCTTGCTCTAGCTAGACATTTTGATGATATACTTTCCTTATACTGGCCATACACGCTACGGTACACCGGAGAGGTCTACCTGCGCAGGTTGACCGGAACGTCTGTGGAAATATACCTGCGCAATTTTTCGTACCTGCGCAGGTTTACCGGCGCAAGATCGAAAATCGATTCTTTCGAGCTACACCGTACAGTATACCTGTGCGTTTGTGCCTGTACTTCGGTCGCCGGCGCAGTTTGCGTCAGTTGTTTTCTATAGTTAGTCTTGGACAGTTGTCTCGTTGCTCTGATTGTATTGCCACGAATACCAATTCAACATTGGAAAATGACCGGAACGTCCCCATACACGTTACTGAAGTTTGGTTGACCTGCGCAGGCAAACCTGTACAGGTAACCTGTCCGGTATACCGTAGCGTGTATGGCTTACATTAGGTATTTCGAGTTGTGAAAACTATGCACCGAGTGTAATTTGGAACAACCCATTCCACGAGGTTAAATCATTGAAGATTCTTGATAAATGAACTATTATTTGATTTTAATTTAATTTATGATGCAGTTTTATCATAAGTATCCATTGAAGCCATTCCCATTTCTTAGAAACCAATACTATCGGAGATATTTGTCAAAGTTTGAACAAGAGCGCCAAAGCTCCTACCACAGGGCTTTCTCACATTTTTTGTACTCAAACTAACGCTTTGGAATCCTGCATCGAACATTTTTCTCTTATACCACAACTCTCTGAAATTTGAGGTTGCTTTATTTACGAACTCAGAATTCCGCCTGCAGCCATTCTCATAATGTAGTCCGTACACGGGACGGGATTCGTCATGCTGATTTTTATTCTGGTAAACTATGAACGATAGCTAAATCAGAGTTCGTATTGTATATAGAAATAATAAGGCGAAAGGTCACAATAGCTTGAGTTTGTCCTAAACAATAGAAGCACACTAATATCACTACTACAATCAGAAGCCCCACGTTGGGCGCCAATAACATTGGTTTAATGTTAGTGAATATTGGAACTAGTAGGTGTCTTGGTCTTCTTTCTAGATACCCATAGTGATCTAGATAAGGCGATAGGGCAGCAATTATATTCGGGTTGCTATAATACGAAGTTTTTTTTTTTGCACGAACTCGACGCTACAGGCCTATTTTGGTCCATATGTTGTCAACCACATGCTGTGCTCGGGAAATGAGAGACGAAAATCAACCCGTTTGTGGATAGGTAGTCAGATCTACTGTAAACCTATGAATCTCAATACTATGGAAACAGTAAAAAATAAAATAAGGAAAGATTAGAAAAAAGGCAATGTTAAAATAATCAGACTGTAAAATGTGGAAAAGCTCTGTGAACTGGGGCTCAAGTTATTATTCAAGATTTGACAAATCATATCTCCGAAAGTATTGATTACTCAGAGTTGGGAATGATATCAATGGATTCTTATGATAGAATTGCATCATAAAAAATTAAATTCAAAAAGTATGTCTAAGACTCGCCTCATATATTGGATTTACATACATCGGCAAGTTATAATAACAGCATTCTATGGAATCATAAAATTACGATTAATAATTGAAATGTTGAAAAATCATATCTCCGAAAGTATTAGTTTGTTTGAGTTGAGAATGATATTATTGGATTCTTATTATGGAACTGCATCTTAAATAAAATTTAATTTGAAATTGGTAATGTGAACAAACCTTATATCGGTTTGAAATTCGTTGAGTTCATCATCGATAAAAAACCAAACCAACTGAGAGCATCGTATGAGAATATATTCATGTAGCTTTCGAAGACTGCTAAAACAGGTACCAAGATGCTTTTTAATTAACACTTATTTTTTAGAACGCGTGTCCGTCTTTATCTCGAGGATCGCGGCTCAGACGAAAAGTAGGCGATAAGTGGAATATGATTGTAGCCTACATTCACGACTGACGTCGTCGTTCGGCTTCGATTGACGAACACGTTCATTGTTCCTGATACAAAACTTTCATATATCTGATTGTTGGCTAGAATCATAACAATTCATAAGGTTGATTCTTTAAGTTTTACATTAATTTTAACCATAGATTCCTCTGATCGAATGAAATAGGGTTTTCATTTACCATTTTTCCAAACTCGGCCCAGGTTGTTGAAATAAAAAACAAACGGTTTTTGCCCTCATGTTAAGCGTGCTATAATTTTGTCCAAATTTCGAGCGAGAGCAAGAATAGATGCGTCTTCATCAGTGTTCTGTAGGCTGAGTTCCTTGTTTTGTCCCGTATAATTTATAGCGAACTCAAATTGCCAGCTTACTAATAACATTTTTTTTTTCATAGATATATTTCAGAGTTTGGGAGAGAAAACCCAGAAAGGAATCATTTAGTGTTAAAATGGAAAATTATGTAGTATTTCGTGTTTGAAATAGAAAATATAAAAATAGTGAGAAAGCTCTGTGGACAGGGGCTTTGGCACTCTTGTCAAACTATTAACGAGTAATTATTCAAACTTTGATAAATCATATCTTCGAAAGTATTGGTTTCTAATGTTGGGTTTCACGAAGCTTCGATTATCTTAATTGTGGATTTAATTCGGTGGTTGCATCAAAAATTAACTGGATATTGAAATAGAATCACACTGATTTTGCAATTAATAGCTGTCAAAACTTTGTGAGACCCACCGTAAGAGTTGGTAATAATATCAATGGAATCTTATGATAGAACCGCATCATAAAAAATTAAATATTCAACGTACGTCACCTCAAATGTTGGATTTACATACATCAGCAAATTATAATGACGGCATTCTATGAAATCATAAAATTACGATTAATTATTGAAATTTTGAAGAATTATATGTCCAAAAGTATTAGTTTGTTAAAGTTGAGAATGACATCAATGGATTCTTATCATGAAACTGCATCTAAAAAAAAAAATTTAATTTGAAATTTGTGATGCAAAAGAAAATGTTTTCGTTACTCCGAAACCCCTAGGCCAATTTTGCCCAATGACGAACTTAGCCGAGATATTTATCTCCCAAACCTACTCTGAATTTACCATGGTAAATTCGAAGTGTCCAATACAGGAGAACAGACAATATAATTCACCATGCTAAATTCGATTAAGAGTGTCCAATGAATGAGAATGGACAAGAGAACATACGCGCAAAAGCTTCTGACTTCACATCAGTGCTTGATCAAATTTTTTTCTTCAATGATTTTTTAAAATTTTTCTAGTGCTACGATCCTTACGAAATTTTGCAAGAATTTTCGCGTTGGCATTCTATACAACTAATAACTATATTCGAATTGTATCGGATTTCTATTTTTTGGGTTATTGAGGAAATAACAACCAAATTTCAGATTGATATATCTCCAAAACCATTTGACCGATTATACTAGTTAACGAACCTAAATGTCGTACTCAGATGCGCAATCTACCCTGAAAACTGCAAGTCGCTATTTCTTTCCGTTCTCAAGGAACCATGAGGTACATAATATTTTTTCGTAATTTTTTAAAAATTTTCTAGTGGTACAATCCTCACAAAATTATACACACGTTTTCATGTCGATATTCTACAACTAGTTACCAAGCTTCAATTAGATCGAGTCTATATTTTTTGAGTTATCGAGGAAATAATATTCCAGATTGGTATAACTCCGAAACCGTTGGGCCGATTATGGCCAACATCGAACTTAGCTCTTCCATTTAGATGTGCAACCTATCCTGAAAGTCCCTATCTCCTTTCGTTCGAGAGTTGTCGAGGCAACGATCACCCATGCAGCTACTGAACTGGCACAAAGCTGCTCGGATCTCTAAAAACATAGATCCGATCATGTTCAAACTTGGTAGTAGAGTTAGGTTCTGAAGGCTCTCGCAAAGTTTTAGCGATATCGGACGAATAGTTTCTGATATATAGAATTTTTTTCGATAATTTTCTATGATTTTTTAAAAATTTTCTAGTTATACGACCATCTAAAAATTTTGCAAGAATTTTCGCGTTGCCATTCTACAAGTAATACCCATGTTATATTTTTCCTGTTATTGAGGAAATAACAACCAAACTCCAAAACCGTGTTGCGGATTATGCCTATAAACAAACTCGAATGGCGCATCCAGATTCTCAACCTAACCTAAAAATTTCAAGTCGCTATCTCTTTCCGTTCTTAGGTTATCGCGACGTAAATATTATTTTTTAATAATTTTTAAAAAATTTTCTGGCGATACGATGGTCACAAAATTTGACAAACGTGCTTAGGTTATATAAATATTTCGTATGAGAAGCTAACTTAACATGAAACACACACTCAAATTTAAATACAAACATAGATTAAAAAAGGTATAGGTACAACACATATATGTAAATAGCAAACATACAAACAATTTTACACTTAGAGCCAACGTTAACAGTGTCAAAACAAAGAGAGGTACAAAGAGAGGTACTCCTCAGACTGCAGTGTCCAGGGCAAGAAGCCACTGAAGAGCCGGGTCGGAGATTTTATTAAGTTCAGTGAGCCCCCCCGGGAACCTCCTCCTGGGGCATTCATTAACAATGTGGTTCATGGTCTGTCGAGGATCCCCACAGTCAAACCTCACAAAGTTTCAATTCGATCGGATTAGTATTGGTTGTAGACAAAATTATTACTCGGAAACCATTGGGCCGATTATAACCATTAACGAACTTGTCCATCCTAATGGGATGCGCCACCTACCCTGAGAATTTCAAGTCGCTATCTCTTTCCGTTCTCAAGTTATGGTGGCTACGGCCGGCCGGACAGAATCAAATTTGACCTCGAATTCTTGATCAGGGAGTCGAACCCAATCGTTTGAGACCATTTTCATGTTAGGAAACTATCATTATTTTTCATCAAATTCCTCACTGTATAACCGGAAGTGATTGGGCTTCGAAAATATTTTAGCTCTGTAGAGAATTTCAAGCAACATCATAATCCCAATTTTCAGATTTCAAATATGTCCAGTTCTCCAGAAACGTCTAATAGGCATTCGAACTTGGGACGCCCTGTATAGTGTGCAAATGTCGACCATTCGCAATTTTAACGATCGGTCGCATATGCTATATATTGCTATAGAGATGCGCACGATCGTGCAAATTGCGAATGGTCGAGAATAGGTCCCCTGAGCTGGCCAGCCTAAGAATTTTACATATGGGTGAGTCAGTTGAATCTTCACGACGTGACAGCTAATTTCCTTAGGATCGAATAAGTACGGTACTAGAACAAAAGATCATATCCAATACTAATTCATAATAATAATAGTCACTCCGATAAGAAAAAATTCCATCTTAGTCGTCTCGCCATCCACTTCACTTCCTACAGATGGAACCTTTTGTCTCCGAGCGAATCTGACTGTACCCCATTCATCCGTCCCAGGGCGTCGAAACGACCGGAAAGGCGTCGCGGAGCATCCGCGCCGCCGGGACGCATCTGTTGCGTGTCGTTCGGTCGTCGCGAAACGAAAACAAAAAGATGTAAAAATAGCGGACAGATGATGAGACGATGCGATGAACGTGAAGCGCAGTATGACGGATATGACGAAGTTCTATTTGCAGCTTTATGGGAACTAACAACTTTTCGATTTAGCTGCAGATTTTTCCGATGATCTATTCGCCTACCATTATGCAGGGTGTCCCGAAATGAATGCCCCAAAATTTGGTCACAGATATTCGAGACGAAATTAGGAGACCCCCTGTTCATGATTTTCGCCAGGAGGCGCCCTCTTTCGGCTACAGCCCCCTGAATTTCACCCCTTAAAATAGCCTTTTTCCTATCTCAGAATACGGTCATACGAAATTCAGTGACTTTAGTACACAGGAGTCTTATGATATGCGAAATTTGACAGTGCTACCTATTTTGGTGATGAACCCCACAGCCGCATCTAGGGCGTGGCAAAGGTGGCACTGGCTACGGGCGCAAAGTCTACAGGGGAGCCAGAAAATATCAAAAAAATGAAAAAAAATTGAAGCGCCAAGCAAAATAATTCGACGAAACAGCGCAGAGTGAGATGAATTATTGACTTAATTTCTTCATTTCAGTCTCCCTCACTTAGCTTACATGTTATATTTAATATTGAGGTGAGATTTCAAATAGTCAATTGAATAAGTAATCATTAAAGGATACAGTGGGAGGTATATTCATTATTGAATAGTTTCTTTCTGGGTTTCCTCTCCCAAACTCTGAAAAATATCAATAAAATAAAAAATTTGTTATTTTGTGATTTACTTCTGCGTAAGAAACACAAGATATTTGTCAGAAGCAATCAATCGAACAATGTTGCCTAACAAACAATAACGAAACAACATCAACTGTATAGTCTGATATAGACTTCGAAACGTTACCAAATAAATAGTTGTATCATCGTTGATGTTGTTTCGTTATTGTTTGTTAGCATTATGTATTATAAAATGGGCCCTGTGGACAGGAGCTTTCTGGCGCTCTAGTTCAAACAGACAAATTATATCTCCGAAAGTATTGGTTTCTCTGAGTTGGGAATTATATCAATGTATACATATGATAGAGCTGCATCATAAAGGAAATTCAATTCAAATAATAGTTTATTTATCAAGATTAAATGAGCAATCATGAGAATGAGAACTGCATCATGGAAGAAATCGAATTAAATCTGGCCAATTTTGCCCAATAACGAACTTAACCGAGATATTCATCTCCCTAACCTACTCTGAAAATTTCAACTACCTAGCTCATTCCGTTCGAGAGTTATTGTGGAAAAACTTTTTTTAAATTTTCAAAAATTTTTTTTTACACTTTGCGGTATTCTGGTCAATACAAAACTTCACATGCGTTAAAGGTCATGATTCTACAATTTGATGCTAAATTTCAGATAGATCGAACGAACTTGTCCGAGATATTTACGCTCCAAAACCACCTTGCAATTTTCAATCGGCTAACTCCTTTCGTTCGAGAGTTATCGTGCCTACGGCCGGTCGGCCGGCCGGACAGAATCGATTTCGCACTCGGATTCTTGATCAGTGAGTCGAACCAAATCGTTTGAGACCATTTTCAGCCAAAAATTCCAAAATTACAGACACTTGGGCAAATTGATAAGCACTCTGTTCCGAGGAACTAGAGCGCCAAAAAAACAAGTTTCGTATGACAATTGCCCAAAACAGGACTGACTTTGACATTTAGATAGAAACACCCTGTATGCTCAATTGAATTTTTAATTAACGACGAAGAAGCAATGGTATGTCTTCCGATAGAAGCTAGAAAATTAGGAATTTTCATGCCAACATCTACAAGTTATTAACATTTGAATGAAGCCCTATTTGAGAAAATTTAAAGGGTTTTTTCAGATTTCACACGAATTTTCTGAGATTAATATGTAAGTGACACATTAAAACAATATAGAATTCAATGGGTAATCTGATTATCAATGAATAAACTGGGTATTACATTCAAAAACCGGAAGTATAGAACGAATTTGAATAATTCATCCCTCCTAACAAAGCTTCTATGAAATTGCAAGTGTTTATCTCGAGTCTTTCTATGAAATATTCTAACGAACGGTCTTCGTAAATCACCCTGTACATATTGCGAATATTCATTTCAAGAGTCCGAAAATGGCAGTTCATGATTTTCATTATACCTTGACCCCACTCTTATTATTGGTATCCATCATAGAACAAAGACGCCAACATGCTTGTATTACGTCGAATTGGCAATATCGCTAGATGGTGACATAAGGTGGTAACAATAATTTACAGGTCTATGCTTCGAGGACCTGATTTCCATTATGATAATCACGTCACAAGTGGAATTCCATTAAAAGGAGCAGTAGGTTTCGCAGTGGACATTTCTGAATAATTCGGATCCATTTATCACTCGACTATTTTGTATTCGAAAACAACGCAGCTTGTCCGCGAACGTTAAATGCCGGGTTTATGCAGGGAAAATTTAGCTCTTAGCACTTACCTTCAACAATTTTTTATCCAGTTTAGTGAATCTGTCACAAGGACGTCGTTTATTGAATTTTTTTTACCTCATTCAGATAAATAATAATAGTAAATCAAATTCAGAGCAACGAATGAATCGCTTACTTAGATACCTAAGTGAGTTATCCATTTTCCAGAAGTTCTTATGTTAAAAATTGGTACAAGCACTAACATAAAGTCAGGAGCTTTTGCGCTATCCACCTCTGTTGGACACTCTTAATTGAATTCACCATCGATATAGAACGTTCTCTGACACCCGGTTTCTGAAAGGCTCAAAGTTAACAGAACTGTTAACGTCAAATCAGTCCGAGTTTTTGCGCTTTGCGCAAGATGAGGGTTAACAAGAGATTGATCACTGATTAGTTAACATTTGTATTGATCAGCCTTTCAGAAACCGGGGGTCAGCTATCTTGATAATCGTCTATCACAGAATTTTTAATTATGACAGATATATATTCTTTTCACCACTACGGTGCCGTTTGGTGTCTCATGCTGTCCACCGGGGGGGGGGACGAAAACGCCTAGGTAATATGCAATAGCGCAAATAATCGTAACCAGATTAGACTTAAGCAATTAGTACGTCTCAACTGAGAGCTCTATCATATGGAAGATGTAATGATCTATTTTGAACGGTTCCCAAATATCGATTACCGAACATTTCAAGCCAAACCCCAACCGGGAGCATCGTCATAAAAACGTGATTTTTAATCTTGATCATTCCCGATATTATCGCCAGCGAACTATTACTCTAATACCAGACAAGACTGTAATCAGGGAGGCATGTATCTGTCAAGAAGTGAATTTATGGTGAAGTGAATTCCCAGCAAGTAATGAATGAAATTCATATTCAGTACGGGGCCATTATAGTTGCTCTCACGAGAGCAATTGGACTCGATTGGTAAATGAGAGGAATTAAGCCCAAACAACCCACTCATATCATGGGCAAATTACACGTAACTACCCGACTATTTCTTTAATCGGATCAAGAACAATCTGCTCACCAGAGGTTTCAACCCCGGCGAAATTAATTCATGCTCTCTACATTAAACTATTATCTCTAATGACTTATGAATAAGCATAATAATTAATAATTGAAAGGGATGTAGGGATAACTTTTACACAATACAGTGAAATAATTTATTGTTCGCAGGAGATCGCTTATCTCAGTTTCTCGAATCTTATGGCGATTTCCATTGACACGCTCGGATCACTCGGAGTCATATTTGGCAGATATTTTCGGTTCAATAATTGGACAGATGCATGACAGATGAGATCGATTTCGAGTGCTCCGAGCAGGTCAATGGAAATCGCCATTAATTTACAAATGCGTAGGTGCCTGCAAGGGGAAGCAGCTTTCCCTCCCTGTATTTTGAAATCAATTACGAATTTGTAAGCACCAAGAAAAAGTCATATTGAAATATAAAATTAGATCAATATGTACTGTCTTTAAGTTGTACATTAATTTTTTTAAACATAGATTTCTCTTATCAACTAAAACTATTTTTCCAAATTCGGTAAAAAGTTATAAGCGTTTAAAGATTTTACAATGTGCTAATCCACCCCTGCTTTGTCTTTTACAGTTGGACAGAGAAACACTTAGGGGGCGTCCATTAATCACGTGATGTTTTTTTTATCATTTTTTGACCCCCCCTCCCCCTTGGTGATATTTCGTGAGGTTCAAGACTACCCCCCCCCCCCCCCCCGACCCTATATCACGTGTATTTATTTAATACCAACAAAGAATTTCCATTTCCTTAAAAAATATATATAAATATAGGCTACAGGTATGAGTATTATCTATTTTTATTATACCAAATAATATACTGGTGTGAGTATGATCAATTTTTATTATAACAAATAAAAAAAAACAATAATAATATAAAAAACCTGTTTTGCCTGGCAACGGGGAATCTGCGTCACACTGCAAGCCGCTTAAATCGAGTTTGTACGTGTTTCAAGAAAAAAAAAATACACGTGATATTATACTTAACCCCCCCTCCCCCTTCGTGATATTTCGTGATATTTTCATGGACCCCCCCTCCCCTTTAGAGCATCGCGTGATTAATGGACGGCCCCTTACTGGATTCAACATCTCAGGAGTGATCGACCTAATCGCAAGCGTTATTCGGTCTTTTAGGTGATTCAAATCAAGGGGTATAGTTTTGTACAAAATGCTATTCACTTATCCCCATAAAAAGAAATCTAATGGCTTAAGATCAGGGGATCGCGCTGGCCTTCGATCTTTCCTCGCCTTCCTATCCGCCGATTGGGAAATATTGCGTCGAGGTAGCCGGACATTGCGTTGGTAATGTGGTGGTGCTCCATCCTGTTGAAACCATATAGTATTCCGTGAAACTAAAGGATTTCTTTGATCAGGATATAAAATTGCCAAAGTTTGAACCACATCATTTTGAAGTGGTGATAAATAATTGTCACCATTCAAATTGCGCTCAATGAATGATATGGTTTCGAACATTTCCTGCCAAAACATTAACCTTTTGAGGGAAGTGCGCGTGTTCCTCTCTCATCCAGTGAGGATTTTCCGTAGACCAGTAGCGGCAAATTTGACGATTACCTACGCCGTTGAGAAATTGGATAATTGGATAATATTGTTACCCAACGTGTCCATCATTTGTTCACACAAATAAGTTCTCCTATCAAAATCGTCTTCCAAGAGCTCCTGGGTAGGTAGCATTTTATAGGGATGCATTTTATGTTTTAATATGTTTAGAATCTATGTGTTCGGGTGTTACCTCCGTAACCAATCATTTGTTATTTTGTGCATTTCCGTTAATCGAACCAGTATTCAAAATTGAAGTTTATGAAATTCAAACACAAATTATACAATTTATAAACTACAACTTATCAGAACAAAACAATTTGCAAAGGCGTTCTAAAGAAACTAACATTGTCCCAGAAAGTGTTTTACGTTGTTTTCATGGTACCATCTGGAAAACACAATGTTATGGTTTTTGCGCGTATGTTCTGGGGAACATCGCGTTATAGTTTTGCCCAAATGTCTGTAACTTTCGAATTTTTTGAAAAAAATGGTCTCAAACGATTAAGTTCGACTCCCCAATGAAGAATTCGAGGTCAAATTTGATTCTGTCCGGCCGGCCGTCCGGCCGTTGCCACGATAACTTGAGAACGAAAAGAGCTAGCGACTTGAAATTTTCAGGGTAGGTGGCGCATCCCAATACGACGGACAAGTTCGTTAATGGGCATAATCGGCCAAGGGGTTTTCGAGTAATAATTTTGTTTTCAACCAATATAAATCCGATCAAATTGAAACTTGGTGAGTAGTTGTAGAATATGAACCTTAGCGCGTTTGTGAAATTTTGTGCGAATCGTATGGCTAGAAAATTATTAAAATATTATTAAAAAATATTTTTGTTGTCACGATAACTTGAGAACGGAAATAGATAGCGGCTTCAAGTTTTCTGGTTAGGATGTGCACTAGAACGCGACATTTCAGTTTGATTATGAGCATAATCGGCCAAACGATTTTAGAGTTAAAGCCATCTGAAATTTTCTGAAATTTGGTGGTTTTTTGTTCCTCATTAACTCGAAAAATACTGAACCGATTGAATTCAAACATGGTTATTAGTTGTAGAATGCCAACGCAAAAATGTTTGCAAAATTTGGTGAGGATAGCATTTGTAGAAAATTTTTAATAAATCATTGAAAATAAAAAAAAAAATCTATATATCAGTAACTATTCGTTTGAAATTGCTGAAATTTTGCAAGAGCCTTCATAACCTAACTCTACTGCCAAGTTTCAAGTTTTAATACGATCGGTTAAATATTGTTGGAGATTCGAGCATTCTTGTGTGAGTTCAGTAGATGGGTGACCGTTGCCTCGATAACTTTCGAACGAAAGGAGATAGGGACTTGCAATTTTCAGGGTAGGTTGCGTATCCGAATGGGAGAGTTGAGTTCGTTTTTGGGCATAATCGGTCTAACGGTTTCCGAGTTATACCCACCTGGAATATTATTTCCTTGATAACTCAAAAAATAAATATTCGATCGAATTGAAGCTTGGTAACTAGTAGTAGAAAATCAACATAAAGACGTGTTTAAAATTTTGTAAGAACCGTACCCCTAGAAAATTTTTAAAAAATCACGAAAAAAAAAATTGTTTCAAGCACTGACGTGAAGTCAGAAGCTTTTGCGCGTATGTTCTATTGTCCATTCTCCTGTATTGGACACTCTTAATTCGAATTTACCATGGTAAATTCGAATTAAGTGTCCAATACAGGAGAATGGACAACATAATTTACCATGGTAAATTCGTTTAAGGGTGTCCAATACAGAAGAATGGACAATAGAACATACGCGCAAAAGCTTCTGACTTCACGTCAGTGCTTGAACCAATTTTTTTTTCGTGATTTTTTTTGAAATTTTCTAGGGGTACGGTTATTAAAATTTTTTTGTTCGTCATTTTTTTCGAATTTTCTAGTGGTACGGATCTTACAAAATTTTGAACACGTCTTTATGTTGATTTTCTACTACTAGTTCCAAGCTTCAATTCGATCGAATATTTTTTTCATATTCTTTCTATCACATCTTAAAGGCAAATAAGTTTAGTATTATTGTAATAAGATTTGAGAATCTTTGAGGGAATATTCTAATGAATTTCGGTAATCACATGATTTTATTTTTTCCTATTTTGAGTTTTGCAATAAACATTAAATTGAGATTTCTGAATAGAGAATCACAATCACAAGCCCCTACTTCCTATTTGAAAAATGGAGGGTTCTACCTGTCTTTTGAAGGGGGTTGAAGGTAGGTTTCGCATTTTTGGAGCTCTTGCTCCTCGGAACAGAGTGCTTATCAATTTGCCCAAATTTCTGTAATTTTCGAATTTTTGCCTGAAAGTGGTGTTAAACGATTTGGTTCTACTCAATGATCAAGAATCCTTGGTCGAAATCGATTCTGTCCGGCCGGCCGTTAACACGATAGGTTTGGGACATACATATCTCGGTTAAGTTCGTTATTGAGCAAAATCCTCGGCATTCGGAGTAACGAAAAAATTTTGTTTTGCCTTACAAATTTGATTAAAATTTTTTTAGATGCAGTTTCATCATAAGAATCCATTGATAGTATTCTCAACTCTAACAAGCTAATACTTTCGGAGATATGATTCTTCAAAATTTCAATTATACATCGTAGTTCTATGTTTTCACAGAATGCGAATTCTATCTGTTTACGGTAGCTGTCGCTTGGTCCAGTTTGAAAGATAAACGTCATTAATGTCAAAAGAAACTGCAAGTGTATTTCTGGAGAGTTTGGTTGGTGTAAGCATGTAAACAATTTGAAATTTGGATTCGCTAAATTCATGGGCAGAGCTTTTTGGTTAGTGAGTCGAAAATGAATGATGCAAGGAAGTCGAGCATAATTTACGAGTCATTATCTAATTATGGAAGATTTAGAACGGGATTACCAACTAATGTACAGGTAGTTATTCTTTAGTAACACTATTTAAGATTTCCTACATAAGTATTCTCGTTTAAGTTCTCTATGCATTGATTACATTATACCTTTTCCAAGTTCAATTTCGGAAAAAGTAAATCCAATTTCCGACAAAATATTCAGATTTACTTAGGACAATTTCCGAAATTGCTTTTACTTTTTCCGAAATTGCTTTCACTTTTTCCGAAATTGAACTTGAGAAGGTATAGATTTGTTTCATGAATGAAAATTGGATCAGCCCTGTGGACAGGAGCTTTCTGGCGCTCTAGTTCAAACAGACAAATTATATCTCCGAAAGTATTGGTTTCTCAGAGTTAAGAATTATATCAATGTATTCTTATGATAGTACTGCATCATAAAGGATAAAGGAAATTCAATTCAAATAATAGTTTATTTATCAAGATTAAATGAGCAATCTGAGAATGAGAACTGCACCATGGAAGAAATCAAATTAAAATTAGTGACCGACCGAAAGTTCGGTTTCGGTTTCGGCCAAGAAATCTAGTCGGCCTTAGTTTCGGTTTCGGTCCAAAATGGCCGAAACTACATAATTGTCGTACAAGTTATTGTAATCTATCTTTGTTAAGACTGAGAATTCATGAGAATTCACTTTAATGATTATTAATTAGATTACATAGGGTGGTTCCAAATAAGACGTAAAACTTGGAGGAGGAGTTAGTATGTCTCATTAGCTGTTGTTTAATCCATATTTATTAATAACCGAAAATCAACAGTTTTTGGAGTTCGGGTGATTTTTAAAAGATTTCTGAACTTAGTTCATATTTCGTCAATTTTTTCTACGTTGACCAAATTTGATGATAATTTTGGTTTATTTTCATCAGAAAAGGATATCATATGTACGAAAAAATCGAAACTATGCTGTATAAGAGGTTGAAAAAGAATTAGTATGATTTGAAATGTGGTATATGAATAAATGAAAAATCAATTTCTAATATCAATTTGTCTGCAACTTTCGAATTTCACAATTTTGTATGCCAAAATTATTTTAAAAACTTGCCAAATTCCTTCTTCCTTCTATAAAAGATTTCATTAGATTGCATAACTAGTTTCGTTTCAGCAGATTGTTTATAAGGTTTTGAAGTTTTGAATGTCCGGCATTTAAAATAGTGAATGTGTATCAAAAGACAGCGTGAGTAAATTTCAGGCGGAAAATAACAACTGAAGATATCAGAAAGACGGCATGTGTTTGCCTATATGGAATGGTGGAACATAATCTATGAATACATTTTCTAATGAAATTTCGAGCTCATTTGCAACAAAAAAATATTGAATTCGTTATTTTTCTCTATTTGCTTCTTACATCCCCTTTCAAATCATACTAATTCTTTTTCATCAGAACCAGAACTCAAATATCTCGGAAACTGTTGATTTTTGGTCATCAATAAAAATGGCTCAAACCACAGCAAATTATCCATACTAACACCTCCTCCAAGGTTGACGTCTGATTTGGAATTACCCCTGTATACTTCGACTGATTATTTTTATAACTTGGTAATACCAAAATAATAAATAAAGATATCAAAAAAGTTGTCTTTTTATTTTATTTAACACTGCTTAACTGTTTTTATGTATATGCAAATAAAATTGTAAAAAATACAGTAGATTTCATTATGATATATAGAGTTTCGGTTTCGGTTTCGGCCGAAACTGAGACCCTGGCCGAAAGTTCGGTTTCGGTTTCGACTGAAAAACCAGTTTCGGTCGGACACTAATTAAAATAGCTGAAATGAATTTGACTCTCTCTTATAGAATAGGATGACATGTACGAGTATGAACACAGAGCATATAATAAACCTTAGATAGAATAATTATAGCATTCCGTGAAAACATAGAAGTACGATTCATTATTGAAATTTCGAAAAATCATATCCCCGAAAGTATTAGCTTGTTGGAGTTAAAAATGATATGAATGGATTTTTATGGTGAAACTGCATCTTAAATAAAAATTGAATTTGAAATTTGTTACTTAAAAAATTTTTTTTTTCGTTACTCCGAAACCATCTGGCCTATTTTGCCCAATAACGAACTTAACCGATAGATAGATCGAGTGATCGGTTTCGGAAATATTCATAAAAAATGTTTTTACTAAAATCGGCCATAACTCCGAAACCGCTTGATGGATTTCGCCCATTAACGAACTTGTCCGAGATATTTACGCTCCAAATCCACCTTGCAAATTTCAATCCTCCAACTCCTTTCGTTCGAGAGTTATCATGCCTACGGCCGACCGGCCAGACAGAATCGATTTCGACCTCGGATTATTGATCAGTGAGTCGACCTTATTATCGTTTGAGACCATTTTCAGCCAAAAATTCGATAATCACAGACATTTGGGCAAATTGATAAGCACTCTGTTCCGAGGAACTAGAGCGCCAAAAATAGCTATTTCATTTACTCAATTTTTCAGAATGACTCCTGATAGTTTTAAAACACTTGTAGCCAAAATTGCACCGTCATATAAAGATAAGATGCACAGGGATTTCAATTTCTCTCATAATCTAGTTCTATCATAAGAATCCATTGATATAATTCCCAACTCTGATTCTGAATATGATTTTTCAAAGATTGGACAAGAGCGCAAAGCTCCTGTTCACATGGCTTTCTCACTTTCTACAAAGAAGAATGACAATTTGAATTTGAGGGATTTCCTATAGAAATATGTACAGTAACCAAGATAATGAATTTATTCCATTTGGCCCATCCGCATCTACTGATACGATCCTAGTGAAATTTCGATAAAAATCCACTCGTCGCTCAAGAACAATCAAATAAAATATATATACCCGGAGAAATTTCCTTTTTACTACACTCGAAAGAAATGAAATTCCAATGTTTTATATGTTCAGTCACCTTTCATAATTAGGAAATAGGAATGTTATAATTAATATACTGTTATTTGCCGTTAGAATTAAATACACCTAATATAAATTCGATTCGTTCCAGAAGACGCTAAACGGAAATATACGAAAGTAACTGAAGAAGAAAATTGAGGAATATTCATCCGACCTATAATAAAACAAACCAAATGGCACTTCCGAATCGAACACAACAATTCATTTTCTCATCTTCAAAATCTCTTTCCCACGACTTTTAATGATGAAGGCCGCTGAATATCTCTCGTACTGCTCGTAATAATAATAATAATATACGGTATTTAAATTGTATATTAATTTTAATCATAGATGCCTCTCGTCAAATGAAACACTATAAGAAGGTAGTCCATACTCAAAGTGGAAGACCAAGTTAATCGGAATAAGGAACACGAAGTCGTCTCCACACAATTTTTTATTCAAACAGGATCAATATCCTATCTAATAAGACATGTTTCGAACATATATATATATATATATGTTCATCTTCAGATAAAGTACAATAATAAGCTGGAACAAATTTAAAATTTTAAAAATTGGTTCAAGCACTGACGTGAAGTCAGGAGCTTTTGTGCACATGTTCTATTGTCCATTACCATGGTAAATTCTATTAAGAGTGTCCAACACAGGAGACAACTCGGGAGACCATAGAACATGCGCGCAAAAGCACCTGACGTCCGTGTGTGAACCAATTTTTTTTTTCGCAATATTATTTCAAATTTCAATTAGATCGAGTCTATATTTTATGAATTATCGAGGAAATAATATTCTCGGTGGGTATAACTCCGAAACCGATGGACCGATTATGGCCGAAAACGAACTCAACTGTCCCATTCGGATGTGCAACCTACCCTGAAAATTGCAAGTGCTTAGCTCCTTTCGTTCGAAAGTTATCGAGGCAACGGTCACCCATCCAGCTACTGAACTCACACAGAGCTGCTCGGATCTCCAACAATATAGATCCGATCGTGTTCAAACGTGTTCTGAATGCTCTCGCAAAATTTCTGCGATGTCGGACGAATAGTTACTGATATATAGAATTTTTTTCAATCATTTTCAATGATTTATTAAAAATTTTCTAGTTATACGATCCTCACGAAATTTTTCAAGTTGGCATTGTACAACCAATAAGCATGTTTGAATTTAATCGGTTTTGTATCTTTCGAGTTATTGATAACAACCATATTTCAGATGGGTGTAACTCCAAAACCGTTCGGACTATTATGCCTAAAAACAAACTCGCATTCAGATGCACAACCTACCCAAGTCGCTATCTCTTTTCGTTCTCAGGTTATCGTGACATAAAAAATATTTTTTTATAATTTTTTTTTTTTATTTTCTAGTGATACGTCTCTCACGAAATTTCATAAACGTGCTTAGGTTCATATTCTCCAACTATTATACATAAACAAATAAGATGACATGCATGAACAGTGAACACAGACAGATAGAGTTCGCATTCTGTGAAAAAATAGATGATGTATTATTGAAATTTTGAAAAATCATATCTCCGAAAGTATTAGTTTGTTATAGTTGAAAATGACATCAATGGATTCTTATGATGGAATTACATTCTAAAAAAATGAATTTGAGATTTGTAGTGTAAAACTATCTCTTTCCGTTCTCAAGTTAACGTGGCAACGGCCGTCCGGACAGAATCGTTTGAGACCATTTCCGGCAGAAAAAATCGTAAATTAGAGACATTTGTGGGCAAAATGATAACGAGATTTTGCCCAGGACATACGGGCAAAAAAACATCCATTATAATGATCCCATAGAATCCTAAATAGGCTCAGCACAATCATTTGTTGGCGCTCTAGTTCCTCGGAACTGAGTGCTTATCAATTTGCCCAAATGTCTGTAATTTTCGAATATTTCGATGAAAATGTTCTTAAACGATTTGGTTCGACTCACTGATCAAGAATCCGTGGTCGAAATTCATTCTGTCCGGCCGGCCGTAGGCACGATAACTCTCGAACGGAATGAGCTAGAGAGTTGAAATTTTCAGAGTAGGTGTGGGGGATAAATATCTCGGATAAGTTCGTTATTGGGCAAAATCGGACAGATGGTTTCGGGGTAACAAAAAAAAAATTTTTTTTTTACGAAACAAATTCCAAATTAAATTTTTTTTAATAAGAAGTTTTATCATAAGAATCCATTCATATCATTTTTAACTCTAACAAGCTAATACTTTCGGAGATATGATTCTTCAAAATTTCAATGTAAATCGTATTTCACACATTGTTATAATTATTCTATGTATGAATTGTCATAATGTCAACTTGACAGAAGGGAATATTGTAACTTCAAAAATATTGGGGTTGAAATACTCGTATTTTAGCGAAGCAACGGGGACCTCACACGAAAATGTTTGAAAATATTACGTAAATATTGAAAGCATAATTCTGTAGTTCGAGAGAGGAGAAAATTTGGTGAACGTAGATCAGGAAATTTTTGATCGATTACAAGGTAATTTTTTATTTATTACTCATCTTCTTTCATATTATTACTCATCTTCTTTCATACATGTTTTATGGAATACCTACTATTTGTAGGTACTTTAAACCTGTTTTGGGCAATTGTCATACGAAACTTGTTTTTTTGGCGCTCTAGTTCCTCGGAACAGAGTGCTTATCAATTTGCCCAAGTGTCTGTAATTTTGGAATTTTTGGCAGAAAATGGTCTCAAACGATTTGGTTCGACTCACTGATCAAGAATCCGAGTGCGAAATCGATTCTGTCCGGCCGGCCGACCGGCCGTAGGCACGATAACTCTCGAACGAAAGGAGTTAGAGGATTGAAATTTGCAAGGTGGTTTTGGAGCGTAAATATCTCGGACAAGTTCGTACGATCTATCTGAAATTTAGCATCAAATTGTAGAATCATGACCTTTATACGCATGTGAAGTTTTGTATTGACCAGATTACCGCAAAGTGTAAAAAAAAAATTTTGAAAATTTAAAAAAAGTTTTTCCACAATAACTCTCGAACGGAATGAGCTAGGTAGTTGAAATTTTCAGAGTAGGTTAGGGAGATGAATATCTCGGTTAAGTTCGTTATTGGGCAAAATTGGCCAGATTTAATTCGATTTCTTCCATGATGCAGTTCTCATTCTCATGATTGCTCATTTAATCTTGATAAATAAACTATTATTTGAATTGAATTTCCTTTATGATGCAGCTCTATCATATGTATACATTGATATAATTCCCAACTCAGAGAAACCAATACTTTCGGAGATATAATTTGTCTGTTTGAACTAGAGCGCCAGAAAGCTCCTGTCGACAGGGCTTGAACCCATTTTTTTTAATACCAAATTCGGAGAAAAACATCACTTACGCCATAGGTCAGAAGAGACACCCCTATGTTATCCTGATTATCCTGCTTGTTAAATCCCTCATTCCGGTACTCACTAAATGTACTAACACTGGTCACTGTAACCACCATGGCACTATCTCCTTTTTGTGCAGTCTCAAAAAATCACGTACCCCATTTTCGTGCAGGCAGTTATCCCAATCGCCGAAGGGTAAAATCCCGGGAATCCACACCAGCCGTATGGCAACGCAACGAACAAAAAATATATCCAAAAACTTCGCCGTGTAATCTCTATCGGCATCGCCCGCCGACGAAAATACTAATGAAGCAGGTTAGTGGTTAGTTAGCTTAGCTGGGAGTTGGCTGGGAGGCGAAACATATCTCCTGGTGGGGAAGTCGAAGCCCGTGGCCATCGTGCCGTTAACAGCCGCGCTGGAGCGTTGATGAGCGGCCCGATCGAGAATTCTTGAGGAATTCGACGGAAAACCGATAATCGCTACGATCGATGGATTGCGTATTCGCGGAGATCGGCCGTATCAGTGGCGGATCGACGATTTCCGGGGCTCTACGCTTGAAAACTTTCGGGTCTCCCCTCTACTTTTCAATTTCTTTCAAAACTATTTTTCAATCAGAATTCGGTTTTTTCAAAACTGAAAAATATAAGGTACCTACATAAATTCAAATAAACTGCTCCACAAGAGTTAGGGATGTCATATCAAGTTGTTCTGAGGGGCGTAAAATTTTAAAGACAATATCAAAAATTGAAAATTGAAGTCAGGAGCTTTTGCGCGTATGTTCTATTGTCCATTCTTCTGTATTGGACACCCTTAATCGAATTTACCATGGTAAATTATGTTGTCCATTCTCCTGTATTGGACACTTAATTCGAATTTACCATGGTAAATTCGATTAAGGGTGTCCAATACAGAAGAATGGACAATAGAACATACGCGCAAAAGCTTCTGACTTCACGTCAGTGCATGAACCAATTTTTTTTTTCGTTATTTTTTTGAAATTTTCTAGGGTTGCGGTTCTTAAAATTTTTATTTTCGTCATTTTTTTCAAATTTTCTAGGGGTACGGTTCTTTCAAAATCTTAAACACGTCTTTACGATGATTTTCTACTACTAGTTACCAAGCTTCAATTCGATAGAATATTTAATATTCCAGGTGGGTATAACTCGGAAACCGTTTGACCGATTATGCCCAAAAACGAACTCAGCTCTCCCTTTCGGATACGCAACCTACCCTATCTCCTTTCGTTCGAAAGTTATCGAGGCAACGGTCACCCATCTACTGAACTCACACAAGAATGCTCGAATCTCCAACAATATTCAACCGATCGTGTTTAAACTTGGCAGTAGAGTTAGGTTATGAAGGCTCTTGCAAAATTTCAGCAATTTCAAAAGAATAGTTACTGATATATAGATTTTTTTTTTCAATTTTCAATGATTTTTTTCAAATTTTTCACAAATACTATCCTCACGAAATTTTGCAAGAATTTTCGCGTTGGCATTCTACAACTAATTACCATGTTTGAATTCAATCGGTTTAGTATTTTTCGAGTTAATGAGGAACAAAAAACAACCAAATTTCAGATGGCTATAACTCTAAAACTGTTTGGCCGATTATGCTCATAAACAAACTGAAATGTCGCGTTCTGGGGTGCACATCCTAACCTGAAAACTTTAAGCTATCTCTTTCCGTTCTCAAGTTATCGTGACAACAAAAATATTTTTTAATAATTGTTTTAAAATTTTCTAGCCATACGATTCGCACAAAATTTCACAAACCTGCTTTGGTTCATATTCTACAACTACTCACCAAGTTTCAATTCGATCGGATTTATATTGATTGAAAACAAAATTATTACTCGGAAACCACTGGGCCGATTATGCCCATTAACGAACTTGTCGTATTGGGATGCGCCACCCACCCTGAAAATTTCAAGTCGCTAGCTCTTTTCGTTCTCAAGTTATCGTGGCAACGGCCGGACGGCCGGCCGGACAGAATCAAATTTGACCTCGAATTCTTCATTGGGGAGTCGAACTAAATCGTTTGAGACCATTTTCGTCAAAAAATTCGAAAGTTACAGACATTTGGGCAAAACTATAACGCGATGTTCCCCAGAACATACGCGCAAAAACATGATCAACTGCCAATAAAAACTTAATAATTCGATTTGAATGCATATTTTCACCATCTGGTCGTCTTTTTTCTTGAGTTTGGCAGTTTTTCACATTATTCGTAAGATTTAGCATTTCAATATGCAGTTAATTTATTGTCAGTATTTTAGCGATATCGAACTTAGTAAATTTCACGAGCTTCTTAAGATGCCAAGACGTAAATTAACAAACGCCGAGGCTAATAGGGCTATCGGTATGCTACAGGGTGGCCTCACTCAAGTCGTTATGGCAGAAACATTTCAAGTATCGCAAAGTGTAATATCGCGACTCTGGAATAGGTTCAATGAGACAGGTTCGGTGCAGGAAAGACATAGGGTTGGTGAACCAAGAAAAACAACACCCGCACAAGACCATTTTGTCACCATTTCAGCGAGGAGATATCCTCTTTCTTCATGTAGTATGCTGAGAAATCGACTTTTAAATGCCAATGGCCCTGAAATTTCCATTGAAATCATCCGACGTCGTTTGGGGGAGATTAACCTGGCTTCTAGACGTCCATTGAGGGGTGTTCCGTTAACACGTGAGCATAAACGACAAAGATTAGAATGGGCCAGGCAGCATGTTAATCTGAACGTCCAATGGCGTAGTGTACTTTTCACAGATGAATCCAGATACGGTCGATTTTCAGATTTTCGAAGAATAAGGGTATGGACAATGCCGCATATACCCCGAAATCTCCGTCATGTGCAAGAGGTTCATCCATTTCTAGGAGGCTCTGTTATGGTATGGGCTGGGATATGTTACAACGGGCGCACAGACCTTCACATTTGTCCTGGCAATATGACTGCTTTACATTATAGGGAACATGTCATTGGTAACGTAGTGCCAAATTTTCATGCTGTCATTGGTGCTTTCCAATTTCTTGACGATAACGCACGACCACATCATGCAGCAATAGTATAAAATGCGCGAGACGAGCATGGTATTCTACATTTACCAATACCTCCGCATTCGCCAGACTTGAACTGCATAGAACATGCATGGGATATGCTACAAAGAAGACTAGATGATCACCAACCTCCACCAGAAACATTGAATGACCTCAAAGCACTACTGCCCTGCATAAAAAGACAAAAAAAAACAATAAAATGTCCGGAAATAAAAGTCGTTTTTGACCCTATTCTGTTAATCACCCTGTATATGTTGCAGACCAAAAAACTTACGTGCATTCATAGTCTTGAACCTAAAACTATATTAAATTACGTTTTCAGCGCAAACAAAGGTTTCAGAATGTCAGTTATTTTAGTTGAAACGATTATCCCTAACTCTTGTGGAGCAGTTTATGTATATCAAATGAATTGAAATCAACAATCAACACAAATGTCAACAACAAAAAGAGTACATCAGGTACAAAATACAAATCAATATTTCTTCCACAGAAGAAAAAACAAATAAACATGAACATGAAAAATTATTGAAAACTAAAAATTAAATTAAATATGAAATTAAGTCTGACTCAGACATAGTGTCTCCCAAATATTACTGCAACTGTGAAGATACAGAAATAATTAATTTTGATTTTCTACTTCATAATGTCAGTTATATCACACAACCGAAATATTGATATTTACCATCAAAATCAGAACCGATGAGCTCACAATATACGAAACATAATTAACTAATGAATAGACCATTTATTACCTATAGTGAATCAGTATATCGAGGGAAAAATGATAAAATTTAAGACGTTGGTATCATCAATAGTTAAACGAAAATATCCATATTATTATATTCAAAAGCGAATATCCATATATTTAAACCGAAATTATTTGTTTTTTTCCTAATATTCAAATCAAGTTCGTGAAAATTCGGCCAAAAATCAGTTTCTCGTAGAGATCAAGACACTATAAAATAGTCAGAATATTGAAAAATGTAACGCTGAAAACATTCCAAAGCTCTGCTTCGAATACTTGTTTCTTTAGAATAGTAAATGTCTATTAGAAAGAAGAAATGAATAGTGGGAAGATTGTATGAAATGTTTCCCCCCTCTTAGAAAACAATTAGATGATTGGAGAATAAACAATTATGTTTGAAATATCAGAGAACCCTGGAATGAAAACAATAAAGCTTATCTTTTATAGTTCAGAAAGAATATGTTATTACTCTCATTAGAAGTCCAAAAATAAAAGAAATTGTTCATTTACACCAACTCTGTTCAGTTTTCCGCAATACTTTCTTATATGAAATGCAAGTAAAACGAAGAATAAAACTCGTTCATCACCATCAACACTATTCCTATCTTCCTTAGGGTTATAAAATGAACATGACAAATATTTAGACCTAAGAAATGCCAAACAAGTCTCTTGCACTTTGCAGCCCTCCCTCCCACACAATATCGACGGTGGCATGTCCCTAGATTTCAAAGGGATGCTGACAACTCTGCTGCCACCGTTGCGGGAATTTATTGCAGGCAGATAAGAATAATTGGAGAAAACATGCGGAAGCAAACCCTTGATTTGATGTTATTTTATTACTGATAGCTGAATTTTGCTCTAGGTCTGGTTGCATTTCGTTTCGTGTGACTGAAAATTAACACGTTATTCTTCATTATTCAATTATTTTTCATTTTCATTTGCAGAAATTTTGATTCGATCAGGGGCCCCTGTGGACCTTGGAGCCCTACGCTTAAGCGTACTAAGCGTACCGGTTAATCCGCCACTGGGCCGTATCTAAATATAGAAGATCGGGGATCATTTTATGCAGATATGCTGTTATGAATATAAAGCCGCTATAGGCAGTGCCGAACGATGTGATCAGTTCGAAACTGGGAACCTACAACTTGATTTCCTGATGTGTATCTATCAAGTGTCGGTCGAGTAATTTCAGGGAAATCTTCAGGTGTTTATATGCGGAAGATTCTTACGAGAAGAGAATGAGGCTTTCTTATCATTTTCACAAGAAATATACACAACAGAGAAAAACTTGACCGATTTTGATAAAAAGTTTGCGTGCGTGTTTGAGTGGGTCTCAGAGTGGTTTGGAATTAAAAAATGGCTTGACCGATTGTGATGAAATTCTGTATGTTTTAGAGGGTTTCAGATTCATAATTTGGCCCGATTAGTGGCGCAGCAATAGTTTATGGGAACTCAAATACAGCTTGACCGATATTGATAAAATTTTGTGTGCGTGTTTGAGTGAGTAGTTTAGATTCACAATTGGACCCCATTTACAGGGTGATTCACGAAGACCGTTCGTTAGAATATTTCGAAGAAGGATTGGAAATGATACCAACTTCCGTTTTTTAAATACCCAGTTTTTTCATTGATATTCAGATTACCCATTGAATTATACATTGTTTTAATGTGTCACTTACATATTATTCTCAGAAAATTCGTGTGAATACTGAAAATGCCCTTTCAATTTTCTCAAATAGGGGGGCTTGATTCCAATGTCAATAACTTAAAAATGTTGCATGCATGAAAATTCCTAGTTTTCTAGCTCCTATCAGAAGACATACCAATGCTTCTTTCTCATTCTTTAATTAAAAATTACATAGGGGTGTTTCTTTTTCAATGACAAAGTCAGTCATGAAAAAAACCTCAAAACTCATTTTTTCCTAATGAGAACCCATTTTTTTTATTAATCAGCTGAAATCTACGTTAAAAAATAGTGTATAAATGTACATACTACTGCTCTAAAATTTTTATTTCTCGTGATATTCGGTAAGTAAAGTAGTAGTATGTGTTATAGAAAATACACTATTTTTTAACGTAGATTCCAGCTGACCGATAAAAAAAATGGTTTCTCATTTGAAAAATATCAGTTTTGAGGTTTTTGTCAAGAACCATTTTTCATTATTACCTGTACATCATGTTGATAGAAGCCCATGATACAGGGATTGCATTATATCATGATAGAAGCCTAAACTTTCTGAACATCCTGTACATCAGTTTCCTCATAACGGAATATTTTTGTTTTATTATTTTTTTCAACATAAATTAAACCTTAGGAATCATGCAGCATGAACATTTTTGGAGCCCCTCTGAAAATTTAAAATTCCACATTTTGAATTGCAGATTTAAAAATCCGAAAAGTATGGAATTGTTGAGACTTTTTGTTCCGTTTAATAAAGGGAATAAATACAAACTGAATTCAAAATTGTCTGCAGAAAATAATGTTAAAACCTACAATACAATTAAAGATTCCAGCATATCATATGAAGCGCATCCACCATATTTGATGTTAGATCAAACTTCAAGGTTGTAATAATATATAATGCTATCATCATAAAACGAGTTTCACGAATTTCCGAAAATTCAAACCATTATGGCTGAATTCAACTGAAACGAAATTTGATATGGAAGGCACAATAAAATTTGATGTGAAAACTTCTGCAAATAATTGTCCACCATAATGACCCTATTCCATATTCTGACCTCATACAACTGAAAATATTGTCAACATGCACAGTGAAGAATTAATGACAGTTTTGCTTGTTTATTATATGAAGACAGTTAAAATAGGGGCCACTGTATCGACAAAGAACAGAACAAATCCTGAAACATTTTTGGCAAGCATTAAACTACAAAAAATTGTCCTCCACAGGCATATATAGACTAGAAATGACTTGCAATCATAGAAATGTACGATTGGTACCTCAGAGCATAATATAGATATCTACTATTTGAAAAAAGTATATCTCCAAGTATTGCTTCTTATATCTATAATAAATATATTAAAATGGAACGTTTATAAAAACCATCAGCCCAGGTTAATTTCCAGGTCCCTTGATGGAGAAGAGAAACATTTAAAATAAAATATTTTATAAATGCTATTCACCACAATAATACAACATTTACGGTGGGTTTCACAAACCTTTGACAGCCCTTAAGTTCCAAATTAGTATGATTCTATGTGCATTTTCCGTTCATTTTTGATGCAACCATAGAATTTAATCCACAATTAAGCTAATTGAAGCTTCGTGAAACCCTCTATTAACATCATCAATCTGTATCATATGAGACCAATTCAAGTATCATCACGATGTTATTTATCACGATCATTGCCATTTACTAATATTTGTGCAAAATTTCACAATGAATTTATAATGGTGAATTCCCATGTATAAACACTTGACTAATAGCATCCAAACATTCTAATATCCAAATGATATCGCCTAGTAGGTATATTTTATTTACAGAATTAATCGTTCTTTAACTTTGGCTACATTCTCATTAGGACTTGGATGCTTCGACATTTCATATACGAAAAAATGCTATAATTCTATCAATAAGAATCATTTCATGATCAATAAAAGCCATTCAGATTTCTATTAAGCCAGAATATACTTTGGAGCATGTGAATTTTAACACACAATATGAGAAGACCTCTTATTATATTAGTTTCAAGGCTGAGCTCTGAATATGTCAATCTCAATTGATCAATTTCACTCAACTTAGTTGAGAAGGTTTCATTATATAGTCAATACACAGAATAGCTCATCTTGAACTGTCTAGAAAAGAAGGAATGATTCTAAATGAACAGAATTCAGCTGTAGGTTTGATTGCAAACTGACCATAATTCCGATCTTATACTGAATTATTCCTATTTCTATCATTTTTTTCTCAAAGAACTAGCTAACCTGGGGATTAAATGAGAATTGCCCATGTCATTTAACCAATAACAGAATCACTTGAACCAGCTGATTTTTAAAACACTCATAATAATATTTTAACTAATTAGTGTTGTCTCAAAATGTTGTACATTTGGTCGAGTTCAGTGGAAAACAACTTGCATCGACTAATTCTTTAAAAACGAAAAATGAAACGGAATGAACACCTACCTGTCTAGATGTGAACGTTTCATCCATGTCCCTCCTATGGTCACCGTAGTCCATCTCGTCCACAATCTTTGTATTTTCCGGTACTTTTTTGTTAACACAAGAGTTTCTCACAAAGATTTTTGAAATTGCACTCCACATTCATAAGTTTCTTTTGGAAAAATAGTGATTTCCTATTCAATGTCATTGCCCAGCCTACGCAAAATAGGTTGTTTAGGTTATATAAGTAAGAAAATTTTAGTAAACACTCAACTGTAATGTTTAACACCTTATATTGCCCATATTTTCAAATTAATCCATGTATTTTAGGTGGAAGATTTAACTTCTGACAATTATTTTATCACAAACTTGACATAACGAAAATCCTACAAGAAAACTACTAGCTCCTCTTCTGGTGAATCATCAAATTATGAATCGACAAGCTTCGATAGCGACATCTCTATTTAGTGCTGGTTTATAAAATTGAATATTGCAGTTCAGAGGTAGAAAACATTAAATTCTTCTGTTGTATCTGTTGAATTTGGCTGCAATAATCTAGAAATAGCATACACAAGGTACTCATGATTCATGAAATTTAGCATAATATTAAATATTCAGGAAATTATGATAATTGATACACGGTATAAATATCAAATGTGTACCGACCATAGAATACAATTAATTTGTGCTCTTATCATTGTTGCCAACGAAAATTTTATGAGATTGAAAACATAGAAAAATGGTGAATTCAGAATTAACCTAACAAATTACTGATCATAGACAAGATTTATGACGTTTGATACAGATTACAGTTTGATATGAGGTTATCTGTGATTAACTTAAATCTCATGGTACATTTGTCCTTATATCATGAATCCACCATATTTCCTGAGAATACACCTCAAATACAGATATAAGGGTTTTTTTATATTGATACCTAATTGCGTCCTTACTCCTTGAGCCATTTGACTTTTTTGCGCGCTTTTATAATTTTTGCTAACTGCTAACATATTTGGACTTTAGCTATTTCTTCGGAAATAGCCTAAAAACCGTCGGTGTAGACAAATGGGAGGCAACACCCTCCCAGAATGCTCGGTGCCTCTCCACTCCAGATACAGAAGTCGACAACAAACCGATTTTTGAAGCACTGAGCTTCCCAGGAAGATCAGATAACTGTAAACTGTAAAAGTATATCTTGTCTATGCTGTAAACTCACAATCGAAGTATGTTTATGATGTTAAGGATATAAATCAGTGGAAATGAAAAATAAATAAAATTGATTATTATTGTCTCTTGATCATTACAATGAAATAATTGCTTAAGTAACCTATTAACATTAACCCTAGATTAATTTACAATTATTATCTTATTTACAATTTCAGTCAATCTCATTAGGTATACCTACTTCCTACTTCATCTAAAAGTTCATCTCTCTTTTTGGTTACCCTTATAACTTCATAATCAATGACAACCACAACTTTTAACTACCATCTTTTTGAATTTTTTCAATACTACATTGGTATCATCCAAGAAATACAATACTGAAACCGCGTTTAACTTCGTAGGGGCACAACATGGTTTTGGGTACTTAGTTGGTGTCATTAAATGGACTAAGGTCTGAACTATTGCGTGGTTCGTAGCATTCATATGTGCATTCAGAGGAAAGTTACATTCTCCTGCACAGTAATATGCAGCATAACCATCTGGAGCTATAATCCAATCCTGAAATAATAACAATATAACAGATATGGAACAATTATCAACTGAGGATTCAGACAAAAAAGGTTTTTTACAGGAAGTACTACTAACAGGAACTCGTGACTTGGGTTAGGGAAGATTTCACAACACTTGTCAGTTCTTGCAATTATACCTTCTGTATGTAAAAGTTTTCATATATTTCGGATTATGGTGGATGCACTCAAAAGTTTTGTGTTCCGATATAAAAATCATTGCTGACTTACCTTCCAATTAATATCTTTGAAGCTTATGTATAAAGTTCTTATCTTACAACTCGTAGGGGTTTCATGTGGAGCATTGTCTGAAAATGAATTATCACAATTTAGGGTTCCAAATATCTTATCAACTCGCATCCGCCAATATATAATTCCTAATACAGTGAACTCTTGATAAGTTGAACATCGATAAGTCGAACTCTTAGATAAGTCGAACATTTTTTCCGGTCCCAATTCATGGGTATCTAACCCTGTATACTTTCACCTCAATGAGTCGAACACAGTTCTTGACAGTAAAGAGTCTAGTAGATGAGTCGAACTGCTGGAGGGGTCCACGAGAGAACCTCCACCTCTATCAGTCGTACTCCTAACCATCATCTCCTCTATGAGTCGAACTGTTTGATCTAACGAATGAAACCGAAAAGAATTCGGTATGCTAACGAATCACCACATTTGGTAGCCATCATATGTATTTTTCAATCGCTTAGTACATTGTTCAATTTATTTTTTATTTGTTTATTTAGCCGTCATGGGCTGAGAGCGTTTTAGCGTCATGGATCCGCGAAAACTGAAAATTTTATCAGTAGCAGATGAACTCGAACTCATTCGGGAAACAGAGAAAGGAGAAGAAAGTAAAACCCTTATAGCTAACAAGTTCGGAATTCCTAAATCCGAATTGTCATCTATCATGAAAAATAAAATTAATATCCTCGCTTCCATCAGAGTTAAAGGAAAATCAGTCCACCGGTACCGTCAGAAATTGCCTCGGCATTCAGATGCTCGCATTTCAGCATTTCAGATGACACTTGTCATCGACCCTTGTTTCTCATTAACTACTGTTGATGTCGTGAATACGCGAGTTTTTCCCTCAATGAGTCGAACTCTCACCTCAATAACTCGAACGTTTGGTGAGACGAACCATAGATAAGTCGAACAGTTTTTTATGGTCCCTGGGAGTTCGACTTATCGAGAGTCCACTGTATTTTACTTACCTTGAACTGCACGTTTCATAATAGTTGTGTAATTGGATTTTTTCTCTGTTCGCTTGATTTCTCTTGTACTTCTCCTGGCTTTTACACGATTTGTCGCTTTTAAAAAGGCCACCATGAATGGATGAGTTTCATCTTCGCTTCTAGCTGTGACTAAACCAACATCTTCTGGTCTGATCTCATGGTCTGAAATAAATCCTTTAGAATCTTCAAGATACATACAGGGTGATTCACGAAGACCGTTCGTTAGAATATTTCAAAGAAAGACTCGAGATAAACACTTGAATTTTTATAGTTTAGCTTTGTTAGGACAGATGAATTCTGGGAAAAATTTTCCGGTTTCACCGGAAATGATACCAACTTTTGTTTTTCAAATGTAATACTCAGTTTTGCATTGATAATCAGATTACCCATTGAATTCTATATTGTTTTAATGTGTCACTTGCATATTATTCTCAGAAAATTCGTGTGAAATCTGAAAAACCCCATATTTGAATTTTCTCGAATAGGGCTTCATTCCAATGTTAATAACTCGTAGATTTTTGCATGAAAATTCTTAATTATCTAGCTTCCATCAGAAGACATACCAATGCTTCTCCTTCGTTAATTAAAAATTCAATTGAACACACAGGGTGTTTCTATTTCAATGTCGAAATCAGTCATGAGAAAAACCTCAAAACTCATTTTTTTCAAATTAGAAACCATTTTTTGGCGCTCTTGTTCGTCGGAACAGAGTATTTATCAATTTACCCAAATGTCTGTAAATTCCGAATTTTTGGCTGAAAATGGTCTTAAACGATTTGGTTCGACTCACTGATCAAGAATCCGTGGTCAAAATCGATTCTGTCCGGCCGGTCCGTCCGTAACGACGATTACTCTCGAACGGAATGAGGTAGATAGTTGAAATTTTCAGTGTAGGTTCGGGAGATAAATATCTCGTTTAAGCTCGTTATTGGGCAAAATCAGCCAGGTGGTTTCGGAATAACAAAGAAAAACATTTTTTTTTATGTAATTTCATCATAAGAATCCATTGATATCAGTCTCAACTCTATCAGAATAATACTTTAGAAGATAGGATTTTTCGAAATTTTGATAATTATTTTTAATGCTATGATTTCATAGAATAATCTAATTATGATTTGCTGATGTATGTAAATCCAACATTAGGTGAGTCATATAGACCTACTTTTTGAAAATCATTACGAAAATTCTTGAAAATTGACGTACCGAAGCCAAATTGAAAGAACATACGCGCAAAAAGATTACAGCACGCGGCGTTCCCAAGAGGTCACCCATCCAAGCACTAACC
This sequence comes from Halyzia sedecimguttata, assembly GCA_937662695.2. Classification (NCBI taxonomy): domain Eukaryota; kingdom Metazoa; phylum Arthropoda; class Insecta; order Coleoptera; family Coccinellidae; genus Halyzia; species Halyzia sedecimguttata. The sequence goes on from OW569413.2 coordinate 88,263,576, forward strand.
GCACCGATGATGCTTGGCTTCAGTGTTCGGACGGTATCTAGCATATTCAGTGTGGTATGGCCTTAAACAATATTTCTTCCTCTAACTCTGCAAATATATTTATGGTGTAGTTCTATCATAAGAATCCATTGATATCATTCCCAACTCTGAGAAACCAATACTTTCGGAGATATGATTTGTCAAAGTTTGAACAAAAGCGCCAAAGCTCCTGTCCACAAGGTTTTCCCACTTTTTTCTCTTGATCTAAGCAGACTTGGGCGAGTTGAGTACCTAGATGAGAGTCCGCTCTGGATATAAATGTGAATGAGCGCGCCAGAGCTCCCGGCCACAGTGCTTTTCCAACTAGTTCTCGAATGAGTCCTCTCAAATTGGATACAGGGTGGTCCAGATCGTAACCAAGAAACTTTAACCACGTATTCTACGTCAAAAATAAGCCCTAGTTTGTCATATAAACATATGTCGAGAAATGCCTTCTCTACGAGATACAGGGTGTTGAAATTATAGAAAAAAAAATGTTTTTTATCAATAACTTTTACACTTCTTAAAATATTATTATGAAATTTGGGACAGAGGTTTTAAGGATCAAGAGGCACTTTTTGAATACAATATTTTTTTTTAATTCCACCAATGGTGTCCGTACTGCATCGAGACTGAATATTTTTGGACAAAAAAATGATACGCCACTGGTTTTTCCAACAATAAAATTTATTCTTGAAATCCTTATTTAATTTGAAGCAAATTCATTCTCCTGCCTTTTTGACGTACGAGGCACCGTTTCGGAGTAAAAAAATTAAACACACTCATGCATGAGCAAATCGCTGAAATTTGATATGGTACATAAAAATAATAGGTACTCGTAATAATGAGACTATCTTTGTAAAAAATGTGTAATTACTAAAAAAATAAGTGTTAATATCCACACTCAAATACGAATTTAAAGAAGATGTTCGAAGTAAAGGAAAAAAAATTTTTTTTTCTAATAATTTTAACACCCTGTATCTCGGAGAAGAAGCATTTCTCGACATATGTTTATATGACAAACTAGGGCTTATTTTTGATGTAGAATACGTGGTTAAAATTTCTTGGTTAAGATCTGGACCACCCTGTATAAATATGGATGTTTCGGTTATTCAATAATAAGAAGTCAGAACTAATAAGACCCTTGAGGATGAATAAGCTTCTAGGAAGCCATTAGATGACTAATAACATACCTGGTTTATCTACTTGGTGCACCGACAGGTAGAGGCCCTTGTTGGAATTGGGAAAGGCCACCCAATTCGCGAGGCAGTTGGTTACGTTCATGCTCAACCAGCCCGTGAAACCGGCCGTTGTGTTGACCGCCGAGACGTACTCCAAGTCTCTCTCCCTGAAACAGAAAAGTCGGAAATTGTGCACGAAGGCCTCTTCTTTCCTTTTCAAAGTCAGGAAAAAGTAAATTGGCAGAAACGGAAACTAAGATATACAGGGTGATTCACGAAGACGGTTCGTTAGAATATTTCATAGAAAGGCTCAAGATAAACACTTGGAAGTTTATAGTTAAGCTTTGTTAGGAGAGATGAATTCTTGGAAAAAATTTCAGATTCGTTCAACTTCCGGTTTCACCGGCAATGTTTCCAACTTTCCTTTTTGGCGCTCTAGTTCCTCGGAACTGAGTGCTTATCAATTTGCCCAAATGTCTGTAATTTTCGAATATTTCGATGAAAATGGTCTTAAACGATTTGGTTCGACTCACTGATCAAGAATCCGTGGTCGAAATTCATTCTGTCCGGCCGGCCGGCCGTAGGCACGATAACTCTCGAACGGAATGAGCTAGAGAGTTGAAATTTTCATAGTGGGTTTGGGGGATAAATATCTCGGCTAAGTTCGTTATTGGGCAAAATCGGACTGATGGTTTCGGAGTAACAAAAAAAAAATTTTTTTTTACGAAACAAATTCCAAATTAAATTTTTTTTAATAAGCAGTTTTATTATAAGAATCCATTCATATCATTTTTAACTCTAACAAGCTAATACTTTCGGAGATATGATTTTTCAAAATTTCAATGTAATTCGTATTTCTACGTTTTCACAGAATGATAGAATTATTATGTGGGTATTCTATGAATTGTTATAATGTCAACTTATTCTCTTGAGACATGACTTTGTTTCATTCGAGCAATCGTATAAATATGAGAATGATAATATAATATCATACTTTTTGTTGGTTGATATGATGGGAATGGTAATGTTAATAATATTGAGTTCAGAATATCTCCACTAAAAACAAAACTGGAATATTGTAGATTTGAGGAAAGATATATATTATCGTTCATCATATAATTGAGGAATGAATATCTCGGATGAGTTCGTTGTTGGGTAGAATTCGTCTATTGGTTTTGGATTGATAATTTTTGGCACTCTTGTTGAATTTAAATTCTTCTATGATGTTTGAATTCAATTTCTGCTAAGATGAAGCTCTAAATTTCAATAATGAATCGTACTTCTATGTTTTCACTGAATGCTATAATTATTCTATCTAAGCTTTATTATATGATCTGTGTACTCGTACATTTCATCCTGTTTTAAATGAGAGAGTCAAATTCATTTCAGCTATTTTAATTTGGTTTCTTCCATGGTGCAGTTCTCATTCTCAGATTGCTCATTTAATCTAGATAAATGAACTATTATTTGAATTGAATTTCCTTTATGATGCAGTTCTATCATAAGAATAAATTGATATAATTCTCAACTCTGAGAAACCAATACTTTCGGAGATATAATTTGTCTGTTTGAACTAGAGCGCCAGAAAGCTCCTGTCCACATAGCTTGAACCCATTTTTTAAATGTAATACCCAGTTTTTCCATTGATAATCAGATTACCCATTGAATTCTACATTGTTTCAATGTGTCACTTACATTTTATTCTCAGAAAATTCGTGTGAAAAAACCCTATAAATTTTCTCAAATAGGGCTCGATTCCAATGTTAATAACTTGAAAATTTTTGCATGAAAATTCCTAATTTTCCAGCTTCTTCAGAAGACATTCCAATGCTTCTCCTACGTCAATTAAAAATTGAATTGAACATAGAGGGTGTTCATATTACAATGTCAAAGTCAGTCATGACAAAATAATCAAAACTCATTTTTTTCAAAAGAGAACCCATTTTTTTATTGGTCAGCTGGAATCTACGTTAAAAAATAGTGTATTTTTCATAATACTGCTCTAAATTGCTTATTCCCGAGATATTCGGCAAGTAAAGCAGTAGTATGTATTACAAAAAATACACAATTTTCTTAACGTGAATTCCAGCTGACCAATAAAAAAATGGTTTCTCATTTGGAAAAAATGAGGTTCGAGATTTTTGTCATGAGTGACTTTGACATTGAAATAGTCAATTTTCAAAATCTTTTTGAAGACAAAACTTCTAAGCGACAAAAATTACACAAATATTGTTCGGTCGATACATCGCGCTGTATTGAAGATCTCTCGTAGGGTAGGCAGAATTGCGATTTGCCTACTCTGAAATACCTCGATTTTCAGTACAAGCTTTATACGGCGCGTCAGGATAAGTGAAATTATCGAATCTTGTAAGAAAAATATTCTCTTTTACGTGAACAAAATTGACAAAAACCAGGTAATAGAATTTGTTGTCTCTAGTGGAAATCCGGACGCGGAGGATTTTCTAATTGATGTGATGACAAATTTGTCACATGAGGATAGGCTTTCTTTGAAAAATATGCCGAAGACTTCGCCTGGAAATGAGTAGTTTGGAAGTTTGGTACAGAAGGGTTCAGGAAAGCATTCAATTCAGATTTGTCAACTTGAACGAGCGCGCCCAAGCAAACTGACGAACTGACCTCACGTCAGTGTTTTAATTTTTAAGTTTTTCGTTCCATCCGAACTTACCCGTCGTTTATGGTTATGAGCTGGTAAACTGTGATGGTGAAAAGTGCCTTGGACTTCTTGCGTTTATGATTTTCCTTTTTATAAAGACGTAATTCGGCTCCAACAATATGTTCTGCAATCGGCACATCAGAAACGTTAAACCATAATCTCTTACCCCGTTCATGACGGACCTCATTCAAATGATGCTCTGGAAAAAAATTAATATTTGTTTAGTCTCATATTTCCATTGAATTCTATCAGATCTGTATTTTCACAATAATTGCTAAATTATTATACAGGGTGAGTCTTTGACCACTGCATTAATTTTAACCAAAGATTCCTCTCATCAAATGAAACACTTTTTTCATTTAACATTTTTCCAGATTCGGCTCAGGTAAAAAGTTACAGGCTGTTGAAATTTTGAAAAAAAATCAGTTTTTATTTTGTAGCTTTGACATCCTTTTTTCGAATAAAATGAATGTTGGCGTAAAGTTTCCTATAACATCATGATTTTCCAAATATTAGTTATTTTCTACTTCTACTGGTTTTCTAGTTATGGACTCGTGGATTCATAAAACTAAACGAAAGTAGCATAAAGAAAGCATATAAAGTTTTTCTTGAGCCATCTCAAGAATATTCCATCGTTTTAGAACACTATATTGTTCTTCATCATTTCTCCTTAAAAGCACCATTTTCGAGATATTCTTCATTGAATGTTTTAAAATGGAAAACTACAGAAATTTCACTACTTTTATGGATCCGTCCCTGAGCGTTGGGATCCCGAATCAAGCTGTAAACCACGTTACCATGCCTTATTCTCGTCCGCCAACAATGTCATAGATAATTTATATGCCGGAGTGGATTAGCACATTGTGAAATCTTTAAAAGCTTGTAACTTTTTCCCTGAGCCGAATCTGGAAAAATGGTAAATGAAAAAAGTGTTTCATTTGATGAGAGGAATCTTTGGTTAAAATTAATGCAGTGGTCAAAGACTCACCCTGTATATTATTATACACTGCTCAACAATTGATAGGGATCACTTACTTTTTCTAAATTTATTTCTGAATTATTCGCTCCAAGATTATAAATTTAGTCAGATATCAGAGTATTTTCAGTTGATAATATGGTTCACTTGAGAAAAGAATGAAAAAATGGAAAGTTGGAGAGAAAAAAAGACTTTATTAGGAACACTAAAAATTCTGTGTTTGAATAACATAAAAATTTTATGATGATACCACAAGAAGGCTGAAGTTTCGGTTAAGCTAGTACCTAGTTGGCCCCCCACGAGCTCGTCTCAAGCATTCTACCCTACGAGGCATACTTTCAATCAAACGATTTATAAAATTTTGGGGCAAATTCGTCCAAATATCCCGTAAAGCGTTAGAAAGGTCCTCCAGGTTATTGATCGGTTGTTCTAAGGTTGACAATTGTCTAGACATCTCAGACCAGACATGTTCGATGCAATTCATGTCTGGAGAGCGAGCTGGCCAGTCCATCCTATCAATAGCATGAGTTTCTAGCGCTTCATTAACCAGACGACTACGGTGTGGACGGGCATTATCGTCAATTAAAATGAAATTCTCGCCCAAGGCAGCCGCAAACGGAACAATTATGGGTTCAATAATCATATCGTGATATCTCTGGCTGGTCATTGTGGTGTTCTGCAGAACAACCAACTCTGTGCGTTGGTTCAAACAAATGCCTCCCCATACACATATAGAACCTCCGCCAAAAGCTGTTGTGGGTACCATAAACTGTTCTGCATACCTTCGACCTCTTTCCCTCCAAGCAAGAATACGTCCATCGGAGTTGACCAAACGAAATCTAGACTCGTCCGTAAATAAACATCGGCTCCAATCTTCAACTGTCCAATTGCGGTGCTCCTCAGCCCATTGCCGTCGATGAACCCGGTGTTCCCTATTCAAACGGGGATGTTGTACCCTCCTACGTGCTCTCAAACCACGAACATGTAGTCGTCGTCTTACAGTCTGGTTCGAAATTAGAACTCCTGTTGCAACTCTCAGTGATCTATTGAGCCGCGACGGCGGGTAAGTGGGATTTCTCCTAGCATTGAGGACCAAAAGACGATCTTGGGCAGCTGTTGTACTGCGCTGCCGACCTCCCCCATGAACATAAGCTACTGAGTCGTTTTGGATGAACCTATTCCAAGCCCGACTCACGACACTTTGCGAAACATTCAACCGCCGGGACACTTCTCTGATTTGGTCCAGTTGCACAGGAGCCAAACGTCTTCTTGGCATGACTGATAAGCTAATATTATTCTCATTTCTTCAATTATTGTCACCTTATGTGTTTGAACGAGATAAAAAACAGATTTAATAACAAATACCACATTGCTTTTCACTCCACATGTAACAGCCTACAGATAATAATCGATTTTGTGAACAAGAGCCGATGAAGTGAGGAAAAATTTGATATAATCAACTCAAAACATCTTAATTTTTCCTTAGAGAACATATAATGTACAGATATTCACGAGATAACTTGAAAAAAATACAAATGAAGAGAAGTTCATAAGTGATCCCTAGCAATTGTTGATCAGTGTATATTAACTGATCAAGCTGTAATCCAGTACTCGATGGTAAAATGGCGGCTTGAAGGTGTATGTATGCGGAATTTCAGCGTAATCTGACGGACAGTTTCCGAAGTAAAAAATGTTTTAAGAAAAATATTTATTTTTCGAGTCACACGATCCTTACGAAATTCAGCAAAAATTTTCGCGTTGCGGTCTACAACTGATTTCCAAGTTTCAATACGATTGAATATTGATTTTCTGAGTTATTGAAGAAGCAATACTTCAGATAGGTATAATTCCGAAAACGTTTTATCGATTATGCCCATTAACGAACTTAACCGTCGCATTCGGATGAGCAAACTACCCTGAAAATTTCAAGTCGCTATCTCGTACCGTTCGAAAGTTATCCTGGCAACGGCCGGCCGGACTGAATCGAATTTGACCTCGAATTCGTCACCAGTGAGTCGAACCTAATCGTTTGAGACCGTTTTCGGCAGAAAAATTCATTATAATATTCTCTCGAATATTCCTAAATCTTATTACAATAATACTACGTAGCTTGTTTCATTAGAAATTTCCGAATTTGCCGCAGAAGTACATAAAATAGAGAATCAGTTTCGCGAGTTTGGGCATGTAAGACTGTTTAAAAAATGGGTTCAAGCCCTGTGGACAGGAGCTTTCTGGCGCTCTAGTTCAAACAGACAAATTATATCTCCGAAAGTATTGGTTTCTCAGAGTTGGGAATTATATCAATGTATTCATATGATAGAACTGCATCCTAAAGGAAATTCAATTCAAATAATAGTTTATTTATCAAGATTAAATGAGCAATCATGAGAATGAGAACTGCACCATGAAAGAAATCAAATTCAATCTGGCCAATTTTGCCCTATAACGAACTTAACCGAGATATTCATCTCCCTAAACTACTCTGAAAATTTCAACTACCTACCTCATTCCGTTCGAGAGTTATATCTATGTCTATGGATGAAAAGCAGTCTCACTACTCTCAGATCTCTTACTTCATGTTCCGTTCCGAAATGTAAGAATTTTCTGAGAAAACCTTATTTCGGAGCAAACAACTGAGATATTTCTCACTTCGCTCACAATTCTTCGATTGATTAGATAATGTCATGTCTCAGGAACATCATTTGACATTATGACAATTCATACATAGAATAATATCATTCTGTGACAACGTTGAAATACGATTTATTATTGAAATTTTGAAAAATCATATCTCCGAAAGTATTAGCTGTTAGAGTTAAAAATGATATCATTGGATTCTTATGGTGAAACAGCTTATTGAAAAAAATTTAATTTGGAATTTGCCTTGTAAAAAAAAATTTTTTTTTTGTTACTCCGAAACCATCTGTCCGATTTTGCCCAATAACGAACTTAGCCGAGATATTTATCTCCCAAACCTACTCTGAAAATTTCAACTGTCTAGCTCATTCCGTTCGAGAGTTATCGTTCCTACGACCAGCCCGACCGGCCGGACGGCCGGACAGGATGAATTTCGACCACGGATTCTTGATCAGTGAGTCGAACCAAATCGTTTAAGACCATTTTCATCGAAAAATTCGAAAATTACAGACATTTGGGCAAATTGATAAGCACTCAGTTCCGAGGAACTAGAGCGCCAAAAAGCAGCTGCTAAGACACTGTGAGAGGGTGTGAAATTAGATGTGATGCTTGACTTTGAAGAAAATCCATAGAAGAGATGCCTCCACAATATTCTATGTCAGCCATACATCGATTCTAAACATATTAAAACAAAATAAAATGCATCCCTATAAAATGACACCTATACCCAGGAGCTCATGGAAGACGATTTTGATAGGAGAACTTATTTTTGGGAACAAATGATGGACATGTTGGATAACAATATCATCCAATTAGTAGATTAGTTGATTAGTAGTTTTGTTTATTGATGAGTGCAACGGCCATGCTTATCGTCAACATTGCCGCTACTAATCTACCGAAAATCCTCACTGGATGATAGAGGAATACACGCAATTCCCTCAAAAGGTTAATGTTTGGGCAGGAAATGTTCGAAACCATATCATAGGCTCATTTTTCATTGAGGAAATTTGAATGTCGATAATTATTTAGCACTACTTCAAAATGATGTCGTTCCAACTTTGGCAAAATTACTCAAGTTCCATGGAATAAGATATGGTTCCAATAGGATGGAGCACCACCACATTACCAACGCAATGTCCGGCAGTACCTCGGCGCAATATTTCCAAATCTTTGGATATGAAGGCGAGGAACGATCGAATGGCCTGCGCGATCCGCTGATATTAACCTATTAGATTTCTTTTTATGGGGATATGTGAAGAGCATTTTGTACGAAACTAGACCCGTCGATTTGAATGACCTAAAAGATCGAATAACGCTTGCGATTAGGACGATCACTCCTGAGATGTTGAATAACGTTGAAATAAATTTTTATTTGAGGCTAGGATGTTCCCAAGGCGTAAAATATACTTCATTAGCATTCATATCTTTTTTGCTACATTTTAGTTTTTGATATTGTACCAAATTTGATTTTTGCAGTGAACATGAAAGTGATAACATTTCTGAATAGATGAGGATGACGAGACATTTCAAACGATGTATCACAAGCCCATACCTGTCTTTCGAAGGGGGTTGAAGGTAGGGTTCGCATTTTTACGAGGAAGAATGACAACTTGAAATTTACATTTGACGTTTTTCGGGATTTTTCATAAATAAGTACAGTAACAATCAAGAATAATGAATATATGCCATTTGGCTTTTTCACACTGTATGTATTTCCAACTCGATTGGATGTGTAGTTCTGGAAATATTCAGAACAGATAGTTAAATAGTGGGAAAGCCCTGTGGACAGGAGCTTTGGCGCTCTTGTTCAAACTTTGACGAATCATATTGGTTTCTCAGAGTTGGGAATGATATCAATGGATTCTTATGATAGAACTTCATCATAAAAGAAATTTAATTCAAAGATCATAAAAGAATTTAAATTCGAAAAGGGTGCCAACAATTAATAATCCAAAACCAACAGACCAATATTCTACCCAATAATGAACTTATCCGAGATATTCATTCCTTAAATCTACTATGAAAATTAAATTATTTCAATTGAAACTTAGCCAATTAATATTCTAGTTTTGTTTTTAGTGGAGATATTCTGAACCCTATTTGTTTAACTTACCAAAGTATATATTTCCATCATCATCATATGGATTATCATATCGATTATTCGAGAGTTATCGTGCCTACGGCGGGACCGGCCAGAGAGGCCGATCCGACCGCCCGGCCTGCCGGACAGAATCGATTTTGACCACGGATTCTTGATTTGATCAGTGAGTCGAACCAAATCGTTTAAGACTATTTTCATCCAAAAATTCGAAAATTACTGACATTTGGGCAAATTGATAAGCACTCTGTTCCGAGTAACAAGAGCGCCAAAAATGGGCATATGTCCAAAACCATTGCGCGGATTTTGCCCATCCGGCTAATCCAGACCTCAAACCTACTCTGCGAATCTCGAAAGTATCCAAGTTCCTTCTTTCTCAAGTTATCGCGTTCACGGACAGACAAATCAAATAGACTCGTTTTCCAGCTTTTTCGCTCAACATTCGAAAATTAGTAAAATTACACATATGTAGGCAAAAACGCCCTTTGTACGAGCGCGCAAATAACCGCATAATTATAAGAATGTGGAGAACCAACACCTGTCCTTCAAAATTGAATAATAATTTTATTCACGCACTCTTCCTCTGAAATATAATTCGACGGAATTTCTATAGGTTGATTCCATCTAATAAAAATTCATTCAAATAGATAATAGGTATGCATTTATTCGCAGCAGGAATTGAAGTAAACAAGTTAGAGTTGTAGTGTTAACATGGACAACATGGTACTTCCACATCTTGAAGAATATAGCTCTGGGGCACGTACCAAAGCAATAAGGTAGACATCAGGCTGAGAAAATTCAAATGGAGTTGCGGTAAACACGATTGACGGTTTCGGAGTTCAGAATAGTATATTGCAGAATGGGCTCCTATTAAAACACGAATGCAACATTCGAAAACGAGCGACGAAGAGGCGAGTTTTCGAACGCATGTTTGTTGGAATTGCCTTCTGCAACGAGTATTAGACGATATTTTCTCTATTTCAGGCAAGTTTTGTAAAATTTGCGAAAGTTGACAGATTACGGAATTTGAATTTGAAACGTACGTAGGGCATGGAGATCAGATTTAAAACAGTTTCCTAATAGCATGAATGATTCAAAATTAGCAAGAAGGAAATCTCTAGTACCATATTTTTCAATGAAAATATAACTTTTCCTCAACAATTATTTCACTATATCCAGATTATATTGTATTCTCAGTTGACGTGTGTTGAAATTTGATAGGATCGAATGTCAGTGCTGACTACCACAAAACGAAAAATATAACTAGAAACAATGCGGGAATGAGTTCATTCGAGCACTGATTTCAGTGCTGGAATGGACTCATTACGATACTGAAATAGAGAAACAAAATACAGTAACAGAAATTTCTCTTCTGGGGAAATACTTCAATGGCAAAAACTTAAGCTGTATTTTGGAGTTACACATCTTTCAAAAATATTTCATAGGCTTGGAAAAATTTGAATTTGCCGATAGAACGGTACGTCACACACAGAAATGCACTTTACTCCTCAACTTTTTGGCGCTCTTGCTCCTCGGGAACAGAGTGTTTATTAATTTGCCCGAATGTCTGTAATTTTCGATTTTTTGGCTGAAAATTGTCTCAAACGTTTTGGTTCGACTCACTGATCAAGAATCCGAGTTCAAAATTGATTCTGTCCTGCAGTCCGGCCGGCCGTCCGTTAACACGATATCTCTCGAACGGAATGAGCTAGATAGTTGAAATTTTCAGAGTAAGTTTGGGAGATAAATATCTCGATTAAGTTCGTTATTGGTCAAAATCGGCCGGATGGTTTCGGAGTAACGAAAAACAATTTTTTTTTACATTACAAATTTCGAATTCAATTTTTTTAAGAGGCAGTTTCGTCATTAAAATCCATTGATATAATTTTCAACTTTAACAAGCTAATAATTTCGGAGATATGATTTTTCAAAATTTCAATAATACATCGTACCTCTACGTTTTCACAGAATGCGAATTCTATCGGACTGTGTTCTATCTGTGTTCACTGTTCATGCATGTAATGTTATTTACCTATACCAGACATGTGAAATGTATCTCTTCATATCCATCGATATCATTCCCAACTCTGATAAACCAATAATTGTCAAAGTTTGAACAAGAGCGCCAAAGCTCCTGTCCACAGGGCTTTCCCACTTTTCTCCTCAATTAACATTTTGGCTTTCTTATTCCTCGGAACAGAGTGCTTATCAATTTGCGCAAATTTTCGAATTTTTCAAATTAAATTTTTTTTTAAGATGCAGTTTTATCATAACAATCCATTGATATCATTCTCAACTCTTATAACTAATACTTTCGGGGATATGATTTTTCAAATTTTCAATAATTAATTATAATTTTTGATTTCATAGAATGCTCTAAGATGGGGGTTACAGGGTCAATCTGGTTCAGTTTGACATCAATCATGGATGGAAGTCAGATTGACGGGAAACTGATTGTGTAAGTGTAGACTGATGGTCCGGATTGATGGCAAGATTGATGTCAGATTGTTGCCAGATTGATGGTGTAACCTCAGCCTAATTATAATTTGCTGATGTAGGTATGTAAATCCAACATAATATGAAGTCAGTCATAGACCTACGTTTTGAATTTAATTTTTTATGATGCAGAATCTATTGATATGATTCCCAACTCTGAGAAACCAATACTCGAATACCTTCGAAATACCTGAGGAAAGTATCATCGAAATGTCTAAAGCAAAGCTAGAGACAATCATGGCAGATTGTCCATTTATTACTGATATTTGAAAAGGTATAGGCTGACGAACAAATTATTTTAATATTTCAAAATATATTAATAAAATACAATCCTCTTTTCATAATTTAATAGTTCATACCACTAACACATTCATTCTGTATTATGAACCTTAACTCAATAACAAATATTTGATACACAAATGTAGATCAATATTTCAGCATTTTTTTGCTAGCAACATTATGAAAATACTGTATATAGGAACATGTCTCACTATACTGAAGGAAGTAATAGGTAATATTAACCTTGGTGGTCAACGAACAGTAGTTTATTTTGATGATTCCATTCAAGGGCGTAGCCAGGGGGAGGTTTTGGGGGTTCAACCCCCCCCCCCCCCGAAATGTTATTTTCCCCAAAAAAACAAATTTTTTGCTGCAGAAAGTGACCCTTACCTCGGAATTAAGCTAATTCCGACTTGAAACTCAGAATTATACAGAAAAATATTTTTGTGTAATCCCGCCTTTGAACTCGGAATTAAGACTAATTCCGACTTCAAACTCGGAATTATACCTAATTCCGACTTTGAATTCGGAATTGGCTATAATTCCGAGTTTGAACTCGAAATTAACACTTATTCCGACTTCAAACTCGGAACTATACCTAATTCCGACTTTAAACTCGGAATTATACCTAATTCCGACTTTGAACTCGGACGGAATTAGCTGTAATTCCGAGTTTATATTCGGAATTATACCTAATTCCGAGTTTAAAGTCGGAATTATACAGAAAAATATTTCTCTTTTAAAAGTGGCCTTTCTACGCCTTCGTAATTTTTGGTATCAAAACAGTATTGTATTTATTCACAAATTGTAGTACGAATTATATAAACAAACTAGAACAGAAATAAATATGACGTCTCTTATAGATAGATAAGATGACATGAATGATCTCTGAACACAGATAGAACACAGACAGGTAGAATTCGCATTCTGTGAAAACATATAAGTACGATGTATTATTGAAATTTTGAAAATGATTATTATTAGCTTGTTAGATTTGAAAATTACATCAATGGATTCTTATGATGGAACTGCATCTTAAAAAAATTAATTTGAAATTTTTAATGTAAAAAATGTTTTTCGTTACCTACTTCGAAACCATTTTTTAGCCTAATAACGAACTTAACCGAGATATTTATCTCCCAAACCTACTCTGAAAATTTCAACTGTTCACGACTTATCGTACCTCGGCTGACGGAACGGCAATCCGATCAATACAAAACTTCGCATGCATATAAGGGTCATGATTCTACAATTTGATGAAAAATGTCAGATAGATCGAGTTATCGGTTCCGGAAATATTCATCGGCCGTTTTTACTAAAAACGGCCATAACTCCGAAACCGCTTGGTGCATTTCGCCTGTTAACGAACTCGTCCGAGATATTTACGCACCAAAACTACTCCGCAAATTTCAATCCTCTAACTCCTTTGGTTCGAGAGTTATAGTGCCTACGGCCGGCCGCACCGAATTGATTTCGACCACGGATTCTTGATCGGTGAGTCGAACCAAATCGTTGAAGACCATTTTCATCCAAAAATTCGAAAATTACAGGCATTAGGGCAAATTGATAAGCACTCTGTTCCCAGGAACACGGGCGCCAAAAAGAGGCTGTTCGTAGTGTTATCGGAAGTCCAGAGGGGAAGAATTATGGCTCTGGCAGACAAGCCATATCACAAAGGCAGATTGCAAGAACGGTGGGGGTTACACAAGGGGTTGTTTCTGGAATTGGGAACCCTAAAGAATAGACCTAGGAGATGTCGTGGAAGAGTACCTATCTACAGAAGACAGAACGGCAGAATCGCTTTGTAGCTCAAATAGCAAGAAAAAATTTCACAACATTTCATCCAGAGCTTCAAAGGCAACTTTTGCCAGCTATGGTGTCAGTGTTTCTATCGAAACTACCAATAGAAGAATTCGATTGATTTATCAGGGTAGTGAGTTTTCTTTGTTTCTATTGTGAGGAAAATCTAGTGAAGATTATTAATCTCGATGATTAATATTGTTCTGGATGCAGAACCGATGAAAAAGGGTATATGTACTTTAACCTTAAGAACCCTGCAGAAATCTCGTTGATTACTGCCCAAATCGTTATCTACAATGGTATAACAATTACGAAGATGGTGAGGAAGTGATGAAAAATCGAACGCACTTTCAACAAATAACAAACTGTATTTTCTTGTCACATATATTTTGATAATAAGCACGAAATATTTATACAAAATCTTCCCTCTGTCTGAACATGGATAGAGCAAGGAAGAAGTGATCACTTAGTTGGTACGACACTTGAAGAATAGTTGAATAGCGTAGTTACAATAAACAATAATTTAGTAATATTTTCGAGGCAAAGTAAAATAGTAATGAATTAGTGCAGTGATATTGATTAGATCACCAGATAGAAGGAAATAGGAGGTTCCTTCATCTGGGTGAAAACGGGAGAAATATCAACTTTGATTTGGGTTTCGATCTTAAAAACGACCTGATAGGTTACAACGATTCTCTTAATTGTCGTTTTTGAATAGATTGGGAATAAAACCAAAATTTTGGATAGAAGCACGGATGTTTATTCTTTGGCTTTCGAAATCTGGAATTTGTCCTACTTATTGCGTTAACTTCCCTAGTTTTCTATATGTGTCAGCATGGATGGATGGTTTCCGCAATTTTATTTCATTTAAAAGCCCCTAGAGAAAATTAATACCATTTTAACACAATGATGGCCAATATTTTAAAAACCGATAAATTGTATTAGGTACATCAAAAGTATTATCTTAATATGTTTGATGACAAAGGGCATCTTTAGTGACTGTTTATAAATATTCATTCCCATCCCTCCAATGTGTATAATGAAAATATTTCTGACAAATTTCTGCAAGTCATGCATCAAGTCGACAATACCAAAATCCATTTCGAATGATTTTGAATTCGTGTTTCACTCAAGAATATAAAAAATTGGTTCAAGCCCTGTGGACAGGAGCTATTGGGCGCATGTTCATCTTCCTTGTGGCCCTTACTGACCAGTAAAGAAAAAAAGCAGTATCATGTTGAATACCTTAATATTATTGATTATTATATAATAATCGATGAAAATACTGAGAGAGACCCAGGAAATTTGACACATTTTGTCTTATATCTCCAGAAATTGAAATCGTATAGAGCCAAAATTTTGCACAATGTTGCAAAATACTACAATTGACGTTAGTACAAGTTTTTGTTGCAATCTGATGAATAGTTCACGAAAAAAAAAATTTTTTTTCGAAAAAATTAAAAGAAATATTTTTTTAAAAATTACCAACATTTCGATCATAACAGAATTTTGCCAAAAGTTGCGCGTTTATATCCTCGAACTGACTACCAAGTTTCGATTCAACATCTTCTTTAGTTCCTGAAATATCAGGGAAATAACCTCAAAATTTTAAATGTCTATAACTCCTAAACCGTCCGGCCGATTTTGCCCGTTAACGAACTTAACCGTCGCATTTTGATCAGAAACCTACCCTGAAAGTTTGAAGTCGATAGGACCTTTGGTGCTCCTGTTATCGTGCCTACGGCCGAAAAACCGGCCGGCCTGCCGGCCGGCCGGACGGCACCCAAAAATCTGACACCGGATTCGTGATCAGGGAGTCCGAATTAGTCTATTAGCCAATTTTCAGCTCGAAATTCGAAAATTACAGACATTTGGACGAAATGATAGGACGATGTTCCCCTAGAACATGCGCCCAAAAATGCTTTAACACTGAACTACCAATCCAAATCTATTCACATTCAATCTATGTACAGTTATTCGCGGACCACCCTGTATACATACTACTAACCATTAAGAGAGGTTTTAATCATATTTTTTAAGTTAAAATATCTAATAATAGACCAAAGTTTGAATTGGAACGCAAAAAACTTTTTGTTTTTAAGTTAGAGAATATTGCTTGAAAATGTTTCCCACAAGTAGCCTCTGGAGTTAATTCCATGCAGTGATAAATAAAAGTCTATGAGAATACTCATTAATTTAGTTCTTTTGAATTGCACTATCATTAGTCTCATTCAGGTAAGAATATAATTTATTTAAATTTGTAATCAAAAATTTTCGAGTATGATATTTAAATATATCGAATTTAAATCATCGAAATAATCGAATTCACAATTATCTTCAACATGTGAAGATGGTAGCAATAACAAGTAATTCTTATTACTTGTTGCTTAAGTATATTAATTATCGGTGAAACGAGTAAATATCTCTAATTATTCTTGTTTATTTTGTTATCCAAAGGTACTACCTAGCATTGACATGAGTTTTATGATGAATTTGATTGAAATATTTATATACACATACACCATTATTGGAGGATGAATATTTTCAACTCACCGACTGATTCGATCGTCATGATAACATCGCTTTCATCGATTGCGTTTTTTTCGCTCAAATTCAAATCCAATTCAGTGCTACGTCTTTTCCTATTATTATCATCACTTTCATCCTCGTTTTCCTTTTCCATGAGAGCTTTGTAGATGTCCATCATAAATCTTGGTGCGGCTTTCTTGATATGGGACTCGTTAATCTTTTTAGGCCGATACGGCAAACCCAAAAGATTCAGGAGTTCCATCTCCATGGCTTGTTTTTCTTCTTTACTCATTGACCAGTCGATTTCTGTTTGATCATTCTCGTTATCACTGTAGAAGCCTGAAGGCCGCAAGCTGTTTGTATACTTGACGTTTATAACAATATTCAAAATTATAAAAAATAAAATTGGAGCTACCACTGTTTCTTTCATTTTGCACAAAGTTCGTTAATGCTCGTAATTTAATTCAAAGCATTGAAGCAAGCACTTTTTGTCAGAATATTATTTCTTGTCCGCTTTAATAGGTATATAAACACTCACTGTTCACTTGTTGAAATCATAATTGAAAGTGTGGGTTGTTGTTTAACTTTATGAAGTTTCCTATTCAAAAACGGGTTTCAGACCCGCAGGCAGTCAGTGTCAGTGAGATAGGTAGTCCGCCCGTGCTATGAGATAAATTTCTTGCAGCGCTTGACGAACTTAGGCAACACATAATACCGTTTCACGTAATTTGAGAAGAATGACGAAATACAAGAAAAGGGGTAAACCACAGATATAGGTGATTGATGTTGGGTTTCACGAAGCATGGATTAGCTTAATCGTGGATTTAATTCGATGGTTGTATGAAAAATGAACTGAAAACCGACATAGAATCGCACTAATTCGGCAAAGAGCTGTCAAAGCTTTGTGAAACCCAATCTTAGAGTTGTACCATTCTGTGGTTCTGCCATGGTTTTCAACATATAATTCTAGTATAGTTTTAGCATATAATTCTAGTATCTATGTTTTCAACATAGTACCTACAAAAGAAACATCCCGAAAAGCGAACCACAGAATATATTAAAATAAAACTAAACCACAGAATATTATACTATTATGCATCGAAATAATATTTTGTAAACATTTTTTTTGACATATTATGACTTATGAAGGGAAGGTATTTTGACATAAGGTATTCGAATGTTGAGTTTTTACTTTTTTTTAAGAGTTTAGAGAATTTTTTAATTTGATAGGGTGAAGAAAGCTATCTATAAAGATGACATCGGCAGCACGCCCAACTTTCGAACCTGCTCGTGGAGGACAAGGTCGTAATGAGAAAGATTTAAGTGCTATTTCAAGACAATATTCCAGTAGGGATCTACCAGGTCACACTAAACTAAAATACAGGTAAGGTTGAAGTTTAAAGTAATATATGAGACATACCTATTCGATTTTTCACTGTAAAGGATCTTTTGAAGAAATAACAGAAATCGTTTAATATAATTTACAGGGAACATGGGCAGGGTACAGCGGACGAAACTAGAGCAAGAGATTTCCGTAAAGAATTGGAGGAGCGAGAGGGTAAAGTAGGGGGTAGATCAAGATCTGATCAGACCAAACGCCTGAAGTTGGATCAAGTACCAGCAGCCAGCTTAGACGCAGATGATGCACTAGAGGAAAATTCGGAATCGGAAGATAGTGATGATGATACCGAAGCTTTATTGAATGAATTGAATAGAATCAAGAAAGAACGTGCAATGGAAATTGCAAAGAAAGAAATTGAAAGAAGGCAGGAGGAAGAAAGAATAAGGATGGAAAACATATTGAGTGGTAACCCATTATTAACACATTATTCTGCTGGAAGTACAAAGACCGATCAGAAAGTGAAGAGAAGATGGGATGATGATGTTGTGTTCAAAAATTGTGCGAGAAGTGAGCCAAAGAAGAAAACCAATGTTTTTATTAATGATTCACTAAGATCTGAATTTCATAAGAAGTTCATGGAGAAATATGTGAAATAATTGGAGCTAATTTTAGTGTTAAAGGAATGAACTCTGGCATTAATGATAATTCACATATTCTAATTCATACAAATATAATTTTTTTCTGACAATTTTGTTATTACTGAATAACTTATGAGAATCTGTATATAAGTTAGAAGGATAAAATTTGTTGAAACATAAGAACTGCATAATGTCACATAGTTTTGGAAAGATGCGAGATGAAGTTTGTGAAATAATTCCATATGGTACCTATTTGCACGAGTATCAGTTTAGTAGTAATCAATTTACCTTGTTATAATTTTTTTCCAACTGATTCATCATGGTTTTGCATTCTGAAAATATCCAGTTCTTTGTGCAAGAAATATATATACTAGTAAAGGATAGCTCCCATCACTTTTGTACCTGAATCGGTAAATTTTTAAGGCGAAACAGCAAATACAATAAGAAACAAATAAAAAAAAAATAAGAATTAAGATCGGTTCATAGAGATGATCTAAAACAAAATAAGAATGAACCAATCAGATCGCAGCTTTTTGACAATTGCTTATTATCATTTTCCAAATAAAATAAAGAGTTATCCAACTTAAGTTCTTATTCTTATTTTGTGTACAAACACTATCATTGAAATGTGCATGTTCAACTTTTTTACTCTATTTGCTGTATATTCCACCTTTATGCTAATTTTCTTCCAAAGCCTAAAATTCCCATAATTATAAGTCTATAGCTTAACCATCCGCTGCTGTCTGTTACACTGATTGATTCACTCTGTAATTTCAAACGATATTATTTGTTTCATTGGGTTCTCTTTTAGTGCTTCTTCATCAGTGAGCCCAAACTAAACATTCAACACCCTTTTCCGCCAAAATTCGAAAACCACAGATATGTGGGTAAAATGATACGCTCCTTTCAGAGGAAGAAGCGTGCCACAAACACATATTTACTGAAAAATTAATATCAAGTGTGCATTTTGAAAGTTTGCCATAGGTGCTAAAAACCAAGTTCTGGCTGGAGACTCTTCTCGTCTCAAGATAAAAATAAAAAATCTGACATTGGTCAAAATGATTACTAGTTAAGGTAGGGGTAGAAACAAGACAATTTTATGCAATAAAAATTATTAAATTAATTCAGTTAAGGCAGTTCATCTCAACATAGTCAATTTATATTTCTTCAAGGCCACAATACATAATTATTTCTAACAATATATTCCGAAAACAATTATTTCAAATATAATAGAATCACATATTTCCACTGAAAATAGAATATCTATGGGGTTCAAAAGGGTTAAGAATTGAATGATTAGCGAAAATTAATTTAATGTTTTATGCATAACATTGATGTGTCCTTCAGAAAATTTTAAATTGCTAACAATTAAAAGACTATCGTCAGAATTCATTTGAGTGCATTCCAGAGATGAAAAGTATCACATACATTGAGTTGCAAGTTCGTTTTCTATGCACGCATGTATTTCCAAAATTTATAAATGCACCTAGAGATGTAGGTGTATTAATAAAACCTGCAAGTGCTCAGTCTTAGTCAAGTGGAAATTAAAATAGAATTTTTGGAAAAACAAGCAAATATCATATTTGAGCATGAAAATGGAGGGAAAACAGCCCTACTCACTTGACAGAGGACCGAACCATTGCATAATAAACTTACATAACACATTTTAAATATATAAAAATAATGAATCGTACATAATTTTAATAAAACGTCACTTTCAAGTATCTCAAAAGCCAGCTATTAAGATGTCGAAGGGGCATGTAATGCATTATGTAGGGCCTGTTGTAATTCTGGAGCTAAGGATTGGATTACTGTTTGGAATAATGCTTCATTTGACTGCACTTGTCTTACGATATTCAACATTCTAATTCCTTCCGGTTTAGTTGGTTCCATCACATCTCTGAAGAATGCTTCAGCTACTATTGCGATTATTCTAGGTATATTTATGTTACCAGCTCCTGCAAAAAATAATATATCTGCATTAGAGCAAAACGCGAATATTGATTATAACTTGTGAAAAAAAAAGGAGGATAGGGTTGAGGTAGTTTAATAATTTGGGAACACCGCTTTGAGTCGTACGCCAGGCGATTCAGTCGAACGTTTGTTATTGTAAATGGTCAATTACTTCCGATTCTGGAATTAACCAGTATTGTTTTTCGTAGTATTTTTGTGTATAACAGTGTGAAATGTGAATTAATGCAATGTAGTGATATAATATAAAATATGGTCGCATATTTATGTTCTGTGATTAAACTGCAGTGTGTAAATAGTGAACTTTCCTTTGGATTATTTCTACTTGGAGATGAGTACATTTCAGTTGAGACTATAGACAACAAGATGGACTAGGAATATGAGTGAAATAGAACTTTCATTTCTTCCGATTTTATAAAAGGTTTTGATGACCTTTCTAATAATTTTTCAACAAAAATTGATACATCTGGATGGGAGATCAAGAAGCTCAAAGAATCTATTTATTTTTAGATATGTATTCAATTTCGAAAAGTCTTCATCTGTAGATGCTCCAGTTGAAATCAATAAGGACCTTATTCATCTTGAATTATTTATTAAGAATATTCAGATTTCCTGCAGTGATTTGAAATGAATTCTTCCTTTCAATCTAACCCCGAGCAGATGGTCTCAACTTAGTAATCTGCTTTCCCGCTATAGAAATATAAAATGGGGGATTCAGATTAAGAATTTATCAATTTGTTTTATTAACATTTTTACACAGTTCAGATAAAAAAATAATTTTATATGAATTTACTCTCCGTAGCATTGAATTTTTATTCAGAATTCACAGAGACTTGCAGTTGTAGTTTACATTCAATCATTCTAAATTCACTTTGTTCTGTTTTCGCAAATTTACTTTTGAAAAATTTTGTAGAAAATACGAATAACAATGTCAATGTCCACCGAATGGAAAATAAACAGAAACATTTGTAGATAGCAGAAACTCACCATTATAGTAAGTAGCAAAACATGACAAACTCTAAGATGATTATCACAATTTTCATTAGCCTACCTCATTAGTCTTATAATAGTTATGTTTGGGAATATATATTTATTTTGAGAATTTCGTTCAAGTTTATAATTTTTTTGGCAATAGTTAACCCTACACCTTCTCGTGGTTCTTGCTGAACAATTAATTGAATAACAACTACCTAGGTTTCTAGTTCAACTTGATCTCAATAATATTGTGCAGAATGAAATGTAGTTATTCAATTTATTGAAAAAGTAGGGTCCCATATTGTTTATTCATCCAGAGATTCCATGCAAGATAACCTATTCAATGAGTTCGCTAGAGTTTTAAATTGGAAATATACAATATCCTGCGCTACCGCATTGAAGAAGTATGCCTCTAAGAGACGATAAATTGCGGCGTTGTCAGACTGTGTTCCAGGCTATCTCTATAGAGGGCTGTGATTGATTCTACAATTTGATGCTTAACTTCAGATAGATTGAGTTATCGGTTTCAGAAATATTCATAAAAAATGATATGACTAAAAAAATGGGCATAACTCCGAAACCCCTTGGTGAATGTCGTCCATTAAACACATTCGTTACCAAGGACGCATATGTGGCGTCCTCAAGCTACTCATGCGCAGAGACGAGGACGCCACATATGCGACTATGCCAAGTGTGAATATAATGCGTTGCTATCAAACTACCGGTCGACACTATGTTGCGAAGTTTGGGGCATCTGATAAAGGAAGAACAATTCGAAAAAAATGCAGACAATGTTTCAAAAATAAACAGAGGAAGGATACAATGTATCAATTACTGTAGAACATGTTCAGATTCTCCAGGGTTGTGTATTGAATGTTTTGAGGAATACCATGTGAGCATGAAATAATATTTTTTGTTTTTCTGATAATCTTTTTCTCTTAAATTTCTATACTTTTGAAATTAATTGCCTTTTTGTGAAAAATTTCCTGACTTTCCCTGTACAAACCCAAAATTTATAATACTTCAGCAAAAACCTATATCAACGCCACTTGTGCATCCTTAGACTCTGGGAATGAGATAGGTACTCATATGCAGAGCCTCGAACGTCACGTATGCGTTTTTTTTTTCATAGGTTTATATATTAGAAAAAAACTTGAATTAGACATATCATTCCATAACTAGATTCATTTAAATCGATGCAGAAATATATAAACAAGTAAAAAATGTATTGGGTCTACAGAAGGACCTCTTGAATTGATGTTGGTAACGAACGTGTTAACAAACTTAACCAAGATATTTTCGCTCAAGAACTACCCTGTAAAATTCAAATCTCTGACACATTTCGTTCGAGACTTATCGTGCTTACGACCGGCCGGACGGAGAGAATTGAGTTTGACCCCGGATTATTCATCAGTGAGTTGAAGTTAATCGTTTAAGACCATTTTCGGCAAAAAATTCCAAAACTACAGATGTCCGGACAAAATGATGCTGTTCCTTACGGAACAAGTGCGCAAAAATGCGACCAACAAAACCTAATATATTTGTCCTTACCTAAAATGAGTGGATTGTTCTGCTCGACCAAATCGCACAAATAACCGTACACATGTGGGGCTTCATCGGCATCTTCAATAACAGGAAGCCAGCTCAGCCACATGGGCAGTAACTCGTCTACGTTAGTAACAGCTGCTGGTTTGTACTTAATGATTTTAGTTAGAGCGGAGATTGCGTTTTCCGTGGCGTTGATATTCCTCTGCTCCCTGGATTTTGGATCTCTAATAATCTCAGCTAAAGTAGGTACGACTTTCGTCAACTCTATAATGTAATCGTCAGATCCAAATTGGGCCAGGACGCCCCAGCCATAAGCAGCAGCCTGCCTTACTTCGCTACTCTTGTCTTTAACGTACATGTGGAAAGCCGTGATGAACAAGCTCTGATATTTGGCACTAGCTGGTCCTGTGTATTCGATCAGGTCATCGAAGACGCAGATACCCCATTGGTGATCGGCCCAAGCCCTGTTTGGTTCGAGCAACGCTACGAAGTGATTGCAAATTTGATCGAAAAACACCAAAAACTGTTCTCTGTATGATAAGAAGAGAGAATGGATCAGTTCGGAAATTTTGCTCAGCAAATAGATGTCATCTGATTCCTCGTCTTCAAGCTGCTCTTGGACGATCTGTAAGAGAGAATAAGGCAAATGAAAATCTTAATCTGAACAGGAATATTCTTCTTTCCATCAGTAAGGAGAATTAGCACTTTAGTAAAAAATGCAGAAAATTTGTTTCTTCAAATAATATGGTATCAATTATGGAAAACAATAATTCGTTTGCGGAGGAATTAATTTCTAACTACGGCTGTAAAATTAGGATTAATTATTGAAATTTAGAAAAATCATATCTTCGAAAGTATTAGTTTGTCAGAGCTGAGAATGATATCAATGGATTCTTATGATGAAAGTGCATCTTGAAAAAATTGAATTTGAAATGTGTAGTGTAAAAAAGTTTTTCTTTCATTACTCAATTTCAACTGTGTAGCTCATGCCGTTCGAGAGTTAACAGCCGGACAGAATCGTTTTTGACCACGGATTCTGATCAGTGAGTCGAACCAAAACGTTGAAGACCATTTTCAGCCAAAAATTAGAAAATTACAGACATTTAGGCAAATTGATAAGCACTCTGTACCGAGGAACAAGAGCGTCAAAAAGTGACAAAATATGATTCAGAAAAATATTTAGCAATAGGGCATATGGTTTTTGGGTAACCTATTATTATTTTGTAAATAATGGCGTCTTGAAAAGGAATTCTTAATACAATCGAGTGGAGGTCAAGTATATTTAAATTTTTATAAATTTATATTATTTTTTTCACCGTTTTCATTGAGAGTATTTTCAAATTTATCCAAACAAATGGATTGGACAAGGCGGTCCAGTTCATTGGCCAGCAAGCTACCCGACCTAAATTCCCTCAATTACTTCCCGCGGGAAAAATTTGAAGAATTCATGCACAGTGTGGAAATCCAGAATCGTGTACAATTGCTTGAAAGAATTAATTAAGGATGCGACGAAATAAGGAATAGTCCAGAAATGATCGGAAAGTCGATAAAGCTTTTTGAAATGTGCGCACAAATGTATTGATGGAGATAGATTACATTCCGTACAATTGTTAAAATTTATATTAAATAGTTCAATGTTCAAATCAGAAAAAGGATTTAAGCTTTCAGCAGCATTTTGAAGATCTATTTATAGGCATTCAGACAACCTACAAATTTGAAATGTACAGGGTGACGTTTAATGAAGTGAAATGAAAATGCAACGACTGACCTGAGTTTTTCGAATTGATAGTAGCATAGAATAGACTGTATGCCCACTACACGTAAACCAAATTTTATTAAAATCAGTTCATCCTTTATGACAAAAACCTTCAATGACCCTGTATATCGTAAATGAAAGCCTTCAAATCCTTTTTTGTGTCTGTTCATGTGTGTTCTTTTACCGTTTGACATATATAAATCAAAATCAGTAACACCCTGTGGAAGTTGTAGAATCGTTGTAGACAGTGTTACCAGCTAGCAGAGCTGGACAAACAGCAGATGTTCAATAAAATTGGTTCAAGCCCTGTGGACAGGAGCTTTTTGGCGCTCTTGTTCAAACAGACAAATTATATCTCCGAAAGTATTGGTTTCTCAGAGTTAGGAATTATATCAATGGATTCTTATGATAGAAAGGCATCATGAAAGAAATTGAATTTAAAAAAATTGTTGTTTAAAAAAAATGCTTCAAAAATTATAATAAAAATATCTCTGAAAGTATTGGTTTCTCAGAGTTGGGAATTATATCAATGTATTCTAATGATAGAACTGCATCATAAAAGAAATTCAAATCAAATAATAGTTTATTTATCAAGATTAAATGAGCAATCTGGGAATGAGAACTGCACCATGGAAGAAATCAAAAAAATAGCTGAAATGAATTTGACTCTCATGTACGAGTATGAACACAGATCATATTATAATTCATAGATAGAATAATTATAGCATTCTGTGAAAACATAGAAGTACGATTCATTATCATATCTCCGAAAGTGTTAGGATGTTAGAGTTGAAAATGATATCAAAGGATTTTTATGGTGAAATTGCTTCTTTAAAAAAATTTAATTTGAAATTTGTAAGTTGAAAAAAAATATTTTTTTCGTTACTCCGAATCCATCTGGCCTATTTTACCCAATAACGAACTCAACCGAGATATTAATCTCCCAAACATATCCTAAAAATTTCAACTGCCTAGCTCATTCTGCTCGAGAGTTATTGTAGAAAGTAGAAACAAAATTTAAAAATTAAAAAAATTTTTTTTTTACGCTTTACGGCAATCCGATCAATACAAAAGTACGCATGCGTATGAAAGTCATTATTCTACAATTTGATGCTAAATTTCAGATAGATTATTATTATTATTATTATTAAGTTTCGAAAATATTCATAAAAAATGTTTTTACTAAAAACGGCCATAACTCCGAAACCACTCGATGGATTAACGAACGCTGGTTGACGAACTCGTCCAAGATATTTACGCTCCAAACCTACCCTGCAAATTTCAATCCTCTAACTCCTTCCGTTCGAGAGTTATCGTGTTAACGGACGCCGGACAGAATCGACTTCGACCACGGATTCTTGATCAGTGAGTCGAACCAAATCGTTTGAGACCATTTTCAGCCAAAATTCGAAAATTACAGACATTTGGGCAAATTGATGAGCACTCTGTTCCGAGGAACCAGAGCGCCAAAAACACGAGAAATATCAACAACAAACCTAAAAGCTGCAAACAGAGTGACTGCCGCAACATGTGCCCATAATTTTTTTTTTCAGGTTCGGTTAGATAAGGTCATTTTCAAAGGTAACCTTACTTAACCTAGACTGGCCTGATAAATTTTATTTATGGTGTAAACATTTTGCAGTGGTTACTCTATAAACATTCTTTTCAGGCCTGACTGTTAGGTGCTGATTCCTCCTGGTTTAATAGAGTTGCTATTTTTAGCCCGGATCTCCTGCTTTGAGAAATATCTGGCAACATTGCATATGACGTCGCCATCCAAAGACTCACTTTCGATTGCAAACGGATCGAAAACACAAGGTTTATCTGTCAAACTGCCGCAAAAGACAGCCAACGCTAACAACAAATTAGTTGAACGAGAGTAAGGCTTAATTATCAGTATGGATAGTATAAACAATTTTCTGCACATGGATTTCAGTGGTGTATAGTGCCACATTATGGCGTTTATAATTTTTTGATAGAAAACTGTCAACTTACATTTTAAGCATGCATAACTGATGTAGGGCAATGATCTATTTTTAGTGAGACTATGAGCCCTTTTAGTGGTTCTCTAATTTGAAAACTACTCGCATCACATACATGCAAAAATTTGACTATCATACCTCATCATAATCTTCATCCATAACCTTTGATACCCTGTCATTAGCTCTTTCGAAATGTTCTTTCATCAACTTGTCAATTAACTTTAGTAGTTCAGTCATAGAATCCTGATCCAAACAACCAGGTCCCAGTTTCTCAATACACCTGGCCATAGAGTCTAAAAGAATCATCATCACTTCGCTTTCCGGCTCCGTATCGATGGCTTTCAACAGTTCCGGGCAAATGTAGTTCCACATGGCCTGCACGAAGGCCGGACCATTAATCGCTGCAGATTCCAAGAGCCAAGGTAGCGATTCCGCTGCAGCGTTTCTCACATCGTCATGGAAGTAAAATTTCAACATAGGAACCATCAGTTTGACCGTTTCTTCGGCGTATTTCGAAAAGGCTTCTTTTAGCTCTCTGGCGTAACATACGAGCATCATACAGGCAGCAGCTTTGTCTTCCAAACCTACGAGAAAATTTGAGAATGACATGCAATTCAACAAATAAAAATTGGAAAAGCACTGATATTTTCCTAATATTTCCATCAATATAAATCTGATCGAATTTAAATCTAGAACTTGGTTGTAAAATTTGAGGGCTCTTGCAAAATTTCTGCGATATTTGACCGATAGTTTCAGAAAGAGAATTTTTTTTTTAATTTTCTAGTCTTAGGATCCTCATAAAATTTTGGATAGGGCTTCATGTCAGTGTTGACCAATAAACTGCCGAGTTTCAATTCGATCAAATCAGAATTTTTTCAGTTAATGGGGAAACAAAATATATGATGGCTATAACTCCAGAACAACCCTGCAGATTTGTCAATTAACAAACTCAACCGGTTGAACAGAATGAAGTTTTTTGACCTGGGATTATTCATTGATAGGCGATCGCGCCAAAAATTAAGCAAATGTTGTGTCGTTTTTCTTAACCGATGCACATAAATGACAACTTCAATTCATCTAGAAATATTTACCTGCAGTCCGAATTCCAAAGTTCTTCTGCTCGCCAAGTGAAACAAATTGCCAATCCTCATCACCTTCAACTCCTTGCATATCTTCATTATCTAACAATGCGATATCAGGCTTCATAGATGCTGTTCTCATTACCGGACCCATAACCAGCGGTAGATAAGGTTCAAAATTCCTTCCCAGTACCTGATAAATAAGAAAAATTGGTAAGGTTGTGAAAAATGTTATTGGTTGTAATAATCTTCAAAATGGATTCATTAATAAAGAATGACATTACCTTGCATATCCTAGACCATGCAGAGATCATATAGCTAGTTTGTGGATCATCATCCGGTAATTCAACACCATCACCATGTGTTTTTAGAAGCATATCCATGACTTCCCTTGCATCGTTCTGGAATTTATCAGTCCCGACAGCAACCCCAATCAAAGTTACACATTCGATAGTCTTTCCTTAAAATTTTCATGAAATTAGCATACGATTTAATATACAGGTCTGGCACTATAACTAGACCGATGGACTGCTATGTCACCTAGTGGTGAGATATAGAAAATGTGACGACCATTGCTCTAGGAGAACCTTGACGGTTAAGGATAATCATGGCACCTACCTCTCAAAAGTTTCAGCTCGTCCTTATTAGCATTCTGTATGATATATTTCAAACAAGGCATCAATTGATCGTAATAGGCGATGAATTCATACTCAGCAGTATCGGCTACACTGGCGATAGTAGTAACCACCTGTTCCAAAACTAGCTTAGTGCCCTTTTCCACCAATTCCTTGAATTTAGACGAGAGAATAGCTTCCAATTTACCCATCAGTGTATCCAGATAGCCTGTGAGAATATGTTTTGGGCAATCCTCGGCGAAGTTCACCAGAGCAGCACCTGTAGAATCACATCATATTAAATACCCCACGTTCACAAGGTTCAATCGTAGAGTAACAAAATATCTTATTTTGTGAACTTGGAATATAAATCACTGTTAATGCACTGTTGTTCTTCAAATACGCAAATTTCTATTTATTATTACATAGGAGTGCCATTCATATCCAAGACATGCTAGGATCAACCTTCTTTTTACAGTACCTTTCTGGTACAGGTCGCTCATGTAATTTTAACCTAACAACTTCCATAAAAACAAGGTTGATGCTCGCATGTCTTGGATATGATTGGCACCCCTGTGTAATTAATAAATATACATTGGCGCAAGCGCAATCCATTTATAAAATTTCCATGATTTTTATCTAATACTTGAGAGGTGATTTAGTGCAACCCTAAAAAGAGTTGACGAAAAAACTATTCCACATTGTGTTCATTCTTACCTGCATGTGCTTGAACCCGAGGGTTTTCATTATCTTCTAAAAGCATACACAAAGTTGGCACAACTGTAGCATGGAACTGTTTCTGTAAAACAGGTGCAAAATCTGTTGACATTTGCCCTATAGCATTGCATGCCGCATACCTCACTCTAGGGTGGGGATCTTGTAAATACGTAAGACATCCCTAAAAAAATCAAGATAAATAAACAAAACGGAACTTGAAAATCAAATTTTCAAAGGTTGATAACTTTGAACATTGACATAAAATAATTGTAGAACATATACATCAGACTTTTGACATAAGAGTGACATTTCAATCTTTTCGTTTCGACATTGTCATTGTGCGAATTACTGTTGCCCCAAGCAAACTCAAAAAATGACTCCCGTTTCTTGGCATCTGAAGCAGATCTATTCTAGTCATGTCCGGACGATATTTGCTGCTTGAAATTAACTCATTTGGCAGAAGAGCCTGTATTTTTTGTGTGATTGGTAGTGAGTATAATAATGTGGTTGCAGATCACATCAATATAAGTGAAATACTCACTTCAATACTGCAGCTAATGAATCCCACAATGTATAGTTTTTAATTACATTTCACACATTAATTACACTTTAATATAATCAGCCCTATTCTGTAACTCGGATAGAAATGAACGCATCGGATCGTAATATGACAAATCGGAATCTCTTCTATCGCGTCCAATTTTGTTATTCTATAACCAATGTAGAAGACGCTGCAGAATCGGAATTCTTATTTCTATTCGACGCTATTGGGAACTTCCAAGACTCTGGTGGCGGGATTCGGCAACTAACCAAGCTAGTAATGAGCCACGTGTTCGAGTTTAATTGTTCAGTATTCGTCAATAAACTTTTGTTTGAAAGAAAAATCCAAGTTGAAATAGTGAATATTATCCTGCCTAATATGTCTTCGACCAGAAACGACTATTGTTGTGTGCCTCAATGCAATTCATGGGCGAAAAAAATGCCAAAATGTATAGGTTTGAGTTTTCACATCTTACCTCCGGAAAACCAAATATAAATATTGGAAATGCGTTAGAAGGATAACTAATAGACCGAAGAGTACTTAACCTGGAACTACATCCAGATAATCTTTATTATACCTCAAACATTACACTTATTGTTAATAATTCTTTTCACATAATATATGTATCATATTTTGAAAAAATCATTTCAATTATTGGTAACTGTTTAACAAAAGCTTTATCTGGTTCAATTTGACACTATATTCTCATAAATAAACTAGAACATCATGCACCTGAACTTTAATTAATACATCAGTAATATGTTTACACCTCCTCTGTGCACCGACTTTACAAGAATATACCATACCTTCTATTTTAAGTTTACCATTCTCCACATTAATGGGCCATCAATTTTATGTGGTACTGAATTAAGGGCACTACTTTGTAAACATAAAGAACAAATGTCTATAAAACTGGGACCACAATTTGTTTTGTCACACACGATTACATGATCTACATTTAGAACCTCTTCTCCTTCTACAAGGACTCTAGAATTAGAAGTTGAAGCTCCTATGTACTCCAGAAATTCTAATCAACTGAGTCCCTTCTTAATCATTCGCAAATAGTAACTGAAAGAACTTTTAAATATAATGTAAGTTCGGCAAACATATATGAATATACTTACTGGTTGTAGTCTTTATATCAATCAAGTGCCATAAAATTAGTTATATAATGATCAATATTTGAATATATATCACAAAGTAATCCAACAATGATCTCAAGTCAATTATAATTTAGATTTTCCATGAAAATTTCGGTCAAACTTCGTCGACTGACCTGTCCAACACGAGATTGTTTACATTTATTACTAGCGTGGTTAGTTGCCGAATCCCGCCACCAGAGTTTTGGAAGTTCCCAATTGGAAGTAGCCCGCAACGTTGCATGTGCACGCAAATCTCGCCCTTAATAACCACTGACATTTATCAGTTTGCTTATTTTGGGTAACTTAACCTAGCAAATTTCATAAAGATATGCAGTTTACTTTCATGAATTTTAGTAGAAAATGATAACACGCTGTTTCTGGAGGAGAATGCGCGTAAAAAGAAAAGAAAGGGAGTTTTTTTTTAATAAAATGCGAAGTGAACAAATTTTCAATTTATCCCGTGGAATTTAAAAACAGAAAGAAAATTACAATTCTCCAATAGCTTCAAATGATTCGGCAGTCGTCAGAATTGGTTGTTCAAAGTAAGAACTGACTTCATTTATGAAATCGACAGCAATTGTTTAAGGTAAACGGTAAAGCTTCCTAAAAATTTCTTCTGGGATTTCAAAAGGATTACTAACTGGTATCCCTAAGTTTACGACGTTCCATTCTGAACATTTGCTGTTCGATTTTTTCTTCTATCGCCGACAGTAATTCATAGATGATATCCATGTTTTTCACTCTGATTAATCGACACTTGTTTTAAAATAGTTCCTTCCTCTGGCAAAACACCTATTAAACTTTTCCGTATTTACAAACGCTAAATTGAATTCGTCGAATTCATATGTCAAAATACGGCGACGGCGCATGCTCCCGGTCACGGTTCCGATCTCGTAAAGCGATTCCGATATGGTTTAGGCGGTAGAGAGCAATTCTATTAGATTTCTATTTCAGATCTCGATAATAGAATTCGAGTTGAGTTACAGAATACCAATTTGAAGCGATTCCGATTTGACCGGTGTAATTCTATTCGATGCATACTATCTCTATTCAATTTGAAGTTACAGAATAGAGCTGAATATGTCAAACTTTATTTTTTACAAACAGCGTAATACTGACTGAACATAAAATTAAACGGATGTCAAAGTGACATCTCTAGGTCTGAAAGAAGTCGTTGTTCCCTCAAACCGTTGAATACGGGAATGCTTATCAACACAAACCTCGGTCCTGCAGCTTTTATACTTAAATATTATATAATAGTTTTCGAAATATATCAAAAAATTTATGAATTTTAAAATTCTCTAAACCATCTCTGTTTCAGTGCAATAGTAGCCATAGAAAACTCGATCAATTCAATCAACTACATCGATAAATAACGCAGTTGGCCACCCACACAACATTTCAGGAATGTCTGTTGGTTTTCGACATTCATTATGTGAAAGGAGTTGGATAATATCTCATACCTGCATAACTCCTGGAACTCCATTGACAATTTGACCTAACATATCTTCCATTTGTTTGTGACAACCCTCACCAATGGCACTAAGCGCCATAAGGGCGGCATATCTCTGTTTCCAGTCTGGACTCGCCAACATTGCTGGTATTTGTTGGGTAACCAGAGGTAAAATAGTCTTGCCACCTACAAATCGAAGCAAATATATGGATATAAATATGTCATAATGTCAGTATAATCATATAATCATGTCATTAGCAAGTGTGCCAAAGCAGATTAAACATGGTGTCCCAAGTTCGAGTGCCTATTAGACGTTTCTGGAGAACTGGACATATTTGAAATCTGAAAACTGGGATTATGATATTGCTTGAAATTCTCTACAGAGCTAAAATATTTTCGAAGCCCAATCACTTGCGTTATACAGGGAGTGAAAATAAATTTGATGGAAATTTTTTTTTTCAAGTTTTGCATTCCTGTTATGATCAAGTATTCAATGCTGAATACATTTCTGTTAAAACCATTGTATTCATTCGAATAGTTTTCAAAAGATCGAAAAAAACCGGAAAAAATGTCCAATATGCTTAGTCAGTATTATGTTCATTATTCGTATTTCAAACATCCTGAGCGTGAACCGTTTTTAGAACATCGAAGAGGAAGAATGTGGAAAGGTCATGCATTTTTTAATTTCAGAAAATATCATCACAAGGTGTTTCAAATTTTGTGTGGAAAATTGTGATCAAAAATTGGCCATAATATGTGTTTTTCAAATTAGAACCCTATTTTTTAATGATTGCGTTGGATTCTGCGGTGAAAAATAATGATAGTTTTCTTATATGATTATGCTCCTAAATTCAATAATTTCTGCGTATTTTTCATTTAATTTAGGAGCATAATCATGTAAGAAAACTATCATTATTTTTCACCACAGAATCCAACGCAATCATAATAAACAGGGTTCTAATTTGAAAAACAGAAGTTATGGCCAATTTTCGATCACAATTTTGGAACACCCTGTGATGATATTTCTGAAATTCAAAAGATGCATGACCTTTCCACATTCTTCCTCTTCGATGTTCTAAAAACGGTTCACGCTCAGGATGTTTAAAATACGAATAATGAACATAATACTGACTAAACATATTGTCGATCTTATGAAAACTATCCGAAAGAATACAATGGTTTTAACAGAAATGTATTCAGCATTGAATACTCGATCATACCAGGAATGCGAAACTTGAAAAAAAAAAAATGTTTCCATCAAATTTATTTTCACTCCCTGTATAACCGGCAGTGTTTGGGCTTCGAAAATATTTTAGCACTGTAGAGAATTTCAAGCAATATCATAATCCCAATTTTCAGATTTCAAATATGTCCAGTTCTCCAAAAACCTCTAATAGGCACTCGAACTTGGGACACCCTGTATTCCCTATGAAAAAATTCGGAAAGCACTCTCGTAAGGTCAGTCTGCTTTGGCACGCTTGCTAATGACATGATTATGAATATACTGACCTCTTAGGTCCCTAAAGAGACCCCACAGAAGCTCCTAGGAGCTTGTGCGAGTCAAATAGGGAGTCAAGCATTTAACCATATGATTTCAGTGTTTGCTATAAATTCTAATGGTCCATGTAACTTACCTAATCCACAGGCAAGTCGATCTAGCGCTGCTTCTGCCACTACATGGTTGGAATCATTTTCTTCATCCAGTAGTTCGTCTGATTTGCTCCAATCATCCTCCTCTTCAATGTCAGCCATGAATTGAAGTATAACGGGCACCAACTGAGCAATGTACTTTCCCGCATTTTTCCTTACCATTGCAGGCGCCATTTCGGCAAGAGAAACCATAACCTAAAAATATTGAAATCACATTTACACAATATGCAACATTTCCCTACATATTGTTTTTGACATATTGAACAATTTCAATTTATCATATCCGATAATACAATGTGTGGATAAAGTAAGGAACAAAATTCATAACTACATTATTGAATGTTTTCAAGCAAATCAGGTCAATTTTAATTTTTAACTAACCATAAAAATGTTACTTATGACCTCGTTCACAGAGTGACGTCATAATTTTTTTTTGTGCAACTTACCTAAATGATGGTGTAAAAAATTGTTATTGGTACCAATTTTTGGTGCTCTTGTTTCTCGGAACAGAGTGCTTATCAATTTGCTTGAATGTCTGTAATTTTCGAATTTTTGGCTGAAAATGGACTATTTCCAACTAATGTACAGGTAGTTATTCCTTAGTAACACTATATAAGATTTCCTACTGGGTTCTCTCTGGACTCATTACATTAGATTTGTTTCATAAATAAAACTGGCTATTTCATTTACTCAATTTTTAAGACTCCTGATAATTTCGAAACACTTGCAGCCAAAATTAGACCGTCATATAAAGATAAGATGCAACGGGATTTTAATTTCTTTCATAATGTAGTTCTACCATAATAACACATTGATATCATTCCCAACTCTGAGAAACCAATACTTTTGGAGATATGATTTTTCAAAGATAGGACAAGAGCGCCAAAGCTTCTGTCCACAGGGTTTTCTCACTTTTTTACAGCATCAAATTGACCTGTCCAAGCGTTTTCCTTGATAACATTCAATAACGCAGATATGAATTTTGCTCCTTACTTTATCCACAAACTGTGAAACTGTATAATTATTTTTAAATATAAGTTCATTGTATTTCAACCTATACAAGTTGAATTTCTCACCTCCAAGGCAAGTTGTCTCCAACCGTCCAACGCTGTACCATCACTGAACAACTTCATGCACATTTCATAAACGGGTAAGAGTTGGGGCCTCAAGAATTTGGGCACGGTTTCGGCCATATCGATGAGTAGTTTTAGAAGTGTGTCATCCAGTTGTTGCTGAATGCTCTCGGCAATAACCATCAACATGGGCAAAAGTACATCGTTGAAATGTTTTAAAACTTGGGTTTCCTTGTCGTGAATGACCAGAAATGATCCTACGGCCCTAACGGCCTGGAATCGCACATCATAGGGTTCTGTGTTGGCCAAGCTGTTCATCAACATCTGTTTGATCAGGTCTAAATAGTTGTTTTGTTGGTTTCCAAAGACGCCTGGCACATTTGCGAAGAGACGAAGCGCCGCCTCTTTGTGAATTGGACTGGGAGCATTTGCGCATTGAAACAGGAACTGAAAGAGAAGATAATGATGAGGACACTAAGAAATCTCCGCATAAGACACAATGTTGATCATTGGAACCTTTGTAAAACCCGAATTCCGTTAAACGGCTTGTTTAATTTGACAGAGAAATTGTTTAATTGTCAATTAAACATATTTTCCTGAGACCTACTGCAAATATAATATGTCCAGGCTCTATGATATGGGTATCGTTGTTGTTCTTTATAATGAGTTTGGATATTATATATCATTGTATTAATTTATATGAGAATTAGAATATTTAAAGAATGTGAGAATAGGCAATGATGAAATTGAGTGTGTTCAGTGTTTTAACATTCTGGAATAGTTGAACA
Organism: Halyzia sedecimguttata; assembly: GCA_937662695.2. Taxonomy (NCBI): domain Eukaryota; kingdom Metazoa; phylum Arthropoda; class Insecta; order Coleoptera; family Coccinellidae; genus Halyzia; species Halyzia sedecimguttata. The sequence continues at coordinate 88,299,533 of OW569413.2, forward strand.
TTTCGTAACAAATGCTGCATTAAGATTTTTTAAAAGCATTTCATAGGACTAGAGTGAGTAAATAAGTTTTCTTAACAATTTAATTGCATATCTCTGCTTCTTCAAAACTTCTTTTGGCATTTTCAATTTCAAAGCGAAGAGTTCTTTATTATTCGAAGATCATGATCTGTGATAATATCTCGTCTTGAACGGAACATTATGTTGATTGTTGATAGTAGAAATTGGCAACGTCTCACAGAATTGTTTTGACATTGACGATATTTCAAGAGTGCCAACTTGCCTTAGTTTTAGTTGTTTAGTGAATGGAAGTATAGTAGTTGATTTTTGTTGTCCGTCATTAGATGTCACATATGAGATTATTGGACCAACTGGAATCAAACCTCTTAGCAAAGCTGTCAGATATAATGTCAATCATATTTGATTTTTTTTTGCAACAGTTAAGAGACAGTCTGAGTGCGGTAGGCCTTGTTTATCGATTGGACAAAGTCATCTATTTGGTATACAGATGGTCAAAATCAGAAAAGGATGCAAGTATTGGGTTATATGGGCCAAAACTTAGGATCTCTGTGCCCTTGGAACATGAGACCAAGCTTTTAACTTCCAAACCATAGTTTAGCTCAGGAGATCAAACTAAGTAAATATAGACCACAGTATATTCAATATCCACAGGTTGTCTCAGTCCTTATGTTTACAAAATAGACTGTCAAAATATTTTTAAATTATAAATTTCGCTTGAAATAATAAACTTACAGAACTATTTCTCTTCCTCGTCAAAAATACTAGCGATATAAAACATATAAACAAATTTTCTGCACAATAATAGCTAACTGGCTGGCAGCATTCCAATATCTTCTGTATAATCTCAACAACACTATTATCAAACTTACCTGCAAAAATTCTGGCCACTGATTATTTCCATCATCATCAATCAAATTTCTTGCTACTTCGGCTGCCACTTCACAAACTTTGTTTCGTAGTTGATTCGATTGATTTTCATGTTGTATGGCCAAGATGACCTGTTGCTTCAGCTGTACCTGGTTTTCCGGCGACAATTTAGGATAGAATTCCAAGAAGTCATTAGAGAAAAGTCTTCTTAATAGGACAGCGCTCATTTGCCGCGCTTCCTCTGAAAGGTTCCCATCTTGAATGGCAATAATAAGGTGACTCACTTTAGTGTCAATAACCAAATTAGAATAAGCTTCCTAAAAAAAAAACATTACAAATTCAGTAACAGGGCCAGAAATGGAGGAATACATTAGTATTCAATCAGCGCCCGAAATTAAATTGGTAACACGCCTATTTGGCGGTTTTTTGAAGCTAACCACATTAATTTAAATTCATTAATGAAGAATGAAAACAATGATATACACGAATTTGGAAGAACCGTAAAGAACGAAAAATAATATTTTTACAATGAATCATCTATAACAGTAAATTATAATAGATGGACCACGCTGAATTCGCACGTTGTTTGCAAAAAAAATAATCTAATATTTTGATACTAATACGTATTGCCGCGGGTGGAAATTTCGTATTTTCAGAGATTTTAAAAAGTACTATCGAGTAACTTACCTCAGCCTGAGATCGGATGTTATTATCTGTTGATAACAAAGAAGTTAAGATTTGGTGAAATTGTTCTTTATCGGCGGCCATGGCGCCTTCTTGTTAAAGAAAGTGACAAATGACGGATAAAAATAAATCTAGCTCAGTTGTCAATTATTTTGCTACTCACAGAATAAACTTTCCACTATTCTGTGTTTTTCTTTTTGTCAGAATGACCAACTGTTTATTCACAAAAAATAATGAATGCACGGTATATTAAAATGTATGAATTCTTTTTTTTTATCCTTTAAAGGCTGGTTTATGCTGGCTGGTAACTTTAACTTAATCATATATATATAATATATATAGACATTTATTTTTAGTGTTTTGCTTTATAAACAGACTAAATAATCCGTTAACTTATTAATTATTATTATTAATAATAAGTAAACGGATTATGCAGTCTCAGTATCAACCATAGCGTTAGAAATCTATGTTTCAATTTTTAAGTTAGGGAATAAGTTAAAGTTACCAGCCAGCATAAACCAGGCTTTAGGCTGGTTTATGCTGGCTGGTAACTTTAACTTAATCATATATATATAATATATATAGACATTTATTTTTAGTGTTACGCTTTATAATCAGACTAAATAATCCGTTAACTTATTAATTATTATTATTAATAATAAGTAAACGGATTATTCAGTCTCAGTATCAACCATAGCGTTAGAAATCTATGTTTCAATTTTTAAGTTAGGGAATAAGTTAAAGTTACCAGCCAGCATAAACCAGCCTTTATTGCTTAGAATATAGAACAACTTTCTTTATTCATTGCTTTATTGTACCAGTTTTTCAGGCAACTGCAGCCATCTAGACAGTTCTTCTCTCGTTGACTCTAGTTGGTCTAGAAGGAAATCACAGGGACTTCTACTATTGAGGTCTAATACCTAATTTTTCTAACCTTGGCTGTATTGTGATCGTCTAGTGAATTGGAAGGACTGCTTAGTTATGTTGTATAGGCAACCCAAGTTACACTCAAAGCAACAGGGAAAATGGGCGGGAAGTTCAAAGATTCAAACAAAGGTTGTGCATTCAGATACGTATATTTTGTATAACTGGGGGAAAAGAACGCTTAGAAAAACCCCCAGTAGTGTGACCGTCGTAATCAGACAAAGATACATCTGGCAACTGGTACACTGGCCACATTTCTACAATAAAGGAGAACGGTGAATATTCCAATGTGATAATATGACAAAGACTGTAAGCTTAATCCACCAGGTGCTCTCTTTATCGTTCGAACTAAAAATTGCAAGTCGCTATCTCTTTTCGTACGAAAGTTATCGTTGCAATGGACGTACGGCTGGCTGGCACAAGAGCAAAATTCTCAACACGGCATTTATTTTGGCTCAATTCGAACTGAAGCGCTTAGGGCTGTAATATTTTCGGTACTTTTGGAATGAAAGGGCACATGATAATTAAATGCAGCTTCAATTTATAATATATTTCTTGAAATAGCTTCTGTGAATTAGTGCAATACCTACATCGATATCTATTCTGTGATTGTAGTGGAATTTTCCTCTGGATTATTTTCTATCTGAAGTGAGTAGGTACAGCTACAGGCTGAGATAAATAGAAGCAAAATTGTTTTCCTTCCTGTGAAAACCATGGACCTAATATTATATATATTAGGTCTATAGTAACAACAATTGAACAACTATTATTCATCTTCAAGGAATGAAAATTTAGCCGTTACGGTTTTCAAAAAAATGAAGAACTGAATCTCTTGATAGCGCATAGTTTGCGAGAAACATTTCGAGGATTTCGATGCACATCAACGGACCTAAATCAAAGTACAAATTTACAGCCAAATTATACATATTTATTGTTGAAAGGCCCACAGAATCTCTCAAATTTAACAAAATACCTTTCAAAACCAACACCAAAAGCAAGTCTAGAAGCGATACGAGATTTTTACATATTTTAATGAAATAGAAGCTTTCATAATTTATTTCGAACTCATGAAAGATTTTGATAGCTTTATTAAAAATTTGGTACTTATATTCAATTACAATTGATACATCCGGATGGAAGATGAAGACCTATTAACATATTCAATTTCGAAAAGCCATCATCTAAAGATCTTTCAGTTCACAAATCAATAAGGACCTTCATTTGAAGAATTATTTAAAAAATAGGATGTTGATGTCCAGGAAATGGAAAGGAGAAGGCACTAGAGCCTGCCTAATCTAGTTTTATAAATTTCATGTTTGCTAATATATATTTATTTCGAGAATTTTATTTGTTTTTAATTTTTATGGCAAGAGTTGACCCTACACTTTCTTGTGGTTCTTGATGAACAATGAATTGAATAACAACTACCTACCTATTTCAACTTTATTTCCAGATTACTGTACCGGGTGAAATGCAGTTATTCAATTTTTTTAGACAATTAGGGTTTCCAATCGTTTAGTCTTCAAGGATATCCAACGAAAACAACTAATTCAATGAATTTCCTATTGATTAAAATTCGAAATAAACGATATCTCGCATTTAAATAGTAGACCTCCAACAAGGGACATACAGGGTGTTTCCTAAACATGCGGCAAAAATTCAGGGGGTTGTTCCTTGGACTATTTTAAGCATGTTTTGTCCTTGGATGATTTTTGAAAAACCTCTTTGTTTCGAAGATACAGGGCGAACAACATTTTTCATATTTTTAAAATTAATAATAGTTTAAATAAAAATGCGTACCGCACTGTGTTTACTAAGTAGGTACAATTTATTTTTAAATTTGTTTAACAACATTCCAATTACTAAAAACGGCCAGTTTTTTGACTAAAAATTGATAAGTGCAGATGGTAAAGGAATACAGATTAAACACGGTTTTCATTTGAATTCGTTTTGTGATGTATTAGCAATTAACATTTTATCTTTGACTATTATGAATCGCTAAAGGGTTCGGCAGTCAATGAGGAGAAGATTGGATGCTTGTATGCTGGGTAGAGGTGGTCATTTTCAACAGTTTTTGTAGGTTGAGTTGAATTTTCATGTAATTTTTCATAATAAAATGTTATTATCCAAAATTTTGTGTCCCCTATATCTTCGAAACAAATAGGTTTTTAAAAAATCATCAAAGGACAAAATATTCTTAGAATAGTCCAAGGAACAACCCCCTGAATTTTTGCCGCATGTTTAGGAAACACCCTGTATAAATGCGGCATTTTCAGACTGTGTTCCAGGCAATCTCTTTAGACGGCTGTGTCTTGACCGACGTTTTGACGCTGACCAGAAAAACGTTCAACGCTGCGTTCACAATTAAATAAAATTGGTTCAAGCACTGACGTGCACTCAGGAACTATTGCGCGCAGGTTCTATTGTCTATATTCACCTCTATTGAACACTCTCAATCGAATTTAGCATCGTTAAATACCGTTTCTCAGATTTTATAATCTATGAATACATTTCATACATTAATGACAGATTTCAGTAGTTAGAGAATCGTCTATTATCACAGAATTTTTAATTCTATCGGAATTGAAATACGAAAAAACTTATGCCTTAAGTAACTCCAGGATACGATATTCACGAAATTTCGCAAAAATTAGTAGGTCGGCATTTTACCAGTAATCACCGAGTTTTATTGGATCAAATTTGTATATTTTGAGACGTTTTAGTTATAGAGGAAATTCAACAAAATTTCAGATGAGTATAACACCAAGACCTTTTGGCCGATTATGCCAATTAACGAACTTAAATGTCGCATATTCGGATGCGCAACCTACTCTGAAATTGGAAGTCGCTATCTCTTTCCGTTCTCAAGTTATCGTGAGGTACATAATGTTTGTTCATCGTAATTTTTTTAAAATTTCCTAGTGGTACGGTCCTCACAAAATATAAGACACATCTTTATGTCGATATTCTACAACTAGTTAACAAGTTTCAATTCGATCGGGTCTGTATTTTTTGAGTTATCGAGAAAATAATATTCCGGATGGGTATAACTTCGAACTCCTCGGGCCGATTATGCTCAAAAACGAACTTTACTCTCCCATTCGGATGCGCAACCTACCCTGAAAATTGCAAGTCCCTATCTCTTCTCATTCGATAGTTATCGAGGCAACGATCACCCATTCAGCTACTGAACTCACCCAAGGCTGCTGGGATCTCCAACAATATAGATCCGATCGTGTTCAACCTTGTAACTTGGCAGTATAATTAGGTTTTGAAGGCACTCGCAAAATTTCAGCGATGTCAGAAGAATAGTTTCTGATATATAGATTTTTTTCTCAACGATTTTTTTTTTAATTTTCAAGCGATACGATCCTCACCAAATTCCAAGAATTTTTGCGTCGGCTTTCTACAGCTAATTATTACCATGTTTGAATTGGATCGGATTTGTATTTTTCGAGTTATTGGGGAAATGACAACCCAATTTCGGTTGGGTTTAACTCCAAAACCGTTTGGAGTTATGCCTATTAACAAACTCAAATGTCGCATTCAAATGCACAACCTACAGTAAAAATTGCAAGTCGCTATCTCTTCCCGTTCTCAGGTTATCGCGACATAAATAATATTTTTTTATTTTTTTTTAATTTGCTAGTGATACGGTTATCACAAAATTTCACATATTCAGTTCAATTATTTTGGTCTTCTAGTTGCAGACCTAGCTTTGTGAAATCAAAATGCTATGATGCAATTCCAATATATTATGTTCTTTTCATAAATAAAAAATGTAACTAAATAATAAAAATTCCAGATAGTAATTAAGAATGTAGAGTTTGCTCAGTCTCTGGAGATACAACATACATAATACTTTGTAATACTTTTGTAGTAGTAGCCAAATTTCTTTTCATATTATCAGGTAGAACGTCCCATTTAACGAATAAATAATACACGGGAACACCTGAAATAAGAAAAAATTGTTAAGTTTTGATATGGTCTACAACTCTACACATAGAAGTAAATAATTGAAGATGCTGATAATACACGTACAAAGAATTCACATACCTACATCCGATATGCATATATGAGAGTTATAATAGATATATGAAAAATATAAAAAAAAACTAAGTTATATATCTTCAAAATTATAGGCATTTCAAAAAAATGAGAAAATCTACACCCTGTGATGAAATTTCAACTCCCGCTGCTACAAATCACCATCAGAGGGAGAAGATTTTCTCGATTTTTTGAAATGCCTATAATTTTGAAAATACGTAACTTACGTTTATTTTTATTTTTCTTATAACTTTTATGAATTAGCCTATCACCCGCTTCCAACTTGACGTCGACTTCTAGGACACCCTGTATACCTTTACCTATTCAGTGACTTTAGATGTGTTACACCCAAAAAGAATAATTTCTGAACAATTGAAAATTAAAATTTTTATCTCTCCAGTATTCTGTGAAAAAAACGGTTCATGCGACATTTATTGTAAATGTTCCATTTATTCTTGATGTTAGGCTACATTACAAAAAAATTGTGTTGAAGAAATTGTTCCTTTCGGGTGTGATGCTCTTTTAATGTCACTGTGTAGGGATACAGGGCGACTCACGAAGACCGTTCGTTAGAATATTTCTAATAAAGACTCGAGATAAACACTCGAAATTTTATAGGCAAGCTTCATTAGGAGAGACTAGTGGCCCGCAGATCTACCTAGCCAGTAGATCTACATTTTTCTGGTAGATCTACATTTTTTCGGTAGATCTACCTAGCCAGTAGATATACATTTTTTCGGTAGATCTACATTTTTCCGGTAGATCTACATTTTCCGGTAGATCTACATTTTTTCGGTAGATCAATATTATCGGTAGATCAATTGAACCGGTAGTTCACTCACACGAAAGTCTCATCGAAATATGTTGAGGCATTTTTGAGTTCCTATAAATCGAATAAAGCGCCACCTATCTGGTATATTTTTGTAGGCTTTGATTAGCCAGTAGTTAAAAAAAAATTAAAAATAAAAAAATTTGGAGAAAAAAAATTTTTGAAGAAAAAAAAATGATTAAAAAAAAAATTTTGGAGAAAAAAAATTTTTGAGGATAAAAAAATTATTAAAATGTTTTTTTTTTTGAATTGAAAAAAAAAAAAATTTTTGAAAATTTCAAAATTGAAAAAAAAAAAATTATTAGAAAAATTTTTACTATAAAAAAAATTTTAATTATAAATAAAATGGAATTATAAAAAAAACACCCTGTATACAGATCAATCGCATAATATTCTGCCGATAGAAAAAGAACACCCTGTATAGTAATGGTTTGTTTTCAACGATGTAGGTCCCGAAAGTATATCTTTTAACACAATGATTACAATCGCACGATTTGTCGTGAAAAGCAGCTAGTTGCGATTGACGTTAAAACAGAAACACCCTGTATAGAGATTTTTAAAAAATACATTATAAGAATCCATCCAAGATTCCTATTTAGATAACGGTTTGTTCGTGGCAAAAAACAAATCAATCGCGTAATATTGTGCCAATAGAAAAAGAACACCCTGTATAGTAATGGTTTATTTTCAACGATGTATGTCCGAAAGTATATCTTTTATCACAATTGAATACGATAGTACGATTTTTCGTGAAAAGCAGCAAGTTGCGATGGACGTTAAAAGAAGAACACCCTGTATAGAAATTTCTAAAAAATACATTATACGAATCCATCCAAGATTCCCATTTAGATAACGGTTTGTTTGTGGCAAAATTCAAATCAATCGCGTAAAATTGTGCCGAAAGAAAAAGAACACCCTGTATAGTAACGGTTTGTTTTCAACGATGTAGGTCCCGAAAGTATATCTTTTAACACAATTGAATACAATCGCACGATTTGTCGTGAAAAAACGTCTAGTTGCGATTGACGTTAAAACAGAAACACCCTGTATAGGGATTTTTGAAAAATACATTATAAGAATCCATGCAAGATTCCTAAACGGTTTGTTTGTGTCAAAAATCAAATTAATCGCGTAATATTGTGCCAATAGAAAAAGAACACCCTGTATAGTAATGGTTTATTTTCAACGATGTATGTCCGAAAGTATATCTTTTATCACAATTGAATACAATAGTACGATTTTTCGTGAAAAGCAGCAAGTTGCGATGGACGTTAAAAGAAGAACACCCTGTATAGAGATTTCTAAAAAATACATTATAAGAATCCATCCAAGATTCCTATTTAGATAACGGTTTGTTTGTGTCAAAAATCAAATCAATCGCGTAATATTGTGCCGATAGAAAAAGAACACCCTGTATAGTAATGGTTTATTTTTAACGATAAGAGCTTCGGAAAAGAAAAAGAAAAACACCCTTACTTAAAGTCGACAGATATAGCGTAATTCGAAGTTAATATTCCGAAAGAAACTGAAAAACAAACACGAAAAATTATAATTCACTTTCCGGGATTCGAGCCCGCCTTTCAGGTCCGAAATCGAAACCCCCGACACTCTAGAGCCCCTAGCTATCGGACTGCCCATACAATATCGTCGATCTCCGCTAATAGAATATAACGTCGGTAATTACCAGAGAAATTATATTCTTAATTTTCACTTTTCGACATAAAATCGCCACATGGGGGTTTATTGGACGGTTTTTCACCCTTATCCTCGCTTCTCGTCAACTTTCAGGTCCGAAAATGAGCTAGAACGACCGTTTAAGTCCAAAAAATTTCAGAGTCCGTCTCTCATGCCAATTTTGACGTTTCTCGGAATGACTTCTAGCAAGGAAAATTCCCGAGGTCGGAACTTCCAGAACTTGTATCGATTTAGTATATTTAGACTTATCGTAGGTAAAAGTTGAGCTGGTTCCTGACACACCGATACTTCTTCTTCATCTCGACGAAAAATTCGGAGCCAGAGCAGTTGTATTTTCGAAGCCTTATGCGAAATAAAGTCGGTCTCGCTTTTTCGAGATGGATGGATGGGCGAAGGATAAAAAATACATTTTCGTTCGTTACGGGAAAACCGCGATATATATCGACTTAGAGTTTTCGGATCGACCCTTTCCCCCTCCCTAAGATTCGATATCCACCCCCTTCGAACCTCGATCCGTCCTCTAGATTTTTAAAACAATTACCAAAATTCCCGATTTACTTAGGTAAATTTCGTCGATTTCTCGAATTTTTTTAACGCATAAGGACCCCTCCGAAAAATCTTCTCGATAGCTTAAGGAATGTAGAAATCTTTCCCCTTTCCCCTCCCGTCGTAATATAGCGGTTATATAAGAGGGTTTAGCCAGCCAGATACCGCCCGTGTTTACACATCTTTCCCTCAATTTCAATTAGTATATATGGAATGAATTTTTTGGAAAAAAATTCAGATTCGTTCGACTTGCAGTTTCACCGGAAATTATACGAACTTTCGTTTTTGGGCGCATGTTCTAGGGGAACATCGTCCTATCATTTCGTCCAAATGTCTGTAATTTTCGAATTTCGAGCTGAAAATTGGCTAATAGACTAATTCGGACTCCCTGATCACGAATCCGGTGTCAGATTTTAGGGTGCCGTCCGGCCTTCCGGCCGTAGGCACGATAACAGGAGCACCGAAGGTCCTATCAACTTCAAACTTTCATGGTAGGTTTCTGATCAAAATGCGACGGTTAAGTTCGTTAACGAGCAAAATCGGCCGGACGGTTTAGAAGTTATAGACATTTCAAATTTTGAGGTTATTTCCCTGATATTTCAGGAACTAAAGAAGATGTTGAATCGAAACTTGGTAGTCAGTTCGAGGATATAAACGCGCAACTTTTGGCAAAATTCTGTTATGATCGAAATGTTGGTAATTTTAAAAAAAATATTTCTTTAAATTTTTTCGAAAAAAAAATTTTTTTTTCGTGAACTATTCATCAGATTGCAACAAAAACTTGTACTAACGTCAATTGTAGTATTTTGCAACATTGTGCAAAATTTTGGCTCTATACGATTTCAATTTCTGGAGATATAAGACAAAATGTGTCAAATTTCCTGGGTCTCTCTCAGTATTTTCATCGATTATTCTATGAACTCTTTGAATTCCACCGAAAACAAATTCAAAGACATAAACATAAAGAATCAAGTCATAGTTTAGACGTCGAAAGAAGGACGATGTTGATCGACTTGAAAAGGTACCTATTTCAAGAAATGCAATAATGAAATGCTTAATTTATGGATATAATATTATCTAAGTATTGTTGGGATCGGGCAGTTGGAAAATTTTTTAATAAAAAAATTTGTACCGACGTTAAATCAAGCATTCTACACGAGTGTGCAAAATTTCAGTTCGATACGATCTCAATTCCAGAAGATATTGCTTAAAATTCACATTCCAGCGTGTTTTGACGTTCTATGGTCACAGAAAATCGTCACAAAAATCTATTTACCTCATTTGACGGCTGTTTGTCAAATCAATTAATTCCAATAATTGATGTCAGATTTCCTACATACCAAGTTCAAACACATTTTATTATATGGAAAACACTTATTATGATCACGTTCTACAGGAATTGATACTAAATAGAAGCTAGATGAAGATTATTGTAATGGAAAATTTGTGTCCAGAATAATATTAAGGTATTCAACATGATACTGCTTTTTTTCTTTACTGGTCAGTACGGGCCACAAGGAAGATGAACATGCGCCCAATAGCTCCTGTCCACAGGGCTTGAACCAATTTTTTAAAAGTAATACCCAGTTTTTTTATTGATAATTATATTACCCATTTAGTTCTACATTGTTTTAATGTGTCACTTACATATATTCATTATTACATATATTCATTATTATAGTGCCATTGGCTCAGTGGTAGAGTAATTGACTTGGGAGCGGAAGCCCCAAGTTCAATTCCGAGGCTAGGAAAGAAATTTTCTAGTCACGGTAATCGCCACCATTCGCTGTTGGGTTAAAAATTAACAGTGCTGTGCCTAAGGTGGCGTAAGGACACAGTAACAAAGCCTACACAGAACACAACTGGTTCTCCTAACTCAGGGCAAGCTCTTAGAGCTTATGAGGGGTCTCCTTGTGGAAGACCCAGGAGGATCAGTATAATAATAATAATAATAATAATAATAATAATAATAATAATAATAATTATCAGTCAATGAAAAACTGGGTATTACATTTAAAAAACGAAAGTTGCAAAGTTGGTATCATTTCCCGTGAACCTGGTAGTCGAACGATTCTGAATTTTTTCCAAGAAGTGATCTCTCCTAACAAAGCTCAACTATAAAATTTCAAGTGTTCATCTCGGGTCTTTCTTTGAAATATTCTAACGAACGGTCTTCGTGAATCACCCTGTCTATTGATAGTTCGGTTTTATATCAACAATGGGATTGTTTGCTTAAAGCCACACTCAAAACTATCGAATCATAACAGTTTACAGATGAACCGTATTATACTCCCAAGATAAAACAATAAATTCTGAATAACTCATTGTGTCGATACTTTTATGCATACACAGGGTGTTTTCAAAGGTGAGGGCCGGTTTCTGACGCATTTGAATAAAGTTTATCTTCGGTTTATCTACTGATCTACTGATCAGTCTTGTATATATTCACAAATTGAAGAATCGGATACTTGATTTCCAACAGAAAATATTTTCAAACTACGAATTGACAAGTCTATAATAGCTAGGTAAGATGACATTTATGAACAGTGAACACAGACAGATTCTAAGTTCACATTCTGTGAATACATAGAACTACGATGTATTATTGAAATTTTGAAAAATCATATCTCCGAAAGTATTAGCTTGTTAAAGTTGAAAATGATAACAATGGATTCTTATGATGAAACTGCATCTTAAAAAATTTGAATTTGAAATTTGTAATGTAAAAAATTTTTTTTTTTCGTTACTCCGAAACCATCATGCCGATTCTACCCAATAACGAACTCAACCGAGATATTTATCACCCAAACCTACTCTGAAAATTTCAACTGCCTAGCTCTATCTGTTCGAGAGTTATTGTAGAAACAAAAATTTGAAAATAAAAAAAATAAAATTTACACTATACGCAACCCGATCAATACAAGCCTTCGCATGCATATAAATGTCATTATTCTACAATTTAATGCTAAATTTCAGATAGATCGAGTGATCGGTTTCGGAAATATTCATAAAAAACCGATTTTACTAAAAACGGCCATAACTCTGAAACCGCTAGGTGGATTTCGTCCGTTAACGTTAACGTTAACTCGCCCGAGATATTTACGCTCCAAACCTACCCTGCAGATTTCCATCCTCTAACTCCTTTCGTTCGACAGTTATCGTGTTAACGGAGTTAACACAGATAGTTAACACAGATACGCAGCACAGACGCACGACAGAATCGATTTCGACCACGGATTCTTGATCAGTGAGTCGAACCAAATCGTTTAAGACCACTTTCAGCCAAAAATTCGAAAACTACAGACATTTGGCAAATTGATAAGCACTCTGTTCCGTGGAACAAGAGCGCCAAAAACGAAAGTTGGTATCATTTCCGGTGAAACCGAAAGTCGAACGGATCCGAAATTTTTTCCAAGAATTGAACTCAACTAACAAAGCTCAACTATAAAATTTCGGTTTATCTCGGGTCTTTCTTTGAAATACTCTAACGAACGGTCTTCGTGAATCATCCTGTATATTGATAGTTCGGTTTTATATCAACAGTGGGATTGTTTGATCAAAGTCACACTCAAAACTACCGAATCATAACATTTTACAGATGAACGGTATTGTCCTCCCAAGGTAAAACAAATTCTGAATAACTCTTGTTATATAACAATTGTAGGTCCATTTAGGTTTTTGTACAGATGCTATAGAGAATATGGGAACTGGAATACCTGTTCCTGGACATACAACGTTAGATTTCTGCAGATACAAGCATTGCTAATTTGTATACGTCCTTTATATTACGCGTTTACAATGGTTCAAAGCGCGGGGAGACAGAGACGTACTAGAAAATTTGTGGAATCGCATGCGACTTTAGGGGTGGTTAGCAGGCCTATCATGCATATATTATATATGCGATTTTTGGTGAAATGATTTATTATGATGAGTTCTTTCTACCTTCTCTTAAAAAAAGAATCACCTGTGAAAACAACCTGTATATAGGTATAAATTTTTAGGTGCATTAAGTATATCATTCTCCACATATTCAAAATTTATAGCAACTAATGTTCTATGCTTTTCTAGTGGTATTATACGCACGGAACTTTGTAAAAACAATCAAATGCAAATGTTACATTTAAGGCTGGCCTTATACAGCCAGAATGTCTCTCTGAATTTCTAGGTACTCTTCATATTATTTAATTTTTAATTCAGAAAACAAGAAATTGCATACAAATTAACCATTCTCCTCACACAATCTGATTTGTTTTGAAGATTAATTTTCAAATAGGGACCACTAAATCTTTGTTTAAAATCATAAGCATAAGTTTTTTTTCAAAATAAGAAGCTAATGGAACGAACAATATCAACTATCATCAGTACCTACCTGATAAAGTGATCAACGATCCAATCAAAGTGTACATCGGCTGCTTTGGTATTGGAAATACTACCAAAAACACACATGCTGCTAGGAACACAATTGGAATTATTGTGTTCACTCTTATTGGGCGTGGCATATCAGGCTGTTTGTGTCTCAAGTAGAGCATTCCTGCTATACTTGCAGCGACTGAGAGCCAGAGTATCTGGCCGTAGTAGTTTATCAAAGTGAAGACGTTCTCCACGAAAAGTAGGACTAAAGACGTTAAACACTAGAAAAAAAATGAAGACTGAGTCATGGAAGAAATGGACATTGTACAATAATAAATCAGTGTAAGCAGTGGCGACTGTTGTATAATAATATTTCAACTTTCTATCATATTACATATTTGTAAAAAGTAATCTTTAGTGGAAAGGTTTAACGGGTAATTCCACAAAAGAAGCAGAGAAAAATCGTTCTGCTGGTACATGCCGACACGTGATTCTGCTAGTTAACTTCTTCAGGACAGGGCAACCAAGAAACCAAGGACAAGATGGAAATAACCACAACAGGAGCGAGCAAACAATTGTGCCTTCAGCTCTAGGACCTCCAATTCGGAGGCAAACTATGACATCAGCATGTATGAAGCATAAGCAGTCTGTGCGATGCGACCTCAACATGAGGATTTCGCCAAGGTGCATATTACATTTTTTTGGTCATCCTCTACTTATTTTAATGAATTTCGGACCTCTTAAATAATTTCACAATAGCAAATGACAGATAAAAAAATGACAAATACACTTATGTTTGTATTGTATTGAACCGTATCATGCCGTATCCATAGTGACCACAGCACTGACAGTTATACTTACAGACACTTAAGGTAGGAACAGACTGACCCCACGTACGCAACGTATGCGATGCAACGTGGGAGAGCTTATGTGCACACTTGTCCCACGTATGCAACGCATATTGACATCAGACGTTGTGGTCATTTCTCAGGTGCATTATAAGTGTACTATATTTTCTAATTCTGAGAGTGAATTTGAGGTCGATATATTATGTTTGTTATTTATTTTTACTTCAATATGTCCATGCCACAAGAACAAAAAGAAGAGAATATATATAATTTTGGGAAGTAAAAAGTAAATTTGCTGATGAAAATAGTTATTTAGGTACAAATTACGAAAAACTGTCTATTTTTGTCGAGTCCGCAAATTGCTACCCGACACGGAGCCGAGGATAGCAAGCAGGCGAGACAAAAGACAGTGTTTCGCCGAGGTGTATATTACATATTTTTATGTATTTCGGACCTCTTAAATAATTTCAATAATTCAACTTCAATTGATTCAATCGATTACATTCTGAAAATTGGTGAAATCCTCATCAATTTCGCCATTTCAGTTAAACCTATCAGTTTTCCTTCCTCGTTGTTATATTGGCATCTGTGGGGACTGAATTGCGATGAGATAAATTTTCTTCGCTTTCGCATCCAAAGGGAAGCAAGATTTAAAATGATAAATACTCACTGTAAAAATAAGGGAGGGGATAGGCGTCATCTTCTTTGCATGGATGTAGGAGAAAAATTCAGGTAAATGCCCTTCTTGAGATCCAGTTAAGAAAAGTCTAGATGATGTGAACAGGATACCATTAACACCCCCAAACGTTGACAACGCTACGAATACCGGCACTATCCAATTAAAACTGCCGAACATTTTGGCACCAAACGACTGAAAAACGAGTTATTAGTACTAAATAATATCGTGAATTATTCATTTTATGTATTTACCACAGCCACAGCTTTAGAACTTTCCATTTCATCTCCTGATAAAACAGCGAAATATGCTACATTGGCTAATACGTATACTCCAGTCACCATTGGCAGTGCGATCCAGATAGCTCTGGGGAGGTTTCTGAAAAAGAATGGTAATTTAACGAAGAATTAATAGGAGCTTTTTAAAAAGTTTTGGGGTTTCTCTTCAAAAACCTATCTGCCTTGTTTAACTCTTTGATATCAACTACGCAAACACAGGATTTCGAAATTAGGTGATGAACATGTTTCAAAGCAATCACTTACCTCACGAGCTTCAGAGCCCTCGTTCATTTAATGTTCAATATATTTCAATGTTTACAAACAATACTTAAATTCATGATTATTGGAGATTCGCACTTTGCGATGCAAATCCGATTTTTGATTCGGTTTGGTGAATCTGTCGAAGTGAGATATTATTTAGTTATAAAGAATATTATACATGGTAAATCAAGTTCACAATCACCAACGAATGAATGTAGAGAATCGGAAATTAATTCGGAAAAGAATGAAATTTATTCGAAGAATTTGAAACAGCAGTCTGCCTGCGAATGTGGGGCGGGGCGGGACAATGTTTGAAAGAACTGGCAACCAATGAATAGTAATAATAGTTCCAGTGATGAACCTCATAGATGAATAATTCAGCTGTGCATCAATTTTTTGCGCGTATGTTCTGGGGAACATCGCGTTATAGTTTTGCCCAAATGTCTTCGAATTTTTTGACGAAAATGGTCTCAAACGATTTAGTTCGACTCCCCAATGAAGAATTAGAGGTCAAATTTGATTCTGTCCGGCCGGCCGTCGCCACGATAACTTGAACTTGAAATTTTCAGGGTGGGTTGCGCATCTTAATACGACGGACAAATTCGTTAATGGGCATAATCGACCCAGTGGTTTCCGAGTAATAATTTTGTTTTCAATCAATATAAATCCGATCGAATTGAAACTTGGTGAGTAGTTGTAGAATATGAACCTAAGCACGTTTAAGCACGTTTGTGAAATTTTGAGTGAATCGTATAGTTACAAAATTTTAAAAAAATTATTAAAAAATAAATTGTTGTCACGATAACTTGAGAACGGAAAGAGATAGCGGCTTGAAGTTTTCAGGTTAGGATGTGCACCAGAACGCGACATTTCAGTTTGTTTATGAGCATAATCAGCCAAACGGTTTTAGAGTTATAGCCATCTGAAATTTGGTTCTTTTTTGTTCCTCATTAACTCGAAAAATACTAAACCGATTGAATTCAAACATGGTAATTAGTTGTAGAATGCCAACGCGAAAATTCTTGAAAAATTTCGCGAGGATAGTATTTGTAAAAAATTTTGAAAAAATCATTGAAAATTGAAAAAAAAAATTCTATATATCAGTAACTATTCGTTTGAAATTGCTGAAATTTTGCAAGAGCTTTCATAACCTAACTCTAGTGCCAAGTTTCAAGTTTTAACACGATCGGTTGAATATTGTTGGAGATTCGAGCATTCTTGTGTGAGTTCAGTAGATGGGTGACCGTTGCCTCGATAACTTTCGAATGAAAGGAGATAGGGACTTGCAATTTTCAGGGTAGGTTGCGTATCCGAAAGGGAGAGTTGAGTTCGTTTTTGGGCATAATCGGTCTAACGGTTTCCGAGTTATACCCACCTGGAATATTATTTCCTTGATAACTCAAAAAATAAATATTCGATTCGATCGCGCGGGGTCTGGGGGCCCGGGAGTTGAACCCTTTATTTAATTTTTACTTTATCTTGTTGAGAACCAATTGATAAAAACTAATTTTCTGCTGATGTAATATATGTATTTCCTGGTTAAAATGTATAGTATAGGCGAGTGAAAATACTCTGGATCGTAATATATCGAAATAAGTAGTATCGATACTTGAATCGTATCGCTTTGAAAGTATCGATACATGAAATATCGAGTATTCACGTATTAGTGTACAGTCGGAAAATAAATCATTTCGATTTTTGAATAAGATATCTGAAAACTTTTACAACAAGTACATGTACATCTTACCTGTGAAGATCATATAATTTTCAATTAATTTATTGAAATATTTATTATAATAAAACACAATATGCTGATAGTGCCTAATTAATTCTCTGATTTACTTTCTTTTATTAATTTCTGACAATTTTAAGCACCTATCTAAACTATTCCCGGATGCGTTAAATATATAAGATTTATAAACGAAATCCCAGTATCTGTTAGGTGTATTGTGATAGGAGCTGAAGGAGGAGTGAATGAACAAATAATGATATTGATCAATGAAATTTCACAGGATTTTCCATCACTCCAATAGTTTCTGAGAAAAAATGTGCACATTCTGTTCTTTTGCTTGTTATTTAATAATATAGTCTTTAAGTTGCATATTTATTTTAGCCATAGATTCCTCTCGACAAATAAAACACTTCTTTCATTCACAATCTTTCCAGATTCGGCTCAGGTAACTGCCAAACAGTTACAAGCGTTTGAATATTTCACAATGTGCTAATACACTCCTGTACTTTGTTTACCCGTCCGACACAGAAAACTGTATCTGAAATTGATTCTAGCACTGACGTGAAGTCAAGAGCTTTTGCGCGTATGTTCTATTGGTTATTCTCCTGTATTGGACGCTCTTAATCGATTTTACCATGGTAAATTCGATTTCTCTAATACAGGATGTGTCTAATACAGGAGAATTGACAATAGAACATACGTCAAAAGCACCTAACTTCACGTCAGTGCTTGTTAATGAAACCATCGAATTTAATCATTTAATCTATAATTACTCCAATAGAGGCTTTATGCATCCCACGGATAGTTATAGAAAACTTTCACCAAAATTAATTTCATTCTGAATAGCGCCATGTCGTAGCTATAAAAGAAATACTTATGTCATTCTGAAATTTCAATAGACTGTATAGTTTTGTCTGAAAAAATGGCGAATAAAAAAAAGGTTTTACGTTTTAAGTGATGTGAGGGATCTATGGTTAAAATTAAAGTACAACTCAAAGACTCACCCTGTATATCATCAGCTAATGCTGTTAATGTTACATTTCTAATAGATCTAAAACTCACATAAAAGAGGTTAGTACCAAGACCTTCATCATATTATTTGGCCAAGGTCATAAAATATCCAGTTTATATTTCATCATATATTCTTGAGGCAGCGCCATTATACCTAAAAGGATATAACTTCCTGATTTAATTTCCTGCTGAGGGAAAAATAATAAATGGGTAACTACATATGGATTTGAATTTGATTGATACCATTTAAGGAGAATGAATTGGATTTTTTTAACGAAGTATTCACAGTCATAACATACAGTGTGAGTCTCTAACTTGGAGTAAATTCAGTAAATCGAAGAGTTTTTCTTGTCGTAAATATGCTCGGACAGGTCAAATAGTATTTTAAATTGCGCTCTTGATCCTCGGAACAGAGTAGGTACTTATCAATTTGCCCAAATGTCTGTAATTTTCGAATTTTTCGATGAAAATGGTCTTAAACGATTTGGTTCGACTCACAAATGAAGAATCCGTGATCAAAATCGATTCTGTCCGGCCGGTTGTAGGCACGATAACTCTCGAATGAAAATAGTTACAGGATTGAAATTTGAAGGGTAGGTTTGGAGCGTAAATATCTTGGACGAGTTCGTTAACGGGCGGAATCCACCGAGCAGTTTCGGAGTTATGACCGTTTTTAGTAAAAACATTTTTTAAGAATATTTTCGGAACCGATCACTCGATCTCTCTGAAATTTAGCATCAAATAGTAGAATCATGACCTCTATATGCATGCGAAGTTTTGTATTGATCGGATTGCCGTAATGTGGCAAAAAAAATTTCAAATATTTTTAAATTTTGTTTTCTCAACAACTCTCAAACAGAACTTATTGAGAAAAAAAATGTTATCCCAGATTGGAACTGAATAATGCTCAATATTATTGTACAATATTATTGCTCAATATTATTGTACAATATTTTGATTTGTGCAATATAATTGATGGTGTGTGCGATGTTGAAAGGTTGCGCAATATATTGCACAACCATGAATATCGCCTCCATACGATACCATTTTTTTTCTTTTCAGATGCTCTGTCCTTGATAAAAATAATTTAATTTAAATTGCTTCATATCGCAGTACCAAAATTTTATCACCCAGTATCTGAAAAGTTAAGACTTATGAGACATACGTTTATAGGAAGTTCTTTTCTTAAAATGAGTCATAGAATCACACCCTTAAATATTAGCATGTCTTTAAGGAACACCTTTATCATAAAGGGTCCGCCATCTAACGTTTTTTTTTCAACTAGTGCTCATTTCGTGAATGGTAACACTTAGCTCATTGATTAAAAAATTTAAATTTAATCTTTGACTTAGCTCATGTCTGATTTGACAGATAATTAGTTTTATCCTTCCGCTGAACGAATATGGTTGTGTATACGCTTGAACAACGCTGGGAAATATTGCGACATTACTTTGAAAATCATGATAATGTTGCAGAATGTGTGCGAAAATTGCGTACGGATTTTGGAAGAAGAGAAGCACCGTCAGCTCCGTATGTTCGTTATCTTGTGAAAAAAGTGAAAGAAACTGGCATCCTCATCGATAAACCAAAGCGTGAAAAGCCAAAAAGTGCGTACTCCCGTGAATATTGCTGCTGCGGCAGAAAGTGTGCGTGAAGCGCCATCAACATCAATTCACCGTCGTTCTCAAGAATTAAACATTTCGGAGACATCATTGAGACGAATTTTGCATAAAAACCTTGTTATGACGCCATACAAAGTCCAATTGGTTCAGGAGTTGAAGCCAACTGACCATCCAACGCTTCGCTAAGTGGGCCTGCGATCGACTTACAGAAGATGCCGATTTTGCCAAAAAAAATATCTTTTCAGATGAAGCTCATTTTGTTCTTGGCGGGTATGTAAACAAGCAGAATTGTCGCATTTGGGTCACAGGAAACCCGCACGCAAACATTGAAAAGCCGATACACCCAAAACGAGTCACTGTTTGGTGTGGATTTTTCTTTGAAAATGAGCAAGGAGTGGCTGTTACAGTCAATGGCGATCGTTATCGGGCCACGTTGAACGAATTTTTGTTCACAAAAATTGAAGAGGAGGATATTGGCAATATTTGGTTTCAACAGGACGGCGCTACGTGCCACACAGCCGAAGCTACACTCGATGTTTTGCGCCCTGTTTTTAAAGATCGCATCATTATCAGCCGCAGAGACAATTGACGCTTTAAAGAACAATATTCGTGAAGCCATTGGTGAAATACAGCTGCACACAATCGATAATGTGCTGAAAAATTGGACCGATCGTGTAAGCTACTGCATGGCCAGCCGAGGCAGCCATTTGTATTTTAAAATAAAAAAAGAAATTTGGGATAATATTCAGTAGTTTTTTTATTGCATTTAAAAAAAAAAGTTATTTGGCCGACCCGTTATATATATATATAATTTTTATTCTTTAAGGGTTACACTCGCGTACCAAATAACAAACTTTTATTCAGTTCAAATCTGGGAGACCCTATATAACATTTTTTTACATCAAAAAGAGCGCAATTTAAAATACTAATCCACCTGCCCGAGCATATTCACAACAAAAAAAACTGTCTTTGATATGCTGAATTTATTCCAAGTTAGAGACTCGCACAGTATATTCTGTCCCAAAAATGAGACAAAGTAACATTGCATTGGATTTGCTGTGAAAATACAACTTAAACCGAAATCGATAATCGTTTCCGGTGTTTTATAGCCTTTCAACTTAATAGCAATTCGACTTGAATGTATTCGACTACAAAGGGTATTTGATACCGTGGAAAATAATATCGTATTATTGATATCCGGATAGATTAAGGATCTCAGAGGATAATAATTGATTATTCATAAAAAAAATTGGTTCAAACCCTGTGGACAGGAGCTTTGGCGCTCTTGTTCAAACTTTGACAAATCATATCTCCGAATGTATTGCTTTCTCAGAGTTGGGAATGATATCAATGGATTCTTATGATAGAACTGAATCATAAATTCAAATAATAGTTTATTTATCAAGATTAAATGAGCAATCTTTAATGCTTCGAAAATTATTATGTAAAATAATAAGGAAAGTATCATCGAAATGTCTAGAGCAAGGCTAGAGACAATCATAGCAGATTGTCCATTTATTCATGTTATTTGAGTAGGTAGAAACTGACGAACAAATTATTTTAATAGTTCAAAATATATTAATTAGATACAATCGTCTTTTCATAATTCAACACATTATTCTGTACTATGAACCTTAACTCAAGAAAAATTATTTGATACACAAATGTAGATCCATATTTCAGCATTTTTTTGCTAGCAACATTATGAAAATACTGTATATAGGAACATGTCTTACTACTTAAGGAAGTAAAAGGTAATATTAACCTTAGTGGTCAGCGAACAGTAATTTGTTCTGATGATTCCATTATGTTCTTCTTTCCTATTGCCTTCATAAACTACATCATTAAAATGATCCAATTCTAAATCTCCCGAAACATCATCCCGAATTTATACATAAATTATTTAATATGCAACCAGTCAATATTGTTTTCGGTTTCAAAACAGTCTTGTATATATTCACAAAATCAAGAATCGGATACTTGTTTTTCAAACTACGAATTGACATGACTCTAATAGCTAGATAAGATGACATTTATGAACAGTGAACACAGACAAATAGAATTTGCATTCTGTGAATACATAGAACTACGATGTATTATTGAAATTTTGAAAAATCATATCTCCGAAAGTATTAGCTTGTTAGAGTTAAAAATGATATCATTGGATTCTTATGATAGAACTGCATCTTTAAAAAAATGAATTCAAAAGTTGTAATGTAAAAACAAAATTTTTTTTTTCGTTACTCCGAAAATGATTTTGCCGAATAACGAACTTAACCGAGATATTTATCTCTCAAACCTCTGAAAATTTCAATTGTCTAGCTCATTCCGTTCGAGAGTTATCGTGTTAACGGCCGGATTTCAACCATGGATTCTTGATCAGTGAGTCGAACCAAATCGTTTAAGACCATTTTCAGCCAAAATTTTGAAAATTACAGACATTTGGGCAAATTGATAAGCACTCTGTTCCAAGGAACAAGAGCGCCAAAAATCCAAAAGATAAATTCAGTGAGTTTAATAGGACTGTCCTAATCACGAGGGTGAGGTTTACAGACTCGCCTTCGGCTCGTTTCGTAAATCATCCGAGTGATTAACAATAAGCGAGTAGAACACTATACTTCGTCCACGTCAATCCATTCTCTTCTGAATAAATATATTATATTGTATCATTATACTGATTCCTCCTAGGTCTTCCCCAAGGAGACCCCTCATAAGCTCTCGAAGAGATTGAGCGAGTAAGGAGAATCAGTTGTGTTATGTGTAGGCTTTGTTACTGTAACCTTACGCCACCTTAGACACATCACTGTTAATTTTTGACCCAACAGTGAATGGTGGCGATTACCGTGACTAGAAAATTTCTTTCCTACCCTCGGAATTGAACTAGGAGCTTCCGCTCCCAAGTCAAGTGCTCTCCAACTGAGCCAACCGCATACTAACAAATTTATTTATTAAATAATATCGAATTTATTAAATCGAATGCTCCCTCACATGACATTTCACATAACCTCATTTAATGCTGTATTTGTCACCTGCAATAACTAGTTAAATAGTTAAAACTCAATTATACAGTGCGCGTCCAAATTATGGAACAAATTCATTTTCTCAGAAGAAAAATATTTGGCATCAAAATCCTGAAACAGGTCAATTTTTGTTTCACTTTTACCAAATTCTTATGCATTTTTGTCGGATTTTTGTTGCACCCTGTGCCATCCCCATCAACCCTCAACAAAGTGCACATACTGAAAACCTCTTCGAACTAACTATTTTTCAAAAAAGAAAAATGTTTTCTTGAAAATTTCTGCACGCCAGTAAAGAAGATACAAAGACCTTGCCAAAAAAATACCACATGACCCACTTTCCCTATTCAAAAAATTTAGAGGGTTGATGGGGATGGCACAGGGTGCAACAAAAATCCTTCAAAAATGCATAAAAATTAGGAAAAAGTGAAACAAAAATTGACCTTTTTCAGGATTTTGTTGCCAAATATTTTTCTTCTGAGAAAATGAATTTGTTCCATAATTTTGACGCGCACTATACAGGGTGAGTCTTTGACCACTGCATTAATTTTAACCAAAGATTCCTCTCATCAAATGAAACACTTTTTTCATTTAACATTTTTCCAAATTCAGCTCAGGTAAAAAGATACAGGATGTTGAAATTCTGAAAAATCAGTTTTTATTTTGTAGCTTTGACATCCTTTTTTCGAATAAAATGAATATTGGCGTAAAGTTTCCTATAACTATGATACATATTTTCCAAATATTAGTTATTTTCTACTTCTACTGGTTTTCTAGTTATGGACTCGTGGATTCATAGAACTAAACGAAATTAGCATAAAGAAAGCATATAAAGTTTTTCTTGAGTCATTTCAAGAATATTCCATCGTTTTAGAACATTATATTATTCTGCATCATTTCTCCTTAAACGCACCGTTTTCGAGATATTCTTCATTGAATGTTTTAAAATGGAAAACTCCAGAAATTTCACTACTTTTATGGATCCGTCCCTGAGCGTTGGAATCCCGAATCAAGCTGTAAACCACGTTACCATGCCTTATTCTCGTCCGCCAACAATGTCATAGATAATTTATATGCGGGAGTGTATTAGCACATTGTGAAATCTTTAAACGCATGTAACTTTTTACCTGAGCCGAATCTGGAAAAATGGTAAATGAAAAAAGTGTTTCATTTGATGAGAGGAATCTTTGGTTAAAATTAATGCAGTGGTCAAAGACTCACCCTGTATATCGATATTGCTAATTCTCAAACTAAAATGAAGGCACGGAATCAGAACTTACTACATTATCTCATCTCATTTCCACACTTGAATTATTGGCGCTCTTGTTCCTCAGAACAGAATGCTTATCAATTTGCCCAAATGTCTGTAATTTTCGAATTTTTGGCTGAAAATGGTCTTAAACGATTTGGTTCGACTCACTGATCAAGAATCCGTTGTCGAAATCAAATCTGTCCGGCCGTCCATTAACACGATAACTCTCGAACGGAATGATCTAGACAGTTGAAATTTTCAGAGTAGTTTTGGGAGATAAATATCTCGGCTGAGTTCGTTAGTGGGTAAAATCAGCCGGATGGTTTCCGAGTAACGAAAAAAAAATTTTGTATTCTTTCTCATTACAAATATAGTAAGTTTATCAAATTGACTTCAGAATATCTTCAGTGAAAACAAAACTGGAATATTGGCTAGTTTCAATTGATATAATATAATATTCAGAGTAAATTTGAGGAATGCATATCTAGAATAAGTTATTTATTTAATTTTAATTCAGTTTCTTTTATGATGCAGTTCTATTATAAGAATACCCTAAAAATTACCCAAAAATTTGAAATTGTTTTATATCCCTTAGTTATGTTTATATATATTAGAATATAGTTTATATGCTATTTTGATGTTTTATTCTCTACAAATTTTGTTCCAAATCGCTTCAGCCACTATATTCAATTCGATGCCCTAAAATTATCTTGATAGAATTTCAATCAATTTTCATATTAAAATTAATTCTATGCTAACCAAGCGGAAACGAAATATACATCATCAATGTGAATGAAAGCCGTAGAGGACACTGATTCAACATCCTTCACACGTAACTATCGAAGATGTATCGCCAACGAATTTTTTAAATAAGAAATTGTTTCGTATTTCAGGCTTTTTTGCCATAACAACAATAGAGGTAGTAAAATGCGATAATTGAATGCTATTACTCATTTTAGAAACCCATTTCGGTAATAAGGTAGGTAGCTAATTATAATTCAATTACATGTGAATTATTATCCTGCGTTTACATAGGTGTTAAATCAATGGTCCCGTTGTTGAGCAACATTCCAGTCCGCAGTCTTTCATTTTTTTCCTTGTAGGTATACCAAATATAATATATACATATATCTACGACTATTACAAACATTTTATATATACATGGTGTCCCGAAATGAATACACCACAATTTGGTCACAGATTCTTGAGGCGAAATCAGGAGATTAAATGGTTTCTTTCTGGGTTTTATCTCCCAAACTCCTAAAAATATTTATAAAATAACAAATTAATTATTTTGTGATTTGCTTTTGCGTAAGAAACACAAGATATTTGTCAGAAGCAATCAATCGAACAATGTTGCCTAACAAATAACAACAAAACAACATCAACGAAGAATCAACTATATCGTAACGTTTCGGAGTCTATATCAGACTCCTTCGTCAGACGCTTAACGAAAAATCTTCAGAATTATTTAGTTCATCGTTATTCTTAAATTTGAGGTCACAGAATAACGATCAACAAAATAATTCTGAAGATTTTTCGTTAAGCGTCTGACGAAGGAGTCTGATATAGACTCCGAAACGTTACGATATATGTAGTTGTTTCTTCGTTGATGTTGTTTCGATGTTATTTGTTAGGAAACATTGTTCTATTGATTGATTCTGACAAATATCTTGTGTTTCTCACGCAGAAGCAACCCACAAATTAATTAATTTTTCATTTTATAGATATTTTTCAGAGTTTGGGAGAGAAAACACAGAAAGAAACCATTTAATGATGAATATACCTCCCACAGTATCCTTTAATGATTACTTGAAATTAGGAGACCCTTATTTTTTGATTTTTGAAATTGAAATTTTCAGGGTAGGTGGCATATCTCAATACGACGGACAAGTTCGTTAATGGCTATAATCGGCCCAATGGTTTCCGAGTAATAATTTTGTTTTCAACCAATACAAGTCCGACCGAATTGAAACTTGGTGAGTAGTTGTACAATACAAACCTAAGGAAGTTTGTGAAATATTGTGAGCATCGTATCTATAGAAAATTTGAAAAAAAAATTATTTATGTCACGATAACCTGAGAACGGAAAGAGATAGCGACTTGAAATTTTCAAGTTTGGTTGTGCATCTGAATGCGACTTTTGAGTTCATTTATAGGCATAATCGGCCAAATGGTTTTGGAGTTCTACCCATCTGAATTATGGTTGTTATTTCCTCAGTAACTCGAAAAATACAAATCCGATCCAATTCAAACATTGTTATTAGTTGTAGAATGCCAACGCGAAAATCCTCGCGAAATTTCGTGAGGATCCTACACCAGAAAATTTGTAAAAAATCATTGAAAAAAATGTTATATATCAGAAACTATTCGTCTGACATAGCTGAAATTTTGCAAGAGCCTTCAGAATGTAACTCTACTGCCAAGTTCCAAGTTTGAACACGATCAGATATATATTGTTGGAGAGCAGCCTTGTGTGAGTTCAGTAGCTGGATTGG
The DNA here is from genome assembly GCA_937662695.2 of Halyzia sedecimguttata. NCBI lineage: Eukaryota > Metazoa > Arthropoda > Insecta > Coleoptera > Coccinellidae > Halyzia > Halyzia sedecimguttata. The sequence goes on from OW569413.2 coordinate 88,326,688, forward strand.
TGACCGTAGCCTCGATAACTTTTGAACGAAAGACGTAGGGGTAGGTTGCGTATCCGAATGGGAGAGTTAAGTTAGTTTTTGGACATAATCGGTCCAACGGTTTCGGAGTTATAGCCACTTGGAATAGTATTTCCTCGATAACTCAAAAAATAAAGACTTGATCGTATTGAAGCTTGGTAACTAGTTGAAAAATATCGAGATAAAGACATGTATAACGTTTTGTGAGAACCGTAGAACATACGCGCAAAAGATTCTGACTTCAGTCAGTGCCTGAAACAATTTGTTTCAAACGGACCCCCAATGAAATTAATTGGTGATCCCTGTTCTATAGCATTGAACATTGTAACTACATTTTAGGTGAAGCATCACGTAAACTTACAGCCAATTACTCGAACCAAATACTTAATTAACTGAGAAAAGCATTAGTAGATTGGGGAAAGCAGTAATTTACTGCTTTATTTGGCGCTCTAGTTCCTCGGAACAGAGTGCTTATCAATTTACCCAAATGTCTGTAATTTTCGAATTTTTCGATGAAAATGGTCTTAAACGATTTGGTTCGACTCACTGATCAAGAATCCGTGGTCGAAATCGATTCTGTCCGGCCGGTCTGGCCGGGCGGCCGTAGGCACGTAACTCTCGAACGAAAGGAGTTAGAGGATTGAAATTTGCAAGGTGGGTTTGGAGCGTAAGGATCTCAGACGAGTTCGTTAATGGGCGAAATCCATCAAGCGGTTTCGGAGTTATGGCCAATTTGAGTAAAAACATATTTTATGAATATTTCCGAAACATCTATCTGAAATTTAGCATCAAATTGTAGAATCATGACGTTTATACGCATGTGGAGTTTTGTATTGACCAGGTTACCGCAAAGTGTCAAAAAAAATTTTTGAAAATTAAAAAAAAAAAATTTCTACAATAACTCTCGAACGGAATGAGCTAGGCAGTTGAAATTTTCAGAGTAGGTTAGGGAGATGAATATCTCGGTTAAGTTCGTTATTGGGCAAAATAGGCCACATGGTTTCGTAGTAACGAAAAAAAAAATTTTTTTTAAGTAACAAATTTCAAATTCAATTTTAATTTAAGATGCAGTTCCATCATAAAAATCCATTGATATCATTTTCAACTCCAACAAGCTAATACTTTTGGAGATATGATTTCTCGAAATTTTAATAATGAATCGTACTTCTATGTTTTCACAGAATGCTATAATTATTCTATCTAAGCTTTATTATATGCTCTGTGTTCATACTCGTACATGTCATCCTGTTCTATAAGAGAGAGTCAAATTCATTTCAGCTATTTTAATTTGATTTCTTCCATGGTGCAGTTCTCATTAGCAGATTGCTCATTTAATCTTGATAAATAAACTATTATTTGAATTGAATTTCCTTTATGATACAGTTCTATCATAAGAATACATTGATTTAATTCTCAACTCTGAGAAATCAATACTTTCGGAGATTTAATTTGTCTGTTTGAACTAGAGCGCCAGAAAGCTCCTGTCCACAGGGCTTGAACCAATTTTTTTATTCTTTATTTTTGACAACAAATATTTAACCTTTGTGCAATGCACACTGCATTTTTAACGGGGTTTCTTCTTGGGAGTGCGAGGAAGTTCTCGAGTTTTCATGAATTTCTTTCCACATTCTCCACTTATTACATTCAGTTTCTGTTCAAGGTATCACTTGAATAGAAGCCGGAAAGGGATGCATAAAAGATGTTTCCGATCAAATATACCGAAACGATTCTCTTTCCCTTGTCAGCGGCTTTTCCGCAAACTTTTGGAAGAGAGAAATCGTGCTTTCAGCTTGATTGGGATATTTTTCTCGAGAGATTCACCCAATGGAACACGAAAGCGCACTTTTGTTCTACCAGAAGTCGATTTCAAGGCATTGCAGAACTCTAGATTTGAGTCCGTTTAACAAACATCTTAAAAATAATGGCTAAGATTGGTCTGAATGACGTTTTATGGCATGTTTGATGTAAGACTTCTGGATTTTCAGATAACTTCAATTATGTCATAAAATATGCCTAAATTTTTCAATGATTTATGTCGAGTATATCATATTGAAAAATGTGGAAATGCCCTTTGAACAGGAGCTATGGCGCTCTTGTTCAAACTTTGACGAATCATATCTACGAATGTATTGGCTTCTCAGAGTTGGCAATGATATAAATGGATTCTTATGGTAGAACTGCATCATAAAATAAATTAAATTGATAAAAGTGTCGAGATATTTATTCCTCAAATCTACTCTGAAAATTATATTATATAAATTGAAACTTAGCCAGTATACCGGTTTTGTTTTTACTGGAGATATACTGAACCCAATTTGAGTAACTTACCAAAGTATATATTTTCATCATCACATGGATTATCTAAGTGCATTATATTATTACCTAAAAATTATAATATCCTATAATCCTCATAATTCTAAGATAGCTAAGGTTATTTCATTGGTCATTTTGCATTAAATCATACTTTGTTTTCGAGAAGAGGAGGGGTATTTTATACCATGTGTAACGAATCAGAAAAAAAATTCACATGTCTTTTATAGGTAGATAAGATGACATGTATGAACTCAGATCATATAATAATTCATTGATAGAGTAATTACAGCATACTGTGAAAACTTAGAAGTACGATTCATTATTTAAATTTTGAAAAATCATATCTTCGAAAATATTAACTTATTTGAGTTGAAAGTGATATCGATATATTTATATGATGAAACTGCATCTTACATATTTTTTTCTTTTTTCCAAAACCATCAGGCCTATTTTGTCCAATAACGAATTTAACCGAGATATTTATCTCCCAAACCCCCCCTGAAAATTTCAACTGTCTAGCTCATTCCATTCGAGAGTTATCGTGTTTACGTCTGGCTTGACCAGCCGGCCGGATAGAATCGATTTTGACCACGGATTCTTGATCAGTGAGTCGAACCGAATCGTTCAAGGCCATTTTCGTCCAAAAAGTCGAAAATTAGAGACCAAAAACTATTTATTTACACGCTTGTTGCACCAATGTTCATAAAACATGCAGGCCTTGGGGGTATCAACTTTTGGTTAATTCGAGAAATTCAAAATAAGGAAAATAAAAGCACTTTATTTGGTCTTAACTGACAAATTTTTCTTTTGTGTCGATTTTTTTTCAATTTTACGAAGTGACTGTTGCAGAATTGTGAAAAAAGTTCTTACAACAAATTTAAAAAATGTATTCTTCATGTAAGATTACCACATTGCCAAAAAAACAAGATGAAGAAATTATTCCTCCTGGGTGTAGCAATTCTAACGCCAGTAATGTCACTGAGTATAATAATTAATCATAGACAAATTTTTAGTTTCTTCTATGATTTGATATTCCTCACCTGTAGGGATCCTGCAGTTCTTCAGTAACAAAATTCAAGAAGTTCCAACCTCCAAATGCAAAAAGTCCTGAGTAAAAACCCAATGCAATGTTCGTGAGTTCGAAATTTCCCTCGAAAGAATTGCTATAATTATGTGAACTACCTGAAAAATACAATAAATAATTTAGAATTGAAATCGATACTATTCGCCGTATTCACAAAGCATTCAATCTCCGTTAAGTCCTAACTGAGGTTCTCAGTTAAGGATAAATTGGGGATAATAAGGGACAATAAGGGGTAAAGGTGGTAAAACAGGCCAGTTCCACCACCGTTGAATACGTTAACTGAGGTTGCGATTCATATTTATCCTTAACTGAGGACCTCAGTTAGGACTTAACGGAGATTCAAACACTTAAAAATGCTTTGTGAATACGGCGGAATATGAGTCAGATACTCGATGAGCAATCGATAGAATATGGTTGAACCTTGTCAATTCTCATGTGTGTCAGTTCATACTAAATATGGCGGAGACGAGTAGTAGTATAGAGTATAGTATAGTACTATAGAGATTCATACAAATTTGATGGAATTCCTGTGAAATATAGACACATGTAATATACGGGGTGTTCCCACAGAGATGCTAAATAGTTTATAAAATGAATTTAAATACAAATTGCAAATGCTCTTTATATTTTAGCGCGCATGTTCTGGAAAACATCGCGTAATCATTTTGTCCAAATGTCGATAATTTTCGAATTATTTGCCGAAAATGGTCTCAATCTATTGGTTTCGATTACCTGATGGAGAATTCGAGGACAAATTTGATTCAGTCCGGCCGGCCGCCCGTTGCCACGATAACTTGAGAACGGAAAGAGATAGCGACTTTTCAGGGTAGGTTGTGCGTCCCAATACGACAGGCAAGTTCGTTAATGGGCATAATCGGCCCATTGTTTTCAACCAATACAAATTTGATCAAATTGAAACTTGGTGAGTAGTTGTAGAATACAAACATAAGGACCTTTGTCAAATTTTGTGAGAATCGTATCACTAGAAAAATAAAAAAAATATTATTTATGTCACGATAACCTGAGAACGGAAAGAGATAGCGATTTGAAATTTTTAAATTATGTTCTGCATCTGAATGCGACATTTAAGTTCGTTTATAGTCATAATCGGCCAAATGGTTTTGGAGTTATGCCCATCTGAAATTTAGATGTTATTTCCTCAATAACTCGAAAAACCCAAAACTGATCCAATTCAAACATAGTTATAAGTTGAATAATGCCAACGCGAAAATTCTTGCGAAATTTTGTGAGGATCGTACCACTAGAAAATTTTAAAAAAATAATTGAAAATAATTCTTTATATCAGAAACTATTCGTCCGACATCGCTGAAATTTGAAATTTTGCTGGAGCCTTCATAACCTAACTCTAGTGCCAAGTTCCAAGTTTGAACACGATCAGATCTATATTGTTGGAGATCCGAGCAGCCCTGTCTGAGATCAGTAGCTGGATGGGTTGTCTCAATAACTTTCGAACGAAGGATATAGGGACTTGCAATTTTCAGGGTAGGTTGCGCATCCAAATAGAAGAGTTAACTTCCTTTTTGGGCATAATCGGCCCAAAGGTTTCGGAGTTATATCCACCTGGAATATTATTTCCTCTATAACTAAAAAAATATAGGCTCGATCGAATTGAAGTTTGATAACTATGAAGTTGTAGAATATCGACATAAAAACGTGTGAACAATTTTTGAGAACCGTACCCCTAGAGAATTTCAAAAAAATTACGAAAAGAAAAATTGGTTTAAGCTCTGACGTGAAGTCAGGAGCGCGAATGTTCTATTGTCCATTCTCCTGTATTGGACATTAGAACATACGCGCAAAAACTTCACGTCAGTGCTTTCAGCAATATTATTATTTATATAATATATTTTTAAATAGTTATTCATTATGTATTTGAAATACCAAATGCAAAATACGTATTTCCAATATACACCATTAAAAAAAAATATTTTTATAGTTTGATCTTTTTGGGCGTATGTTCTAGGGGAACATCGTCCTATCATTTCGTCCAAATGTCTGTAATTTTCGAATTTCGAGCTGAAAATTGGCTAATAGACTAATTCGGACTCCCTGATCACGAATCCGGTGTCAGATTTTAGGGTGCCGTCCGGCCGGCCTTCCGGCCGTAGGCACGATAACAGGAGCACCGAAGGTCCTATCGACTTCAAACTTTCAGGGTAGGTTTCTGATCAAAATGCGACGGTTAAGTTCGTTAACGGGCAAAATCGGCCGGACGGTTTAGGAGTTATAGACATTTCAAATTTTGAGGTTATTTCCCTGATATTTCAGGAACTAAAGAAGATGTTGAATCGAAACTTGGTAGTCAGTTCGAGGATATAAACGCGCAACTTTTGGCAAAATTCTGTTATGATCGAAATGTTGGTAACTTTTAAAAAAATATTTCTTTTAATTTTTTCGAAAAAAAAATTTTTTTTTCGTGAACTATTCATCAGATTGCAACAAAAACTTGTACTAACGTCAATTGTAGTATTTTGCAACATTGTGCAAAATTTTGGCTCTATACGATTTCAATTTCTGGAGATATAAGACAAAATGTGTCAAATTTCCTGGGTCTCTCTCAGTATTTTCATCGATTATTATATAATAATCTCAATAATATTAAGGTATTCAACATGATACTGCTTTTTTTCTTTACTGGTCAGTACGGGCCACAAGGAAGATGAACATGCGCCCAATAGCTCCTGTCCACAGGGCTTGAACCAATTTTTTTAATTAAATAGTACCCAAGCTGGCAATTTAAGTATGCAGGTAATTGAAGTAGAGGAGAGGTATCGATAAGCTTGGAAATTATATACCGCTGAAATTACGCATTAACCTCCAAGCCTCCATTATACAACCGAGTACCGAATTTAGCTCGATCGAATTTTTATGAGACGTGAATAGACAATGGAACATGCGCGTAAAAGCTCCTGACTTCACGTCAGTGCTTTTAAAGAATTTTTTGAGATTATATTGAACCAAAATTGGTATAACATTTTAAGCGATCGCACTGTAGTCCATTCAATAAACTCTAACCATAAGTTCGCAAACTGAATATTCATATTATTCATCAAGCTACATACCTAATCATATCTTCCAACGAACGACTTATCATATAAGGTTCAATATTCATATCTCCCGCACGGTAACAAAAGGTTTATTATATAATCAAAATTGACAAACAATTCGGTTATTCGAAGCATTCTGACAATGTACTTGATTCTTGAAAGAGAACAGTTTTTATTCGGTGTTATCAAAAGGTGTAGGTAATTTTATGAATCACATTTTTTTCATTATCAGCAGTGAGGTTTATGCCTTCAGACCGCAATTACTTAAACCCATATAGCTTTTACTATCACCTTTGAAGTTATTTAATGGTTACTTTCTGGGTTTTCTCCCCAAACTCTGAAAAATATCTATAAAGTAAAAATGTATTATTTTGTGAATTGCTTCAGCTTTAGAAACACAATATATTTGGTCCGGATATTAAAGGTTAGAAATTCATAAATCCATGCATTTTGCTATACAGGCTGTCCTGAAATATATGCAACAAAATTTAACAGTAGATTCTTGAGGAAAATTTAGGGAACCCCTATTTTTTATTTTTGTGAAATGGGGCCCCGTTGCGGAGTTACAGACCTCTGAATTTTGCCCATCAGAATAGTTTTATATCAATATCTCAGAACATTTTTGCATATTACATGCCAAATTTCACACACGGGGGTTCTGAAATATGATAAATTAGACACTGATACCTTTTTTGGCATGGTGCCCCCTTAAGACTCTTTTCCTTGGGCCCCCTTGTCTTTGCAGCCCGAAATCTTTCCAAGGGTATTTTTATTTCTCCAAATTCATTATGCCATAGGAAAGCCCGGGTTGTTGGTAAATATTTTTGTCTCTTGCATTTTTTCGAGTAAAACGGCATTAGTTTATTTGTTTAAATCTAATAAAGCTTTACAAAAACAACTTATTGAATCCTATGTTCATTTTCAATTATGCGTTAAGCTAGTATCAAGATCACAACTTCAGGGACGGAAGTCCTTCTTTCTTCTGAGGATTCTAACAACACATAATAATCATGCAATATCAGGACAAATATCACAAGGTTGGATATTCGGCTCCTACGATTGACTACAAATCCCGATATGCATGATGTTACATTATGCCGTATTACTCGAAAACGACTCATTTTACGAAAAAAATGCAACAGACAAAAATTTTTACAAAAACCCACACTTTCCTATGAAATAATAAATTTGGAGAAATAAAAATACGCTAACAATATTTTCGGGCTACAAAGACAAGGGGGCCCAAGGAAAAGTGTCTTAAGGGGGCATTATGCCGAAAATGGTAACACTGTCAGATTTATCATATTTCAGAACCCCCATATATAAAATTTGGTATGTAATATGCACCAATGTTCTGAGATATTGACATAAACCGATTTTGGGGGGGGGGACAAATTCAGAGGTATCGTTACTCCGAAATGGGGGCCCAGATGGGGGTATAACTCGGAAACCGTTTGGCCATATGTCCAACAACAACCTTAACTGCCACATTCAGATGCTCAACCTACCCTGAAAAATGCAAGTCGCAATCTCTTTCCGTTCAGACGTTATCGTGGCAACGTTCACCCATCCAGCTACTAAACTCGCCTAAGGCTCCTCGGCTTCCAATATTTTTCAATATCTCCAACAATATAGATCCGATAGTGTTCAAATTTAGAACTAGGCTGCAAAATTAGGTTTTGAAAGCTTTTGCAAAACTTCAGCAATGTCAGACGAATAGTTTCTGACACAGAATTTCTTTTTTAATTTTTGAGTGATACAATCCTCACGAAATTTCGCAAAAATTTGCATGTCGACATTCTACCAATTACCAAGTTTAAATTGAATCAGATTTGTATTTTTTGAGTTATTAATTGAGGAAATAACAACAATATTTCAGATGAGTATAACTCCGAATCTATTTGGCCCATTAACGAACTTAACCGTCGCATCCGGATGCGCAACCTACCCCAAAATTTGCAAATCGCTATCTCTTTTTGCTTCTACAAAGTAAAAAATTATCTTACCTCTCGGGCCATGATAAATACTCAAAATTTTATCATAGAGAGTCCTTCAAGCGTGTTGCTTTCAGAATTCTCTATTTCAAAATTATCTCGGTATTATCAAGGCCCTAGGGGAATTACTACTCAAAACATTCAATAATGAAGATATGAATTCTTTACTTTATCCATACACTGTATAATGATATTGAATTATTTTCAATCTGAACTATCACAAGTTCTCGATATTGTAATTTTTTTGACACAAAAGTTCATCATCTGAGGAGATGCAAACAATGAACTATTAAAGATCTATTATGTCTCTGAATGAATGCATTATTCTACTTCATCCTCACAAGTTCAACAGATTATTATTTATGTTAATTACCCGTGATCATGTGATAGATCCCTGCAATGATTATGATGAAGAGGGCCAGCAGCTTTGCAACTGTGAATACATCCTGGATTCGCATAGCCCATCGCACGCTTAGACAATTCACCGCAGTCAGAAGACCTGAAACAGAAAACAAAGGACTGCTAATAGGAATTATGAGATGAGTTTCTGTTCACTGAATGCTTCGTTAGGAAGACATTCTAGCGTAACGATATTCGTGGAATAAGATTTTCACGAATTAGGGTGCGTGTAAGATCAGTAATTGATATTATTCACAGAATCTCCAGAGAAATTAGGAGACCCCCATTTTCAATTTTTGCCTGAAGGTAAACTGTTTGATCAGTTTACCTTCAGTCCCTGAAGGAAATAACTTGATTATCGAAACGCGTGTTAGATAATGAAATGTGTTAGTGTTGGTGTAGTGGTAGTGTAAACTGTGTTCAGTATAAGCCATCATCAACAGTTCCAAAAAATTCTCAACTTTGACGAAACCGTTTGATCGATTAAGCCCATTGCCGATATGAATACCCTGAAAATTGCCACTACCTTTTTTCGTTCGAAAGTAATCGTAGCAATGGCCGGCCGGACTGAATCCAATTTGACTTCAAATTCTTTATCAGTGAGTCGAACCTAATCATTTGAGACCATTTGCGCGCAAAAGTTGAATCAATAATTTAAATTATTCTAATCTAATTCCACATCTTTTTGTCGATATTCTACAACTAGTTACCAAGCTTCAATTCGATCGAGTCAATACTTTTTGAGTTATCGAGGAAATAATATTTCAGGTGGGTATAACTCCGAAACCGTTGGGCTGATTATGCCCAAAAACGAAATTAACTCTCCCATTCGGATGCGCAACCTACCCTGAGTATTGCAAGTCCCTATCTCCTTTCGTTCGAAAGTTATCGAGGCAACGGTCACCCATCCTGCTACTGAACTCACACAAGGTTGCTCTCCAACAATATAGATCCGATCGTGTTCAAACTTGGAAATTGGCAGTAGCGTTAGGTTCTGAAAGCTCTCGCAAAATTTCAATGATGTCGGACGCGTAGTTTGTCTTGCATTTTTCGAGTTAATGAAGAAATAACAACCAAATTTCAGATGGGTATAACTCCAAAACTGTTAAGCCGATTATGCCTATCTCAAACTCAAATATCGCATTCAGATGCACAACGTAACCTGAAAATTTCAAGTCGCTATCTCTTTCCGTTCTCAGGTTATCGTGACATAAATAATATTTTTTAATGATTTTTTTTTAATTTTCTACTGCTACCCTTCTCATAAAATTTCACAAACGTTCTTAGGTTTCTATTCTACAACTACTCACCAAGTTTCAATTCGATCGGATTCGTATTGGTTGAAAACAAAATTATTACTCGGAAACAATTGGGCCGATTATGTCCATTAACGAACTTGTCCGTCGTATTGGGATGCGCCACCTACCCTGAAAATTTCAAGTCGCTATCTCTTTCCGTTATAAAGTTATCGTGGCGACGACCGGTCGGACGGACAGAATCAAATTTAACCTCGAATTCTTCATCATGGAGTCGAACCCAATCGTTTGAGACCCTTTTCGGCAAAAAAATCGAAAATTACAGACATTTGGGCAAAATGATAACGCGATGTTCCCTAGAACATACGCGCAAAAATCTTAGCTACCACCAGCTTTTATGTCTTTAACTATTAGATTCATTCGTGATATTTGATAGACAAATTTCAGGCGAACACTCGCTTGACGTTAGGAGCTTCATTTACTGGAGTTGTGTTGGAGGTGTTGACAGGAAGTCCCCTCATCATCAGGAACCCAAGATCAGAGGTTTTGCCGAAATCAAGTATTCTATAGAATATAAAACAACAAAGATTGAAAAAGCGTAATTGAGTTATTATCCTTAAGAATTTTCATTACCTACAATTTTTAACCGATCCACTACGAAAAAGTTAATTCTGAGGAGGTTGGAAAACAGTTATTTAGACGCATTTATATTTATATCGACATTTAAAACCATTCGTTGGCCAAAAAGATTCAAATGTGGTATATTGGACTATTTTGATTAATTGAAACGAATATCTTCGAGATCAGAGATGTAGAAGTAGATTTGTTTTCTACTGAATGAGGGTTTTACTTGTAAAATTGATTTCAAATCGTTATTTAAGCGCAATATTGGCTCGAAAAGCGTAAAATATATATATTAAACCACAACCTACTATAGGTACTCTGTAGAGGGCTGTGATTAAACGTATTCTAATGAATTTGCCTTTCTGGACGTTTAATGAACGATATTTTTCATTATATCTCAAAAAAATTACAATACTTTCATTTAACAAGGGAATAATTGGCGTACCAAAACGTTTGAGACCATTTTCAGCCAAAAATTCGAAAATTATAGACATTTAGGCAAATTGATAAGCACTCTGTTCTGAGGAACAAGTACGCCAAAAATCTCTCTTGAAATCAAACTATTTTACGCTCATTTTAAATGTAGGTAGGTATAAGTATTATGTTGATTGCGCTTTTGCTCCTCGGAACAGAGTGCTTATCAATTTGAACAAATGTCTGTAATTATCAAATTTTTGGCTGAAAATAGTCTCAAACGTTTTGGTTCGACTCACTGATAAAGTATCCGTGGCCAAAATCGATTCCGTACGGCCGGTCCGGCCGCAGACACGATAACTCTCGAACAGAATGAGTTAGACAGTTGACATTTTCAGTTTAGGTTTGGGATATAAATATCTCAGTTAAGTTCATTATTCGGCGTTATTGTTAGTTTCGGAATAACGAAAAAAAAATTTGTTTACATTACAAATTTCAAATACAATTCATTTTAAGATGCAGTTTCACATAATAATCCATTGCTATTATTCTCAAATCTAAGAAACTAATACTTTCGGAAATACGATTTTTCAAAATTTCCATAATTAATCTTAATTTTATGATTTCATAGAATGCTCTAATTATAAGCTGTATGTATATGTATATTATAAGATGTATGTAAATCCAACAAATTTTTTTTTCGTTACAAATTTCAAATTAAATTTTTCTTTCCAGATGCAGTTTTATCATAAGAATCCATCGATATATTCTCAACTCTGAGAAACCAATACTTTTGGAGATATGATTTGTCAAAGTTTGAATAATTACTCGTTAGTAGTTTGACAAGAGCGCCAAAGGCCCTTTCCCACATTTTATTGCGCGTATGTTCTGGGGAACATCGCGTTATAGTTTTGCCAAAATGTCTGTAACTTTCGAATTTTTTGACGAAAATGGTCTCAAACGATTTAGTTCGACTCCCCAATGAAGAATTCGAGGTCAAATTTGATTCTGTCCGTCCGGCCGTCCGTCCGTCCGGCTGTTGTCACGATAACTTGAGAACGAAAAGAGCTAGCGACTTGAAATTTTCAGGGTGGGTGGCGCATCCCAATACGACGGACGAGTTCGTTAATGGGCATAATCCCAGTGGTTTCCGAGTAATAATTTTGTTTTCAACCAATATAAATCTGATCGAATTGAAACTTGGTGAGTAGTTGTAGAATATGAACCTAAGCACGTTTGTGAAATTTTATGCGAATCGTATGGCTAGAAAATTTTAAAAAAATTATTAAAAAATATTTTTGTTGTCACGATAACTTGAGAACGGAATGAGATAGCGGCTTGAAGTTTTCAGGTTAGGATGTGCACCAGAACGCGACATTTCAGTTTGCTTATGAGCATAATCGGCCAAACGGTTTTAGAGTTATAGCCATCTGAAATTTTCTGGAATTTGGTGGTTTTTTGTTCCTCGTTAACTCAAAAAATACTGAACCAATTGAATTCAAACATAGTATTAGTTGTAGAATGCCAACGCGAAAATGTTTGCGAAATTTGGCGAGGATAGCATTTGTAGAAAATTTTAAATAAATCATTGAAAAAAAATATATATATATATATCAGTAACTATTCGTTTGAAATTGCTGAAATTTTGCGAGAGCCTTCATAACCTAACTCTTCTGCTAAGTTTCAAGCTTTAATACGATCGGTTAAATATTGTTTGAGATTCGAGCATTCTTGTGTGAGTTCAGTAGATGGGTGACCGTTGCCTCGATAACTTTCGAACGAAAGCAGATAGCGAATTGTAATTTTCAGGGTAGGTTGCGTATCCGAAAGGGAGAGTTGAGTTCGTTTTTGGGCATAATCGGTCTAACGGTTTCCGAGTTATACCCACCTGGAATATTATTTCCTTGATAACTCAAAAAATAAATATTCGATCGAATTGAAGCTTGGTAACTAGTAGTAGAAAATCAACATGAAGACGTGTTTAAAATTTTGTAAGAACCGCACCACGAGAAAATTTGAAAATAATGACGAAAAAAAAAATTTCAAGAACAGAATTTACCATGGTAAATTCGAATTAAGTGTCCAATACAAGAGAATGGACAACATAATTTACCATGGTAAATTCGATTAAGGGTGTCCAATACAGAAGAATGGACAATAGAACATACGCGCAAAAGCATCTTTCTGACTTCACGTCAGTGCTTGAACCAATTTTTTTAATTTGTATTCGTCTATTGAACGTGTCATAGTTTCTCTTGGATGGAACTAAGAACAAGAGTAATTATAGTTAGAACTTGTAAAAATTTTCTCGTATTCATGCTAAATTAAGTAATATTTGAGGAAATTGAAATTAGGTATCAGGAAATATTTTCCGGTGCTCTAATTTACTTTTGGTGCTGCCAAGCGGGAAAGAGGATCTTTTGGAATCGAATCATAGATATGAAAGTTGATATTTTCGGTGAGAATAATAATATAATTTCCGTGCGCTCGCGTTGAGTTCACACGGGAACTCGTGCAAAAAAAAGCCTTTCTGGACGTTTATTGAAAGATATTTTTCATTATACCATTATTTGTTCTTCAGGAGAAAGCATTTCGATGTTGTGGAACAATAATTATTCAAAACACTGACATCTACTGTCATGATGCAATCGTTGCTCTGTGTTTCTAAAGGAAATAAACAATAATTCATCTCAGCCATAGACAAGATATATCTGAGCGCACCGTAAAACTTACGGTGTGGCCACACGGATAAAGGGTCAATTTCTATACTCTAATTTTATCTAATCCTCTAATCGACATATTATGATAGGGTTTTCAGAGAGGTGTAATGAAAACAATATTTCCACAATTCAAAATATTATGATAACTGATTAGTTGAGTCCATAGAACATAGTTCTATGTTTGTAGGTTGGATTAAATTGAACAATTCGATGGTTTCGATTCGATTTGAATGATTTCATAGAATTTTCTTGCATTCTTGGCGCTCTTGTTCCTCGGAACAGAGTGCTTATCAATTTGCCCAAATGTCTGTAATTTTCGAATTTTTGGGTGAAAATGGTTTGAATCGATTTGGTTCCACTCACTGATCAAGAATCCGTGGTCGAAATCGATTCTGTCCGGCCATCCGTTAACTTGATAACTCTCGAACGGAAGGAGTTAGAGGATTGAAATTTGCAGGGTAGGTTTGGAGCCTAAATATCTCGGACGAGTTCGTTAACCAGCGAAATCCATCGAGCGGTTTCGGAGTTATGGGCGTTTTTAGTAAACACATTTTTTTATGAATATTTCCGAAACCGATCACTCGATCTATCTTTAGCATCAAATTGAAGAATAATGCGCATGCGAAGTTTTGTACTGATCGGATTGCCGTAAAGTGTCAAAAAATTTTTTTTAATTTTTACATTTTGTTTCTACAATATCTCTCGAACAGAATGAGCTAGGCAGTTGAAATTTTCAGAGTATGTGTGGGAGATAAATATGTCAGGTGAGTTTGTTATTGTGTGAAATAGGCCAGATGGTTTCGGAGTAACGAAAAAAAAAAATTTTTTAACTTACAAATTTCAAATTAAATTTTTTTCAGATGCAATTTCACCATAAAAATCCATTGATATCTCTTTCAGCTCTAACAAGCTAACACTTTCGGAGATATGATTTTTCGATATTTCAATAATTAATCGTACTTCTATGTTTCCACAGAATGCTATAATTATTCTATCTATGAATTATTGTATGATCTGTGTTCATACTCGTACATGTCATCCTATTCTATAAGAGAGAGTCAAATTCATTTCAGCTATTTTAATTTGATTTCTTTCATGGTGCAGCTCTCATTCTCAGATTGCTCATTTAATCTTGATAAATAAACTATTATTTGATTTGAGTTTCCTTTATGATGCAGTTCTATCATAAGAATACATTGATATCATTCCCAACTCTGAGAAACCAATACTTTCGGAGATATTTTTATTATAATTTTTGATTAATTTTTTTTTAAACGACACTTTTTTTTAATTTAATTTCTTTCATGATGCAGTTCTATCATAAGAATCCATTGATATAATTCCCAACTCTGAGAAACCAATACTTTCGGAGATATAATTTGTCTGTTCGAACAAGAGCGCCAGAAAGCTCCTGTCCACAGGGCTTGATCCAATTTTTGACTTGCATCACAGTTCAGATTTGGAAGAAATTTGGAATATTGAAAGATGATTGAAAGTGAGTTCCATTGGAACTTCATATTTGAAATACTCTTGATACTTACAAAGACATACTGCAGCTAAAAGCCGAATAGCATCAGCTGGTGGATCACAGTCAGGAAAAAATGGTTTAGCTGCATACTCCGCAAAAGTTAACGCAACAATAGTATTCGTAGTAGGTCTAATGATCAGGATCGACACCCATAACATCAAAAAGGCCGCAAGTGGACCGAAGGCAACATAAATGTAGGCATAATCAGCCCCCGATCTAGTGATAGAAGTTCCCAATTCGGCATAGCACAAGGCACCAAGTGTTGAGAACAACCCTGACACAATCCAGATGACCAAGGAAACACCAACGGACTTCGTGGACATATAAACACCAGTTGGAGACACAAAAATACCGCTGCCTATTATTGATCCCACGATTAAAGTCACCCCATTCAACAACGTTAATTTTCTCTTCAGTCTAACACTACCGGAACTGGAACTTTTGCGAAAAGATGGCACGGATTGTTCGTCTTCGATGTTGCCCATGATTGCCGATGGAGCTACCGATAGGACATCTTCTGCTGACTCTGGGTGTTCACTGGAAGTGGAGCTGAGTAGCTGACACGGTTCGGAACAACTAACTAGCACGGCCGGCGCATATCAAAGAAGTAATGACAAAACAAAATTGGTACCAACAAACCCAGGGTACCCCCATCATCGAATTGCGCTATGCTGTTCCTGTTCTTCGCTTTTGTTGAACTGTTGCAGGTGTTTTCTTGCATTTTATAAGGAATGATCGGATGAAATTTCAATTAAACTTTTTGTAAGTTAATGACATTATTTGAACGGTACTAGTAGGGTTATTTCAATGTTTAATGGACAGATTATGATTATAGGATTGAAAGTACGTAAGAGAGTAACTTTCTCTTCATGGTAAGGTATATTGAGTACAAGGGCAGGTCCACTAGTATTACTCCAATCATTTTGCAAAACGGTAAGATGATACTGCCACTATTTTCAAATTGAAGGAATTTTGATGGATAATCTGCAGAATCGTTTGAAAATTGTAAATAGGTAGCATATTTTTGCACGTTTGTTCTAGGGAACATCGCGCTATAATTTTGCCCAAATGTCTGTAATTTTCGTTTTTTTTTCCGAAAATGGTCTCAAACGATTGAGTTCGACTCACTGATGAAGAATTCGAGGTCAAATTTGATTCTGTCCTGCCGGCCGTCCGTTGCCACGATAACTTGAGAACGGAAAGAGATAGCATCTTGAAATTTTCAGGGTAGGTGGCGCGTCCCAATACGACAGACATAAACGGCCGAATGGTTCCCGAGTAATACTTTTGTTTTCAATCAATACAATTCCGATGGAATTGAAACTTGCTGAGTAGTTATAGAATACAAACCTAAAGACGTTTGTGAAATTTTCTGAGAATCGTATAACTAGAAAATTTTAAAAAAATTATTAAAAAATATTATTTATGTCCCGATAGCCTGAGTACGGAAAGAGATAGCGACTTGAAATTTTCAGGTTAGGTTGTGCATCTGAATGGGACATTTGAGATTCTTTATATGCATAATCAGCCTAACGGTTTTGGAGTTATACCCATCTGAAGTTTGGTTGTTATTTCCTCAATTACTCGAAAAATACAGAACTGATCCGATTCAAACATGGTTATTAGTTGTAGAATGTCAATGTGAAAATTCTTGCAAAATTTCGTGAGGATCATATCACTAGAAAAATATTTAAAAAAATCATTGAAAACCGTTGAAAAAATACTATATTTATATCAAAAACTATTCTTCCGACATCGCTGAAATTTTGTGAAAGCCTTAAGAACCTAACACTGCTGCCGAGTTCCAAGTTGAACACGATCGGATCTATATTGTTGGAGATCCGACCAGCCTTGTGTGAGTTTTTTTAGATTCTTGAATATTATGTATGTACTTTCTGCAACTTAAACTTTGACTTAATTGGCATTTTTGTTGAATAGATGCCTGGAAAAGGGATACTTTCCTTCTCTGTTTAAAATATCTCTGGTAAAACCAATATTTAAATCCGGTGATCCCCTAGAGCCTGTCAACTATAGACCTATCTCACTTATGACTACATTTGCCATGATATTCGAGAAACTTTTGAAAACCCGGTTATGCTCCTACCTGGACAAGTTCGATATTTTATCCAACAGGCAATATGGATTTCGAAGTGGTGTATCGACACAGGATGCCAAATTACACCTCACATCTAGGGTGTATAATGCAATGGATACTGATAAAATGGCTTTGAGCGTCTTTATTGATCTCTCAAAAGCCTTCGACACCGTTAGCCATACATTGTTGCTAAGATCTTTGGAGGATGTAGGTATTAGAGGCGTTGCACTACAGTTGTTTAGAGCGTACCTTACAAAACGATATCAATTTGTGCAAGTGGATGGTATTAGAAGTGAACAGAGGGAGATTACCTTTGGCGTACCCCAGGGATCCGTGCTGGGACCAATCCTCTTCAACATTTATCTAAATGATCTTTTCTCAGTCCCTACTGCCGGTGAAATCATAGCATATGCTGATGATACTTGCATTTACTACGAAGAAGAAAACTGGGAGAAAGTAAAAAAACTGGCAGAACAGGACCTCATCGCTATTCAGAGGTGGTTTAATAGCAGACTACTAACCATAAACTTCGCAAAAACATCGTTTCTTCCCACATATATTGACAGTAGAACATCACCAGACTTCCAAACGATAATTATTCTAAATGGCGGATATATAAATGCTGTTTCAGAAATTAGATACCTGGGAGTTGTCTTGGACACAAAACTGAAATGGGATAAACACATCAAGCACGTTATCAAAAAGGTTAGATTTCTAATATACAAATTTAGAGTTCTACGGGATATTCTCAATCCTAAGATGCTACATACGGTCTATATCTCACTTGTCCAGCCACATTTAATGTATGGTATAGTAGCATGGGGATGTGTTGGTAAAAATATAATGACCAATCTTGAAGTTGTTCAGAAAAGGATCATCAAAGTCATGTATAAAAAAGATTTTACTTATCCATCCAACAATCTATTTCGGGACAACTCTATAATGGACATTCGGCAGTTGTACTATTATTTTACAAACATTTACCAATATAAAAATAAATATCAACTAAAAAATTATGATCATGGATATTACACGAGAAATAAAAATACAACGCACATACTAAAGAGAACAAAGAAAGCGACTGGCCAAAAATGTTACACTCATCAGGCCCCTAAACTATATAACACACTCCCAGACTGTGTTAAAACTAAAAATACATTGAAAAACTTCAAATATCACCTGAGAAGTTTTGTTTTTCAAAACCCTAGAGAAATGATTCACAGAATAATGGAATAGGAAATGAGAAATTGAGTGCGCTTCGGGGAAATATTTATTATATTTGTTTGTAGGGTTTGCTCCATCGGTTCCAGTGCATTGTTGGCATTATCAATGTTTCTTATTATTGTAGTACATATTTGGTAAATAAACTTATTATTATTATTATTATTATTATTATTGTTTATTTTACGACCCTAGAAGTTCATTATTTGGTAAGTATTGAACCCAATGTGGTATGATGAATTATCCATATACGAACACCCTCGGTTGTTGAATTTCAAATTTAAATCTTCGTCGTTAAACACCCTGTATAATGCCAACCAACAAAAATGAATGTTTGTGGTTCGTTAGTCCAAATTTTAAATTTCCGGGATAGATAGTTCTGCTGATATTATCGAGATTCCTGAAATTCATAATTTACTATATCTACGGATGCAAATATTTAATCTAAATTCCAACGAACAAATAAGGAAATAGATAAAATTTTAGCATCCCACAGCTTGTGAAGCTTCTGTATAACAATGTTGTATTGGTCATTTTCGTGTTATTTCCGTAAATAATAATTAATTGTCTTGATGCTTTGACATTATTGATAAAAGACATCTTAAGTATACATAATATTAGTATTAGAAATGTTAGTGCCCGGTATCGACAATTCCCTATCAGTTCCAATTGAAGTGAAATCTTGAAAAAATTGGTTCAAGCCAATCTCTGAAATCATTGGTCTCTGGGAATGATATAAATGGATTCTTACGATAGAACTGCATCATGAAAGAAATTAAATTCAAACAGACCGATTCTCCCCAATAACGAACTCATCCGAGATAATCACTCCACAAATCTACTCAGAAAATCAGAGAATTCGGTGTATATTAATATTATATCAATTAAAACCTTAAAGACATGCTAATATTAAAGGGTGTGATTTTTTGACTCATTTTAAGAAAAAAGCTTTCTATGAACGTATGTCTTAACAGTCTTAAAATTGAGAGACGGGGTGATAAAATTTTTAAATTAAATTCAGTCTTTGGCGCTCTTTTTCTTCGGAACAGAGTGCCATTCTCCTGTATTGGACACTCTTAATTCGAATTTACCATGGTAAATTCGAATTAAGTGTCCAATACAGGAGAATGGACAACATAATTTACCATGGTAAATTCGATTAAGGGTGTCCAATACAGAAGAATGGACAATAGAACATACGCGCAAAAGCTTCTGACTTCACGTCAGTGCTTGAACCAATTTTTTTTTTCGTGATTTTTTTCTTATTTTCTGGAGGTACGGTTCTTAAAATTTTTTTTTTCGTAATTTTTTTCAAATTTTCTAGGGGTACGGTTCTTACAAAATTTTAAACACGTCTTTATGTTGATTTTCTACTACTAGTTACCAAGCACCAATTCGATCGAATATTTATTTTTTGAGTTATCAAGGAAATAATATTCCAGGTGGGTATAACTCGGAAACCGTTAGACCGATTATGTCCAAAAACGAACTCAACTCTCCCTTTCGGATACGCAACCTACCCTGAAAATTGCAAGTCCCTATCTCCTTTCGTTCGAAAATTATTAGGCAACGGTAACCCATCTACTGAACTCACACAAGAATGCTCGAATCTCCAACAATATTTAACCGATCGTATTAAAACTTGAAACTTGGCAGTACAGTTAGCTTATGAAGGTTCTTGCAAAATTTCAGCAATTTCAAACGAATAGTTACAGATATATATATTTTTTTTTCAATTATTTATTAAAAATTTTCTACAAATGCTATCCTCAGCAAATTTTGCAAACATTTTCGCGTTGGCATTCTACAACTAATAACCATGTTTGAATTCAATCGGTTCAGTTTTTTTCGAGTTAATGAGGTACAAAAATTACCAAATTCAGAAAATTTCAGATGGCTATAACTCTAAAACCGTTTGGCCGATTATGCTCATAAATAAACTGAAATGTCGCGTTTTGGTACACATCCTAACCTAAAAACTTGAAGCCGCTATCTCTTTCCGTTCTCAAGTTATCGTGACAACAAAAATATTTTTTAATAATTTTTTTTAAATTTTCTAGCCATACGATTCGGACAAAATTTCACGTACGTGCTTAGGTTCATATTCTACAACTACTCACCAAGTTTCAATTCGATCGGATTTATATTGGTTGAAAACAATATTATTACTCGGAAAACACTGGGCCGATTATGCCCATTAACGAACTTGTCCGTCGTTTTGGGATGCGCCACCCACCCTGAATATTTCAAGTCGCTAGCTCTTTTCGTTCTCAAGTTATCGTGGCAACGGCCGGACGGCCGGACAGAACCAAATTTGACCTCGAATTCTTGATTGGGGAGTCGAACTTAATCGTTTGAGACCATTTTCGTCAAAAAATTCGAGTGATACAGACATTTGGGCAAAATGATAACGCGATGTTCCCCAGAACATACGCGCAAAAATCTGTTTTTATTATGTCCTTTGTCTAGAGTTTTCCAATTATCCGTCTATTTGGCGCCCTTTGAGATATGATCCGGGTGGAGGGGGGGACGGATAGTGAAAACATTATTTATATATTATATTATTTTATTATTGTAAGTATTAGTTTATTAGAGTTTAAAATGATATCAATAGATTCTTATGATAAAATTTCATCTTAAAGAAAATTGAATTCGAAATTTGTAATTTAAAAAAAAATTTTTTTTTCGTTACTCCGAAATCTTCCGGACGATTTTTCCCAATAACGATCTTAACCGAGATATTTATCACCCAAACCTACTCTGAAAACTGTCTAGCTCATTCCGTTCGAGAGTTATCGTGTTGACGGCCGGCCGGGCAGAATCGATTTCGACCACGGATTCTTGGTCAGTGAGTTGAACCAAATCGTTCAAAACCATTTTCAGCCAAAAATTCGAAAATTACAGAATTTGGGCAAATTGATAAGCACTCTGTTCCGAGGGACAAGTGCGCCAAAAATACAAAAGAAGAAGAAAATACATCAATTTCAAATGATGAGCAACATTGGTTAAAATCTTTCATGATTCGGCAAAGAGGTGAATTTTGTGTATAATTTCTGCGACAAAAGGGAATATCAAAAATGATTTGATGTCTGTTAGGCACTCTAAAAAGGATCAAAGCGAGTATTTCCGAGGAGTCATATTATATGAAGTTAATAATTTTATACATAAATAATAATCCACCGATAGTTCTACGATTTTCCAAGGAAATAACGTAGTTGTTTATTAAGACTTTCAGGACATTCAGCACCACCCCTTATATATTAGCATGTCTTTAAGGAACACCATATATATCAGCGATCCCGTATAATTTTCAGTATGTATCTGTGCACACAGCAAGTATATAGGTGGAACGAAAAAGAAAATTGCTGCTTATCATTATCATAACCTATTCAGTACTAGTAATACCTAATACCTATACTCTATAGATATCGTTCAGTTTGAATTCAATAGCATCACTACGCAATTCTGAAAGTGAGTCAACAGCATTGGTTGCATCTCACCTCTGCTCCGCGGCGGCTAAATTCGAATTTTACACGTGCAAACTGCAAATGCCCGGCCTACTTCTCATTTAAACTAACCGTTCATTGCATCATCCAAACGGTGTCCATGAATTCAACTGCGGGTGTACTGTATACCTGATTACCTAAACGGTGAATATACTTACATAAACAAACAGCTGCTAGAAGTCTGATGGCGTTTGCAGGTGGTGAGCAATCTGGGAAGAAGGGTTTCGCTGCATATTCCGCGAATGTTAACGCCACGATGGTTTGCGTGGTGGGCCGTATGATGAGGATAGAGACCCAGAGCATCAAAAAGGCGGCTAGAGGGCCGAAAGCGACGTATATATAAGCATAATCACCCCCAGATCTTGTAATAGAAGTCCCCAGTTCGGCATAACACAACGCACCGAGCGTAGAAAAAGCGCCGGACAAGCACCATATGATCAAGGAAAACCCCACTGATTTCGTGCTGGAATAAACTCCAGTCGGCGAGAGGAAAATACCGCTTCCTATTATAGTCCCAAGAATTAAAGCAACCCCGTTCAAGAGTGTTATCTTCCTCTTCAATTTAACACTTTCACCCTGCGAATTTTCAGCCTGAACCTTCAGGGCGGCCTTAGATACCATATTGGCTACACGCGAACTGTATTTTTCTTCATTCACATAACATAATTCTTAGCAGACGCTCAACACGTTTCGCGAAAGCACATGGCACGCGAAATACGTCAGTGAGTCACTCTGGCCGGCTGAAAAAGAGAGTCAAACTACAATATAGCTTATATTGTTGGCGGGACCTGAAAGGAAAACTGAAATGCGCGCTTCATGGCATCGGGAATTAGGATATTGCAGGTCTTTTTCCGACGCAGGCGATGGGAACGTGAAGTAAGTAAGGCCGTGCGTCTGTTCCCGATGATGTCAAGAGTTTGCGCGTGTTCCATTTTGCTTAACTGTGGTAAAAGAAGACGACGCTAAACTACACCGTATTCCCGTGAAAGATCGTCAATTTCCGCGGACGGACGGTACAATCGAATTAAGCGGAAAGTTTGAATGGTTATTTGAAACTTGAAACAGACGTTTGATGTTTTTATTACGGCTGAATTGTTCAAATTCTTTGTGGATATATTTTTGCGCGTATGTTCTGGGGAAATACGATGCCGATTGAATTCAAACATGGTAATAAGTTCTAGAATGCCGACGCAGAAAATTTTACAAAATTTCGTCCACAGTGAACTCAAAATAGAATATCATGATGACATATTAAATTATAACATAAATTTTCGGGCCGATTCATGATAGGAAGTGAAGCATGTATCTATGGGAGATGATAGCACTACATTAGGGTCCCGTAGCGGTCTCTTCCAACATCGGAAGTTCTGAATAATCATCGTATACGTATGGTTGTCCAGACCTGGTTTTGAAAGAGACGCTCCTAATTCCACGAGGGTCGACATTTTCCTTTTTGGCGCTCGAGTTCCTCTGAACTGAGTGCTTATCAATTAGCCCAAATGTCTGTAATTTTCGAATTTTTGGCTGAAAATGGTCTCAAACGATTTGGGTCGACTCACTGATCAAGAATCCGAGGTCGAAATCGATTCTGTCCGGCCGGTCCTGCCGGCCGTAGGCACGATAACTCTCGAACGAAAGGAGTTAGAGGATTGAAATTTGCAAGGTGGGTTTGGAGCGTAAATATCTCGCACAAGTTAGTTAATGGGCGAAATCCATGAAGCGCTTTCGGAGTTATGGCCAATTTTAGTAAAAATATTTTTTATGATATTTCCGAAACCGATCACTCGATCTATCTGAAATTTAGCATCAAATTGTAGAATCATGACCTTTATACGCATGTGAAGTTTTGTATTGACCAAGTTACCGCAAAGTGTCAAAAAAAAAAATTGAAAATTTAAAGAAAATTTTTCTGCAATAACTCTCGAACGGAATGAGCTAGGCAGTTGAAATTTTCAGAGTAGGTTAGGGAGATGAATATCTCGGTTAAGTTCGTTATTGGGCAAAATAGGCCAGATGGTTTTGGAGTAACGAAAAAAATTTAAGAAACAAATATCAAATTCAATTTTTATTTAAGATGCAGTTTCACCATAAAAATCCATTGATATCATTTTCAACTCCAACAAGCTAATACTTTCGGAGATATGATTTTTCGATATTTCAATAATGAATCGTACTTCTATGTTTTCACAGAATGTTATAATTATTCTAACTAAGCTGTATTATATGATCTGTGTTCATACTCGTACATGTCATCATGTTCTATAAGAGAGAGTCATATTCATTTCAGCTATTTTAATTTGATTTCTTCCATGGTGCAGTTCTCATTCTCAGATTGCTCATTTAATCTTGATAAATAAACTATTATTTGAATTGAATTTCCTTTATGATGCAGTTCTATCATATGAATACATTGATATAATTCCCAACTCTGAGAAACCAATACTTTTGGAGATATAATTTGTCTGTTTGAACAAGAGCGCCAGGAAGCTCCTGTCCACAGGGCTTGAACCCATTTTTGAAATTAAATATTTGAAGGAATTTCTAAGAACAAGAGTGAATATATTTGAAAACTAGCGGATGCGATTCTTCTTCAAGAGTTCCGTGCGGCTATAGAGGAGTATATTTGTGAGAGGGGACTTTTGAAAGGTTATGTATTATTTTCAATTTGTTCGTTTTTCTACTCTTGTCTTTTCATTTTTGCGCGTATGTTCGAATTAAAGCTTGGTAAATAGTTGTAGAATATCGACATAAAGACGTGTGTAAA
Source organism: Halyzia sedecimguttata (assembly GCA_937662695.2). NCBI lineage: Eukaryota > Metazoa > Arthropoda > Insecta > Coleoptera > Coccinellidae > Halyzia > Halyzia sedecimguttata. Next base: position 88,351,692 of record OW569413.2, read on the forward strand.
ATTTTGTGGGAACCGTACCCCTAAAACATTTTGAAAAAATTACGAAAAACAAAATTGCTTCAAGCACTGACGTGAAGTCAGGAGCTTTCGCGCGTATGTTCTATTGTCCATTCTCCTGTATTGGACACTCTTATTAATAATACAGGAGAATGGACAATATAATTTGCCATGGTAAATTCGATTAAGAGTTTCCAATACAGGAGAATGGACAATGGAACATACGCGCAAAAGCTACTGACTTCACGTCAGTGCTTGAACCAATTTTTCTGTTTTCAACCAATGTTGGTATCTTTCATGGTTATAGCAAAATTATTTGTTTCAACTTTCCATTTTATCTCATGTTCCAATTCCAAATGTTCAACCCAATTTTTTATAGGTAGCACACTTGAACTCATCATGAGTACATGAGTACATAGTGGACAAATAACACAAGAGTTCTGCAAAGTAGTATCCTCTTCATTAATGAATATTCCTCAAATGCTTATTTTTCCCCTGAAATAGTAGAAAACTCTATACCGCAAAGTGCACATACTTTATTGTGTTTCTCCAAATCTTCTATTCTGCACAATGAAAAAACCTAAAATGTTTGAATTCTGAAGATTAAACCACATCGGAAATTGCCGAATTTCACGGGAATTCGGTGCTTTTTAGTGTCGTTTGTAAAAGTTTAGAACAGTCGGCGTTTGGCAATGTCATGCTGGTTGGATGTGGTGTGGCATCCAGCCGATCGTATCTATAACAAAAATGTACATTTATTAACATCAATGGATATATTTATCCTAGTCGTAGAAAGTTAGTATGGAGCAATGAAACTTGTTTCAGTTGTGAAATATCATTTTTGCGCGTATGTTCTGGGGAACATCGCGTTATAGTTTTGCCCAAATGTCTGTAACTTTCGAATTTTTTGACGAAAATGGTCTCAAACGATTAAGTTCGACTCCCCAATGAAGAATTCGATGTCAAATTTGATTCTGTCCGTCCGGCCGTCCGGCCGTCCGGCCGTCCGGCCGTCCGGCCGTTGCCACGATAACTTGAGAACGAAAAGAGCTAGCGACTTGAAATTTTCAGGGTGGGTGGCGCATCCCAATACGACGGACAAGTTCGTTAATGGGCATAATCGGCCCAGTGGTTTCCGAGTAATAATTTTGTTTTCAACCAATATGAATCCGATCGAATTGAAACTTGGTGAGTAGTTGTAGAATATGAACCTAAGCACGTTTGTGAAATTTTGTGCGAATCGTATGGCTACAAAATTATTAAAAAATTATTAAAAAATATTTTTGTTGTCACGATAACTTGAGAACTGAGAGAGATAGCGGCCTCAAGTTTTCAGGTTGGGATGTACACCACAACGCGACATTTCAGTTTGATTATGAGCCTAATCGGCCAAACGGTTTCAGAGTTATAGCCATCTGAAATTTTATGAAATTTTGTGGTTTTTGTTCCTCATTTACTCGAAAAATACTAAACCGATTGAATTCAAACATGGTTATTAGTTGTAGAATGCCAATGCGGAAACGTTTGCAAAATTTGGTGAGGATAGCATTTGTAGAAAATTTTAAATAAATCTTTGAAAATAAAAAAAAAAAGTTCTATATATCAGTAACTAATCGTTCGAAATTGCTGAAATTTTGCAAGAACCTTCATTACCTAACTATACTGACAATTTTCAAGTTTTAATACGATCGGTTAAATAATGTTGGAGATTCGAGCATTCTTGTGTGAGTTCAGTAGATGGGTGAACGTTGCCTCGATAACTTTCGAACGAAAGGAGATAGGGACTTGCAATTTTCAGGGAAGGTTGCGTATCCGAAAGGGAGAGTTGAGTTCAATTTTGGGCAAAATCGGTCTAACGGTTTCCGAGTTATACTCATCTGGAATATTGTTTCCTTGATAACTCAAAAAATAAATATTCGATCGAATTGAAGTTTGGTAATTAGTAGTAGAAAATCAACAAAAAGACGTGTTTAAAATTTTGTGAGAACCGTACCCCTAGAAAATTTGAAAAAAACGACGAGAAAAAAAATTTTAAGAACCGTACCCCTAGAAAATTTCAAAAAAATCACGAAAAAAAAATTGGTTCAAGCACTGACGTGAAGTCAGAAGCTTTTGCGCGTATGTTCTATTGTCCATTCTTCTGTATTGGACACCCTTAATCGAATTTACCATGGTAAATTATGTTGTCCATTCTCCTGTATTGGACACTTAATTCGAATTTACCATGGTAAATTCGAATTAAGAGTGTCCAATACAGGAGAATGGACAACATAATTTACCATGGTAAATTCGATTAAGGGTGTCCAATACAGAAGAATGGACAATAGAACATACGCGCAAAAGCTTCTGACTTCACGTCAGTGCTTGAACCAATTTTTTTTTGCATTAAAAATATCATGCAAAACATTACTTACCTCACGGATTGAAAATGTGAAAGGTTCAACGAACGTTTATCCTATTATATGAGATTAACATTAACATACGCTTGTTCAATGAACTGTCACCAGTGACCTAATTAAGATTTCTTACTCGTGTCTCTTTGAATTCTGTATTGTACAGGGTGAGCCAGATTATACACTTTTAAAGGGATTTTTTGCGCGCATGTTCTGTGGAACAGCGTGCCATCACTTTGCCTGAATGTCTGTATGCATTTTTTGCCGAAAATGGTCTCAAACGATTAGGTTCGGCTCACTGATGAAGAATTTGAGGTCAAATTTGATTCTGTCCGGCAGGCCGTTGCCAAGATAACTTTCGAGTGGAAAGACATTTTAAGGGTAGGCTGTACATCCGAATATTTTTTTTTCTAGTGTTACGTTCCTCGCAAAATTCTACAATAATTTGCACGTCGGCATTTCAGAACTAATTACCAGGTTTCAATTAAATCCTTTCTGTATTAGTTGAGTTATTGAGGAAATAACCACAATATTTTAGATGGTAATAACTGTGAAACCGTTTGGCCGATTACGCCATTTAACTTGTTCAACCGTCGCATTCGGATGCGCAACCTGCCCTGAAAGTCGCTATATGTTCCCGTTTAAAAGACCATTTTTGATAAAAAAATTCGAAAATTACAGTCATTTGGGCTGAATGATAGAACGCTACATCATGAAAGAAATTAAATTCAAACAGACCGATTCTCCCCAATAAATATCTTATCCGAGATATTCATTCCTCAAATCTACTCTGAAAATTATATTATATCAATTAAAACTCAGACAATATTGCATGCAGTTTTGTTTTCACTGGAGATATTCTAGACCCAATTTGATTATGTATCTTACCAAAGAATATATTTCCATCATCATATGGATTATCCATGGGCATTATATTATCACCTCAAAAGTATAATATCATATCATCCTCATAATTCTACGATAGCTGAGGTTATTTCATTGGTAATTTTGCATTCAATCATACTTTGTTTTCTAGAACAGAAGGTGTATTTTATATCAAGAATAACGAACCAGAAATAATTTTGACATTTATCTCTCATAGGAAAATAAGATGACATGTAAGAACACAGATCATATAATAATTCCTAGATAGAATACTTAAGTACAGCATTCTGTGAAAACATAGAACTACGATTCATTATTGAGATTACGAAAAATCATATCTCCGAAAGTATTAGCTTGTTAGAGTTGAAAATTATATCAATGGATTTTTATGGTGGAACTGGATCTTAAAAAAATTTCAATTTGTAATGTGAAAAAAATTTTTTTTTCATTACTCCGAAACCGTCTGGCCGATTTTGCCCAATAAAGAACTCAACCAAGTAATTTATCTCCCAAACCCACTCTAAAAATTTCAACTGCCTAGCTTATTCTATTTGAGAGTTATTGTAGAAACAAAATTTTAAAATTATTTTTTTTGATACTTTACGGTAACCCGTTCAATACAAAACTCCGCATAAGTATAAGGGTCATTATTCTACAATTTGATGCAAAATTTCAGATAGATCGAGTGATCGGTTTCGGAAATATTCCTAAAAAATGGTTTCAACTAAAAACGGCCATAACTCCGGAACCACTTGGTGGATTTCGCCAGTTAACGAACTCGTCCGAGATGTTGACCTCCAAACCTACCCTGCAAAGTTCAATTCTCTAACTCTTTTCGTTCGAGAGTTTTCGTGTTAACGGCCGGACGGCCAGACAGAATCGATTTCGACCACGGATTCTTGATCAGTGAGTCGAACGAAATCGTTTAAGATCATTTTCAGCCAAAAATTCGAAAATTACAGACATTTGGGCAAATTGATAAGCACTCTGTTCCGAGGAACAAGAGCGCCAAAAACACCGTATTAGACCCAAATTTTGGGAAAATATTCGCTGTATCCGATATTCCCTTAACAAGAGCAGCTCAATTCAAAATTATTGAAAAATATTCTGTATCTCAGCAACTATCCGCCTGAAAATTTCACGAGAACCTTCAAAACCTAATTTTACAGCCAAATTCAAACATGATCGGATCTACCGGGTGGCTACCACAGGCGCGTTTTGAGGGAGTTAATGAAGATATTTGAGAATATTCTTTTGTGATGTGTGTTCTAAAACGCCAAATTTAAAATTATTCTTATATATATACAGGCTGTTCGAAAACAAAGATATAGACCAAAGTTACTATTTTTTAAATTGAACTCAAAAATGGAATGGCTAGCTCAAATTATGATGAGTTTCTTCAGATCACTTTATACCTTAGAAGCACCATTCACGAGAAAATGTCAAAAAATTGGAAATATGGAGTTTGTTAAATAGCAATTAAAGAAGAAATCAGTTACGCCATCGATACAGACAGTATTTTTTCGAGTAGACATATTACATATTGGCTACTCCTATACAGAAAATTACTGGAAAACTCTGGAATATACAGAGTGATCATAATTAATTTTCAAACATCAACTACAAATAATGGTCATAACGTTCTTATTTCAAATGGCACACCCGGTATTTCTATACCTCATTGAACGTAAAAATTAATTTCGAAACTATCTTCATAAGGTTTTCCTACATCTAAACCTGATAGTTTCTCAGCAATTTTCGACCGTTATTTGTATTTCATGTTTGTAAATTAATTATGATCATGTATATTTCAGAGTTAATTTTTTTTTCTCTATAGGAGTAGCCAATATGTCTGCTCGAAAAAATACTGTCTGTATGCTTTATCGAAATTTACCATGGTAAATTCGATTAAGAGTGTCCAATACAGGAGCACGGACAATAGAATTCACCATGGTGAATTCGATTGAGAGTGTCCAATACAGGAGAATGGACAATAGAACATACGCGCAAAAGCTCCTGACTTCACGTCAGTGAACCAATTTTTTTTTCGTAACTTTTTTAAAATTTTTTAGCGGTACGGTTCTCACAAAATTTTACACACGTCTTTATGTCGATATTCTACAACTAGTTAGCAAGCTTCAATTCGATCGAGTCTATATTTTTTGAGTTATCGAGGAAATAATATACCAGATGGATATAACTCCGAAACCGTTGGACCGATTATGGTCAAAAGCAAACTTAACTCTCTCATACAGATGCGCAACCTACCCTGAAAATTGCAAGTCCCTATCTCCTTTCGTTTAAAGTTATCGAGGCAACGGTCACCTATCCAGCTACTGAACTCACACAAGGCTGCTCGGATCTCCAAAAACATAGATCCGATCGTGTTCAAACTTGGAACTTGGCAGTAGAGTTAGGTTCAGAAGACTCTCGCCATGTTGGATGAATAGATTCTGATATATAGAATTTTATTCAATGCTTTTTTTTAATTTTCTAGTGATACGATCCTCACGAAATTTGCAAGAACTGTCGCGTTGGCATTCTACAACTAATAACCATGTTTGAATTGAATCGGTTCTATAGTTTTCGAGTTATTGGGAATAACAATCAATTTTCAGATGGTTATAACTCCAAAACCGTTTCATTCTTATAAATAAACTCAAATGTCGAATTCAGATGCACAACCTAAACCTGAAAATTTCAAATCGCTATGTCTTTCCGCTCTCAGGTTATCGTGACATAAAAAATATTTATTAATAATTTTTTTTTAATTTTCTAGCAATACGATTCTTACAAAATTTTACAAGCCTACTTTGGTTTATATTCTACAATTATTCATCAAGTTTCAATTCGATCGGATTCATATTGATAGAAAACAAAATTATTACTCGGAAACCACTGGGCCGATTATGCCCATTAACGAACTTGTCCGTCGTATTGGGATGCGCCACCCACCCTGAAAATTTCAAGTCGCTAGCTCTTTTCGTTCTCAAGTTATCGTGGCAACGGCCGGTCTGCCGGCCGGACAGAATCAAATTTGACCTCGAATTCTTCATTGGGGAGTCGAACTAAATCGTTTGAGACCATTTTCGTCAAAAAATTCGAAAGTTACAGACATTTGGGCAAAACTATAACGCGATGTTCCCCAGAACATACGCGCAAAAACATGATCAACTGCCAATAAAAACTTAATAATTCGATTTGAATGCATATTTTCACCATCGTGTCGTCTTTTTTCTTGAGTTTGGCAGTTTTTCACATTATTCGTAAGATTTAGCATTTCAATATGCAGTTAATTTATTGTCAAATTTTTAGCGATATCGAACTTAGTAAATTTCACGAGCTTCTTAAGATGCCAAGACGTAAATTAACGAACGCCGAGGCTAATAGGGCTATCGGTATGCTACAGGGTGGCCTCACTCAAGTCGTTATGGCAGAAACATTTCAAGTATCGCAAAGTGTAATATCGCGACTCTGGAATAGGTTCAATGAGACAGGTTCGGTGCAGGAAAGACATAGGGTTGGTGGACCAAGAAAAACAACACCCGCACAAGACCGTTTTGTCACCATTTCAGCGAGGAGATATCCTCTTTCTTCATGTAGTATGCTGAGAAATCGACTTTTAAATGCCAATGGTCCTGAAATTTCCATTGAAACCATCCGACGTCGTTTGGGGGAGATTAACCTGGCTTCTAGACGTCCATTGAGGGGTCTTCCGTTAACACGTGAGCATAAACGACAAAGATTAGAATGGGCCAGGCAGCATGTTAATCTGAACGTCCAATGGCGTAGTGTACTTTTCACAGATGAATCCAGATACGGTCGATTTTCAGATTTTCGAAGAATAAGGGTATGGACAATGCCGCATATACCCCGAAATCTCCGTCATGTGCAAGAGGTTCATCCATTTCTAGGAGGCTCTGAATGGTATGGGCTGGGATATGTTACAACGGGCGCACAGACCTTCACATTTGTCCTGGCAATATGACTGCTTTACATTATAGGGAACATGTCATTGGCAACGTAGTGCCAAATTTTCATGCTGCCATTGGTGAAGCTTTCCAATTTCTTGACGATAACGCACGGCCACATCATGCAGCAATAGTATAAAATGCGCGAGACGAGCATGGTATTCCACATTTACCAATACCTCCGCATTTGCCAGACTTAAACTGCATAGAACATGCATGGGATATGCTACAAAGAAGACTAGATGATCACCATCCTCCACCAGAAACATCGAATGACCTCAAAGCACTACTGCCTCGATTATGGAATGAAATAAGGCATAAAAAGACAAAAAACAATAAAATGTCCGAAAATAAAAGTCGTTAATTTTGACCCTATTCTGTTAATCACCCTGTATATCTGGCAGACCAAAAAAATTACGTGCATTTATAGTTTTGAACCTAAAACTATATTGAATTACGTTTTCAGCGCAAACAAAGGTTTCAGAATGTCAGTTATTTTAGTTGAAACGATTATCCCTTACTCTTGTGGAGCAGTTTATGTATATCAAATGAATTGAAATCAACAATCAACACAAATGTCAACAACTTGAAAAGAGTATATCAGGTACAAAATACAAATCAATATTTATTCCCACAGAAAAAAAAACAAATAAACATGAACATGAAAAATTATTGAAAAATAAAAATAAAACAAAATATTTACAAATTTAATTTTTTTCAAGATGCAGTTTCACTATAAGAATCCATTGATATAATTTCTAACTCTAACAAGCTAATTAATACGTTCGGAGATATGATTTTTAAAAATTTCAACAATAAATCGTACTTCTATGTATTTCCCAGAATTATATAATTATTCTATCTATGAATTATTATATGATCTGTGTTCATACAGGTCGACTTATTTTCCTATATGAGACATGTCAAATTCATTTCAGCTATCGTAGAATTATGAGGATTATAATATGTTATTGGGTGATATTTGAATGCCCGTGTTATTCCATATTATGATGGGAATGGTAATGGTAAGTTGATAATATTGAGTTCAGAATATCTCCAGTAAAAACAAAACAGGAATATTGGCTTCAATTGATATAATATATATTCTATTTTGAGTTCACTGTGGACTTATTATGAACACTACAAAAGTATCTACACTCTTATCCACTACAGTTTTTTCGTCTGACATATCAGTAACGCTTCGTCTTTGAAGAAGGAAACTTTGTTTCCGAAACTTGTCAGACGACAAAAACTGTAGTGGACAAGAGTGTAGTTAGTTTTGTAGTGATATAATATAATTTTCAGAGTGGATTTGAGAAATGAATATCTCGTTCATCATAGATTTGAGGAATGAATATCTCGGATAAGTTCGTGGTTGGTTAGAATTGGTCAATTGGTTTTGGACTAATTTTTGACACTCTTGTTGAATTTAAATTCTTTTATGATGTTTGAATTTAATTTCTGTCATGATGAAGTTCTATCATAAGTAGGTATCCATTGATATAATTCCAAACTCTTACCAATACTTTCGGAGATATGATTGGTCAAAGTTTGAACAAGAGCGCCAAAGCTCCTGTCCACAGGGCTTTCCCACTTTCTTAACTTAATTTTTGTGGTCTCAGCGAATATGGAAAGCCCTGTGCTCAGGGGCTTTGGCACTCTTGTTCACACTGACAAATCATATCTCCTGAAGTATTGGTTTCTCAGAGTTGGGAATGATATCAATGGATTCTTATAATAGAACTGCACCAAAAGAATATAAATTCAAACAAGTGTCATTTGAAAAAAAACAAGCGTGCCAAAAATTATGAATCCGAAACCACCAGACCGATTCAACCCAATAACGAACTCATCCGAGATATTCATTCCTCAAATCTACTCGGAAAATTATATTATATCAATTGAAACTCAGCCAATATTCGAGTTTTGTTTTTACTGGAGATATTCTGAATCCAATTTGATTAACTTACGAGAGTATAAATTTCCATCATCATATGGATTATCCAAGGGCATTTTATTATCATGCAAAAATTATAATATCCTATAATCCTACGATAGCTGAGGTTATTTCATTGGTCATTTTTCATTCAATCATACTTTGTTTTCAGGAACAGGAGGTATTTTATATCCGAGTAACGGATTTTGAATAGAACCAGAAATTAATATGACATATCTCTTATCGGTAGATAAGATGACATGTATTAACACAGATCATGAAATTCATAGATACAAATATGATTACACCATATATCTCTGAAGTATTAGCTTGATACAGTTGAAAATAATATCAATGGATTCTTATGATGAAAGTGCATATCAGAAATAATGTAAATTGAAATTTGTAATGTAAAAGAAATTTTTTTTTTCGTTACTGCGAAACCATCAGGCTGATTTTACCCAATAAGGAACTTAACACAGAATTTTATCTCCCAAACCTACTCTGAAAATTTCAACTGTCTAGCTCATTCCATTCGTGTTAACGGTGAGCCGGCCGGCTGGACCGGCCGGAAAGAATCGATTTTGACCACGGATTCTTGATCAGTGAGTCGAACCAAATCCTTTGAGACCATTTTCATCAAAAAATTCGAAAATTACAGACATTTGGGCTAATTGATAAGCAATCTGTTTCGAGGAACAAGAGCGCCAAACATGAGAGTTGCCATTTAAAATAAGGAAGTTGATTGCTATTTCCGGTATAATCGGAAGAGGTAGAAAATTGCCAATATTTAATTAAAATAGTTCAAGGTCGATAACCGATGTGTGTGAATTTTTATGAGCTTATCATTCTTACTTTCCCGTTTAAGGCTAATTGTCCCTTAAAAATAATTACCCTGTATGTTGTGAATAATAGAACTTTCATGGGATGGATGGTTGACCTAAGATTAGCAATTTCCACTCAATCCATTGTATTGAGGATGAGTGCAATCCTCATACAATGCTAATATTCAACAAAATGCAGAGACTTTGTAGGAGGTCATTTCGTCGCATCCACCAATTTTGGTATAAGTATCAGAGAATGGTAATTTTTTGCGCGTATGTTCTGGTGAACATCGCGTTATCATATTGCCCAAATGTCTATAATTTTCGAACTTTTTGCCAAAATTGGTCTCAAACGATTGGGTTCGACTCCCCAATGAATAATTCGAGATCAATTTGATCATGTCCAGCCGGCCGGCCGGCCGTCCGTTGTCACGATAACTTGTGAAGGGGAAGAGATAGCGACTTGAAATTTTCAGGTTAGGTGGCGCATCCCAATACGACGGACAAGTTCCTTAATGGGCATAATCGGCCCAATGGTTTGCGATTAATAATTTTGTTTTCAACCAATACGAAACCGATCGAATTGAAACTTGGTGAGTAGTTGTTAGACCCATCTGAAATTTGGTTGTTATTTCCTCAATAACTCGAAAAATACAAAACCGATCTAATTGAAACATGCTTATCAGTTGTAGAATGACAACGCGAAATTTCGTGAGGATCGTATCACTAGAAAATTTTTAAAAAATCATTGAAATCCTATATATCAGAAACTATTCGTCCGACATCGCTGAAATTTTACGGCAGCCTTCAGAGCCTAACTCTACTGCCTATATTGTTGGAGATCCGAGCAGCCTTGTGTGAGTTCAGCAGCTGGATGGGTGGCCGTTGCCACGATAACTTTCGAACGAAAGGAGATGGGGTACTTCCAATTTTCAGGGTAGGTTGCACATCCCAATGGGAGAGTTAAGTTCGATTTTGGGCATAATCTGTGCATCGGTTTCGGAGTTATGCCCACCTGGCATATAATTTCCTCGATAACTTGAAGCTTGGTAACTAGTTGTAGAATATCGACATAAAGACGTGTGTAAAATTTTGTGAGAACCATACCACTAGAAAAATTTTAAGAAATTAGGAAAAAAAAATTCAAGCACTGACGTGAAGTCAGAAGTTTTTTCGCGTATATTCTTATATTCTGTATGGACAATAGAACATAAGCGCAAAAGCTCCCGACTTCACGTCAGTGCATGAACTAATTTTTTATCACTCGAAAATATTGTAATATCAACAAGTATGTGATATTACTAATCACATTTCTATAGATTTATATAGTTTTTTTTGTTCGGGTCTAAGTGTGAGGTGACCTATATTTTTTGTCGCCCAAAATAATAGTTTCCCAAATTAAAAACTCCTCATTTCATTATTCCAATTTGCTTAACCAGGAAAACAACGTTAATTCAAAATCCCCACTTGAGTACTTATTCAATTTTTTTTTGTATAAACAAGGGGTGATTGAGATTATGTATTATTTTCCAATGTAAATCATCAATATTGGCCGAATTGCAATCATAATGTTGAAGATCGCACAGCGGGAGAGATACTGAAAATAAAACACCTCAGTACATAGATGTCCAAGAGTCACACCACATCAGTTACACCGTGAACTTCACAATGTTTGCTTTTGTATAAAGACAGTGCGACAACCCATCGCTCACAAACTCAAGGTAATAGCTCGACTTTTTTCATGTGTTCCACACCCCAAAAAAAAATATTTATTGAAATTCGATTCTTACAGTTTTGACGGTGTCTTCGTTATCTAACATAGCAACTTTGTTTTCTCCACCTCTCCACCAAAAACCGCGAAAAACTCAAGATTTTCCTTCCAGTCGCAATCTCCAACTGGATATAATTTCCCGATATATTTTCCTTCCAAAATTCTTCTTTTAGTTCGCTTGAATATTGAAATACACGTTCAGAAAACATGGAGGCAACCATCTTGTTTTTGAAAGTTATCCAATATAAAGATCTATTTTCGTACAAGTTTTTCAATTGGTGTTAAGTGACATTTATTTTTGATCAGAAATGATGGATACAAGAATGGAAGAAGGTTTTACCAAGGAGGGAACCCGCAGACCTATTAGAAATAAACGTTTCAACAGGCAGGTTTTTGAATTTTTGTTTGGAGTGTAGAGTGTCCTCTTACATGCTTGTTTTCATGTTTTGTGCTGAAAAAATAACCCAACTATTTATAAACTCCCTGAAATGTCCTTCTTTCGGAATGAAAAGAATCCGTTTTGTGATTAGTGACATAACTTAGACGAAAGGTGTGATCATTCCAGAATATAAGTGGATCGATTCTGAAAAATTAAGTAGACAAATGAGGCAATATATATGTGGATTGGTAAACCTCACATATTTTTTTAAATTCAATGATTCTAACTACAAATCTGACTCAAACAAAATTCATATTGTTCTTTCAAAATTAACGATTTTGTTCGCATAATTTTGGAATGCCAAAAAGTTTTTAATTGTTAGTGATTTCTTTCATCTACTTTTTAATCTTTATGTGAACGTGTATTTTAATATATCCTAGACATCAGTACAATGGTCTTCATTGTTTATATATTTGGGCCAACGTACTCACCTAAACCTTCAAAATTCCATACAAAAATCGCTGTAAATTTAACACAAGGTTCTGTATGTTTTCATGAAAATAAACCAATATCCTGCATTTTCATCTTCACTTATTAATTTGTCCATAGTTCTAAAAGCAATGTTTTATAACTCACGAACTAAAGGCGGCATAAATATGTTCCTACAAAATTCCAAAGGTTTATTTAGGAAAAAGTAAAGTAAAAAAAAATTGGTTCAAGCACTAACGTGAAGTCAGGAGCTTTTTTGCGTATGTTCTATGGTCTACTCACTATTGAACACTCTAGTACGAATTTAGCATCGATATATACCATGTTCCCAGCTTTTATAAAATATATGAATACTTTTCATATCTTAATGACAGACTTAAGCGGAAAATCGTATATGACCACAGAGTATTTAATTGTGACATATTTTATTGGATTTTAAATACGACAAAACTTACGCTTCAAGTAACTCCTGCATACGATATTCGCGAAATTCCGCGAAAATTAGTGGCTTGGCATTCTACAAGTAATCACTGAGTTTGAATTGAAGCATATTTGAATATTTTGAGTTTTAGAGGAAATAACCACAAAATTTCAGATTATGCCGACTAACGAACAATAATGTCGGATCCGGATATGCAACCTACCCTGAAAATTACAAGACGCTATTTCTTTCCTTTCTCAAGTTATCGTGAGATGAAAAACATTTTTTCGTAATTTTTTTAAAATTTTTTAGTGGTACGGTCCTCACAAAATTTCACACACACGTCTTTATGTTGATATTGTACAACTAGTTCAAGCTTCAAATCGATCGGGTGTGTATTTTTTGAGTTATAGAGAAAATAATATTTCAGATGGGTATAACTTCGAAACCGTTGGGGCGATTTTGCCCTACAACGAACTCAACCCTCTCATTCTGATGCGCAACCTACCCTGAAAATTGCAAGTCCCTATGTCTTTTCGTTCAAAAGTTATCGAGGCAACGGTCACCCATCCAACTACTGAACTCACACAAGGCTGCTCAGATACCTAGAATATAGTTCCGATCGTGTTCGAATTTGGAACTTGGCATAGAGTTAGGTTTTGAAGGCTCTCGCAAAATTTCAGCGATGTCGGGTATATATAGAATCTTTTTCAATGATTTTCAATGATTTTTCAAAAATTTTCTAGTGATACGGTCCTTACGAAATTTTGCAAGAATTTTCGCGTTGGCATTCTACGACTGATAACCATGTTTGAATTGGATCGGTTTTGTATTTTTTAAGTTATTGAGGAAATAACAACCAAATTTCAGGTGTGTATAACTCCAAAACTGTTTGGCCGATTATGCCTATTAACGAACTCAAATGTCGCATTCAGATCCACAACCTACCATAAAAATTGCAAGTCGCTATCTCTTTCCGTTCTCAGGTTAGCGTGATGTAAATAATGATTTTTAAGAATTTTTTTTTAATTTTCTAGTGATATGATTCTCAAAAAAAAAAAAAAATCACAAACGTCCTTGTATCATTATTCTACAACTAGCTACCAAGTTTCAATTCAATCGGATCTGTATTGGTTGATGACAAATTTATTACTCGAAAACCGTTGAGTCGATTATTCCCGTTAACGAACTTGTCCGTCCTATTGGGACTCGCCACCTATTCTGAAAATTTTAAGTCGCTATGTCTTTCCGTTCTCTAGTTATCGTGGCAACGGCCGGCCGGAAAGAATCAAATTTGACCTCGAATTCTTCATCAGGGAGTCGAACCTAATCGTTTGAGACCATTCGAAAATTACAGACATTTGGCCAAAATGATAACGCGACGTTCCCCAGAACATACGCGCAAAAATCCGAGCTACCACCAGCTTTTATCTCTTTAACTATTAGATTCATTCGTGAAATTTGATAGACAAATTTCAGGCGAACACTCGCTTGACGTTAGGAGCTTCATTTCATTCATTCATAATGATGAATATATTTCACTAATTCCAGTACTGAAATTTATGGATATTTCAGATCCGTTATGCAGGGTTCTTCGTTTTTAACCTCACCTAAAATTATAAGGAGAACTAATCAAGATATTTTCATGAAATCCATTTTCCGTGCGTTATCCGGAATGCCTAGAAAATCTAGAATATTTTCATGTTTTTAGCCTGTTTATTATTCCATCTTTCAATTGTTCTCGAAATTGTAAACAAAATTGATGAAGCATATATATCCTTAGTTTAACTGATTTCGAGATAGCGAATTTTGAAAATAACTTATTACTACTCTTAAATTTATTAATTATTTACTATTGTATACTCAAACCTCACACGCCCTCACGAAATGCCGCATAAACTTTTAGAATAAATAAAATAGTGACCTTACTCAGCGAGGATTCGAAACCGGATCTCCTGCGTAGCAGGCAACGATGCTACCATTTCAGCTATGCAGGACTTATTGTAGTTGAGATTTACATGATTTGAATTTTCAGAAGTAGATACCAAATCTAAATTTTATTTTCACGATAATTGCTAAAATAAAAATCTGATGGAGCTAAAATCCTGTAGTCTATTCGAAAATGGTGGCTTGACCGTTTGCGCGGAATTGCAGTGGAATCTGACATATATTTTCTGAAATATAACATGTTTGCGTGTCGGCATTCTACAACTAATTACCAGGTTTCAATCCTATCGGATCTGTATTTTTTGAGTTATTGATCAAACAATATTTCAGATGGGTATAATTCCAAAAGGATTCTACATCAGTGCGTCAAACAAAATTGTTTGAGACTATTTTCGGTAAAAAAATCGAAAATCACAGATATTTGGGCAAAATGGTAGCACACTATTCCCTAGAACATGCGCGCAAAAGTTCGAAATGATAGATGCTACATTTATTTTATTATTTCTTCGGAGATTATAGGAAAAAATAATATTTCAGGGTTGATGGAAATGCGGGATACTTTAAATTTTATGAAAACAATAATTTTGCCAGAAAAAAGAGAGAAAACAAATATTTTCTTTGAAATTCTATTCAATAAGGTGTTCAAAGTGTACAGCATTTTCCTCCTGTATAATGAATTCGCTGAACAACATTTTGTAGTGAATCTAAAATCATTATTGAAAGGTTTTTTTCTGGGTTTTCTCTCCCAAACTCTGAAAAATATCTATAAAATAAAAATTAATTATTTTGTGATTTGCTTCTGCGTAAGAAACACAAGATATTTGTCAGAAGTAATCAATTGAACAATGGTGCCTAACAAACAACAACGAAACAACATCAACGAAGAAACAACTATATCGTAACGCTTCGGAGTCTATATCAGATTCCTTCGTCAGAGGCTTAATGAAAATCTTTAGAAATATTTTGTTGATAGTTATATAGTTAGGTATAGTTTTTTTTCTTGAATTTCACAAAATAACTATCAACAAAATAATTCTAAAGATTTTCATTAAGTGTCTGACGAAGGAGTCTGATATAGACTCCGAAACGTTACGATATAGTTGTTTCTTCGTTGATGTTGTTTCGTTGTTTTTAGGCAACATTGTTCAATTGATTGCTTCTGACAAATATCTTGTGTTTCTTACGCAGAAGCAAATCACAAAATAATTAATTATTATTTTATAGATATTTTTCAGAATTTGGGAGAGAAAACCCAGAAAAAAACCTTTCAATAATCAGTATACCTCCCGCAGTATCCTTTAATGATTACTTAAATCTAAAATCATGTTGGCAGAAATGGTGGAAATTTCAAGCCTTATCTTTTCTTGCAACTCTTCGATATTTTGCGGTCTATTTTTGTTGACTACATTTTTTATAGGACCACACAGATAAAAGTCAACAGATAACAGAACATACGCGACTTCACGTCAGTGCTTTTTAAGAATTTTTCTTTGTTGTAATAGATTTTAAAAAACCCTAAAACTCTGAGGCTTAACATTTTCGCTAGCAACTTTATAGGATAACCGATCGTTTCCATACGCATCAGCGACCCTGTATATGTTTACGGTAATCTCAATCTCAATCATCTGACATGAACTAATAATTGCAGCAGCGTCGTAAAATATCATAGAAATTCTGTGATTTTTCGAATTCTCGCAAAAATTAAATTTTTTCGATGTTTTTCTATGCCTTTCAGATCATATAAAAATTCTTCTCTTTTTCTTTGCTCATCTATATACTGATCTTTGAAACTTTTCGCTTTCCTCCTCTATATTGATTCAAAACAGGATATCAAACGTTCTGTTGACACGAAATGAGAACATCCCACCTGTATACCTAAACTTTGCTGACTTTTTTGAAAGACTATTTACAGCTTTTCTGATAATATCTGGGTTGTTTCTCGTTTATATGCATGCACTATCAATTCTTTAAATTAACTGTTCTCTAGATTTGATTTTCTTTATATAGACCAAACTTATCCAATGCCCCTAAACATAAAAATCTAAATAGTTGTGAGGTCTGAGCAACGTGGAGGCCAGGCTCGTCGAAGTCTTGGACCACTTCTTCCAATGCATCTGGGAATACAATATTCAGATGTTCGACTTCATCACGCGAAAAATGGGATGGTGCTCCATCATGTTGAAATATCATGCCATTCGTGACAACTTGGGTCTATTGCTATTGATAATAATTCCATGAAAAGATTCAAGCCAATTGAAAAATCTTGGCCTATCTCGTCTTTGAAAAATCATAGTTTCATTGATAATCTTGGTGAATAAATATCGATTTTTTTTTACACACAGTGTGTAATTTTCGTACAGACCAGAGATTTTTGCTACGCTACTGGCTTATTTCCCCAATATTCATTATCACTTAAGGATAAGGGTTGACCCAAAATATCGAACGCACTTAAAAATTTTCAATTTTTTCTGAAAACACCCTGTATCTCCAAAGCGAAAGGTCAACAGAAGGTTTGAAGGCCTGTTTTGAATCAGTATAGAGGTCCCATAACTACAACTAGCGTTTGGACTATGGGTCACCAGTCCTCCTGACGGACAGTTACTGTGTTTATACGGACAATCGTATATACAGGGTGAGTCTTTGACCACTGCATTAATTTTAACCAAAGATTCCTCTCATCAAATGAAACACTTTTTTCATTTAACATTTTTCCAAATTCAGCTCAGGTAAAAAGATACAGGCTGTTGAAATTTTGAAAAAAAATCAGTTTTTATTTTGTAGCTTTGACATCCTTTTTTCAAATAAAATGAATGTTGGCGTAAAATTTCCTATAACTATGATACATATTTTCCAAATATTAGTTATTTTCTACTTCTACTGGTTTTCTAGTTATGGACTCGTGGATTCATAAAACTAAACGAAATTAGCATAAAGAAAGCATATAAAGTTTTTCTTGAGTCATTTCAATAATATTCCATCGTTTTGGAACATTATATTATTCTTCATCATTTCTCCTTAAACGCACCGTTTTCGAAATATTCTTCATTGAATGTTTTAAAATGGAAAACTCCAGAAATTTCACTACTTTTATGGATCCGTCCCTGAGCGTTGGAATCCCGAATCAAGCTGTAAACCACATTACCCTGCCTTATTCTCGTCCGCCAACAATGTCATAGATAATTTATATGCGGGAGTGTATTAGCACATTGTGAAATCTTTAAACGCTTGTAACTTTTTACCTGAGCCGAATCTGGAAAAATGGTAAATGAAAAAAGTGTTTCATTTGATGAGAGGAATCTTTGGTTAAAATTAATGCAGTGGTCAAAGACTCACCCTTTATATGTAATTGAAATTTCTTCATCAGTATATGGAATTATTTGAGACCATTTTTTGGCACTCTTGTTCCTCGGAACAGAGTGCTTATCAATTTGCCCAAATGTCTGTAATTTTAGAAGTTTTGGCTGAAAATGGTCTTGAACGATTTGGTTCGACTCACTGATCAAGAATCCATGGTCTCAGTTGATTCTGTCCGGCCGACCGCCCGACCGTTAACACGATAACTCTCGAACGGAATGAGCTAGACAGTTGAAATTTTCATAGTAGGTTTACGAGATAAATATCTCGGTTAAGTTCGTTATTGGGCAAAATCAGCCAAGTGGTTCAGGAGTAACAAAAAAACTTTTTTTTTACATTACAAATTTTGAATTCAATTTTTTTTTTTGAGTTGCAATTTCATCATAAGAATCCATTGATGTCATTCTAAACTCTAACAAACTAATACTTTCGGAGATATGATTTTTCAAAATTTCAATAATTATTCTCAATTCTATATGATTTCATAGAATACTCTAATTATAATTTCCTGATGTATATAAATCCAACATGAGATGAGTCATAGACCTTCGTTTTGAATTCAATTTCGAAAATTCTCGAGAATTGACGCACAGAAGCCAAATTGAAGAAGTGGTAAAGCCCTGTGGACAGGAGCTCTTGTTAAAATTTTGACCAATCATAACTCCGAAAGTATTAGTTTCTCCGAGTTGGGAATGATATTAATAGATTTTCGCTTAATTTATTTTATTTTATGATGCAGTTATATCATAAGATTCCATTGATACCATTCCCAACTCGTAGAAACCAATACTTTCGCAGATATAATTTTTTTGGTAAAAAGTCGAACATTACAGACATTTGGGATCTATTACGAGGGCGCAAAAAAACTATGAAAACTTGACAGCATCAAAAGTTGCCTTCAATTTGTTACCAATTCATGGTGAAAGAATAATATCGTCACTGTTTTCATTAAGAAATAACTCTTCCTCGATCGATAAATTGGTACCAAAAGAAAGACAGCTTTTGTTTGACGCATTCAAAGTTTGAAAGAGGTAAAGGACAATGATCTATCTGATTAGCAGTTGCCTTGTCTCCATTCTGTGTATTTTTTGGACGCTTCCAATAATTGAGGTAGAGTGTATGCATCTTGCAGAAATTGAAATGACATTTTGGTATCTTCCGAAGAAATCTGTATTCTGATGATCTTATTTCTCCCATAGGAAGGTGTTCGGAGAAGAGAAGAGGCCGCCCAAACGGCTTTTTACGCCCGAAATCAAGAGGTATTTAAAAGATTGGCTTGTGAGAAGAAGAGATAATCCATACCCCAATAGGGACGAGAAGAAGACGCTGGCAGTACAAACAGGACTCACTTATATACAGGTTAGTGAAGAATTTATTGAGGTAACATCAAGTGTTCCTCAAGGGTCACATCTTGGTCCATTTTTTAATGGGTTCGTTAATGGGTGGAATCCATAAAGCGGTTTCGGAGTTATGGCCAATTTTAGTAAAAACATTTTTTATGAATATTTCCGAAACCGATTACTCGATCTATCTGAAATTTAGCATCAAATTGTAGAATAATGCATTATACGCATGTGAAGTTTTGTATTGACCAGGTTACCGAAAAGTGTAAAAAAAAAATTTTGAGAATTTTAAAAAAAATGTTCTACAATAACTCTCGAACGGAATGAGCTGGCAGTTGAAATGTTCAGAGTGGGTTAGGGAGATGAATATCTCGGTTGAGTTCGTTATTGGGCAAAATAGGCCAGATGGTTTCGGATTAACGAAAAAAAAAAATTTTTTTCTACAAACGTCAAAAAATGACAAGGTTCGCGCATTGAAAACAATATGCGAAGTGACCCTTTTTTTCATTTTCCTTCGTTACCATGACACCGTGCGCGAAGTAGTGTGCGAAGTACTTACTTCGCACACTGCATGTAAACTATATGGAGTTTTTATATTTTAACCTTTTTGTTCCTCAATCAAACAAACAAATGCCATTTTATTTTCATAGTTACAGTATTTACTTGATTTGGAAAAACATTTTAAGCCAGTTCAATACTATTTTTCATATTAAGCTATGCATGTTACTTATTTTAGAACAATATTTTTGGCGTTTGTAGAAAAAATTTTGTTTGCATCTCATGCGCGAAATACTTTGGTGATCTCGACTATTTTTTTAACTCGGCTGCGCCTCGTTAAAAAAATCAGTTCTCGATCACCAAAGTAGCATTTCGCGCACTAGATACAAAAATAACTATTTTAAGTACCAAATTTCAAATTCAATTTTTTTTAAGATGCAGTTTCAAAATAAAAATCCATTGATATCATTTTCAACTCCAACAAGCTAATACTTTCGGAGATATGATTTTTCGAAATTTCAATAATGAATAGTACTTCTATATTTCCACAGAATGTTATAATTATTCTATCTAAGCTTTATTATATGATCTGTGTTCATACTCGTACATGTCATCCTGTTCTATAAGAAAGAGTCAAATTCATTTCAGCTATTTTAATTTGATTTCTTCCATGGTGCAGTTCTCATTCTCAGATTGCTCATTTAATCTTGATAAATAAACTATTATTTGAATTGAATTTCCTTTATGATGCCGTTCTATCATAAGAATACATTGATATAATTCCCAACTCTGAGAAACCAATACTTTTACCAATTTTTAAATATCTCAACGTACGATTTAAAATCATAAGAAAGAAGATATTCATTGCAAGAATAACGAAAATATGTCTAATGTACACAACATTTTACTAAATAATTCTGAATATTTCGTCCGAAATTGGATTCACTTTTTCCGAAATAATTGAATTTACTTTTTCGGAAATTGAACTTGAAAAGGTCTCACTCTTGCTCTATATTTTGGTCGAAGTTTTGACTTCGAGTATATTCATCAATCAATGTATTAACATTAATATATCAACCCTTTTTCATGTAGGTCTGCAACTGGTTCGCGAACTGGAGGAGGAAGCTCAAAAATTCGGGAAAAGAACCCCAATGCAAAACTTGGGGAGATCTCATCAAAACTTACAACAACCAGGTCCACGGCAACATAGAACACTTCAGTATTTGTTCAGAAGACAGCATTTGGTATGAAAGCGACTCAGATGATTTCACCGAACACAAACCCAACGTCGACCAAAATTCCTACAATAACAATAATAACCAATGCTTTGTTGTCAGCTCAACCACAGGAACCGCCCTAGATTTCGGACCTTTTGTCCAACCATCAAACAAATACAAAAGCCACATAATGGAGAAATATCTTCGGGACTGTCAGCAAACCGTAAGAGAAGAAATCGTTCTGGAAACAGATTCTTCCTCGCCTTCTGTGATATCGAAATGGCTTGAGAGTGCCGCCAATTTCAAGCCTAATGAAAATAGTTACCTTGACGTGAAGCTCTTCCAAACGCAGAGGAAAAAATCGACCAAACCAAGCCTGAAAGATGATATGGAAAGACTGAAGATACACGGAAAGGAAGAGCTGGATGCAGCAGAGGCATTAACAACGTTAGCGAATTCCAGTAGAAATAAAGCTCAATAATGTTTTTCGATGTTTCATTCAACCCCATTGACTTACTTCATATAATATTCTCTCTGATGCCTACCTATAGAGGTCTATGACACCATAGGGATGTATTTCAAAATGTATTTAATACAAAATGCAAATACTTCTCTTAATTGATTTATATTTAACTTACGAAATAGTTTTTCATTTTGCGTTTAAAATGCTAAATGCAAAATACGAATTTCCAAAATACTCTATGGAAGGGGCGGTTTGGAGGTTTGAATTTTGAGGAGATGTGGGATGACTTCGTCCATGTGATCCAGTCGGCGATCAAAGACAATACTGGATCAAGGCTTGTCGAGCTCAATTCATCTAATCCTTGGATGGACAACAAGATTCGTGGGATGATTAAACATAAACGAAGATTGTGGCGGAGATATATGAGGTGCAGGCAGCCCGATAGTTATGACGAACATCGTGAATACTCCAATCGTTTGTCAGCCGCGATTGATGATGCTAAGAGGCAATTTGAGAATAGAATAGTGTCATCCAAAGATAGGAAGAAATTCTTTGAATACATTCGCTCCTTTCTCAAGACAAAACCTTCCATACCGCTGGTTAGAGGAAACAGTGGAATTGCTGATGGCTACAAACAGTCAGCTGAGGTATTGGCCGAATCGTTCGCTGCTTCATTCACAACTGAGCTGGATGGTCCAATACCTATTGTCGGATGTGACCGTTGCATCTATGATCTGAGTTCGGTCTGGTTCACTCCAGAAGCTGTAATGAATCAACTCCGTGCTCTAAAGATTGACTCTTCTCCCGGGTTGGATGGCATAAATGCAGGTGTCCTCAAGGAATGTGTTCCTTGTGTGCCCCACTAGCTATGATCTTTACCGAGTCCTTCCGATCCCATAGATTGCCTTCTGAATGGTTGCGGGCATCAGTCACGCCTGTATTCAAGAAGGGCGATAAACTCTGTCCCAATAACTATCGTCCAATCAGCCTAACATCTGTGATTTCGAAGGTGTGTGAGCGTTTGATAATGAATGAGATGGTAGGATTTTTGCTTGAACATAATATTCTCCGCGATACTCAACACGGATTTTTGCCTGGTCGTTCGGTCCTCACTAATCTTCTAGAGAGTATAGATAAATGGACGAAAGCTTTCGATAGTGGAATCCCCACTGATATTGTCTACCTGGACTTCTCAAAGGCTTTTGACTGTGTACCTCACAGGCGCCTTCTCTCAAAGCTCGATCATTTTGGGATCAGAGGAGATTTGCTGCAGTGGATTGGGGCTTTTCTGCGGAATAGAACATTCTCAGTCAGGGTATCCAGTTGCTCCTCTTCAACTAGACTAGTTACCAGTGGTGTGCCCCAGGGGACGGTTTTGGGTCCTCTCCTTTTTTTAATATACACCGCTGATTTGTCCCGTATTTTAAAATCACCCTGCTCACAGTTTGCGGACGACACTAAAATTTACAACAACCCTATAACAGATTACTCCCTTCTTCAATCAGACTTGTATGCTTTATCTCGCTGGTCAGAGGATTGGTTGCACAAGCTCAACCTTGACAAATGCGTTGTCCTTCATATTGGAAAAAAAAACCCGAAACACAGGTACTTTCTTGATGGGCAACCGCTTGCTACCACAGATTCGCATGAGGATCTAGGACTGACCATCACGTCTGATTTGAGCTGGTCCCAACATGTGAGCAAGATAACGTCTAAAGCAAGAAGTCTCGTTTTCTTGGTGTCTAAGTGTTTCCGTGGCTGTTCCCCAGCTGTCTGTTGCAGTATATACACAAGCTATATAAGACCAATCTTGGAATTTGCTGGTCCTGCTTGGCATCCTAACCTAAAAGGTGACATGGGGCAGTTGGAGGCGCTACAAAGGTGGGTTACACGTATTCCCTATGGTCCGAACCGCCCTGGATACGAGGAGAGATTACGCATCTTTGGTTTAACCTCTTTTCAAGATCGCCGACTGAGAGGTGATCTTATATTCAGTTACAGGGCCATAAACCATATGTTAGGAGTCAATCTATCTTCTATATTTATCCGCAACGTTAACAACTTACGAGGGCACATGTTCAAGTTAGGGAAAGAGAACTTCAAGACCACCCAGAGGCAAAGTTTTCTTCCCAACAGAATTTTCAACGTCTGGAACAGTTTGCCTCCTGATGTTGTTGGTGCGACCAGTGTAAACGGCTTCAAGAACGGATATGACCGGTATCGTTTTCCACCAACCATCCCTTGATCGTTTGTGATGATATGTGCTGACATTTTTTTTTTCTTCGTTTTCTTTATGCCCATGTTACTTTTTTTATATATATTCTTTATGCTTATTCCTTTATTACCTTTTTGTATATCATATGTACTGCTTTGTATCATAATATTGTGTTTATGAGCTTCAAAGGCTTGGCCTCAGCTCTTATCAAATAAATAATAATAATAATAATAATAAAATAAACTACTTTTATTTTAAAATATCTTTAAAATATTGAAAAAAGGACATATGTTAATAAATCAACAATAGTCCAACAAGTGCTTTTTAGGTCAAAATGTTTGTGTTTCTCCGAAAATTATGATTGAGGTGTCATTCGATTCGGTATGGCATATGTAGATAGTTTTTGAGAAAATACTAAGGCCGCTCGCATAAATTACAGTAGTTATAAACAATTAAGTGAAAAAAAGAAGGGGTTTGGTTTTTCGACAATATCTCAAAAACTATCGGGGATAATTCAAATTTGTAAAAAGATTCAAGAAGAGGAGGAAATTTTCTAGATAAAAGTCCCAACTCGCGGAACTATAGGACCAATATTTATAATTTTGCCAGAGGGTTGAAAATACTCCCGAAAAACGGAACTCCGGCTTGCGTAAGCCTCGCCCCCTTCGGACCTTCCATGAATAAATATTATTTAAACTTTATTAAATATGGAAAAAAAAATTGAAAAAATTCAGGCAGATGCAGGATAGATCAATGAACAATTATCCGTGGTCCAAAAATGTTTATCACGACTTTTCAATTAGTTATCCATTAGTTGAATAACAATTTTTTGTAGCACGTTCATTAACATTGCAAGTGCGATAATTGTTAAACTATTAATCTGAGAATTTTTTCCTTTAGTGGAGCTATTTTTCAAAGGTCTTGGAATAGATTTCCGTTGGAAAATTTGAAAAATTGTTAATTTTCGTTTTATTATTAACAAATTACTTAAGTGAAAAATTAACTCCTTCGAAATGTGGACCTACCGAAGAATTCTGAGAATTTCGTGGATGGATCGCATCAACAACATCGAGGTGCTCAGAAGAATCGGTAAAGGAACAGAAGTTGAACGTACCATCAAGGAGAGAAAGCTGCAATATCTGGGACACATGATGCGAGGCGAGAAGTACAATATCCTAAGGTTAATAATGCAGGGGAAAATAGAAGGCAAAAGAGGAGTAGGAAGAAGACGAATCTCATGGCTGAGAAATCTGAGAGAGTGGTTTGGATGTAGCTCGAAACATCTCTTTAGAGCAGCTGCCTCCAAAGTCAGGATAGCTATGATGGTTGCCGACATCCGCCGCGGATATGGCACTTGAAGAAGAAGAAGAAAAATTATATTCAATTATGTTTCAAAAGAAAATTTTAAATTATCTCATAAACAACGCATTGGTTTATAACAATTTTTCAAACAATAGGAGATAATAACTATTAAAAATAATTTTTGAGTAGTTTCTGATCATAAGAAAACGGATCAATATAGTGTAATATTATAAATTGAAGCTTTATAATTTTTCACTTAAGTAAATTGTGCATAACAAAACGAAAATTAACAATTTTCAAAATTTTCCAATAGTAATCTATTTTAAGACCTTTGAAAAATAACTCCACGAAAGGAAAAAATTCTTAGATTACTAGTTCAACAATGATCGTACATGCAATGTTCGTGCTACAAAAAATTGCTAATTAACTATAATGGATAACTAATTGAAAAATCGCGTTAAACATTTTTTGACCACTGATTATTGTTCATTGATCTATCCTGCAATCGTCTAAATTTTTTCAATTTTTATTTCGATATTTCATAAGTTTAAATAATATTTATTCATCAAAGGTACTAAGGGGGCAAGGCTTGCGCAAGTACCTGTTTTCGGGCGTATTTTCAACACTCTAGGAAAATTATAAATATTATAGTCCTATAGTTCCAGCAATTCGGACTTTTTTTTAGAAAATCTCCTCCTCTATTTGAATCTTTTTCCAAACTTCAATTATCTCAAATAGTTTATGAGATATTGGCGAAAACCTAAACCTCCTTTTTTTTCACTTAATTGTTTATAATTATTGCAATTTTTGCGAGCGGCCTTAGCATTTTCTCAAAAACTATCTACATGCCATTGCGAATCGAATGACACCTCAATCATAATTTCAGAGAATATGGAAAAATTTTGACCTAAAAAGTACTTGTTGACTAGACTACAAGACCCAAATGGCAGAACGCTCTGGGCTTGTTAATTTATTAACTTTCTTCATTTTATTAGTAAGCTGGCAACTCAACTAATTAAAGTACAGGAAGGGTATTGCGGGCTAAGACAATTGACCCAAATACAACGAAAATTCTAACTTTTTGTGCGCATGTTCTGGGGAACAGTGTACTATCATTTTGCCCAATGGTCTGTAATTTTCGATTTTTTGTGCCGAAAATGGTCTCAAACGATTAGGTTCGACTCACTGATGAAGAATTCGAGGTCAAATTTCATTCTGTCCGGCCGTTGCCACGATAACTTTCGAACGGAAAGAAATATAGTGACTTGAAATTATTAGGGTGGGTTGCACATCCCAATGCGACGGTTAAGTTCGTTAATGGAATAGGCCAAACGGTTTCCGAGAACTATTGAAATTGACATAAGGAAAAACTTACGCTTCAAGTAACTCCATAATACGATATTCACGAAATTCAGTCATTTGTTTCAATTGGCATTAGTGTTCAGAGTGTGCTAAATCAGGCAATATGTCTGTTAGCTGTAAGCAGAAATAGAGGCATACAGCGGGTTATTTAATGAGGGAGATAATGGAATGAAATCTCTTATCAATATTATTTTATTTACTTATTTATTTGTTTAACATTTCTCTTTATTTCTTGACATTTATTTATGACAACTCGTACAACTAACAAGAGAAATCCAGATATTCATCTCAAATTAAGTATTTTCATTATACATCAGGTTATTCTTCACACAATATCATTTCTCAAGTTTCCTGTATTTCTACAGTATCTTCAATCGTTAAATCTCCCGGCCCCCATACTTTAATAGTATTTGCTGATGAGGTTAGAATAACATTTTTTTTTGGATGAATGCCAATAGAATTCAAAACTTTTCCTGGAGTGTGATCCAATTTTTTAACAACTTTTGCATGAATAAGATCCCAAATATAAAGTTGCCCGGAAACCGAGCCAGATAGTACATAATCATCACTTGTTATGATACCACTCTCAATAGTCATATCGTCGGTTTTGTGCCCTAAATACCTAAAAATTGACAAAATTGAAATTTACATAGAAATAGTAAATCTTTGAGCTCAATCAGTACTTACTCGGCAAGCATCTCACCAGTATTTTTATCCATAAGCCTAACAGTATCATCTGCTGATCCAACTAAAATGCACTGACCATCATGAGAAAAGTCTACTGAAATCACTGGAGCTGAAAGACAATACCAGATATGAGGTATCTCGAATACTCCAAATATGATTACATAAACAATTTCAATTCTTATCAGGGATCTCTGTGGACTGTGGAAGACCTAGGAGTTTCATTTGATAATCAATTCATTATTCGATAAAGGGTATTTTCAAAGGTGAGTCTTTTTTCAACTGTGAAGAAATACAAATGTACAAATTATACCCTTATACTGCCATTCTCTTCCATTACTAATGTTCTACATTATTTTACATACCACCGATATAATCCATATGACAACTGCCGTTCCTCAAATCATAACGCCTCATTGTACAGTCGACAGACCCAGCAAGTATCTCATGTTCACTAACCCTAATGCAACTAATACAATCCTTAGCGTCCTTCATTGTCTGAATTGGTTTATTGTGAGTATATCTTACATCCCAGCACATAATGCAATTATCCAAACTGCCTGATACAGCCACAGTTGACTCTTCATTGAGTTTTACACAAGTCACTGATGACGCATGACCTCTGAATCTACGTTTTGGTTGTCCTGTGGGAACGTCCCAAATAATAACTGATTTGTCAGAGGAACATGATGCGATTTGGCTGCTATCATTCGAACCACAAGCATCTAATACTTCATTTCCATGACCACCATAGGTTTTCAAGAGGAGACTCCGGTAAGGATTCCATAATTTTAATTTCCTATCAGAACCACATGTTAAACAGTAGGAACCATCAACTAGAATAAATTCAAGATACAGGTTCATTTGAATTCCATATCATTTATTTCATTCATACAAACCGTTGAACCTCACAGCTCTCACTGCTCCTTGTTTACAGTCCAAGGTTACCAAGCATTCCAAATCAAGTTCTGTTCCCATTTTTTTTCTTTAAATTATCTGAATAATAATAGTAGTACACTAGTTAAATAAATAATAAATGTTCATTTTACTGATAAATACATTTTCCAATTCAAACTTGTTATTCTAGTCACAGAAAAATAATCTAGTCACAGAGAAGCACAGAACACATTCTTTACTTCATGCAGAAAAGAGACACTAGCAACCGAAAATTTATCCTCATTACCGAACCAAAAAATTAACTACGATTTAATTTATGAACATACGCATTCGTGAAAACATTAGCTGTTATGACCCTGAAACAATATCCAAATCCAAATAACCATCATCTTCTTTTCTTAGCTGTCATATCAGGGCAGCTTGTCTAATCTATGCAATGAACTCTCCCTACTAATCGCTAGAAACAGTGGCCATTGATTGGGGTGCAGTGCTAGCGACATCCGTGGTTAAAATTGGAAATACATATTTCCTACGGCGGGAACATTTTAAATATATGTTCAATTTCTGTTAGGTTTATGGAAGCTACTGCACTTCTGCAATTTCATGAAAATTCTAACTTGTTCTGAGTGAAATACATTCTATACCTTTAAATACGTTTCTTTGCTTGTCAATTTATTTCATCACAGCATAAACATACTTCATTGAACCCCCAAAAACCCTGTCTGGCTACGCCCTTGAT
Source organism: Halyzia sedecimguttata (assembly GCA_937662695.2). Taxonomy (NCBI): domain Eukaryota; kingdom Metazoa; phylum Arthropoda; class Insecta; order Coleoptera; family Coccinellidae; genus Halyzia; species Halyzia sedecimguttata. Next base: position 88,380,779 of record OW569413.2, read on the forward strand.
TGAGATACATTATTCAATTCTTATATCAACAAAATCCTTCAACTTCAGTGATGGCTAATGAACTATCGCCCCGTTTGACTCAGGAGGCGAAGTACCCAAGTTCAATCCCAAGGCTAGGAAAGAAATTTTGTACACAGTAATCGCCACCAGTCTCTGTTAAGTCAAAAACTGTACCTAAGGTGGCGTAGGGACACAGTAACAAAGCCTACACAGAACACAACTGATTCTCCTTATTACTCGCTCAAGCTCTGAAGAACTTATTAGGGATCTCCTTGGGGAAGAGCTAGGGGATCAGTAAAATAAAATAATAAAAATAATATACGCATAATCCTTTCACTCATTTCATCAACATGTTCTTGCGATAAACATAAGCATATGTTTCGATGATTCACGAAGTTGAAAACAAATCATTAATAATTTGACCAGTATTTACATGGAATTTTTTTTTATGGCTCTTAGGAATATGTTTTGCATTAAATTTTGCACTCTCAAAGAGGATATAAATGGTCACACTGTGACTGAACAATCGGAGTTTGAATGTGTGATTTTGAGAGGACTCTCATAAGTCTCATACACGAGTGGACTGTGTACGCTCAGAGGAGACGTAGCTGTTTTTAGGTTGTATGGGTTATATTGGGAGTGGATTACGTCTAGCGGTCATGGGTCTAGTGCTGGTATTAAATATTAAATTACATCGTATGCAAAGAAAAGGCGCTCAACATTAAGGAATCATCCGTAACGTTATGGTCAATCCGGCATAGTCCAGACATTACTGTCAAGCTTTGGCTACTGCTTATTCGAACTGAAAGGAATTTGAATATATACAAGAAAATTTTCGCTAATGTGGGTGCGATTGTCATGTTTATTTATTTTTTATTTATATATTTCAGATTTGGGATACAAACAGGATACATCCCACAATAGTATCCCCTAATAAATTATAATCAAAAAGTCTGATAAACTAATGGTGTTCGATTAACAGTACCTATATAAACAACTATATACAATCTATGAAAATATTTCCCAATACAAAAACATTCTAAACAATCTACTACCTTTAACATTAAGAAAATTAAATTAAATCAATTGACGAAAAGATGTCTAAATGCCCTTTTAAATTCGATCAAATTCATCGTGAAGTCATCCAAATTCCCACGAAACTTATTGAATAAAATACTTAATCTTATAATAGGTGAGTTCTTGCAGAGATTTGTATAATAAGCAGGTACCGAAAGAAACTGCCTATTCCTTGTGTCTCTCGAAAGTACGTGATACAATGTTAATCAGATACCGAAAAAATTGATTTCTGTTTATTCGAAATGTTATTGATCTCACTTTTAACAATGTATTCTTTGTGATTTTTTTGAATAAAGCAGATTTTCTTTTGTATCGTTGGAGAATAGGAGAATCTACTGCACTTGTGTTATCCTGTACAAGTTGATCCATTACATATTGGATTGTCCTGATCTGCTGGCTAGGTTGAATTTCTGTCTTAATAGCAGACTTGAGCAAGCACTATACCTCCCTAAGCCAAGGACTAACATATTGATTAGATCACCATCTTACAATATGTGTCGACAATTCAATCTTATTTGTGAGACCCTCGACGTCTTTGAGGATACTCTTAGAACTTTTAAACTAAGGCTCAGAGAATAATTTTATCAACGGCAGAACCTCATTAGAAGTCTCTAATATTGTTTAAATTTATATACCTGAATATTTTTGATTTCTTGGGTGCCTGTATTTTTTTTTGTCTTTCATCAACTTTGAACATTTATTACATGAGTCTTGTAATTGGGAGTGCTTCCTGTCTAGACAATAAAAAATTTTTTTTTTTTTTAATATTATTATTTATGTCGCTTCAATTTCATATGAACGGAATCTATATGACCTTTGAGTTGACCCTTTTGATTTGCAGAATATTCACATAGGTGGCATTTATGTCGCTTCAAATTTAAATGAACTGATTCTATATGACTTTGAAGAGAGCTTTTTTGATTTGTAGCATAATCACATAAGTTACATTTATGCTGCTTCAAAGTTGAATGAACTGACACTACATGATTTTTGATATATCTTTTATGATTTGCACCATAATCACATAACTCGCATTTATACTGCAGTTCATATAAATGGACTGACTCTATATGTCTCTTGAGATCAACTTTTTGAATTGCAGCAAAATCACACAAGTTACATTTATGTTGCTGCAATTTCGAATGAACTGAAGCTATATGATTTACGAGATACTTTTTCTGTTTTACAGCGTAATCACATAAGTGACATTTATATTGCTTCAAATTCAAATGAACCCCATTTATGTGAATTTTGAGATCACCTTTGCGATTTGTAGAATATTCACATAAGTGACATTTGTGTTCCTTTATTTTCAAATGGACAGATAAAATATGTTTTTTGAGTAATATTTTCTGATTCGAGGAATATTCACATAAGTGACATTTCTGTTGCTTCAAATTCAAATGTATTGAATATATATGGTTTTTGACGCCACTTTTTGTATTTGACGAAAATTCGCATAAGTGGCACTTATGTTTCTTCGAATTCAAATGAACAGAAGATATATGATTTTCGAGATATAGTTTCTGATTTGCAGCATAATCACATAAGTTACATTTGTGCTGCTTCAAATTTAAATGAATTAAAGCTATATGACTTTTGAGATACATTTTCTGATTTGCGGCATAATCGCATAAGTGACATTTATGCGGCTTCAGATTTAAATGAACTGAATTTCTATGTCTATCGATATCCCCTTTCCTGTTCGACGCATACTCGCATAAGTTACATTTGTGTTGCTTCAATTTCAAATGAACTGCTTCTACATGTATTCTGAGTAGATCTTTCTGGTTTGAAGAATATTCACATGAGGGACATTTATGTTTCTTCAAATTCAAATGAAATGATTCTATATGATTTTTGAGATGACTTTTCCGATTTGCAGAATATTCACATAAGTAACATTTGTGTTGCTTCAATTTCAAATGAACTGAAGCTATATGACTTTTGAGATATGTTTTCTTCTTTGCGGCATAATCACATAACGTGCATTTATACTGCTTTAAGTTTAAATGAAATGAAGCTATATGAATTCTCTTCCGATTCGTAGAATATTCGCATAAGTCACATTTGTGTGCCTTTATCTTTGAATGGACAGACTTAATATGATTATTGAGTGTACTTTTCAAATTCGCAGCATAATCACATAACTTGCATTTATGCTGCTTCAAATTTAAATGAACTGAATCTACATGATTTCTGAGAGATGCTTTCCGATTGGCAGAATATTCACATAAGTGACATTTGTGATCTTTTATATGCAAATGGACAGAATCAATATGAGATTTGAGTACATATTCCCAATTTGCAACGTAATCACATAACTTACATTTATGTTGCTTCAAGTTCTTATGAACTGAATCTATATGAATTTTGAGTTGAGATTTCTTGGTCGCAGAATATTCACATGAGGTACATTTGTGGTGGTTCATATTCAAATGAACCAACTCTACATGCTCTTCAAGGTTATTTTCATGATTTCCTGTAAAATCACAAAACTGACATCTATATTGCTGCTGTATCGAAGGACAATCTTTGAGCTGTACAATCTCTAGAGATCGGCTAGATTCTTGTCCATGGGGAGATTTGGGAGAATGAAATTTTCCTTTCTCAATTTGTTTCGATAAATCACTCATGTGATCATAATCAGATTTAACAGTGTATTCTTCCCTGTCATGCAGCCCGGTCTCATCCTGGAATTGTTCAGTAACGTCCACATCTTCAATTTTCATGCCAAGGTTATCGAAGTTGCCTTTCTTATCTGGATAAGGGGCACTGAAATCCACAGACAATCAATTATTCATCTTATAATACCAATAAACACAGGCCGCAAAAAAAAATTTTTTTTGGCTTGTAACATAAAGCTGAATAACATATTTTGGTAGAAAGGATGTATCCAAATAAGAAGATGAAAAAAAAAAGTTGTAACACGTAAGGTTTTCTTGTTACATTTCTAGAATCACATTTAATGTTACAATATCTGATGTGTATTGAAAAAAATGGGTTCAAGCCCTGTGGACAGGAGCTTTCTGGCGCTCTAGTTCAAACAGACAAATTATATCTCCGAAAGTATTGGTTTCTCAGAGTTGGGAATTATATCAATGTATTCTTATGATAGAACTGCATCATAAAGGAAATTCAATTCAAATAATAATTTATTTATCAAGATTAAATGAGCAATCTGAGAATGAGAACTGCACCATGGAAGAAATAAAATTAAAATAGCTGAAATGAATTTGACTCTCTCTTATAGAACAGGATGGAATGTACGAGTATGAACACAGATCATATAATAAAGCTTAGATAGAATAATTATAGCATTCTGTGAAAACATAGAAGTACGATTCATTATTGAAATTTAGAAAAATCATATAGCCGAAAGTATTAACTTGAGGGAGTTGAAAATGATATCGATGGATTTTAATGGTGGAACTGCATCTTAAATGAAAATTGAATTTGAAATTTGTTGCTTTAAAAAAAATTTTTTTTTTCGTTACTCCGAAACCATCTGGCCTATTTTGCCCAATAACGAACTTAACCGAGATATTCATCTCCCTAACCTACTCTGAAAATTTCAACTGCCTAGCTCATTCCGTTCGAGAGTTATTATAGAAATTTTTTTTTTAATTTTGAATTTTTTTTTTTATACTTTGCGGTAACCTGGTCAATACAAAACTTCACATGCGTATACAGGTCATGATCCTACAATTTGATGCTAAATTTCAGATAGATCGAGTGATCGGTTTCGGAAATATTCATAAAAAATGTGTTTTACTAAAATCGGCCATAACTCCGAAACCGCTTGATGCATTTCGCCCATTAACGAACTTGTCCGATATATTCACGCTCCAAACCCACCTTGCAAATTTCAGTCCTCTAATTCCTTTCGTTCGAGAGTTATCGTGCCTACGGTCGACCGGCCGGCCGGACCGGCCGGACAGAATCGATTTCGCTCGAGGACAACAAAAATCTTTTCTGGGAAGAATTCATTGCGATTTACGGAGATAATACGTATCTGTGGAATGTAAAATGCAATGAGTACAAGAACAAGCATTTGCGACAAACATTTTTTGACCTGTTGGTAACAATAATGCAAGCAATTATTTTCTAACGCAAATAGGGATATTGTTACGAAGTACCTAGATCTCATAACTATACTATATTATTATGCGATATATAGCTTAGCTAAGCATTCTTCAATACAGATGTGAATGCCCTCGCACAAGTCAAGGATTTCTTGGAACTTGGAAGCGCTTTTCGACGCTCTTCCATTTCCTCAGTCAGCATTGTATTCCATCCATAATTTCCAACCAGCTTAAGCTAGTTTTACACGGTGAAGAAATGCATGCATTTCTTCGCGAAGTTTTTCATGAATTTATTCACGAATTTCTTCATGAAGTGTGTGGTTTTACACGGGAAAAGAAATTCATGAAGATAAATGTTAAATAACAGTAATACCAACTGTAAACTTCTAAACTAGCAAATATCCAGACGACAACAAAAGCAGCTGTGGCTCGATTCTGAACTCGACTCGTTTTCTACCTCAAAAGACAACTAGAACTTCCAAACTTCATGAATTTCTTCGCCGTGTCAAACTAGCTTTAGAATAACCTTGCCTCTAGAAATATATTTTTTTCCTTTTTAAAAGTGATATCAGAGAGGAATTTTATACATATACAGGGTGGGCCACGGTCGATAGTACCCTGGACTTTTACGGAGAACGGGACGTACGATTTTGATTTTAGTGAAAATTTGGTTCCTCAGCTAGGAACCTAGCTCTGCTCTATCGATTTAGAATATTTTCAGCGCGGCGGTGTTGGCGGTTATATCAAAAGGTACTAACAATTTTGATATTTCAAATGGTCGCCGTAGTCTCTTGATTATTTCTGTGTCAACTTCCTCATCCCTATCTCTAGCAGTTTTCGAGTAATTGATTGATTTACTTCTCTTTTGTACAAAATATAGTTCCAAGTAAACATTCATTACTTCGGTACTTGGAATCCTATAGAGCTGAAATTTTGGGTATGGATTTACCAATATCCCGTGTATCATTTACGTTTAATGAAATATGTCTCTAATCATACAGGGTTGTTCAAAATCCGAGGCTTTTCTGAGAAACACTAAAACGATAGAAAGTGCGTTTTTTCAAATAGAATGAGCTGTATTTCATGAAGATGTAGTGAAAGCGAATCAATCAATTTCATCAAAATTTCATTTGTATAAGTATTGCCTTCCATTTGAATGATTTTTCATTATAATCTCCGTTAACAAATTCAACAATACTTTACAATCGATGCCGATTGTTAAATTATCATAATTTACATTTTTATGACATTTCATGGATAGCTAATTCAAAATGTAACTCAATATTCCTATTGGCATGAAAACTTGCCTCGGATTTTGACGAACCCTGTATGATTAGGGACGTATATCATTAAACGTAAAGGATACACGTGTTAATCCATATCCGAAATGTTGGCTTTCTATGATTCCAAAGTAACGAAGTAATGAATGTTGAATTGAAGCTATGTTTGGGTAAAAAAACTAATTAAATCAAATAATTACTCGAAAACCACTAGAGATTGGGAAAATGAAATTGATACTAAATTAATCAAGAGGCAACGGCGGATCGAAAAATGCAATACTATATAGGATATTCCATTTGAAATATCAAAGTTGATAGTACTTTTTGATATAAGCGGCAACACCGCATTGCTGAAAATATTCCAGATCGATGGAGCAGTGGTTCCTAAACAAGGAACCAAATTTTCAATACAATCGTTTCTCCATAAATCTCCGGGGTACCATCGACCGTGGCCCACCCTGTATACTAGGAGATTCATTGAGGAATGTGCATACATTAAGGGTAAAGGATACCGAGGTGGTTCTAAACAACCTATATTTCATGGGTTTATTTTTCTTTATAACCAAGATACAGGGTGATTTATTAATTTTCCCCAGTTTTTCGATTAATCATGACCTATGAACACCCCTATATATTTTTGTAATACATACATATTTTGTTCGTATATTCACATTAAAAATTAATAAGTAGGTTTCGAGTTGAAACAACGCCCCCAATATAAATATTTTAAAATTTAATTTACAAATTTGGGAGGAGCAAAAAAAAATTGTAGGACTAAATGTATTTGGTGTTTCTGCATACAACTTTTTTACTTATTAACATGAGTCAAATCTAGATGTTTCGATAATGATGTGGCACAAAATTTTAGGGAATAAGTTATATGCGAAACACAAAATACATTTAGTCCTACTCATTTTCTGACTTTCTTAATTTGTAAATTAAATTTTAAAATATTTATATATATACGTTGTTTTGACTCAAAACATACTTATTCATTTTTTCAAGGCCAGTCCTAGAATTAGATTTTTTTTATGTTAATCGAAACCACTGTGGACAAAGAACATACGAACCAAATATTACAAAAATGTATGAGATGGTTCATAAGTTATGATTAATTGAATAACAGGGGATTGATAAATCACCCTCTATCTTGGTTATAAAGAAAGATAGACCCATAAAATATAGGTTATTTAAAAGCACCTAGCTGTCCTCCATCTAGCCTTACTGTAAGCGGATTTCTCAATGAATCCCTCTGTATACAGGGTGTCCCACTAGTGCCGCCGCGGACGATATAAGCGTAAAAGTCAAAGTTTGGCAAAATTTTTTGTTGCAAACTTGAATTACTCCAAGGATAGCACAACCTAACAATATTTTCGAATATATCGGGTGTCCCACAAAAGAGGAATAGAGGGTGACTTTGATTTTTCAAATGGGACACACTATATTCAGTAGTGTTTTTCCTGCATGCTCTTTTATACTTTTCACATATTTTTGTTCAACAGTTTTCGAAATATTTGTCATTTTGACAAAAAATTGATACTTGTAGGGGCTATGTTATCTAATTATATTTCATGAACCCTTGCACAAACCAATAACAGCTTTATATTGATTGATAGACAAGACTTCAAAGTATCATAGCCAGCTATAATAAAGCATCTTCAGCATCTTCAGCATTGTTTTTCATCATTGTAATCACAAAAAATGAAATAAAGTGTATAGTGATTACAATGATGAAAGAATATTATACGCATTGCATTTGAAAAATTGAAGATTTTAAATTCGTCATGTTGATAGTCTTTTTGTGGACACTTAATATGCTGGAGATGCTTTATTATAGCTGGCTATGATACTTTGAAGTCTTGTCTTTCAATCAGTATAAAGCTGTTATTGGTATGTGCAAGGGTTCATGAAATATAATTAGATAACATAGCCCCTGCAAGAATATTTTTTTTGTCAAAATTACAAATATTTCGAAAACTGTTGAACAAAAATATGTGAAAAGTATAAAAGAACATGAAGGAAGTTCCAGAGAATTGAAAAACACTACTGAATATAGTGTGTCCCATTTGAAAAATCAAAGTCACCCTCTATTCCTCTTTTGTGAGACACCCGATATATTCGAAAATATTTTTAGGTTGTCCTATCCTTGCAGTAATTCAAGTTTGCATCAAAAAATTTGGCCAAACTTTGACCGTTACGCTTATATCGTCCGCGGCGGCACTAGTGGGACATCCTGTATATGTACTTATAAAATGCCTCTCTGATGTCACTTAAAAAAAAACAAATATATTTCTAGAGGCAAGCTGGTTGATACAATAATGAATAATATTTTCTCATTTCGGAATGAAGGCAACTATGGAATATAATGCTGACTGATAAAAATTTGATGAGTGTCGAAAGACCCTTACAATAAATCCTTGATTTGTGTGAGGGCAATCACATCTGTATTAAAGAATACTTAGCTAAGCTACATATCGCATAATAATATATAGTTAAGAGATCTTCTTCGTAACAAAATCCCTATTTGCGTTCGAAAATAATTCCTTGCATTTTGTTATCAACAGGTCAGAAATATTTTGTGGCAAATGCTTGTTCTTGTGTTTATTGCATTTTACATTCCGCAGATACGGATTATCTCGGTAAATCGCAATGAATTCTTTCCAGAAAAGTTTTTTGTCCTCGAACAACATCGTTGAAAAAGTAGAAGCGAATACATTTATTCTTACTTGTTTTTTTCTGCTCTTTACGAATTTGTGAATAAAATTTTAAAATATTGGGGTGTTGATTTGACTCGATATCTACTTTAAGACCAGACCTGGAATAATACTTTATTTTTAATCAACTTTATCGTGTTAATCAACACCACTGTGGACACAGAACATCCAAACCAAATATTACAAAAATGTATAGGATGGTTCATCAGTTATGATTAAGTGAAAAAATGAAGAGAATTAATAAATCACCCTATATCTTGGTTATAACGAACAATAATAGACCCATAAGATATATGTAGGTTATTTAGAAGCACCTTGAGGTCCCCCATCTACCATTACTAAAAAAAATGTACTGATCTGTATTCCGTTTAATGCCATACATGTTAGGTATGCATACATAGAAATGTGTCTCACCTCGAATAGAACTCAAATGCCACTCTATTCATTTACGGTTTTAGTACTACTTGCACCTTCCATGTTTATAGACCATGGATTAAACTAGAAGGCGCACATAGACAGTCTATGAGGAATGTTGAGTTCATCCATTTATGCATTTTCAATACAGTCAAAACAAATAAAATATGGAAAACAATTTACCATACTACCAATGGATCAAAGATCAGATTTGATATATTTTATGGATCTGGAAATACGTTATTACTATTTATCTTAAAAAAGGATGCAGTTCGAATACTTGGCATATTGAAATATGGATAGTCTACCATAGGTGCTTTCAGGATTAATGGCATCTTAACAGTGTATGCTATATATATGCAGGAATGCTTACTGTTTCTTCATAAAAATAGGTGCATGTTTGAACAGTTCAAAAGTGACCATATAGGTATATAACATATAACACTTCTAAATGTAACCTGTCTATTTCCAGAAGTTAAAAACATGGAAATGTTTACGAAACAAATATATAAAGTTGGAATTAGAACCTTACACTATGGAGACTGGAGAGCATTGTTTGGAATTTATTTATTCCTTTCTTTGGACACTGTTTAATTTCATGAAACTATTAGTTATTCCAACACTGTAAGCAAAATGATTTAAAATAATGAAGACACTTACCAAGCTGAGAAGGCATGTATTTCTTTTTTTCTACCAATACACTGATTGGAAGTCTCCATCCTCTAAATTACAGTGTTTTATGTGAAGCAGGTTCTACAATGCACTCGAAAGAATCTGTATTTCAACACAATAACTGGTGCAACAAGCAATGGGATTTGTATCAGAAGTAGTTCGGCCTTTTTGACCCCAAAGTCTTTTTTTAGTTTTAGGAACACTTGGTGAGTGTTCCACCACCTTGTGTCAGAACATAGGATGGCATTCCTATCACAAGTTGAATGCGATATCTAAAGCTGCACTAAAGCATATACTAATTTAAGTAATTTAGACAATGTTTATGAAATCAACACTACTTCTATAATTTTTGACAATTCATCATTAAAATCATATTGAAATTACACAAATCGTAGTCAAAACAACCTCTGACATGATAAGATAAGTTAAATAAGACAACAATGATGATGATGAATGATCCAAAGAGACAGAATACTGATACTGAATGCAATAATGCAAATCAAATATGATAGTGATAATAATGAATTTGATTACTAGACATGTTTATGTTTATCATATTGTTTACAATGTTTACATGTGTATTTGATCTACTAAGTGTTCTGTGAACTTGGTGCGTCCTTGCGTTAGCAGCACTGCATAGCATAGAGTCATAGACTCCAACATTAGAGAGAGAAAGAGTTATAGGCTACTCTCCACGTGAGACGGGTAGAGAATGATCACGTGACATAGTGCAATAGTTTCAAATTTGACATTACTAATTAGTAATTCTTCCAAATAAGTATAAAAGCCTGAAAGGGATTATCCGTGTAAAATTCGATTGTCTGATGAAACAACTATTGATAATTAATTTATTTAGATAGGTATAGGACGAATATGTACCTCAAATAAACAAAATATTTTGATTTTCACTACCTATGCTATTTTCCTTTGCTCTAAAAGAAGAGCTGTAATTTAATTTTTGTTGGGAGGTATTAATTCAGACCTGGTAGCAGATAAATCTGTAAGTAGTTATCCAGTAGCGGATAGAATAGTTTTGGAGGAACTTTGGTTTCATAATTTGAAAAAAATCGAAACATGATACTGTTAAGATGAAATTTCAAAAAATTTTGTTGGTAAAAATGATTATTCCTAATCTATAAAAATACGTATTTAGGTATGTGGATATGAAATAACATTATTTGGCACAGTTTAATTTATAGAGGTATATTTAATATCTAGATATATTATTTGTCATTCATACAAATATCAATAACGATATATATCTGTCCAAGTAGGATTGATTAATATGCCCTTCTTACACACAGATATGATTCATCTAGGTAGGTAATGAATCAAATCATTCATACAAATGTCTTGAATCGTAAAGCTCTTAACGTTAATTTCAATTTAAAATGTAATTTCTCACAAAATTAAGATATCGCAACAAATAAAGAGAGGAAATGTTCAAACAAATGTGACAACATCCATCGTAAACATTCTCGTCCGTAAACGATGTACTCCATAGGATGTTCTGAATAAAAGCTTACTTTCATTATTTTTGTTCACCCCTGATGTATATAACAAAAAACGGAGTAACTGAGGACGGCAACTGAACACGTATGTTCCCAAGGAATCAAGCTACAATTCAGAAAAAAAATTGCTAAAATCGGCCAAAGGGTTCAAAAGAAAATAAACTACAAACTTCATTGAGATGTTATCTGTTTCCCTAGATAAAAATATTATGTGCATACAACTTATCGAAAGAAAATTGTATAAGGCAACGAATTGTAGAATTTTATAATAATTTTTGTAGTAAAATCATAAAACAATATAGATTTGTCCCTTTACAATAAAATTAAGATAATTGCAAAATTTGTAATTAAATCACGAGTGCCACTTATGTCGCTCCAAATTTAAAATTACTGTATCCATATGTAATATAATCACATTAGTTGCATTTATGCTGGATTGGCCAGACCTGGTTTTGAAAGAGACCCTCCTTGCCTTACGAGAAACGACATTTTCCTTTTTGAATTCAAATATTGATGGGATTTCTGAGAACAAGAGTGAATATCTTTGAAAACTTGCGGAGGCGATTCTTCTTCAACATATTCATGCGGCTACAGAGGAGTAATTTGTCAGATGGGACTTTTGAAAGGTTGTGTATTATTTTAAATTTGTTCCCCATTAATATTTTAGATTTCAGCTACTTTTGTAAACAAATTAAATTTTTTCAAATCACAACGCTCACGGGTAGACAGGGGTCAGGGTTTTTTGCTGAGGTTTTTCCCTAAGCTCTTGTATCATATGTCGAACCCCTTCACACTAACCCTCACTAACACATCTAAAACTCTCAACCAAAGGATATATATATATATATATATATATGCTATTTCTGCTATAATTTATTATTATTATTAAATTCATAAGAGCCAAGGCTAATACCTATAGGGGCTAAAAAAATATATACATTTCAGATGTAAAGAACTTAAACTTAAGTCACATTGTGAATAACATAAAACACTTTGTGTATTGCAGAGAAACAAACAATTGAAACAAGCGAAAAAAAAAAGAAATAACCAAAAAGAAACACTACACTGGAAACCATCCACTCCATGAGTTCAAGGCATTTTTGAATGAACTGAATCCATATGTATGTCCAGATTACCTTTTTGATTTGCAGCATAATCACTTTATATTCGAATGGACAGAATTAATATGAGTTCTGAGTATTTTTTTCAGATTAGCAGAATATTCACATAAGTGACATTTATGTTGCTTCAAATTCAAATGAACTGAATCTATATGGTTTTTGATATCCCTTTTTTCATTCGACGAATATGCACACAAGTGACACTTATGTTGCTTCAAATTTAAATGAACTGAATTAATATGACTTTTGAGGGCTCTTTCCCGATTTGCAGCATAATCACATAAGTTACATTTATGCTGCTTCAAATTTAAATGTACCGAGTCTATATGGTTTTGGAGACATTTTTCCCGATTTGCAGCATAATCACAAAGCTTGCATTTATGCTGCCTCAAATACAAATGAACTGAATCTATATGAGTTTTGATAGCACTTTTCCAATTTGCAGCATAATCACATAAATTGCATTTGTGCTGCTTCAAATTTGAATGAACTGCATCTATATGTCTTTTGAGTCGATCTTTTCGGTTTGAAGAATAATCACATGATATACATTTATGATTCTTCATATTCAAATGAGCTGATTCCATGTGATGTTTGAGATTAACTTTCTGATTCGCAGAATATTCACATAAGTGACACTTATGTTGCTTCAAATTTAAGTGAATCGACTCTAAATGACTTTTGAGAGCTCTTTCCCGACTTGCAGCATAATCACAAAACTTGCATTTATGCTGCTTCAATTTTAAGTGTACTGAATCTACATGACTTTTGAGATCTGCTTTCTGATTTGCAGAATATTCACATAAGTGACATTTATGTTCCTTTATTTTCAAATGGACAGAATGAATATGAATGTTGAGTACTTTTTTCCAATTTGCAGCAAAATCACAGAACTTACATTTATGCTGCTTTAAATTCAAATGGCCCTCTACATGATTTTTCAGATCCGCTTTCTGATTCGCAGAATATTCACATAAGTGACATTTGTGTTTCTTTATATTCGATTGGACAGAATGAATATGAGTTTTGAGCTTCAAGTTCATATGAAATGAATCTATAGAACTGCTAGATTCTTGCTCATGGTTTTCGTTCAACTTGGCAGAACATAATTTTCTTTTATCAATTTGTTGTGATAAATCACTCATGTGATCATATTCTCTTTTAACAGTGTATTCTTCCTTGTCACGTAGCCCAGTTTCATCCAGGAATTGTTCACTAACGTCAACATCTTCAATTTTCACGACAAGTTTATCAAAGTTTTTTTCATTATCTGGATATGGGGCACTGAAACCAACATATATTCAATTATTTATTTTATAATAACAATAATAATTACTAAATGGTTCCTTTATGGTGTTTCTCTCCCAAACTCGGAAAAAATCTATATAAAATAAAAAAAATATTTCGAAAATTGCTTGTGTTAGAAATACTAGATATTTGTCCGAAGCAATATATAGAACAATGTTGTCTAATAAACAGTATCGTAACAACATCAACGATGAAACAGCTATTTTGGAGACTAGATCAGATTCCATTATATCAGACACCAAGCAAAAATGTTCAGAATTATTTTTTGTTGACAGTTACAGAAATTTTTCACATTGACAGTTTTTGAAGAAATCTGAAACATGGAAATTTCCAAGTTTCAACTCCTTCAACCAAATATGGTCGATTCCAATTGAGCAATTTGCATTCTCTGTTCAACAAAATACTAATCATTATATACAGGAACCACATTAAAGACACTTACCAAGCTGAGGAAACATGTATTCCTTTTTTATCACCAGTACACTGATTATAAGTATCCATCCTTTGAATTTTCAATGTTTTATGTGAAAGTTCTACAATGCAGTGGAAAGAATCTATACTTCAACACATCAGACAAAATTTGTATCAGAAGTAGTTTAAGGTTCCAACAACAAATGTCAAAACATGGGATGGCATTATTTTTTTTACAATTCATAATTAAAATTACACAAAAAATACATTCTAAAATCAAAATCTGATCGAACCTAACCTCGCGGATGACACATCAAATCCAATCAAGTCATAGAGAAAACAGCCTCTGTCAAGAACATAGAATATTCTTAAGAATATGAAAGCTATTTTTTTTTATGCTGGCGTAGATGGTCTAGCATCTCATTTTGGTACCATAGGTCACGTATGGTTAGAAATCCCGCTCAGCGCATGGATGTTGTGGCTGTGGTTTACCCACTTCGAGCAATTTGAAAGTTATCATTATTACTAGGGTATGTGCACATAGCGAAAAGCTGAGCACATTTAAATAGATGTAAAAAAAGTGGGAAAGCCCTGTGGACAGGAGCTTTGGCGCTCTTGTTCAATCTTTGACAAATCATATATCCGAAAGTATTGGTTTCTCAGAGTTGGGAATGATATCAATGCATGCTTATGATAGAACTGCATCATGAAAGAAAATAAATTCAAACAAGAGCGCCAAAAACCAAGAACTTACCCGAGATATTCACCCGTTAACGAACTCGTCCGAGATATTCGCCCGTTAACGAACTCGTCCGAGATATTTACGCTCCAAACCTACTATATAAATTTAAATCCTCTAACTACTTTCGTTCGAGAGTTATCGTGCCTCTGGCCGGCCGGACCGAATTGATTTCGACCACAGATTCTTGATCGGTGAGTCGAACCAAATCGTTTAAGACCATTGTCATCCAAAAATTACAGACATTTGGACAAATTGATAAGCACTCTGTTCCGAGGAACAAGAGCGCCAACAAGTCATTTTTCTCCGAACTCAACCAAGCAAACTGGGTTAAGTTTCGTACCACGGTATAATTCTGCTTATTTTTAATGGTTGACAGAGATTCATTGAGGTGTTAAAAAATTTGAATTTCGCGCTTAATATCTTCTCTTTCTTCTTCTTCTTCAGGTGCCCATCCGATTCCGAACGTTGGCGATTATCATAGCAATTCTTATTTTGTTGGTAGCTGCTCGGAACGAACAGTCCTGCTGACGACATGTTGAACCATTGTCTGAGTCTGAGGTTCTCTTTACCCATCTGTTTTTGATTCTTGAACATCGTGAGAATAGATGTGGCAAATTTATTAGTTTTAGAATGTATGGAGGATATTCAGATTCTACCACAGCCTTCTTTATAGGCCATCAATTCAAGGAGAATACATTTTTTCATCATCTCGATTTGCAAATGCTGGAATATGATGAACATTTCAGAAATATTTGGAACATGATTTTTTTGCGATTAAAAAGGATATTCTACAATTTAATAATAATAATTAATTAGAATTAATAGAATTGATTAGCAGCTATTATACCAATTATACTATTGTACCAACATATTCGGAGGTAGAAGCAAGCCTTCAACTCAAGAAAAAATATTATATGTTTGTTAATAATCTGATATTTTATATTAGATAACATTTACTTCTTATGAATCCAGAGACCTATGAAGACTAAAGGCTGGTTTATGCTGGCTGGTAACTTTAACTTATTCCCTAACTTAAAAATTGAAACATAGATTTCTAACGCTATGGTTGATACTGAGACGGGATAATCTGTTTTCTTATTATTAATAATAATAATTAATAAGTTAACGGATTATTGAGTCTGATTATAAAGCGTAACACTAAAAATAAATGTCTATATATATTATATATATATATGATTAAGTTAAAGTTACCAGCCAGCATAAACCAGCCTTAACCCAAAATATGAATAAGCAATTTTCAATAACAACATTCCCTGTTACTTCTTAAAGGCTTATGTTTAAGAATGCTAACCAAATTATAGCAAATGTTTAGAGGTCAAGTTATTTTAAACTTAAGTGTTCTCGGTTCATTATAAGAGTTTTATTATTGCAATGGAAACATGGAAAGAATTAGCATCTGAAAACATGACAAATATTACATTATGATACATATGTATAAGTGAGCCTTTAAAGCAATCTCAACGATTTTGGGGGCACCCATTGAAGCAGAGTTAGCAAATTATGATGCAGGTATGATAAATACATACTTTAGAATGACGTAACAATTTAAGAACTCAAATTCAATGATATTATGTTAAATGATGAATTAAATGAAAATACAACAAGAATATACAGTGTGGAAAAGCCAAATGGAGTAAATGAATTATCTTAGTTACTGTACATATTTATAGAAAATCCCGAAACATGTCAATTTCAAATTGTCATTCTTCTTTCTAAAAATGAGAACCCTACCTTCAACCCCTAATTTTTCAAATAGGAAATATGGGCTAGTGACACATGGTTTGAAAGGTCGCATCATTCTCTATTCTGAAATGTTTATTGCAAAACTGAAAATAGAAAAAAATAATTTAAATATATAAATAAAGTCTATTCTACTAAATTTAATTCTTCACATATTCAAATGAACCGAATCTATATGGTTTTGGATACCCCTTTTGCGATTTGCAGCATAATCACATAAGTTACATTTATGCCGCTTCAATTTCAAATGAATTGCGTCTATATGTTTTTTGAGTGTACTTTTCAGGTTAGAAGAATATTCACATAAGTGACATTTATGTTCCTTTATATTCAAATGGACAGAATAAATATGATTTTTGAGTGATAATTTCTGATTTGCAGAATATTCACATAAATGACATTTGTGTTGCTTCAAATTCAAATGAACTGAATCGATATGGTTTTTGAAGTTGCCTTTTCTATTCGACGAATATTCACATAAGTGACACTTATGTTGCTTCAAATTTAAATGTACCGAATCTATATGTCTTTTGAGATCTCTGTTCACATTTGCAGCGTACTCGCATAAGTCACACTTATGCTGCTTCAAATTTAAATGGACTGAATTTATATGCTTTTTGACATCTCCTTTATGATTTGCAGAATAGTCGCAAAAGTTACATTTATGTTGCTTCAAATTCAAATGAAATGATTGTATATGACTCTTGAGATTACCTTTTTGATTCGCGGAGTAATCACATAAGTGACATTTATATTCCTTCATATTCAAATGGACATTTTGAACATGAGTTTCCAGTGCTTTTTTCCAAGTTGCAGCATAATTACATAACGTGCATTGATGTCGCTTCAAATTCAAATGAACTGAATCTACATGATCTTGGAGAACTCCTTTCTGATTCGCAGAGTATTTACACAAGTGACATTTATGTTCTTTCGTATTCAAATGTACAGAACGAATATGAATTTTCAGTACATTTTTCAAATTTGCAGCATAATCACAGAACTCACATTTATACTGCCTCAAATTTAAATGACCTGCTTCATGATTTTTGAGAACTGCTTTTTTTCTCGCAGAGTATTCACATAAGTGACATTTGTAATTATTTATATTCGAATGGACAGAGTTAATATGAGTTTTGAGTACTTTTTTACTATTCGCCGCAAATTCACAAAACTGACATTCATAGTGCTGCTGTTTGGAAGGAAAATCTATTTCCTGTTCTATTTCGTCTCCTCCAAATGAAATATGGTCTGAAATGACAGATTTGCTAGATTCTTGTTCATGGTTTTCTCCAAATTTTGGAGAACGAAATTTTCCTTCATCAATTTGTAGTGATATACCACTCATGTGATCATATTCACTTTTAACAGCGAATTCTTCCCTGTCATGCAGCCCAGTCTCATCCTGGAATTGTTCAGTAACATCCAAATCTTCAATTTTCACGCCGAGGTTATCAAAGTTCTCTTCATTATCCGGATATGGGCCACTGAAAACAAGAGACAATCAATTATTCATTTCATAATACTAATTATTTGCTTGTAATGGTATTATCATTGTTCGATAATTAAGAAGTAAAATAACTTTCAGGAATCAGATCTTTATTGTGTTTCAAAAATAACTATACTTTCAACCAACGTTTCGGGACTTAGGTTTTGCCCCATTATCAAGGCTACAACAAAAAAAAAGGTTAAAGAAAACATTACAAATGCAAAATACAAATAAAAACTGGAACAATTCAACATGATCACTGACATGAAATATCTATAGAATATGTCACGTCAGTAAAAATTATCATGAAAACAAAGTCAATGAATAAAATTGTAGAACACAGATAAAGAAATTAGGTAAAAACCTCATGTTGTCATGGGCAGAAGAGCCTATTATAATATGGATATTATATATACAGTGCGTTTCAAAAAGTACGCACCAAGAGGAAATTTTCTCAACTGTATAGTTTTTTGAAATTTTGGTTTTTGGGAAAGTTGGTGCTCAAGAAACGATGATTTTTGACATATATGTCATTGATAGTGTTACTCTGCAAACCTGTCAAAATTGTCATTTTTCTAGAAAAATTACCAAAAGACGTAGAAATCAGAATAATATCAAGAAGTTTCTGAAAAAATGGGTTCAAGTCCTGTGGACAGGAGCTTTCTGGCGCTCTAGTTCAAACAGACAAATTATATCTCCGAAAGTATTGGTTTCTCAGAGTTGGAAATTATATCAATGTATTCTTATGATAGAACTGCATCATAAAGGAAATTCAATTCAAATAATAGTTTATTTATCAAGATTAAATGAGCAATCTGAGAATGAGAACTGCACCATGGAAGAAATCAAATTAAAATAGCTGAACTGAATTTGACTCTCTCTTATAGAACAGGATGAAATGTACGAGTATGAACACAGATCATATAATAAAGCTTATACAGAATAATTACAGCATTCTGTGAAAACATTGAAGTACGATTCATTATTGAAATTTAGAACAATCATATCTCCGAAAGTATTAGCTTGTTGGAGTTGAAAATGATATCGATGGATTTTAATGGTGAAACTGCATCTTAAATAAAAATTGAATTTGAAATTTGTTGCTTAAAAAAAATTTTTTTTTCGTTTCTCCGAAACCATCTGGCCTATTTTGCCCAATAACGAACCTAACCGAGATATTCATCTCCCTAACCTACTCTGAAAATTTCAAATGCCTAGCTCATTCCGTTCGAGAGTTATTGTAGAAAATTTTTTTTTTTATTTTGAATTTTTTTTTTGACACTTTGCGGTAACCTGGTCAATACAAAACTTCACATGCGTATAAAGGTCATGATTCTACAATTTGATGCTAAATTTCAGATAGATCGAGTATTCGAGTGATCAGTTTCGGAAATATTCATAAAAAATGTGTTTTACTAAAATCGATCATAACTCCGAAACCGCTGGATGGATTTCGCCCATGAACGAAATTAACCGAGATATTTACGCTCCAAACCCACCTTGCAAATTTCAATCCTCTAACTCCTTTCGTTCGAGAGTTATCGTGCCTACGGCCGGCCGGCCGGCCGGATAGAATCGATTTCGACCTCGGATTCTTGATCAGTGAGTCGAAACAAATCGTTTGAGACCATTTTCAGCCAAAAAATCGAAAATTATAGACATTTGGGCAAATTGATAAGCACTCAGTTCCAAGGAACTAGAGCGCAAATAAATGTTACTCAGAATTTCATTTTATACCAAACTGCCAAATTTCATAGTGAAATTCCGAAATTTTTTGATATTCATATTCTGATGAACGCAAGTTAGAGGGAACTGTGGGCTTTTGCGGATATTTGAAAAATAATTCAGAATGTAAGTCCAATGAACGACACATTATCACAATTCAAATAAAGTTTATATTAATTTAATGTTCCTCATAAATTATGATTTCTGTAGTGAAAACCCCACAATCTTGGTGCAAACTGAAATATTCTTCATAAATTAAATGCGCAAAGAGCTAATATCTCACCAATTATTCTTGGAACATCATAAGAAATTATCCGCCTATCAAGTCGATTTCATTTTCATCTTTGTTTTAGAGGAGGTCTGTATTGCGTTTTTAGTGGTATTTGAGCGAGTATTTGAGTATACTATATATTCAAAAGCGATTTCAGAAGGTTGGAGAATTATTCTTCAGATATAAAACCGAAGAATTTAATTCCTTATGATGTTCCAAGAATAATTTGCGAGATATTAGCTCTTTGCGCAGTGAATTTCTCAAGTATAATTCGGTTTGCACCAAGATTGTGAGGCTTTCACAACAGAAATCATAATTTATGAGGAACATTAAATAAATATTAACTATATTTGAATTGTGATAATGTCTCTTGCATTGGAATTACATTCCGAATTATTTTTGAAATTTCCGCAAAGCCCACAGCTGCCTCTTACGTGCTGTCATCAAAATATCAATATGAAAAAAATTTCGGAATTTTCACTATGAAATTTGGCAGTTTGGTATAAAATGAAATTCTGAGCAACATTTATTTCAGGAACTTCTTGATATTGTTCTGATTTCTACGCCTTTTGGTAATTTTTCTAAAAAAATGTCAATTTTGACAGGTTTGCAGAGTAACACGATCAGACATATATGTCAAAAATCATCGTTTCTTGAGCAGCACCTTTCCCGAAAACCAAAATATCAAAAAACTATGCAGGTGAGAAAATTTCCTCTTGGAAATTTTCTCACCTGTATATATATATGTAGGATTTTGTATCATTGTCTAGGGAATAATGATTATACATTCACACTTTGGAATAAATACAACACTATATGCTATTATGTACAGGTTTATTTACACAACTTCTACCAACGTCAACTTCGCCGTCACATTAAATACCGTCGATTACTGAGATTCCTAACAGTCTGGATACTCTATAGTTGTACGTTTTAAGCTTTTAAGTCTCTACCGTCTAATGAGCTTTTACAACACTCGCACCTCTAATCAGTCTTTCGTCTAAGTAGGAACCAACATCCTTGACAACGTCTCTCGTGCTCCGCCGCACCCTTCGAACTTTTTGCCGTTCTCCTCGATTATTATTATTATTATTATACTGATCCTCCTGGGTCCCCCTGCCGTTCTCCTAGATTATTATTATTATTATACTGATCCCCCTGGAGACCCCTCATAAGCTCTAAGAGCTTGACCTGAGTTAGGAGAACCAGTTGTGTTCTGTATAGGCTTTGTTACTGTGTCCTTACGCCACCTTAGGCACAGCACTGTTAATTTTTGACCCAACAGCGAATGGTGGCGATTACCGTGACTAGAAAATTTCTTTCCTAGCCTCGGAATTGAACTTGGGGCTTCCGCTCCCAAGTCAATTACTCTACCACTGAGCCAATCGCTTGGTACTTCCCTTCCCCCCTCTCTCTCTCAGAGCTATGAGCTGTACTAAACGCTGATTGGTAGATGCTCTACCTTGCGCTACTTTGCTGAAACCAACTGGTTTGCGTGGGAACAATATCATGAGCCATACTGATTTCTAAGAACTGCACACCCAAGAAGGCTCTTCCAAGATTTAGATGACAGCTATCATAGAACACTTACTCTTCAGAGAAAAATAGTCTAGACGAATAAGTGCCTTCGAGGCGCCTCCAGACTCAATATGTGATATCATGGGAATGTTTTAGGATCTCTTCAGGCAGGGATATACTCCAGAAATGCGTCTTAAATATATGTTCGAACGTCCTTCAACTTCATCAGCACCAGTAAAACTTATCTTAAGTTTAATAATTACAAAGGTGAAATTATAATAATTCCAACATATATATTGTTGTACTGGGTAACAATGCACTGCGACCTTAAGGTCTATTGTCAGAGCTGTCGATGTCATTGCCATCTACAGCTTGCCTTCCAGTTCCAGAGTTCTGATGAACTCCAGCATCTGGGATGGCTTCAAGGAGGCTACGTCTTCGCTCCTGCAGATTTCTTGCCCAAAGCATTATTTGCGTTGGTTTGAGATGGCGAGGCATTCCATTATCAGGTGATCAGGAGTTTCATCCTCCTCCCAACAGAATCTGCACTCGTCAGTTTCTGCTAGCCTTAACCTCATCATATGCTTCCTAAGGCCGCACTGCCCTGTGAGGAAACCAGTGAGGAGGTGCAGCTTGTTCTTACTGAGGTCCAAGTATTTCTTGGATCTGACAGTATCAAAGTTCCGGAGGAATTTCTTGGAGTGATACATTCTGGGGAGAGATCTCCAACAAATACCTCTTTCAGTTTCTTCTTTTATCCTAAATTCACTTGTAGGTGTATCTACCAATCCCACAGTAGGGTTTCCGGCCCAATGAAGGGGGTTTGTCCTCCTTTCAGGGCAAGTGTGTTGGCCTCTTCATTTCCTATGATTCTCGCGTGACCAGAAACCCAGGCCAAGGAGACCCTGTTGTTCTTGCCTACTTCATTGAGTTTTCTTCGGCACTACCATATTAGCTTGGACTCGATAAGATGGGAACTCAGAGCTTTAATAGCAGCTTGACTATCAGAGTGGATTGTTATATCACATCTCTGATAGTTTCTTTCTAGGTTCATTTCCACGCATCTTTCTATTGCAAGTACTTCTGGCTGAAAGATGCTCGGATTGGAGCCCAGCCATAGTGAGCATTTGGTGCCTGGCCCATATAATCCAGCGACAGCTCCTGTAGTGGTTTTTGACCCGTCTGTGTACCATTTAATGGCATTTCTTTTAAGAACTTGGGTGGTGGATTCCCAGTCCCAGTCTCTTTTCCTATCAAGCATCGTAGTGAATTTCTTTTCAATGCTTACTTTCTTGATTAAAATGGATATAAGACAACAACCAAGTTTTTTCTGTCTTTCGCCGTCCTATAGTAGCAATGAACTTTGCGTTATTGTGGGACTGCTGATGGGAGACTGCCGGTACAATTGTGGTCTGTACCGATTGGTCAATGAAATGGCTAAACTCATTCCAAGTCCAAAACTGGCAAGCCTCAGAACCGCGTACTTCGGTGGGTGAGCTCTTGATCCTCACAAAGTGATGGCCTAGGTTCCTAGAGATGATGTCGGGTTTGCAGAAACCATGCTCAACATTTTTCTGGGGATTAACTGAGTCGGATAATAGAACAAGAGACCAAAATGGTCGCAGTTCTGAAAGACAGCAGATTAACCAACCTACCCTGGTTCATAATATGTAGATTATAAACTTAGTTCTTAGGTGTCGAACATTTTGGCACTAAAAGGATAATTTGCGATTTGTGGTAGAGGCTACCCTGCATACATCAACATCACAAAGATATTGTTGTTTAAAACAAAATTGTTTATTGTCTAGGCAGGAAGCACTCCCAATTACAAGAGAGTAAATTGTACAAAATTATGTAAGTTAAGGACCAAAGAATCACAATGAAAATAGAAAAGTAAGTATATAAAATCAGTAGTGGTTGGACAGATCATCATTGACATTGCCAGAGATTGTTTAAGTTGGGTTTCTTCTTTAAATTTCTTATAAAATCATTAAAGATTGTATAATATTGTATATTATTATACTGATCCTCCTAGGTCTTCCCGAAGGAGAGCCCTCATAAGCTCTTGAAGAGCTTGAGCGAGATATCAGTAGATTCGATGCTTTCAGTGTCGATTTGAACATTTAGAACAGGGCTGTACTGGACGTATTCCTTCAGTATTAGACTCTTTATTTTGTTACTTTCAGGTCTCCCTCTGTGTAGCATGTTTATTTTTTATTTTCATTGAGTTCATAGGTATCTTAACTCTTACTACATATTAATAATAATAACCATGTCCAGCGGTTTAAATTTGTGCGGCCCGCGATGTTTTTGATCTACTGCAATAAGAAAATTCTACTGTTTCAAAATTTTTTGGTAGAACAGATTTTTAAATATTCTTGTCATCCATATTAATAATTTGGTAACTATTTATTTGTGTGACAACAAGTTTTCTGTCACTATTCATTAGTAAAGCCTGATAACGCTTATAAATTTTTAATTATTTGTTTCTGCGATCCTCCAAACGGTGTAGTAATTTTTATTGGCTCTGGCTTGTATCTGGTTTGGGCAGCTTTGATTTAGAACATTGCTGAATTGTCGATAGATGTTGTGAACTGGAGATTTGAGAAGAATGTTAGTCCAAGGATTGGGGAGGTAAACAATGGAGAACCTCCCTCTCTACTTCAAAAAAATAACAGCATAATTGAAAATCGAGGGTAATTCTCTCAATCATAAAAGAATTTTTACAACAACATAGCCTGATAGAATATACCAAAAATTATATACAGGAATCAAACTGAAGACACTCACCAAGCTGAGGAAACTTTTGTTTCTTTTTTTCCACCAATACACTGATTATAAGTATCCATCCTTAAAATTTCAATGTTTGTATATGAAGAAGGTTCTAAAATGCACTGCAAAGAATCAATAGATCCTTCAACAAATGCGATGGAATTTGTATCAGAGATAGAATATGCGTAACTCGCAATTGAGAAACCGGCCCTCACAGACTCCAAACTCTTTTTTTAGTTTTAGGATTTAGATTCACACAACACACAAAACAAATAATAAATATCAAAATATCGAACTGCCGAGTTGTGTTCGAAAATTAACTCCACGGAGTAGAGTAGAGTTTTTGAAGGTTTGACAGATTTACTCTAGAGTTACTCTGACACTGACACTGACAGTGACAGAAGGTGCCAATATCGGAAAATAGGTTATGTTGGTTTAAGAAATATCCTATTATTATTCTTTTCTTCACATATATGTAACTCTAATCATAAATAGATATTGTGAGCAGTATAAAAACTATTAAATTACCTCACAAAACATTCATAAAACAGTTAGACAAAGATACTAGATTTTCCTTCCCATGAGGTATGTCAATTTTGACAGGAGTAAATTGAACTCCGAGTCGAATACTCCGACTTTTCGGACGACTGACACAGAGTAAAATTTACTCAACCTTTCAGTTTTCGAACGCAATGGAGTAAATATTACTCTACAGAGTTAATTTTCGAACGCAACTGAAGACAGGATCATAGACAAGATATACACAAGCATAGAACAGGAGAGATATGGGTTCACAGAACATTCATAAAACCACAGAACACTAATAATAAAATCTTCGAATAAAACTTGAAAACTTTAGTCGAATTTAAGCGAGTAATCGGAGCAGAGCGGTTAAGACCAATCTCTAGCTAAACATAAAACATAACCGATCGGTTATAATAGCAAGGGATTGGTCTTAACCGCACTGTTCCGGTTATTCACTTAAATTCGACTTTTTTGTAAAAACATCTGTGTGCACAGAACATAGAAATGGGTATTTTATAATGCTTGACTGTTAACTTAAAGAGGATTTTTTTAGCGAGCTTACCACTGATACCACTGATAACCACTAACCAGTTAAAATTTCAACATCTCAGCAAGAGTGTGCTCACGAGAGCATACATTAATTCTTGGCGAGCACTCTCCAATCCCGTTGAAGCTGCTCCTGCTCATGCGCTCCGCTCTCCTTGTGTTGGAGATATTTTACCGCGAAATTGGCTGGAATACGATTTCTGATGCCATTCAGCTATTGTCAATCGACAACGAGTTGTCTTATTCAGAGTAATTCCTTAATATACAAGTTATTACTAATACTAACTATCCTGTTGACATCGATTGTATTTCAATCGTTTCGTTGGATTTATATTTATTATAGGTTGTGAATCGATTGGTTGTATTTCAGTGAAATAATTAAACCCAGGAATATGGAGGAGCAAAAGTAAGTTGCTTTTTAATTAATAGAAAGGAATTATAAGTATATTTACTTTTCAGCGATAACAAACTCAGTTGTCAAGTGTGTGGTAAAAATTTTGGCAGAGTATCGTCAAAGACTCGGCATTTAAAAGAATTCCACAATATTATTACCAATACCTTACGAAAACATATTAAGTGCCCAATATGCTGCGAAAATAATAAAAAACCATTTCAATTTCGAAAAGAATTGATCCACCATTTGAAGCAATACCATACGTTGAATATAGTAGAGACTACCTTGGATTTCAAGACAATTGAAGAGTTTGAAGCTTGGAGGAATCTAGATAATAGAAATATTGATTATGTTTGTGAAAAAAATTGCAAGACTAATTATGGAGAACAACGGCACTATAATTGTAATCGTAGTAATACCACAGGTTGGTTACTTATTAATGTGTTCTAAATGATATATTAATTTCTATTCTATTTAGGATTTGTCAGCAATTGTTCTGAAAGAAGAATGAAAAGGGGAGGCAGCATCAAAATATCTGGAATCTGTCCCTCAAGAATTGAAGCTAAAATCAGCAGTACTGGTAGTTATTTGAATTATTTTACTTATCCAAGGCTCATTATTTATTTTTAGGAGTGATCATATGCTTTACTGAAACACATGTGGGGCATGAGAATGAATTAAGATCTAAACGGTTGACGAAAAGTGAGCAAGAAATGCTCGTCAACAAATTGAATGATGGAGTTACTACAGATAGAATCCTCAGAGATGCAAAAATTACAAGGAATACAGAACTGAGTAGATTAAATATACTAACTCGTGGAGATTTAGCATATCTCATGAGGAAATTTAATGTTGATAAAAGGCGACATGAAGATGACATGATCGCTACAATTTTGAAAGTTCAAGAGTGGAATATCCAAGAAGAAAATCAGGTGTTTCTATTCAAACAAATTGGTGAGTGGTTCTCAAATATGTGTGATTAGTATTTTATTCATCATGTGTTTAGGTGAAAACCACCCTGAGTTGGAAAACCAAGATTTTGCTCTGGGCTTCATGAATAATCTCATGGAGAAGAAGCTCAAAGAGTTCAGTAGAATCATTTGCATAGACGGAACTCATGGGACTAACAGGAAAAACTGGGATTTAACCATAGTGCTAGTTAAAGATGAAAGGAACATAGGATTTCCTGTCGCTTTCTTACTCTCCAATAGAAGGGATCAGAAGATCCAACAAACTTTTTTCCATGCACTAAAAACCAGAGTAGGAGGAAATATTGAAGCTAAATACATCATGTCAGATGATGATGTGAAATATTACAATGCATGGACCCAAGTGATGACTACAGAAAATAAACCCAGAAGATTATTATGCACATGGCATATAATAAAAAACTGGAACCAACAAGGAAGGAATAAATTAAAAAAAATTGAAAATAAGAAAGCTATGAAGAAGGAAATGAGAAGAATCTTGACTGAGATGGACGAGTCAACATTTAGGGAGTTGAAAATAAAATATTTCAAGCACTTGGAAGAAGAAGGGGAAACTGCATTTCTCAACTATTTACAGAGGTGAGTAACAATGTTGGGACTACATCTACATCGTCATTTTGATAAATGATTTTTTTCAGATATTATTTTCAGAGCGACGAAAGGATACACATGTGGGCTCATTGCTATAGGAAGAATTGTGGAATTAATACAAACATGGCAATCGAAAGTTTGAATAAAGTTTTAAAATATAATAAACTGAAAGCAAAACAGAATATTCGGTGAGTGGTGAAATTGTTTAATAATAATTACTAAAAGTGTATGTTGAACTTTCAGAGTGGAAAAGTTGCTGGATATATTGGAAGAATTGGTAAATGACAAAATGTGGAAAAAAATAATCGAAACTGAAAGACCATCTGCTAATTCGTATCAACATAGAGTCAATCTAGAAGCACATGATCGAGCTGAAAATGTTGTCCAGCATATGGTAACTCGGTTAGATTCAGGAGAATTCAAAGTTGAATCAAGTTCAACAGGAGACAAATATTACATAATTTCATATAGTGAACTTTGCGATGAGGGATGTAGAGCTTCGTACTGTGAGAAGTGTAAAATCTGCATACACAGATTCAAATGTGAGTGTTCAGAATACGCTGTGAAAACAGCTTTGTGCAAACATATACATGCAGTTGCTTTGATCGAAAAGAGAAGCGAGTCTGTTTCAGGTGGAGATTCTGATGACTTCAACTTATGTATAGATGAACCTTCTACTAGTAAGGTCCAATACCAATCCGAAGTTGATCGTTTCTTGGAGGAAAATGAAAAAAAAGTTAATTTAAATGTTCCTAATGATGAAAGTAGTAAACGTGAGGTACCCAAGTTGTTATTGAGTAGGAAGTTTGGTAGTATTTCCAATAGCTTGTATATTTATAGATTATGCATAAAAAATTATGTGAAGATCTCAAATTAGTAGATTTTGCAAGTTTCTCTAAATTTTACAATGCTTTCTATGAACATCAGAAAAGTGCAGAAAATGTTGGATGTAGAAAAAGGAAAATTGATAAGCAATTATATTATCCATGCAAAAAGTAGAGTTAATGCAAACGTGGAAAGTAAATAATCTTTTGGTAATTTTTTATGCATTTATGTATAGTTTTGAAAAGTTCTAGGGACCCAGAGAGGTGATTGGCCAATCTTTTAGTAATTAAACAATGCATGTAGGTGATAGCTATGCTTTAACATGGGGTGTTTGGATGACAGCATGTATTATATAATAGGAGTTTTTAACAACAAATTTCCATTTTTCCAGTAGCAGAATATTTCAAAATATGGGAGTAAAAGGTCACGTAGTAATATAACATGTTTGTATGTATTTGTTGTTTTCCCATAGAGTTTCAGGTACATGTTTCTTAAATTTCCAATGCTTGTTGCTTAGTACGCTTAACAATATAAATATGCATGAAGGCCCCGATGTTACTAATATTATACCTACTAGAATGGCATGATAATTCAACAATAACTTTTAAAATGATGATATACCTAGGACTATGGAGGAAAAACCAAGAAGCATATTTTCCAACGAAGAAGTAGTATATAAGACTTTTTTTCAATGGAAAAAGTTAGTAATCATGTTTCAATTATGATCCATATGTTTATCGTCTGTGTAGTGTTTCAGGAACCGTCCATGATTATATGGTGGGGTGGTATGGTGGGCCAAACACAAAAAAAAATATTATTGCATGCTGCTTGATGTACTAATGCTTGATGCATGTAATGTAAATTTCAAAATAAATGGTATTCTTGATCGCTCTTGAAGTTAAGAATGATGTTAATATATAGTTTTATTTGAAAGTATTTCCTGTGTTTGAATTACTACTTGAGTGGTATACAATTTTTTTATTCACTTGGTAGAAAGTATAAAATATATGTATATTGGTATCTAAATAAATGATTTTCATTTTTACAATTACTTTGTTTCCGTTACATATGAAAACCAATTTTTTCATGCATTTAACATATATTCATATTCTTGGAATACAAATTAATAAGTGGAAATGTCTGTAAACTTTCAATATTCTGAGTTAATACATAATTGCAGATATCAAATGAGTTGACCTAAAATAATTACAAAATGAAAATGATATCTAACTATAAGAAATCATTATTTATCAAATGATTTGTTACAATATAACATTATTACCATATTCCATACCTAGAGAAATTCTTATAATAATATATGCAGGATCAAATCATCTGTTCGGTGGCTAATATATATGGATGATATATGAATAAGCAATAATTCAGCTATTGAGGATGAAAGCAATATTCAAACCTGATTATGGTAAATCTAATTATTTGTTTCCCAAATGGTAAATAGCTTATATTTGTGTCCCTAGATTAGCTATATGATTTCCAGAATAATCATATGTCGTATAGTTGTTAGCATACAATACACTAATCGGTTTCTTTTCAATGGATGAGCCTTCTACAACATCTTAATACAATGAACTGTATGCTTATTGTCGCAATTTGATAGGAATTGTTCATCGTGGAAATAAAACTTACGCAAAAGGTAATGTTGATATTAATTTTTCCCTTAAAAATTATGCACTGAATTTTGAAGGAAAAGTTATTCAAGTGCACAAAATACTGCTTACAGCCGTCCATAACAGTAAGATCTCACATCCAACTAATCCATATTTCACGAGAATTTACAAATAATATCTTCGGTCCTGTCAAAATCGAAATTTGACTGAACAGTCTATTCAAATTTCGTCCAAGATATTTGTAAACACGCGTGGCGCATGAGCACGAGCAGCTTCTTCGGGATTGGAGGGTGCTTGCCAAGAATTAATGTATGCTCTCACACGAGTTAGCACGATTGCTCTCGAACGGAATGAGAAAAATAGTTGAAATTTTGAGTAGTGCTACTCATAGAGAAATAGAATTCTATTCTATTGTCTCTGGTGCTACTCTAATCTATAGATTTAGAGCGTAAATATCTCGGCTCAGTTCGTTAATTGGCGAAATCCCAACTTTTTATTGCAATGTATGCATATATTTTCACTATATATGAATTTGATATAAAGATATTATCTTGGGGCACTGAAAACTATCAATAGATTCAACAGGTTCATTGAAATTAATCAACCAACTCAATAAATTCTTGCAATACTGAGAAATATTCGTTTGTTACATTTATATGGATGTAAATAAGAGAGAGAAATCATACTATACAATTTACTTCATTAATACAAAAGAAACATGGATGGAATAAGCATCTGAAAACATGACAGATTGTATATTATGAAACATGTGTATAAGTGAGCCTTTAAAGCATGCTCAACGATTTTGGCCCCACGCAAAGCCGAGTTAGCGGATTATGATGCAGGTATGATAAAAATACATTCTTTAGAATTACGTAACAAATAAATTTGATGAAATTATGTTAAATGATGAATACAATGAAAATATTTAATAAAGTCCATTCCGCTATATTTCATTCTTCACACATTCAAATGAACCGAATCTATATGGTTTTTGATACTTTTTTTGCGATTTGCAGCATAATCACATAAGTTACATTTATGCTGCTTCAATTTCAAATGAACTGTATCTATATGAGTTTTGATTGTATTTTTTCTGTTTGAAGAATATTCACATAAGTGACATTTGTGTTCCTTTATATTCAAATGAACGGAATAAATATGATTTTTAAGTGATAGTTTCTGATTTGCGGAATATTCACATAAGTTACATTTATGTTGCTTCAGATTCAAATGAAACGATTGTATATGACTTTTGAGATTAACTTTCTGACTAGCAGAGTATTCACATAAGTGACATTGATGTTCTTTCATATTCAAATGGACAGAATGAATATGAATTTTGAGTGCTTTTTTCCAGGTTGCCGCATAATCGCATAAGTGGCATTTATGCTGCTTCAAATTTAAATGCACTGAATCTACATGATTTTTGAGAACTCCTTTCTGATTTGCAGAGTATTTACATAAGTGACATTTATGTTCTTTAATATTAAAGTGGACAGTATGAATATGGATTTTTAGTACATTTTTTAAATTTGCAGCATAATCACAGAACTTGCATTTATACTGCCTCAAATTTAAATGACCTGCTTCATGAGTTTTGAGATCTCCTTTCTTTCCCGTAGAGTATTCACATAAGTGACATTTGTGTTTCTTTATATTCGAATGGACAGAGTTAATATGATTTTTGAGTAATTTTTTATAATTTGCAGCATAATCACAAAACTGACATTCATATTGTTGCTGTTTTGAGGGAAAATCTTTTTGCTGTTCAGTTTTGTCTCCACCAAATGAAATATGGTCTGAAATGACAGATCTGTGAGATTCTTGCTCATGGTTTTCTTCCAATTTGGGAGAATATGATTTTACTTTATCAATTTGTTGCGATAAACCACTCATGTGATCATATTCACTTTTAACAGTATATTCTTCCCTGTCACGTAGTCCAGTTTCATCCTGGAATTGTTCAGTAGCATCCACATCTTCTATTTTCACGCCAAGGTTCTCTTTATTATCTTGATATGGGGCACTGCCACTGAAACCCACAGATAATCAATTATTCATTCATTGTTCGATAATTAAGAAGTAATTAACTTTTTGAAATAATCAATCAACAGAATTTTGACAAGAACATAGCCTCATGGACTGTATCAAAAAATATTATATACATGAATCGCGCTGAAGACACTCACCAAGCTGAGGAAGCATTTATTTCTTTTTTTCCACTAATACACTGATTATACGTATCCATCCTTTAAATTTCAATATTTGTATGTGAAGAAGGTTCTACAATGCACTTGAAAGAATCAATAGCTACTTCAACAAATGCGATGGAATTTGTATCTGAAGTAGAATAGGCCTTTCAAAGACTCCAAAGTCTTTCAGGAGTTAGATTAACACATGAATTAAGTAAATAATAATAATAAAAATCTTGATATAAGTGAACGACCGGAAGACAGGATCACAGAACATAAAGGATGAGATCACAGAACATGTGGATCAAAGATTTATAGAGATTTATAGAGGATGAGGATGATCATAGAAAAGAGAAATAGGATCACAGAACATTAATAAAAATAAGATCACAGATTAATCTGTGCTATGAATGCATGATTATTGTAAAAACTGACTATTAACTTAAAAATAATTTTTTAGCAAGCTTACCGCTGATTCCGGTTTTTTTTTAATTATTCTAATAACCCTTCAGTATTACAGGGACTTCTACTTTTGAAGTCTATGACCTAATTTTTCTAACCTTGGCTGTATTGTGATCGTCTAGTGAATTGGTAGGACTACTTACTTACGTTGTGTAGGCAACCCAAGTTACACTCAATGAAACAAGGAAAATGGGCGGGAAGCTTAAAGATTCAAACAAGGTTGTGCGTTCAGATACGAATATTTTGGGTCGTAAAGTCTCTGTACCTGTAGAATGAGATTGGAATATTCACCGGATAGGAGGTCAGTAGGCATTAGTGTTTATACCTCATTGATATTCGTCGGATGTATACTGCATTCACTTTTATAAAGTCTCCCGGTTGGCCATGATTTAGGTCTATCAAGTTTTTGTTACTAAAACACAGGCAGGTTGGCACTGCTGGAATATCATCAAGGTCAAAACAATCCGCCGCGACGTTGCCAATTTCCACTCTCAACATAATCATAACTTAATCTTCAATCTTAGACAAGATATTATCACAGACCATTATCTTCGAATATAATAAAGAACTCTTGCAATCTGCAATAGGTAAACTTCATTCTGACATGTTGAACCCTCAAATGAAATGACTATTTTCATCACTATATTTTATTAAGGTATAAAGAATGACTCGGGTTTCGTAGTACTTCTACATTTCGAAACTGGTGTATTTCAAGTTGTGCTCAAGGTATTTAAATGTCTTCTGTAGGCTTATTTCTTGAGAATTTCGAAAAGTGGGGAATTCCATAGGTACAACTGTTCGTTTAGAAGTTTTCCTGCCGGGTTATTCAGGTACTTTCATTATTTTTTCAAATGAACTATCACAAAGTAACGGACTACTCTATCCATTATTTTTCAATACAATTCCAACACTTGATTCTTGAATTCCATACAAGAAAATAGCATAATTGAATCTTCCAATCAGTTTATATACGTGAAATATTTCCAGTAACAACAGAGGAAAAGTTTTCTTCTACAGTCGCCAGGACTGTGGAATTATTGAATTCACATGATATATTCTCAAATTCATTATTTTTCCGAAGTAATTTCACATTGTGAAAATACGTAATTATACTAGGACTTCTATGTAGAGAGGACAACGTTGCGTAGTTATCTGACAGGAAAATGACTATAACCTAACATTTTCAAAATATACATGGTGAAATGTGTCAAATTTTCATGGCCAACCGGGAGACTTTATAAATGTGAATGCAGTATAAGTAAAGAGCAGTGACAGACCTACACCCTTTCTACCTCATTGATTCACTCAGGAGGTGATTAAAGAGCAGTGCTAGACCTCATTCTTTCTTTCTCAAGCCAGTGCCTGAGCTACAGCTATCGGGAGGTGCAGGATATGTTCAAGGGATGCGCAAACCACAGAGGTGGTCTGTGTCGTTTAACTTCGCCAGAAGGAGTCAATGAATTTGAACAAACTATCAGAGAGCTAAGCCCTGAGTAACGAAACTGTCTTCATGCTTCATCTGTGTAGCCAAAGCTGATGAAAATGCAGGAAAATGTTAGTGGCATCATAAAACTAAATTGGATTCCACTCTCGATACACCTGGGAAAACATATTACCATTTTCGTTATTATCGTAATGCGAATATCTTCTTTATTCTTACGATTTTAACCAGGCACGGGCCTAGAAGGGAGGGAATGTTGAACGGGGTTGGCAAATTTTCAAAGTAGTTGGAAAAATTTCGAAGCAGTTGGAAGAGTGGACTGCGCAAGCGCAGAGAAAAATTGGTAGTTTTTGGTGTGTATGGGTTATAGCGAATTCCATTGGTAGAACTAGTGCGCACTGAGTGTATGAATCGTATTCCATTGGAGAATTTTGACGTCCCCCATCGGGAAACCAGTGCAACATTTAATGCACTGATGAGTGAATTCACTGCACCACTGGTTTTGCCAATGGAATTCGCCATTAGATTGCGAGTGGTTCACTTCTAGCTGTCAAGCTGAGACGATAATTGTGAGGTTTTAAAAGAAAATTCATGGCAATTAGGTCCGCGTGCAGTAAATTTTGGGGAAATAGCGTTGGTTCCGAGTTGTAGTTGTAGTTGACCAATTTTGAAATGCACGCTTCCCATTTCGGTAATTTTTCGTTCTGCGCATAACGCTTTTTTCGTGGTTTTGGCTGCAGGCAGCATTAGAGACAGAATATTCAGTGACGAGTGAACTACACATGCGCATAAGTAAGTGACTGTGATGTTGCTTGTGCCGGGATGCAAGTGAATTCCAATGAATGTTTATGGGGCCTGGTGCTGAGCCCTTTTTTTGACGAATTTATAAATATTGTTACTTTTTCGGTTAATTATATTGTCAACTTTCACTAAAAATATGGATAGAGCGAACCGGAGGTCTTTATAGTCAGGACGTAGCTGGCCTAAGGATTTAGGCCAGCTTAGGCACAGCATTGTTAATACTCTGAGTACGCATTTTACTATATCCATAGTAAAATGCGGAATAAGGATCATCAGGAGAATTGAAGAATCGAATATAATACTCGATGCATGCGTCGTCGTTCCGGGAAAAAAACATTCCAATGAAGTATTTATTTTGTCACCCTGTACGATATGTCGCATCTTTATTCTGATTGAAGGTCATCATAGAAATTCAATACCTAATCTAAAATTACATTCATTTTGGGATACTTGGCGTCGTTTCGAGGAAAATTAATTCTTTATATAAGAAACATATCATCCCCACCTGTATAGTTTGTGTTACTTGGGAATATCAAATTCCATATAATATTTTATAAGAGTGTTTTGTTCGAAGGTGTGTTGATGAACGGCTAAAATTTTTGGAGTGAAATGTACATTGAATTTCAAACTTTTTATTCAAGAGACACATCGGTAAAAAATATACATTTGAATGGATTACACTTTTATTTAATTTAAAACCTAATTGGCATTACTTATTGTTACTGGCACGAGACTTGGACAAATGTTCCTTGTTCATCTTTTTCTTCCATCTCTTGTTCGCTTCTTGGACTTGAGCTGTCATTAAATGAACCTTATTGATGAAAGTGTCCTCTTCTCCTTCGTCAGCATCGGTATTAGACTCCTAAAAAATTATTAAAAATGATGTAGACAAGATTTAAAACTTAGTGATACCAAAATACGAAAATACGATAATGAATTTTCGTATAGATTAATTAAAATAGATTTCCAGTCGTTCTATTTTCCATGATTTCCAAAGTGTACAATATTATCTTTCAAAATGAGAACAAGGCCGCAGTTTCTTGGCCGATTTTTCAATTCAAAATAGACTCTAACAGCGATCTGTAATATCCAGAAGCATTGTCATAAAATTTCTATTTGTTAATAAAATTTCTATTTGATTAATTCTTTCCTACACCATTGATGCGGTTAGCGTATCCCCTGTACATATCCTGTGCCTCCCGATAGAGGTAGGTCAGGCACTGGCTTGAGGAAGAAAGCGTGAGGTCTGGCACTGCTCTTTACTCACATCCGGCGAATATGAATGATGTATAAACACTAATGCTTACTGACCTCCGATCAGGTGAATAATATCCAATGTCATATCACATGTACAAAGACTGTACGACCCACCAAGTGCCTTATCATTCACAATTATTGTAGAAATGTGAATGTACCAGTTGGTTGATATATCTTTGTTTGGTCATGGGGATCACACTACTGGGGGTTTTCTTAAGCATTATTTTCCCCCAGTTATACGAAACATACATAACTGAACGCACGACGATTGTTTGAATCTTTAAACTTCCCGCCCATTTTGCTTGCTTCATTGAGTGTAACTTGGGTTGCCTACACAACGTAAGTAAGTAGTCCTACCAATTCACTAGACGATCACAATGCAGCCAAGGTTAGAAAAATTAGGTCATAGACTTCAATAGTAGAAGTCCCTGTGATACTGAACGGTTATTAGAGTAATTAAAAAAATACGGAATCAGTACAACAGTATAGACCTTTGGAAGGTACCTTTCGCATCTTATTTGGATTCCGACGGCTGCAAGTATATTGAAGTAAATTTTCAATCAACAAATACGTGGAGTATGTACCTTCAGAATATCTACCTTATAATTAGGCGAAAACCAATCGTTCAAATTCATTTCGTCGAAATCATCCTCCGCATGGATAGAATTACTTCTTGGGGACGGACTTCTGCTGGTGTAAGGCGATGAGTTCGAATCGTAGGAGATATTTCTCACCATATTACTCCTGTGGCTGTTCGTCTCTTCCGACAGGTATACGTCGTTCATGTAGGCACTCAGATCGCGCAAAGGGCTGGATGATCTGTATCTAGCATCGGCAGTATGCCTCTCCAATTTTCTGGTTCTTGTCGGTGATGCGGTTCGTCGATCGAGGTTGGCCATTGTCCCGTACCTTCTTTGGGAAAAGGGCTGTTGCATTGGTGTCTTGATCCAGCTTCTTTCTTCTGACATTCTCTCCATCATCGTTCTATGATAAAGGGGCATTCTTAAGTGTGTGTTAAAAGAGTGGGCCAATATTATGGATAACCATGCAATACCAAGACACCATAAAAATCAACGTTCTCTAAATAAAACATTTCGCTACTTTCGATTTATCCGCAAATATACTTGTTCCGTTTTTGGCGCTCTTGTTACTGGTAACAGAGTGCTTATCGATTTGCCCAAATATCTGTAATTTTCGAATTTTTGGCTGAAAATGGTCTCAAACGATTTGGTTCGATTCACTGATCAAGTATCCGTGCTCGAAATTGATTCTGTCCGTCTGTCCGTTAACACGATAACTCTCGAACGGAATGAGCTAGACAGTTGAAATTTTCAGAGTAGTTTTGGGAGATAAATATCTCGGCTAAGTTTATTGGGCAAAATCGGCCTTATGGTTTCGGATAACGAAAAAAAAAAATTCTTTTTATATTACAAATTTCAAATTCAATTTTTTTAGGATGCAGTTTCATCATAAAAATCCATTTATATCATTTTCAACTCTAACAAGCTAATACTTTCGGATATATGATTTTTCAAAATTTCAATAATACATCGTACTTCTATGTTAACACAGAATGCGAATTCTATGTGTCTGTGTTCTATCTGTGTTCAAAATCTATTGATATCATTTTCAACTCTAACAAGCTTATACTTTGGGAGATATGATATTTCAAAATTTCAATAATACATCGTACTTCTATGTTAACACAGAATGCGAATTCTTTGTGTCTGTGTTCTACATTGTATATCCAATGTTCTATCTATTCGTGTGTTCTATCTATTCTATGTGTCTGTGTTCTATCTGTGTTCAAAATCCATTGATATCATTTTCAACTCTAACAAGCTTATACTTTCGGAGATATGATTTTTCAAAATTTCAATAATACATCGTACTTCTATGTTAACACAGAATGCGAAAATATAATTTTCAGAGGAGATTTGGGGAATGAATATCTCGGATAAGTTCGTTATTTAATTTTAATTTAGTTTTGTTTATGATGACTCTGAGAAACCTATAATTTCGGAGATGAATTGTCAAAGTTTGAACAGGAGCGCCAAAGCTCCTGTCCACAGGGCTTTCCCACATTTTTTTTATTTATTTTAGATTTCCGAGTAGTGTTGCGATTAAATTATATCTAAAATTGATATTTCATCGTCCGGGGATGAAGACGATAATTTGTCTTGTTGTCCTATTATCTTGGTTGTGAGAAAAATATCATAAGACAATGGTACTAAACTGAACTATCGAAAAGAGAAGTTTTTTTTAGTTCAATCAATTTGCGCCTTTATTTCAAAATATACTTCAAACAGTGAAACAGTATAGCCCAGGAAAGTTAGTGCTTAAAAGGATTCTATCCCCTAAAAGTTGTTCCAGAGCTGGAAATCGTTTTAATCTCTTTTGGGGTCTTGAAAAGCGGGTATCTGAGTTTGCGACGGTTTCTAGGTTGTGATTCAGATTTGAGAGCCTAAAAACCGCGGAATGTTCGTACTTTCCTCAGTATTTCGCTTATAACTCGAGAAGTACGCATCCTACAGAATATTTTAAAGTATTCCTTTTTGAAGAACATTACAATTGGCGTCTAATGGAGTTCAAAACATTGAAATCGGTGTAGCAGTTCAGCCACAGTTGCCCGTCAAAGATGAGCAATTTTTACAAACTTAGCTCAAAAGTTGACAACCCTTAGGTTGAAATAGAATGCACTGATTGAAAAATATCATAGGACTAAAGTTGTAAGAAAATCAATTGTTAATCAGATGCTTTTTGAAACTTGAAATTTGTTCACTCCAGTGCTGAGATATGAATTTTAATCCGAAAGAGTCCGCAAATTTCCGCTAAGGCAGTCCAACGCAGGAAACTTCATCAGATACCATGATTGTTGCTACTGCAGAGGAAAGATTCAGGCATGGTCAGAATGTGTTCATTGTGGGGGGTTATATTTAATAATTTTGCTAACTGACCAAATATTACTTAACAGCGAAGATCAGTCATCATATCATCAAACCGTGATCTATAGTCCTTACAGCAGCAAGCTATCCTTAGATGCAAAACCACGCATCTTCTTTTCCCATGCCTTCAGCGGATGTGACACGACCTCTTCGTTTTTCCAACAAGGCAAGGTCGAATTCTTCAAAACTCTTGCCAAAAATCCTGACCTCCTAAGTGTTATCTCGATTTTCCTCTAGCACAAAGCCACTCCTGACCAGGTTGCTGATGCTAGAGCGAAATTCACTGCAGCAGGTTACCTCGTAATCAGAGCTTGATATAATGATTTCTTAAGTTTAAATTATGATATAAGTTGACTGAATTTAATGTTTTTTGAAAAAAAAATGCACGAAAGTGAGAAGTTTTGAGTGCAGACGAAGTTTCCTGCGTTGAACTGATTTGGGGGGCGCTACGAACTCTTTCGGTTTAAAATTCATATCTCAGTACTGAAGTGTGCAACTTTCAAACTTCAAAGAATATCTAATTCACAATTTAATTTCCTTTAAGTTTAATCCTACGACATTTTTCAATCGGTGTAGTCCTTTTCGAGGTAAAAGCTTTAGAAGTTGAGAGTTGTCAACTTTTGAGCTAAGTTTGTAAAAATTGTTCATCTTGGACGGGCGATGACGGCTGAACTACTAAACAAATTTTAATGTTCCGAACACCATTAGACGCTAAATATAATATTCTTCAAAAAGGAAGGAGATATTTTTTTTTGTAGGAAGTGTACTTTTCGAGTTATAAGCGAAATAATAAAAAGAGTGCGGAAATTTCACGGTTTTTAGACTCCCATATCTGAAGCACTACCTAGAAACCGTCGCAAACTCAGATACTCGTTATTCAAGACCCCAAAAGGGGTTGAAACGATTTCTAGCTCTAGGACTAGAGCACTAATTTGCCTGGGCTAGTAGTTGAATATGCCCATTTGAAATTTCCTTTTCTTCATGGACGAATCTGAGGTAACCTTATATAATTCACTATTTCGGTAGTGAGCGGTGTGACAAATCACTCAAATCAGTAAAAGTCGTCATAATTGATATGTCCCGAAAGAAAGGTGAAAACAAGTTCAAGGTTCAAGTGCCGTTTACTGACGATGATGACTTTCTTCGCTCCCTACTTGTTCCAACAGAATTTCACGGTACAACTTTTGAACCTAACCCGTGGCGACTCTCTGCAACTATAGAGGATCTCCAGAGGCACTCCGAAAAGCTAGTTGGAACGAACCTAGTGCCTCAATATTTGGGGGGAATCCCACTGTTTATGAAGTAGAGTGGAAGAGGGGATAGAAAGGTGAAATGGAATCATATTGTGCTTTGTGAAAAGCAACAGGCCTAATCCATGGATACGTCGGCCAAAGTAACGAAACATTAGCTAAGGAAAGTAAATAATCATGAGTAAAACAAACAATTCGACACATACAAGATTCAAGAAAATCGACAGAAAACACTCCATGCAAAGCAAAACCTTCGTATTTCATTAACGATGAAATGTTATGAAAACTCAAACCTTCAACTCAATAAGCAAAATGATAAATCTTCACTGGCAATTCATGCATTTTTCAGCACATTCACAATACCTACTGCCTCAAAGAAGTTATAGTATCAGAATAGCTTTGAAATCGTCCACGAATCTCCCCATTCACTACGTTTTGTTCCTGAAGCCACATCTTCACGACGCCGACAAGTTCTTGGGCCTCGGATGACACGGTTTCTTTCTCGGTTTGCGTTTCCGAGAGTTCCAATTCGAGATTTCTTATGCAATCGCTGTTATACCTGCATTGTTTTTCCAATTGATCGTGGTTACTCCTCATCTGTTCCATAGTTTTCGTCAAGTCGTGGTATTTGTGCGCTAAATATTCCTTCTCTCTGATGGTTCTCTTTAGCTGTAGCTTGTAATCTTCGTTCTCTTGCTTTAACACGTCGTAAGCTTGTTCCAACACGGTTAGCTTCTTCCGCAGGTTGATCATCTGGGTATGTATCTGATCGTTCTGAAAATTTATTAATATTTCAATTGGAGCTTAAGCAATAATAATACTTGCAATAATATATTTCAAATAGCAA
The DNA here is from genome assembly GCA_937662695.2 of Halyzia sedecimguttata. NCBI lineage: Eukaryota > Metazoa > Arthropoda > Insecta > Coleoptera > Coccinellidae > Halyzia > Halyzia sedecimguttata. The sequence goes on from OW569413.2 coordinate 88,422,346, forward strand.
GTAAAGTACAAGGAGAATCTCAAAATAATAATAACAAACGTATAATTTATGTTCACTGTGGTGTTATTATGAACACTACTATTGTCAAACGCCCCAGATATATTCAGGAATGCGCACATTGACATTTATTCCAACAGCTAAGTGCTAAAGCTGAATTCTCTCTGCATAAACCCGGCATTAGCTAGTACTTACTTCTTCATTGAGTAACTTTTGTCTGTGAATTGACTTGTTCAATTCGCACTTCAAATGAGATATCTCCATCTGCGCATTGGAGCTTGTCTTTTCGTTCTTCAGCTCGCTGACGCTGCGTTTACAACAACACACTTCCGCTTTTTCCTTCTCCAACTCTCTATTCAATCTCTGGATTTCATATTTCTGTTCTTCCACCAGTTGACTGAGCCTACTCTGTTCTTCGATAGAAGATATGATTCTTTCTTGGAGTTCCTTCTGTGTATCAGTTACTTCTTCAGGAATTTGTGACATGTGCGACTCTTTCACTTTAAGGAGTTCTTCTTCTATGAGTCCACCTTTGACGTCTGCATCTGATATCCTCTTTTTCAAGTCAGCCATCTGGAATGGAACATTTTTTAGTCAGTGAGTTGAATCTAAACGAGATCATTAGGTATCGGTTGAAAATTCGAATAATATACACATTTGGCAAAACTCTAGTGTGGATATACAGAATGAGTCAGTTGTTAGTAGCAGGGTATCACTTTCAGATAGAAGACTTTTTATCACTAAAAGTTCCTATACATATACAGGGTGACCAAAGTTCAAGTGCCTATTAGACGTTTCTGGAGAACTGAACATTTTTGAATCTGAAAATTGGGATTATAATATTGCTTGAAATTCTCTACAAAGCTAAAATATTTTCGAAGCCCAAGCACTTCCGTTTATACAGGGAGTGAAAATAAATTTGATGAAAAAATTTTGTTTTCGACTTTTGCATTCCTGGTATGATCAAGTATTCAATGCTGAATACATTTCTGTTAAAACCATTGTATTCATTCGAAAAGTTTTCAAAATATCGAAAAAAAAGCGGAAAAAAAGTCAAATATGTTTAGTCAGTATTATGTTCATTATTCTTATTTTAAACATCCTGAGCGTGAACCGTTTTTACAACATCGAAGAGGAAGAATGTGGAAAGGTCATGCATCTTTTGAATTTCAGAAATATCATCACAGGGTGTTTCAAATTTTAAGTCGAAAATTGTGATCAAAAATTGGCCATAACTTCTGTTCTTCAAATTAGAACCCTATTTTTTTATGATTGCGTTGGATTCTTAGGTGAATAATAATGAAAGTTTTCTAACATGATTATGCTCCTAAATTCAATAATTTCTGAGTTTTTTTTAAATTTAGGAGCATAATCAAGTTAGAAAACGTTATTATTCACCGCAGAATCCAACGCAATCATAAAACAATAGGCTTCTAATTTGAAAAACAATTTTTGATCACAATTTTCGACACAAAATTAAACACCCTGTGATGATATTACTGAAATTCAAAAAATGCATGACCTTTCCACATTCTTCCTCTTCGATGTTGTAAAAACCATTCACGATCAGGATGTTTAAAATAAGGATAATGAACATAATACTGACTTATTGACTTTTTTTCCGGTTTTTTTTTGATATTTTGAAAACTATTCGAATGAATACAATGGTTTTAACAGAAATGTATTCAGCATTGAATACTTGATTATAGCAGGAACCTTAATTTTTCATCAAATTTATTTTTACTCCCTTTATAACCGGAAGTGCTTGGGCTTCAAAAATATTTTAGCTCTGTAGAGAATTTCAAGCACTATCATAATCTCAATTTTCAGATTTCAAATATGTACAGTTCTGCAGAAACGTCTATTAGGCACTCGAACTTGGGACGCCCTGTATATTGTAAGACACCTCACTTACAAGATGTGAAAATAAAAAATAATAATTATTATTATTATTCAATTATATACCTACATTATTAAATTAAATCTGGTACTCGATTATAAAATGGGGGCTTGAAGGTTTGTGTGCATTTTCAACGGAATCTGACGGATAATTTCTGAAATACATATAAAAGTTTTGAAGAAAATATTTTCTTTTTTTGGCGTGCTGTTCACATGCAGAAACTATCCGCCATCGTTGAAAACTTCAAAATCTTATTTTATAGTAAAGTTTTAGATTTGAACTCGATCTGAATTATATTGCTGAAGATATTGCCCAAATATCGAAATATTTAAACGATCGAGGTATATTGCTCCATTATTTACACTAGACAAACAAAGTTCTCAACAGTTTTTGGCAAACATGGAAATATGGCAAAAAGTGGAGAAGAGGGATAAAAACCGTCGAATAATATGCAACATAATGCTAATTTAAAGAAATTAGAAAATTTTAAAAACATATCCAAAATAAGTAATGACATTCGTTCAAGTCCCGGCTTTCACCTTAGATCTGTACAGATCCAGCGTAGCGATATTGGTTAGAGGTTCGGATTCATAGCACGTGGGTGCCGGAATCGATTCCCGTAGCCAAACTGCTCTTTTTCGTTTTTTTTTTAATTTCTATGGAAATAATAATAACTTTGATGAATGGTATATCTACTGAATTTATGTCGATCTTTCAATAAAATTACATGGAACATGAATAATTTCGTATACTATCAATTATTTTAAGAATTTCAATTCTGGGTGTTTTTTTATCTCTTGGCACAATTATTGTATCATTGCAGTAGACGTTGCCAAAAAGTAGATTATTAAGCAAGCGCATATTGAGCTACTAAGTGTTGCAGTATTCACTTACTGACTTCTTAAGTTCTTCGAAAACCATCGGTAAATTGTTACTTCTGATTTGTAATCGCCCGCGTAGATGGTCAGAGTTCCTCAAGTCTTCATAGAAGTGGATGTTTGATGCCTCACACTTATCGAGTCCGTTATTTAATTGTACTAGCTGTGAATGAATTAAATAGCTTAAATATGTAGGATTTTTATATTTATAGGGGGTTTGCGTTACAGTACACTTTATTCACAAAATTAGAAATCTGTACAACATCGATAGAATATACTTTCGCAATTACTGAAGTTCGACAACCACCGCAATTTGCTCGACGCTAATCGTTCAATCTAAGTGATTTCTTCAGAATTATACGGAACTGCCTTTGTTTAACAGCGACTACCCCTGCCCTCGTTGTCCCTAGCGGTACGTACTCTCTTCACCCCTTCTACCTCGGCTTTTTCCCGCTCTCATAGGGTTGTACTCCCAAAGTAGTATACATCACCGATTAGTGAATTCCCTGACCGAAATACTTCGCCTTAGACGAAGGGGGTTCCACGGGAACGATCCGATGATCTAAAGCAATTCCGAGAACTTTGGCGTTCTTGACGTGGCTCCAAAATTCATTACATGTCATGTTTTATCTTCGAGTACTACGTATTCCAGATACAGATCTGGGCCAGCAAAATCTGCTTCGAGGCACTTTAGGACCGGGGGTTTTGGATTCAACAATCTCCTGTTCGGTGGTAAGTGCTCTTTGGGAACTGTTTTGGATCGTTACCGATATACTAAGTGGTTTTGGGGCGCCTAAGAGTCCAGAGAACGTCTGATGTGTAGCTATTGAACTTCAGTATGCGCCGTTTGTACCCTTCGAATCTAACCTTAACTGTAACTATTAACAAGTAGAAATTCAATTAGTTGTTGATACCGAATTCCTAAAAAAATATGAAATAATAGAAAAAACAATAAGAATTATTTCTTACGCTCATCTTCATTTCTTCAACCAAAGATTTATAATGGTTAAGTTCATAATTCTTCATATGTTCCAGACTTGAGTAGTCTTGCAGTTTCCTCACAACCAACTGGTAGTCCACAATTATTTCTTCATTCTTTTTTTCTGCTATGGAAAGTTTGTCCTTCAGGGAATTTATCTGGGATAATGCAAGATTAATCAGATTCATCTTATAGTATTACGAATATACCGGGTAGCCACACAGACGCGGAGCTCGTTTTGAGGTGTATAGGGTGTTCAAAAGCACAATTTAAAATTATTTTCATATATACAGGATCTCCGAAATCAAAGATATAGACCAAAGTTACATTTTTTTGAATGTAACACCCTGTATATTTGACCTAAAAATGGAATGGAAGCTCAAATTATGATGAGTTTCTTCTGATCACTTTATACCTTTTACGCACCATTTACGAGAAAATGGCGAAACATTGAAAATATGGATTTTTCTTAAATAGCATGTAATGAAGGAACTAGTTACGCCAGCACAGTATTTTCGAGTAGACATATTGGCTACTCCTTTATAGAAAAAAATTAACTCTGGAATATACAGAGTGATCATAATCAATTTCCAAAGATCAACTACAAATAATGGTCAAAAAGTTTTTTATTTCAAATGGCACACCCGGTATTTCTATATCTCGTTTAATGTAAAAATTAATTTCGAAACTATCTTCATAAGGTTTTCGTAAACCTGATAGTTTTTCAGCAATTTTACACCATTATTTGTAGTTGATGTTTGGAAATTAATTATGATCACTCTGTATATTCCAGAGTTAATTTTTTGTTCCTGTATAGGAGTAGCCAATATGTCTACTGGAAAAAATACTGTCTGTATTGGTGGCGTAAATGGTTTCTTCATTAATTGCCATTTAGAAAAACTCCATATTTTCATATATATGCTTCTAAGGTATAAAGTGATCTGAAGAAACACATCATAATTTGAGCTTGCCATTCCATTTTTTAGGTAAAATACAAGGTGTTACCCTTAAAAAAATTTAACTTTGGACTATATCTTTATTTTCGAACACTCTGTGTATATGAAAATGATTTTAAATTGTGCTTTTGAACACCCTACATACATCGCAAAAAAAATATTCTCCAAATATCTTAATTTATATACTCTCTCAAAATGAGATCCGCGTCTGTGGTGGCCACCCGGTACTCGGTAGATCAACCAGACTAGAATTGCTGGAAGGGGAAATATCAGCTAACTTACTATTTCCTTGCTAACAACCTTCTTCTCTTTCAACATTCCCAATTCTTTGGTAGCTAATATGAGTTCAACCTCCTGACACTTAAGCTGGCCCTCCAACTCAACAATCCGACTATTTTTTTGCTCCATGCAAGTTTTGATCGATTCCAAGTCTCCATTGGCCAAACATACCTTGGACTCTACCATCGAAACATCGTTCAGGTTCTTCATCTGATCCCTTTCGATAGACTTGATACCCTCATGTATCTCCACTACGGTGTCTGTTAAATTCTTGATGGTGTTCTTGAGATCAGCGTTCTGTCTCGTGGCGTTGTTCAGTTTTCTTCGCATGTCCTGTATGATGTCGTCGTGTTGTGTAAGGTCATTGTTCTTGGTGCTTATGATCTCCTGCAGTTCGTTGATCCTAGTCTCGTTGATTTGGTTGATCTGATTGTCCAAGAGTACCTTTTTCTCTATCGCGCATAAGTGTTCCACCAAGCGATCGTTTATCCTTCTCAGTTGGAGGATGGCACCGATCAATTTGTTGTTTTCGTCTTGGGAGCTTACGTTGGTGACGTTCTGTAGATATGTAAGGATATGTAAGCGACAAAATATCAGAAATTTGTATAAATTTGGTTCAAAAACCACTACAGAGACACATGGGCGCCCATACTAGCTTTTAGCGAAAGAAAAAAATCATCATATGTGCAAAAATTGTTTTGTTATGTTCACCATGTTAATATACAGCGTGCCAAAAAAGTAACGTAACTCATCAATAATTATTGTACGAGGAATTATTAAGGAAAATCCTCGCACCCGTCGATTTTTATCAAAAGCAATGAATCCTGTGCTTTTTGGCGCTCTTGTTCCTCGGAACAGAGTGCTAATCAATTTGCCTAACTGTCTGTAATTTTCGAATTTTTCGATGAAAATGGTCTTAAACGATTTGGTTCGACTCACTGATCAAGAAACCGTGGTCGAAATTCATTCTGTAGGCACGATAACTCTCGAACGGAATGAGCTAGACAGTTGAAATTTTCAGAGAAGGTTTGTGAGATAAATATCTCGGCTAAGTTCGTTACTGGGCAAAATGGTTTCGGAGTAACAAAAAAAAAATTTTTTTACATGACAAATTGCAAATTATTTTTTTTTCAATAAGCAGTTTTACCATAAGAATCCATTGATATCATTTTTAACTCTAACAAGCTGATACTTTCGGAGATATGATTTTTCAAAATTTCAATAATAAATCGTATTTCTACGTTTTCACAGAATGATATAATTATTCTATGTATGAATTGTCATAATGTCAACTTATTTTCCTGAGACATGACATTGCCTAATTCATTTCAGCAATCGTAGAATTATGAGAATTATAATATGATATCATACTTTTAGTTGGTTGATATTTTCATGCCGATGGTCAATCCATATGATGATGGGAATGGTAATGGTAAGTTAATAATATTGTGTTCAGAATATCAAATTCAAAAAAATTGGTTCAAACCCTGTGGACAGGAGCTTTCTGGCGCTCTTGTTCAAACAGACAAATTATATCTCCGAAAGTATTGGTTTCTCAGAGGTGGGAATTATATCAATGGAATCTTGTGAAAGAACTTCATCTTAGCAGAAATTGAATTCAAACATCATAGAAGAATTTAAATTCAACAAGAGTGCCAAAATCTCCAGTAAAAACAAAACTGGAATATTGGTGTATTGGAATATTGGAGTGGATTTGAGGAAAGAATATATATTATCGTTCATCATATAATTGAGGAATGAATATCTCGGATGAGTTCGTTGTTGGGTAGAATTTGTCTATTGGTTTTGGATTGATAATTTTTGGCACTCTTGTTGAATTTAAATTCTTCTATGATGTTTGAATTCAATTTCTGCTAAGATGAAGTTCTTTCACAAGATTCCATTGATATAATTCCCACCTCTGAGAAACCAATACTTTCGGAGATATAATTTGTATGTTTGAACAAGAGCGCCAGAAAGCTCCTGTCCACAGGGTTTGAACCAATTTTTTTGAATTTGATATTCCTCACCCCCTACGCCCCGCACCCCACTACTTTATTTTTCAAATGGGAATATATGGATTGTGATAACTCAAATGAAAAGTAATTTGATTACATATTCAGCGATGTGGCTTAAAGTAGAATTGGTTCTGCCATTCTTGGCGCTCTTGTTCCTCGGAACAGAGTGCTTATCAATTTGCCCAAATGTCTGTAATTTTCGATTTTTTTTCTCAAAATGCTGTTAAACGATTTGGTTCGACTCACCGATCAAGAATCCGTGGTCGAAATCAATTCTGTCCGGTCGGTCCGGCCGGCCGGCCGTAGGCACGATAACTCTCGAACGAAAGGAGTTAGAGGATTGAAATTTGCAGATTAGGTTTGTAGCGTAAATATCTCGGACAAGTTCGTTAACGGGCGAAATCCACCAAGGGGTTTCGGAGTTATGGCCCTTTTTAGTAAGAACATTTTTTATGAATATTTCCGAAACCGATTACTCGATCTTTCTGAAATTTAGCATCAAATTGTAAAATAATGACTTCTATAAGCATGCGAAGTTTTGTTTTGATCGGGTTGCAATAAGGTATCGAAAAAATTTTATTTAAATTTTTAAATTTCGTTTCTACAATAACTCTCGAACAGAATGAGCTAGGCAGTTGAAATTTTCAGAGTAGGTTTGACAGATAATTATCTCAGTTAAGTTGGTTACTGGGCAAAATTGGCCTGGTGGTTTCCGAGAAACGAAAAAACAAATTTTTTTTTTACAACACAAATTTCAAATTTAACTCCTTTCAAGATGCAGTTTCACCATAAAATCCATTGATATCATTTTCAACTCTAACAAGCTAATACTTTCGGAGATATGATTTTTCGAAATTTCAATAATGAATCGTACTTCTGTACTTCCTATGTTTTCATAGAATGCTGTACTTAATTATTGTATCTATGAATTATTATATGATCTGTGTTCTTACATGTCATCTTATTTTCCTATGAGAGATAAACGTCAAAATTATTTCTGGTACCTACACCTCTTGTTTTAGTTTTTTATAAGATAATATTTGAAGCATTTTTTTCAAACGACACTTTTTTTAAATTTAATTTCTTTCATGATGCATTTCTATCATAGGAATACATTGATATAATTCCCAACTCGGAGAAACCAATAATTTCGGAGATATAATTTGTCTGTTTGAACTAGAGCGCCAAAAAGCTCCTGTCCACAGGGCTTGAACCAATTTTTTTTTATTAAAAAATTAGGAAATAATTTACAATATGTGATTGGAGAGTACTGCAATCAGACCATTATTCCTTTACTAATTATAACTTAGGGAAATCCATGAATCGATGGATTTGTAATTTCGAAAGTAGGTCTCCCTATGCTTTTTTAAATTTGAAATCTCTCACCCTTTACGCTCCACACCCCTCTACTGTTTTTTTCAAATAGGAATATATGGATTGTGATATATCAAATGAAAGGACATTCGATTGCACATTGAGTAGTGTGACTGAAAAAAGAATTTATTAAACTCTTTTTTCATTACAAAATTAACAATTTGTGATTGGTGTCAGGTTCTTATTGTTGAAATAATAAATATTGGTAAATATCTTCCTACCTAGTTTTGAAGTTGGGGGTCTATACCCTTAACCCCTCAATAATTTTTTTCTATTGGAAAAATATTGCTTGTGATATATCACATCAAAAGTAATTCCATGACCAATTAAGTTATGCGAACGAAAATAAAATTTTACCTTGAAATTTCTGGAATACAAATGTTACGATGAGAAGAAAAATGTATACACAAGTTGAAAACAGCTGCGAATTATTAATGTATTAGATCGCAAATACAACAATAACAATAAACAGATAAGGATGGTGGTGCCGCTTCTACACACATGAAGGAGTTCTCGAAACAAAGTGAGGAGGTCAAGGAAAAAATATTCTTTCGTCAATCTAGCAAATCAACTAAAGATGACGAAATGTATGGTATCCTTCTAGTTGCTAACTGATCACTCTAAGGTGAATTATATCATATTTCCCGAGAATTTTCCATTCGATATGAATGAATCAATTGAGTGAAAAGCAGCGAAAAGAAATCGTGTGGTTGTGATTTTGGGTGTGGTGGAGAGTGTCGTTCTGGTCGTGGGTGTGGTTACGGGTGTGGTTGTGGTTTTGGGTGTGGTTGTGGGTGTGGTTGTGGGTGTGGTCGTGGATGTCGTTGTGGTCGTGGTTGAGGGTGTGGGAGTGGTTGTGGGTGTGGTTGTGGGTGTGGTTGTGGTTGTGGTACTGGGTGTGGTTTTGGGATGTGGTTGTGCGTGTGGTTGTGGGTGGGCCGTGGGTGTGGTCGTAGGTTTTGTTGTGGGTGTAGTCGTGGGTGTGGGTGTGGGTGTGGTTGTGGGCGTGGTTGTGGTCGTGGTTGTGGTCGTGGGTGTAGTTGTGGGTGTGGTTGTGGTCGTGGATGTGGTTGTGGTCGTGGGTGTGGTTTTGGCTGGCCAGCCGGCCGGCCGGGGACAGAATCAAATTTGACCTCAAATTCCTCATCAGGGAGTCGAACCCAATCGTTTGAGACCGTTTTCGGCAAAGTTACAGACATTTGGGCTAAATGATAACACGATGTTCGCCAGAACATACGCGCAAAAAGCATACGATAAATTGCTTTTGAAATTAAAAATCGACGGGTGCGAGGAATTTCCTTAACAATTCTTCGTACAAGAATAATAGACGAGTTACGTTAATTTTTTTGGCACGCTGTAGTTAGTAATATACTGCTCCACAAAAGTTAAGGAAGTTCAGAAATTCTGATTCAGATTTTTGTCCACTAAATGTTCATTCATGAGAAATTAAATGTTCACTCTCTTATATCTGAATGTTTTTTGTGCTCGTCGTTTGAAGACTTTGTCATTTTCAGGCAAGTTCTTGTCGTTTGCATTTCTGAGAATTTTGGATCAGTTAGTGTTGTACGTTCTTACAATCAACTTTGATTCAAAACTTGAAAATTTGTTTTGCAATTTTTCCTAGACGTAAACTTAGTGCGGATGAATCCAATAGGGCTATTAGTAAAGGTCATTTCATTTGAGAAAACGCTCTTTTTTTCGGTTAAGTATGTCTCGGAAAAACCTCGGCTTTTGAACAAACCTCAAACCTGTATAATTAGGGACGTATTTCATTATACGCAAATGACAAATCGGCTTTCTAGGTTTCCAAGTAACAAAGTAATGAATCTTGAATTGAAGCTATGTTTTACACAAAAAAGGAGTAAATTAATTAATTACTCGAAAGCCACTAGGGACAGGGATTATGAAGTTGATATTGAATTAATCAGAAAGCTACGGCGGATCGAAAAAGACAATAATATAATTAATATATAGGGTATTCCACTGTTCCGATTGAAATATCAAAGTTGTTAGTACTTTCTGATACTAAGCGGCAACATCGCAGCGCTGAAAATATTCTAGATCGATGGAGCAGTGGGTCCTGGCCAAAGAAACAAAGTTTCAATAAAATCGTACGTCCCGTTCTCTGTAAAAGTCCAGAGTCCCATCGACCGTGGCCCACCCTGTATACAGATGAATCAGATGGAATTTTGGTTCAGGAATAATACCAAAACCACTTACCATAACCTCCTGCAATGTGAGCAGCTCATCGGACATGACAGACATTTCTTCCTTGAAAAATTGAACAACTTCTTCGTAACATTTATTCTTTTTCGTCAGCTTCTTCAGTTGTTTCTTAATAACGATTTTCTCATCCTGAGAAAAGTTTTCAGTACTTAAGATACTTATTTATTAGAAAGAATACATTCATTGAGTTTGTCATGAAGCAGAATAGTAAGCAAGCAAGCAGGTAAGTAAAATGAAGCATACAAGTCTATTTTATATTTCCTTATTACCTCTTGGATCTTGTAAAACGATTGATACTTATTGAATTGTGTCTCCATCATTGAAAGATCTTGCAAGTTGTACACATGTTCCGTTTCAAGTTCGTAGTTGAGTTCCATTAATTGATGATAGAGGTTCTGATATTTCTTTATCTTGAAAAATATAAAAATCATAACTGCGAAGAAAAACATTTGCATCGGCCGGGAATCGAACCCGGGCCGCCCGCGTGGCAGGCGAGCATTCTACCACTGAACCACCGATGCTTATAACAATAAATTACATTCCACAAGTATTAAATAAAATTGTTGAATAATATTATGTAAAGAACAAATAATTCAACATTTTTTAGGAAATCTTGATGAATTGGAAGAAACTAATACTGTTTAAGGAAAATGTACTCACCTGCTCCGAGTATATTTGATTCGTATGTTGAATATCAACGTTATCTATGTGTAAAATAAAATTAATCCATTTCTGGTCATCTATCTAGGAAAAAAATCGCATTTGAGCAAGTGAACTGACATAATATCAATACAATTTTATTCTCAACCAAATAAGTTGAGAATATTTAATGAATACTCACCTCTTGTTGGAACGTTTTCTTCATGTCCTCTATTTCTTGTCTAGTGCTCAGAATATTTTCATGTAAGGCCTCGTTCAAACCTCTATATTGTTCAATCTGTAGTTAACGAAATGGGAGCATAATATACATCCATAAAAAACATATTATGAAATTAAGAAAATTAATCTATTTCAATTTCTTATATTCAATCGTGCCAAATTGAAATTTATCTCTGAACCTTCACACAGTGATTTATATATTATATTATATATATTCAAGGGCGTAGCCAGGGGGGGGGGGGGTTCAAACCCCGCCCCTGAAATGTTATTTTTTCCTTAAAAAAAAATTTTTGCTGCAGAAAGCGACGCTTACACCCCCAAAACCCCCCCCCGAAATTAATTCCTATTTCAACTATTATTATTATATTATGGTGCTTTCTCTCTGAAACATGCAATATTCATTTGAAAAATTCGACATTGCAGATCAGCGCCGGATCTAAAAATTGTGGGAAATTTTTCCAAGGGCCCCTCGAAAAGACATCGATGGAGGGAAGAGGGAGGAGGGGGGAGCGTACCATTTCTGCCACTGCTTAAACTCAATATTTCATTAATTCACTTCATAGGTACCGAAATGGTTGTCTAGTAATTTGATAATATTAATGTATTTGATGGTTTAAAATTGATAGTTTTGGTAGGAAACACTCTGGAGCAGCCTGGATAGCTCCAGGGACGATATATTTAAAGATTATTGGACCTTTTGGGGCCCATTATTTTTAAGACAGACTGCAGAGATCCGAGGCCAAGGCACACTAAGTTTTCATCAGAATCGAGCACACATGCAATTTCACTCACCTCAGCCTTAAGTTTATGCTCCGATGCTTCTAAAAGCTCTATGGTATCGACATATAGATCCACCTATATTTTGAAGTTGAAGAAACATAAGAAAGCAACAAAAATAAGCTTATTTCGAGAAATTGCTGGAGATTTATAAGCAAAATATATCTTGAGATTCAATGAAAATATAGTCTTTTGTAAATCAGTTCATGAAATGTGGTATTTTTTTATTGCTGATAATAGGAATACATATGTTAATAAAACATATTTGACTTGGGAGGGAGGTAGAGAAATTCAGTTATTCTAAGATGCGCAGACTTTAATTGTTCTTTCCAAAAGACATACAGGTTATGAATAATAATTTTTTTACTTTATAGATATTTTTCAGAGTTTGGGAGATTTCCTGCTCCTGTTAATTCTATATCATCAATATCCAAAATGTTCGACAAAAAAAAATATCGGAAACAAAGCATGTCGAAATATAGATTAATATGAATTGAAACAAGAAATGTTCATTGAATCTTATTAAAATGTAAAGTAAACTTACAGCAGTTTGTAAGTTCGATGTGATATTGTCCGTATCTCCTTTGCCTTGCTCCAGAAGTTTCACCCTTTGTTTCAGGAACTCGTACTCTTCTCTCTCTTTCTTTGTCCACTTTAACGACTGAAAAGAGAGAAAAGTTTAAGAAACACAAACTTTCTGTTGATAGAATACCCGAGACCTTCTTCATCTGGTTTATCTCTTCAGAATACTTGATTATCAATGCCTGAAACGAAATATTACATAATTTAAATACAGCAGTTCCTGAATAGTCACATGAGAAAACCTATGTAGAATAGAAGAAAAGCACGAAATGAAGATCAGAATTCGAAGAAGGATTCCTTAAAGACATGCTAATATTTGAGACATTGGTTCTTTGACTTATTTTAAGAAAAAAACTTCATATGAACGTATGTCCTAAAAGTCTTAACTTTTGAGATATGGGGTGATAGAATCTTGAAAAAAAAAAGGTTTTTAATCATAACTGGGATAATATCGCAGTTATCTTTATAAAATTAGGTACATGTTTTCTATGCATCAAGGTGCATTTTGTGATGTAAACAAATTTTCATTTTCTCTACCAGTGGCGTCCATATGGGTTTTGCATTGAATATTTTTGGAGAAATAAATACTACGGCACTGCTTTCTTTTGAAATAAGAATTTCTTTTGAGATCCTCATTCATTTTTGAGCAAATTTGATCTCATGGGTTTTTTTTGTCCGATGCACGGTTTCCGTTTAAAAAATAAGAATAGTTTTAATTCTTGATGAATTACTCAAAAATCTGATGCGGTGTGGAAATGTTTGTGCATCGACTGAAAACAAATTAGGAGATCAGATTTGTTCCAAAATGAATGAGGATCCAAAAAATATTTTTCTTGTCAGATGCTCTGTTCTTGATTAAAATAATTAAATTATAATGGCTTCATATCGCAGTACCAAAATTTTATCACCCTGTATCTCAAAAGTTAATCTTTTAAGATCTAAGTTCATAGGAAGTTTTTTCTTAAAATGAGTCAAAGAATCACCCCCTCAAATATTAGCATGTCTTTAAGGAACATCCTGTATATACCGGGTGGCCCACCACAGACGCGGTGCTCGTTTTGAGGCAGTAAATGAAGATATTTAGAGAATATTTTTTTGTGATATGTGTAGGGTGTTCAAAAGCACAATTTAAAATTATTTTCATATATACAGGGTGTTCTAAAACAGAGATATAGATAGACCAAAGTTGCATTTTTTAAATGTAACACCCTGTATTTGAACTCATAAATGGGATGGCAAGCTAGATTTATGATGAGTTTCTTCAGATCACTTTATACCTTGGAAGCATTTACGAGAAAATGGCGAAAAATTGAAAATATGGAATTTTTTTATATAGCAATTAATGAAGAAACCAGTTACGCCAGCGATACAAACAGTATTTTTTCGAGTCGACATATTGGCTACTCCTATACAGAAAAAAAATTAACTCTGGAATATATAGAGTGATCATAATTAATTTTTAAACATCAACTACAAGTAATGACCAAATTTCTTAATTCGAATTCAAATATTCTCAAAATATCTTCATTTACTCCATCGAAACGAGCTCCGCGTCTGTGGTGGGCCCCCCGTTATACATATACAGGATGATTCTTTAAGTTGTACAATCATTTTAACAATAGATTCCTCTCAATAAATAAAACACTTTTTTCATTTGCCATTTTTCCAGATTCGGCTCAGGTGAAGAGATACAGGCTGTTGACATTTAAATAAAATCTGTTTTTCCTTTGTAGCTTTGACAAGGTTATAAATCAACAAGTCCAGAGCGTTCCTGCCAATAGGGTCCTTCATAAATGGCTTCGTATAATAAATATACTTATGCATATATCAATATATCAAATAGACCCCAGGGGCTTCATTGATTTGCCGAGAGAGCAAGAGCAGACACGTTTCTGGCTTCTTGGCCTTCATCAGTACTCTGTAGCTTCTCAACAAATTCAACTAAACTGACCCGGGTTAAGCCTCTCAGAGCCGGCTTGGTCGATCATACCTAATCGCCCACGCCACCTATGAGACGAAACACGGAAATCAGCCTTTCCCCACCAGTGAATATTTGAAGCGTGAAATCATATGCCACCATTCACTCGATATTAATCGAGAAACGAGTCCCGCAGAGCTCAGGCAGTATCTTCCCAATGGCCATGAACGCTGTTTAGCGTTTTCAAAAGTAATAATGAAAGATGGCGATACCGTTGTTAATAAATCAACAAGTCCAGAGCGTTCCTGCCAATAGGGTCCTTCATAAATGGCTTCGTATAATAAATATACTTATGCGGAATTACCCGTTATACTTCTCCATTTTAATAAACTTATCCGCGTTTTCCTATTTTCTTATTACATATCCTCGGGTTGAGGTCGCATCGCACAGGTAGCTTATGCTTCCTTCGTGCCGATGCCATAGTTTGCCTCCGAATTGGAGGTCCTAGAGCTGAAGGCACAAATTGGTTGCTCGCTCCTGTTGTGGTGTCACCTGTTTTCAGTTATGTTTCCACCTTTTTCTTGGTTTCTTGGTTGCCCTGTCCTGAAGAAGCCAACTAGCAGAAACACGTGTCGGCAGGTACCAGCAGAATGATTTTCTCTGCTCCTTTTGCGGAATTACCCGTTATACTTCTCCATTTTAATAAACTTATCCGCGTTTTCCCAGGAGGATCAGTATAATAATAATAATAATAATAATAATAATAATAATAATAATATATTTCACAAGTCAAATAGACCCCAGGGTCCATTATTATCATTATTTTGACAAGGTTATAGCCAATGAAATGAATTTTGGGGTGAAGTTGTCTATAACATATTGGCACTTTGTCTCCATCTTTAACGCATAACCGTTTCTGTATATCTTCTATAGAATCATCGAAAAGCTGATGCTTAGAAATTCAATGAAATTGTTTGAAAAAAAATAGGAATTCTTTCGATGTGATTCTCAATACAGCATTTGGAACAATGCGTTCAATATCCAATTTATTCCACTATAAGATTATACACAATTTTATCATCGTCCATTATTATATCGAAAATAGTACATAAATAACTTCATTTGCAAGAAAATCTCAAACTGAATAAGTGACCTGTAAATCCAACTGGAAGAATAATCATAATTAGTAGCTAACGTTCACAGAAACAGTGAGATCAAATAATTCTATGGAATCATTCTGTCTATGCCTCTATGCGCCATTTTCATGCGGTCAAACTGTGTTACAGGCTTTATGGCTGTATGGCTTTATGGCGCTCGAAGATAATAAATTATCTATGACTTGTGAAAAAAAACAATTGCGATAACGTGGATATAGCTTGATTCAAGGCATATTCTAGGTAAGGAACGAATTAAAAAAAAATGTGTAAAATCTTAAATTTTTATCAGATTTTATAACATTCAACGTTGAATATCTGGATAGCGATAGGTTCTAGGAGAAATATTGGAGAATAATTCAATTTTATAAAATGATTGCTAATTTTTATAATGACTTAAACCAGTGAAAATAGGAGAATATGTCAAAGCCATAGAAAACTTCACACCAAAATTCATTTCATTCTGAATATCCATGCCAAAGCTACAAAAGAAAAACTATTTTTTTTTGCAAGTTCAACAGCATGTATCATTTCAACTGAACCGAATCTGGAAAAATAGTAAATGCCTCACCCTGTATACATACTGATAATTTAAATCGTCCAATCACAAACTGGTGAATGGATCGTGTTCATGGACTGTCGGATGTTCAGAATTGAATTTGACCATGGATTATTCATCCAGTAAGTATGTTGAACTCATGAATAATCGTTTAAAATCATTTTCCGCTAAAAATTCTAATTTGGGCAGTTCGGCCAGATGATAGCTGGAGAGCCCAACAACAAAACAAGAAACATAAAATGATCAAAGAAAACACTTAAATTAATTCAGTGCAGAATAAAGTCGAAAGCAAAAAGTTTGACAGAATCCAAATTTTCAATATTAATCAGATCACTTACAGTATCATTGTCCTTATCTATATAGTTTTTGCCCTGAAAAATATTGTTGTCAAAAATTTTGTAAAATTGCAGTAAAACATTACAATTTTCAACTCCTCAATTTTATCCTCAGCGTCCAAAAGCTTACTCTTGAGATCGGCAATCAGCAGTTTCAAATCGGCATTTTTAATGTCCTCATTTCCTGTCAACTCTCCGTTACCGCCATCTTGAATTTCGTATCGGCCAGAAGCCTTCCTAGGTGCAATATATCCGGTCCTTCCGGTCGTGTTATCCTTACGCGACAATCCTGCGTATTCCTGTTCTTTGCTAAGACTTTCCGGCGTCTTTGGCATCACGTAAAGTTGGTTGACTGTCAAAACGGTTGTTTCTTTCGGGTATTGCGACTCTAGCATCGCATTGGATTCATCCTTCGGTGTGTCCTCGCAAGGAGGGCATACTTCTTCTGCATGATCTAGATTGCCCAAATCATTATTGGGGCAAGATGGCTGACAAACGCAGCAGCTGTTTTTGCGATCTATGTTTGTGTTGGAGGTATCTACACAAAGTTTTTGACCCGGGTTGTCGGGATCCGGAATGAGCTTGCAGAATTTCGATTTGCAAATACAACGTATTATGGTTCTGTCATCTCCACCGGCAGGAGGAGGTATCGGCTTTGGTATTGCTTCAGTAGATGGTTCATCTTTGACTACTGCCGACGGTTTATCGCTGATCTGATCAGGAAGATTTTCGATAACAGCTGGAGAAACAATAGAGTCTACTTGAGAAGGTTTTTCAGGTATTGCGGCAGATGGTTTCTCGCTTATTACGCTAGAGGGTTTTTCACTCATGGCTTCTGAAGATGCGGTAGAGGGCTCTACGTTTATTGCTGTAAATGGCTTCTCATCTAATACTGAAATACACAATATCATCAATGATTTTGAAACTTGACAATAATGGTCTACTTGGAGATCCAGTATCCGTTCGGTGAAAAATGAATGGATGGAGACATACCTTTTTGGCTATCTTGTTCCTCGGAACAGAGTGCTTATCAATTTGTCCAAATGTCTGTAATTTTCGAATTTTTGGTCAAAAATGGTCTTAAACGTTTTGGATCGACTCACTGATCAAGAATCCGTGGTCAAAATTGAGTCTGTCCGGCCGTTAACACGACAACTCTCGAACGGAATGAGCTAGACAGTCTAAATTTTCAGAGTAGGTTTGGGAGATAAATATCTCGGTTATGTTCGTTATTGGGCAAAACCAGCCAGGTGAATTCGGAGTAACGAAAAAAAAAAATTTTTACAAATTTTAAATTAAAATTTTTTTTTCAGATGCAATTTCATCATAAGAATCCATTTATATCATTCTCAACTCTAACAAACAATTACTTTCGGAGATATGATTTTTCAAAATTTCAATAATTATTCTTAATTCTATGATTTCATAGAATACTCTAATTAAAATTTGCTGATGTATGTAAATCCAATTTGAGGTGAGTCATAGACCTACGTTTTGAATTTAATCACGAAAATTCTAGAAAATTGACGCACAGAAGCCAAATTGAAAAAAAATTGGTTCAAGCACTAACGTGAGGTCAGGAGCTTTTACGTGCATGTTCTATTGTCTACTTTACACTTAATCGAATGAAGCATCCATATATACCGTGTTCTCTGCTTTTATAATATATGGATACATTTTATACCATTTTAATGACATACTTCAATAACGAGTGAATCGTCTGTGGTCACAGAATTTTTAATGCTGACATATATGTATTCTAGTGGAATTGAAATACGAAAAACTTACGCCTCAAGTAACTCCAGAATACTATATTTACGAAATTCTGCGAAAACTAGTGGTTTTTGGCATTCTACAAGTATTCACCGAGTTTTAATTGGATCAGATATGTATATTTTGAGTTATAGAGGAAATAACAGAATTTTTAGATGATTTTTTGAAATTTTCTAGTGACACGATTCTCACATTATTTCACAAACATTTTTGTATTGGTATTATACAACTATCCACCGTGTTTCAATTCGATCGGATCTATATTGGTTGATGAAAAGAAAAATTATTACTCGGGAACCTTTGTGCCGATAATGCCCATTAACGAGCTGGTCCGTCATATTCGGATGTGCCACCTACCCTAAATTTCAAGACGCTATCTCTTTCCGTTCTCAAGTTATCGTGGCAACGGACGGACGGACATAATCACAGTTGACTTTGAATTCTTCATCAGTGAGTTGAAAACTTAATCGTTTGAGACCATTTTCGGCAAAAAATTTGAATATTACAGATATTTGGGCAAAATGATAGCGCGATGTTCCATAGAACATACGCGCAAAAAGATTACAGCACGCGGTGTTCCCGAGCGGTCACCCATCCTAGTACTAACCGCGCCCGACGCTGCTTGGCTTCAGTGTTCGGACGGTATCTAGCATATAAGTGTGTATTTCGTCCACTATCTCTGCAATTCAATTTCTGAAGCAGTTCTATCATAAGAATCCATCGAAATCAACTCCAACTCTGAGAAACCAATACTTCCGTGCCAGAATTGATGTATTCTTCGATTTCAAAAGTACAAGTTTTCTTACGGATCAGAACCTCAGTACCTGAAGCATAGCTTACCGATGGCTGTTACTACATCATCTTCACAAACACACGGCTCACAAGGAACGTACAGTTCACCTCCATCCGCGGAGTTATTTGGCTTCGCGGGGGGAGGTCTAGGTATATCGGGGTCAAACTGTGGTTCGCTTGGAAGCTCCTTGCTAGTGCAAGGCTCCTTACATAAATCATCCGGACAAGGATCTGAGGTACGAGGTCCCAACGTAGGAGCTGCAAAAAGGCCAGCAGATACTGAATAACTTGGCTTATAAGTGAGGAAAGGGTACTTGAGATTATCACAAATCTCACATCACTTAATCTAGTGATAGCGAAAATGGCTAATGAAACCATTATCAGAATATCTAGGAAAGGAATAGGTAATGAGAGTATTAGAAACCAAAAAGCCTGGTCCTCTCTCACCAGGTACATTTCATCAGCCAATCTTCCCAGTGACGAAATGATTAAGAGAGTAAGCATCGAAAAGAACTTCACTAAGATGCTAGGGAGGAAAAAATACTGGGACAGGGAATCCACAAGTTCTTAAAAGAAATGCCATTAAATGGTACACAGACAGTTCAAAAACAACTACAGGAGCTGGCACTGGAGTATATGGACCAGGCACCAAATGCTCACTATCGCTGGGCTCCTATCCGAGCAACTTCAGGCAGAAGTACTTGCAATAGAAAGATGCGTGGAAGTGAACCTAGAAGGAAACTATCAGAGACGTGATATAGCAATCCACTCTGACAGTCAAGCTTCTATTAAAGCTTTGAGCTCCCATGTTATCGAATCCAAGCTAGTATGGGAGTGCCGAAGAAAACTCAAGAAGTAGGCAAGATCATTAGGGTCTCCTTGGTCTGGGTTCCTGGTCACGCGGGAATCACAGGAAATGAGGAGGCCAACACACTTGCCAAGAGAGGAGCACAAACCCCCTTTATTGCCAGAATCCTACTGTGGGTTTGGTAGATACACCTACAAAAGTGAATACCGGATGAAAGAAGAAACTGAAAGAGGTATATTCTGGAGATCTCTTCCCTGGAATGTATCACTCCAAGATATTCCTCCGGAACTTTGATACTGTCAGATCCAAGAAATACTTGGACCTCAGCAAGAACACGTCGCACCTCCTCACTGGTTTCCTCACAGGGCACTACGGCCTTAGGAAGTATATGATGACATTAGGGCTAGCAGAAAATGACGAGTGCAGATTCTGTTGGGAGGAGGATGAAACTCCTGATCACCTGATTACGGAATACCTCGCCATCTCAAACCAATGCAAAGAATGCTTTGGGCAAGAAATTTGCAGGAGCGGAGACGTAGCCTACTTGAAGCCATCCCAGATACTGGAGTTCATCAGAACTCTGGAACTGAAAGGCGAGCTGTAGATGGTGATGACAGCTCTGACGGAGGGGCACAATAGACCTTAAGGTCGCAGTGCAACGTTACATCATACAACAATATACAATATAAGTGAGGAAATCCATAGGTCAACGGATTGAATCTTCTATCTAGCAAACCAAAACGATTAGATGAAGATTCCATCAAGTTCTGATCAATATTCATTTGATAATCGGATAATGTGAACCACCCCAAACATTTCTGGAAGTTCGATAGCGCAACTGTCGCAAATTCCCGTAGGATACTCACCATCAAATTCTTTCGTTGCAGGATGTTCTGAACTAGATGGCTGCTGATCGATTTGATTTCCTCTTGGTGGAGCATCCCTCAGACACTCCGATGGAACTCCGCAAATGCAGGTACTAGGTATTTTGGGTACGAATGCATTTTGAATTGGTGAATCGGTCTTGTTCCTAATATTCCTCATACAAGGACAATTTGGATCTACCTGAACAGGGTATGTTTCCATATTTATGCAGGTACAATCTATATTGAATCCTGGGAGAGGCTGACACGGAGCTTCTCCGGGTCCACTTGTGGAAGGTTGACATGATAACTCTTGTCCAGGGACTTGATGAGAGACTGGCTCGGTTGTTAGTGTTTGCGGATCATACTGAGGACCTTCTTTCACGGATCCCTGAGATATGTACGACTGATCTGGTGGTACATCACCAAACCTTCCATAATATTCGATTACTGGACAGGAGGTATCGTTACAAGTTATGGGAAAATTTACTCCTCCAGATACTGACATCGTTGGCGGATAGTAATCCTTATTTGGACATGTCTGATCGCTGCATTCAACGGCAAAATCATCAACACCAATCACCTGTTCTAGGTCCTCACAAGTAGTGTTGAAACAGCTATCTTTGGTACATTCCAAATTTGGCGGTAAAAGATCTTCTGGATACTCTTCGCATATTTCAGTCTGGCATAACGTATTCCCACATGTCAATGCTATATCGTGCATATTACAGTTCATAGCGTTTGCATCGATCTGAGTGATTGGGGAGTTATCTTTGTTCGGGCAAGTGTTATCTTGGCATTCTTCCATCAGACCGTTAGACTGAAAGCCAAGAAAATTTCCAGTGGGGGATTGATTGTTGAAATCGTTTCCGCCTCTGGCCCGTTCGTGGTTGTCGCGAGGTGTGAATTGTCCCTTCAGGAAGGGACAGGCCTCTTCGTTGCACACCGTGCTGCTAGAGTCCGAAATGAACTTTCCTTTATCTTCCCTCTTGTAGACGTCGATGCATGGAGGAGATTCGTTTCCTTTCTCGGGTTCTTCCCCACATACACAACATTTTCTGGACATCTGAGTAGGATCCGGCATGTCCCTGTATTGATAACCGCATTTTTCTCTGCAGATTAACCTTCTCTTCGGCGATGGCGCTTTTACCGGAGCTCTACTTGGTTCACAGCGTTCCGTGCTGTAGTCGGAGTCTGAGCTCATGGGTTCTGAGTCATCTGGATGTTCTTTCTGTTTCTTTGTTGTCTATCGGAGGAAAATACTATCATAATGCGTTACTCAATTTATGTTTGAATGTTTAGGATATCTGTTGAGAAATGACGATAATAATTATGAGGGACAGGTGGAAACTCCTCGGAAAGAGTCCCATTATGGGTATTCGAACAACTTTTGACCACAAAAATTAAAGTCGGCTGCAACGTCGCAAAGATACAATTTATTCTCAATATATTGTATGCTTAGATTGTTATTTAATGTCGTTTCAAAGCCTTCGGACTTCCAAATGTGCCTCACCTGCTGTGATAGATTTCTGATGAAAGGAACTCATGGTTACTCATTGTTGAATAGTCAATATACAGTGTGGAAAAGCCAAATGGAATACATTCATTATCTTGGTTACTGTACATATTTATGGAAAATCCCGAAACACGTCAAATTTTAAATTGAAATGGTCATTCTTCTTCGTAAAAATGTGAAACCTACCTTCAACCCCCTTCGAAGGACAGGTACAAACCCCAATTTTTCAAATAGAAAGTATGGGTTTGTGATATATCATTTGAAAGGTCGCGTCATTCTCTATTGAGAAAAATGTTATCACTTTCATGTTAATTGCAAAACTCAAAAAAGAAAAAATAAAATCATATGATGACTGAAATTCATTATAATATTCCTTCGAATATTGCCAAATCTTATTACAATAATACTAAACTTATTTGCCTTCAAGATGTGATAGAAAGAAAATGAAAAAAAATTGGTTCAAGCACTGACGTGCAGTCAGGATGTTTTATTGTCCATTCTCCTGTATTGGATACTCTTAATCGAATTTACCATGGTGAATTCTATTGTCTGTTCTCATGTACTGGACACTCTTAATCGAGTTTACCATGGTAAATTCGGAGTGTCCAATACAGGAGAACAGACAATAGAATTCACCATGGTAAATCAGATTAAGAGTGTCCAATAATGGAGAATGGACAAGAGAACATACGCCCAAAAGCTTCCGACTTCACGTCAGTGGTTGAACCAATTTTTTTTTAATAATTTAAAAAAAAAATTCTAGTGCTACGATCTTCACGAAATTTTGCAAGAATTTTCGCGTTGGCATTCTACAACAATTAACCATATTTGAATTGGATCGGATTTGTATTTTTTGAGTTATTGAGGAAATAACAACCAAATTTCAGATTGATATAACTGCAGAACCATTTGGCTGATTATGCTAGTTAACGAACTTAAATGTTGTATTCAGATGAGAAATCTACCCTGAAAACTGCAAGTCGCTATTTCTTTCCGTTATCAAGGAATCATGAGATACATAATATTTTTTCGTAATTTTTTAAAAATTTTCTAGTGGTACGGTCCTCACAAAATTTTACACACGTCTTCATGTTGATATTCTACAACTAGTTACCAAGCTTCAATTCGATCGAGTTCATATTTTTTGAGTTATCGAGGAAATAATATTCCAGATGAGTATAACTCCGAAACCGTTGGGCCGATTGTGGCCAACAGAGATCTTAAGTCTCCCATTCAGATGTGCAACCTATCCTGAAAATTGCAAGTCCCTATCTCTTTTCGTTCGAGAGTTGTCGAGGCAACGATCACCCATCCAACTACTGAACTTACACAAGGCTGCTCGGATCTCCAACAATATAGATCCGATCATGTTCAAACTTGGAACTTGGTAGTAGAGTTAGGTTGAGGCTCTCGCAAAATTTCAGCGATATCGGACAAATAGTTTATGATATATAGAATTTTTTTCAATAATTTTCTATGATTTTTTAAAAATTTACTAGTTCTACGATCCTCACAAAATTTTGCAAGAATTTTCGCGTTGCCGTTCTACAACTAATAACCATGTTTGAATTGGATCGGTTTTGTATTTTTCGAGTTATTGAGGAAATAACAACCAAATTTCAGATGGGTATAACTCCAAAACTGTTTTGCCGATTATGACTATAAACAAACTCAAATGGCGCATTTAGATTCTCAACCTAACCTGGAAATTTCAAGTCGCTATTTCTTTCCGTTCTTAGGTTATCGTGACGTAAATAATATATTTTTAATAATTTTTAAAAAAATATTTCTAGCGATACGATGTTCACAAAATTTCACAAACGTCCTAAGGTCTATATTCTACAACGACTCACCAAGTTTCAATTCGATCGGATTAGTACTGGTTGTAGACAAAATTATTACTCGGAAACCATTGGGCCGATTATGCCCATTAACGAACTTGTCCGTTCTATTGGGATGCGCCACCTACCTTGAAAATTTCAAGTCGCTATCTCTTTCCATTCTCGAGTTATCGTGGCAAAGGCCGACCGCCGGACAGAATCAAATTTGTCCTCGAATTCTTGATCAGGGAGTCGAACCCAATCGTTTGAGACCATTTTCGGCGAAAAATTCGAAAATTACAGACATTTGGGTAAAATGATAACGCGATGTAGCCCAGAACATACGCGCAAAAACATAACATTGTGTTTTCCAGATGGTACCATGAAAACTACATAAAGCACTTTCTGTGACAATGTTAGTGTCTTGTCTTTAGAACGCCTTCGCAAATTGTTTTGTGCTGATAAGTTGTAGTTTATAAATTGTCTAATTTGTGTTTAAATTTCATTAACTTCAATTTTGCATAATGATTCGATTAACGCAAATGCACAAAATAACAATTTCAGAAATGATTGGTTACGGATATAACACCCGAACACAAGAAGAAGTAAGTCGCTTGTTTCATGAGAAATTTCCGAATTTGCCGCCTATAACCCAAAGGACAATAAGTAAAATAGAGAAGTAGTTTCGCGAGTTTGCGGGCATGCAAGGTAGATTGAAAAAGCAGCTACTATAATAAACTGCGTGAGGATGTGAAATTAGATGTGATGCTTGACTCTGAAGAAAATCCACATAAATGGGGTAAAGTTGCCTCCACAACATTCAGTGTCAGTCATACATCGATTCTAAACATATTAAAACAAATAAAATGCATCCCTATAAAATGATACCTACCCAGGAGCTCTTGAAAGTCGATTTTGATAGGAGAACTCATTTTTGTGTGCAAATGAAAGACATGTTGGATAACAATACATATTATCCAATTAGTAGACGTTTTGTTTTCTGATGAGTGCCCTTTTCTCTCAACGACCATAATTATAATATTATTATATGGGTTGTGCTGGGCAGACGAAACCCGCCCCTCCACTGCGACCAATCGGTCTATTGTGGCACACCTGTAGTATGTAATCTATACTTCACCCACAAGCTCAAGTCTCTTGATGAGGGATATGAGTCTGGTGGGTGAGAACTTGTCCAGTTCTCTCAGTGTCAGTTTGTGGACTCCTAGTTCCTCCAATCTGATCCTGTCCCCAGCGGGGCAGTCACACATGATGTGTTCGATAGACTCGTCGTCCTCCAGGCAAAGTCTCCACTAGGAGTCCTCAGTCAACCCCAGTGTATTGAGGTGTTTCCTGAGGCCACAATGGCCCCTCAACGAGCATGCTTATCGTCAAAATTGCCGCTACTGGTCTACCGAAAATCCTCACTGGATGAGAGAGGAACACACGCAATTCCCTCAAAAGATTAATGTTTGGGCAGGAAATGTTCGAAACCATATCATAGGCCCCTTTTTCATTGAGGGCAATTTGAATGGAGATAATTATTTAGCACTACTTCAAAATGATGTCGTTCCAACTTTGCCAGGGAAATCCTCAAGTTCCACGGAATACGATATGGTTCCAACGGGATGGAGTACCACCACACGACCAACGCAATGTCCGGCAGTACCTCGACGCAATATTTCCAAATCGGTGGATAGGAAGGCGAGGAACGATCGAATGGCCAGCACGATCCCCTGATATGTGAAGAGCATTGGGTACAAAATTAAACCACTTGATTTGAATGACAGAAAAGATCGAATAACGCTTGAGATTATGTCGATCACTCCTGAGATGTTGAGTAATGTTGGAAGACATTTTTTTATTTGAGGTTAGGATGTTGCCAAGGTGTTCGTGGTGAATACTTTTAGCATTTACTTCATTAACATTCATAATTTTTTTGATACATTTTGTATTACAGTTTAGTTTTTGATATTGTACTAAATTACGCTAATCACTTGATCTTATGTTATTATAATTTGGTTTTTGCAATAAACATGAAAGTGATAACATTTCTGAATAGAGAATGACGAAACCTTTCAAACGATGTATCACAAGCCCATAGTTCCTATTTGAAAAATTGGGGTTGTATCTGTCTTTCGAAACGGGTTAAAGGTAGGGTTCATATTTTTACGAAGAAGAATGACAATTAAAAATTTAAATTTGATGTGTTTCGGGATTTTCCATAAATATGTACTGTAACCAAGATTATGAATTTATTTCATTTGGCTTTTCCACACTGTATAATATAATCTCATAGTTAGTATTGTGGCATAAAAATGGATTGATTTTGAATTCCGTGATGGTAAGCAAGCGGTTGAAGCTAGTAATACAATAAGTCAATGTTATTGAAAGATGGTTGATACTAAGGGCGTAGCCAGGGGGTTCAAACCCCCTTCCCACCGAAATATTTCAGAATTATTTTTTGTTGCAGAAGAAATCCTTTTCAATCCCCTGCACTTATAAAGTCAAGTGCCTCCATATGCATTAAATATCTTATACTTACTTGATTAGTTCGAAGCATGTTGATCATATCATTGAGTGTTCGGTTCTGAAATGAAATATTCGGTGAATAAAACATTCCAAGAATTTGTGCTACATTGATTAAGGTGACAGAACACGAACACAAGCTGTAGTTGCTCAACTATATTAAGGAAATTCCTCTGCCTTACGGCCTAATGTCACAAAGTACCATTTAAATGGAGGGCAAAGGAACAAAGAAAGTTAATATGGAGATTTTGGGCTCAGTAGAGGTACAGGTTCAATATTGCCCAAAATATTCTATGTTAGTTGAGTTTAACTTAGGCGCCAGCTATGAATTAGTCATCTTAAAGATATGATTCCGAACTCCACTGCACGCAGCAGATCATGCGGTACCGGACGCGTATTGGCATTGTTTACTATGCTGCAACGCATACATGCTGCTGCAACGCGGTAAAGAATGACTGAACCAATGCTCTTTCTACCCAGACATATCTTACCAGGACTCAGCCAGGCAGGTGTTCAGACGTAGTAACTATTGTATTATTGATACGCTGTTATTCTCGAGACATTGTTTACCGCTTTGCAGTCCCATCCACGTTCGAATGTGCTTTCACGTTCATAAATATAACAGTAACATACTATCGCCAAAAATAGTTTACTAAACCTCTAAAATACAAAAATAAATTATAGTAAAAAATACAAATACAAATAAAAATAACAATAGTATAATATAGTAAGTATCGCTAAAAACAATTTATTAAACCACACTAAAATACAAAAAAAAACTAAATTAACTGCAAAATCCACTTAAGAATAATCCTAGTGTGCATTTCCATGTGATTTTGCATTTGGTCTATTAATACGTTTTGCGCCGCATGATATTGATAAACCACGTCTAATTTTTCTTCGGCTCACTGATGTTGGCTGAACAGAAAAGTTTTTTAGCGAGAGATTTTTTGATACGTGAATAAAATTTAATAAGTCAGAGAGTGTTATAATTTTGTTTAAAGTTTCATAAAGTTGCATGACATTAACCATATCAACCATTTTATGTTTGGTTGCTATTTTACTAATTCGTTCAAAATTTTCTGATACAGCTGGGGAATATTCTAACCTAAATTTGTTTTATAGGCATTCTCGACATTGTTTATTTTTTCGATAGAAAAATTATCCTGTTGCATAAAAACATTGCTTTGTTGCTCTGCACTAGTTGGCCAGTCATTTTCTATACTCACATCAGTTGACATGCCTTCATAAAATTCTGGGGATACGTTTTCTCATAGAGCTTATTGTGCTAATACTTTTCTGTTATCGGTGTTTATTTGCATACAGGTCCTAAACGGTATTTCAAACTTATTTTGTATGGCGTAAGGGTCCTTACAATATCTTCCACCCTGCCAAAACTGTAGTCGCAAAATGCAATATGTGCCTACCTATGCAGTATAAAAAATAAAATTTGAACGTGGTTGGGACTGCAACGCGGTAAACAATGTCTCGAGAACGACAGCATATCAATAATACAATATTTACTGCGTCTGAACACCTGCCTGTGCTGAGTCCTGGTAAGATATGTCTGGGTAGAGAGAGCTTTGGTTCAGTCATTCTTTACCGCGTTGCAACAGCATGTATGCGTTGTAGCATAGTAAACAATGCCAATACGCGTTCCGGACAATAGAAAGCGAATTCTTGTTGACGAATAGAGGAATTCTAGAGTAGGCAAAACTACCCTGTGATGCATCAGCTTCAATCAATACATCCCGATGTATTGACCTAGAGAGAGATTGTCCCTAGAGGTATAGGGAGGTACAGTTTTGGTACATAAATCCCAATATCGACCGTTGCAAAGGCTGTCTCGAAATCGAATGTGATTCTCAGTCAATTATATTTTACATACCTCTTCGTTCAATTCTAGAATACGCCTCATCTTTTCTTCCACTTCGTCCTTCAGAAGTTGAAGTTCGTTCTGAAATGGAAATGATCAGAATTCAAGTACCCAATAAGAAATATTCTACCACCGACCCCTTCACGAAGCATTTTGTTTTCTTCTTTCAATTTGTCCAGTTGTTGCCAATATTCCTGCAAAAGGATAAATCGGTTATATTCAGATTCAATCTATGTCCATTCTCCCAACAAATTTTACTGATTTCTCTTCTTTAATAGTATACTGAAAATAATATTAGGCACCAAGAAATGAATAAACAGCATTAACATGTAGAATCATCCTTACTCAAAAAAGAATGTCCCATTTTAAGAGGAAAAGGTGGAGTGCAGCAGAGCTGTTTTTGTCCTTAACCTCCCATACAAAAAAACTATATGAAAAGTTATTCAACAAAAGCTAAAAACTAAATATCTACGAACTAAAGGAAATAATACCTAATTAAATTTATGAAAGAGTTCACCTACGAATATCCAAAAGAGCAAGCATCAGACAACCAACGAGTCAACGAGAAAGGTTAGTTTTTAACCTCGTTTTGAAATTTAGTAGCTAGTTCGAAAATACCTACGCAACGACTTTTGCTAAATTTTGTGAGGATCATATGACTAGAAAATAAAAAAGAAATAATTTAAGAATATTCTGTATATCAGAAGTCAGATATCTCTGAAATTGCAGTGTGTCCCTCTCATGTGTATGGCCAAAGCATTTTTATAAAAGAAGAGCAATTTGTTTAAAAGATTATTTTTTATTTTAAATCGATATCGCAGGTCGATCGTTAAATTTGGTACTTATGGACTTATTTTAAAGAATTGGGACTCATATATTTACGTTTCATTGAAAGTTAAACGATTCATCACGAATAAGGTCATTGTTGAATTCTCAAATGTAAGATTCAGAGGAGGTTGGAAAACAGTTATTCAGATGCATTTATATCGATATTAAACCATTCGTTGGTCAAAAAGAATCAAATATGGTATATTGGAGGTATTTTGATGAATTGAATCAGATATTATTCTCTGATAGTAGATCCTGAAATAGATTTTTTGTTCTTTACTGAATGAAGGTTTAATTTGTAAATTTGATTCGAAATCGATATTTAAACGCAATGCTCTTTCGAAATGCGGAAAATATTTTATATTGGCCACATTCTAATAAATTGGAATGAATATTTTCAGAATTCAGGAGATGGAACATGATAACTGATTAGTTGAACTCTTGAATTCTTAGAAAAGTTGTAAGGTTGAATTGTATTGGTTTCAATGATTTCATGGAACTTTCTTGTATTTTTGCCCGCATGTTCTGGGAAACATCGCGTTATCATATTGCCCAAATATCTGTAATTCGAATTTTTTGCCGAAAATGGTCTGAAACGATTAGGTTCGACTCAATGATGAAGAATTTGAGATCAAATTTGATACTGTCTGGTCGGCGTTGCCACGATAACTTGAGAGCGGAAAGAGATAGCGACTTGAAATTTTCAGGCTAGGTTACGAGTCCAATTACGACGGGCAAAAATGGGCATAATTGGCCCAACGGTTTCCGAGTAATAATTTTGTCATCAGCCAATACAGATCTGATCGAATCGAAATTTGGTAGCTAGTTGTAGAATACTGACACAAAGATGTTTGTGAAATTTTGTAAAAAAAATTATTTAACAACATTATTTATGTCACGATAACCTGAGAACCGAGAGCGTCAAAGCTCCTGCCCACAGGGCTTTCCGTTTTTCTGACTTAAATCACAGTTCAGATATCGCTAAAATTTTGCAAGAGCCTCCATAACATTATTTTATAGCCAAGTTCTTGGAAAAATTAGTAAAATGATATTTCAAAAGGTTATATTCCCGAAACCGTTGGGCAGATGTCACAGTTCGTAGACATGAAAAAAGTGGGAAAGCTCTGTTGACAGGAGCTTTTTGGCGCTCTTGTTCAAACAGACAAATTATATCTCCGAAAGTATTGGTTTCTCAGAGTTGGGAATTAAATCAATGGATTCTTATGATGGAACTGTATCATAAAGGAAATTCAATTCAAATAATAGTTTATTTATCAAGATCAAATGAGAACTGCACCAAAGAAGAAATCAAATTAAAATAGCTGAAATGAAATTGACTCTATCTTATAGAACAGGATGACATGTACGAGTATGAACACAGATCATATAATAAAGCTTAGATAGAAAAATTATAACATTCTGTGAAAAATAGAAGTACGATTCATTATTGAAATTTCGAAAAATCATATCTCATAAATCCACGATAGCTGAGGTTATTTCATTGGTCATTTTGCATTCAATCATACTTTGTTTTCAAGAACAGAAGGTGTATTTTATATCAAGAATTAAGAACCAGAAATAATTTTGACATTTATCTCTCATAGAAAAATAAGATTACATGTAAGAACGCAGATCATATAATAATTCATAGATAGAATAATTAAGTACCAGATTCTTGATCAGTGAGTCGAACCAAATCGTTTGAGACCATTTTCAGCCAAAAATTCGAAAATAACAGACATTTGGGCAAATTGATAAGCACTCAGTTCCAAGGAACTAGAACGCCAAAAAGTGGGAAAGCTCTGTTGACAGGAGCTTTTTGGCGCTCTTGTTCAAACAGACAAATTATATCTCCGAAAGTATTGGTTTCTCAGAGTTGGGAATTATATCAATGGATTCATATGATAGAACAGCATCATGGAAGAATTTAAATTAAAAAAAAAATATAAAAAAAAAGAGCAATATGCAATGCTTCAAAAATTGTCATTAAAAAATTTTGACAAATCATATCTCCGAAAGTATTGGTTTACTGAGTTAGGAATTATATCAATGGTTTCTTATGATAGAACTACAACATAAAATAAATTAAATTCAAACATCATATAAGAATTTAAATTCAACAAGGGTGCCAAATATCATCAATCCAAAACCAACTGACCAATTTTACCCAATAACGAACTTATCCGAGATATTCATTCCTCAAATCTACTATGAAAATTATATTACATCAATCGAAACTTGGGCAATAATCCAGTTTTGTTAATACTGGAAATATTCTGAACCCAATTTATCTACCAAAGTATATATTTTCTTCATCATATGGATTATCCACGGGCATTATATTATCACTCTTAAAAGTAATAATCTTAAAAGTATAATATCATATCATCCCAGCATTCTACGATAGCTGAGGTTATTTCATTGCATTTGCATTCAATCATACTTTCTTCTCTAACAGCAAGGGTATGTTATATCAGAACCAGAAAGAAAATTTGAAATGTCACTTAAAGCAAAATACGATGACATGAATGAAGACAGATCATATAATAATTCATAGATAGAATAATTAAGTACAGCGAATGAACTCTATACTAACGTAGTATAGAGTTCTATGAGTACCTACAGCATTCTGTGAAAACATAGAAGTACGATTTATGTTTGAAATTTTGAAAATTCATATCTCCGAAAGTATTAGCTAGTTTGAGTTGAAAATGATATCGATGATTGGATTTGAAATTTGTAATGTAAAAAAAATATTTTTTTTTCGTTACTCCGAAACCATCTTGCCGATTCTCCCCTATAACGAACTTAACCGAGATATTTATGTCCTAAACCTACTCTGAAAATTTCAACTGCCTAGCTCAATCCGTTCGAGAGTTATCGTCTTAACGGAGGGACAGAATCGTTTTTGACCACGGATTCTTGATCAGTGAGTCGAACCAAATCGTTATAGACTATTTTCAGCCAAAAATTCGAAAATTACAGACATTTGGGCAAATTGATAAGCACTCTGTTCCGAGGAAGAAGAGCGCCAAAAATTCTTCCTACTGACCTTGATTTCACAAATACAGACGTCGTCGGCAGCCCCAGCTGGCAGTTGCTTCTCCGATACCTGTGGCAACTTCCCTTGAAGTTCCAAAGAGTCATGAGTACCAACGACCGGAACGGCTTCAATGGACGGTTTTTCTGGAAAATCAGGGGTTACAGCAGGATCTTTTTCAGGTTCAACCACATGCGACCCGTTCTTTCCATTATCCAGGATAAGGTGCACGCTTTTGGACGACGCTTTCGAGAGGGTTTTATCCTTATCTGTAGAAGCGTCAGCGAACAACTTCTCTCGACTTTCAGATTTCATACTGATGGTTGATGGTGTTTTAGATGAAGATTCGTCTGATGGGCCAACTAGTTTGACTATTTCTTCGATATTTTCTTTTTCTTCATTAATATCGGGAGGAAGTTCGACAGAGAATACTGGACTTTTAAGTTTTCTCGATGCCTGGGTCGGCTTCTCGTTTTGAGGTTTGTCTTCCTCTGAATCAGTTTCAGGCATATCATGACTTTTAATTTCCTTTTCCGATATTTCAGCCTGCAAATGAAAACATCTGTGTAGTTTACTATTGGCATACACAATACACATATTTCAATAATGAAAGTACTGGTTCTGGTACAAGGGGCCATTGGCAACGGCGGCTTTAATGGATTATATGTGAGTCTTTCCGCCGTATTCACAAAGCATTCAATCTCCATTAAGTCCTAACTGAGGTCCTCAGTTAAGGATAAATTGGGGATAATAAGGCACAATAAGGGATAAAGGTGGTAAAGCAGGCCTGTTTCACCTCCGTTAAATACGTTAACTGAGGCTGCGATTCAAATTTATCCTTAACTGAGGACCTCAGTTAGGACTTAACGGAGATTTATACACTTAACAATGCTTTGTGAATACGGCGGTTTATGTTGTACATTAATTTGAACCATAGATTCCTCTTATAAAATAAAATACTTTTTTCATTTACCATTCTTCCAAATTGGGCTCTGGTGAAGAGGTACAGGTTGTTGAAATTAAAAAAAAAATTTGTTTTTCCTTTTCAGCTTTGAATTTAATTTTGGCGTGAAGTTTTTTATAACCATGTACATATTTTCCAATTAACAGTTATATGGTTTTCCTCTACATATAACTAACTAACTACACTACTAACTGATTTTTTCTGAGGATTTCGAGAGAATCCTTCAAAATTTTTTTCTCGAAATCGGTAGCAGACACGACAAAACTACAAGAGACCCTAAAGTTTACATAACAACAAAGTTTCTTTTCATTTTTTTCAAATTATCTGTGGCTGACCAAAAAGTTCTGGAGGAAAACAGGGGACAGTGTTCTAGATTAAATTACACCCTGCAGATTTGCTATCAAAATTGGGATGTCTCATGGTGTGAATTTGCTCCTGCTGCAACTGATAAAACTGAACCAACCCGAATATTCAGAATAAATTTCATCAGATTGAAACAAGTAGGTAAAGTAGGTAGTCACAACAACAAAGTTTATATATTTAATGAATTGATAAAATGAGAACATTTCATGGCAGATACGTCGTTATCCTTCAACATCTTCCTTCCATTCTGCCCTTCAAAATATCCTTCCAGACAATATATCCTCGGCCAACTGCAACAAAAATATAAATCACGAATGAAGTAATATAAAGTGGAAATCTATGGATTTGCTACCATCTCTTCCGGTATCTTTCCTATTCTCTTGAAACAAGTTTCCATTACGAACAATCTCGTGGCCAACACCTTTATGATTTTGAGTTGCTGCACCAAAAGTTCGTCTTTTAAATTCACTTGCAACTTTAGAGCGGTAATCTCGGAAAATAGTCTCCACAGGTAGCAGTAGTCTTTACATTTCGGCAACTCCTTTTCTTTTGTAAGTGGTGGTGTTGACTGGGCTTTCATGTTTTTGACGAACTCCTCGAATGGATCCTAAAACCATCATATCATTATATGAGTGAATTGAACATATTCTTGGAAGAAGATTTCAGAGAATTAAATACGTTGATGAGTTTCGAGTTAACACGATAACTCTCGAACGAAAGGGAGTAAGAGGATTGAAATTTGCAGGGTAGGTTTGTAGCCTAAATATCTCGGACGAGTTGGTTAACGGGCGAAATACACCAAGCGGTTTCGGAGTTATAGCCGTTTTCAGTAAAAACAATTTTTATGAATATTTCCGAAACCAATCACTCGATCTATCTGAAATTTAGCATCAAATTGTAGAATCATTACCTTTATATATGCATGTGGAGTTTTGTATTGATCGGATTGCCGTAAATTGGCAAAAAAAAAATTTAAACCTTTTTAAATTTAGTATCTACAATAACTTTCGAACAGAATCAATTAGACAGTTGAAATTTTCAGAGTAGGTTTGGGGGATGAATATCTCGGTTCTCGGTTAAGTTCGTTATTGGGAAAAATCGACCTGATGGTTTCGGAGTAACAAAAAAAAATTTTTTTTTACATTTCAAATTTCAAGTTCTATTTTTTTAAGAGGCAGTTTCACCATAAAAATCAAGTGATATAATTTTCAACTCAAACAATTAAATACTTTCGGAGATATGATTTCTCAAAATTTCAATAATGAATCATACTTCTATGTTTTCACAGAATTTTATAATTATTCTATCTACGAATTATTATATGCTCTGTGTTCATACTCGTACATGTCATCTTGTTTTCCTATAAGAGACATGTCAAATTCATTTCAGCTATTGTAGAATTATGAGGATTTTAAAATGATATTATACTTTTTGGTGATATTTAAATCCCCGTGGATAATCCATATGATGATAGAAATATATACTCTAGCAAGTTAATCTCATTGGGTCAGAATATCTCCAGTAAAAACAAAACTAAAATATTGGCTAAGTTTCAATTGATATAATATAATTTTCAGAGTGGATTTGAGGAATGAATATTCCGGAAAAGTTTCTGATTAATAATTTTTGGCACTCTTGTTTTTTTTAAATTACACTTTTTTAATTTAATTTCTTTCATGATGCAGTTGTATCATAAGAATCCATTGATATCATTCCCAATTCTGAGAAACCAATACTTTCTGTGATCAGATTTGTTAAAGTTTGAAAAGAGCGCCAAAGCTCCCAGGGCTTTCCCACATTTTTATTCCAATAATTCGAAAATATTGAAAATAGGTATGTCCTAATTCTGATATACGGATACAAACTCCCGATTCAGCTAGTTCGAATAAAATAATAAGTGACGTGAGTTATATCTGTAGAAAATTATTAATTGAACATCTGTTGCAAAATAAAATTATGTTCCATATATGAGAGAAATCCTTAGAATGATTGTGCAGAATCAAAGCTGTATGAAACTAAATTCATCATAAAGAAAATTTAATGGAATAATACAGATCGTGGTAAGCTTATTAATCTATTTCCCAAAAGATAATTAATCTGCAATTCAAGTTATTTGAATTATGATTGTATTTGTCTATGCCTTTATTCGCTATTTCACGATTATCTGTAATTCCAGTTCAGGACCGGATTCATAAAAGCAGATGAATATCTGTAATTTTTGTCAGATTTTATAACATTATAACATATCTCGAAAATGCATTTCACGAGAATTTAATTTACTTAAATGATTGAAGATCTTATAATGACTTGAGATGAACTTCATCTGCTTTCTTTACGCTAATTTCTCATAGATTTTCGAATTAACGAGTCTACAACTAGGTGAAAGTATAGTTCACTTCACACTAAAATTCCTTTCATTCGGAATAACCATGTCAAAGCTACAAAGGAAAACTGATTTTTTTTTTTAAATCAACAGCCTGATTTTCAACTGAGCAGAATTTGGAAAAATTGTAAATGAAATAATTGATTTATTTGATAACGGGAATCTATGGTTAAAATTAATGTATATCTTAAAGACTCACCCTGTATAAACAAGGCAACAAATGTGATCTAGGGAAAGGAATTCATTATTTTTTTTGAGCTTCAGTGTTTATTTCGCCAGAAGTTTCATGCAAAGTTTCAGTGAATTTACCTGCTGAATTTGACTCGTGTTATCCATCGGTTGCTCATCAGATTGAATATCCGCTATTCTGTAATCGTGTAGTTTTATTTCCTGCAAATATATTATCAGAATTCATACTGCTCATCTTTTCAGGTTAACTATTCTCACCTGCTCATTAACTTCCGCTATCGCCGGAAGCTTCTCTCTGAAGTGATTTAATGGATGGACCTGAAATGTCAGCCCATCACACATTGCGACAACCAGAAGATAATCCCAGTCATGCCAATGAATCCATGAAAATATCGGTAGTAGGAATATTAAGACCGCTATAAAGTAGATTTGGTTTGTATGTAGGAGTGAATGTTGGTAAAGGAGTAACAATTTTCGTTATTCCAGACGTCAATTAAGTTAAGCGGCCATTTCGTTTTGAACGACATTTGTCACGTGTCAGTTGGCAATTAACAGTCGCGGAAACCGGTCAATATCAATTTATAATGGTGCATCAATCGCCACAATAACGTGTAAAAATTATTTTTTCGTCGACCTCTATGAAAAGTGGCATTTTAAGTACATATTAATTTGCGGCCGTAAAATCGACTATTGTTGAAGGCAAGTACTTTGCGGACGAGAATAGTATATTCTAAAACAAGTTGCAGAATGGGCTCCTATTCAAACACGAATGCGAAATTCGAGAACGAGCGACGAAGGAGAGAGTTTTCGAAAGCATGAGTGTTGGAATTGCCTTCTGTAACGAGTATTAGACGATATTTTCTCTATTTCAGTCAAGTTTTGTAAAATACTGTTGAAATTTAATGAAAAATTCGGATTATACATCCTAGTGACTTTTGTATTGTATCTTGGTAGTTGGTGTGACTGTTAAGAAAGTTGACAGATTACGGGATTTGAACTTGAAACGTACGTAGGGCATGGAGATCAGATTTAAAACAGTTTCCTCATAGCATGAATGATTCAAAATTATCAAGAAGGACATCTCTAGTACCATATTTTTTAATGAAAATAAAGCTTTTCCTCAACAATTATTTCACTATATCCAGATTATATTGTATTGTCAATTGACGTGTGTTGAAATTTGATAGGATCGAATGTCAGTGCTGACTACCACCACAACCCACTATATCTACTAGCCTGGAAGATGATAAAATGGCAACACCGCTCAGAGACGTACGTCAGTCGAACGTTTGTTCGTTTGTTATTGTAAAAATGGACGATTACTTCTGATTATGGAGTTAACCATTATTGTTTTTCGCGGGCATTTCGTGGTATTTTTTGTGTATAACGGTGTCAAATGTGAATTAATGCAATGCAGTGATAAATATGGTCGGATATTTATATGTTCTGTGATTAAACTGCAGTGTGTAAATAGTGAAATTTCCTTTGGATTATTTCTACTTATTGGAGATGAGTAGATTTCAGTTGAGCCTATAGACAACAAGATGGACTAGAAATATGAGTGAAATAGAACTTTCATTATGATGACCTTTCTAATAATTTTTCAACAAAAATTGATACATCTGAATAGGAGATCAAGAAGCTCAAAGAATCTATTTATTTTTATACATATGTATTCAATTTCCAAAAGTCTGCATCTGTAGATGCTTCAGTTGAAATCAATAAGGACCTTATTATTCATCTTAAATTATTCATTAAAAATGTTCAGATTTTCTGCAGTGATTTGAAATAGATTCTTCCTTTCGATCTTACCTTTACCCGAGCAGATGGTCTCAATCTCAGATCAATAAGTAAACATTTCCCGCTACAGAAATATAATTAATGGGGATTCAGATTCGGAATATATCAATTTGTTTTATCGACATTTTTACACAGTTCAGATCAAAAAATAATTTTATGCGAATTTACTCTTTGTAGCATTGAATTGATATTCTGAATTCACATAGACTTGTAGTTGTGGTTTACATTCATAAATCATTCTAAATTCACATTGTTCTGTTTTCGCAAATTAACTTTTAAAAATTTTGTAGAAAATACGAATTACAATGTTATTGTCCACCGAATGGAAAATAAACAGAAACATTTGTAGATAGCAGAAACTTACCATTATAGTAAGAACCAAAACAAGACAAAGAGATTATCACAATTTTCATGTTTGGGAATATATTTTTATTTTGAGAATTTCATTCAAGTTTATAATTTTTTGGTAATTGTCTAGAACATGCCATATCTGTCTAATCGTCCTGAAAATTGACTCACTTGCTAATTTTGGGTTGTAGATAACGAATCTGAAGTTGAAAATTCGTGCTCTCTTCTAGTTTTTTTTAATCCCAAAGTGTCCAAAAACACAACACTTCATCTCGTAATTACATTGTTTTAAACTGTTTTATCGGTAAATATTCCTCATAAATAAGATCTTATTGTAGTCCTCATCATTTTTCGACAGTAAATCATTTGAAAAATGATGAAATAGTCGAAATTTAATCAAAATCCAGCGCTACCGCATTGAAGGAGTATGCCTCTAAGAGACGATTAATTGCGGCGTTGTCAGACTGTGTTCCAGGCTATCTCTATAGTGGGCTGTGCTACCACAAAACGAAAAATATAATTAGAAACACTGCGGGAATTAGTTCATTGCAGCACTGTTTTCAGTGCTGGAATGGACTCATTACGATACTGAAATAGAGAAAGTACTTTCTCGTCCGCAAAATTACTTTCTCGTCCGCTGTGGTCACGATGAATACGGAATGATACGGTATAAACAAACATAAGTGTTTTTAAGAATAACTGTCAGTGCTGTGGTCACTATGGATACGGTTCAATACAAACATAAGTGTATGTGTCATTTGCTATTGTGAAATTATTTAAGAGGTCCAAAATGCATAAAAATATGTGGAGGTCGATGTAATATGCACCTCGGCGAAAAACTGTCTATTGTCCCTCCTGCTTGCTATCCTCGGCACCGCCTCGGATATCAACTTGCAGACTCGACTATAATAGACAGTTTTTCGCCCTTGGTACATAAATAACTATTAAAATTTATGTCCGTCTGAATATATGAAAAAATTTTGTCATCAGGTTATACCACCATTGACAATATCATTAGGATTGAATAATAATAATAATAAAACAAAATATCAAATATGTTGCATTTCTGAAGGGCTGGACCAAGACTCATGATTCCGTTTTTGTAATAAATAGATATGGATCCAAGATAGTTGCCTCTTGGAAAGGCCTTATAGTCTAGTCAACAACAACAATTGACCTTTTAGGCCAAAACTTATTACAATTCTCCGAAAATTATGGCTGGTTTTCCTGTCACGCTGACGGTCGGCGCTGATGGGTCAATATGTATGTAGCTATAGGTAGCGTTTTCGAGTCACGCAGCGCTGACGGCTGTCAGCGCTGAGCTATATTCGCGCACGTACGCGCCGGCGCGTCGGCGCCGCTGACTAGCTGGCGCCGACAAGCCTCCACATTCAGTGAGCCAGAGACAATAGCATCCTTCTATTTCTCAATGTGATCAGCGTGATCCGAGATGACCGATCAGCGCTGACCGTCAGCGCCGACCGTCAGCGTGACAGGAAAACCAGCCTATGATTGAGGTGTCATTCGATTCGATATGTTCTGAGGAAATTCAATGGCCACTCGCGAAAACTGCAAACAATTAAGGGAGAAAAAAAGAGGGGTTAGTTTTTTACATATAGGTATCTCGAAAACTATTTGAGATTTTTTAAATTTGAAAAAAAATTCAAAAAGAGTAGGAAATTTCCCTTAAAAAGTCTCAACTTCCAGAACTGTAGGACCAATATTTATAGTTTTCCCAGAAGGTTGAGAATACGCCCGAAAACGGGTATACTCCGGCTTGCGCAAGCCCCGCCCAATTCGGACCTTTAATGAGTTATATTATTTCAAAATTAATATATAATTGTTTTTGTAGAAATAGAAAAAATACAGATAGACAAATCATTTGTTTATAAAAAATTGTCTATTAAATCAACAATGAAAATTTAATTAGTAATCAATTTATTTTTAATATCAAAGATCAATTATTTAAAAAAATGATTGCTTAATATTAATTACAAGTGGTAGAAAAAAATCGTTAATTAACCAATCCATTTTCAAGCAATTTATAAATTTTTTTAGAAACGGTTTTTTTTAAATCATAAAAGACTATGTTTCCAAAAAAAAATTAAATTATCATATAAACAACGCTTTTGTTTTTAACAATTTTTTGAACAAATAAAAAGCTCGGATTAACTCTCAGACATGCGAAGTTATTCAAGAAAAATGAAACGATATTGTCACTTTATTTTTCGTTTGTATTAAGTATGCTTAATTTTGCAACATCAGTTTGGAACCCACAGTATAAATATCCTGTGAAAAGGCTAGAGCATAAATTCTTGAGGATTTTGACTTTTAGAAATAGATTAGTCCTTGTCTCATCATTACACAGAAATTCAACAAAAAAAAAAAAAAAGTTCAAAATATTACGCTTGGAAAATCGTATAAAGTTAAATTATATGTCTGTTTTTTAAATTGGTTAATGGCACACTTAACGTTCTAGAAATTCTGGAATCAATCGAATTTAGAGTATCAGAGAGAAGACTAGGATCACAAGATTTATTCGTAGTTCCAATTCGCAGAATTAGTATAACAGAAAATTTGCACTGTCTAGCATGGTAGCGAATGGTAGATTTCTGAAACGTAGGTTAACCTTTTATGTTATTTTCATATGTACATAGAATTTAATTTTAGAGTATTTTCTGTTTTTTCATTAATATGTTAAGGAATTATTATAATTTTCATTACAATATTGTCATGTATGATATATGTAATCAAATTGTGAATGCTGTATTGGGTTTTACCTGTTAGTATTCCTTTGGTCATAAATAAATAAATAAATAAATAAATAAATTCTATAAGTATATGTACCATTAAAAAAATCTACATATATTTCACTAAAAGGTAAAAATATATAAAACAATATAAAAATTATTCTATTCTTTGCTATATTCTATATTATTGACGTATGTCTTCACTGGGATATGCCTGGGAATGTTTAATCTTCTAGGAGACCGCTCCTCCTCTTGCGTTCCTTGTTCACCTCTAATATTTTTGCGGATCTTCGTCAGGATAGACCTTTCCTTCGTCGGTCTCATCCAATTGATCAGCTTCATGTCATTTTCAGACCTGCAAGTATGAACTTGACGATCGAATACACTTTCACTGAGCCCACACTCTGAACTGTCGCTAGAATCGAATTTCGATTTCGTTTCCTTCGCATCGTCCTCATCGCCCCTGTGGATGAAGATGACAGTGGAGTTCGTGTTTTCCTGCGGTACTTCGGAATGGGTAATTCTTAGAATTTCTGTGTCCATCGTGTTGACGCTTTTTTCGGCAGTTTCGGCTCTTGGTTTTTCCGCTTCTTTTCTCGAATTGACAATCTGGAATTTAAGTATTTCTATAACCCTTTAATTTGGCGTGGAGATTCATAAACATTATGAATACCTCAGGGAAAATTAAGGGAAGAAACAAAGGAAAAGAGTAAAGAGATTTACAAATTGATTAATACTAAATAGCACATGTTCCCTATAAAGGTGGATAATGATAGTATCTTGGATGGTGGACAAAAAGGCAAAACGAAGTAAGCAGTCGAAATAAAAATCTTGAATCATCTCTAATCTGTCAGTGCTGATTTAATAGGAATTAATTTCGGGGGGGGGGGTTTTGAGGGTGTAAAGGTCACTTTCTGCAGCAAAATTTTGTTTTTTAAGAGAAAAATAACATTTCGGGGGGGGTTTGAACCCCCAAAACCCCCCCCCTGGCTACGCCCTTGCGTCAAGATATTTGGCGCCCGTGGGCTACCTGAAAAATTGCGCCTCTTCAAGAAACGATTTGGTTCGACTCTCCAATGAAGAATTCGATGTCAAAATCGATTCTGTCCGTTGCCACGATAACTTTCGAACGGGAATAAGAGATAGTGAGGTGCAATTTTCAGGGCAGGTTGCGCATCCGAATGCGGTTTAGGATACCCATCTGAAATAGGTTTTCCTCAATAACTTTAAAAAATGCAGATTCGACGGAATTAAAACTTGGTGATTAAATGTAGATTGCCAACGAGCAAATGTAACCAGAATAAGATATTGCGAGCTACCCAAGTCATCGCAAGTATAATGATCAAGATCAAGATATCGCATATGTAACCAAAATAAGACATTTCTATTGCGAGCTCCTGAAGTCATCGTGAGTATAACGATAATAGGAAATTCCTATTGCGGAGTTCCTCAAGGTATCACAAGTGTTACGAGAATTAAACATTCCTATTGCGAGCTCCTGAAGTCAACGTAAATTCAACAAGAATAGGAAATTAGGCTGGGTGCTGTAGGGATCTACCCCATCCGTTTCCACCGGTAGATGGCGCATCGTTAATTACCCGAGTCGAATATCGATCTACGCATAGAAGTTAAGTTGCTGGCACCATATCGGCACATTTGGAGGACATATATATTATAGATCCATATCACAGCTCTTCTCTCAGTCCTTCCCGGATTGAGCAGTCTGAGAACTTTTCCATGTGATATATCTGAGATGTTGGCGACCTCCCAGCGATATATCTCTCAAAATATTTCCCAGGATGAGCTGTTCGGGAACTTCCTCGTGTGATATCTCTGATATGTTACTAGGCTCATCCCCTATCACGGACATTTGAAGGAGATATAAAGCTCTTGGCGACCTCCACGCGATATCCCAGGGAACTTCTCAAACTATTCCCTAGGGTGAACTGTTTGGGAACTTCCCCATGCGATATCCCTGTAGCGGACATTCTGAGGAGCAATAGAATTTTTTGCGACCTCCCAGCAAACTATTCCCCAGGATGAACTGTTTGGGAACTTCCCAATGTCATAT
Organism: Halyzia sedecimguttata; assembly: GCA_937662695.2. Lineage (NCBI taxonomy): Eukaryota > Metazoa > Arthropoda > Insecta > Coleoptera > Coccinellidae > Halyzia > Halyzia sedecimguttata. The sequence continues at coordinate 88,465,867 of OW569413.2, forward strand.
CTCTGAGATGTTACTCGGCTTATCCCCTATCACGGTCATTTGAAGGAGATATAAAGCTCTTGGCGACCTCCACGCGATATCCCAGGGAACTTCTCAAACTATTCCCTAGGGTGAACTGTTTGGGAACTTCCCCATGCGATATCCCTGAGAGGTTACTGGGCTCATCCCCTGTGTCACATATTTGGAGCTGATAGAGAGCTCTTGGTCACCTCCAGCGATGTTGCAAAAGGCGTCACAATAACCTGGAAGGAGCTCGCCGAAATATCTTTGGGAGGTTCTTTGTTGCCGAGGGGAGAATTAAGGAAAATAATGATTCGATCTGGGAATATGAAAGAATAATTCTCTGAGAATATAAAATTCACCTTCTGTTTGGACCTTTTCAACTCTTTACGTAGTTCCTTGATTATGTCATCTTTTATCGAAGTCTCCTTCAGAGTTTCACAGTTCTTCTCTTCCAAATGATATATGTCACGACGCAATAGTGAGATGGCGTCGTGTTTTTTGGCGATTTCTTCGGTCAACGCCGCCCTCATTTCTTCCATTTCCTACAAGGAACAATTGTTGTATTAAATGAAAACTGAATTGTTAATGTTACCTTTTCTACGTGGACCTGCTGATTCACGACAAAACTCCGCACTATCAAACTGGAAACCGAACGTTTTTCATGGAACGATGGATCACGCAATGGATTTTTGTCGATATATGAATATTAATTGAGAGAATTATATCGTTAAATTGTTTCAGCCGTCGCTGATTATTGGTTGTTGATCACAATTCCAACACAATAATATACCAAATACCTGTTATACAGTGCGAGCATATTTATAACAAAAAATCTTTCTTTGATTTATTGAATTATTATTTAATTTATTAGAATTTGTATTTACCAGGGTCGGATTTAGGGGAGGGCAACCTGGGCTACTGCCCCGGGGCCTCCTCAAAAGAGGGACCCTCGGTAAAAAAATTCAAATCAGACTAGTTCACGCTATATATAACGCTCGATTACGGGAAAGCATAAGACGCAAATCTTTCACCGAAGGAGAAATACAAAGTATCCGCCTTTATACCAGTGGCCGTGATAATTAATAAGTTCGATAATAACATCAAAAAATTACGAAAAAAAGCACTTACTTGTTTTAGGCGGTCACTTTCTTCGGATCTCTTCTTCAAATCTTCTTCTGCTGCTGGTAAGGCTTTCAAATTATCTTCAAGTTCTTCGATTTTTCTAGAACCGCATTTGTTGAGAATTCAATAATGTTTTCTGTGTTTGTGTGTCAAAATATTGAAATAGACGATCTGACGATCACTATGTATGAAAAACTATCTGAATTTGTACTATGGAAATATCATCTATTTAAATGGTATCAATTGCAACTGAAATTTTCACGATCCAATTAAATAGAGTATATTTCATGTAGATGGAATGTAATGCATAAAACTCACTTTTCCTTTTCTTCCAAAGCTCGACTCTCGTCCTGAAAATAAGATTTTGTTCAGGATCAGTACAGCCCCTCAATTCAAATGTTTTTGGCGCTCTAGTTCCTCGGAACTGAGTGCTTATCAATTTGCCCAAATGTCTGTAATTTTCGAATTTTTCGATGAAAATGGTCTTAAGCGATTTGGTTCGACTCACTGATCAAGAATCCGTGGTCGAAAATTTTCTGTCCGGCCGGTCCGGCCGGCCGGCCAGCCGTAGGCACGATAACTCTCGAACGGAATGAGCTAGACAGTTAAAATTTTCAGAGTGGGTTTGGGAGATAAATATCTCGGCTAAGTTTGCTATTGGGCAAAATCGGACTGATGGTTTCGGAGTAACAAAAAAAAATTATTTTTTACAAAAAAAATTCAAAATTAAATTTTTTTCAATAAGCAGTTTTACCATAAGAATACAATGATATAATTTTTAACTCTAACAAGCTAATACTTTCGGAGATATGATTTTTCAAAATTTCAATAATAAATCGTATTTCAACGTTGTCACACAATGATATAATTATTCTATGTATAAATTGTCATAATGTTCATTTATTTTCCTGAGACATGTCATTATCTAATCAATCGAAGAATTGTGAGCGAAGTGAGAAAAATCTCAGTTGTTTGCTCCGAAATTAGTTTTTCTCAGAAAAGTCTTACATTTCGGAACGGAACATGAAGTAAGAGATCTGAGAGTAGTGAGCCTGCTTTTCATCCATATTCATAGACATAACTCTCGAACGGAATGAGCTAGGAAGTTGAAATTTTCAGAGTAGGTTAGGGAGATGAATATCTTGGTTAAGTTCGTTAAAGGCAAAATTGGCCAGATTTAATTTGATTTCTTCCATGGTGAATTGAACTTCCTTTATGATGCAGTTCTATCATATGACTACATTGATATAATTCCCAACTCTGAGAAACCAATACTTTCGGAGATATAATTTGCCTGTTTGAACAAGAGCACCAGAAAGCTCCTGTCCACAGGGCTTGAATCAATTTTCCCGCAATTCTTATTTTTCTACCATTTGCAGTTACCAAGCCATGACGTCGTCAATTTTTTTTAAGCCCCTATGTTTTTTCTTGACATGGATAGATCATAAAATCCTAGATATTCATTCCTCAAATCTCCTCTGAAAATTATATTATATCAATTGAAACTGTTCACAATATTCCAGTTTTGTTCTCACTGAAGATATTCTGAGACCAATTTCATAAACTTACCAAAGTATATATTTCCATCATCATATGGATTATCCAATATATAGGGTAGGGGTAATTATAATATTCTATAATTGGTCATTTTGCATTCAATCATACTTTGTTTGTTAGAACAGAAATACATTTGACATGTCTGTCATAGGTAGATCGACGATAAGATTATAAGTATGAACACTGAACACAGATAGAACACAGTAACACAGACAGATATATAGAATTCGGAATTCACATTCTGTGAAAAATATCTCCGAAAGTATTAGCTTGTTAGAGTGGAAAATGATATCAATGGATTCTTATGATGAAACTGCATCTTAAAAAAAATTTAATTCGAAATTTGTAATGTGAAAAAGATTTGTTTTCGCTACTCCGAAACTATCCGGCTGATGTCACCCAATATCGAACTTAACCGAGATATTTAACTCCCAAATCTGCTCTGAAAATTTCAACTGTCTAGCTCATTCCGTTCGAGAGTTATCGTGTTAACGGACGGCCGGACAGAATCGATTTCGACCACGGATTCTTGATCAATGAGTCGAACCAAATCGTTTAAGACCATTTTCAGCCAAAAATTCGAAAATTACAGACATTTGGGCAAATTGATAAGCACTCTGTTCCGAGGAACAAGAGCGCCGAAAATCGAGCAATGAATTTTACGAACCCTTTTCGTCGTCTCGAAAAAAATATTGCTAATTGAGAATTGAATACATTGTGTTCGACAGCATTTTTTCCCTCTTCAAGAATATGTAGGGTTCAGTTCGTAAATGGGCATAATCGGCCGAACGGTTTGTGGAGATAGCCATCTGAAACATGGTTTCCTCAATAAGACCAAAAAATACAGATCTGATCGAATTGAAACTTGGTAATTGGTTGTAGAATGGCAGCGCGCAAATTTCTGCAAAATTTCGTGAGGATCGTATCACTAGAAAACATAAATTCTTCAAACATTTCATATTTCAGAAACTATCTGTCAGATTCTTCTGAAATTCCGCACAAACCTTCAAGCCGCCATTTTAAAATCGAATACCAGAATCCATCCTGATCGGATTTGTATTTTAGCAATTATTAAGAAAATAAAATTCTAAAAATCTACTTCTTCACAAATTTCAAATCATGTAAAAAAAAATTGGTTCAAGCCCTGTGGACAGGAGCTTTTTGGCACTCTTGTTCAAACAGACAAATTAAATCTCCGAAAGTATTGGTTTCTCAGAGTTGGGAATTATAAGAATGGATTCCTATGATAGAACTGCATCATGAAAGAGATTAAACTTAAAAAGTCTCATTTAATAAAAAATGCTTCTAAAATTATCTTTTAAAAAAAAGGGCAATCTACAATGCTTTAATGCTTTAAAAATTGTCATTAGATTTATTTATCAAGATTAAATGAGCAATCTGCAATGATATATTCAACCTCGTGGAATGGGTTGATGCAACTTACACTCGGTGCATAGTTTCATCAGGCACCAGTATGATGTAGTCTGATGAAGTCGCTGTGTCGACGAAACGCGTCACAATATTGAATAAATAAGTGTAAATCGTATATAATTTTTCATTGAGTTAAAATTTAATAGTTAACAGTTAACAGACAGATTCTGTGTTCACATTCTGTGAATACATAGAACTTACGATGTATTATTGAAATTTTGAAACATCATATCTCCGAAAGTATTAGCTTGTTAGAGTTGAAAATGATAGCAATAGATTCTTATGATGAAACTGCATCTTAAAAAAATTTAATTCAAAAGTTGTAATGTAAAAAAAAATTGCTTTCGTTACTCCGAAACTACTAGACCGATTTTGCCCAATAACGAACTTAACCGAGATATTTATCCCCCAAACCTACTGTGAAAATTTCAACTGTCTAGCTCATTCCGTTCGTGAGTTATCGTGTTAACGGCCGGACAGAATCGATTTCGACCACGGATTCTTGATCAGTGAGTCAAACCAAATCATTCAAGACCATTTTCAGCCAAAAATTCGAATATTACAGACATTTGGGCAAATTGATAAGCACTCTGTTCGGAGGAACAAGAGCGCCAATAAAAACAACACATCTCGATAGCCAAGAGGTAAGCGTACTTGCCAACAATGAAAAATTCATTAGTTGATAGACACTTTTAATTCGAACTTGGAACAAGCAAGATACAGAGACAAGGCAATCAGAATATCAACATTCAGATACAAGATTTTCTTCTGTTGCCGCTACATAACTTGGAACTTTCTTTTATCACTTTGAATGATAAGTTGATAGAGTTGACACCTGACAAAGTATTAAGGGGAGACTTCTCTCTGTAAAATTGAAATGTACTCAGTAACATGCAAATCGCAACACCAAGAAAGGATATGAAATTTTGCATTGCTTGCGTCAAAAAAAAATGAACTTCACTGAACATCGCTCAGGGATTCCGCATCGTAGAGGGTCGGTGTTCGTAAGGGTTTCCCTAGGTGGCGCTGGTGACATTTTTCTCTCCAACAGTTCGTAACAATAGGTCTCCTTCGTTTGTTACACAGTGTGCTAAGTTAGGCTGATGATTGATAATAACCATGAAACCGGTTCGTATCTGCCCCTGAATGACGCTTTCCTCATTGGGTGATCACTGAGCGATGAGGTGACAATTTTTTTGGTGGATTCTGTTTGGATATTGATGGGCTTATGGGGATCAGATGCATACGTCCAGATCGTCGTAATTTTGAAATTTATGTTAAGGAAAAAGCGCACTAAAATATTGGCACATGTAATGGGCAACGATATCCCATTTCTTCAACAGTTGGAGATACATATACCACGGTCCAGCGGTATTCTGCTCTTCACCAATTTCAATACGTTCTATGGACCGATTTGCTGAGGATAATATATATATAATATAATATATATATAATAATATGTCACTCTCTTACCATGGTCACCCATATCTTTCGATCCCTTTTGTTCACCCAAAACAAACTACTCGCTGGATCCACAGTTCAAACTGCAAGTTCTCGAGATTTTGGACACATCACCTCACGGGTTTGGGACACATCACCCCAAAACGAAATCAACCATCTTCAGGAATCAATGACAGGAAGAGTGGGAGGGGGTGTAATCAAAATGGAGGAACAAACCCAATATTGAGTAAAATTATGCTCATATCTAGATCATTTTGTTCAAGATTGCCAGTATTGAATGTTACCAGATTTGGTAAAAGAATTCCTACTCTTTCTTGGTGCGAAATTATCAAATACTCATTATGGGGACTCAACATCAACGAAATTCCTCACCTTCTCTCCAAGATCTGTTCTTTTGATTTCGTCTTTTCGCTTGATCTGAAATTTTTCATTCAGTAGGTATATTTTTCACACCTACAGCCACAACAACTCACCTCTTATCACTTGTCATCTTGTCAGATTCTCTTCCAAATAGGTCCTTCCGCGACACCTCATAAAAATACAAACCATGTATGGACCATCTACCCTCATCCCTTATCCTCCTTATGAATTCCAACAGACTTTTCATATCGTGTGCCAAGTAAAATATAACCTGAAATCAATCGGTTTCAATCTGAATATCGAGATCTAGAATATCACCATACCCTTTCATCGCCTGCAGGGAAATATCTGCTTTACTTGGTTGTATTTTTTCAGAGGATGCTAGAAGTCGGTAAGTATTCAAATTTTTTTTCACTGTAGGAAAGGAAAAAGCACTGGAAAATATTCATAATGTCACAGTATCACGGCTTTATCGACATTTTTTCTAACGAATAGATACTTTAACACGCAGGGGGTGCAAGATGCAAACCTGGATATAAGTACCTTCAGATCTTCAACTACGTACCGGTTGGTCAGAAATGACTTGGAAATTATTAGGGTATTTGGGAACCCCCTTTATGGGCCCGGAACCCTACTATGAGGTTGGTAGATACACCTACAAAAGTGAATTTCGGATGAAAGAAGAAACTGAAAGAGTTATTTTCTGAAGATATCTCCCCGGAATGTATCTTTGATATCAGATCGGATCGGAACTTTGATACCGTCAGATCCAAGAAATACTTGGACCTCAGTAAAAACACGCTGCACCTCCTCACTGGTTTACTCACAGGGCACTGCGGCCCACAGAATATACCTTAGGGTATATTCTGTGCTGCGGCCTTAGGAAGCTTATGATGAGATTAGGGCTAGCAGAAACTGACGAGTGCAGATTCTGTTGGGAGGAGGATGAAACTCCTGATCACCTGATAACGAAATGCCTCGCAATCTCAAACCAACGCAAGGAATGCTTTTTCGGGCAAGAAATCTGTAGGAGCGAAGACGTAGCCTCCTTGAAGCCAACCCAGATACTGGAGTTCATCAGAACTCTGGAAATGGAAGGCTGTAGATTAGTAATAACATTGACAGCTCTGACGGGGGGGCACAATAGACCTTAAGGTCGCAGTGCATCGTTACCCCCTACAACTATATAGGTATAATATATTTTTATTATATTTTATATTTATTATTATATTTTATATATATTTGGGAACGTTATACTTTTTATAGGAGGTGAAATTTAAGAAAGAAGTGACTAGTACGCATCTGTTCCCACTCAAATCCTCACCTACTACGCCACTGTAGTGGACTCGTTATCGCCTTAGAAAATAAGAAAAAACTCTTTCTATAGTGTTATCGCTTTCATTCGGTTCATTATATACTATTTATAGCGAAACATGCACACCCCCACCGCTGGGAGTTATCATCGGGTTTCCTGAATTTGTTGAAAAATTCCACTGCATTAATAACCATCTTACTGATATCATTTTTATCAATAGAGAAATGGTGCGAAGGACAAAAGCCTGTAAGAACAAACACCATGTTTCTTATTCAAACTTTTCAATATAGTTGATTTATTTTAAATATCAATTTATTCTGGAACTTTTAAATGGCATATGATTACTGAATTGTTCAACTGTCTCCGTAGCGGTTTGTTAATTTGTTTTCGTTTTGCGCGCATGTTCTGAGGAACAGGCGTGCTATCATTTTGCCCAAATGTCGAATTCTTTGCGAAAATGGTCTCAAACGATTGGGTTTGACTCACTGATGAAGAATTCGAGGTAAATATTTGATTCTGTCCGGCCGTTACCACGATAACTTTCGAACGGAATGAAATACAGTTTGAAAATTTTCAGGGTAGGTTAAGTAGTTAAGCGGCCAAACGGTTTCGGAGTTATACTCATCTGCAGTTTTGTTATCATTTCCTCAATATGTGAAAAAATGCACATCCAATCGAATTGAAGCATTGTTATTAGTTGTAGAATGCTGACCACAGATTCGTGAAGAATTTCGTGAGGATCTGATAACTAGAAATAAAATAAAGAAAAAATTGTATATTCCAGGAAACTATCTATCAGATTCCGGTGAAATTCTGCAGAAATTTCCAAGCAGCCATTTTACAATAGATAGGTATTATTTTGTGGTAATAAAAATAATCAAATTGCTGGGACTACCGGATAGAATCAATATACTCCGGACTAACGAAGAATCGTATTAGGTACCTACCTCTCCAAACGATTTTACAGCATTGTTCAGTTTATCCTCCAACTGTTGCACTCTGCCAATGGTTTCCGATTCCAATTCTTCGATCACTTTGGCCAGAAGTTTATTCTGCGCTGTGAGGTCTTCTATCCATTGTTCTTGAAGATACACTTTCTCCTGTGAAATGAAGAGGTGATAAATACCAACCTTAACTATTCTGGTGAAGATTGAATAGATTGAAGTTGAGGAAGTTCAACCGAGTTTGAGTCAGTTCATGGCTTACTCTGTAATGAGAGCTATGATATATCAACAGGCTTGGATGGCGAATGTATTCGGTAAATACGCTGAAGTCACCTCTATGTGGTGTGGATATCCACTACAGTTCTATTGAATTTGTCAGACGTTATAACCAAGGCAGCACGGACCTCGCATAGGGATCTTTGGGAGGTTACAAGTGTATCGATAATAGGAAATTCCTACTGTGGAGTTCCTTAGAATATCACACATGTAACCAGAATGAGAAATTCATATTGCAAGCTCCTCAAGATATCGCAAATGCAAGGAGAACAGGAAATTCCTATAGCTGATGCCCCTGCCTGCGATTTAAACCTCCTTGCACTACCATCAGGATCTCGAGTAGGGATAGGAAGAAGTTGAGTGATAGAGGAGAGTCTCAAGGTAGCACATACTCTCCAATATCCTCGGAGATACTTGATGTCCGTGTCGGCCATTCGAAGCTCCTTGAATGCCCATCAGGACCTCGAATAGGGGTAGGAAGAAGCTGGGTGATAGAGGAGGGTGTTTGCGCTGTTTCAAGCTAGCAGACACTCTCCAATATCCTCAGAGAAGCTGATGCCCGAGCCTGACATTTAAAGCTCCTTGCACAACCATCAGGATCCCGAGTAGGGATAGGAAGAAGTTGGGTGATAGAGGAGGGTCTGTGTGTGCCTTTTCAAGCTAGCACATACTCTCTAATAACCTCGGAGATACTTGGTATCCATGCCGGCCACTCGAAGCTCCTTGAATGCCCATCAGGACCTCGAATAGGGATAGGAAAGAGTTGGGTGATAAAGGAGGGTCTCTGCGCCGTTGTAAACTAGCACACACTCTCCAATATCCTCGGAGAAGCTGATGCCCGTGCCTAACATTTAAAGCTCCTTGCACAACCATCAGAATCTCGAGTAGGGATAGAAAGAAGTTGGGTGATAGAGGAGGGTCTGTGTGATCTTTTCAAGCTAGCACATACTCTCTAATATCCTCGGAGATACTTGGTATCCATGCCGGCTATTCGAAGCTCCTTGAATGCCCATCAGGACCTCAAATTTATTTATTTATTTATTTATTGTACAAGGAATACAAACAGGTTATACCCATAAATAGTATTCACAGTTTACCCTAAGTAGCGAAATTAACAGTGGAAAAAAAAAAAAAAAAAAAAAAAAAAACAAAAAACAAATAAAAGATTAACATTAAGATCAAATGAACAACATTATCCAATACAAAAAAAAAATATATAAAGATGACACTTAAACTAAATTAAAAGAAAATATCTTTTGAGGAGCAATTTTGAATTCAGAATATTACCATGAAAAATATCAGTGACCTGCTGAAGTTCATTACAGGCACGGAGCATACGAATTAATGGTTGATTCATTGAGGCATTGGTTCGTTTCAAAGGGATAAAAAAAGTTTCTAATGCTCTTACATAGAATGAAGGAACATTAAGGCTAACACACTGCAACAGACTCGGTACCTGTAACTCACCACTTACAATTTTCTTCATCATAAGGAAATCGCTAACCTTACGCCTGTCACAAAGGGACAGAAGATTGAAATGTTTGCGTGCCAAGTTGTAAAAATCTTCATTCTGACGAACAGAAAAGTTACATTTCAAACTTAAAAACCTAAGTACCCTGTTTTGAACACGCTCAATTCTATTGATATGAACCTTATAGTGGGGACTCCAAATTACCGATGCGAAATTGACTCTGCTGAATACATATGCGTAATAAACACTGAGGATAGATTTGACGTTCTTCAAGATTCTACAATGTCTGAATAAAAATCCGAGCATTCCGTTAGGGGTGGGAAGAGGCTGGGTGATAGAGGAAGGTCTGTGCGCCTTTTCAAGCTAGCACACGCTCTCCAATATCCTCAGAGAAGCTGATGCCCGTGCCTAATATTTAAAGCTCCTTGCACAACCTTCAGAATCTCGAGTAGGGACAGGAAGAAGTTGGGTGATAGAGGAGGGTCTGTGTGTGCCTTTTCAAGCTTGCACATACTCTCTAATATCCTCGGAGATACTTGGTATCCATGCCGGCCATTCGAAGCTCCTTGAATGCCCATCAGGACCTCAAATAGGGGTAGGAAGAGGCTGGGTGATAGAGGATAGGGTCTGTGCGCCTTTTCAAGCTAGCACACGCTCTCCAATATCCTCGGAGAGGCTGATGCCCGTGTCTGACGTATAAAGCTCCTTGCACAACCATCAGGATCTCGAGTAGGGATAGAAAGAAGTTGGGTGATAGAGGAGGGTCTGTGTGTGCCTTTTCAAGCTAGCACATACTCTTCAATATCTACGGAGAATATGATGTCCATGCCAGCCATTAGGACATTTTCTATTGCGAGCTCCTCAAATCGCTGCAAGTGCAGCGAGAATGCAATTCCTGAGTTTCTCAAGATAGTGCATATGTAACCAGAATAAGACATTCATCCCATTGCGAGCTCCTCAAGTCATCGTGAGTATAACGAAAATTGGAAATTCCTATTGTGGAGTTCCTCAAGATATCACAAGTGTGAAGAGAATACAACACACCTATATTGTGAGCTCCACAAGTCATCGCAAATTCAACAAGAATAGGAAATTCGGGGGGTGTTGTAGGGATCCAGTGGATGGCGAAAAAGCCTACTGCGTACCCGGAAGAACAACCGCATCGTTAATAAACCGATCGTCGAATCTCGAACAACGTCTACGCCTACGCATCGAAGTGAATTATCTGGCACCACAATTAAGTGTACTGCACATTTGGTGGACACATAATATTATCATTATAGATCCATATCGCAGCGATTTTCTCCCAATACTGCCCAGGTTGAGCAGTCTGAGAACTTCTATATGATATATCTGAGATGATATCGCAGAGAACCTCTCAAAATATTTTCTAGTGTGAGCAGTTTGAGAACTTCCCCCTGTGATGTATCTGAGATATTTCTGGGCTCATCCTCTTTGGCGGTCATTTCGAAGAAATATAGGGGAACCCGGGGTTGAATGGGGTACCTAAGCTTTGAGTGCAATTTGTGGGGACTGAAATTAAGTAACTGAATTATTTAGCGGTTTTAACACTTATTTATTACATACTAATCAATAAAAATCTCTAACACCACTTATCTACATCAGTAGTTTCTATTAAAAAATAATGTTAAAAAAAAAGAAGGTAATTTCCTATTCTGCCCCACCCCCTGGGGTAGAATGAGAAATTGACCTGGGCCAACACGAAATAATAATTATTGGCTTATTTCGCATATGAGAATAGTGTCCTCATCATCACTGTCCAGACCAGCACATCCTAAGTATGTCCATTTTTTGCAGACGCTACATAAGAACACCAACATTCATCAGACTTAGAGTACAGATCATTATAAGACAAGCAGTTTGCAACTTCTTCATCCGTGCTTTCTTCGGAGTCTGTCTCGATTATCATTTGTTTTTTTATACGCAACCCTTTGGATTTTTTCCCTTTCTTTTCGGAATGGGGTATACTCCATTGTGCCCCTCCCGTTCTGCCCCGATATTCAATTTTCCCAAAACAAATGCTTATTATCAGCTACACTAGTCATACCTGCCCTATGGCTACATGTGTGATTAATCAAAAGTATGTTGTAATAAACTGCTATCTCTAATATACAGAACAAAAAAAAGTTAAAGGATAGTTACCTTAGCTTTGCACAGCAACACTTGTAAAGTGTTAGCTGTTTTGTTGACCTTCAGCGTAACTAAATCTGATAAGGCTCTTACGGTGTCACCAACTGCTGCGGATTATGCCTCAGGGCAGTCTGAACATTGTGTGTGGAAATCACGTGTTTTTGGCATTCTTAGCGAGTCTACCCCCTCTTTCCCATTCCGCCCCGGTACCCCATTCTACCCCGGGTTCCCCTAGAGTGCTCTCCGCGAATTCCAAATGTAATATATCTGGGCCCCCTGTGGTGGATATTTGGATGAGATATAGAGCTCTTTGTGACCTCCCAACAAACCTCCCAAACTATTCCTCATGGTGAGCTGTTTGTGAACTTCCCAATGCGATATTCCTGAGATGTTACTGAGCTCATTCCCTGTAGCGGACATTTTGAGCTGATATTGAGCTGTTGGCGACCTCCCAGTGATATCAAAAATGGCATCACAACATCCTGGGAAGAGCTCGAGATATCTTTGGCAGGAATAGGTGTTGCCTGGGATATTTGACCGTGTGTCATTTATTTATTAGAAATTAGCTACAAGTCACCTTGTTCAGACTTACCATAGACATAAAATAACATGGACTGGTTGTGAGAAAGAGACCATTGAAATCAGCATTGAAAAGAGACAGAATAGTTAAAGGCAAACCACGGTATATGAATATTTTCATTTGATTTGGCGTTTGGCAAAACCACAGAACACAAAACATTGGTTTCCTTTATCCTTTGACCTTTCTTGTATAATGTATTGTTTGGTTTCATGTATTGTGTATGTGTTTTGGTGATTTGTAGACAGAATAGTTAAAGGCAAAACATTTTCATTTATATCCGAGACTCGTTTCTGAATATTCTGATACTTATAACACAATTTACTGTGCATCATTATTTTTATACCATTATTTGCCTTTAATTATTCTATCCTTCATAACATCTCTCTCTCTAATGTATTCCGCAACGAACAGTGTGATAAAATTACGCGAGGACCAGTCCATGTTATTCTATGTCTATGAGACTTACATACAGCATAAACCAGGACCTAACATTTTTAAATTCACACTTCATAGCAAAAGTAATTAAGGTAAAATTACCGGCCAGCGGTCCCTTTACAGACTCTTGGGTAAAATGTTCATGTAAACAAGCGCGCCAATAAATGCAATTTCATTCAGAATCGGTATCGTTAGGACATAATATTACCTCTGTGTTCGGTGTTCACGTCGTAAACGTGAACGGAGGAAATTTCAGGATCAGGAGGGTTCAACACTTCAACATCAAAATCAAAATTACCTGCAAACTGTCTCCCCCAGCGCTCACATCTATCTCGCTCATCTTCTCCTGATACAATTTGTGAAAATCCATAATGATATCCAGTCCCACCGTTTCGCCGCATTTCTGCTTGCCTATTTGGATGGGGCAGCCTCCAGGGGCGTAGGGCTTAGCCACCACTGCTCTCTTGTCCCTATACGTAGCCACTTGACTCATTTTACCACCTTTTACGTAAAATTTTTCCAGTTATGTTCATTTAGAGTTCAATCAAACTTCATTTCCTATGACATTCGCGGGTTGCACACTAGATCACACTTGAAGTTCCACTGTTGAACGTGTATATTGCCCGATATATTTGGTGTTTATTTTTACGCGACAGGAATAGAACGGCTGCACGTTTAGGAATGTGCGTTTTATGCTGTTTTTTGTGCTTCAGAGCAATTTCAATTATTCAAAAAGTTTAAAAGTGCAATGCTTAATTAACATTTCTGAAGTTGATGAATTCAACAGGGTGATTCTTCCATTCTTTGTATTTCAGTTTATTATCGAAAATTATGTGGAAACGATCGCCATATAAATGTTCATGTTTCACGTAAAATTCGAAATCTGCCAACACTACTGCTGCTTTTGTCTAAAACGTATATTGGAGAGAATATTCTTTATCTTTATCTATTAATTGATTCTAAAGAAGAGTGTACCTTAATCCCTAACTAATTTTCTAGATTTTCTCAAATTCCGATCGAAATATTAAAGCTAAATGAAATAATATCTTTTGTCTCTTTACTAATAATGAATAAGTTGACGTTAAATCAGGAGCTTTTGCACTTATGTTCTATTGTCCATTATCCTGTATTGGACTCTCTCAATCGAATTAACCATAGTAAACCCGTTTAAGAGTGTCCAATACAGGATAATGGACAATAGAACATAAGCGCAAAAGCTCCTGATTTAACGTCAGTGCTTATTGAACCAATTTTTTTTCGTAATTTTTTAAATATTTTCTTTGGGTATGGTTTCCACAAAATTTTACACAGGTCTTCATGTCGATATTCTACAACTAGTTAACGAGCTTCCATTCGATGGAGTCTATATTTTTTGAGTTATCGAGGATATAATATTCCAGGTGGGTATAACTCCGAAATCGTTGGACCGATTATGCTCCAACAATATAGATCCGATCATGTTCAGACTTGGAACTTGGTATAGTGGACTTAGTGGAGTTAGGTTCTGAAGGCTGTCGCAAAATTTCAGCGATGTCGGACCAAAAGTTTCTGATATAAGGAATTTTTTTCAAAGATTTTCAATGATTTTTTAAAAATTTTCTAGTGATACGATCCTCACGAAATTTTGCAAAAATTTTCGCGTTGGCATTCTACAACTAATAGCCATGTTTGCATTGGATCGGTTTTGTATTTTTTCGAGTTATTGAGGAAATAACAACCAAATTTCACTACAAAACTGTTTGGCTGATTATGCCTATAAACAAACTCAAATGTCGCATTCAGATGCACAACCTAACCTGAAAATTTCATGTCGCTACCTCTTTCCGTTCTCAGGTTCTCACAAAATTCCACAAAAGACCTTAGGTTTGTATTCTACAACACTACTCACCAGTTTCAATTCGATCGGATTGGTATTGATTGAAAACAAAATTATTACTCAGAAACCATTGGGCCGATTATGCCCATTAACGAACTTGTCCGTCGAATTTGGAGGCGCCGTACCTACCCTGAAAATTTCAAGTCGCTATCTCTTTCCGTTCTCAAGTTATCGTGGCTACGGCCGGCCGGACAGAATGAGATTTGACCTCGAATCTTCATCAGGGAGTCGAACCCAATCGTTTAATGAGACCATTTTCGGCGAAAAATTCGAAAATTACAGACATTTGGGCAAAATGTTTATGATGGTCCCCATCATAAACATACGCGCCATAAAAATTCAGTGACATCGGAATGTTTTCAATGTTTATAATTATATACGAAAATACTCATGTAATTTAATGAGAATATCGACTTCATTCCGTCCATAACCTCTTTCACAAAGTTATATTATTCCGATAGAATAATTGGAAACAAAAATGAAAAAGATCATCAATAATTACGGCTACGGGAATCGATCCCGGTACCTACTTGCCATGAAGACAGATTCCTACCACTGTGCCATAGAAGAACTAAATGATTAAAGTAAATGTGACCTTTGATACCTTGTTTTCAAATTTCTAATTTCAGAAAAATATTATCATATGTTACATATTATTCGATCAAGTTTAAATCGAGAACTTGGCTGTAAAATAAGCAACATAAAATTTATTACATAATTTGAGTAGGATATCTTTCGCTCTGTTCTTTCAGGATTTAAGTTTGTTTTTGATGGTATTGCTTTTACATATTTTTTTGTGTGTTTAGTTCTGCGCATGCGCAATTTAAAAAAAATTGTATATTCATATACATTCTTATACTGTGCCCTCTGAGGCATAGAGCATGCATAGAGGGTCGAGTTGTTACAGGAACTTTTGCGCGCATGTTCCATTGTCTATTCGCGCCTCATTCAATGTCGATCGAGTTGAATTCAGTACTCGATTGTAAAATGGCGACTGGAACGAATGTGCGGAATCTGACGGATATACAGGGTGAGTCTTTAAGTTGTACATTAATTCTTATCGTCAAATTAAACACTTTTTCCATGAACCATTTTTCCAATTCGGCTCAGGTAAAAATATTCAGACTGATATATGAAATTTCGAAAAAAAATAAGTTTTTATTTTGTAGATGATGACATCCTCCTTCCGAATAAAACGGATATTGGTGTGAAGTTTTCTATATAACTATATGATACATATTTTCCAAATATTAGTTTTTTCCTACTTCTACTAGTTTTCTAGTTATAGACTCGTGGTTTCTATACTAAACGAAATTATAGCCTAAAGAAAGTAGATACAGTTTTTTTTTGAGTCATTCAAAGGAAATTCACTTGTTTTAGAACATTAAATTATTCTTCATCATTTCTCCCTTAAACGTACAATTTTCGAGATATTCTTCATTAAAATGGGAAACTACAGAAATTTCATTACCTTTACGGATCCGCCCCTGAACGTTGGAATAACCGCATCAAGCTGTAAAGCACTTTACCGTACCTTTTTCTCGTCCACCATTAATATCATAGATAATTTATATGCAGAGGTGTATTAGCACATTGTGAAATGTTTAAACGCTTATAACTTTTTTCCTGAGCCGAATTTGAAAGATTGGTAAGTGAAAAAAGTGTTTAAGACTCACCCTGCATAAATATAAAATTTTTGAATGATCATTGAAGGATACTTTGAGAGGTAAATTCATTATTAAATGGTTCCTTCCTAGATTTTCTCACCCAAACTCTGAAAAATATCTATAAAATAAAAAATGTATTATTTTGTGAATTGATTCTGTGTTAGAAACACAAGATATTTGTCAGAAGCAATCTATCGAACAATGTTACCTAACAAACAATAACGGTAAAACAACTATTTCAGAACGTTTCGTAGTACATATCAAAGTCCTTCGTCAGACACTAAACGAAAATCTTCAGAATTATTTTTTGGCGATAGCTATTCTGAAATTCGAAAATTGTTACGAAATATTTGTTTTATAGTTGATGTTGTTCCGATATTGTTTGTAAGATAACATTGTTCGATAGACTGCTTCTTATTTTTCAGAGTTTGGTAGAGAAAACCTAGAAAGGAGCCATTTAATAGTAAAATTTTTGAAGGAAAACAAATTCTTCTAGTGATACGATCGGTTTTGTACTTTTTGAGTTATTGTGGAAATAACATAATTTCAGATGGGTATAACTCTGAAACCATGACCGATTATGTCTATTAAGGAGCTCAACTGTCGCATTCAGATGCGCAACCTACTCTGAAAATTGCAAGTCTCTATAGCTTTCTGTTAGAAAGTTATCCTGGCAACGCTCTCCATATAGATAGTGAACTCAACCAGCACTGCTTGGTTTTCGATATCTCCAAAAATGTAGATCAGATCGTGTTCAAATTTGGAATATGTCTGTAGAATTAGGTTTCAGCAATATCTGACGGATAGTTTTCAAGATACAGAATTAATTTAATAATTTTTTTATTTTCTTGTGGGGGTCGAGGCAGCCGCTCAAGCGCCTCTGATGTTTAATGCAAACAAAAATTATCGCACTTTTTCCATTTCATGAACGCCGATGATATTATAAATTTTATTCAACTTTAACATGGAATTAAAAGGGCAAATATAGTATTTCAACTTTATTGAGTATGATCTTTCCTGTACAATTTCTGTGCATACAGAACAATAATGATGTAAGCAAGCAAATAAAATTGATATAGTAACTAATCATAATAAATTCAAATATATTCAAATATTATACAAAGATGATTATGGATTATACATTTATCCATATTGGTATTTCTTTAAACTCTGTACAACCACCATCTATCTACCTTTTACATCAACTAATGTTTTTTATATGCCAATGTAGATAATCCCTGGACATTATCCATCGAAAAAATTACGTTAACCGAATACATGAGAAGTTTCTCATGGTATCGGTTAAAAAATTTGCAAAATAGACAAAATTCAACAGATTACAAAGTTTGAAGTATGGAAGATTGCCAGTACTTCACAGTGTGGAGAAAAGTACATCTTCGCAAACAGATGGTCACTTTGAATGTGAAAATATGTTCAAACTGTATTCATGAAATATTGACAAGAATAAATGCATTAAAAGTTTAAATATTCCTGTGCACTACTGGACAACTTCCTGAAAATGTAATTTATATGAAAAACATTAATAAAATACTTTCACCGAGTATATTTAATTCAAAGTTTTCCTATACCAGCTGAACGATTACCTGGTATGGGCAAATAAAATTAATCCGATAATTTCGTTGGATTGTTAAAATTCTGAAAAATCTTATTCAATTAACTGATATCTACCATAATGTATGTATTACTGCACTTAATAGAAATTTTAACAATCTGTAGTTATTGAGATTTTACACTGTCATATATTGATTATAATATATCAAACTATAATAAAAATAAATTTGTTATCACATATACAGATACTTTCATACAATGCTATCAAGACGATGCACATTATTTTGTGGCAAATAATCTAAGATAAAGAAACTATTAACAACTCAATCGAAATTTGTTTAACTTAAGTATTGAATCTATGACTCAACTAATTATATTATGGATTCTGTGAATTTAAACTTTACACCCTCTCTACCTTCTTGACAATTTAAATTAGATAAAAATATAATTAAAAAAAATCAATGCAGACTGCGAAGAAATAATACAGTAAAATGTATTAATATGTGACAGTGTATTTGTAAATAGAAGGGCATTTTTATTACACTTATATATCACTAAAGTGCAAGAGCACAGTTCGTTCCTTTTCAAGAGATAATTGCCAACAAATTTATTTTTGGTGGCGGCCATCACTTGCAGCAATTTCCAGGAGCTTTTACGCCTTGATCTCCCTCTGCCAATCTCCTCCCTTGACCTTGACCAGCTTGTCCTTGATTTTGATCGTACTTTGGGAGTTTTTTTGCTGGAAACATAATTATTTAGCAAATTTCGATTCAATACTAGTACCAGTTTTTTCACAAAAAACTAAGAGATAAAATTTTGTTACCGCGAAAAAATTACCAAAGATAAAACGTTTGGATATTGATACCACAGTGTGGTTTAAATCATTCTGTTGTTTGAGGGTATTTTCAGCTCAAAATACAGAGGTGCAATAGCACCCTAGTACGAACATGGAAAAATATTGAACATGGCGAAAGAAGATCACTGAAGAAGAGATGTTAAGAAGTGGACTGAGGTGGATCTAGCATGCAGGGAGGTAAGATTGCAGTCAGAAAAAAGTACTCAGACTAAAAATAGTAGTAGTTCATGACTAAGATGGCGAGATAAGTCAGAACAACATCTGAGGAAGAATAGTTGAAGACAGATAAAGTTGAAGGTACAAGAATAACAATGAAATTCTGAGTCCAAAGCAAAAACTCATCATTTGGTTTAGAAGCATATTCATGGTAAAGATTCAAAATGTTCGCATAAGTTATATTAATCCCTTTAAATAAATTTTTTATTAAATTTTGGTCGTTTTCAATTTCTTATTTCATTCCTCACCTATCGCCAGGAAAATATCGTTAACATTCAGAGCTGTCTTGGCAGATGTTTCCATGAACAACAATCCATTTTCTTCAGCGTACGTCTGGGCTTCCTCAAATTCCACCATCCGTTTGTTGGCCAAGTCCTGCTTGTTTCCAGCTAACGCGATGACGATGGTGGGACTTGCCTGCCTCTGTAACTCCTTCACCCATGTTTTTGCCCTTCCGAATGTGTCTTGGTTGGTTATATCATACACGACTATAGCTGCCTGGGCCCCTCTGTAGTACATTGGGGCTAAACTATGGTATCTATGGGTAAAAAATAAAAAATAATTATATTAGCATGCTTATGTCTTTCAAGAGTTTGTCCAACTGAAATTCTAAGTTGACCATCGTGGAGTAGCAAGTAGTGGTGGCTAAAAATCCCATGGATGTAGGCACAAATCCTGCTTAGGGCATGACTGTGATATCCAGTATGAATGTGAATACGGATGGATAACGAACATAAAGACTGAGACATTCTGGTTGAACCCAAAATATGAATAAAAAAAAGGTCTAGAGATATTCTGCTATCGAGAATGTTAACTTAATAATCTCAGCGTTTCGATATTCGAATATTTACTCCCTCCTCCTTTCGTTGTTTGAGTGGGTTCAGACGGAGCCTATATCCTTTCCACTATCTCAAATTATCCATGTACGGAATTTCTTAACGATCAGATGAGTGGTTTATTCAAGAAAAGGTAACAAACCAACATATTCTTATTCCTACCTCTCTTGACCTGCAGTGTCCCATATTTCAAATTTAACAGTTGTATCATCCAAACAAACCGTCTGCGTCAGGAAGGCAGCTCCAATGGTGCTCTCTTGATACTCGTGGAACTGTCCCTTGACAAAACGTAGCACTAAACTTGATTTACCAACTGCAGATTCCCCTAAAAGTACCAACTTGAATTGGCATATTTTACCTTGGACTCCATTTGGCCTCTGAGCTGCTCCTGGTCTATTTGCCATTTCTGCAACAAAAACACATAGATGTGAAAAAGGGTTTGTATGAAACTGTCCGATATAGACCCGTATTTTAGCGATAAAAAAGGCGAGAATCAATTGATCGTAGAACATTGCGGTAAAACAATATTTTTGATTAAGCATGGCAATAGCGATACAAAGGGTGTTTCTCAAGTACATTACTCGAAAATACGGTTTGTTATGTTAAAGTATTCTCCATTCCGCCATTCCATCTTTCAAAGACGATTCACGATTTAATATAACTTACTTGTTATTTTTTGAGTGCTATCACAGTTCAGATATCATTGAAATTTTGCAGAGCCCTTAAAACCGTATTTTACAGCCAATTTCCGGATTTGAACTCAATCTGATCTATATTGTTGGGAATATTGTGAAAAGATAATATTTTTGGCGCTCTTGTTCCTCGGAACAGAGTGCTTATCAATTTGCCCAAATGTCTGTAATTTTCGAATTTTTGGATGAAAATGATCTTAAACGATTTGGTTCGACTGACTGATCAAGAATCCGTGGCCAAAATCGATTCTGTCCGGCCGGCCGTAGACACGATAACTCTCGAAAGGAATGAGCTAGACAGTTGAAATTTTCAGAGTAGGTTTGGGAGATAAATATCTCGGCTAAGTTCGTTATTGGGCAAAATCGGCCAGATGGTTTCGGAGTAACGAAAAAAAAAAAATTTTTACATTACAAATTTCGAAGATATGATTTTTCAAAATTTCAATATCAAATCGTAATTCTATGATTTCACAGAATAAGTGGAAAGGTTTAACAGAATACTGAATAATCAAAATTAACGTCCGTATCTATGAATTTCATCTGTGTTCATACATTTCATCATTGTCATCTCATCTACAGATAAGATACATGTGAAACAAATTATGATTGAAGCTCTTGGATAATCCATATGATGATGATGATGATGGAAATACCTATACAGGGTGTCCCAAGTTCGAGTGCCTATTAGACGTTTCTGGAGAACTGTACATATTTGAAATCTGAAAATTGGGATATTATGATATTGCTTGAAATTCTCTACAGAGCTAAAATATTTTCGAAGCCCAAGCACTTCCGGTTGTACAGGGAGTGAAAATAAATTTGATGAAAACATTTTTTTTTTCAAGTTTTGCATTCAATGCTGAATACATTTCTGTTAAAACCATTGTATTGATTTGAATAGTTTTCAAAATATCGAAAAAAAACCGGAAAAAAAGTCAAATATGTTTAGTCAGTATTATGTTCATTATTCTTACTTTAAACATCCTGAGGGTTAACCGTTTTTACAACATCGAAGAGGAAGAATGTGGAAAGGTCATGCATCTTTTGAATTCCAGAAATATCATCACAGGGTGTTTCAAATTTTATGTCGAAAATTGGGATCAAAAATTGGCCATAACTTCTGTTTTTCAAATTAGAACCCTATTGTTTTATGATTTCGTTGGATTCTGCGGTGAAAAATAATGATAGTTTTCTAACAAGATTATGCTCCTAAACTCAATTAAAAAAAAACTCAGAAATTATTGAATTTAGGAACATAGGAAAACTATAATTATCTTTCACCGCGAAATCCAGCGCAATCATAAAAAAAAAATAGACACAATTTTCGACACAAAATTTGAAACACCCTGTGATGATATTTCTGGAATTCAAAAGATGCGTAACCTTTCCGCATTCTTCCTCTTCGATGTTGTAAAAACGGTTTACGTTCAGGATGTTTAAAATAAGAATAATGAACATAATACTGACTAAACATATTTGACCTTTTTTCCGTTTTTTTTTTCGATATTTTGAAAACTATTCGAATGAATACAATGGTTTTAACAGAAATGTATTCAGCATTGAATACTTCATCATACCAGGAATGCAAAACTTGAAAAAAAAATGTTTTCATCAAATTTATTTTCACTCCCTGTATAACCGGAAGTGCTTCGAAAATAGTTAAGCTCTGTAGAGAATTTCAAGCAATATCATAATCCCAATTTTCAGATTTCAAATATGTCCAGCTCTCCAGAAACGTCTAATAGGCCCTCGAACTTGGGACATCATGTATACTTCGGCAAGTTAATAAAAATGGGTTCAGAATATCTTCAGTAAAAACAAAACTGCAATATTGGTGAAGTTTCAATTGATATAATATAATATAAATTTTCATAGTAGATTTGAGGAATGATTATCTTGGATAAGTGCGTTATTGGGTAGAATTGGTCTGTTGATTATTGATTTATAATTTTTGGCACCCTTGTTGAATTTAAATTCTTTCATGATGTAGTTCTATCATAATAATCTATTGATATCATTCCCAACTCTGAGAAACCAATACTTTCGGAGATATATCATATTTTTTTCCTGGAAGCTGTCTCATGAAAGAAATACGCTTAGCAAGATCTACGTTTGTTTACTTTTAGTCACCCTAGTTTTCAAGTCAAGACAAAAATATACATATAGCCAAAAATAGAACAGTTTTTCTTCATTTGGTTAAAAAACCTAAACTTCAATGCTCGCACTCGGTCGTTTAACTATCTATCTCAATTATAATGAGTATGATGTCTCAACTTTTCGAGTTCATTAAGAAATACTGCGTAATTTTATTGTTACAGTTTCAACTTGCGAATAGAGCGTTCCATTCATGACTTATATTATTAACGATGACAGCAACAACAACTACGGTAATGACTCGTTTACTTTAACGACAATACCCAACTAGCAAAATAGACCCCTAAAAGAACGAAATGGTTTCATAACTATCGTATAGCGCCGCTTGAAAGGATAACATTACTTTTTAATGCGTCTCAATACGACAATTTGATCATAAAATAGATGGATTTCTATAATACTGTTGTATAGACGTTCTTACAACTCATATCATACGACAAATTTTATAACAGTTGCATAACGTACTATAAAATTCCTATAAAATAATTTTAAAACAGTGTTATACAGATTAGAATACGGTTGCATAGCTATTGTATTACTTATAATAGCGACGTTAAAAGATGGTTATAAAGGAAGCTGTATAAATAGTTCCATTAGAGTTCTTTAAGAAAAGTAATAAAATTGTTGCTTTACGCAGAAGTTGAACACTACACAATAGATATAAAACTATTTTCTAATCATCTTATAACTAAAACAGTATTCTCTCTTATGAAGAGCTTATAGAATAAGAAGGTGGTTCCAGGAATTAATTTATCTCATGTTCCGCGTTATAAAATCATCTACATATAGGTACCCACAAACATATAAACATAACCCAATAGTAATACAAACATGACGCGGATTTTCTAGCAGTTTTCGGTTACAAAATGAATTCGTCAATATCTGAGTGGAAACAAATAAAAAAGAGTGCTAATTTTAAAAGATCAGTTAAAATGAAATACCGTAGAATACTTCAGACGTGCAGTTCGCGTGATCAACCTCTAGTTGAAGTGGCATGTAACGAAAAGGCTAATCTAGAAGAAACAACCATTTTAGCTTCAGACAGCAGTGATAATACTGAAGAAGAATCCAATGGAAATAAAGACAAACATGATATGTCAAAATAAAGCGCCGACATTAATAGTGCTGACGGATAAAACATTGATACCGACGACGAAAATTTGATGTATTCTGTGAAATTGATCACTTTTCCGTTGCAACTTGGAGGCAAATCTTCTTGGAAAGGATAAAGTCCGATTCGTTTCCCAGTTTGTGGGAACAATCGTCAACTCTTTTCTATTATTTTCCTCGGTTTCTACTATCTTGACAATCTTTCAAATATATGAATACCGGTATAAATAAATCCAATAATTCGAGGTTGGCTCACGATTGGAAAGAATCTGTATAAAGAAATTATTCGAAACGCAATATAACTAAATAATTGTTTACTGTCGTACCGAACGCATGTTATAGTAGGGGAGCCCAAGCGGGGATTTTGGGATTTACTAAAGCGCGGCAGATTAATATATTGGGGGATACCTTGTACCTGGGTAAGTTTTTCCACCAAACATGAGCCATATATATATGGCCGCCCGTCAAGGATGAAGCATCAGATTAGTAAAAAAAAGTTGATCATCGGAAATTCTCGAGCGCGTCAGATTAAGGTAGGGTGAGTTAGTTACATGCTAAAAAGTGTATGTTCCATTAATCTGACAATTTGAGAGTGACGTGAAGAAGGGGGAGGGTTACAAAGTAGTAAAAAAAAAACGACATCTTGACATTCTCGAGCGTGGTAAATTTTTTTTTTATTTTGAAGGGAATAATGCAAGAATTACGAAAAATATATAATCTGACGATTTTCACAAGCCGAAGTAATAAAAATTAATTGATAAAGTTTAATGCGTGCAGCTATGCCATGCCTATAGAGTAGGGTGCACGACACGAAAGACTCATTGCACAGAAGCTCTACTGCATCGAACTTTACTGCATCGAAGAGTCACCACATCGAAAAACCCCCCACTTTAGAAAGTGGGCGGCACTCGTTTATCGATCGTCTTCGACGATAGTTTCGCTCGATGAGAAGCAGCGATGCCAGATGTACCATAATTATGGAATTGTACCATAATTTATACCTCAAATTTAGAGCATTCCATAATTGTACCATAATAAATAATTGTACCATAATTTCCATCGATTCTTCCATACAATATTAACTGAGTAGAGTAATATTTACTCTATAGACCACATTAGTTAGGTTAGGCGGGAAATTAGAATTACGATCCATCCGTGGATCCGAGCACTAAATTCCTCATGCATTTCTTATGGACCTAAAATTTACGCGAATTTCTCGCCTGGTTTTAGATACTTTGGCTAATTTCTGAAGGTTTATTTTGGTTAAAATAGATTCTGTGAACCTTTCTCAACCATCTAGAATCAAGTTTTCAAAACAAAATTGTATATTTCCAAAATAATTAATAAATATAAAAGTGTTCACCAAATTCGATTGACGTATGTCTTAGCTCACTCGAAATCAGTTAAAAATAATAACATAACCCTAAATCGGCCTTGTGATGACGCACAACAGAAGTCATCTACGACATACGGATATCTTTCGAACTAGAATGGTTTCAATTTTGATTTAAGAATAAATAGAAGTAGATTTTAATGTGGAAATAACATGAAAACATGCACTAATGATAAAGGTACCCAATACTTGTTGTCTCTGTACTAACATTCTCTTTTAAATAGGGTGGTTTCATCTCAAAGTTGAAATTCCTTGTTAAAAGATTTGAATATGGATCTCCCGCCAAGCGACTGATTCTAACCTAACTAATGTGGTCTATTGCGTTCGAAAACTGAAAAGTTGAGTAAATTTTACTCTGTGACTGTCGTCCGAAATGTCGGAGTATTCGACTCCGAGTTCATTTTACTCCTGTCAAAATTGACATAACTCATGGGACGGCAAATCTAGTATCTTTGTCTCACTGTTTATGAATGTTCTGTGAGGTTATTTAATAGTTTTAATACTGCTCACAATATATATTTATAATTAGAGTTACATATATGTGAAGAAAACAATAATAATAGGTTCTTTCTTAAACCAACATAACCTATTTTCCGATATTGGAACAGAACTGTGCCAGTGTCAGTGTCAGAGTTAACTACAGAGTAAATCTGTCAAACCTTCAAAAACTCTACTCTACTCCGTGGAGTTAATTTTCGAACACAACCCTGGCACAGCTGCTCAGACCTTGCGTTCCGAAATTGCTGGCATTACTGGCCACAGTAAGCAATATCGGAACGCTTTTCAGTGACAGTAATCTCAAACTGTTGTTAATTTTCGGAACGTTCGAGCAGTAACAAACGAAGCTTTGAACGAAGGAACAACATAACCTATAATTTTCATATTTGAAGTCCTTTTAAATGTTAGGTCTGTAATCGGTGGGTGAAACGATGGCTGAAATTAACCAAGTCTTATTGAATTCAATACTCAGGGATAGCGATTTTACAGTTTTGATGTTGATTAGTACTAAAAGAGACTCATAACCTAAACTATTTGAATTTGGGGAAGGAATACTGGCAGTACTGGCACTATACGACCACTTCTGTGGCAGTAGAAAATTAACTCCGTAGAGTAATATTTACTCCATTGCGTTCGAAAACTGAAAGGTTGAGTAAATTTTACTCTGTGACTGTCGTCCGAAAAGTCGAGTATTCGACTCGGAGTTCATTTTACTCCTGTCAAAATTGACATAACTCATGGGAAGAAAAATCTAGTATCATTGTCTAACTGTTTTATGAATGTTTTGTGATGTAATTTAATAGTTTTTTCTGTGACGGGAAAAAAATTTGACATTTCATCTCTGTTGACAGGTAACAAAATATAACTTTTCACGAAATTACTTTTTTCCCCGGGAAAAAAGTGAATACTTTTTTCCCGGATATATATACATATAGATAATGGAAGATATTTGCTACTTGCGCTGCTTCTATCAACTCCGGTGGAGTCAGAGAAAACTCAGAATCAAGCATTTTTAACTTTATGGTATTCAAAATAACTACTAAACAATTACTGAGTTCGCAATTTTTGAATCAAATCACAAAATTAAATTGACAGATATTTGATTACACTGAAGATTTCCTTAGCAACGCAGGTCTGATAGCTTACTAGTTTAAAAATTCAAATTTCATATCGATAACACTCTGACTTTAATATATTGTAATAATATGTTCTTTCACTATTAAATCGTCGTTTTTCCTGTCACAGAAAAAAATAGTGTATTATACACGGGAAAAATATTAGATTTCAGCTCTCGGTTTTTTGTCTCCCTCCGCTTCGCGTCGGGAGACAACATAACCTCGAGCTGAAATCTAATACTTTTTTCCCTTGTATAATAAATAACTATTTTATACTGCTCACAATATATATTTATGATTAGAGTTACATATATGTGAAGAAAACAATAATAATAGGATCTTTCTTAAATAAGAAGTACTGTGATATTTTTCGGAATTTGAGAGAAAAAACCCAGAATGAGAGGACTTGACATATTCGCTGAATAGTTTTGCGAATAATATTGAATGGAAGAATCGATGGAAATTATGGTACAATTATTTATTATGGTACAATTATGGAATGCTCTAAATTTGAGGTATAAATTATGGTACAATTCCATAATTATGGTACATCTGGCATCGCTGCTTCTCATCGAGCGAAACTATCGTCGAAGACGATCGATAAACGAGTGCCGCCCACTTTCTAAAGTGGGGGGTTTTTCGATGTGGTGACTCTTCGATGCAGTAAAGTTCGATGCAGTAGAGCTTCTGTGCAATGAGTCTTTCGTGTAGTGAGGCGCACCGTGCCTATATTCCCCTCCCCGTGTTTCTATTCTCCTCTCACTCTTTCTCTATCTATTGCTCTCCCACTCCGTCCCACTCCGGTTTCTGTTGCCATGACAGCTGGTCACGCAGACTCGTTCGCGGTATGATCTTGTTTACAACGGATTTCCAACGTATTAGGTTATTTTGCGATTTTAATAAAAGTTATGTGAATTATAGTCAATAAATAATTACTATGAGTGATTGAGTGATATTAATGTGAATTGTTTATTTTGTGGTGAAAGTACTTTACAAAAAACAATCAAATTTTCATTAGAAACTTTACAAAATGTATCATTACTTTGGAATATCGTCGGAGCTAACCGATTCTTCGAAAATCACGAAAAAATTAAAAATTAAATTTTGTATAATTAATATTTGTATAAATATTCTCCTCAAAACAACATAAGATTTTCATTTGCACGCTATTTCCTGAGCTATTCGATTAATTAAGTTCAATGATTTAAAAAAACAAAAAAAAAAAAAAATTTATTGTCAGATTTAGCGAATCCCTCCAGACAATCGTCAGATTAGGAGACAGCAGGTCTAGGCCATACTGATGAACCACATATATCTTAATCTGACGCGCTTGAGTATTTCTAAATGGCAATTTTTTTTGCATATTCTAATAATGACCACGAGTTTGCGTTACATCCCAATCGTCAGATTATTATACAAGAGCATCTTTTAAGGTTCACTAAACGCCCCCTCAGAAAATCAGACGAGCTCGATAAAAAAAATTTTTTTTTCATTTTCAACCCTTACGTATGATCACCTCCATCATGGAAACGGTCAGATTAACATATGTACATGTTTTAAAATACGTAGGACACAGATGCTATCAATATCTGACGCGCTCGAGTATGTCCACGTAACGGTTTTTTTTTTACATTTTTGAAAATTTATATCCGCTCACCCCACCGATGAACAGGTATATATTATATAACATTTTTTTCTTCTTATCATCTAAGCTTGACAACCCAATAGCTCTCTATGACGCTCGAGTAAATCCCGAATTAGCCTCGTGGGCTCCCCTACTATTAAGCGATACTTCTGTTCTATTATGTAGTTTGCCAACCCGCTTAAGGATAACACGGAAATCTAACGTACAGAGTTGCTATAGCTTAGCAGTTAGTAGTTATTCCGACATACATAAAATCAGTAGCAATAAATAGGTAGACTTTTTAATTTATTATGATACATCTTGTAGTTCAAGATGTTCTAAATGCACCTACAATAGTCGAATTTAAGCGAATAACCGGAACAGTGCGGTTAAGACCAATCCCTTGCTATAATAACCGATCGGTTATGTTTAGCAAGGGATTGGTCTTAACCGCACATTTCCGGTTATTCGCTTAAATTCGACTAATGTATGTTTTGCAATTCAATCATGAAAAGTCATATATATTTGACACGGATTGTCATACACGGGTTCACTGTAACTTTTAATAGTAAACTTGTGCTAAAGGGAGTTTCGTCATATAAACAAACACAATATTGCGATAAATCACCTTATTTTTACTAAGAAAACAACTTTTTTTTTAAGAATAACTGAATAATTATCACAAAAAATCTTGTGTAGCCTACACTTTATGCAAAACAGCGACGTGTACTTTTTGCACACAATCCGCCGTATTCACAAAGCATTCAATCTCCGTTAAGTCCTAACTGAGGTCCTCAGTTAAGGATAAATTGGGGAAAATAAGAGACAATAAGGAATATAGGTGATAAAACAGGCCTGTTTCACCACCGTTAAATACGTTAACTGAGGTTGCGATTCAAATTTATCCTTAACTGAGGACCTCAGTTAGGACTTAACGGAGATTCAAACACTTAACAGTGCTTTGTGAATACCGCGGAATGTCTTGGACCACTCACTATACTCGTGGTCCAATCCTCATCCTTTATATAAATATCTAACCTTTTATTTCTGTAATAAACCAAAGCTGTGGGAAAATATTTTGAATGTATTATTAAATCTGTTAACAGTTAAAAGTGGTCAAGAATCAAACTGCACCATGATTCCTGAGACTGTAAAAACAATTTTATGGCGCTGCATTAAACAACATAATAAAACTTTAATATCGTATACAGCTCAGAAGAAAACAGAATCATTGTATAAGGTATCTAATGTGTATTCTACTATATACGCCATATTTATTAAATGTTCGGCTGTTCAGAAACCGCCGCCATTGTGAAAAAATCATGTAGAAACGAAAAAGGGTGAAATAAAAATAGATTTTTCAAAGAAATATGAGATTTTTTCCGCTTTCACAACAGCCACAATAAATGCTTTGTTTTACGTTGAAAATTCAACAAATAAAACATTATTTTTTATTTTTCAATAATATCAATAAAATGTACGCTAAACTGAGGCGCTTTAATTTTTTATCAACAAAATATATATATATATTGTCAGAAAAGTTGGCTCCCACAGTAGCGATATAGGTCTTTAATATTTTCAATATGATTAACAACAGGTCCCATCTCCCACCGCCATAATAATGCCTGATATTGGATCTTACTCCTCTGTCATGACACATACCTAATAAAATATTCTTGTAATAATTCTATTCCGAATTTCAACGGTAGAGAACCAAATTATTGTATTAGGTATTCTGTCTGCATTATAAAATACTTATACAATACTTTCTTAGTAGTTCTATATGTGCCGATAAATACTCTTAATCCGCAGAATAAGAGTACTGCTATACAATAGTTTTATAGCAGTTCCCAAATACATTGTATAAGTAATCTTGAAGACATACTTATAGGACAGTTATATAGTCATCATATTGATTATCCTATAATGGTTGTGTAGTTTACTAAAGGATGTCGTAAAAGAACTGAACAGTTGTGTAAAGTGGGGCCCTTTTTGGTTGTAAAGACATTACATTGTATAGTGGTTTATAACCACATTATAAGATTTTCACGTTTCTACAAGAGATGCTGTATAGCAGTTCTTACAACCTTTATAAAATTATTTTTGCTAGTTGGGTAGAAACCTGCGAATAAAAATATTCCCGAAACTCTAGATACCTAATGGTCAGATATTATTAACCTAAACTGCATTTCGGTATCATGATTTTTGTTTGTTGCTAATCCGACGTGATATCAAGTGAATGAAGTGACCTAGTCCATACTAGACAGCTGTTTACTAGTAACGGTTGAATTAAAATAAATTTCGTGAAATTGTTTTCCTGAATCAGTGCAATACAGTGATATCTTTGTGATGAAATAGTGTGTAATGAATTTTCCTTTCAACATTTTCTATTTGGACTGAGTACAGGCTGAGAAAAATAGCAATGAAAATGTGTTCCCTCCTATACCAGCCTTAGATCTAATAAAATATAAAAAGGTGGGAAAGCCCTGTGGCAGGAACTTTGGCGCTCTTTTTCAAACTTTGACAAATAATAGATATCATTCGGAGATCCTAAAGTATTGCTTTCTCTGAATTAGGAAGGATATCAATGGGTAATTCTGATACAACTGCATCATGAAAGGAATTATATTCAAACAAGAGCGCCAAAAACCACGAACTTACCCGATATATTCATTCCTCGAATCCACTCTGACTTATATTATATCAATTGAAACTTAGCCAATATTTGAGTTTTGTTTTTACTGGTGCTATTCTGAACCCATTCTGATAAACTTACTAAAGTATACATTTCCATCATCATATGGATTATCCACGAGCATTAAAATATCACCAAAAAGTATAATATCATTTTATAATCCTCATAATTCTACGATAGCTAAAATTAATTTTACTCTCTCTTATAGGAAAACAAGATGACATGTACGAGTATGAACACAGATCATATAATAATTTATAGATAGAACAATTCTAGCATTTTGTGAAAACGATTCATTATTGAAATTTTGAAAAATCATATCTCTGAAAGTATTAGCTTTTTAGAGTTTAGTTTAGAGAATGACATCAATGGATTTTTGTCGTAAAACTGCATCTTAAAAAAAATTGAATTTGAAATTAGTAGTGTAAAAACAATTTGTTTTCGTTGCTCCGAAATCATCAGGCCAATTTTGCCCAATAACGAACTTAACCGAGACATTTATCTACCAAACCTACTCCGAAAATTTCAACTGCCTAGCTAATTCTGTTCGAGAGTTATTGTAGAAACAAAATTTGAAAATTTTTGAATTTGTGTTTGCCACTTTACGGCAATCGGATTAATACAAAACTTCGCATGCATATAAAGGTCATTCTACAATTTGATGCTAAATTTCAGATAGATCAAGTGATCGGTTACGGAAATATTCATAAAAAATATTTTTACTAAAAACGGCAACTCCTCGGAACAGAGTGCTTAGCAAACAAAATTTGAAAATTTTTGAATTTGTGTTTGCCACTTTACGGCAATCGGATTAATACAAAACTTCGCATGCATATAAAGGTCATTCTACAATTTGATGCTAAATTTCAGATAGATCAAGTGATCGGTTACGGAAATATTCATAAAAAATATTTTTACTAAAAACGGCAACTCCTCGGAACAGAGTGCTTAGCGCACTTGTTCCTCGGAACAAGAGCGCCAAAAAGTGGGAAAGCCCTGTGGCAGGAGCTTTGGCGCTCTTTTTCAAACTTTGACAAATCATATCTCCGAAAGTATTGTTTTCTCAGAATTGGGAATTATATCGATGGATTATGATACAACTGCATCATGAAAGAAATTAAATTCAAACAAGAACGCCTAAAATCACGAACTTACCCGAGATATTCATTCCTCAAATCCATGCGGAAAATTATATTAGCCAATATTTGAGTTTTGTTTTAACTGGAGATATTCTAAACCCATTCTGATTAACTTACTAAAGAATATATTTCCATCATCATATGGATTATCCACGGGCATTAAAATATCACCAAAAAGTATAATAACATAATATAATCCTCATAATACTAGGATAGCTGAAATGGATTTGACTATCTCTTATAGGAAAACAAGATGACATGTACGAGTATGAACAAAAATCATTTAATAATTCATAGATAAGATAGTTATAGCATTCTGTGATAACATAGAAGTACGATTTGTTATATTATTGAAAATTTGTTAAATCATATCTCCGACAGCTAATACCGCTGCATGTAACAGTTGTAACACTCCCATTATGCAACTTATGAAAATTCGTACCGACGCTTTGAGTATTAGCATGTTAGAGCTGAAGATGATATCAATGAATTCCTATGATGAAACTGAATTTGAAATTCGTAATGTAAAAAAATTTTTTTTTCGTTACTCCGAAACCTTCAGACTGATTTTGCCCAATAACGAACTCAACAGATGATATTTATCCCCCAAACCTACTCTGAAAATTTCAACTGTCTAGCTCATTCTGTTCGAGAGTTATCGTGCCTACTGCCGGACAGAATCGATTTCGAGTCAGTGAGTCGAACCAACACATTTGAGATCATTTTCATCCAAAAATTCGAAAATTACTGACATTTGGGCGAATTGATAAGCACTCTGTTCCCCAGAACATGCGCGCAAAAAGCTGGGTAATACTGTTCAAATGGAACTGTACACTGTATTCGAAATTTTTTCAACGCCGGATCAAATTTGGAATCACGAAACAATCGGACTGTTATCGATTAACTTTCATAAACACAATACGGAGAACCACATAAATTCAACCATAACAAGACTTTGCTGCCTGAACATTATATTGAAACCCAAACATCACACTAATCAGCACATATTAAATCCAATTTATTGCAAAATTTCGTGATTTTCCGGAGTAATCCAATTTGCTCTATTCCGTGAGAGATGGAAATATAGATGTATGAAGAAAATGTGAACTTTATTGTTCTTTAAACGGATATTTAATATTTGTCAGCCGAAGAACTACTATTTGGGGCCAGAAGAGAAATAATGAATATTGGTTCAAGCACTGACGTGAAGCCAGGAGCTTTTGCGAGTATGTTCTATTGTCCATTCCCCTGTATTGGACACCCTTAATCGAATTTACCATGGTAAATTCGATTAAGTCCAATACAGGAGAATGTACAATAGAACATACGCGCAAAAGCTCCCGACTTCACGTCAGTGCTTGAACCAACTTTTTTTTTTCATAATTTTTTTGAAATTTTTTAGGGGTACGGGTCTTAAAAAAATTTAAACACGTCTTTATGTTGATTTTCTACTAATAGTTACCAAGCTTCAATTGGATAGAATCTTTATTATTTGAGTTATCGAGGAAATAATATTCCAGGTGGGTACAACTCGGAAACCGTTAAACCGATTGTGCCCAAAAACGATTCGAATTTACCATGGTAAATTCGAATTAAGTGTCCAATACAGGAGAATGAACAACATAATTTACCATGGTAAATTCGATTAAGGGTGTTCAATACAGGAGAATGGACAATAGAACATACGCGCAAAAGCTCCTGACTTCACGTCAGTGCTTGAAGCAATTTTTTTTTTCGTAATTTTTTTGAAATTTATTCATAGGAAGAGAAGAAATATACTTGTCAAAATGGTTTGCATTTACACGCATGGCTTTTCTTCTAGACAAAGATAAACCAAGACCTACAATAGATCAAAAAAAATTAAAAAAAAATTGGAAAAAAAAAAATTAAAATTAAAAAAAAAAAACTCTTTTTGCGCGTATGTTCTGGGGAACATCGCGTTATAGTTTTGCCCAAATGTCTGTAACTTTCGAATTTTTTGACGAAAATGGTCTCAAACGATTAAGTTCGACTCCCCAATGAAGAATTCGAGGTCAAATTTGATTCTTTCTTCAAATGAACTATCACAAAGTATCGGACTACTCTATCCATTATTTTTCAATAAAATTCCAACACATGATTCTCGATTTACATACAAGAAAATAGCATAATTTAATATTACAACCAGTTTATATACGTGAATTATTTCTAGTAACAACAGAAGAAAAATTTTCTTCTACGGTCGCCAGGACTGTGGAATTTTTCAATTCACATAATAAATGGCCATAAATCCGAAACCACTCGTTCGATTTCGCCCATTAACGAAATTAATATTTACGCTCCAAGCCTACCTGCAAATTTCAACACTCTAACTCATTTCATTCGAGAGTTATCGTGCTTACGGCCGGCCGGACATAATTGGAGAATTGTCAGAGACAATTTTCGACAAAAAATCCAAAAATATAGACATCTGAGCAAGATGATAGCACGCTGTTCCTGGCAGAGCAAGCCCGCAAAAATAAGAAGTAATTAAACTCTACTAGCAGAACCCGGGATTCTTGAAAATCCACTCAGTCAACAATTATTATTATTACTCATTTTCTGTTAACATCCTCGCACTTTCATTTCCGTTCTTCTAAGTATTTGAACGCCGGGAAGAACGATATACGCTAGTGATTTCCACAGTGAATAAACTCATCGCAATAAGCGAACATATGTACAACATTAAAATGAGAAAGTGAAACTAGGTGAAAACCACTTTTCGTTAATTTATTATTCTCAATATTATCGCTGAGATAACGCAGATTCAAATATTTATTTAAGGGAACATATGGGATTAGTAGCAATGCATCTTTTCGAAGAAATCGTATTTAAATTAATTTTTTCAAATTAAAACCACTGGAATCGAGTACCGATAACTTGTTCACCTGACAGAAGAAGAAGGAAATTTCTTTGTAACCCTAATGTACAATAAGGTATAAGCCCATTAACAACACTATAGATACTGTAAATACTCATAATTCAGTTCCAGGTCCAAAGCCAAAATTTCCATTTCTTGTTCAAACTTTGACAAATCATATCTCCGAAATTATTGGTCTGTGGGAATGATATACATGGATTCTTACGATAGAACTACATCATGAAATAAATTAAATTCAAACAGACCGATTCTCCCCAATAACGAACTTATTCGAGATATTCATTGCTCAAAACTACTCTCAAAATTATATTATATCAATCAAAACTTAGACCATATTGCAGTTTTGTTTTTACTGGAGATATTCTGAACCCAATTTGATTATGTATCTTACCAAAGAATATATTTCCATCATCATATGGATTATCCAGGGGCATTATAATATCACCTCAATAGTATAATATCATATCATGCTCTTAATTCTACGATAGGTGAGGTTATTTCATTGGTCATTTTGCATTCAATCATAGTTTGTTTTCTAGGACACGAGGTGTATTTTATATCAAGAATAACAAACGAGAAATAATTTTGGAATTTACCTCTCATAGGAAAATAAGATGACATGTAAGAACACAGATCATATAATAATTCATAGACAGAATAATTAAGTAGGTACGACATTCTGTGAAAAGTACGATTCATTATTGAAATTTCGAAAAATCATATCTCCCAAAGTATGAGCTTGTTAGAGTTTAAAATGATATCAAATATCAATGAATTTAAACAAAATTTAAAATTTTTTAAATTTTTTTTTTACACTTTACAACCCGATCAATATAAAACTTCTCATGCATATAAAGGTCACTATTCTACAATTTGATGCTAAAATTTTAGACAGAACAAGTCATCGGTTTCGGAAATATTCATAAAAAATGTTTTTACTAAAAACGGCCATAACACCGAAACCGCTTAATGGATTTCGCCCGTTAACGAACTCTTCCGAGATATTTACGCTCCAAACCTACCCTGTAAATTTCAATCCTCTAACTCCTTTCGTTCGGGAGTTATTGTGTTTACGGCCGGCCGGACAGAATAGATTTCGACCACGGATTCTTGATCAGTGAGTCGCACCAAATCGTTTAAGATAATTTTCAGTCAAAAATTCGAAAATTGCAGACATTTGGGCAAATTGATAAGCTCTCTGTTCCGAGGATATTCACGAAGTTTCTTGAAAATTCGCGTCGGCCTTCTACAGATAGATATTGAGTCTTAATTGGATCGGATTTGTTATGTTTTTGAGTTATAGAGGAAATAACAACAAAATTTCACATGTGTACAACTTCGAAACCGTTTGGCCGATTATGCCTATTATCAAACTCAAATGTCGCATTCCGATGCGCAACCGATCCTAAACAAGTTCCTACTTATTTTCGTTCTCAAGTTATCGTGAGATAAATAATATTCTTTAATATATTTTTTTTAATTTTCTACTGATACGATCCTCACAAAATGTCACATACGTCTTTGTGTCGGTATTCTACGGCTACATAGTTACCAAGTTTCAATTCGATCAGATCTATATTGGTTGAAAATAAAATCAGTACTTGGAAATCGTTGGGCCGATTATGCCCATTAAGGAACTTGTCCGTCGCATTTGGACGCGCCGACTACCCTGAAAATTCCCAGTCCCATCTCTTTCCGTTCGAAAGTATTGCCAGACAGAACCAAATTGGACCTCGAATTCTAATCATTTTTGGCAAAAAAATCAAACATTACAGACATTTGAGCAAAATGATAGCACGCTGTGCCTCAGAACATGCGCAGAGATCTATAATTTTGAGTAGCCACAGCAGGGAGCTTGGTTGATTGAACGCCAGGTGTCACTTCTGTCTACTTTGTACTCACAAGTGATTGCTGGCTTTTGATATAACCCGTTTCTTTGTCTTTGTAGTGTTTTTTCACAATTATTGAATTATGCTTCACTGATGATTCCTAATAAGGATGAAACCGGTATGTGGCTATTCAACTTGATGAAGATGGAATCATACTATGTGAAATTTTTCTTCAAAACTTTTGTATTTCAGAAACTACATATCTGTCAGATTCCGCTATAATTCTGCATAAACCTTCGAACCACTTTTTGGGCGCATGTTCTAGGGGAACATCGTCCTATCATTTCGTCCAAATGTCTGTAATTTTCGAATTTCGAGCTGAAAATTGGCTAATAGACTAATTCGGACTCCCTGATCACGAATCCGGTGTCAGATTTTTGGGTGCCGTCCGGCCGGCCGGCAGGCCGGCCGGTTTTCCGTCCGTAGGCACGATAACAGGAGCACCGAAGGTCCTATCGACTTCAAACTTTCAGGGTAGGTTTCTGATCAAAATGCGACGGTTAAGTTCGTTAACGGGCAAAATCGGCCGGACGGTTTAGGAGTTATAGACATTTAAAATGTTGAGGTTATTTCCCTGATATTTCAGGAACTAAAGAAGATGTTGAATCGAAACTTGGTAGTCAGTTCGAGGATATAAACGCGCAACTTTTGGCAAAATTCTGTTATGATCGAAATGTTGGTAATTTTTAAAAAAATATTTCTTTTAATTTTTTCGAAAAAAAAATTTTTTTTTCGTGAACTATTCATCAGATTGCAACAAAAACTTGTACTAACGTCAATTGTAGTATTTTGCAACATTGTGCAAAATTTTGGCTCTATACGATTTCAATTTCTGGAGATATAAGACAAAATGTGTCAAATTTCCTGGGTCTCTCTCAGTATTTTTGGGCGCATGTTCTAGGGGAACATCGTCCTATCATTTCGTCCAAATGTCTGTAATTTTCGAATTTCGAGCTGAAAATTGGCTAATAGACTAATTCGGACTCCCTGATCACGAATCCGGTTTCAGATTTTTGGGTGCCGTCCGGCCGTAGGCACGATAACAGGAGCACCGAAGGTCCTATCGACTTCAAACTTTCAGGGTAGGTTTCTGATCAAAATGCGACGGTTAAGTTCGTTAACGGGCAAAATCGGCCGGACGGTTTAGGAGTTATAGACATTTAAAATTTTGAGGTTATTTCCCTGATATTTCAGGAACTAAAGAAGATGTTGAATCGAAACTTGGTAGTCAGTTCGAGGATATAAACGCGCAACTTTTGGCAAAATTCTGTTATGATCGAAATGTTGGTAATTTTTAAAAAAATATTTCTTTTAATTTTTTCGAAAAAAAAATTTTTTTTTCGTGAAATATTCATCAGATTGCAACAAAAACTTGTACTAACGTCAATTGTAGTATTTTGCAACATTGTGCAAAATTTTGGCTCTATACGATTTCAATTTCTGGAGATATAAGACAAAATGTGTCAAATTTCCTGGGTCTCACTCAGTATTTTCATCGATTATTCTATGAACTCTTTGAATTCCACCGAAAACAAATTCAAAGACATAAACATAAAGAATCAAGTCATAGTTTAGACGTCGAAAGAAGGACGATGTATATCGACTTGAAAAGGTACCTATTTCAAGAAATGCAATAATGAAATGCTTAATTTATGGATATAATATTATCTGAGTATTGTTGGGATCGGGCAGTTGGAAAATTTCTTAATAAAAAAATTTGTACCGACGTTAAATCAAGCATTCTACACGAGTGTGCAAAATTTCAGTTCGATACGATCTCAATTCCAGAAGATATTGCTTAAAATTCACATTCCAGCGTGTTTTGACGTTCTATGGTCACAGAAAATCGTCACAAAAATCTATTTACCTCATTTGACGGCTGTTTGTCAAATCAATTAATTCCAATAATTGATGTCAGATATCCTACATACCAAGTTCAAACACATTTTATTATATGGAAAACACTTATTATGATCACGTTCTACAGGAATTGATACTAAATAGAAGCTAGATGAAGATTATTGTAATGGAAAATTTGTGTTCCAGAATAATATTAAGGTATTCAACATGATACTGCTTTTTTTCTTTACTGGTCAGTACGGGCCACAAGGAAGATGAACATGCGCCCAATAGCTCCTGTCCACAGGGCTTGTTTTCTTTACTGGTCAGTACGGGCCACAAGGAAGATGAACATGCGCCCAATAGCTCCTGTCCACAGGGCTTGAACCAATTTTTTACAATTGAGTACCGCTTTTTATTTAAGCAATTATTGTGAATGAAGGATGTTGATTTTTTTAATTATTATTTAAATAGTTTTTACCCAGAACTTATGGATCATATTTTAAAGTTCTGAATGTGCATTAATGTTGTATCCTAAATCTGAAATTATTGTTATCGCAATGCTATTCGAACAGTACATATTCAGTTAAGCACTATAATTTTGCCCCAATATATGTAATTTTCTAATTTTGAGCCCTGACTGGTCTCAAACGATTCAATTTGACTTGTAGAATGAGAATATGGAATGCGACAGAAAGAAATTAGAAAACTGGAGAAAGGAACAGACTTTAGAATGAAAATTAAAACCAACTTTTAGGATATATGATATTAGAAGTTGAACTCTGCTTCAAACAAATTTTCCCCAATCATTTTTGATGGATTTATCACTCCATCGAGGTGATACCATTAGATGTCTGGCAGAATGTGCCGTTTCCAGTAGCTGGTTTTCTGGGCCATGGGAGACATATAGCGTATTCCATTGGTAGCACTCGTGCGCACTGAGTGCATGAATCGTATTCCATTGGAGAATTTCTTCAAGCATTTTGACGTCCAGTGCAACATTTTTTGCACTCAGTGCAGCACCAGTGCACCACTGGTGCTGCCAATGGAATACGCCAATAGTGACTTCTCCACTTGCATCAGGATCTAAGAACCTCCGACCTGGATACATTTCCCCACAATATTTGAGAAACACAATATTGCCTCCTACCTTCTATTGTTCAGCAAAGTCATCACTGATCGTAGGTTGCTCAAGCTCAATATGCTTGCTTTTGTTCGACTAACTGGTTGTCAGTGTTAGCTGTCGTTTACAGATGAACCTTGCATTTGGTGTCAAACAGACGCAACCAGTTAACTAGTGTTTGCAATCGAAAGTCAGCCCAATGTCGACGTTACCTGCATCCTTCAAGTCATCTAAATCATTGCCAACAGCAGGCACATTTTATCTAGATACTCTCATTTTTTGGTTAGGTCCACACAGCTCGTAAACAAACCAAAATTTGAAAACGTTAATGAGAGCATTTTGATCCTATGTACATGTAAAATATATGTAAATATATCAGATTCTTGAATTGGAACTGGAAGTATGAATGCTAGACGACACCTACCAACAAGACTTGAAAATGCACTTTGACAACTGTAGAAGATAAACGCCACTGATAAAGACGTTATGAGCTTCTTCTGCAAAAATCATTTTTTGCTGTTCGAATATAAAGATGCGTTATTCGAGAAAAAGGATTCCACTGTAATTAAAGAAGCAACGGATTTTTTCATATCTCTTAAAACAAATATTACAAATGAGACCAGTGTTTGTCCAAGAAGATAAATGCATTATGAACAAATTATTCCATCTGTTTGAAACACCAAGTGTAATTTAAGTATCACAATAATGGCATAATTAGTATTGTTACTTAATTGATCAATAATAATAATAATAATAATAATAATAATAATACATTAAACTCCAGAAATTTTCAGAAACATTCAGAATAGGTACCTCTGAACATTGGTATGATTACATACCTACATCAACTATGTACATTTGAATAACCCATGGTAATAAAAAGGAATAGAAGTTCATTGTAATAA
Source organism: Halyzia sedecimguttata (assembly GCA_937662695.2). NCBI lineage: Eukaryota > Metazoa > Arthropoda > Insecta > Coleoptera > Coccinellidae > Halyzia > Halyzia sedecimguttata. Next base: position 88,507,071 of record OW569413.2, read on the forward strand.
CAAAGGCTTAAGAATGACCCTATCATTGGAAAAAAACAACAAGTCCAGAGCCAATATAACAATTACAATATTACTCTCTTTGGAATTTCAATTAGCGTTTATTGATACCTTCTAGTCTGATAAGATGTGATATGGCTAGTTAGACTTTAGGTCTAGACAAAACAAAAATGTGTTGGTGTGGACTAATTAGCTTTGAATAATCATCATCCAAGAAGGGATCCCTTCGACAATATCTATGTTGAGTTCGAACGAAGAGCAATTGTTTGGCGAGATCTTTCAGTACACTCCATCTTGCCATAACCGGATGATAGCATAACGAACTTTCGTTTTCAATTTAGAAAAAACCCTATGAATAAAAATCAGCTATATATCCCAATTTTCATTAGAAGTTGTCAATCATTGAAATATTTCTCACTGGGACTCATCCATTCTTCCATATGTGAAATAAACATTGGATATTATTCTTAACAACCAAATGATATCACAATTAGCAAAATTGTTATATTTGCCCTAAATTCAGATAACGGTATCGTGAGTTTCACAAATTTACCTGTAGAATAGGACTGATCCATGTTTGATCACAATGACAAGTCCTTCACCTTACACTGCGAATAATTTTGCGCATATTAGACGTTCACAAATATAACATGAAAACGACAAAGGAATCCTTATAGAAGTTCAGATGCAATTGATTTTTGAAAGAACTAATAACTTCATAATTGAATGTTTAGTGGGGGGCGGATAATAACTCGACCCCTCGAAGAAACACACCGGATAATTTCTGCAATCAGCTGATCAATGCTCCATGTCAAGGAGGATTAACACACGCTTGTGAACATATCAATTATGCGAAATAATTCACAAAAATTAGTAAAACATAAAACAGAAATCATCAATGACACTATGACGCATTTGACATGATAAAAAACATTGAGAAAGTATAACCTACCTTAAAAACCGATGTTTTCTTGGAGATCACGTTATTATTTTACGATTGCTTATTTTATCCCACATAAAAACACAAGGAATGATCACTTTTTAACTCGGAGAGCATCAAATTTACAGACAATAAAGCAAATTTAGCAAACCAATGACAGTTCCTATGCGACTTTGGAATCTCCACACTGCCAACTGAAAGATGACGAATTGATGAATTCCCCCAGATAGGTTAGCAGGCATACCATGTTCTTTTTTCTTGTTTTTTCGGAGCGATAACATAACATAGCCTCGAGATAACCTTGGATTCTTGGATATCATCATTTTTAATATCATCACAAGATTGATTCGGTGTTCATATCATTCAGGAAATTCATAATCATCAAACTCACAAGAGTCACAAATATGTGATGAATTAGATATTTATGTATGTTTGGTTGCATACGTGCAGCCAAAATACTGCATATTTTGATTGACAGGAAAGTTCCCTGACGCAGCAGTTTTTTGCGCGTATGTTCTGGGGAACATCACGTTATCATTTTGCCTAAATATCTGTAACTTTCGAATTTTTTGGCGAAAATGGTCTCAAACGATTTGGTTCGTCTCCCCAATGAAGAATTCGAGGTCAAATTTGATTCTGTCCGGCCGTCGCCACGATAACTAGAGGACGGAAAAAGCTAGCGACTTGAAATTTTCAGGGTAGGTGGCGCATCCCAATACGACGGACAAGTTCGTTAATGGGCATGATCGGCCCAACGGTTTCCGAGTAATAATTTTGTTTTCAACCAATATAAATCCGATCGAATTGAAACTCGGTGAATAGTTGTAGAATATAAACCTAAGCACGTTTGTGAAATTTTGTGGGAATCGTATTGCTAGAAAATTACTAAAAAATATTTTTGTTGTCACGATAACCTGAGAACGGAAAGAGAAAGCGGCTTGAATTTATCAGGTTAGGTTGTAAATCTGAATGCGACATTTGAGTTCGTTTATGAGCATAATTGGCCAAACGGTTTTAGAGTTATAGCCATCTAAAATTTGGTTGTTTTTTTTCCTCATTAACTCGAAAAATACAAAACCGATTGAATACAAACATGGTTATTAGTTGTAGAATGCCAACGCGAAAATTCTTGCAAAATTTCGTGAGGTTAGTATTTGTAGAAAGTTTTTAAGAAATCATTGAAAATTAAAAAAAAAATTTCTATATATCAGAAACTATTCGTCTGAAATTGCTGAAATTTTGCAAGAGCCTTTAGAACTTAACTCTACTGCCAAGTTTTAAGTTTTAACATGATCGGTTAAATATTGTTGGATATTCGAGCAGCCTTGTGTGAGTTCAGTACATGGGTGACCGTTGCCTCGATAACTTTCGAACGAAAAGAGATAGGGACTTGTAATTTTCAGGGTAGGTTGCGTATCCGAATGGGAGGGTTAAGTTCGATTTAAAGCATAATCGGTCAAACGGTTTCCGAGTTATACCCACCTGGAATATTATTTCCTCGATAACTCAAAAAATATAGATTCTATCGAATTGAAGCTTGGTAACTAGAAGTAGAAAATCAACAAAAAAAAGTGTTTAAAATTTTGTAAGAACCATACCCCCAGAAAATTTGAAAAAAATGATGAAACAAAATTGGTTCAAGCACTGACGTGAAGTCAGTAGCTTTTGCGCGTATGTACTATTGTCCATTCTCCTGTATTGGACACTCTTAGCGCCGATATATTCACCTATCTCTAAACTGTCAAGTAGCCTTACCGAAAGGAAAGTATTCTGTAAATGTTTATTCACCTCTCAGTTACACAAAGTGATCTGCAAATATGAGAAACATGAATAGGTTTTATTACTTTAAAGAGGGGTAGTAAATTTAACGAGCACGTAGTTAACGAATATATTACGGATAGGTTGAATAAATCGACCCTTAATCGAATTTACCATGGTGAATTCTATTGTCTGTTCTCATGTATTGGACACTCTGAATCGAATTTACCATGGTAAATTCGGAGTGTACAATACAGGAGAACAGACAATAGAATTCACCATGGTATAAATTCGATAAAGAGTATCCAATACAGGAGAATGGACAATAGAACATAAGCGCAAAAGCTCCTGACTTCACGTCAGTGCTTGAACCAATTTTTGGGCGTATGTTCTAGGGGAACATCGTCCTATCATTTCGTCCAAATGTCTGTAATTTTCGAATTTCGAGCTGAAAATTGGCTAATAGACTAATTCGGACTCCCTGATTACGAATCCGGTGTCAGATTTTTGGGTGCCGTATGGCCGGCCGGCCGGCCGGCCGTAGGCACGATAACAGGAGCACCGAAGGTCCTATCGACTTCAAACTTTCAGGGTAGGTTTCTGATCAAAATGCGACGGTTAAGTTCGTTAACGAGCAAAATCGGCCGGACGGTTTAGGAGTTATAGACATTTAAAATTTTGAGGTTATTTCCCTGATATTTCAGGAACTAAAGAAGATGTTGAATCGAAACTTGGTAGTCAGTTCGAGGATATAAACGCGCAACTTTTGGCAAAATTCTGTTATGATCAAAATGTTGGTAATTTTTAAAAAAATATTTCTTTTAATTTTTTCGAAAAAAAAATTTTTTTTTCGTGAACTATTCATCAGATTGCAACAAAAACTTGTACTAACGTCAATTGTAGTATTTTGCAACATTGTGCAAAATTTTGGCTCTATACGATTTCAATTTCTGGAGATATAAGACAAAATGTGTCAAATTTCCTGGGTCTCTCTCAGTATTTTCATCGATTATTCTATGAACTCTTTGAATTCCACCGAAAACAAATTCAAAGACATAAACATAAAGAATCAAGTCATAGTTTAGACGTCGAAAGAAGGACGATGTTGATCGACTTGAAAAGGTACCTATTTCAAGAAATGCAATAATGAAATGCTTAATTTTTTTTATGGTCACAGAAAATCGTCACAAAAATCTATTTACCTCATTTGACGGCTGTTTGTCAAATCAATTAATTCCAATCATTGATGTCAGATATCCTACATACCAAGTTCAAACACATTTTATTATATGGAAAACACTTATTATGATCACGTTCTACAGGAATTGATACTAAATAGAAGCTAGATGAAGATTATTGTAATGGAAAATTTGTGTTCCAGAATAATATTAAGGTATTCAACATGATACTGCTTTTTTTCTTTACTGGTCAGTACGGGCCACAAGGAACATGCGCCCAAAAGCTCCTGTCCACAGGGCTTGAACCCATTTTCTCAATTTATACCTATCGAAATTATTTTTTGCATAACAACCGTAACAAGTCAAATTTTGACGTATAAATTTTGACGAATAAATCAATTAATATCAAGATTATTATGTATTTAATACATAATTTCGAAACGCTTGAATAAAAATAAATAACATATTTAATTTTTTATTTTATTTTACTAATACAGGAATACAAACACCTAAAACTGTATTCACAGATAATAACAAAAAAAAGTTATTCAAATGAAGAAAAGTGAGTTACAAATAATATACCTAATACAAAATCAACGTAGAAAAATTAATTAATTCGTATGTATCCTAAAAATAACAAGAATATAGCATTCTAAATGCTGAAAAGATTCGATAGATATATCAAAAATGGGTTCAAGCCCTGTGGACAGGAGCTTTCTGGCGCTCTAGTTCAAACAGACAAATTATATCTCCGAAAGTATTGGTTTCTCAGAGTTGGGAATTATATCAATGTATTCATATGATAGAACTGCATCATAAAGGAAATTCAATTCAAATAATAGTTTATTTATCAAGATTAAATGAGCAATCATGAGAATGAGAACTGCACCACATTTTCAAATTTTTTTTTGACACTTTGCGGTAATCTGGTCAATACAAAACTTCACATGCGTATAAAGGTCAGGATTCTACAATTTGATGCTAAATTTCAGATAGATCGAGTGATCGGTTTCGGAAATATTCATAAAAAATATTTTTACTGAAATCGGCCATAACTCCGAAACCCCTTGATGGATTTCGCCCATTAACGAACTTGTCCGAGATATTTACGCTCCAAAACCACCTTGCAATTTTCAATCCGCTAACTCCTTTCGTTCGAGAGTTATCGTGCCTACGGCCGGTCGGCCGGCCGGACAGAATCGATTTCGCACTCGGATTCTTGATCAGTGAGTCGAACCAAATCATTTGAGACCATTTTAGCCAAAATTCCAAAATTACAGACACTTGGGCAAATTGATAAGCACTCTGTTCCGAGGAACTAGAGCGCCAAAAAAACAAGTTTCGTATGACAATTGCCCAAAACAGGTTTAAAAGTACCTACAAATAGTAGGTATTCCATAAAACATGTATGAAAGAAGATAAGTAATAATAAAAAATTACCTTGTAATCGATCAAAAATTTCCTGATCTACGTTCACCAAATTTTCTCCTCTCTCGAACTACAGAATTATGCTTTCAATATTTACGTAATATTTTCAAACATTTTCTGGTGAGGTCCCCGGTGCATCGCTAAAATACGAGTATTTCAACCCCAATATTTTTGAAGTTACAATATTCCCTTCTGTCAAGTTGACATTATGACAATTCATACATAGAATAATTATATCAATCTGGGAAATACTATTTACATTGAAATTTTGAAAAATCATATCTCCGAAAGTATTAGCTTGATAGAGTAAAAAATGATATGAATGGATTCTTATGATAAAATTGCTTATTAAAAAAATTTAATTTGGAATTTGTTTTGTAAAAAAGAAAATTTTTTTTTGTTACTCCGAAACCATCTGTCCGATTTGGCCCAATAACGAACTTAGCCGAGATATTTATCTCCCAAACCTACTCTGAAAATTTCAACTCTCTAGCTCATTCCGTTCGAGAGTTATCATGCCTACGGCCGGACGGCCGGACAGAATGAATTTCGACAACGGATTCTTGATCAGTGAGTCGAACCAAATCGTTTAAGACCATTTTCATCGAAAAAGTCGAAAATTACAGACATTTGGGCAAATTGATAAGCACTCAGTTCCGAGGAACTAGAGCGCCAAAATTGGTTCAAGCACTGACGTGAAGTCAGGATGAGCTTTTACGTGCATGTTCTATTGTCTACTCACCTCTATTGGACACTCCTAATCGAATTTAGCATCGATATAAACCATTTTCTCAGCTTTTATAATATATGAATATATTTCATACCATTTTAATGACATACTTCAGTAATGAGAGAATCGTCTATTATCACAGAATTATTAATTCTGACTTATTATGTATTCTATTGTAATTGAATTACGAAAAAACTCACGCCTCAAGTAACTCCAGTATAAGGATGATGACTTGCTTTGTATTACCCTGAGACGTCCCATGAAATAATATTATACTTTTATTTAGACAGAATCACTGAAGAAACTACTGATAGGTATGTCGAATTGATGCACAGACCTTTAATTTTCTCACATAAAAAATACACAGAAAATATAAAATAATGAATACTACTTTATATAAACAAGTTTCAAGAAAATATCCTCTATAATTGACCAAGATCACATTCATCTCCTCGAGGTGCATTCCATCAATGTTAGACGCAACCACATGATTTTCTTATTTGCTCTGGGATACAAGCTGACTCATCCACAATTTTCTTCATCTGAGGCTGATGTTGCTGTATAATTTTATTGAAAGTATCAACGGACACACTTCCTGTTTTATCATGTGTCAAGGCTAATTGATACAATTCCTCAAATGCGCCCTCAGCGAAGTGGAAACCGCAATTTTCGAATAGAGTTTTGAGAAACTCCTTGCTTCTTCCCTAGAAAACAGTTTGTGTTAATTCCCTAGAATGTACCTCACTTGAAAAAAAACTTTTCCGCACAAAACATAGCTTATTATGAGTAAGAAATGCTTACAAAAGTTGTTTTCTGTAGGATAAATATGGTTCCGGAGATATTCCCAAAAAACGATTTTTTTTTTCAATTTCAATACCCTGTATCTCAAAAATGGTGCATTTTAGAGAGTCAGTTAATAGAAGCTTTTTCTCATATTTTTTGACGACCTACCACATCCTGAAGTCCTGCGCATATATTATGAAACACCCTGTATATACATACATAAAACTATATTTGGTGGAATAACTAATATCGAAGGTTTTTTGTTCATGGAATATTGAACTACTTACTTTGAACATATCTCTATACGAAATATTATACTGAATGAAAAGGCTCCGTTCCAACAATGACTTCACATCGTCTGTTGGTAGGTCCTCCCTTTCTGACTCGCATTCTTTTTTAGGTGGAACCTGCAGATCGAAGCGGTAAGATGAAAGACCCGCCGCATATTTTTCTGCAAATAGAATTGAAATGAGTCTCATTTTTGTTCGGAAACTTATGAATTTAGGTAAAAATCTATAAACAAACAGAAAATGGATGTCTATAACTTTAGTGTATTTATTCATAATTGAAAAGGTTTGGGAAAATAATTCGAGCGCAAATCCGATTTTGTCCGCTCGTGACCTCACGTCAGTTATTTTTGCGCGTATGTTCTGGGGAACATCGCGTTATTGTTTTGCCCAAATGTCTGTAACTTTCGAATTTTTTGAAAAAAATGGTCTCAAACGATTAAGTTCGACTCCCCAATGAAGAATTCGAGGTCAAATTTGATTCTGTCCGTCCGGCCGTCCGGCCGTCCGGCCGGCCGTTGCCACGATAACTTGAGAACGAAAAGAGCTAGCGACTTGAAATTTTCAGGGTAGGTGGCGCATCCCAATACGACGGACAAGTTCGTTAATGGGCATAATCGGCCCAACGGTTTCCGTGTAATAATTTTGTTTTCAACCAATATAAATCCGATCGAATTGAAACTTGGTGAGTAGTTGAAGAATATGAACCTAAGCACGTTTGTCAAATTTTGTGCGAATCGTATGGCTAGAAAATTATTAAAAAATTATTAAAAAATATTTTTGTTGTCACGATAACTTGAGAACGGAAAGAGATAGCGGCTTCAAGTTTTCAGGTTAGGATGTGCACCAGAACGCGACATTTCAGTTTGTTTATGAGCCTAATCGGCCAAACGGTTTTAGAGTTATAGCCATCTGAAATTTTCTGAAATTTTGTGGTTTTTTGTTCCTCATTATCTCGAAAAATACTGAACGGATTGAATTCAAAAATGGTTATTAGTTGTAGAATGCCAACGCGGATATGTTTGCAAAATTTGGTGAGGATAGCATTTGTAGAAAATTTTTAATAAATCATGGAAAATAAAAAAAAAAAATCTATATATCAGGAACTAATCGTTTGAAATTGCTGAAATTTTGCAAGAGCCTTCATAACCTAACTCTACTGCCAATTTTCAAGTTTTAATACGATCGGTTAAATATTGTTGGAGATTCGAGCATTCTTGTGTGAGTTCAGTAGATGGGTGACCGTTGCCTCGATAACTTTCGAACGAAAGGAGATAGGGACTTGCGATTTTCAGGGTAGGTTGCGTATCCGAAAGGGATAGTTGAGCTCGATTTTGGGCATAATCGGTCTAACGGTTTCCAAGTTATACCCACCTGGAATATTATTTCCTTGATAACTCAAAAAATAAATATTCGATCGAATTGAAGTTTGATAACTAGTAGTAGAAAATCATCATAAAGACGTGTTTAAAATTTTGTAAGAACCGTACCCCTAGAAAATTTGAAAAAAATGACGAAAAAAAAAATTTTAAGAACCGTACCCCTAGAAAATTTCAAAAAAATCACGAAAATGGTAAATTCGATTAAGGGTGTCCAATACAGAATAATGGACAATAGAACATACGCGCAAAAGCTTCTGACTTCACGTCAGTGCTTGAACCAATTTTTAAGATTTTTTATTATTGATGGCGCTCTTGCTCCTCGGAACAGAGAGAGCTTATCAATTTACCCAATTGTCTGTAATTTTAGAATTTTGGCTGAAAATGGTCTTAAACGATTTGGTTCGACTCACTGATCAAGAATCCGTGGTCAAAATCGATTCTGTCCGGCCGGCCGTAGGCACGATAACAATCGAACGGAATAAGCTAAAGAGTTGAAATTTTCATAGTAGGTTTGGGAGATCAATATCTCGGTTAAGTTCGTTATTGGGCAAAATCGGTTAGATGTCTCAAATTCAATGCAGTTCCATCATAGGAATCCATTGATGTCATTATTTTCAACTCTAACAAGCTAATACTTTCGAAGATATGAATTTTCAAAATTTCAATAATACATATCGTACTTCAATGTTTTCACAGAATGTAAATTTTATCTGTCTTTGTTCTATCTGTGTTCATTCATGTCATCTTATCTACATATAAGAGACGTCATATTTATTTCTGTTCTAGTTTTTTAATATAATTCATACTTTGAAAATATTTGGTCAGTGATTCGAAAATGAATAGTACAGGGATGTCGAGCATAATTTACGAATCATTATCTAATTATGGAAGATCTAGAACGGGAATTCCAACTAATGTACAGGTAGCTATTCCTTAGTAACACTATTTAAGATTTCCTACATAAGTATTCTGAGTAATCATTAAGGACACTGTGGGAGGTATATTCATTATTAAATGGTTTCTTTATGGTTTTTTTTTCATAGATATTTTTCAGAGTTTGGGAGAGAAACCCAGAAAGAAACCATTTAATAATAAGTATTCTAGTTTAAGTTCTCTCTGGACTGATTACATTAGATTTGTTTCATAAATAAAACTGACTATTTCATTTACTCAATTTTTCAGAATGAGTCCTGATAGTTTTGAGGCACGTGTGGCCAAAACTAGACCGTCATATAAAGATAAGATGAGAAGGGAATTTCATTCTCTCAATATAATCCAACCTACCCTGAAACTTGCCCTATCGCTTTTTGTTTGAAAGTCATCGAGGCAACGGTTATCCATCCAGCTACTGAACTCACCCAAGGATGCTCGGATCTCCAACAATATAGATCCAATCGTGTTAAAACTTGGAACTTGGCAGTAGAGTTAGGTTTGAAGGCTTTTGCAAAGTTTCAGCGATGTCGGGCGAATAGTTTCTGATCTATAGAATTTTTTTTAATGATTTTTGGCGCTCTTGTTCCTCGGAACAGAGTGCTTGTCAATTTGCCCAAAAGTCTGTAATTTTCGAATTTTTGGCTGAAAATGGTCTTAAACGATTTGGTTCGACTCACTGGTCAAGAATCCATGGTCAAAATTGATTCTGTCCGGCCGTCCGTCCGTCCGGCAGTCTGGCCGTTAACACGATAACTCTCTAACGGAATGAGCTAGGCAATTGAAATTTTCAGGGTGGGTTCGGGGATAAATATCTTGGTTAAGTTCGTTATTGGGCAAAATCAGCCTGATGGTTTCGGAGTAACGAAAAAAAAATTTTTTTTCTACATTGCAACTTTTGAATTAATTTTTTTTAAATGCAGTTTTATCATAAGAATCCAATGATATCATTTTCAACTCTAACAAGCTAATACTTTCGGAGATATGATCTTTCAAAATCTCAATAATATATCGTAGTTCGTAGTTCTATATGTATTCACTGTCTGTGTTCACTGTTCATATATGTCATCTTATCTAACTATTAGAGTCATGTCAATTCGTAGTTTGAAAAACAAGTATCCTATTCTTGCATTTGTGAATATATACAAGACTGTTTTGAAACCGAAAATAATATTGACTGGTTGCATATTGAATAATTTACGTATAAATTCAGGATGATGTTTCAGAAGATTTAGAATTGGATCATTTTAATGATGTAGTTTATGAACGCAATAGGAAAGAAGACCATAATGGAATCATCAAAACAAATTACTGTTCGTTGACCACTGAGGTTAATATTAAGTAGTAAGACATGTTCTTATATACAGTATTTTCATCATGTTGCTAGTTAATATATTGTGAACTACCTATTAAAATAATTTGTTCGTAAGCCTCTACCTACTCAAATATCAGGAATAAATGGACAATCTGCTATGATTGTCTCCAGCCTTGCTCTAAACATTTCGATGATAATTTCCTTAGGTATTTCGAGTTGTGAAAACTATGTACCGACTGTAAGTTGCAACAACCCATTCCACGAGGTTGAATCATTGCAGATTGCTCATTTGATCTTGATAAATAAATTTAATGACAATTTTTGAAGCATTTTAGATTGTTTTTTTTTTGCGCTCTTGTTCAAATGATAATTTTAGAAGCATTTTTTTTAAACGACTCTTTTATTAAATTTAATTTCTTCCATGATGCAGTTCTATCATAAGAATCCATTGATATAATTCCCAACTCTGAGAAACCAATACTTTCGGAGATATAATTTGTCTGTTTGAACAAGAGCGCCAAAATGCTCCTGTCCATAGGGCTTCAACCAATTTTTTTGAATGTTCTAGTTATACGGTCCTTACAAAATTTCGAAAGAATTTTAGCGTCGGCATTTTACATCTAATTACCACGTTTGAATTGGATGGGTTCCGTATTTTTCGAGTTATAGAGGAAATAACAACCAAATTTCAGATGGGTATAACTCCAAAACCGTTTGGCCGATCATGCCTACTCCTACTAACGAACTCAAATGTTGCATTCAGATGCACAACCGAACCTAAAATTGGTTCAAGCACTGACGTGAAGTCAGAAGCTTTTGCTTGTATGTTCTCCTGTCCATTCTCCTGTATTGGACACTCTTAATCGAATTTATCATGGTGAATTCTATTGTAATGGTAAATTCGATCAAGGGTGTCCAATACAGGAGAATGGACTGGAGAAAATACAAGCAAAAGCTTCTGACTACACGACAGTGCTTGAACCAATTTTTTTTTTCAAGGATTTTTTGAAAACTTTCTAGTGTTACGATCCTCACAAAATTTTGCAAGAATTTTCGCGTTGGCATTCTACAACTAATAACCATATTTTAATTAGATTGGATTCGTATTTTTTGAGTTATTGAGGAAATAACAACCAAATTTCAGATTGATATAACTCCAAAACGATTTGGCCGATTATGCTTGCTAACGAACTTAAATGTCGCATTCAGATGCGCAATCTACCCTGAAAAGTGCAAGTCGCTATTTCTTTCCGTCCTCAAGGAATCATGAGATACATAATATTTTTTCGTAATTTTTTATAAATTTTCTAGTGGTACGGTCATCACAAAATTTTACACACGTCTTTATGTCGATATTCTACAACTAGTTACCAAGCTTCAATTCGATAGAGTCTATATTTTCTGAGTTATCGAGGAAATCATATTCCAGATGGGTATAACTCCGAATCCGTTGGGCCGATTATGGCCAACAGCGAACTTAACTCTCCCATTCAGATGTGCAACCTATCCTGAAAATTGCAAGTCCCTATCTCCTTTCGTAGAGAGTTGTCGAGGCAACGGTCACCCATCCAGCAACTGAACTCACACAAGGCTGCTCGGATCTCCAACAATATAGATTCGATCATGTTCAAAATTGGAACTTGGTAGTAGAGTTAGGTTTTTAGGCACTCGCAGTATTTCTACTAACTAATAACCATGTTTGAAATGGATCGGTTTTGTATTTTTCGAGTTTTTGAGGAAATAACAACCAAATTTCAGATGGGTATTACTCCAAAACCGAAAATTACAGACATTTGGGAAAATGATAACGCGATGTTCCCCAGAACATACGCGCAAAAGTTGCTATCTCTTTCCGTTCTCAGGTTATCGTGACATAAATAATATTTTTAAATAATTTTTAAAAAGTTTCTTGAAACATGTACAACTTGCTACCAAGTTTCAATGCGATCGGATCTGTATTGGTTGATGACAAAATTATTACTCGGAAACTGTTAGGCCAATTATCTCCATTTACGAACTCCGTCGTATTCGGATGCGTCACCTACCCTCAAAATTTGAAGTCGATATCTTTTTCCGTTCTCAAGTTATCGTAGCAACGGCCGGCCGGACAGAATCAAATTTGACCTCGAATTCTTCATCAGTAAGTTGAACCACAGCCCTCTATAGAGCCCTCTATATAGATATAGTCGGCTGAGGTTGAACCTAATCGTTTTGAGACCATTATCAGCAAAATATTCGAAAATTACAGACATTTGGGCAAAATGATAACGCGATCATTGTACCATTACATTTACAATGACGCAAGGTTCCCCAGATCATACGAGCAAAAAAAATACGATAGTGAACTAGTCAGCAAGAATGCAGTAATCTACTCTCCAGCTATCTATCCCTTTTATTGCTAGTGGAAAAGAGAGCATTATGTTCATTCAAAATCCACGAGGTGGCAAGAGAACAGAAACGAAATGAAAGAAATGAGACAGGTTGAAATTACCATGGAGGTAGAAGGAAGTGGAGGGGGCATAAAGATCGAAACTTGTCACATACTCCGCCATATTGGTGTGTCCCAATTTTCTATAGGAAACCGGAATTCCAACCATACAAAACTCACAATTTCATGTTTATAACAAAGGATTTGCCCATACCAATATGGCCGATTTTATGTGACACTTTCGTTACAAGGGAAATATAGCACATGCTCCCTCCACTTCCTCCTACCTCCATGGAAATTACCGTATTATTGAGCTCGATCATAAAGTAAATATACTAAAACAGATATGTGTTCTGTGAGCTCGATAGCTTCATAAGGATTATATATATAACCCCAGTACTACAACTACAAAGGTATTCTATGCCTATAAAAAATAAAGATGCCTTAATATGAGAAAATATTACACTTACTCGAGTTGTCGATGAAATAATGGTCCAGACTAGATGCTGATGATTCCGAACAGTAGTGCAGCCTTTCTTGGGGTAGCGCTGAAATTAAGAATAAAAAAAATCAGCCTATATAATATACTGGCTGGTCTTCGTTGTATACTGAGAGTTTTTGTTTGATGTCGAAATATGCCCGATGAGTTCATGATATATAGATATAGGTATATCATTAAAAACCACTCTAATCATTCCCGAACTTAATCAGCATATTTCGACGTCAAACCTACCCCTGGAACAAGATCGTAAGTAGTAGTACTTACGATCAAGCTGTCTTTCAAACTCCATATCGAAAGATAAGGCATCTATGAATCTTCTATAATCGATTTTGTCGGATTGGACAATACCGACTTGCCTAAAAAGTTCTTCTAGGTTTTCGCGGTTCATATTGATGTGTAGACAACCGATCACCTCATAGAATTTCTCCAAACTTATGAAATTGGACATTTTCTAAAAATAGTTATTCCAATGTAATATCATAATGATGCTCATTTAGGTTAAAAATGTCCAATAATATTCAATACTATATAGCTGACCCGACAGGCGTTGTCCTGCTATTATGTAGGTAATGACATATAAGTAACATTATTTTTATATTAATCTAAACCACTCTTGGACCCACTCAAAGAAACACACAAAATCAGTCAAGCCGTTTTGAATTCCCATAAACCGTTTACAGTGCCATCTAGCCAGTCCAGTTCTGACTCTAAACCACCCTGAGATTCACTCAAACACACAAAATTACATCAAATCAGTCAATCCATTTTTGATTTCCTATGAAACGATTGCAGCGCCATCTACGTGGTACAGTTATGAATCTAAACCACCCGGAGAACCACTCAAACACAACACAACATTTCATCAAGATCAGTCAAGCCGTTTTTGAGTTCCTATAAATCGATTGCAGCGCTACCTACTGGTTACAATAGAGAATTTAAATTACCTTGAGACCTGCTCAAACATACACATAAAATTTCATCAAGATCGGTCAAGCCGGTTTTGAGTTCCTATAAACCGATTGCTACGCCACATACCTGGTCCAATTATGAATCTAAACCAAAGAGTACTGACTTCAGGTCAGTTCTTTTTGCGCGCATGTTCTGTGGAACATCACGTTATCATTTTGCCCAAATGTCTGTAATTTTTTGCCGAAAATGGTCTCAAACGATTGGCTTCGACCTCCTGATGAAGTATTCGAGGACAAATTTGATTCTGTCCGGCCGGTCGGCTGTCCGTTGTCACGAGAACTTGAGAACGCAAAGAGATAGTGACTTGAAATTTTCAGGGTAGGTGGCGCGTCCCAATATGACGAACAAATTCGTTAATGGGCATATATTTCGGCCAATGGTTTCGAGCAATACATTTTTTCAACCAATACAAATCCGATCAAATTGAAACTTAGTGAGTAGTTGTAGAATACAAACCTAAAGACATTTGTGATATTTTTTGAGAATCGTACCACTAGAAAATTAAAAAAAAATATTATTTGTGTCACGATAACCTGAGAACGGAAAGAGATAACAATTTTTAGGTCCGGTTGTGCATCTGAATGAGACATTTGAGTTCGTTAGTAGGCATGATCGGTTTTGGAGTTATACCCATCTGGAATTTGGTTGTTATTTCCTCAATAACTCGAAAAATACGGAACCGATCCAATTCAAACGTGGTAATTAGTTTTAAAATACCGATGCAAAAATTCTTGCAAAATTTCGTGAGGATCGCAGCACTAGAAAACTTTTTTAAATGATTGAAAAAAAAATCTATATATCAGAAACTATTCGTCCGACATCGCTAGAATTTTGCTACAGCCTTCAGAACCTAACTCTAGTACCAAGTTCCAAGTTTGAACACGATCGAATCTATATTGTTGGAGATGCCGCAAATTATCTTGAATTGATTTTTCAATTTTTCGAAAAGTTTGAAATATTGTCGGGCATGTGGAAGATATGACATACCAAAAATGTTTCAGACTGTGGAGAAAATTGAAGGACACAAGCTATTTTGGTTACAGGCAAAGCTATATTCACATGGATTTCAGTGGAAACCTTCATGCCAGTGAATAAAAGATCAGAAATAAGTAAATTAGTTGCCCGGGAGGGGTTTGAACCCCCCCCCCCCCACTGGCTACGAAATTGATTTGGTCTATTGGGCTACTCTTATTAGATCATAATAATATGATCTTCAGCCTGAAAACTTACCTTATCATGGTAAGATAGTTTGTCTAATAAATCATTCAGCGTAAAGGTTGGAGTAAACTTTTTTTTAATGTTCTGTCTCAGCATGTTCAATGACCCTAGCCTCACAAGCGTTTTCCTTTTGTGTATACCTGGCTCGCATCCAGGCCTTAAGAGCTCCTCCATACCATACATATCCATCTTGTTTGGCTTACCATAAGTATGACCTATCGGTACAGCCTTCCTGATTCCAGTGCTACGAAAGACAAATGTATAATATTATTTCGTTTTCGCGCACCGAAGACATTTTAAGTTTCGGAATATTATTTTTTGGAAATCTGGAGTAAAGTAGCCACTGTAACCAGCTACATACATACAGTCTGGTCCAACGAAAACTTAACACTTCGATTTCCCGGTTTTAAAATGGAAATGTGGAAAATCGCTCGGATCGGTCAATTTCTGATTTGAGGGGGAACAACTTTTCCGCTCTTTGCATCCCCGTAACTGCAACCTCCTAACGGGGGTGAGCACAACACCTTAATTTTGAATAGGGATGAGGGGTGTTGCGATACCTCATTTTGAAGATCTTATCGAGTACTATCCGATCCCGCAATTTCGCTTCAAAATTTCCATCGATAGCGAAATGACAGGTTAAATAGTGGAGGAGTACATACTTACTTTTGTGATTAGTTTTACTAAATTGGCTGGAAATGGGCATCATTCACTTCCATGCAGTAATATAAGTTTTCCTGAAAACGTTCAAGTACATTACCCAAGATTTCTGCTGTAATTTGACGACATTCATTAATGATCCGAGTTCGCAAACAATCCAGTGACTCGGGCTGGTCTGCGTAAATCTTGGATTTCAGGTGACCTCATAGAAAAAAGTCCAGTGGAGCCAGATCAGGTGTTCTGGGTGGCTACTCAATATGACCCCTTCTTCCAATCCAGGCATAAGCAAAACTTTCATATAAGAACTGACGCACTGGTTGAACGAAATGAGGTGGTGTGCCATCTTGTTGGAAAATGATCGTTTGATGGTCTTCTGCATTCTCCAATACTTGCACGAGGGCTGGATAAATAGCGTTCTTCAATAGATCTGAATAAATGTGGCCAGTAAGATTACCGGTTATAAAAAAGGGCCGATTATGTGATTTCCATAAATACCCGCCCAAACATTTAATTTTTGGGGACGCTGCGTATGCACCTCACGAAATAATGTTGGATTTTCATCTGACCTATACCGACAGTTATGCCGGTTACAATGCCGTTAAGGTAAAATGAACACTCGTCCGAAAATCAGATATCGAACAAGTAGTTTTGATTACCGTTAATCATTCCACTGACCACTTCACACAACTGAAGTTTGCGATCGGGATCACCGTCATTCAGTTCCTGAACCAATCGTATCTTATATGGATGGAATTTATGTTATTTCAGGATTCTCATGATTGTTGTGCGTGAAGCACCAGATACATCGGATAATTTCCTAGTACTCAAGGTCTGATCCATTGCTACATGACCTAAGACAGCCACGTCCCTCGCTTCGTCTCTTTCATGCCTCTTTTCCCTCTTTTTGTTTCCGACTAAACCAGTAGCGTCATTTTTGGCAACCAGTTGCACAACGTAAAAAGCGGATACATTTTTTCCAGGATGTTGTTCGCGCAGAGTCGTTATTCCTAAACAATAATTTTATCATTTCCACCCTTTCTTCTACGGAATACACCATTTCCTGGTCACACCCGTTAGGGGGTTGGAGTTACGAAGATGAAAAAAGCTGAAAAGTTCTTCCCCCTCGAATCAGAAATTGACGGGTCCGAGCGATTTTCCACATTTTCATTTCAAAGTCAGAAAATCGAGATATTAAGTTTTTGTTGGACCACCCTGTATAAGAAGAGGTACATACCAGTCATTGCATGCAGTTGCTACCAAAAACATCTGCGATGTTTATCCATGAACTTAAATGTTTTTAAATACATCATCAGCGTATATGAATTTATCAGAAGAAGTAGCTGGGATATCACAAATATAAAAATATAAAAGAATAGGTCCTAAAACTGATCCTTGTGGAAAACCATTGTTAAAATTTTTTAATTTAGTACTATAATTATCAACAAGAAAACGAAATCTTCTATCTGACAGTATATTTTCAAGTAATCTAACCATTTTTCCAAACTTCAGATGGGTACAATATTTGAAATTGTAAATGGAACACTAAATAGGGCGAGGGGTCGATTATTTCTAGGATCAGAAGAATACTTTCCAAATTGTTAAATTCCTATAACTTTCACTTCGCGGAATTTGGTCGGAGATTGTCAGTATTCCGAATATTATCATAGAAAGATAATAGCCAAGACAAGGCCCTTTTGCCCAAGTGTTTCTCAAATTCAGTATATATTACATCAAATCCTGCAGTATTTCTAGGTTTAGAGCATTCAATTATTGCTGATTTCAATTCATCCATATCCAGTGGATGCTAGATAAAGTAAACAGGTGAAGATGATTATGTCAATGAAAGTACATCTTACGAAAACTTACGAATTATCAACATGTTTATACATATTAGAAACCTTCCATCCTGAACAACAACAAGCAAGAAGCTTAATTGTTGAGACTTAATTCGAAGATATCGAATTGCCGTTCCCAAAAATGAGGGTTGAAATTTTCAAAAAATGTAATATCGTTTTTAAAATCACAATGCAGCTACATACATTGGGAGATATTAAGAGATGAGTTGATAACTTACGGGGCAGATGTTCGACCCATCTTCAAATGGTAATTATCCCAATAATCAACCTGTCTCTTGGATACTATGGACATAGGATCCATGTTGAACCATTTGGTTGCACATTTTGCCCCTATGCCTCTCTCGTCATACTTGGTCTTATGACCGAAGCAATTTTCTGGGTTGTATGGTGGCTTGAAATAACTGAAACCAGAATATATTCTAGTGCGAAGCGCTCCAAATATCATACATTAATGTTCTCCTCAAAATCTACCTCATACCTATTTTCCCCATTCCCTGATTCAAATTTCGGATACTTATATATCTACAGTGTGTTAAATGAGTGGTTGGTCATACCCTATATAGTGTCATAGTGGTCAATGCAAGTCACCAGGCTTTTCGGAGAAGCTGCTTGCTTTGTATCCAAAAGCGGAGATACAGGATGATTTATGAATGTTTACCTACATTTCCGATATCCACAACATGGGTATGAGAGATCCGATTTTGATTAAATGATAGGGTTGTTCGATTTTAACAATCCTCTCAAACGGCTCATGTAATTTCATATCCTCGGGGATGCCATAGTTTTCCTCCGAAATGGAGGTTCCTAAAACTGAAGGCACAAATTGGTTGGTCGCTCCTGTTGTGGTGTCTCCTTTTTCAGTTTCTCTTTCCATCTTTTCTTTGGTTTCTTGGTTGCCCTGTGCTGAAGTAGCCAATTAGCAGAAACACGTGTCGGCAGGTGCTAGCAGAATGATTTTTCTCTTCTCCTTTTGCACTATCGTCATTCCTAATAGTTCTGAATATCTACCGAAAAATATCAATAGACGACGAGGCTGGTCTAAACGCTACGTTTTGCATAACCTTTTGTCTGCGCAGAGATATCTATTATCTGTATATTTCGTACAGTTTTAGTGATATCGTTTTGGAGGAGGTACTACTCTTGTCTATTATGGCATGCTGTTACCACAGTTACCGTGCAACCTCTCCGCGCCGTTTACAAAGCTGCGCAATTTTGCTGTCTACACGCAACGTTTTACATGCAACGTGTTGAACTCGCAGGTAAAAGGTTGTGCAAAACGTAGCGTATGGACCGGCCTTTTTATATTGACAAATTCGCTAAACTGGCCAAAAATCTGATTCGCATCAGTGACGTTTCTTTGAATGTTCAATGGATTTTAGCATTTATATGAATGCATATCTTAAATGAACTTCTGAATATGCCCATTTCAAAGATGGTTTTCTTGATGAAACGCAATCATTTACCTAGTGCTCAGGCTGCAGCCTGAGTATTTAAGAAGTATAAAAGAAACTCATCTCTAGTCAGTTCTACTACTGCTTAAACCGTTTTATCATCTAGAAGTGTTCCATAGAAAAATGTTTTATTGGTACTTACTTTCTGTCAATTTTTTCACCCAAGTTGTAATCGTTATAGATTTTTTTATATCGGTCATGGTTAACTTGGCTATTCCACAACACTTGATACCTGGGTATTTTGGGAAAAACAACTTCGTATAAGGGAATATCTGAAAAATCGATGTCTTCGTAAGAATAGTGCAATATCCTGGAACATATTCTGGAAGGTGTAAATGAAATGACTTAGCTCTGTTCCCAGTGCCATATTAGTTTGTTGAACGATTGAGAACGCGGCATAGTTTACATATCATTTAAGAATTAGAATCTGACACTAAATAATAACGAGCCAGATTGAGTTACTATTCAGCATAAAATTAGGTATTATTGTTAAATGGTTCCTGTATGGGCTTTCCCCTCCCAAACACTGCAAAATATCTATAAAATAAAAACTTTATTGTTTTGTGAATTGCTTCTGCGTTAGTACAAGTAGATGAAACAATGTTGCCTAACAAATAATAACGAAACAACATAAATGATAAAACAACTATTCCGCACAACTTTTTGTCTGCGCAGTCTCAAGACGGAATGAAAACGTACCAATTTTTAGTGCGTCCACACGATGCAGAGATATCTGTTCTGTATATTTCGCACAGTTTTAGTGATATCGTCATGGAGGAGGTACTACTCTTGTCAATTTTGGCATGCTGTTACCACAGTTACCGTCTACATGCAGCGACAAATCCGCGCAATTCACGGATATCTATGCTGTCTAGCTCAGTTTTCGTTGCAACTGCAACGTCTCCGCGACGTTTTCAAAGCTGCGCAATTTTGCTGTCTACACGCAACGTTTTACCTGCAACGTGTTGAACTGCGCAGGTAAAAGGTTGTGCAAAGCGTAGCGTATGGACCGGCCTTAACGTTACTGAGACTAGATCAGGCACAAAGCGAACATCTTCTAAATTATTTTTGGCGCGCTGTTCTGTGAACAGAATGCTTATCAATTTTTGGCGCGCTGTTCTGTGAACAGAATGCTTATCAATTTGCCCAAATGTCAAATGCGAAAAAAGGCATCCGTTCTGCCGTAGGCACGATTACGCTCGAACGCAATAAGCTAGAGAGTTGAAATTTTCAGAGTAGGTTTGGAGTTCAAATGCGCAGGCTAAGTTCGTTAATGAGTAACATTCACCGTGTGGTTTCAGAGTTATAGCCATCTGAAATTTTATTTTGCCAATTACTCGAAGAATTCAGATCTGATCGAATTGAAATGCGGCAGTTAGGTGAAAAATAC
The DNA here is from genome assembly GCA_937662695.2 of Halyzia sedecimguttata. Classification (NCBI taxonomy): domain Eukaryota; kingdom Metazoa; phylum Arthropoda; class Insecta; order Coleoptera; family Coccinellidae; genus Halyzia; species Halyzia sedecimguttata. The sequence goes on from OW569413.2 coordinate 88,528,273, forward strand.
TGGCACTAAAACATATGCAAAATTATGTGAGGATCACGCTACTGGAAAATTAAAAAAAATATATTAAAAAAAATTCTGGATCTCAGGAACTATCAGTCAGATATAGTTGAAATTCTGCGAGAGCCTTCGAAACCTTATTTCTCATTAAAGTTCTGAATTTGAATTCGATCGGATCTATATTGGTGAAGATATCACGGAAATATCGAAATATTCCTACGATCTCAGTGTATTGGTCCACTGTTTTTATATTCGACCAAACAAATAATCAACAGTTTGTTTGATTTTTGACAAACGTCAAAAAAACGTGTTTGCATAGATCTTTATTATTACTGCTCTGTGATCGTATGTCTATATTCTATATTTCTATATGTTCAAGTTAATGTCATCCTGTCTGACATGTGCCATGATAAACAAATCAGTTTTGTAGATTTTTTGTAGATTATGAAATATAACATAACTTGGTATGAAATAAATATCGATTTCAAGATTCAAATATTCCTATATAACCTAACATGGCTGGATACACGGGGCCAACTCCCAGATTTCGATTTATAGGGACAATATGCTGCCACGGAATGGAAAATTTTGAAAACATCCTTCACACTTCATAGATTATTATTTAATAGCGATCCAACAGCACGAAGTTCAGGATCCAATAAAGTTGTCCATACTCAGAAACATTATTGGTACAGAAGCTGCAAGAATTATGTTCACATTCGTGATCCCAGAGATAGAACTGAACAAAGATGAATATACTATGAAGTCTATTGAGAAATATGTCAACCCAAGAGCTTTGAAAGGTATAATTACTTGAAAAAGGTGCAAAAAGAAAATGAACAATGTGAACATTTCCTTACTGAATGCAAGTATCTAGTACGAACATGTAATTATAATGAAACCGACTCAAATCAAACTGCAGAAGATAAAGCACTGAAAGACAAAATAGTTATAATAAGATCATCCTGTAACCAGAGAGGCATTACTGAGAGTTCCAAAATTGACAGTGGAGAAAGCAATTGAATTTTGCAGAACCAGCGAGCAGAGCTAGCAACGGAACTTGCAGTTCCAGAGCGAATTGAGGACATTAAAGCTGCAGGGAAGAATAAACAAACGAAAAATTTCAAGTGTAGACAAGAAGGTCAGAAGAAGGAAAATTCAAATGAAGGCGATCTCAGTCGACACATGGTGCACGTGAATGCCCCGCACTTCGTAAAAAGTGTAGGAAGTGCGGTATGTTAAATCATATTACTATATCTTGTAATGTTAAAAATGTTAAGAATGTCGAGAAAGATGAAGGTAGTTCTGATGAACCAGATATTATTATATATATTATTAGGCGTAGGAAAGCATGGGATGAACTTATTCAATGATGAACGTAATAATTTCAATGTTGAATTAGATACAGGTGTGAACATTAGCATAATTCCTAGAGGAAAATATAATGAAATATAAACACAGATTTTAGTTCGTAAATCTAACTCATCTAAGGATTTGAAGTTACACAGGTCATCTTACAAATTCTTCTGTGTGACACCATTTGGTATTTATAATATTTGGTATTACCTTATGGTTTATCACAATCCCAGGACTTATTGAGGGAAATTTAGATTTTAGTGACCTTGTAATGAATTACAATAACACGGCTCTGATTAGTAGAATCACTAGTACAAATCTTACAAAGTATACACCTCGGAGATCTTTCACCAATAATAAGCTAAAACCTCAAATTCAAAAAAATATTTAGTTTAAGAAAGAGGATCAAGTTGTAATAAAAACATCAAGTGATACACTCTGGGAAAAGGTTATTGTCTTGGGAAAGGCAAAAGAACCTAGTTCTTATCGGGTGAAAAAGCAAGTAGGTAAATGGTCAATTATTATGACGTAATACTCAACAGATAAAATTGTCATATACCAGACTCCGTAGTAATGAATATACATTAGAAACTGAATTAGACCCAAACCAATTATCACCAAATGATTGTAAGGAAAACAAGAGTAGAAATAGTTCGAACAAGACAAATTTCAGTAATGTTCTAAGTGAACCCGAGATAATGACTAGAAATAAAACAGCAATATAATCCGTTGTGGAACAACTTTAAAACTCCTGGGCGTTTAAACCTTTGAGGGGAAGGTGTTCAACATAATAATATAATAATAATTCTATGGTCTAACCTCAATGGACATATACCTATTGTACCTATATCGCATAGCATTGTTGTATCAGATTATTACGGTATGTAAGAATGACAGAGACCGTTAATAAACATAAATTAAGTATATATGTCTTTAAATATTATTCACCAAGTATCAAACAATGAACATATTGATTCTGGAACCAGTCTCGCCATTTACAAACAATGAGTGGAAAATAGTTAGCTATGCAAAAAAGTCTTTCTCATGAGAAATACTATCACTTTCTCATTTTGTTAAATTCTCATACAAAGTATTCTGCATTTTTTCTGGAGCTAATCAGCTTTAGGCGAGTTCGGTATCTGGATGGGTGACAGCTCTGGGTATAAATTTGGACAGCGCGCCAAAGCTCCTGTCCACAGGGCTTGAACCCATTTTTTATTGATAGCTACTCTGAAATTCGAAAATTTTCACATTGACAGTCTTATATCAACATAGTTCAACTTTTTATAGAAATTTTCAAGTTCCAACTGCTTTTTCAACAAATTCAACCAAATATGGTCAATTGCAATTGGGTAATTTGCAAAATTGCATTCTCTGATCAACAAAATACAAGCCGACTCCTTAAGTTTCCTTTTAATGTAATCAGACACAATCATCAGAATATTTGTTTTACTCCAATCCATCATGTGATCTCCATGGATTGTACATACATGTTCTGCTATTTTCGATTTCTGGATGTCTCTATTTGTTAACTTGTTCTTATGTTCCGACTTTCTTAATTCTAGGGGTCTCGATGTTTCTCCTGTAGGTATACGATTTAGTTTTTGGATTTTTGTTTGACATTAATGGGTTTTTTCTTTGTTAATAAGGATCTATGATCATTTTGTGTCTTGAAAATGGTTCTCATTTTGAACTTAACGCAGAAGCATTCTGAATTGTATTGTAATTTTTTTATTTTATAGATATTTTTCAGAGTTTGGGAGAGAAAACTCATAAAGGAACCATTTAATAATTAATGCACCTCCCAAAGTATCCTTTAATGATTATACAAAAGTACCTATTAGTTGAAAACTTAATATTTACGTTCTCGTGGTTTATGTCCAAAAGTGGTGTTGATGCAGTCCATCCCTTCTGGTAAACCAGGGATATTATCAGCTGTTCGCCCCAGGTTTTCATTCCAATATGAACGATAGGTAGTTTCTTTGAGATCTGTTAAAAGTTGTTGATATCCTGTCTTTTTGGCCATCTTCGTGTGCTCCAGAATCTGTTAATATCGCATTGGGATAATACAGGGTTTTAAAGTCAGAATATTTTCAACATTTTTTTGGGCGCATGTTCTAGGGGAACATCGTCCTATCATTTCGTCCAAATGTCTGTAATTTTCGAATTTGGAGCTGAAAATTGGCTAATAGACTAATTCGGACTCCCTGATCACGAATCCGGTGTCAGATTTTTGGGTGCCGTACGGCCGGCCGGCCGGCAGGCCGGCCGAGGGCACGATAACAGGAGCACCGAAGGTCCTATCGACTTCAAACTTTCAGGGTAGGTTTCTGATCAAAATGCGACGGTTAAGTTCGTTAACGGGCAAAATCGGCCGGACGGTTTAGGAGTTATAGACATTTAAAATTTTGAGGTTATTTCCCTGATATTTCAGGAACTAAAGAAGATGTTGAATCGAAACTTGGTAGTCAGTTCGAGGATATAAACGCGCAACTTTTGGCAAAATTCTGTTATGATCGAAATGTTGGTAATTTTTAATAAAAAATTTCTTTTAATTTTTTCGAAAAAAAAATTTTTTTTTTGTCAACTATTCATCAGATTGCAACAAAAACTTGTACTAACGTCAATTGTAGTATTTTGCAACATTGTGCAAAATTTTGGCTCTATACGATTCCAATTTCTGGAGATATAAGACAAAATGTGTCAAATTTCCTGGGTCTCTCTCAGTATTTTCAACGATTTTTCTATGAACTCTTTGAATTCCACCGAAAACAAATTCAAAGACATAAACATAAAGAATCAAGTCATAGTTTAGACGTCGAAAGAAGGACGATGTTGATCGACTTGAAAAGGTACCTATTTCAAGAAATGCAATAATGAAATGCTTAATTTATGGATATAATATTATCTAAGTATTGTTGGGATCGGGCAGTTGGAAAATTTTTTAATAAAAAAATTTGTACCGACGTTAAATCAAGCATTCTACACGAGTGTGCAAAATTTCAGTTCGATACGATCTCAATTCCAGAAGATATTGCTTAAAATTCACATTCCAGCGTGTCTTGACGTTCTATGGTCACAGAAAATCGTCACAAAAATCTATTTACCTCATTTGACGGCTGTTTGTCAAATCAATTAATTCCAACAATTGATGTCAGATTTCCTACATACCAAGTTCAAACACATTTTATTATATGGAAAACACTTATTATGATCACGTTCTACAGGAATTGATACTAAATAGAAGCTAGATGAAGATTATTGTAATGGAAAATTTGTGTTTCAGAATAATATTAAGGTATTCAACATGATACTGCTTTTTTTCTTTACTGGTCAGTACGGGCCACAAGGAAGATGAACATGCGCCCAATAGCTCCTGTCCACAGGGCTTGAACCAATTTTTTCTCATTTCACAGGATATTCAGCTGAAATTTGGCGAAGATATCAAACTCTGAGGTTTAAATGAAATGACATGTCAATTGCTTGTGAAACTACATATTTTTCATGGAGCAATGTCACATTTTTGGCGCTCTTGTTCCTCGGAACAAGAGTGCTTATTAATTTGCCCAAATGTGTGCAATTTTTGGATGGAAATGCTCTTAAACGATTTGGTTCGACTCACTGGTCAAGAATCTGTAGTCAAAATTGAACGGAATAAGCTAGACAGTTGAAATTTTCAGAGTAGGTTTGGGAGATCAATATCGCGGTTAAGTTCGTTATTGGGCAAAATCAGCCCGATGGTTTCGAAGTAGGTAATGAAAATTTTTAAGGTGCAGTTTGATCATAAAAATCCATTGATATCATTTTCAAATCTAACATATTAACACTTTCGGAGATATAATTTTTCAAAATTTCAATATTAAATCGTAACTCTATGATTTCACAGAATGCTGTATCGAAAAATAACGTCCATATCTCTGAATTTCCTCTGAGTTCATACATTTCATAATGTCATCTCATCTACAGGTAAGATACACGTCAAACAAAGTATGATTGAATGCAAAATAACCAATGGAATAACCTCAGCTATCCTAGATAGCTCTTGGATAATCCATAAGATGATGATGATGATGGAAATACTAAATATTGGTAAATTAATCAAATTGGGTTCAGAATATTTCGTAAAAACAAAACTGGAATATTGGCTAGGTTTCAATTGATAGAATATTATTTTCATAGTAGATTTGAGGAATGAATATCTCGGATAAGTTCGTTGTTGGGTAGAATTGGTCTGCTGGTTTTGGATTAATAATTTTCGACTCTCTTGTTGAATTCGTTTATGATGTTCGAATTTAATTTCTTTTATGATGGAGTTCTATCATAAAAATCCATTGATATTATTCCCAACTCTGAGAAACCAATACTTTCGGAGATATGATTTGTTAAAGTTTGAACAAGAGCGACAGAGCTCCTGTCCACTTTTTTGTTGTGTGCCACTGGTAGTTTAAAAAATATGCGTGATCCGGACTTTCCACTGCATCGCTGTGTCCCCCCTAAAGAGGAAAGTGTTATTCAGACACTCGTGAAAATCGCTGTCCTCAGATTGGTATCAAAACTATTGAAAATACATGAGTTTGATTTGATCGGTCAAAAGTATTAATACAACCATCCATTTTTACAAATATGCCAGAGCCTACTGAATTCTTCTGAAAATTCTTATTTCACTGACGACAGATACAATTGTTCGATACTTTTTTCTTGCAGGAAATCAAAAGTTTTTTAATGAAATGAATTTCGTTTTTCATATTCTTTAAACTATCAGTGGCGCTACAAAAAAGAGTTCTGGAGGAAAGAACGATTGCTCCAGAAAAAATATCACCCTGTAGATTTTCACGGGCATATTATCTAAACCTAAAGCAATATACAGGGTGTATCTGAATAACACCGAAAGAACGTAAGGGGTGACTCTGGTGATTCAGTGATGAAAATTAAGGTGGGTATGTGGCATAAAATTTTTTTAAAAACCTCACTCCGGAAAATTCGAACCCTTCCAAAGATATACAAATTGTTTCTCTTTTTAATTTTCCCTGTATATTAAAAGTCTTCAAGAAATGTAATAGAATGGGCGATGAAGAAATAAAGCAAAACTTGTAGGATATACACTTCAGTGCTTTTTGAAAATGTATTGCATTTTTTCTCGTAAATGCTTACGTTTTCGAAAAAAATTGTAACCCCCAAGTGCAAAAAACAATGTGCCTGGAGTCCCTCCGCTTGTGTGATGTGGTAATTAAAATAGGAAGGGGAAGAAAACGACGCGCATGCGTTCGAGTGCTACGCATTCACTCTCACTCTGTCTCTTTCTATTCCCCCTCCCCAAGAGCGTTGTACGTTAACGCAACCTTGTTAGAAGTCACATTAGAAGTATCACTTCAAAAAACAAGTAAATGAAATGCCGGCCTCTGGTGGCTTGGTGGGATCGAATCTCACTTTGGCGCCATAGGTAGCGGGTTCGAATCCCGCTCAGGGCATGGATGTGGTGTGGGTATGTTTGTGATTGTTCAACTAGAAACTTATATATAATTACTAATTAGAAACTAATAATACAACTACGGTCTGTGCACATGGCTATAAACGCCGAGCACATTTAAAGAGAAAACCAAAAAGTAAATGAAATAATGAATATTATAAATAGAAATAGAACAACGTAATGTGGAAATGAAAATAGGAAGGGGTACAAAACTACGCGCATGCGTTCGCATTCACTCTCGCTCTGTCTCTTTCTATTCCCCCTCCCCAGGAGCGTTGAACGTTTAAAGCAACAGTGCTTTCATACCTCCTCCTTGGTAGCGTTAAACGTTTAACGCAACCTTGTTTGAAGTCGCATTAGAAGTTTCGCTTTAATAATAAGGAAAGTTTGTTATTTACACACTGTTCAATAACAAAACAATATCACTATTTTGCACTAATTCACGCCGTTTACCTATACAAAAAAATACCACGAAATACTGGCTATCGTAATCCTATACTCTGGAACTGGAGGGCGAGCTGTAGATGGCGTAATGGTGAGAACAGCTCTGATGGGGGGCACAATAGATCTCAAGGTCGCGGTGCAACGTAACCCCTTATCAATAATAATAATAATAATAATCGTAATCCTAACCGACAAAATAATACAGGCTCATTCCGAATTTCCATGAAACGTAATAACAAACGTTCGTCTGGCGTACGACTCCATACCCTCTTGCCCTTTTATCACGTTCCAGGCTTTCCATTATAGACGGTTGTGGTTATGCTTAATTTCATTATCAAGTAATATATCGTAAAAACCACATTCGACAAGATGTATAGCATTCTTGTGGAAATGAGAAATACCCACCCTGTCTTGAGCTCCTCGGTGTCTAACATTTTCAATTTGTGGTAATCTGTATGGTACCTCCAATTTCTTTTCATTGAATATTTTCAGATCGTGCTTCAATGCATCAATTCTATCGTTCAGGTTATATTCGTGTAAGGTTGTCGCAGTTGTTGCATTTGGGATGTTCAACTTTCCAGCCTGCAAACGGAATTAATTGATGGAGCAATTTACAAATACCTACTTGTCTTAATAATGTAAATAGAACCTGATATTAATGAAGTTCTAAACGGAAATGAATTTTAGAAATTCCAACTTTTTCCGCACTTAGGTATATTTTCGTTTATACAAATATTATAATAAGGTGCCTAAATTATTATGTTCGATCAAATTCCCTGGATAAATCATAACTGGCAACACCTCATTTTCTTGTCTGAAACATGTCCATATTTTCATTTTGGCATCAAAATAGCCAAAATTATGCTAAATAGCTGTTGTTGCCATATGGCTTGATTCATTTGAAATATCAGGCACTGCGCTTGAATGAGCGAAATTGTTTTATTCTGATTAATATATTTTTGTTGTCAAATGTAAATTTACAATCATAACAGTTTATTTTTTAGGTTATAAAATGCGTAAAATACTTAACGGAAAACAGCAAGAAAGAAGCTTCCATTATAGCATCAAAATCGAATCCAATATCATCCGGGCTTAGCTTGCATGTGGAAATTGTAGCAACCAAATCGAAACAAATGCTCCATAGAGTGTCATAGGTCTTTAGAATTGTTTTATCATTTATTTTGGCATTAAATGCGTCCTTATTGCTTCAACTAATTCCATATGGCCTTAGAATTATTATGGCATTTATTTCAGTATTGAATGCTAGATTATTGCTCCAAGATAATATCATATACCAAGCCATATTCCATATGGCTTTGGAATTAATTTGGCATTTATTTTAGCAGTACCTAGTTTCCATCTTAGTGCTCAATGAACATCCATTTGGCTTTGACTTTATTTTGCATTGATTGCCATGCATTTCGGTGTTACTTGGGAATTCTATTGTTTTGTTCGTGGGCAAATTTTCCTCCGATTTATAACTGAATATACGTGCATGAGAACATATTTTTTTCTTGAAATCCATTGCACATCTCTCATTACTCAAGTATGTCATTAAAATGGTACGAAAAGTATTCAAATCTTATAAAAGCTGGGAAAACGGTCTATATCGATGGTAAATTCGAATAGGAGTCACCAGTAGAGGTGAGTAGACAATAGAAAATGCGCGTAAAAGCTCATGACTTCTTGTCAGTGCTTGAACCAATTTTTACAATACCGAATCAAATCGAAAAGGTTCTATTTCGTTAACTCTGCTGAGTTGCTTCAAGCAACTCAGTTTCGTTAAGAAATAAGTCGACAGACTTATACTTCTGACTATATTTGAGAGAGCAGCTAGATCCTTTCACTAATTACTACTACACAAACCAAAAGGTTGACTCACCGGACAAATAACTGGACATCTATCTTTAAATTTATCCTTGTTGGACATCCTTCACGCAATATTTCTCTTTGGTAAAATGTATATTAATATAAAAGAAAATGAAGAATTCGAGCAGATCAAAATGACAACACTGACAAAATATTTTTTGACATAATATGTAACTTGCCAATAGGTAATTCGTAATTGGTCAGGTTGTATAATTATTCCGAATGGTTTGGCATGGTGGTTTTCACGAAGGTTCGATTAGCTTAATAGGTCTTTTGCATGAATTTTTTTACGCGTATGTTCTGGGGAACATCGCGTTATCATTTTGCCTAAATGTCTGTAACGTCTGTAGTCGATTTTTTTTAGAAAATGGTCTCAAACGATTCGGTTTAACTCCCCAATGAAGAATTCGAGGTCAAATTTGATTCTGTCCGGCCGGCAGTCCGTCCGTCCGGCCGTTGCCACGATAACTTGAGAACGGAAAGAGCTAGCGACTTGAAATTTTCAGGGTAGGTGGCGCATCTTAATACGACGGATAATTTCGTTAATGGGCATAATCGGCCCAATGGTTTCCGAGTAATAATTTTGTTTTCAACCAATATAAATCCGATCGAATTGAAAGTTGGTGAATAGTTGTAGAATATAAACCTAAGCACATCAGTGGAATTTTGTGAGAATCGTATCGCTAGAAAATTATTAAAAAATTATCAAGGAATATTTTTGTTGTCACGATAACCTGAGAACGGAAAGAGATAGTGGCTTGAAGATTTCAGGTTAGGTTGTGCATCTGAATGCGACATTTGAGTTTGTTTATAAGCATAATCGGCCAAACGGTTTCAGAGTTATAGCCATCTGAAATTCGGTTTTATTTTGTTCCTCCTTAACTCGAAAAATAGAAAACCGATTTAATTCAAACATGGTAGAATGCCAACGCAAAAATTCTTGCAAAATGTCGTCAGGATAGTATTTGTAGAAAAATTTTAAAAAATCATTGATAATTGAAAAAAAAAATCTATATATCAGTAACTATTCGTCTGAAATTGCTGAAATTTTGCAAGAGCCTTTAGAACATAACTCTACTGCCAAATTTCAAGTTTTATCACGATCGGTTAAATATTGTTGGAGATTCGAGCAGCCTTGTGTGAGTTCAGTAGATGGGTGACCGTTGCCTCGATAACTTTCAAATGAAAGGAGACAGGGACTTTTCAGGGTAGGTTGCGTATCCGAATGGGAGAATTAAGTTAATTTTTGGGCATAATCGGTCTAACGGTTTCCGAGTTATACCTACCTGGAATATTATTTCCTTGATAACTCATAAAATAAAGATTCGATCGAATTGAAGCTTGGTGACTAGTAGTAGAAAATCAACATAAAGAAGTGTTCAAAATTTTGTAAGAACCGTAGCCCTAGAAAATTAAAAAAAAATGACGAAAAAAATTTTTTTTCAAGAACCGTACCACTAGAAAATTAAAAAAAAATCACAAAAAATGATCGAATATACCATGGTAAATTCGAATTAAGAGTGTCCAATACAGGAGAATGGACAACATAATTTACCATGGTAAATTCGATTAAGGGTGTCCAATACAGAAGAATGGACAATAGAACATACGCGAAAAAGCTCCTTCACGTCAGTGCTTGAACCAATTTTTTTTATTATTGGAATCGATTATTATATCCATAAGAATACTGAAAAAGTTCAACGCGGTAAAAAATTTCAGATTTTCTACGAGAAAACGATCATTTAAATTTGATTGCACATATGCCTGTTCAAACGATCGAAACTTGGCGCCCCCGCGTGATGTAACCCGTCATATCTACTCTCACTCTCTTCTCGTGTCCGTTTCACTCTTTATTCCAGTGTAACACAGCACCCTATAAAGGGTTCGTTGTCGGCATTGGCTGTAACAAACAGATGGTACATTTTATTACGTCAGTCGTCATAGCAACGATAGAGAAGCGTTTAACCTCATTTGAATTTGCTTCTTCATTTACCGATTTTCAATACCAAAATATTCAAGTTTCATAAATTATGAAAGTGAATGAGGGCATACATGATGATCTGGTATTGAAGTAGATTCAGAAAAACATAAACATATGGGATTTCATGTTACATGCAAGAGACCTATTGTGGATTTAATTCGAAGATTGAACTGGAAATTGACATAGAATCACACTGATTCGGCAATCAAGAGCTGTGAAAGCTTCGTGAATCCCCCCGTAAGTGTTGGGAATGACATCAATGGATTCTTATGATAGACCTGCATCATAAATTGGAGTTGATAAGTTGTTGTTCAGGTATGTATCACCAATTTTGCCCACCTTGTACAACCGCTCTGTCTGGAGAACAAGAGCGCCAATAAAGAGGCCATACATTTCAAAGTATATTATCAAAATATGAACAATAATAGTACAGTAATCCAACACTAATACAAAACAAACAAAGAAGTATGCTAATCTGATAGATATACAGGGTGAGTCTTTGACCACTGCATTAATTTTAAACAAAGATTCCTCTCATCAAATGAAACACTTTTTTCATTTAACTTTTTTCCAAATTCAGCTCAGGTAAAAAGATACAGGCTGTTGAAATTTTGAAAAAAATCAGTTTTCATTTTGTAGCTTTGACATCCTTTTTTCGAATAAAATGAATGTTGGCGTAAAGTTTCCTATAACTATGATACATATTTTCCAAATATTAGTTATTTTCTACTTCTACTGGTTTTCTAGTTATGGACTCGTGGATTCATAAAACTAAACGAAATTAGCATAAAGAAAGCATATAAAGTTTTTCTTGAGTCATTTCAAGAATAGTCCATCGTTTTAGAACATTATATTATTCCTCATCATTTCTCCTTAAACGCACCGTTTTCGAGATATTCTTCATTGAATGTTTTAAAATGGAAAACTCCAGAAATTTCACTACTTTTATGGATCCGTCCCTGAGCGTTGGAATCCCGAATCAAGCTGTAAACCACGTTACCATGCCTTATTCTCGTCCCCCAACAATGTCGTAGATAATTTATATGCGGGAGTGTATTAGCACATTGTGAAATCTTTAAACGCTTGTAACTTTTTACCTGAGCCGAATCTGGAAAAATGGTAAATGAAAAAAGTGTTTCATTTGATGAGAGGAATCTTTGGTTAAAATTAATGCAGTGGTCAAAGACCCACCCTGTATAATTCACTATGATTTATAGATTTAAAAAATAAGAATAAGTACTTCGGGTAAGATGATATCAGTATCAGATTGTTTCCAATCATAAATAGGCTAATAATACTACCCAAATTGCAGTTTACTCGCCTCACCGGTTGTTGAGGTTTCCTTCGATATCACGTAATTCAAGAATTTTATGGTTCATTTCCGGGTAAGTTCCTTATTTTCAAAGTGAAAAATATCTGTTTTGGTCTTTAAGTAACAAACAATTCTTCACGTTGAAAGATAAACACTCATGTCAATCTGGTGCAAATGGCGACTGCAAAATTACGCCAATACCACTACAAAAATAAAACATTTTCATTACATGACAGATATTCTTGGTGAAACTGAAGCTAATTTTTGTTGGAAAATTGAAAATACAAATTAGAATAGGTAATTTATTTAAAAATCAAATCAAATAAACATATGGTTCTTATACATAGGTAACAATATTAAAATATTATATAAATGCCAATCAAGGTTTTTGTTGTTATGTATCCAACGAATCATTACATGAATAATAATGCAATGCATATTTTCAATTTCAAAAGATATATCGGATATCCATTTTTAGGTGAGTGAAGTTCATATTTCATTATTATGGCATCTTGGTTCAACCTCTAAAATCTTGTTGCTTTTAAAAGTAGTTAAGACTAACAAGTTCTTTTTAATTCGAAATAACTCTTCGAATCTCTGAAAGAAAAATATGAAAATTCGGAAAAAGATTTGCAGGAAGCCCAGATCAACTCTATATAACCGTTCACTGCCAAATCGAATATCCGTCAAGTGAATTGTTCCAAATTATAGTCGCTGCATTACTACCACTTAATCTAGATTACTAACGAATATGTGGAACGGAAATTTTAATTCTAAATTTTTTTTTTTTATGAAATTAGTGTGAGTAATATTTATACTGGAGAGGAGCGGGTTCTTTTACAGGTTCCGATGGATGCACAGCCTTTCCCGTCTTAGTGACGACAGCGTTGAATCCACTATGGCCGTCATCGCTGTATTCAACCTTCCTGATGGTGCCATCAGGCTCAAGAAGGGAGTATTCCCCTTTTACGGCATCGCCGTCCCTTTCTTCGGATTGTTCCTTAATGTCTCCAGTATGACTGTCCTTTACGCCATATTCGAAGTGGTATTTGGGGTAGGACTGAAAAAAATAGCTTGCTATTACAAATTCAAAGCAATATCTGCAGTAAATTTATCTGGAAGATTTTAAAAGGGCAGTGGAAGGATGGAAAAGCCGAGGGGTTCACCAGCTCCTGTCCGCAAGGTTTTCCCACATTTTTTCTCAATGGAATCGATTGAGACCATTCTCATTTAAAAAATTCGAAAATTTTAAATATTTGAGCAAAATGATTGTGCCCTAGTACGAGTGAGCTAAGAGTTGAAAAAGTGGGAAAGCCCTGTGGACAGAAGCTTTGGCGCTCTTGTCCAAACTTTGACAAATCATTTTTCCGAAAGTATTGCTTTCTCAGAGTTGGGAATGATGTTAATGGATTCTTATGATAGAACTGCATAATAAAAGAAATTAAATTAAAAAGTGTCATTCAAAAAAAACAAGATTGCCAAAAATTATTAATCCGAGTATTAGCTTGTTAGAGTTGAAAATGATATCAATGGATTATCATGATGAAATTGCATCTTAAAAAAAATTGAATTTGAAATTTCAATGTAAAAAAAAAATTTTTCTCCTTACTTCGGGCAAATTGATAAACTCTGTTCCGAGAAACAAGAGCGCCAAAAATCACGTTCAACGCGAATTAATCCGTTCTGTATGCAGCGTAATAATTCCCAATGAACTTTCCAATCGCTTTAAAGGATTCTGAACTAACGAGTGCTGTTTTAATGGTCAACCCACCGTTTTTGGCTATATCTGGAAAGTTTGTTTAGGATTCTAGATGCCACAAACGTATTAGGTAGAACATGATAATTTATACCCGGAATGAACTATATGAGAGATCGAATGAATGGTTTTTGTACTTTCAGTTTCATTTCTATTCACGTCCGTATATTATTTCGTCCACAAGGAATTTTTACTTCTTTTTCTCCTCCCTAAAAGAGACACGATCCAGACAAAGCTCAAAGAGTCATCCCAAGTCATCAAGAACAACAGGTAGCATCAGAATGGAAGGACATCATTGAAATTAAATATATTTCTCTATTTCAGTATCGTAACGAGATCATTACATCACTAAGGGCCGGTTTCTGACGCATTCGAATGGAGTTTATCTTCTATTGAATTGGACAGATAAACGGAAGATAAACCACATGTTATATTCCTCAGAAACCGGCCCTAAAAACAGTGCTGTAATGAACTCATTCCCGCATTGTTTCTAGTTATATTTTTCGTTTTGTGGTAGTCAACACTGACATTCGATCCTATCAAATTTCATCACACGACAATTGTCAATATAATATAATCTGGATCTAGTGGAATAATTGTTGAGAGGAAAAGTCTTATTTGAAAAAACAGAAAGGGTACAAGAGATTTTGAATCATTCATGCTATTAGGAAACTTTTTTAAATCTGCATGCACTACGTACAATTCCAATTCCGTTAACTGTCAACTTCTGTAACAGTCCCACCAACGGCCAAGATAGAATACAAAAGTCACTAGGATGTATAATCCGGATTTTTCATTAAATTTCAATAGTATTTTACAAATTTTGGCTGAAATAGAGAAAATATCGTCTAATATTCGTTGCAGAAGGCAATTCCAACACTCATGCGTTCGAAAACTCGCTACTTCGTCACTCGTTTTCGAATTTCGCATTCGTGTTTGAATAGGAGCCCATTTTGCATCATGTTTCAGAATATACTATTATTATATGGCAAAACTTACCGTTGGTTCTTCCTTCACTAATACTGGCTGAGGTTGCTCATATTTCACACTTATACAAGAAATTGTCTTCAAAACAATCAGAGTAAGAAGAATGACCTGCAAAGTGAACGTAGATCTTGAATACATATATTTCCATGCTGAAGAAATAGATTATATTAGATTAGATTATATTACTATTAACTATTATACTGATCCCCCTAGGTTTTTCCCAATCATAAGCTATAAGAGCTGGAGCTAGTAAGGAAGATAATCAGTTGTGTTCTGTTAGAGGCTTTGTTACTGTATCCTTACGCAATCTTAGGCAAATCACTGTGCCCTGGCGATTACCGTGACTAGAAAATGTCTACCTGGCTTGAGGATTGAACTTGGGACCTCCGGCTCCTGAGTCAAACGCTCTACGACGCACTGACAAATAGTCCCGTCAAATTAGACCAAAAAATAGAAGTGAATGAAATCTAAAAAGTGCTCATCGATTCGATAGCTGGAAAAAAATTTACTCGGAGTCAGAGGTAACAAAACGGGTAGATCAGATCATCAGATAATTATCTATAAAAATTATTGAGGTATATTGAGGAAATAACAACGAAACTACAGATGGGATACGTTGCGGGATACTTGTATAAGAAAACTTATACAGGGTGTATAAATTGAGCAGATACACAAAGTTCAAAGAGAAATTTTTTGAGTGATCTTGAAAAAAACTGTTCATATAAATACAGGGTGTTTGATTGTACAGGCTTTAGGTGCAGATGCTGGACATTTTGCTGAGTCTAAATCAGTGTTCGAAATACATATGTCCTAACTATATTCGTTTGAGAGATACAGTGTTTTTTGTATTGTATCAAAAACTTTCAATTGGCTTCACTCTTGAACGCCAGGATGGATCTTTATGGAAATTTCAGGGAATGAGTATAGGCCTATGCCTAATATTCGCTCAAAATGAATTTCTGATAGCGCATGTAAGGACTGAGAAAATTATTTTCTTTATTCCACATCTTGTAAAACACCCTGTACATCAAATTTTCAAGAAGTGAATTTTCTCAGAATCTACAACAAATACGACAGGCCTATTGGCAATAATGGCGCACTTCGCATCAATATTTCATAATCCATTGAATATCTGGAAATTCTGGAATTTTCAATTCATGATAAACACGGACCTGTGTGCCTCCGAATAATGCGTTAACACATATTGAGTTAATTGAATTTCCCAGTCTCATGACTTCAGGAATGTAGTGCATCTTATTTCACCCAATACACAAATTCAGGATTTCGACTTCAGATTACCCAAAAGAGTTTTTCAAAAAAATACTGCTATTTACAAAAAAATGGTTCAATGATAAAAATTCTCATTCTCGAATTATTTATCTTCGAAAACTATTTGTTTTGAATAACTGAAAGAGAAGGAAGCAGAATCAAATATTTCAAAAAAATATTGAACATTGAGGTGCACTCATTATAAAAGGGAATTAAAGGAATGAGACTGTGATTTGTTCTCTAAAATTCCCCAAGGTATTTCTTTTTGACACTTGCTAGCCCTTGTGCTATGTGCTGTAGCTTTCATTAGCCTTCTTTGTGGTCGATTATTTATCTCCTCACAACCTCACATGCAGCTTGAATCTGTAGCCTCAGATTTTATGAACCACTTATCTTCAAAGCTGTTCCTTCATACTTCTATCCGTACTTAATTCGAGTGTTCGGTTGTTTGGCATAAAATTTTCAATTATGCTTACATCTACGTTTCAATTATTCGAAAGAAGAATTTTCAAAGATGAATACTTAATTCGAAAATGAGTTTTTCTATAATTTCTATTTAACAGGTACATAGGTATTCAAATGTGGAATTCCTAAATTCATCTATTGGATGGAATAAGATACAGCACTATAATTAAGTGATGTCACTGAGAATTTCAATTGATTATTATGAATTGAAAATTCCAAATATTCAAAGGTTCATAAAATATTGAAACGAAGTGTGCCATTATTGCCAATAGGCTTTTTTGAAATTGCATTTATTGTAGATTCTGAGAAAAATTTCACTTCTTGAAAATTTGATGTACAGGGTGTTTTACAAGATGTGGAATAAAGAAAATAATTTTCCCAGTCCGAACCAGCGCTATCAACAAGTTATTATGAGCGAATATTAGGCACAGGCCTATACAGGGTGAGTCTTTGACCACTGCATTAATTTTAACCAAAGATTCCTCTCATCAAATGAAACACTTTTTTCATTTACCATTTTTCCAGATTCGACTCAGGTAAAAAGTTACAAGCGTTTAAAGATTTCACAATGTGCTAATACACTCCCGCATATAAATTATCTATGACATTGTTGGCGTGGTGGGCGAGAATAAGGCATGGTAACGTGGTTTACAGCTTGATTCGGGATTCCAACGCTCAGGGACGGATCCATAAAAGTAGTGAAATTTCTGGAGTTTTCCATTTTAAAACATTCAATGAAGAATATCTCGAAAACGGTGCGTTTAAGGAGAAATTATGAGGAATAATATAATGTTCTAAAACGATGGAATATTCTTGAAATGACTCAAGAAAAACTTTATATGCTTTCTTTATGCTAATTTCGTTTAGTTTTATGAATCCACGAGTCCATAATTAGAAAATCAGTAGAAGTAGATAATAACTAATATAAGGAAAATATGTATCATAGTTATAGGAAACTTTACGCCAACATTCATTTTATTCGAAAAAAGGATTTCAAAGCTACAAAATAAAAACTGATTTTTTTTCAAAATTTCAACAGCCTGTATCCTTTTACCTGAGCTGAATCTGGAAAAATGTTAAATGAAAAAAGTGTTTCATTTGATGAGAGGAATCTTTGGTTAAAATTAATGCAGTGGTCAAAGACTCACCCTGTATATACTCATTCCCTGAAACTTCATGAAGATCCATGCAGGCGTTCAAGGGTTATGCCGATGGAAACTCACCAAAATTTCCTACATCTGCACTGAAAGCCAGTATAATAATTCGTGAAATAGCCTGTATAAATCGCTTGAGATATTGAACGAAATTTCGCAAATATTTGCGCGTCGGCATTTCACAACTAATTACCAAGTTTAAATTGTATTGGATCTGTATTTTTTGAATTATTCAGGAAATAACAACAAAATGTTCGATGGGAATAACTCCAAACCGTTCGGCTGATTATGCCCATTAACGAAATTAACCGATATTGGGATGCGCAGCCTACCCGGAAAATTTTTTCATTCGATTACTGGAAGATGTTTTAAGACTTGTGTCACTATGGTTTATTATTTGAGAGAATAATCAACCAAAATCCGATAACTTTGAATAATAAATTAGTATCTATTCAGAAGTGCATACCTTGAACATTTTGGTCGAAGATGGACTAAAACAACTTTTAATCAAATGTGATTTCACTAAACTAAGGAAACGAAAGGATCAGATGCATTTATAAAGAAATTGGAAAACAAGTGGGATAGCATATCCTCCTCATCAGACATATTGAAATTCTCGATATTCTTGTTATCCATCTAGTAGACGTAACCTAGACTATTCTCGATCGTTGTTTTACATGGTACATTTCGTACTAATGCAAGAAATGTCTCTTGTGTCTATATCCAATGGTCCAATTAATGAGGATTTATCGAAATTTGAGTTTCCAAATCAGCGCAATGAGATCATGTCGCTTCCTAATACGTAATAAGTCAATTACTTGATATATTGATAGAAAAAATACTTAGGTAGTTTCCATGTAGTTTGGTTTGTTCTGAAATGGTTCATCGATTAACTAATTATCTATATACTGAAAGCAATATCATCTGCGAATTGCTGCGCAATAATAAGGAAATTCTAGTTCGTTAGTTCTTGTATTTCACTTTCTCTGACAGTGTCAAACAGTAAATTGCGAATATAGCTTGTTTTGATTGTGATTTACTTGAAGACTTCATATTACAATAATAGATACTTCCGCGAGAAAACTGCAATTTACTCTTATTGGATACTTGATCATCACATTCGAATTGATTCACGAAATGTAAAACTTCGCTTGAGGTCAGTTTTAGTCTCAAAAAATGTGGGAAAGCCCTGTGGACAGGAGCTTTGGCACTCTTGTTCAAACTTTGACAAATTATATTTCCGAAAGTATTGGTTTCTCAGAGTTGTGAATGATATAAATGGAATCTAATGATAGAACTGCATCATAAAATAAAATAAATTTAATAAGAATCCATTGATATAATTCCTAACTCGGAGAAACCAATACTTTCGGAGTTATGATTTGTCAAAGTTTGTACAAGAGCGCCAAAGTTCCTGTCCACAGGGCTTTCCCTCTTTTTGGCGCGCTTGTTCCTCGGAACAGAGTGCTTATCAATTGGCCCAAATGTCTGTGTAATTTTGGAATTTTTCGATGAAAATGGTCTTAAACGATTTGGTTCGACACTGATCAAGAATCTGTGGTCGAAATTCATTCTGTCCGGCCGGCCGTAGGCACGATTACGGAATGAGCTAGACAGTTGAAATTTTCAGAGTAGGTTTGGGAGATAAATATCTCAGCTAAGTTCGTTATTGGGCAAAATCGGACAGATGGTTTCGGAGTAACAAAAAAAAATTTTTTTTTTTCATAACAAATTCCAAATTAAATTTGTTTCAATAAGCAGTTTTACCATAAGAATCCATTGATATCATTTTCAACTCTAACAAGCTGATACTTTCGGAGATATGAATTTTCAAAATTTCAAAAATAAATCGTATTTCTATGTTTTCACAGAATGATATAATTATTCTATCTATGGATGGAAATTCATTCTGTCCGGCCGGTCCGGCCAGTCGGCCTGCTGTAGGCACGATAACTCTCGAACGGAATGAGCTAGACAGTTGAAATTTTCAGAGTAGGTTTGGGAGATAAATATCTCAGCTAAGTTCGTTGTTTGGCGAAATCAGACAAATGGTTTCAGAGTAACAAAAACAAATTTTTTTTTACATATCAAATTCCAAATTAAATTTTTTTCAATATGCAGTTTTACCATAAGCATCCATTGATATCATTTTTAACTCTAAAAAGCTAATACTTTCGGCGAAATCATTTTTAAATTTCAATAATAATTCGTATATCTACGTTTTCACATAATGATATAATTATTCTATGTATAAATTGTTATAATGTCAACTTATTTTCCTGAGACATGACATTGTCTAATTCATTTCAACAATCGTAGAATTATGAAAATTATAATATGATATCATACTTATTGTTGGTTGATATTTTCATGCCGATGGTCAATCCATATGATGATGGGAATGGTAATGGTAAGTTAATAATATTGTGTTCAGAATATCTCCAGTAAAAACAGAACTGGAATATTGGTGTATTGGAATATTGGAGTGGATTTGAGGAAAGAATATATATTATCGTTCATCATAGAATTGAGGAATGAATATCTCGGATGAGTTCGTTGTTGGGTAGAATTTGTCTATTGGTTTTGGATTGATAAGTTTTGGTACTCTTGTTGAATTCAAATTCTTCTATGATGTTTGAATTAAATTTCTGCTAAGATGAAGTTCTTTCACAAGAATCCATTGATAATTCCCAACACTGAGAGCCGGTTTCTCAATTGCGAGTTAAGTCGAGGTTGCGAGTTGACGCATGTATTTAGCGATATTCATGAATGCGCAACACTCGGGTTACCCGCGACCTCGGGTTAACTCGCAATTGAGAAACCGGCCCTGAGAAACCAATACTTTCGGAGATATAATTTGTCTGTTTGAACAAGAGTGCCAGAAAGCTCCTGTCCACAGGGCTTGAACCAATTTTTGAATTATTGAGGAAATATTTCGACCGACGTATGGAATTTTGCGACCGACTGATAGACATTTGTAATGACGAGGAACATTTTGCAGCTAAGTATTGCTTTCCGATGAGGCGACTTTTTGTTTAGATTAGATGGAACAGTTATCTGAGATATTTATCTCAAGATATAGGTCAAATGAGAATCCCCTTGGATTCATGAAGCACATACCCAGCATCCACAAAATTTGATTGTTTGGATGGGAATAGTCGAAAATAGGCTTTAAACCCATTTTTGGGCGTATGTTCTAGGGGAACATCGTCCTATCATTTCGTCCAAATGTCTGTAATTTTCGAATTTCGAGCTGAAAATTGGCTAATAGACTAATTCGGACTCCCTGATCACGAATCCGGTGTCAGATCTTAGGGTGCCGTCCGGCCGGCCGGCAGGCCGGCCGGTTGTCCGGCCGTGTGCACGATAACAGGAGCACCGAAGGTCCTATCGACTTCAAACTTTCAGGGTAGGTTTCTGATCAAAATGCGACGGTTAAGTTCGTTAACGGGCAAAATCGGCCGGACGGTTTAGGAGTTATAGACATTTAAAATTTTGAGGTTATTTCCCTGATATTTCAGGAACTAAAGAAGATGTTGAATCGAAACTTTGTAGTCAGTTCGAGGATATAAACGCGCAACTTTTGGCAAAATTCTGTTATGATCGAAATGTTGGTAATTTTTAAAAAAATATTTCTTTTAATTTTTTCGAAAAAAAAATTTTTTTTTCGTGAACTATTCATCAGATTGCAACAAAAACTTGTACTAACGTCAATTGTGGTATTTTGCAACATTGTGCAAAATGTTGGCTCTATACGATTTCAATTTCTGGAGATATAAGACAAAATGTGTCAAATTTCCTGGGTCTCTCTCAGTATTTTCATCGATTATTCTATGAACTCTTTGAATTCCACCGAAAACAAATTCAAAGACATAAACATAAAGAATCAAGTCATAGTTTAGACGTCGAAAGAAGGACGATGTTGATCGACTTGAAAAGGTACCTATTTCAAGAAATGCAATAATGAAATGCTTAATTTTTTTTATGGTCACAGAAAATCGTCACAAAAATCTATTTACCTCATTTGACGGCTGTTTGTCAAATCAATTAATTCCAATGATTGATGTCAGATTTCCTACATACCAAGTTCAAACACATTTTATTATATGGAAAACACTTATTATGATCACGTTCTACAGGAATTGATACTAAATAGAAGCTAGATGAAGATTATTGTAATGGAAAATTTGTGTTCCAGAATAATATTAAGGTATTCAACATGATACTGCTTTTTTCTTTACTGGTCAGTACGGGCCACAAGGAACATGCGCCCAAAAGCTCCTGTCCACAGGGCTTGAACCCATTTTTTTATCCTGTTAAACCGGAAGTACAGTAGTAGGTAACAAAAAATGTGGCATCAGATGCGTCAAGGTGTCTGCAAAGTTTAATTTCAAAGATATTTACTTGGTTCCATACTTTATCTCAACCTGTATTGCCTAAGGTTTCGGGCCAGTCCGACCCTGCATATGAGTCCCAAATTAATAAGCAGGGGTGTAAAATATTTTCTCTCGGGATCACAGGTTAATGTATTACGTTTTGTTTTGCGCATCATGATTCATTATATTTCTTAAAGACCAAATTCTGTTATCCGAATATAGGTTTTCAGTTTTCACCCGGAGAAATAAACAAAAGCGCCAAAAAGAATAGTTTGTTTCATCACTATGGAAAAATGTCGAATAAAATTCGACTTTCGGCAAGAGCCCGGGTAGCTCAGTCGGTAGAGCATTGGACTTTTAATCCAAGGGTCCAGGGTTCAAGTCCCTGCTCGGGCGTGCTTTTTTTCATTTTAAATGATATTTTCCCATTATGTTCATATTTATTTATTTATTTATTACAAACGGTATAGCCAATTCTCCAAAATATACAATATATTACAATTATCAAGAATACTAAGAAAAAATTGGTTCAAGCCCTGTGGACAGGAGCTATTGGGCGCATGTTCATCTTCCTTGTGGCCCGTACTGACCAGTAAAGAAAAAAAGCAGTATCATGTTGAATACCTTAATATTATTGAGATTATTATATAATAATCGATGAAAATACTGAGAGAAACCCAGGAAATTTGACACATTTTGTCTTATATCTCCAGAAATTGAAATCGTATAGAGCCAAAATTTTGCACAATGTTGCAAAATACTACAATTGACGTTAGTACAAGTTTTTGTTGCAATCTGATGAATAGTTCACGAAAAAAAAATTTTTTTTTCGAAAAAATTAAAAGAAATATTTTTTTTGAAGTTACCAACATTTCGATCATAACAGAATTTTGCCAAAAGTTGCGCGTTTATATCCTCGAACTGACTACCAAGTTTCGATTCAACATCTTCTTTAGTTCCTGTAATATCAGGGAAATAACCTCAAAATTTGAAATGTCTATAACTCCTAAACCGTCCGGCCGATTTTGCCCGTTAACGAACTTAACCGTCGCATTTTGATCAGAAACCTACCCTGAAAGTTTGAAGTCGATAGGACCTTCGGTGCTCCTGTTATCGTGCCTACGGCCGGAAGGCCGGCCGGCCGGCCGGCCGGACGGCACCCTAAAATCTGACACCGGATTCGTGATCAGGGAGTCCGAATTAGTCTATTAGCCAATTTTCAGCTCGAAATTCGAAAATTACAGACATTTGGACGAAATGATAGGACGATGTTCCCCTAGAACATACGCCCAAAAATGTTCAAATCTGGAAAAAAAATATCACAGAAAAAAACAAACAAGAACAGTTGACAAGTTCAAATAGCCTCAAAATATCTTTTGAGACTAAAAATAGATATCTGAAATAGGTCTATTTCAGAAGCGTTTGCCCCTCTTATCGCTCGTGCAATAGGATTATTCATGGCATAATTAGTGGGGTTATATTCGATATAAAAGAGATCTCTATATCTAAGGAATACATTATTCGGATTAAGTTTTATCTTAGATACTAAGTATTCACAATCAATGTAGTTATTAAGCAATTTATAAACAAACATAACATCAAAATTATTCCTTCTTATAGATAGTGGTTTCATTGATAAAGACTCGTGTAGATGGTCATAATTTATTGACGTCTTGGGAATACTCATTTTGTAAGCAACCCATCTTAAAAATTTTCAATGCAGGCGTTCAATATTATTTTTGTGTACTTCATAATAGGGAGACCAGACTACAGAAGAATATTCCAATATACTTTGGACATTCGTAAAATAAACAGCTTTTAAGGCAGAGATATTATTAAAATCTTTGAGTTTTCTTTTAATGAATCCTAGGATCCTCATAGCTTTCTGAGTTATAATGAAAATATGCTGACTCAAATTCAGTTGGTGATCGAGCTGTATTCCCAGATCTTTAACAATTAGGCTTGATCTCAGTTTGACATTGTTTAGCCTATAATCGTACTGGATAGGTGACTTAATTCTGTAAAATCTCATTACACTACATTTACCGATATTGAAATGCATTTCATTATCCACACACCACCTTTCAACATTGTTAAGATCTTCTTGCAAAGCAAGACAATCTAGAATACTTCGTATGACCCTAAACAATTTGAGATCGTCAGCGAACAATAGAAATAGACTGCCTCTAATATATTTTCCTATATCATTTATGAAACATAGGAATAGTAGCGTAGAAAGGGGTGAATCTTGACCAACCCCAGAAAGAACGAGAAACTGCTCAGAGAAAACACCATCTCCAAGCTTAACCCTTAAGGTACCATCACGCAAACGATCAGACAACCAGTCCAATAACGGAGGGCCGACGCCGATCCCTTTAAGCTTCTCAACAAGTAACCAATGTGGAACAGTGTCAAAAGCTTTTTGAAAATCGGTATAAATGCTATCTACTTGAAATTTATATGTCATTGCTTTTGAAATGGTGTCTATGTACGAAACAAGATTAGTTGTCACCGATCTTTTGCTAATGAATCCGTGTTGTTCAGATAAAAAATGGGTTCAAGCCCTGTTGACAGGAGCTTTCTGGCACTCTAGTTCAAACAGACAAAATATATCTCAGAAAGTATTGGTTTCTCAGAGTTGGGAATTATATCAATGTATTCTTATGATAGAACTGCATCATAAAGGAAATTCAATTCAAATAATAGTTTATTTATCAAGATTAAATGAGCAATCTGAGAATGAGAACTGCACCATGGAAGAAATCAAATTAAAATAGCTGAACTGAATTTGACTCTCTCTTATAGAACAGGATGAAATGTACGAGTATGAACCCAGATCATATAATAAAGCTTAGATAGAATAATTATAGCATTCTGTGAAAACATAGAAGTACGATTCATTATTGAAATTTAGAAAAATCATATCTCCGAAAGTATTAGCTTGTTGGAGTTGAAAATGATATCGATGGATTTTAATGGTGAAACTGCATCTTAAATAACAAGATCAAATGAGCAATCTGAGAATGAGAACTGCACCATGGAAGAAACCAAATTAAAATAGCTGAAATGAATTTGACTCTCTCTTATAGAACAGGATGAAATGTACGAGTATGAACACAGATCATATAATAAAGCTTAGATAGAATAATTATAGCATTCTGGGAAAACATAGAAGTACGATTCATTATTGAAATTTAGAACTTCATCTTAGCAGAAATTGAATTCAAACATCATAGAAGAATTTAAATTCAACAAGAGTGCCAAAAATTATTAATCCAAAACCAATAGACGAATTCTACCCAACAACGAACTCATCCGAGATATTCATTCCTCAATTCCAGTTTTGTTTTTAGTGGAGATATTCTGAACTCAATATTATTAACTTACCATTACCATTCCCATCATCATATGGATTGACCATCGGCATGAAAATATCAACCAACAAAAACTATGATATTATATTATAATTCTCATATTTATACGATTGCTGGAATGAATGACAATGTTATTAACTTACCATTACCATTCCCATCATCATATGGATTGACCATCGGTATGAAAATATCAACCAACAAAAAGTATGATAATATTATAAATCTCATATTGATACCATTACTGGAATGAATGACAATGAGACAACGTCAAAGTTGACGTTATAACAACACAGATTAACCAGATACGCCACTCCCGGTATTTATGAATGAACTGAGCTGACGCGTAATGTTGACCATGGAATTCTCGGCACCCCCAAATAGTTCCTAGCTCCTAACTATTTGGGGGTGCCAATAAAATCGCAGATATATGATCACGTGACCTATCGGCCAATCGCAACTATGGTAGAGGCAGAACGACGTTCATTCATAAATTTATAACAACAAACGGAAAGGTTAGCTAAAATACTCAGCTTATGCACGAAAATTTGTGACTCAAGTGGGATTAATTTAATCAATTTTATAAAGTGTAATGAAGACGTTTAAGATGCAGTTTGTGGCGTATGTGCAAGAAATAAAAGGAATATGATTATTTGTGAAGTTGAGGTTAAAGTGTTAAAGTTTGTTTAAAGAGCGAGAACGCAGTTCATTTCTTTCTGTCATTCTACTACGTCTTCATGGGTAGTGAATCTGAAGGTCAAACCTACGTGCTTCCCGCCAAATGTCGATTGCACTATCTGGTAATCTGTGATAACAATTCATAGAATAGCCACAGAATAATTCTATCATTGAAATTTTGAAAAATCATATCTCCGAAAGTATTAGTTTGTTAGAGTTAAAAATGATATGAATGGATTCTTATGGTAAAACTCCTTATTGAAAAAAAATTTAATTTGGAATTTGTTCTGTAAAAAAAAAATTTTTTTTTTGTTACTCCGAAACCATCTGTCCGATTTTGCCCAATAACGAACTTAGCCGAGATATTTATCCCCCAAACCTACTCTGAAAATTTCAACTGTCTAGCTCATTCCGTTCGAGAGTTATCGTGCCTACGGCCGGACGGCCGGACCGGCCGGACGGCCGGACGGCCGGACCGGCCGGACAGAATGAATTTCGACCACGGATTCTTGATCAGTGAGTCGAACCAAATCGTTTAAGACCATTTTCATCGAAAAATTCGAAAATTACAGACATTTGGGCAAATTGATAAGCACTCAGTTCCGAGGAACTAGAGCGCCAAAAAATACGCGAAAAGCAGGGTGAAATCTTGATGTTGATTAGCTTCGAAAATTTTAGGAATGTGAGAATACTTCAATACTGGTCTATAATTTTTCACATCTTTTTCATCTCCAGTCTTATGTATAGGAATGATAATAATGTATAGGAATAATAATAGATAACATATGTCTCATGGTGTAACATTCTCAGAGATTATTAATTGGATTGGAACACGCTTGGCCTATGTTTCACGTGGTATATTATGCAATTGACACTCTTCGGAATTTATCGTCCATTCAAAACTTGCCTATTTCAGACAAGTTTTGTAAAATACTGTTCTAATTCAATGAACAATTCGAATTATACATACTAGTGACTTTTGTATTGTATCTTGGCAGTTGGTGTGACTGCTACGAAAGTTGACAGATTACGGAATTTGAATTTGAATCGTACGTAGGGCATGGAGATCAGAGTTAAAACAGTTTCCTAATAGCATGAATGATTCAAAATTAGAAACAAGGAAATCTCTAGTCGGTGCCTTATTCTTTAATGAAAATAAAACTTTACCTCTCAACAGTTATTTCACTATATCCAGATTATATTGACATTGACGTGTATTGAAATTATATAGGATCGAATGTCAGTGCTGACTACCACAAAACGAAAAATATAACTAGAAACAATACGGGAATGAGTTCATTACAGCGCTGTTTTTAGTGATGTAATGAACTCATTACGATACTGACAGAGAGAATAGTATATTCTAAAACAAGTTGCAGAATGGGTTCCTATTCAAACACGAACTCGAAATTCGAAAACGAGTGACGAAGGAGGATTATACATCCTAGTGACTTTTGTATTGTATCTTGGCAGATGGTTTGACTGTTACGAAAGTTGACAGATTACGGAATTTGAATTTGAATCGTACGTATGGCATGGAGATCAGATTTAAAACAGTTTCCTAATAGCATGAATGTTTCAAAATGAGCAAGAAGGAAATCTCTGGTACCTTATTTTTGAATGAAAATAAAACTTTTTCCCTCAACAATCATTTCACTATATCCAGATTATATTATATTGACAATTGACGTGCGTTGAAATTTGATAGGATCGAATGTCAGTGCTGACTACGACAAAACGAAAAATATAACTAGAAACAATGCGGGAATGAGTTCATTACAGCACTGTTTTTAATGCTGCAATGAACTGAATACGATAATGATACCTAAATCAAGAACTCACTACATGATTTAAAAGTTTTATTGCTCGTCAACAGAAAATTTGAGAAACAAAGCATAAAATAACATTCATTTACAAATAAAACAACAATTGATCACAGATAAATATCTTATTACACTCGATGCCTTTCCATTATTCGAAGTGAAAACGTAATTCACTGTCTCTCAAATGAAAAGGGCCACCATATCAGCATAGGAAACACATCAGGATTGGTTCGGTTCATATTCTACTGTTGCTTGAAATCCATTTTCTGAATCAGCTGTATACCGTACTATCCTAACGATGCCATCAGATTGTAACACCCTGTATTCGCCGTGGACTACGTTGCCATCTCTTGATTCTTTGTGGATTTGGGAGTTACCATTTGCTGGATCTTGAACTCCATAAGAGAATGCGTAATCTGGTTTTGCCTGAAAAGAGCATTAAATTTTACTAGTGGTACGATCCTCACAACTAGTTACCATGTTTCAATTCGATTGGATCTGTATCTTTTGAGTTATCGAAAAAACAATAATCCTAATGGGTATAACTCGGAAACAGTTTGGACGATTATACCCAACAACGAACTTAACTGTCCCATTCGGTTGCGCAGCCTACCCTGAATTGCAAGTCGCTATCTCTTTCCGTTCAAAAGTTATCGTGGCAGCGGTCACCCATCCAGCTAATGAACTCACCCAAGCCTGCTCGGGTCTACAACAATATAGATCTCATAGTGTTCAAATTTGGAACTTGGCTGTGAAGTGAGGTTTTGAAGTTTCTCGCAAAATTTCAGCGATATCGGACGCATAGTTACTGAGATATGGAAATTCTTTCAATGATTTTTTAAAAAATTTCTATTATTATTATTATTATTATTATTATTATTATTATTATACTGGTCCTCCTGGGTCTTCCACAAGGAGACCCCTCATAAGCTCTAAGAGCTTGCCCTGATATTATTGATATGATCCTCACGAAATATCGCAAAAATTTGCGCGTTGCCATTCTACATCTAATTCCAATGTTTGAATTGGATCGGATTTGTATTTTTTGAGTTATTGAGGGAATAACAACACAATTTCAAATTGGTATATCTCAAAAACCATTCGGTCGATTATGCCTACTAACAAATTTTGCATTCGGATGCGCAACTTACTTTGAGAATTGCAAGTCGCTTTCTCTTTCTGTTCTCAAGATATCGTGAGAGAAATAATAAGTTTTAATAATTTTTTTTAAATTGTCTGGTTATACGATCTTTTCGTTGGTATTCTACAACTAGTCAGCAAGTTTCAATTCGATCGGATATGTATTGGTTGAAAACAAAATTAGTAGGTACTCGGAAACCGATTTTGCCCATTAACGAACTTGTCCGTCGCATTTGGACGCGGTACCTACCCTATACCTACCTATAATCAATTTATAAAATATTTTCATAACCCAAAAACACTGAAGTAAAATTCGTATCAGTAGCTTACAATGTTTGTCTATATACAGTAGGCTTGTGTCAAGTGTCAAATCCCGAATTTCATTATGAAAAATTGGTTCAGAATTCGAGGACAAATTTGATTCTGTCCGGCCGGCCGTCCGTCGCCACGATAACTTGAGAATGGAATGAGATAGCGACTTGAAATTTTCAGGGTAGGTGGCGCATCCCAATACGACGGACAAGTTTGTTTGTGCAATTATATGTGAATCGCATCACTAGAAAATTTAAAAAAAATTATTAAAAAATATTTTTCATGCCACGATAACCTGACAACGGAAAGAGATAGCAACTTTAAATTTTCAGGTCAGGTTGTGCACCTGAATACAACATTTGAGCTTGGTTATAGGCATAATCGGCCAAACGGTTTTGGAGTTATAACCATCTGAAATTTGGTTGTTATTTCCTCAATAACTCAAAGAATACAAAACCGATTAAATTCAAACATGGTTATTAGTTGTATAATGCCAACGCGAAAATTCTTACAAAATTTCGTGAGGATCGTATTACTAGAAAATATTCAAAAAATTATTGAATATTATTGAAAAAAATTCTATATATCAGTAACTATTCGTCCGACATCGCTAAAATTTTGCGAGAGCCTTCAAAACTCTACCGCCAAGTTCCAAGTTTGAACACGATCGGATATATATTGTTGGAGATTCGAGCAGCCTTGTGTGAGTTTAGTAGATGGATGGGTGACCGATGCCTCGATAACTTTCGAACGAAAGGAGATAGGGACCTGCAAATTTCAGGGTATGTTGCGTATCCTAATGGGAGTGTTAAGTTCGAGTACGGATATAATCGGTCCAACGGTTTCGGAGTTATACCCACCTGGAATATTATTTCCTCGATAACTCAAAAAATATAGATTCGATCGAATTGAAGCTTGTTATCTAGTTGTAGAATATGGACATGAAGACGTGTTTAAAATTTTGTAAGAACCGTACCCCTAAAAAATGTTTTAAAAATTATGAAAAAAAAATTGGTTCAAATTGGTTAAATCGAATTTATCATTGGTAAATTCGATTAAAAGTGTCTAATACAGGAGAATGGACAATAGAATATACGCGCAAAAGCTCCGGACTGCACGTCAGTGCTTGAACGAATTTTAATTAGATTTCGGGTACCCAGTATTGCTCATTTTTCGGTTAATAATTAATTCTATTGCTGTACCTACTTAAAGAATTTTAGCGAAATCTGGAGTATATTTTCTGGGATATAGACCACATTAGTTAGGTTAGGCGGGAAATTTGAATTACGATCCATCCGTGGATCCGAGCACTGAATTCCCCATGCATTTCTTATGGACCTAAAATTTACGCGAATTTCTCGCCTGTTTTTAGATACTTTGGCTAATTTCTTAAGGTTTATTTCGGTTGAAATAGATTCTGTGAACCTTTCTCAACCATCTAGAATCAAGTTTTCATAACAAAATAGTATATTTCCAAAATAATTAATAAATATAAAAGTGTTCACCAAATTCGATTGACGTATGTCTTAGCTCACTCGAAATCTGTCAAAAATAATAACATAACCCTAAATCGGCCTTGTAATGACGCACAACAGAAGTCATCTACGACATACGGTAATCTTTCGAACTACACTGGTTTCAATTTTGATTTAAGAATAAATTGAAGTAGATTTTAATGTGGAAATAACATGAAAACATGCACTAATGATGAAGGTACCCAATACTTGATGTCTCTGTACTAACATTTTCTTTTAAATAGGGTGGTTTCACCTCGAAGTTGAAATTCCTTGTTAAAAAATTTGAATATGGATCTCCCGCCAAGAGAATGATTCTAACCTAACTAATGTGGTCTATTGAGCTTTCCTATGATTTTTTTGATTATTTTACTCTCATGAAATTATGCCGGTACTACAAAGTTATTATCCCAAATTTCAGCGGGATCAGATCTGCAGTTGTGGAAATATTGAGGAAAAAAAATTCAAATGGGTATACAGGGTGGTCCAGATCTTAAGCAAGAAATTTTAACCACGTATTCTACATCAAAAATAAGCCCTAGTTTGTCATATAAACATATGTCGAGAAATGCTTCCTCTCCGAGATACAGGGTGTTAAAATTATTAGAAGTAAAAATGTTTTTTTTCCTTTACTTCGAACATCTTCTTTAAATTCGTATTTGAGTGAGGATATTAAGGCTTATTTATTCGTAATTACACATTTTTTACAAAGATAGTCTTATTATTACGAGTAGCATTATTATATAGCATATCAAATTTTAGCGATTTGCTCATGCATGAGAGTGTTTATTTTTTTTACTCGGAAACGGTGCCTCGTACATCAAAAAGTCAGGAGAATGAATTTGCTACAAATTAAATAAGGATTTCAAGAATAAATTTTATTGTTGAAAAAACCAGTGGCGTATCATTTTTTTGTCCAAATATATTCAGTCTCGATGCAGTACGGATACCACTGGTGAAATAAAAAAAAAATATTTTATTCAAAAAATGAGTCTTGATCTTTAAAACCTCTGTCCCAAATTTCATAAAAAATTTTTAAGAAGTGTAAAAGTTATTAATAAAAAACATTTTTTTTTTATAATTTTAACACCCTGTATCTCGGAGAGAAAGCATTTCTCGACATATATTTATATGACAAACTAGGGCTTATTTTTGACGTAGAATACGTGGTTAAAGTTTCTTGGTTACGATCTGGACCACCCTGTATTTCCGAAATTATTGGGTGGATTTTGCCAATTCATGAACTCGACCGGTCAATTCAGGCCTAAACCTACCATCCAAATTCAAATCTATAAGTTCCTTCTTTCGAAAGTTTTGTTTACTGCCAGAGAACTTACAAAAAAAATTGTATTAGGTACTTACCACATAATCAACTTTTTGGTTCTTAGTTATAACTTCACTTACTTCCCCGCTGACTGGCCCTCGGAATTTATGAAATGAAAAGGTGTCTTCTCCATGAACAAGCAGAATGACAGCTGCTAAGATACTCTGGAATCAAAGCAGATTATTTTGTAGGTACAACGTGGATAAGCTTTATTATGTTGATATCATAACAGTTTTGCCCAGATTTATATTACCTATCTGAAAAGGATTCTTTGATGTTTAATTTGGAAAAAGAATTCATGATTTCTTCTAGAATAGAGCCTGCGTAATTGCAATTAACATATTGGTTTTCAGGTAATGTCTGAAACGTTTCAAAAAACACGTAACTTCAGACAATAAGGCTGGCCTCAAACAGCCGGAATATGTCTCTGAATTCAAATTTTTAATTTATACTCTGAATTCTGGAACCTATCCACTCTTAATCGAATTTACCATGGTAAATTAGATTAAGATTTTCTAATACAGGAGAACAAACAATAGAATTCACCATGGTAAATTCGATTAAGGGTGTCCAATACAGGAAATTGGACAAGAGAACATACATGCAAAAGCTTCTGACTTCACGTCAGTGCTTGAGCCAATTTTTTTTATTTTTCTTATTTTGTACTATTATTGGCCTATCACCCGCCTCCGGCTTGACGTCTATTTCTGGGACACCCTATACATATACAAATAGACAGAATTGGTATATTTTGAATTATAAATCATAAATTATGGTAAGTTTGGTGATCCACAAATTATATTCTTCAAATGGTATCGG
This sequence comes from Halyzia sedecimguttata, assembly GCA_937662695.2. Lineage (NCBI taxonomy): Eukaryota > Metazoa > Arthropoda > Insecta > Coleoptera > Coccinellidae > Halyzia > Halyzia sedecimguttata. The sequence goes on from OW569413.2 coordinate 88,561,687, forward strand.
TGGGACTGGGATCAATATTGTTAAAGAAAAACTATTTTTTCTCTGCCAACGTTTCGAATTTTAATGAATTCATCATCAGGGCTCAAAAATCAGTCTCTCCGAGTAAAACTATTACGATATAACATGAAAACATTGAAAACAGACATTTTAGATACATGTTTACAGGACAAGAACTCAACATCGAGCACGAGACAAACGAATACTCATACTTCATGTTATATCGTAATAGTTTAACTCGGAGAGACTGATTTTTGAGCCCTGATGATGAATTTATTAAAATTCGAAACGTTGGCAAAGAAACAATAGTTTTTCTTTAACAATATTGATCCCAGTCCCACCAATACCATTTGAAGAGTAAATTATAAACCTTCGCTACACACTTCATATTTACTAATATTAATTGGACGCGACGATCCATTAATTAACTCAATTGGCACTTCAAAGAATCAACTAAAATCCAACGGATAATTCGTTTCTCATAAAAATAGATTGACAAACACTCACTGCTAATACGACAATATTTTCCATGTTTCGTCGAGATGTAATCACAGACTGAGACTAACATCGAATATCGATTTATTTATAATACAGAAAAAACTTACACAATTGAAGAATTGCTAAAATTGCATCTCCGGAAACAATCAACTTAGATATGCTCGATTGCTCCAACTTTTGGAGTACCCTAGAAAGAAGTAGCAGTTTTGTGAAACAATAGGAAAAACTGCTCGGTTGACTTTGAGGGAAGATTATCTAACAATGCAAATTAAATTGGCCCAAAAAAAAAACAACAGGCCTAATATCTTCAGATGAATTCTACTAAGGGTCTACATACAAGTTAGGATTTATTGTGATTACATTCCCGGCGGAACAAACGTGCTATTATTTTGCCCATATGTCTGTATTTTCGGAATAACAACAAAGAATCAATGATATAATGTGATGATATAATGGTTTTGCTGAAATAACTTAATGGTAAGTTTGAGTAATGGCCAATGAACTCATGAACGAAATTGATATTCTTCATCAGAGTAAGAATATTATCATTAATTTGTGTTTTCTTTGTATATTATCTTAAGATTAAGTAAACATTCGTATTCATTTTGAATCATGGATTTTTGCGCGTATGTTCTGGGGACATAGTGTTATAGTTTTGCCCAAATGTCTGTAACTTTCGAATTTTTTAACGAAAATGGTCTCAAACGATTTAGTTCGACTCCCCAATGAAGAATTCGAGGTCAAATTTGATTCTGTCCGTCTGGCCGTTGCCACGATAACTTGAGAACGAAAAGAGCTAGCAACTTGAAATTTTCAGGGTGGGTGGCGCATCCCAATACGACGGACAAGTTCGTTAATGGGCATAATCGGCCTAGTGGTTTCCGAGTAATAATTTTGTTTTCAACCAATATAAATCCGATCGAATTGAAACTTGGTGAGTAGTTGTAGAATATAAACCTAAGCACGTTTGTGAAATTTTGTGCGAATCGTATAGCTAGAAAATTTTAAAAAAATTATTAAAAAATATTTTTGTTGTCACGATAACTTGAGAACGGAAAGAGATAGCGGCTTGAAGTTTTCAGGTTAGGATGTGCACCAGAATGCGACATTTCAGTTCGTCTATGAGCATAATCGGGAAAATGGTTTTAGAGTTATAGCCATCTGAAATTTGGTTGTTTTTTGTTCCTCATTAACTCGAAAAATACTAAACCGATTGAATTCAAACATGGTAATTAGTTGTAGAATGCCAACGTGAAAATTCTTGCGAAATTTCGTGAGGATAGTATTTGTAAAAAAATTTTAAAAAATCATTGAAAATTGAAAAAAAAAATTCTATATATCAGTAAGCATTCGTTTGAAATTGCTGAAATTTTGCAAGAGCTTTCATAACCTAACTCTACTGCCAAGTTTCAAGTTTTAACACGATCGGTTGAATATTGTTGGAGATTCGAGCATTCTTGTGTGAGTTCAGTAGATGGGTGACCGTTGCCTCGATAACTTTCGACCGAAAAGAGATAGGGACTTGCAATTTTCAGGGTAGGTTGCGTATCCGAAAAGAAGAGCTGAGTTCATTTTTGGGCATAATCGGTCAAACGGTTTCCGAGATATACCCACCTGGAATATTATTTCCTTGATAACTCAAAAATAGATATTCGGTCGAATTGAAGCTTGGTAACTAGTAGTAGAAAATCACCATAAAGACGTGTTTTAAATTTTGTAAGAACCGTACCCCTAAAAAATTTGAAAAAAATGACGAAAAAAAATTTTAAGAACCACACCCCTAAAAAATTTCAAAAAAATCACGAAAAAAAAATGGTTCAAGCACTGACGTGAAGTCAGAAGCTTTTGCGCGTATGTTCTATTGTCCATTCTCCTGCATTGGACACCCTTAATCGAATTTACCATGGTAAATTATGTTGTCAATTCTCCTGTTTTGGACACTTAATTCGAATTAACCATGGTAAATTCGAATTAAGAGTGTCCAATACAGGAGAATGGACAACATAATTACCAAACGAATGTGGGGCCAATGAATATGTGTAGATCTAATAGTTCCAGTGATGATTCTGATAGATGAATTCAGCTATGCATAGTATGCATAGCATACGTTTTTATAGTATGAGCACTATTAAACCAGACGGGACAACAACATTCAGCAGCAGAAAAAAAACAAGGCTAAGGCTGCCGTTCGAAGAGTAGCTGCGTCAGCACCTCATGAAGTACCAGCTAATTTCTGCAGAATATTTAATTGTTCCAATGGAAGCAAGAAACCTCAGTTTTATTTGGATTCGGACACAAACGCCACTGAAATAGGTAATTTTTCAGGATTTCTAAATCTGCAGATAGATTATTTTCTGTACTTTGGAAATCAGAATGGCGAAATGCAAGAGGAAGTTGCAGGAATATGACACAGATATAAATTGAAAAGAAGAGGTGCGAAAACTGAACCTTGTTGTACACCATTATTAAAATTTTTGAAATTACTACTATTATTATCAACAAAAACACGAAACCTTCTATCTGTCAGCATATTTTCGAGTGAACGAACCATTTTTCAACACTTCAAATGAGTATAAAGTTTTAAAATCAAACCACCTTTCCATACCGTGTCATATGCTGCCGACAAATCCACAAATGCTGTTCCTCTTTTAATTTTATTGAAACATGTTTCGATAAAAGTAGAGGGTAAGAACCTGATCACAACAATTCCTATTTTTCCTGAAGCCCCCCTGGCAATTCTGTAGATCGGCATCTACAGACGATTCAATCCTAAAAAGAATCAATTTTTCTACAATTTTAAAAGGAACACTCAACATACTAATTGGTAGAAAACTGTGAGTATCCCAATTCCCAAGTTCTCACAAGATACCTACAGGCCAACCAATCTTCGTAATAATCGGGTATCCTAATATGTTTTATGATAGAATACATAATTTTTCGTGAATGTTACCCGGGATCACTAAAAAAAAAAAAACACTTTTTAAAATACATTCTATTGGCTATCGATTTCGGCCATAAGCCATCATCAGGCCAGCTGAACACTATGCAGAAATGAACATTCACATATAAAATACAAATAAATATTATCTCCAACATTTTTCTCTATTCTATTTTTCGCTTTAATTATTGTCAAGAGGTTAGAGATATGCAATCTGAACTCACCGTCAGCTATAAAATACAATTTGTCAATATTTTGAAAAACATATATGTATATAACAGGTACAGGCAGAGGGGTAGTAACCTAATTTATGTTGACAATAGATTCTTCATAACCATCCCTCCAAAGTATACAATTAAACTATTTTTGAAAAATGTCTGCATGTCATGAAAGAATTCGACCATAACACAATTCATTTCGAATGAACTCTAATTGGTGTTTAACTTAAGAATATAAACAAATGCTTCAACGCTCAGCCCCAAAATGCAGTTTGAAATGATAAAGTCAGAGTTTAAAAAAATATTCATTTGCGCAATTTTGAAATTTACATGGAATAATTATATTTTCAAAATATTTTTAAATGCAGTTCAACGCCCAAATAGAGCCTATAATCCGCATCTGAACTGAACCCACCACGTCATGTTATATACCAAATTTTTTCTGTAAATGGCGCAGCCAGAACAATTAATTTTCTTCGTAAGCTAACTTCGTAACTCTAAAAACTGGTGGAGTCAATGGTAACCTTTAATCTCGATATTTGTTGGCTGATGGTTGACAATAAAAGCCTGATTTTATGGGTCAACCACAAGAGAATGAAGTAGGACGATTAGATAAATTCACTTAATGATGTGGTTATTACAGCCTAAGCCTATCAATCGGCTATGATAGATGACGGTTTTGAAAAACCAAAAATGAATGCTTTTTATGATGACTACTTCATTCATGCTAATGTGCATCTCTTTTATTGAAAATGTCAGTAAAGTATTTTCTTGAATACTTACCTAAATTTCGGAATCACTACAACAGTTTTGTAACAGCGCCTAAAATTTTCAGTTCACGTTGAAAATTATAGAGCCACTGACGTAGCGTCTGGAGCTTCAACTAGCTCGTTCATTAAATAATGAATATATTTCACTGTCTTGTAACACCATACACAATACTGGAATTTTTCAGAGAAGAGACATTTTTAAAATACTAGTATTTGAATTGCATAATAGTAAACATATAGATATTTCGATTTTGTATTTAAATACTTTGTTTAGATAAGCATTTTGTATATCTTGTTTTTTCAAAATGCAAAACACTTTTTGATAAGCTCTTTTATATTTTTGACAAACTGCAGCAAAACAGAATACAGGGTGTTTGGCAGAACGTTGAACATACGAAAATGGTGGATAGGTGGGGTCATCTGCTATTTACTCAGCCCTAATTTATTTGGCCCTGGCCCCGTGGATATTTTAAATACATTTTTTTTTCTTTCTTCCAGTTTCACCACTATATCTTAACTTCAAAGTGTAATTTTTATTAAAAATGGGTAAAACAGGCAATATTTTAATTTTTTTTTATCTTTAATGTTGGCAGATTCTTATAAAATTATTGCTTTATTCAGATGTTTGCTAGAAAAAAATTATGATTCTTCAAACTTACAGAAAGATGTAAAAATTACTCAAATCTAAACTTCAACTTGGTCAAAAATCAAACAAAAAATGATTGAGGAGTTCCAAATCTAGCAAAATGTCCCTAGTGTGTGGCTTTTCTAATTGTATGTAATTTGCTTTTATAAAAACAAACCTTCAAGAGTTATTCCATAATTTTATCAAGTAGGAAATTTTTGACGAAACTCTACCTTTACTGAAAATGAAATGTTTTGCAAAATTTAATACTGCAAGGTTGGTAAACATTAAATGATCGATTGAAATTATGTAAGTTCTTGAATTAAGTACAAAGAAAATAGCTGTACCAGTTATGTGCGTTAATGAAACAATTGAATAATTTTAAATAATTTATTTAATTAATAATTTCTATCTGCTATGTGTAACCATCCCAAGGGAATAGTGAATGTCAATTTGCACCACTGCTACTTGCAAGCAGTAGATCATTTAATTTTTACCAAACTTGCAGTATTGAATTTTGCATAATATTTCACAGAAAGGTTACACAATAAGGATGTCAATTTTTGTTTTTTTTTATGCAAGTTGAAGTTAAGATTTAAGTATTTTCTACATCTTTGTGTCAGTTTGAGTACTCATAACTTTTTTTCTAGCTAATAGCTGAATAAAACAAAAATTTTATAAGAATCTGCCAACATTAAAGATTAAAAAAAAACAAAAATATTACCTGTTTTACCCATTTGTAACAAAAATTACACTTTAAAGTTGAGAAAGCGGTGAAACTAGAAGAAAGCAAAAAAAAAATCTTAAATATCCAGGGGGCCAGAGCCAAATAAATCAGGGCTGAGTGAGTAGCATATGACCCCACCTATCCACCATTTTCTTATGTTCAACGTTCTGCCGAACACCCTGTTTAACATAGCATGAATATTGCCACTCAATTTCTGCACACGGTATTACAATTTCAAGGGTAAAAAACATACTTATGTTGCTCCCTGTATAATGAACAAGCCTTATTTTTTTTAAAACTACACCCAAGGATAACATTTCAAGACGTAGGGCTACACTTTGGTAAAAAGTGATATCAAAATGGCTCAAATTTTTCTTGTCCTGAACTTATTGTCGGAGTGTATATCGATGAGATATTTTTCATGCGATATCGTGTTAATGTGAACCGCGCCTTGTGTATGTAGGAAATTATTTATCGTAGCGTAGATCCCTTTGACTGGGAATCAGATTCACAGAATCCCTTCGCTTGACGAACGTTCATAATATAATTAATCATAATTGGGATGTATCGCAAGTTTATCATTTTGCATCGGCGCATTTCTGAATTATTCATGATTGTTGTGTCACAATGATATTCGAATAATAGAATGATAACACCATGCATGACTCGAACTGTCCCTTCAGTTGTAGGTAGGCATCTTTACTGTCAATATAGCTACCAGTACCAGTCATAAATAATACAGTGATGTGAAGATCTTCAATCTGTAAGAAACATTATATTGGATCACGTATGTATTTACGAGTACCTATATCTACATAAACTTATACAGGGTAACTCGTGCCCCGTAGTCCAAACGTTAGTTGTAGTTAGGAGACCTCTATACAGATTCAAAACAGGCCACCAAACGTTCTCGATAATTGCTTCTATTTTTGTTTATCATAGTTTTCAAATGCCTATAAATCTAAAAATGCGAGATCTAGGGAACGTGGAGGCCAGTCTCTTGGATTCTTGGGGTACGATTCTCACAAAATTTTACACACGGCTTTATGTCGATATTCTACAACTAGTTACCAAGCTTCAATTTGATCAAGTCTAAATTTTTGAAGTTATCGAGTAAATGATATTCCAGGTTGGTATAACTCCGAAACCGATGGATCGATGCCCAAAAACGAACTTAAGTCTCTAATTGGGATGTGCAACATACCCTGAAAATTGCAAGTCCCTATCTCCTTTCGTTCAAAAGTTATCGAGGCAACGATCACCCATCCAGCTACTGGACTCACACAAAGCCGCTCGGATCCCCAACAATATAGATCCGATCATATTCAAACTTGGAACTTGACAGTAGAGTTAGGCTTTGATAAAAAAAATACATACAAAATAATACATAACCTTTCAAAAGTCCCCTGTCACAAATATACTCCTCTGTAACCGCATGTATATCTTGAAAAAGAATCGCCTCCGCTAGTTTTCGAAGATATTCACTATTGTTCTTAGAAATCCCTTCAATATTTGATTTCAAAAAGGAAAATGTCGTAGCTCATAAGGCCAGGAGGGTCTCTTTCCAAACCAGGTCCGGCCAATCCAAACGATGATTATTCAGAACTTCAGATGTTCGAAGACTACAGGCTACAGGACCCTATAACGTAGGGATCATCTCCCATAGATACATGCTTAACTTTCTATAGTGAATCGGCTCGAAAATTCATGTTATAATTTATAATGTCATCATAACATTCATGGTTTTGAAGATTCTCGCAAAATTTCAGGGATGTCGGACAAATGAATAAAATAACAATCTTATAAATGATTGGTTACTGAAATAACACCCGAAAAAGAAGTGAATCGCTTATTGTTTCATTTCCGAATTTGCCACCTATAACCCAAGGGACAATAAGTAAAATAGAGAAGTAGTTTCGCGAGTTTGAGCATGTAAGGTAGATTAAAAAAGCAGCTGCTAATACACTGTATGAGGATATGACTTTGAAGAAAATCCACATAAATCGAGTAGAGATGCCTCCACAACATTCAATGTCAGCCATACATCGATGTTAAACATATTAAAACAAAATAAAATGCATCCCTATAAAATGATACCTATACCCATGAGCTCTTGGAAGACGATTTTGACAGAACTTATTTTTGTGAACAAATGATGGACATGTTGGATAACAATATTATCCAATTAGTAGACGTTTTGTTTTCTGATGAGTGACTTGTTCTCTCAACGGTCGCTACTGTCTACCGGAAATTACCATTGGATGAGAGAGGAACTCACGCAATTCCCTATAAAGTTAATGTTTGGACAGGAAATGTTCGAAACCATATCATAGGCCCCTTTTTCACAGAGGGCAATTTGAATGACGATAATTATTAAGCACTACTTCAAAATGATGTCGTTCCAACTCTGCCAAATTGATATCCTGATCAAGGAAATACTCAAATTCCACGGAATACGATATGGTTCCAACAGGATGGAGAATCACCACATTTCCAACGCAATGTCCGGCAGTACCTCGACGCAATATTTCCAAATCGGTGGATAGGATGGCGAGGAACGATCGAATGACCAGCGCGATCCCCTGATCTTAACCCATTAGATTTCTTTTTATGAGGATATTTGAATGAGGGTCGATCACTCCTGAGATGTTGAATAAAATGTTGGAAGAAATTTTTACTTCTGCTTAAGATGGTGCCAAGGCCTTCGCGGTGAACACATTGAACATCTACTTCATTAACATTCATATTTTTTTTTCTACATTTTGTATTACATTTCAGTTTTTGATACTGTACCAAATTTCGCTAATACCTTGATTTTATTTTTTTCTAATTTGAATTTTGGAATAAACATGAAAGTGATGTCATTTCTGAATAGTGAATGATGCGACCTTTCAAATGATGTATCACTAGCCCATACTTCCTATTTGAAAAATTGAGGGTTGTACATAACTTTCGAATGGGGTTGAAGGTTGGGTTTGCATTATTACGAAGAAGAATGACAATTTAAAATTTGAATTGACCTGTTTCGGGATTTTGTTCTGTTGAAGAGAAGAATACTGTAAGAGGGTGGACTGTAGATTTTTTTCAAGTAATTTTCTTAGCACAGATATGATGGTTATGAGCCTATAGTTTTCTACTGTGTGATCTACATTATCTTTTGCTATCAGAATGACTGCTCCTGATTTCCAATATTGTGTACCATCATTTAAACGCAATTCGTGCATCTTCATTTTTTGCGAATGAATTCGATTGTTCTCGTTTCCAATTTCTAACTATTCCCCACGATACGTTATCTGATCCTGGCGATTTGAATTTATGTAGAATTTCATAATGTGTCACCTCTTCTATTTTAATGTCTTCTATTTATCTTTTTCATTTAGGTATCGTATTTCCTATCATATCGGTAAGTCTGTTTCAGACAATGTGCAAATAATTTCGTTTTTTATTTCATCCGATTTTAGTTCTTTATTAGCTAGGATCATATAGGTGGATTTTTTTATATCTGGGTATCTAGTTTCTTGATTTGTCGCTAGAAAAATCATTTTCAAACAGAGCATTTCTGCACATTTCAGTTTTCCTCGACGTCATCTTAGAATATTTATATTTCATTCAGTTGAATCACAGCTATAGAATCCATTATAGTCGTCAATGGTAGCAATTCTGAAGACCCATTCAGATAAAGGATATATATATTTTTTTGACAGAGTTTTATATGTGTTAGCAGAGGTTAGTGTAACGGGGTACCATACAATTCGTTGCATGATAGGTACAAGAGCTTAGGGAAAAACCTCTGCAAAAAAACCCTGTCTCCCCGTGAGTGCGGTGATTTGTAACTATTTGTACTATTGTTTGCTGACATTCAACAATATTGATAGGCATTTATTTCTTCAATATGGATTCCTTCCAAAAGTCTCCTCTCACAAATAAACTTCTCTGTAGGCGCATGGGATCTCTTGGAGAAGATACACTAATGATATAGGACATAAAGGTTGCTATGAAAAAAACTCCAGAATACAAATAAAATATGATATATTTCACGATTATCATCGGAGATATTTCTCACACAAATACCTCACAAAAAACCTTATTAGGACGGCAATCAACTATGACTTCTCGATTATAGTAATTGATCCATAATCAAGTATCACCTATGGATTGCATTAATATACAAGATATACTGTTTGTATTGATCTCTTCTGATTCATGCGACAGAAAATTACTAATCTGAACACACATACGTACCTCCCATGGCGTATGAAATTCGAAGCTTCCTGAAAATTCGTAGTTCATAAATATTTATGAATGATAAGGAGCAATTAAAATGCGTATACCTATATCCATCAATTTGCTACTCACGAGTCACGAATGTAGACAAAATTACACATTCCTTTGTCGTTTCAGAAACATTCTGCCTGTGCAAATAAAGTACGAGCACCACGAACTTATGAATGAACATGAAGCCTGCACCTTCATTAAATTTCGTCTCTTGTTCCTTGTTCCGTACGATCCCTTGTTCAGTCTTCAGTGGTTTGTGTCACGATTAATATGTCAGAATCAGAATCAGCGCCATAGAGAAACTGGCAGAGACTGGTATATTTTTGACGGATCGCAGCTAGAATCAAGTAAAATAGAAGACAGCTATTTTAATCAAAAAACAAAGTAATGTGATTATTTACAAACATTCTTGAAAACAACAAAATTTCGAAGGTACACCGACTTCTATATGAGATATTCGTCATAATGAATCCCTTGTGCTCTATTATTCCTTTACAGGTAATTTTGTTATCAATGATAAGATACTTTTGTTTGGAAAATAATTGTATTATTTCAAAACGCAAGCAATACATATTTTCCTGTAATGTTTGAATTGGACTATCTGATTTATATAACATTGAATTATTTTTCTTTTTATTACAGTGAAAATAATAAATTGAAAGTTATGATTTTGAAATGCAGCCCTCTGAGTCCACTTTATGTTACCCTCTATAAACTGTTTGTTAAAGATGGGAAATTCAGTTTGTGATATCGAGATCTGGAAGCACAGTAAATGGAGAATTATTGATAAATTGAGATAGTGAAAAAATTGTCTATAATTTAGTCCACATTCCAAATTATAGTGTTCGTGCCATATTGAGGCTATCTATCATCTGAGGCAACAAATCAAACATCAGTTCTTCAGATATTGCGAATCTAAAGTAAAACATTCAAGTCAATACTAATAGTTAGGTTCTAAATATACGTTATATCAATTACAATGGGTGATAGAAGAATTAATAGATATATTAATAAAATATATGAGATTGCGATTAGGAACCGGAGAAAGAAAAGGACTGGATGGATTCTGAAGCATACTACCTTGAAAAAATGTGTGTTCTCTGTCATACTTATAAGTGTTATACTAATGGTTTTGTATTGGAAACATATAAATACACCTTATTTGGCTCAGTAAGTGATCAATTTTGATATTAATATATGAGTCCTTATTTATACCCCATTTCAGTTTTATTCAAAAGAGCACTCGTCCAGAACCTAATATAAGATGTGGCTTAATGAATGGACCAAGAATACTGAAAGATCATGGCCATAAAACCGAAGCACAACTTAGAAGTTACCCAAAAGTACTTGTATTCGTTGAAACAGCGTTTTCTAAATTAGGCCGTGATATTGCTGAATTATTAGTTCATACTCGCATCAAGTGAGTAATTCATCTGAATTAATTTTACTTGGTTACTTATTTAGATCTATTGGATTATTCTATATTGTTATTCGAATTTTTTTCTTGTAGGTATAAGGTAGAAGTAGCAGGGAAAAGTTTACCAGTATTAACGAACTTAGATAAGGGCCGATATGGAGTTATTGTTTTTGAGAATTTCAGTAAATACTTAGAGATGGATAACTGGAACAGAGAGTTATTGGACAAGTATTGCCGAGAATATCTAGTTGGTATAATAGGGTTTATTCCATCAAATGAAGAGACTTACGTGGGATCTCAGTTGAAAGGGTTTCCACTTTTTATTCACAATAATCTAAGATTAAAAGTAAGTATTCCCCCTTGAGTATACTATTATAAAGAAAATCAATATGAGTTTCAATATGTATGCTCATTTCATACCAATATAATTCTGCCTACATGCGTATTCCGAAATGTGAGTGAAGTGAGAAAAATTTCAGAAGCATGTTCCGAAATTGTTATCTCTCACCGATTTCTTAGAAGATTCTTATATTTCTGTACAGAACACGAAGTAAGAGAACTTAGGTTCTGTACCGAAATATAAGAATCTTCTGGGAAATTGCTGCGATAAACCAATTTCAGTACAAACTTCTGTGATTTTTCTCACTTTGCTCACATTTCGGAATAAACATTTTATGTATGTATTTTTCAAATTTTCGGCTGAAAATGTTCGCGAACGATTACATTCAAGTGCGTAAATTGAATTGGAAGGAAGGTTGTTTTCTGCAAATGCACGAAATTATACCTTTACTGTGAACATCAATTTTTACATGCATATTTGAGTGGCCTAAACATAATATTCAAATTCAATGGTTTAAGATACTATATAAATATATAGTATCTTAAACCTTACTGACTTTTGTGCAAACAGTTTCAATATTATCACATTGACTCTTTTCATAGAATCGATTTCTCCTTTATGTTGTGTAATTTTTGCAGGATGCTGCTCTAAACCCAACATCTCAGATATTGAGATTGACTCGGGCTGGAGAAACAGCTTGGGGCGAGTTGCCAGGAAATGATTGGACTGTATTTCAGGCCAACCATTCCACTTACGAACCATTGGAGTGGGCACATAAAAATGATTACTTCAAACCAACTGAAGGTAGGATCAAGTAATATTGAAACCAAAATAAATTCTCAGCATATCATCTAAGAATCCAAAAACAGATACAACACACTAACCAGATGTTTGACTTTGTGATTTAGTTTTATGGTAGGGTATAATAATAATAATATAATAATATTTATTTCATAAAGAGTATATAGTAATACCAACCACAGCCCTCTATAGAGATAGCCTGGAACACAATCTGACAACGCCGCAATATATCGGCTCTTATAGAGGAATACTTCTTCAATGCAGTAGCGCTGGATATCCTAAATTTCCAATTTAAAACTCTAGTGAACTCATTGAATAGGTTTTCTTGCTTGGAATCTCTGGATGAATAAACAATATGAGACCCTACTTTTTCAATAAATTGAATAACTACATTTCATTCTGCACAATATTGTTGAGATCAAGTTGAAATAGAAACCTAGGTAGTTGTTATTTAATTCATTGTTCAGCAAGAACCAGGAGAAGGTGTAGGGTTAACTATTGGCCAAAAAATTATAAACTTGAATGAAATTCCTAAAATTAAAATATATTCCCAAACATAACTAAATTATATAAGACTAATAAGGTAGGCTAATGAAAATTGTGATAATCATCTTAGAGTTTATCTTGTTTTGGTTCTTACTATAATGGTGAGTTTCTCCTATCTACAAATGTTTCTGTTTATTTTCCATTCGGTGGACAATAACATTGTAATTCGTAGTTTCTACAAAATTTTTAAAAATTAAATTCGCGAAAACAGAACAAAGTGAATTTAGAATGATTTACGAATGTAAACCACAAGTACAAGTCTCTGTGAATTCAGAATATCAATTCAATGCAAAAGAGAGTAAATTCACATAAAATTATTTTTTGATCTGAACTGTGTAAAAATGTTGATAAATCAGATTGATAAATTCCCAATCTGAATCCCCAGTACTTATATTTCTGTAGTGGGAAAGCAGATTAGTAAGTTGAGACCATCTGCTCAGGGTAAGATCGAAAGGAAGAATCCATTTCAAATCACTGCAGGAAATCTCAACATTCTTAATGAATAATATAAGATGAATTATTGATTTCAACTGAAGCATCTACAGATGCAGACTTTTGGAAATTGAATACATATATAAAAATAAATAGATTCTTTGAGCTTCTTGATCTCCCATCCAGATGTATCAATTTTTGTTGAGAAATTATTAGAAATGTCATCAAAATGTTTTATAAAATCGGAAGAAAAGAAAGTTCTATTTCACTCATATTTCTAGACCATCTTGTTGTCTATAGTCTCAACTGAAATGTACTCATCTCCAAGTAGAAATAATCCAAAGGAAATTTCACTATTTACACACTGCAGTTTAATCACAGAACATATAAATATCTGACCATATTTATCACTGCATTGCATTAATTCACATTTGACATCGTTATACACAAAAATACCACGAAATGCCCGCGAAAAACAATAATGATTAACTCTAAAATCACAAGTAATCGTCCATTCACAATAACAAACGTTCGTCTGAATCGCCTGTCGTACGACTCATAGCGGTGTTGCCATTTTATCATCTTCCAGGCTAGTAGATGTAGTGGGCAGTGCACCAACTATATCCTAACTCCAACTTCAAAACAAAGCAAACAGCAATACATACAAAAGCATAATCGCTTTTGTGTGAGACCTTATACTAGAAAAATACAAATATACGAAGAAAAAAAAAGAAGTGCATGTGTTAAATCAAAAAACGAAAAAAATCCTGATCACCATGTAATATGCAAAATCTAATTGTCTACCTACATTGAATGGTCAAATCCTAAACTAAATTAATTGAAATTTATATTACAAATAGCCAATTTTACGCCAAATAAAAATAAAAAACAACTGAAAGATATCCACATAACACTCCGCATGCTACACTCAACAGCAATGGTCAATTCATTCTATTCAGAAAAATATGCATCTGCCGTATTCAATTATCCATAATTTGATAATAATATTTATTGTTATTATATAAGGCTATTTGGGAAGGCATGTGGGCGGATACCAGAAATGTCAATGTGGTTATTAGACTGATTCAAAAAAATCGACTATTTTTTTTTCTTAAATATATCGAAAATATTGTTGGAAATGATGAAAAAAAAATCCTGTGAAAGTTACAGCCCTTAATATTAATATTAAGATGTCCCGCATGATAAATTTCAATTTCTTGTATGATTAACATAGGAAAGCTTGTTTTTTTGAGTTTAGAATTTTATAACTCTTTAATCGTTTATCAAAAAAGCTAGAAATCAAGAAAATGATTTATCATTTTCTTGTGTAAAATTGAACGCTCTAAAAAAAGCAATCTTAGAATTTTTCGATAAACCGACGCGTTTTGAAGTTATTCAACTTTAAAATATAATTTATAATATTTTCTCATTTTTTTCCAATTTTTTGACGAAACTATCTGTTAAACCAAAAGAAATATAAAATACAAAAAATTTGTAAAATTTGACAAAATTTTTTGATAAACTTGATAGTTTCGTCAAAAAATTGGAAAAAAATGAGAAAATATTATGAATTATATTTTAAAGTTGAATAACTTCAAAACGCGTCGGTTTATCGAAAAATTCTAAGATAGCTTTTTTGTAGAGCGTTCAATTTTACACAAGAAAATGATTTAGTCTAGCTTTTTTGATTAACGATTAAAGAGTTATAAAATTCTAAACTCAAAAAAACAAGCTTTCCCATGTTAATCATACGGGAAATTGAAATTTATCATGCGGGACATCTTAATATTAATATTAAGGGCTGTAACTTTCACAGGATTTTTTTTTCATCATTTCCAACAATATTTTCGATATATTTAAGAAGAAAAAAAAATAGTCGATTTTTTTGAATCAGTCTAGTGGTTATACACCTCAGTAGTAAGCCCCATTGGCATCTGCGCTGATGAGGCAACATCACAAATAGGCTGACATTTATTTTCATCTCATAGACGCGTGTACTGCAGTGTTGATTATGAAATGTGTATAATTTCTACTCGAAAAGTTTTTCTTCATTTCAGGAGAGATTAGAACTCCTCTCACCACCGTCCTGCAAGATCATGGCCTTTTTGACAATATCCAGAGAGTTATTTTCGGTTCAGGGTTGAAATTCTGGCTTCATAGGCTGCTATTTCTAGACTCCTTAAGTTATTTAAGCCACGGTCAGCTGAGCTTGTCTTTAGATAGAATGTTCTTGGTAGACATAGACGACATCTTTGTGGGTGAAGTGGGCACACGGTTAAGAGCCGACGATGTCAAGGCTCTAATAGATACCCAATCGAGGATTCAGGCTATGGTTCCAGGATTCAAATTTAATCTTGGTTTTTCTGGGAAGTATTTTCATCATGGAAATTCGGAGGAAGATGAAGGGGACGATGTAATCTTGGAAAATATCGATAAGTTTATGTGGTTTTCTCATATGTGGAATCACCTGCAACCCCATTTGTATGATAATCTGACTCTTCTCATGGAGGATATGATGCTGAACAAGAACTTTGCAAAGCAAAAACGTAAGTGATATGAACAGTTATTTATTCATTAAGTGAACAGGAAGAACACATATACTCCATTCACTTTTATAAAGTCTCCCGGTTGGCCATGATTTAGGTCTATCACGTTTTTGTAACTAAAACACAGGCAGGTTGGCACTGCTGAAATACTACTACTCTCAACATAATCATAACATAATCTTCAATCTTAGACAAGATATTATCGCAGACCATTATCTTCGAATAATAAAGAACTCTTCTCTTTGAAATTGGAAAAGCCTAAAGTTGTTTTGAGGAAGCAGAAGTGCTATACAGAACTGAAATCTGCAATAGGAAAACTTCATTCTGACATGTTGAACTCTCGAATGAAATAACTTAGTTTCCTATCATTATATTTTATTGAGGTATAAGAATGACTCAGGTTTCGTAGAACAACTACATTTTGAAAATGGTGTATTTCAAGTTGTGCAACAAGGTATTTATATGTCTTCTTGAAAAAAGTGGGGAATTCCATAGGTACTTCTGTTCGTTTAGAAGTTTTCCTGCTGGGTTATTCATGAACTATCACAAAGTAACGGACTAATCTACCCATTACTTTTCAATAAAATTATTGTATTCTATATTATTATACTGATCCTCCAAAGTCTTCCCCAAGGGGACCCCTCATAAACTCTGGAACTCTGAGCGAGTAAGGAGAACCAGTTGTGTTCTGTGTAGGCTTTGTTACTGTGTCGTTACGCCACCTTAGGCACAGCCCTGTTGATTTTTGACCCAACAGTGAATATTGGTGATTACCGCAACTAGAAAATGTCTTTCTCTATTTCAGTATCGTAATGAGTCCATTCCAGCACTGAAAACAGTGCTGGAATGAACTCATTCCCGCATTGTTTCTAGTTTTATTTTTGGCACTCTAGTTCCTCGGAACTGAGTGCTTATCAATTTGCCCAAATGTCTGTAATTTTCGATGAAAATGGTCTGAAACGATTTGGTTCGACTCACTGATCAAGAATCCGTGGTCGAAATTCATTCTGTCCGGCCGTCCGGCCGGTCCGGCCGTAGGCACGATAACTCTCGAACGGAATGAGCTAGACAGTTGAAATTTTCAGAGTAGGTTTGGGAGATAAATATCTCGGCTAAGTTCGTTATTGGGCAAAATCGGACATATGGTTTCGGAGTAACAAAAAAAAAATTTTTTTTTACAAGGCAAATTCCAAATAAAATTTTTTTCAATAAGCTGATTTACCATAAGAATCCAATGATATCTTTTTTAACTCTAACAAGCTAATACTTTCGGAGATATGATTTTTCAAAATTCAATAATAAATCGTATTTCAACGTTGTCACAGAATTATATTATTCTATGTATAAATTGTCATAATGTCAAATGATGTTCCTGAGACATGACATTATCTAATCAATCGAAGAATTGTGAGTGAAGTGAGAAAAATCTCAGTTGTTTGCTCCGAAATTAGGTTTTCTCAGAAAATTCTTACATTTCGGAACGGAACATGAAGTAAGAGATCTGAGAGTAGTGAGACTGCTTTTCATCCATAGACATAGATATAACTCTCGAACGGAATGAGGTAGGTAGTTGAAATTTTCAGAGTAGTTTAGGGAGATGAATATCTCGGTTAAGTTCGTTATTGGGCAAAATTGGCCAGATTTAATTTGATTTCTTCCATGGTGCAGTTCTCATTCTCATGATTGCTCATTTAATCTCGATAAATAAACTATTATTTAAATTGAATTTCCTTTATGATGCAGTTCTATCATATGAATACATTGATATAATTCCCAACTCTGAGCAACCAATACTTTCGGAGATATAATTTGTCTGTTTGAACTAGAGCGCCAGAAAGCTCCTGTCCACAGGGCTTGAACCCATTTTTCGTTTTGTGGTAGTCAGCACTGACATTCGATCCTATCAAATTTCAACACACGTCAATTGACAATACAATATAATCTGGATATAGGGAAATAGTTGTTGAGGAAATGCTTTATTTTCATTAAAAAATATGATACTAGAGATTTCCTTTTGCTAATTTTGAATCATTCATGCTATTAGGAAACTGTTTTAAATCTGATCTCCATGCCCTACGTACGTTTCAAATTCAAATTCCGTAATCTGTCAACTTTCTTAACAGGTACACCAACTACCAAGATACAAAAGTCACTAGGATGTATAATCCAAATTTTTCATCAAATTTCAACAGTATTTCACAAAACTTGCCTGAAATAGAGAAAATATCGTCTAATACTCGTTGCAGAAGGCAATTCCAACACTCATGCGTTCGAAAACTCGCTCCTTCATCGCACGTTTTCGAATTTCGCATTCGTGTTTTAATAGGAGCCCATTCTGCAACTTGTTTCAGAATAGGCTATTCCTAGCCTCGGGATTGAACTTGGGGCTTTCCCTCGCAAGTCAATCGCTCTACCCCTGAGCCAACCGCACTACTTGATTCTTGATTTCCATACAAGAAAATAGCATAATCGAATATTCCAACCAGTTTATATACCTGAATTATTTCTAGTAACAACAGAGGAAATTTTTTCTTCTACAGTTGCCAGGACTGTGGAATTATTGAGTTCACATAATATCTTCTCAAATTCATTATTTTTAAAGTAAATTCACATTGTGAAAATACGTAATTACTACGACTTCTTTGTAGAGAGGACAACGTTGTGTAGTTATCTGACAGGAAAATGAATATAACCTAACATTTTCAAAATATACAGGGTGAAATGTGTCAAATTTTCATGGCCTACCGGGAGACTTTATAAAAGTGAATGGAGTATAAGTAAATTAATTCTCTCACAATAAGTTTCCTGCTTGAACTTGAAGCTCAAACCAAAGCATAATCCCAAATATACTCCATTCACTTTTATAAAGCCTCCCGGTTGGTCATGTAATTTTGACACATTTCACAGTGTATATTTTGAAAATGTTAGGTTATGCTCATTTTCCTGTCAGATGACTACGCAACGTTGTACTCTTTACATAAAAGTCGTAGTAAAAATGTATATTTTTGACAATGTGAATTTTCTTGGTAAAAATAATTCATTTGAGAAGATTATGTGATTTCAACAATTCAAAAGACCAGGCGACTATCGAAGAAAATTTTTCATCTGTTGTTATTATGGAAATATTTCACGTATATAAACTAGTTGGAAGATTCAGTTATGCTATTGTCTTGTACGGAAATCAAGAATCAAGTTGAAATTTTAATGAAAAATAATGGATATAGTAGTCCGTTACTTTGTGATAGTTCATTTGGAAAAATAATAAAAGTACCTGAATAACCTGACAGGAAAACTTCCAAACAAACAGACGTACCTATGGAATTCCCCACTTTTCGAAATTCTCAAGAGAGAAGCCTACAGAAGATGTTTAAATACCTTGTTGCACAACTTATATATACCATTCGAGAGTTCAACATGTCCTAAGACAGAATGAAGTTTTCCTATTGCAGATTTCAGTTCTGTAAAGCACTTCCTGATACTTTGTCTCGGCTTCTTCAAAATTGCTTTCGGCATTTTCAATTTCAAAGCGAAGAGTTCTTTATTATTCGAAGATAATGATCTGTGATAATCTTGTCTTAGATGGAATATTATGTTGTTTGATGAGAGTAGAAAAGTAGAAATTGGCAACTTCTCAGAGAATTGTTTTGACATTGACGATATTTCAGGAGTGCCAACCTGCCTTAGTTTTAGTTACAAAATGTGATAGACCTAAATCATGGCCAACCGGGAGACTTCATAAAAGTGAATGGAGTATACATATGAAATTCCATTAAAGTCAATTGACAATACAATAAAAATAAAATTCTTTTAGTGAAATGAACACAATATAAGAAAGCTTTTTAACCCAACAGTACCGTTCACTTATAATTATGTTTAAATTGGTAGGAATTCCTGTGGATTCTGGATATTCTGTCGCACCTCATCATTCAGGTGTATATCCTGTTCATGAAATTTTGTACACGGCTTGGAAGAAAGTATGGAATATCAGAGTGACTTCAACTGAAGAGTATCCTCACTTAAGGCCAGCTAGGTAAAAGATTCATCACAAGGTTTCGACAGTATACCAATGAATTATTTGATTTATTTTTTATAGACTGAGAAGAGGGTTAATTCATAGAAACATTATGGTACTTCCAAGACAAACATGTGGCCTCTTCACTCATACTATGATGATTGATAAATATCCTGGTGGTCGAATGAAGCTAGATGAGTCCATACAAGGGGGGGAATTGTTTCAAACCATTGTTTATAATCCAGTAAGTTGTAAAACCAATAATAGTAAATTTTTAATTATTTATTTTTAAGATTTTTCCGTATTTCCGAAAAATAAATTGAGAGTGGTAAAAAAAGCTGGCATCGTTGCTAGGACAGTAAAGAAATTTCGTAACTGCGTCGTATTCAAGATACAATAAAAAAGGGGGAAAGTCCTGTGGCAGGAGCTTTGGCGCTCTTGCTCAATTTTTGACAAACCATATCTCCGAAAGTGTTTTTCAGAGTTGGGAATGATACCAATGGATTCTTATGATAGAACTGCACCATAAAAGAAATTAAATTCAAATAATCGTTTATTTATCAAGATTAAATGAGCAATCTGCAATGATTTAACCTTGTGGAATGGGTTGTTGCAACTTACACTCGGTGCATAGTTTTCACAACTCGAAATACCTAAGGAAAGTATCATCGAAATGTCTAGAGCAAGGCTGCAGACAATCATAGCAGATTGTCCATTTATTCCTGATATTTGAATAGGTATAGGCTGACGAACAAATTATTTTAATAGTTCAAAATATATTAATAAAATACTATCCTCTTTTCATAATTTAATAGTTCATACCACTAACACATAAATTCTGTATTATGAACCTTAACTCAAGAAAGAATATTCGAAACACAAATGTATATCATTATTTCAGAATTACTTTGCTAGCAACATTATGAAAATACTGTATATGGGAACATGTCTCACTACTTAACGAAGTAAAAGGTAATATTAACCTCGGTGGTCAACGAACAGTAATTTCTTTTGGTGATTCCATTATGTTGTTCTTTCCTATTGCCTTCATAAACTACATCATTACAATGATCCAATTCTAAATCTTCTGAAACATCATCCCCTATATTTGCACATAAATTATTCAATATGCAAAAAGTCAATATTATTTTTGGTATCAAAACAGTCTCGTATATATTCACAAATTCAAGATGCAGAACCTTGTTTTTCAACACAAAATATTTTCGAAGTACGAATTATATAAACAAATCAGAACAGAAACAAGAGCGCCAATAAATGTGACGTCCCTCATGAGTAGATAAGATGGCATGAATGAACAGTGAACACAGATAGAACACAGACATATAGAATTCGCATTCTGTGAAAACATAGAAATACGATGTATTATTGAAATTTTCAAAAATCATATCTCCGATAGTACTAGCTTGTAAGAGTTGAAAATGACATCAATGGATTCCTATGATGGAATTGCATCTTGAAAAAAATTGTATTCAAATGTTTTAATGTAAAAAAAAATTTTTTTTTTCGTTACTCCGAAACCATCAGGCCGATTTTGTCCGATGGTAATGAACTTACCTGAGATATTTATCTCCCAAACCTACTCTGAAAATTTCAACTGTCTAGCTCATTCCGATCGTGAGTTATCGTGTCTACGGCCGGACAGAATGAATTCTCACCACGGATTCTTGATCAGTGAGTCAAACCAAATCGTTTAAGACCATTTTCAGCCAAAAATTCTAAAATTACAGGCCTTTGGGCAAATGTATAAGCACTCTGTCCCGAGGAACAAGAGCGCCAAAAACATTTCATACACGTTTTTTACGATTAAGTAGAAAGTACTGCCAACATTGTAATGAAATTTCGTATTTTCTTCTTGTGATGCTTTATTTAATTAATAACTTTAGTATTTTTTTTATGTTTCTTCTTCATGTAGTTTCGACAGTTGAACATTTTTCAGAGCTTATATTATTGACTTGAGTTTATAGAATTATTCTCAACTCTTTCTGTATGAATAACAATAATTCTGGTTGAAAAATCAGAAATTTGGGCAAAATGATAGCGATGGTGCAAAAAGGGATAATAATTTTGAAGTAAAGTCAATCAATCAGAACATCTGTACTGAATCGATCAAGTCATTCGAATGTAGCAACAAAAATTCTATTTATTTTCAGATAAATATTTTCATGACCCACATGTCCAACTACGGTAATGATAGACTTGGATTATACACATTTGAATCTGTGATAAAATTCATTCGGTGCTGGACAAACATACATCTTACCTCAGCACCTCCACTGCAAATTGCCGAAGCCTACTTCAAATTATATCCTGGAGAGGTGGATCCTATTTGGGGGGTATGTGTGAATTCATCATCTATTCTTAAGAGGTATAAAGTGAACCCATCTCTTTTACTTACAGAATCCTTGTTTGGATACGAGGCATCAGAAGATATGGTCGAAAAATAAATCCTGTGATTCTTTACCGAAATTTCTAGTGATAGGACCTCAGAAAACCGGGACAACTGCTCTATATACTTTCCTCTCTCTGCATCCAGCTATCGCCAGTAATACTCCAAGTACTGATACTTTTGAGGAAATACAGTTTTTCAATGCTCACAACTATCTGAGGGGCTTGGATTGGTAAGATATTTGGCTAAAACTGTGGTTAATCTCTCGTATTGTTCGTATGATATATTTATTCATAAGAATGTTTTGACTCTATAGGTACATGAACTTCTTCCCAGTTGATGTCAATTCAACCACTAGGTATTATTTCGAAAAAAGTGCCACCTACTTTGATGGAGAATTGGTTCCTAGACGAGTGCATGCACTTCTACCTTATGCAAAGTTGATCACCATACTTATATCGCCTGCAAAGCGGGCATATTCTTGGTATCAACACATCAAAACTCACGGTGATCCTTCGGCCAATAACTATACCTTCAATCAAGTGATTACGGCGTCCGATACCGCTCCCAAACCTCTTAGAGATCTGAGAAATAGATGTCTGAACCCTGGAAAGTATGCGCAACATTTGGAGAGATGGCTCACTTATTTTGCGCCTCAGAATTTGCATATTATAGATGGGGAAGTGCTGAAGTCAAATCCTGTAGAAGTGATGAATGAGATGCAGAAGTTCTTGAAGATCGCACCTTTTATGAACTATACGGAACATCTGAGGTAAGATAATAAAAACGTCTAACAAGTAGAATCAGAATTGGATCTTGTGTGATATACCGCCGTATTCACAAAGCATTCACAAAGCATTCAATCTCCGTCCTAACTGAGGTCCTCAGTTAGGGATAAATTAGAATCGCAACCTCAGTTAACATGAAACAGGCCTGTTTCACCACCGTTAAATATGTTAACTGAGGTTGCGATTCATATTTATCCTTAACTAAGGACCTCAGTTAGGACTTAACGGAGATTGAATGCTTTGTGAATACGGCGGATTTTCTTAGTGTAACAGGCTATCAAAGTAGAACAAATCAAATATATATTAAGATAAAATTGACCTGGCTTGCCTTCTATTACTCAAGCGTGCCATGAAAACTCACACTTCTCCGCACAAAAGAATTCAGTCATTATTTCTTAACTTAGTGTTAGACCTAAATACTTATATTCCATCACATATTTGATTTTGGCACTATTTATAGTAAAATTTATATCACAGGTTGCTTTGTTTTTATTTTTGAACAACATCAAACATACACACTGTTTGATCTAGATTAAAACTCAGTTTGTTGTAACACAGCGATTCATAGTAGAACTCAAGATCACAGTTAACATCATATTCAAGTTGTTTCAAATCATTTGAGGAAAACACCAGTGCAGTATCGTCCGGAAACATGAAGTAGCTTGATTAAAGATTCACGTATTCCATACATCAAATACTGCAGTGGACCCAACACTGACCCCTGTGCCACACCCATAACTTCATCTTCACTATTATGACCATTCGCTCATGTGTAGTGTTTCCTATTCATTGTATAAGAATTTAAAAGTTGGAGGGACACACCCCAAAAACCCATATTTTCCAATTTATCCAGCAGTTATCCGATATCAACTGTATCAAATGACTTCTGCAAGTCAACAAACATCGCCTCGGTGGTCCTCGGTGTTCATGTGGACGCTGCACTCACATGGAGTTCACACATTGACAACCTCCTTACCAGGCTCAGCCGAAATATTTTTGCCCTGAGAACGTTGTCCTTCTCCCTAACATCAGATGGCCTGGTTGAATCTCATTTGAGATATGGTATTTTGCTGTGGGAGGGGGCAGCGCGCACCGTGAGGCCGTTTTACTTACTGGTGGGCTGAAGAATCTGACAATGAATAAGTTCAAAACGAGAATAAGAATGATGTTGGCAGTTGAGGCATTTTATTCAATTGGCGAATTTTACAATTTCAGATCCGTTCGACTTCCGATTTCGCCGGAAATGATAACAATTTTCGTTTTTTGGCGCTCTAGTTCCTCGGAACTGAGTGCTTATCAATTTGCCCAAATGTCTGTAATTTTCGAATTTTTCGATGAAAATGGTCGATTTGGTTCGACTCACTGATCAAGAATCCGTGGTCAAAATTCATTCTGTCCGGCCGGCCGGCCGTAGGCACGATTACTCTCGAACGGAATGAGCTAGACCAGTTGAAATTTTCAGAGTAGGTTTGGGAGATAAATATCTCGGTTAAGTTCGTTATTGGGCGAAATCGGACAGATGGTTTCGGAGTAATAAAAAAAAATTTTTACCTAACAAATTCCGAATTAAATTTTTTTCAATATGCAGTTTTACCATAAGAATCCATTGATATCATTTTTAACTCTAACAAGCTAATACTTTCGGAGATATGATTTTTCAAAATTTCAATATAAATTGTATTTCTATGTTTTCACAGAATGATATAATTATTCTGTGGGTATTCTAAGAATTGTTATAATGTCAACTTATTTTCCTGAGACATGACGTTGTCTAATTCATTCATTCCAGCAATCGTAGAAATATGAGAATTATAATATATGTATTATACTTTTTGTTGGTTGATATTTTCATGCCGATGGTCAATCCATATGATGATGGGAATGGTAATGGTAAGTTAATAATATTGAGTTCAGAATATCACCACTAAAAACAAAACTGGAATATTGGTGTATTGGAGTGGATTTGAGGAAAGATATATATTATCGTTCATCATAGAATTGAGGAATGAATATCTAGGATGAGTTCGTTGTTGGATAGAATTCGTCTATTGGTTTTGGATTGATGATTTTTGACACTCTTGTTGAATTTAAATTCTTCTATGATGTTTAAATTCAATTTCTGCTAAGATGAAGTTCTTTCATAAGAATCCATTGACATAATTCCCAACTCTGAGGGTATGTTTCACCACTTGCTGATAAAGTCCCGGATAAGCTATGCAGAACTTATCCAACTGATAACCCTAAAAATTGTGTTTCACACGTGTCGGATAGGTTAAACTAGCTGATAAACTCCCGGATAATTTAACACCTAGATGAAGCGGCCATTATATTTTTATTCGTTGGATAACCCAACTTCAATCATGACAGGCGTCATTCATAAGCGCAATGACATTTTATCGAGTGTATTTTGACAGGCGAAGATGTCAGTCTTTCTTGAACTGTTTTTGGAGAAGCAGCATTTTAATATTTTTATTTGTGTGAACATGGATCTTTTCGAGTTTTTAGAGGACGAGTTTGACGATTTCCTTGCACGTATCTCACGTCCACGAAAACGTCGTGAAATTAAAACCTGAGTTGATCAATTTGCTGAATACGACGAGGAAGAATTTAGGTCTAGGTTTCGACCATCAAAGTTAGCAGTTGACTATGTAATATCTTTTATAGAATACGACATAAAAACAAGAACCGAACAATATCTAACCTAACCTCCTAAATTATTTACAAAACGTTCTGATTATATGCAACAATCATGACAGAGACAAACACACCTCCCATTAAATTGTCGGATAGCTATCTAGTAGATATTTTATCCGGGACCCGCGTGGTGAAACCGAAAATAATTATCCGACAGATTTATCCAGCAGATATTTTATCCGCTGGATTCATATCCGGGACTTTATCAGCAAGTGGTGAAACAGGCCCTGAGAAACCAATACTGTCGGAGATATAATTTGTCTGTTTTTAACTCCTACAAGCTTATACTTTCGGAGATATGATTTTTCGAAATTTCAATAATGAATCGTACTTCTATGTTTTCACAGAATGCTATAATTATTCTATCTAAGCTTTATTATATGCTCTGTGTTCATACTTGTACATGTCATCCTGTTCTATAAGAGAGAGTCAGATTCATTTCAGCTATTTTAATTTGATTTCTTCCATGGTGCAGTTCTCATTCTCAGATTGCTCATTTAATCTTGATAAATATACTATTATTTGAATTGAATTTCCTTTATGATGCAGTTCTATCATAAGAATACATTGATATAATTCCCAACTCTGAGAAACCAATACTTTCGGAGATATAATTTGTCTGTTTGAACTAGAGCGCCAGAAAGCTCCTGTCCACAGGGCTTGAACCCATTTTTAAATGTAATACCCAATTTTTTCATTGATAATCAGATTACCCAATGAATTCTACATTGTTCCCAACCAGCAAAGTTGTCTTATAACTCCAATGATTCGCGACTAATATATTTCATAAGTATCATATTAGTGCTTCCAAAATATCAATTCATTATATTAAAGCTACATAAACTTCATTCTGTTGTGGACAATCGAAATACTTTATAAATTTATCGTGAAAACGTCTGTACAGCAGAATTATGAAATATGTTATAAAACTGTTACTTAACCATTTGTTAAGAGGTTTATAACTAACTTATAAAACAATTCTGCTTATAAAACTGAATTGCTTTTTAATGGTTTCTTTATTAATTCTGGGGATATTTATAAGTTTATTTCAAATATATTAAAAAACCATTTCAAAGATGTTCTGTATAACCTCATGAAACAGTTATATAGAAGTGCTTTTAGTTACAATTTTGCTTCCAGAACTAAATTGTCGTTTCGGTAACCACTTCATAACTATTTTGTAGTATTCAATTTCCATAACAATATCATCCAAAAGCAGCTGATCATTTTCGTAATTAAATTCGAAACGTAGGTCTATGACTCACCTCATGTTGGATTTACATATATCAGCAAATTATAATTAGATTATTCTATGAAATCATATAGAAATGAGAATAATTATTGAATATTTGAAAAATCATATGTCCTAAAGTATCAGTTTGTTAGAGTTAAGGATGATATCAATGGATTCTTATGATGAAACTGCATCTTAAAAAAAATTTAATCTAAAATTTCTAATGTAAACAAAATTTGTTTTGTTACCCCGAAACCACCGATTTTTTCTGAGAATAATATGTAAGTGACACATTAAAATTTTAATGTGTCACTTACATATTATTCTCAGAAAAAATCGGTGGTTTCGGGGTAACAAAACAAATTTTGTTTACATTAGAAATTTTAGATTAAATTTTTTTTAAGATGCAGTTTCATCATAAGAATCCATTGATATCATCCTTAACTCTAACAAACTGATACTTTAGGACATATGATTTTTCAAATATTCAATAATTATTCTCATTTCTATATGATTTCATAGAATAATCTAATTATAATTTGCTGATATATGTAAATCCAACATGAGGTGAGTCATAGACCTACGTTTCGAATTTAATTACGAAAATTCTTGAAAATTGACGCACAGAAGCCAAATTGAAAAAGTGGGAAAGTCCTGTGGACAGGAGCTTTGGCGCTCTTGTTCAAACTTTTACAAATCATATCTCCGTAAGTATTGGTTTTTCAGAGTTGGGAATGATATCAATGGATTCTTGTTTAATTTAATTTACTTTATGATGCAGTTCTATCATAAGAATCTATTGATATACTTCCCAATTCGGAGATATGATTTGTCAAAGTTTGAACAAGAGCGACAAAGCTCCTGTCCACAGGGCTTTCCCACTTTTTAAGTTTGCTGTAATTTCTAAGACTTCACTGTAATATTGTGAGTAGTTAAACAATATGTTATCAGGCAAGTGGACTAAATTTAATTCTTCCGATTCTTCACATACAAATATTCACCAACGTTTCGGCACCATTCGTGCCTTTATCAAGGCTCCTTTGTTCTTCAAGAAATCGAAGAAAAATTTCGTTAAAATGTTAGGATGTGACATGAACTGATGAAATGATAAAAACTTGTTCAAAAAAAATTCAACAAGTTTTTATCATTTCATCAGTTCATGTCACATCCTAACATTTTAACGAAATTTTTCTTCGATTTCTTGAAGAACAAAGGAGCCTTGATAAAGGCACGAATGGTGCCGAAACGTTGGTGAATATTTGTATGTGAAGAATCGGAAGAATTAAATTTAGTCCACTTGTCTGATAACATATTGTTTAATTGATTGTTTATTTATAAATTTGTAGGTATTGTTTAATATGTTTTCATATTTGTGATCGTTTACTTATATAAGCTATAGTGGATGAATTTATTTTTATTGTTATATATGAATGTGTTGTTTGTTGTAAAATTATAAAACAATTGTATTGTGAATATTAGGATTTTCCTATTTATTAATAAACTTACTTACTTACTATTAATCATGGATGAAACTGAAAGATATAATTGTGAGTAGTTCTCCGCATTATTTCGAATGAGGTTAAGAAAGAATGACCCTGTATACTATTCTTTGAATTAGGTGATGCTGAAGTTGAGCTTCTAATATAAATGTATTCGACTTGTATATTAGTGTTGGAAACATGCTAGAAATGACTCATCACATGTTTTGTAACGGTTATTGAACCATAGTTGTACTATTTAAAAATAGTTCATCACTTTCTAGGTTTGACTCAAAGAAAGGCTTCTACTGTCAGGTCAAAAATAATCGACCGAAATGTTTGGGAAGGAGTAAAGGCAGGCATTACCCACCAATGGATGAAAAATCACAGAAATTCCTTCAACGATATTATGTAAGTCATAATACCGCTTTGGTGAAGATGATGAAGCGAATTGGGATAAGGACTGTTCCTAATTGGCTTAAAGATGACCTGTCTGATAACGTAGCATAGTCATAAAAGACCTGAATTGAAATTTCGTACAAAATTTTTCAATATTTATAATTTAGCTGATTGTATATATTTTTATATTACGTATTTATTCGCATTAATTTAAGTGAAATAATGCTGACAGAATTGACCACATTACAGAGGAACAAAATGATAATTCAGGAGTAGGTCATACAGGTTGATATTTATTATAATTACTGACTTTATAATTACATAATTTTCTTTTCATTGATACGCAATATTTATCAATTTTTTTAAACATGCAGATTACAAGCAATTGTAATTTTTTTATTTTAGCCTACATTAGGCTTTTTTTTAGTTCATACATAATCAATAACAGGTAAGATCCATATCTTATAATTTTCTATTGATATTTATTCACGCGGACTCTGTGCGCAAAACGTCATTATTGTCAAAAGATGCGTCAGAGGTCATTTATTTTGAGACCATCAAATGCCCAAGCCAATTCGAACTTTTTATCAATACTCAGTTTTTGGTACACTATCAAGATTTTCAGAAAAGCTAGAAGAGGTGACTTTGATGAGGATGATCTAACACAACCTTTAAACGAGCATAAATCGTCATACTTAGGAGAGAAACTTGCTCTACTCTGGTCTAAAGAAGTAACTAAAGCCAAAGAAAAAGGTAAAGCAGCAAGACTTCATTGGGTACTGTTCAAATGTTTCCTATGGAAAATTATTGGGTTTTCAGTTGCAGCAGTCATTTTGGAAATAATTGTAAGAATTTCTCAGCCTCTCTTTCTGAAACTGCTGTTAAGGTATTACTCCATAGACAACATGGAAAAATTGTCCAATAACACAGAAGTCCCCCAGTACACTTACATGACCAGATTGTTTTATATTTATGATAAAAATCAAGGACCTATAGATAAATCGGAAGCAATATTCTTCACATGTGGTTTAATCTTCTCTACATGGATGAGCATTGCGATAGGTCATCCTTATCTGATGGGAGTCATGCATCTTGGAATGCAAATGAGAGTCGCTTGCTGTTCCTTGATTTACAGAAAAGCCCTAAGGGTCAAACTTGAGTTAGCGGGTGCAAACTTGATGGGCAATGTAATAAATCTACTATCCAATGATGTTAACCGTTTTGATAATGGCATCATGTTTCTACCTTATACTTGGCTTTGCCCCTTGCAAATAGCATTCGTTACGTATTTCATGTACATGGAGATGGGACTGCCTGGAGTTTATGGCATCCTCGCACTTATTTGTGTTATTCCACTGCAGATGTGGTTAGCCGTAAGGGTTATGACACTGAGACATGAGGCCGCTCTAAAAACCGACGAAAGAGTTAGAGAAACCAATGAAATGATACAAGCGATTCAAGTCTTGAAGATGTACACTTGGGAAGGAGTCTTCATGAGTATAATTCACAGAAGCAGATTAGAGGAAGTCCGAATCATAAGAAAAATGGGAAGTATAAAAGGCGTGCTGATGTCATTTATTATATTTGCTTTTCGACTTTCCATATTTGTTACGGCTGTTGCTTATGTTTGGGTTGGCGGAGATGTTACTGCAGAGAAGATTTTCGTGATTACCTCGTTTCTCCTCATTTTACGTCAGACTGTAACCATATTCTACCCGCAAACTTTGGCACAAGGAGCTGAACTCATCGTTTCTCTGCAACGTCTAGAAGATTTTCTCAACTTACCAGAATCTTCAGTGGGCGATCCTACACCCCTTAGACCAAACTATTACGAAGATAAGGATGCTCTGGAAATGGAATCCCGAAGGGTAACTTCATCTTCTGGGAACGGTGTGCTTAAGACATCTGGTGCTTCTGTTAGAATAGACAATGATGTCATTTTACAGGATATATCTTTGGAAGTTGATCCGGGAGTATTAACCGTCGTTATAGGTCCAGTAGGAGCTGGTAAAAGTAGCTTGCTTTATTTGTTACTTGGAGAACTGTCTTATTTCAAGGGGAGTGTAGAAGTTAAAGGAGTTATAT
The DNA here is from genome assembly GCA_937662695.2 of Halyzia sedecimguttata. NCBI lineage: Eukaryota > Metazoa > Arthropoda > Insecta > Coleoptera > Coccinellidae > Halyzia > Halyzia sedecimguttata. The sequence goes on from OW569413.2 coordinate 88,592,914, forward strand.
CATATGCTTCCCAAGAACCATGGCTGTTTGCAGGATCAATTAGACAAAATATTCTATTTGGTAGGGAATTTGAGAGAAGACGTTACGAAGAAGTTTGCTTTGCATGTGCCCTCATAACAGACTTTAAGTTGTTACCTGAAGGAGACAAAACTTTGGTTGGTGAAAAAGGTACCGGGCTCAGCGGAGGGCAACGAGCTAGAGTTAATCTAGCAAGAGCGATTTACAAAGATGCAGATATTTATTTGCTTGATGATCCTCTTTCGGCAGTCGATACGCATGTAGGTAAACAATTATTCGAAGAATGTATGAATGGATATTTATCCGATAAAATAGTAGTTCTAGTTACTCATCAGCTGCAATACCTGGAAGACATCGAACAGATTGTCCTCATGAAAGATGGCATTATCGAAACAAAAGCTGATTACGATCATCTGAAGAATGCCAGCTTAGATTTTTCTATACTCATGATGGAGCAACTAACAATGATAGATGAAAGAAAAGAACGACCATCTATAGTGAAAAAATCTTCCTTACAAACAACAGTAGAGCACATATCTAGAAGGAGCATAGCAGCTGCTACTTTCATCGATAAAGAGAATCAGATGCCTGCTGTACTGAAAGTCACAAAAGAATTTCATAAAACTGGTGGAGTTGGTTTTCCGGTATATAAGGAATATATGAAAGCGGGCTCCAATTCATTTGGTATTTTCTTGATGTTTGTTCTGTTCTTGTCCACTCAGATAGTAGCAAGTGCTGCTGATTATTACCTTTCGATGTGGATTGATCAGGAAGAACTTCAAATAAAAACAGGAAACATCTCCTTGGCCACTAGAAAAACCTGCGTATCTATTTACACAATTATCATTCTGGTATGTATCGTCATATCTATCCTCAGATCTCTGCATTTCTTCTACATATGCACAAAAGCATCACTCAATTTGCATAATAATATGTTCCAAGGAGTTTTGGAAACTAGAATGAGTTTCTTCTATAATCATAACTCTGGGGAAATTCTGAATACATTTTCGAAGGATCTCGGTTCAATCGATGAAGTTCTTCCGACTGCTCTCATAGATACTTTGCAGATTTTCTTGAATCTTTTTGGTGTAATCTTAGTGGTCGCTGTTATAAACCCATATCTACTGATACCCACAATTTTGATCTGTTTGATATTTTATTTCATGAGGATATTTTATTTGAATGTCAGTAACAAAATCAAGAGGATTGAGGATGTCGCTAAAAGTCCTTTGTTTGCACATATAAACAACACTTTTCAAGGTCTAGCAACTATCCGTTCAAGTGGTGCCGAACAAATTCTCACATCAGAATTTGATAAACATCAAGATATCCATAGCAGTGCTTGGTTTATTTACATTGCAACAGCCAGAGCTTTTGGTTACTGGTTGGATCTTCTTTGTGTCGTTTATATAAGTATCGTGGCTTTCAGTTTTTTATTCATGTCTAGCCAGGGAAGTTTCGTAGGTTTGGCAATCACTCAGACGATCAGTCTAACAGGATTATTTCAGTGGGGTCTAAGACAGTCGGTAGATGTTGAGAATCAAATGGTTTCGGTCGACAGGGTTCTGGACTACATAAAGTTAGAACCAGAGCCAAATTTGAAATCGACAACAGTCGAACCACCACCACCAGAGTGGCCTTCGTCAGGAACAATCGAATTTTCCCATGCATTCATGAAATATGGGCCACAAGGTGCTCATGTTCTGAGAGATGTAACATTTTTGATACAGGACAAAGAGAAGATTGGTATAGTTGGTAGAACTGGCGCAGGGAAATCATCATTGATTGCAACGCTTTTCAGGTTGGCATATTTTTACGGAGAAGTACGAATCGATAACCTAGACATCAGTCAGTTGTGCTTGAGCGATTTGAGAAAAAAAATTTCAATAATTCCTCAAGAACCTGTACTCTTCAGCGGAACATTGCAGTATAATTTGGATCCGTTGAGTGAATTTGATACCGATTGGATCATGAAGGTCCTGATTGACCTCGAAAATAAGGATGCATTGTCTAATGGAAAGGATTGCTTGCAACATATGATAATCGAAGGGGGTGTTAATGTCAGTATTGGACAGAGACAAATAATTTGTTTAGCGAGGGCTTTACTAAGAAATAATAGGATAATAGTGATGGATGAAGCAACAGCCAATATCGATGCAAAAACTGATAAATTCATACAGTCAATCATTAGAACTAAATTCTCCAATTGTACCGTTCTTACTATAGCTCACAGACTACATACCATAATGGATTCGGACAAGGTTTTAGTGATGCATGCTGGTCAAGTTGCTGAATTCGCTCATCCCCATATCCTCCTGCAAGATCGTGACGGAATTTTTTCAGGAATGGTTGAGAAAACCGGAGAACATATGGCTGATAGTTTGAGAAAAATTGCAAAAGGAACTTTTGAAGCTCGTATGAAATCTGAATGAATGTCGACATAAATCTCATAGAAAACTTGTGAAGTCAATATCAGTAGATTTGAAATAAAGAATTTGTCAAGTAGAAATATTGTGCCACACAAAAACATATTTTTATATTCAAACCTAACTCTGAGCTACCATGTGAATCTGCTCCAATCAATCTGTATGACCTCATTTGAATTTCCTTGAAAACAACAATTTTCATTGGCCTAAAATAGTTTATCCTCAAATTTAAATACTTCTTAGCTACAGAGCATTGGGTGATTTGTTAGTTTATTGATAATATGGTTAAGTAGTGTACATAGATGCAAGGAATATTTATTCTTTTATTGTTTTGGTTTTGAGTCTTTTGTTGTAATATATTATGAGTTTTAGGTGAATTACATATCAATTTATTAGGCAATATGCGTTTCTAAAAATGTGAATTTATATAGGACCTACTAGAATGATAATAAACTTGGTATCAATGTTCAGTGTTGTACAGGGTGTTTATTTCAAATTCATCTTCAGATTGCAATAAAACTGACATATCTCTTTAACAATATATCAATACATTTCATACGCATCCATACAGGCATCCAATTCATTATTTTTTTTTTCTGGTGATAAGTTAGCACTTGAATATGCCATTATTCATGAAGATGAATTTGAGTGTTCATTAGATAATGAAATGAAAATTGTTGACAATTAAATAATTCACAAATATTGCATATGGTGCAGCTTATACTTAATCAAGAAGCGTTTTCTTGAATTCTTGATATTTCGATGCTGGGAAATCAACATACTAATTCAACTAACGGTAAAATAAAAATATGAGAGGGCATATCAAAAATGAATTTCTTTGTTGTGATGCCGAGTTGAATTAAACCTTGGTTTTATATTTTTAAGAATTAGGAATTGTAATAAAATAGCTTTTTTTGTTGATATTCAGACATTCCACAATGCTCTATTATAATCTTTCAGTTGGAATATGTAAATCCCAGTATAAGCTCTAAATTTCAAATTAATTCAATGAAAAATACAAATTTATGTGTTGTAAGAGTACAATATTCGTTAAATTTTTACACTAGGTAAGTGAAAATGTTGAAATCATGCATATCCATGAAGGTGTTGAATGTGTTATTTTCAATGTATGAGATTTCGTATTATTTTTACAGTTGGAATAGTAGCATAAGGTATTTTATCGAATCAATGTATCTATTCGCATTATATCATAGATTCATATTTTTATATTACTTCTACTGAAAATTCTCTTGGACTATTTCAGTTAATTTTCAGTTGAAATAAAGTTATTGGTTGATTCATTTTTTAGCGTCGGACTCTATAAATTTCGTCGTTGATAAAATACTTTATGACACTGACCTTGAGTTTAGTGCCATTTTTGTACATATTTTGTCTATATTGAATATTATATTAATGTGAAATCATCCATCCAATAATTTTTCTTCTGCATATTTTTATTTATAAAAATCATTTGTGTTCATCATTATTTTAAAAACTAATAATACCAAAAATCATGAAGTGACAATAAATATATTGACTTGAATGTTCCTTCTGATTTATTTTTCCAGAATATACGCATGGAATTTCTATGCCCTATAGCTCTTTATTTTTAAGACGAAGCATCAGTTTGCATGATCAGTATTTTTGGGCGCATATTGTAGGGATCAGATTGTTATCATTTTGCCCAAATATCTGAAATTTTCTAGATTTTTACGAAAATGATTTCAAACGATTAGGTTCCACTCACTGATGAATTTGAGGTGAAATTCGATTATGTCCGCTGAAGTGCGAGAACTTTCGAACGGAAAGAGATAGCGACCTGAAAATTTCAGGGTAGGTTGCGCATCCGATTGCGACAGTTATGTTCGCGAATCGACTAAATTGCAATTAATGTGAAAATAAAAATTTGAAGTGGAAGGGTGAAACCGGTCTGCTGCTACATCATTTTGCCCAAATTTTCTATTTTTTTTTCGAAAATTATCTCGAACCATTAGGTTCGACTTACAGGTGAAGAATTCGTTGTCAAATTCAATCCTGTCGAGCCGGCCTTCTTTTGACACGATATCTTTCGAACGGAAAGAGATACGCATCCGAATACGACGGTTAAGTACGCTATAGTGGGCAAATGGTTTCAGAGTCATCTGAAGTTTCGTTGTTATTTACTCAATAACTCAAAAAAAATACTATTTATATTTCAGCAACTTCCTGTCAGATTCCGCACAAACCTTCAAGCCGCATTTTAGTTTCCCAATAATTCCAAAAATATGAATCCGAGATTGAATTGAAATTTAGTACTAGACACCTGGGTAATTAGTAATAAATATAAAAAAATCTTCGTGATTTATCGGAAACAATCTTGATCTTAAATTAAACAATAATTTGTCTATATTTTATTCATTTGTAAGTGGGGGAATATAATTAGGTAGGTATATAATATCAAAAATACATTGAATATATGTATTTATTTTTCAAATTGAGACTCACAATGAATGCAAAAAAGCTTCAAATCAGACAATTGATATATGATTAGGATCAAATGGAAATCAAAAAAACAACAGAGGATAACAAATTAACATTTTCAATAATTCCAATGAGCATTCAAGAATATATAATAAATTAGTTTATAAAAATAAATCATCAGTATACAGGATGTTCCAACGAAAATTTGACCTCCCCAGAACTTTCGAAGATTTAAAAAAAAACACAACTTCTGTTTTGAGGGGGTCGAACTTCTATCATGAGTTTGTTCCGAAAAATCCACCCCCATGAAAGTAGCATCAACCCCCAACATTTTTTTTGAATAGGAAAGAGATGTCGAGTGTTGGTTAGTTTGGAAGTTATTTATGTTCTGTACACAACCCAGTTAAAATTTTCAAAATCGGTTCATTATTTACGAAATAATGTAATAATTGAACTTACTGTCAAAACGTGAAGTTGAACCGCCCAAATTCAAGAACCTAAGAGTTTTGACTGTATTCATCAGATGCTCAACATATTGGACATCTCCTCCCTATTAAAAAAATGTTGGGGGTTGATACCACCTTCATGGGGGTGTTTTTTTCGGAACAAACTCATGATGGAAATTCTTCCCTTTCAAAACAGAAGTTGACCTGTTTTCTTAAATCTTCGAAAATTCTTCGTTTCTGAGTTCTGGGGGGGGGGGGTCAAATTTTCGTTGGGACACCCTGTATAGTAAATACGAATATGTATTGCATTTCTAAAGGATATAAAGTCGCGTTCAATACTATTTTAATGTATCAGCCAAATTCTTGTTCCATCATTTAACACTGATTACTTTATCCACAACTCTTTCAATATTATCTCACTTGAATGTCTCATCAAATTTTCAAAATCAACAAGGTACAATATGAATAATCGCCAACATATCCCAATATAATAGATCATAGGTATGAAGGACCGTAATCATTATTAGAGAATCGTAATATGTACTTGCTTTAATGCATTTCAATAATAATCAATATAATATATATATGTAGATAAAATACATCCGACACTTTATGTTTGGACTAGCTTTCATTAAAAAATCGAGGAAATAACAATGACAAAATCATACAATTATCTACAACATAGGTCAAACTGAATAATAAATTTATTTTCATCGATAAAAATTAGTTCTAATAAAAATATATTTTCAGATAAATATTATAGGATGAAAAAAGAAAATTATGATCATTCAATTATTTTTGTACTTTAAACAATTATGACACAAACTTCTTCATTTCATATTATGTACAGCATCAACTGCCTCATATAAAATCACTGTCTAGTTATTAGTGAACACAAACAGATAATCTTTAAAAGTCATTAGGTTAAAATAATACTTCATCAGTATTTTGTAGCACTTAACACTAGCCGAGACATCATGAGAAATTACGTGATACAAACAAATCATTGGTAACTTCAACCTTTCAAATGGATTTGGAAAAATGATCAAATATCGTTCAGTATATTACTTAACGAGATAATCTGGCAATAAAATCGATAATTGTAGCTAAATAAATTATACAAATTTTCCAAATCTTAAGACTTAAATCAATTGAGACGGATTTCGCCCAATATTCGAAAAACATAGACATTTGGATAAAATTAAAGTGGGCAGAAAGGTTAACATTGACCTCACTCAGAGCTGTAATAGAATCATAATTTTTCATTTTTGTGTGACGTAAAATAATTTTTGTTATATTTAAGTGGAAAACTATAAAATAGGTACACCCGAAAATCGTTTTTAAACTGAGTTAATATTTTACAGAAAATAAATAATATAATGGTCTATTTAGGCCATTAATAAATTCTTCAACCTGTAGATATGATTTCACAGCTGGCATTTTCCAATGAATAAAAATGTAGTTACATAAATTATATCCTAGTAACATAAAAGGCGAATCTTTCAAAAAGAACTCTAAAACACATTTGAAGACATAAGTTCGAAAGTACTGATAAAATAAAATCTTTTTTCAAATACATCACACTTAAAAAATTAACCAAACAGATAAAAATAGTCCACTGTTGCATAAAAAAAGTGAATATAGCATGTATAAAAGCATTAAGAAATCTAAAAAACCAGTTCTTAAATGGCACATCTTGAACAAAAATTTGATATAAATATAGTACCTAAATATAAAAGCAACCAGTAAAACATATTCAAATACTTTCTGCAAGCTGTGAAACAAAAGGACCATTTCTGAAATATATTCAAATGTTTTTACTTGTAAAGACCGGAAAATAAATTTTGAAAACATGTTGATTTAAGTAATAACAACATACGCAATCTCATAAAGAACATCAGAAGATTATTCGTTTATAACCATGAGACAGTATTCATCAGAAACACACTACTTGTCCTGCACTAAACCTACTTTTTGTCTCATTTTTATTCACTACGTCAACACCTGAATTTGTAGGAAAAATTATTATGTGTTTACATTCTTAATTTCAAGGATGGGTTCAAACATTCTGTAAGTTTAAGATTATGTCTTAAATTATTACATAACACATTATATACAATATTAATATTAATAGGTCAACACAAAAAAAATTTGATTTTCACAAACTAAAGCACCAATAATGAACAAATACTATATACATGTAAATAAGTAATTGAAAAATATATCTAAGAACTGCCTTCACAGGGCACAAGATCAACTTGTATCATCGATAAATCGATCATATATCGTCTGTATTTATTATAAAATGATTGAGCTGACGCAACAGTATCAAAATGAATAGTTGCTTGACGCTCATTAGTTTCCATTTGTAGTTTCTGAAAATGCAATAAGTGATTAACATAGGTCCACATATCTACATCCACAACTAGAATAAATTTGGGAAATATGTATACACTATTTTCCATGTCAATCACAATACCAATTATTGAGGATCAAACAGCCTTATTATTTTAAAACATATTTCTAGTAACAAAGAGTTAAAGGTTCATTACAATAAGGGTTCTGTACCAAAATTAAATTATTTTATCCATTCTAGTGAACCAAGGAATCAAGACGGGAAACATAATCTTACCAATAGGAAATTTACGTATTACACATTACAAAGTTAATAACATCCAAAACTACTACGTATGGGAAACAATATATTTTTTATAATTAGAAACTTATTACGTCGATGCTATTTTATTCTCCATGCCTTTGGAAATATAAACCAAGCCAACTTTGAAATTTAACAGTTTTCGTGAATTTCAAACGTTTCGTTATTAACCTTAGACGTATAATAATATTTATCGCCATAACTGAATGTAATCGTTTTAGGGCCAATTTCGGCTCAAAATTCGCAAAATACTGACATATAGCATGATATATTAGCAGATAAAAAACTATTTTTTTGGCTATCTCCTTTTAGGAAGAAAAGATGGAAATGTTTTTGAATATCCATAATATTGGGAATATAAGTGATCATCCATATTTGATGTTACGATCAATGCATTTCAAATTATAATGAATATAAATGAGGTTGTCCTCAAGAACTAAGCAGCATGACATGAAACTTGCAATGTACATTGGTTTTGTCATGACAAATTTAATATTCATATAAGAATAAAAATATATGTAATCTTCATCATGCTGAATATATTATTTCCATCCATGCTGTATATGGAGTGTTTCATGAGTTCAAGGAATGGAAACTTATGATCAGCCAACTTATATAAGATTTAATTTAAATCAGTGTACAGAAAAACGGAAAATAACAATTAAGAATAAGATAATATGATTTATATAGGATAATATGTTTATTATTATCACCTAAACTTATAAAAAAAAATCTTATTATAGAAAGAGTTTCGAAAATTAGATAAAACTAAAACACATATGTCAACAGCATAATATACCTTGTGGAACTTAAGCCGAATGTTTTCCTTTTCTTTTAATATAATCATTGAAAATGATCACCATGTGGTTAGGGAGAAATCATTATCAATCACAATCAATATAGAATCCTTGACTAATAATTTTCCCCTTTTTTACTTTTTGAAGCTGTACTTTTAAAAAGGGGAAGATTACCAAGATCCATTGCCAAATTTAATGTTCACATATCAAGCTGAGAAAAGACATTCAACAGACACATCGGCACAACAGATAACTTTTTGATTTTGGCAGAACCCTTAAAACAATACACAATTTACATGAAGCAAATCTTCATTACTTCTAATGTTGTATCAAATTTCAATAACAGGTGAGTCTTTGAGTTTTACATTAATTTTAACCATAGATTCACCTCATCAAATAAATCACTTATTTCATTTACGATTTTCCAGATTCGGCTCTGGTAAAAAGTTCCAAGCGTTTAAAGATTTTACAATGTCCTAACACACTCCTTCACTTTCTTTACATGTTCAGCACATATTACTCTTACTGTGATCTGTATTATAGAATATACAAAAGCTGCATCATATGAAGCTTGATTTTGGATGAAATTGTTTGAGAAAACTTATTTACTCACTCAGTTCATATGATTTGGTTCATAATAATGCAGCATTTGTAACAAATATATTCCACTTCTTAACTATTAAAACGCTGAATTTTCACATGATTTTCATTCAATATCCAATTGTTGAATTGATTTGGTCAAAATATGATAATTTGTGTCATAGTTTTAGATACTCCACAACCACATCAACATTCATTTCATTCGGAAAACCCAAGCTACAAAATCCAAATTTTTTTATTTTGAAAAGGCGAATTTGGATAATTGATAAATGAAAAGTATTTCATTTGATAAGAGGGAATCTACGGTTAAAATTAATGTACACCTCAAAGAATCGCCCAGTATATCACAGACAGTCCAATGTTGTAACAACATATACAGTATATTTCCCATAATTCATCCAGAGGTGGATGATTTCTAACAAATTCACTTGTACACACTAAAGCTATTAAAAATCACTATAGGTAATAATAACCAAGACAGCTTTTCACCAGGTTAACAAGAAAACAATTATTTTATATTGTAAATAAACACTAAGGTAATTTTTCAATAAAGAGATCACTTTCTTTGATAATTCATTTTTAAAAATCTTATCACGAAATGTATTCGTGGTGAATTTGGATATTCACGTTAAAGCTTTGAAATATTAAATTCGGAAACAGTTTTACCAGAAGATATTCAATAAGAAGTGATATTTAAACCATATTATTTTTTTCAATATACATAACAAAAACATTTCTTCTTCAGAAATGCGCATATCTTCAAAATTTATATATGTTTTAAAAAAAGAACAAGAGCAGTAAAACAAATATGTTGTAGTAGCAAAATGACGTTTGGAAGGACTTTTTCAATACCATATTGATAATCAAGAGTCCTCAGTAAGAGAAGAGTTTATTAAAAAATTATAAAAACAGATAATTCGTGCAATTGAAAGCTTATTAAAATAAATAAAAAATAGTGACAGTTGAATTATAAAATATTAAAATATTATATTAACATATTTGTTCTCCATAAACTGAATATTTGTAATAGCACTTTCTCCATTCTGATTTGTGGACCACAAATGGACTTTTGTAGAAATGAAGCCAGTTTGTATGCTACAAAATTTGGACAATAATAATGTGAGTTCATCACTTGAAATATTAAAAACTAGAGAAACAAGACAATGATAAATTACCTCTGGAAACTTTGGTTATGAGTGTTATGGATTTCAATAATAATTACTGAAAAATATAAGTTATATATCTCTTCAGGATTTCCATTATTTTAGTTCATGTATTTTTCTTAATATTTTTCGAGAGATGAGTTTGAAGATGATGAAAACATAATAAATGTTTTATGATTAATGAAACAATCAAAATTAATTGAATAATAGATATTTCATTACAATGATTTAGTAATTGTGGCTAAATATTATAGTTTCATTATTTCATTGACTGAGGTACTAGTTTTTCTACCATTTATAGCTTTGGCTAAAACCAATGTTTAAGTTGAGAAGATCCAGATGTATTGAGGGGGAGAGGGAGACTTGTTTCATTTCTCAAAAATCCAAAATTTAAACAATATAAATGAATATGTAAACCAGTTCCTTCAGAACAATCACTTTAAAGGGAAAATCAATATAAAAATAAAAAAAAAATAAAACATCATTTCAGTCATATCAAAAATAAATTCTAGACCAAGATTCAAATCAAATATATTTTTTGTTTGATGATCAAACTATCACGATGAATCTTAAGCCGAGAAATGAATAAAAATATGCTTTGTATTAAAACAACAATTGAAATAATCTGTTCAGTCGTATGTTGAGAATTTGCCAAATACAGTAGGACATAATAATTGCTAACTGATCTGTACTCAAATAAACATAAAATAATTTCTATCAACAGGAAATAAACTAAAAATAATCTCAAAATGTTTGGTAGCTTCATAAACGAATTCTTTCAATTTAAAACTGCCTTGGCCTAAAATATCACAGCTACAATCCATGGCTGTTTCGCATATCAACTACACAGCTGAGCAAAATCTCTTACCTGAACAGTTCCAATACCCCGACATAATTTCATTATCTTTGGTTTTGTTGTTGCAGTTGCTAGATTTTTAACCACAACAATATTTGTTTGCATTAAGTTATCCTGTGTTGAAACAATTCTGTTGCTAAGGAAAGACGACAAGCTTTGGGTATCGACTTCTTTATCAAAGGGCATAGTTTTATCTGTTTTCGAATTGATGTTAGAAGAGGAAACTGGTCCAGCAGTTACTATTCTCACAGAGGGGATTTTGAAATCTTTATTATAAGTGCCCATGATTTTATTATTGCGTGAATTGAAATGGCACTGGTCGTCATTCCCTGTTATCACAATGTTATTAGTGTTAACTTGCGGTTTTACAAACTGATAATTTTGTTGGGGGCGTTGCAGATAATTGAATTTTTTTTGTTGAAAACTGCGAGCAGGTTGATTTGTTAGTTTTTGCACAACTGTTGAAGTAGGAACACCAGTGTTTACATCCGACATATTTTTGAGTCTATTTTCTTCTTTTTTCCTGAGAACTTCTTCCCGTTTTCTTTTCTGTTCCTCTATTTTGATCCTATATTGACGTGTTTCCTCATCCTCATCCTCGGGAACAACCTATAATATTGAAGCATTAGTAAATCAGAAAAATGATTGAAGGATGTGAAATGTGAACCATAAAACTTTATTAAAAGTTTCTACAACTCAAATAAATAAATGCCATATCTATAGTCGAATTTAAGCGCGTAACCGGAGAACGCAGCAGAGCGGTTAAGACCAATCTCTTGCTAAACATAACCGATCGGTTATAATAGCAAGGGATTGGTCTTAACCGCTCTGTTCCGGTTACTTGCTTAAATTCGACTTATGTGGGGGCAAAAAGTCAAACCTACATATGACAGAAAGAACATACTACATTGCAATGTGTCTAAAAATAGATGCATAGAATTCTATGCATCTTGGTCTAAAACAATGGAGTATGGACTCCTTGTTGTTTGACAGATAACAAGTTGGAAAAGTACTGTGGCCAGGAGCTTTGGCGCGCTGGTAAATTGTGTAGCCAGAGCGGTCACCCATCCAGGTACTGAGCTCGCCCAAGGCTGCTTAGCTCCCGGAAAAACATAATATTCCCAATATTTCCAAGAATATAAATCCGACTGTAAAAACAAGAGTGAGAAAGCTATGTGGACAGGAGCTTTGGTGCTCTTGTCAAACTATTAGCGAGTAATTATTCAAACTTTGACAAATCATATCTCCGAAAGTTTTAGTTTCACATGGTGGGTTCCACGAAGCTTCGATTAGCTTAATTGTGGATTTAAATCGGTGGTTGCATTAAAAATTAACTAGAAATTGACATAGAATCACTCCGATTTGGTAATTAAGAGCTGTCAAAGCTTTGTGAAACCCACTGTGTGAGTTGGGAATGATATCAATGGATTCTTATAATAGAACAGCATCATAAAAAATTAGATTCAAACGTAGGTCTATTACTCACATCATATGTTAGATTTAAATACATCAGTAAATAATAATGAGAGTATTCTATGAAATCATAAAATTACTACCGTAAAAGGTGGTGACTTGAAATGGATACAAACTTCCAAAAGTGATAAAATTAGAGAAAAATTTGATAAACGAAAATTGATACTTTTATATCAAAATCTAGAATCTAACGAACATATTCCGTTGACCGAAATATTATTTAGTCGACTATATATGTACTTTTTTTTTTAAATATCCGTCATTTCAAGTCACCACCAAAAAGGGGTGACTTGAAATACGCATTGTATCCCATAGATATTGCATGTCTTGCTGCAGTATAGGCGTCTTGAAATGCATACCGTATTAGAAAAATTATACCTGATTAAATCATAAGTAGATAAATATTTTGAAATGATTGAAATATCAACAAAATCACAGAAAAGTTTAATATTCAAATAAGGAACAATTTTATTTCATTATTTTAAATCAATGTGATATCTTTGAATTGAAAACCACCTCGTCGCATTCTTTCAGGAGTGTGAAGGATAGAATCTCACTCTCTCCACTCTTCCGTTTATCAATGGCCCGTTGCAGTTGTTCTCCTTCATAATTCACATAGTGTCTAGCTCTAATCTTTCGTTTATACGTCTTCACCATTTTGTTTCAAGTGACCACTGAAATTACCAAAATAAATAAAGCCGGTTCTGTGTTCTGTTTTCATTATATTGAAAGATGTTCAAGGGATATAATCTCTTGTCAACAGTATGCGAATTCGGAAAAAAAAATATTACTCACAATTAAATTTCTTGGATTGGTCTGTATACACGGAAGTATTCACCCCAAATATTTCACTAGATTTCAGTTCAATAATATTGATTTCTTCTCAGGCGAACGATTTATTATCGGCGGTTGAAACACAGTTATTTTAGGTGAGGCATACTTACACAAGAAATGGTCCGACACTGGACCTTCCACTACTCACCAACTGATGTCAGTAGAGGTATCAATAAAATTGTGCAGAATGTTTCAAGACACCCCCGTGATTTCAAGTCACCACCTTTTACGGTATTAATTATTGAAATTTTGAAAAATCATATCTCCGAAAATATTAGTTTGTTAGAGTTGATAATGATATCAATGGATTCTTATGGTGAAATTGCATCTTAAAAAAATTGAATTTGAAATTTATATGTAAAAAAAATTTTTACTTCGTTACTCTGAAACCACCAGGAATATTTTGACCAATAACGAACTTCACCGAGATATTTAATTCCCAAACCTACTCTGAAAATTTCTACTATCTAGCTCATCCCGTTCTAGAGTTATCGTGTTAACGGCCGGCCGGACGGACAGAATCGATTTTGACTACGGATTCTTGATCAATGAGTACAACCAAAACGTTTAAGACCATTTTCAGCCAAAAATTCGAAAATTACAGACATTTGGGCAAATTGATAAGCACTTTGTTCCAAGGAACAAGAGCGCCAACAAGCGTTCAAAAAATAACTGGTCCATTTTTTCTATATTTCCCTAATATCTTCCACACTATAGATCCGATCGAGTTTAATTCTAGAACTTTACTGTAAAGTAAAATAAGGTTTTGAAGAAATTTTGAAGAAATATCAACGATATCGGATGGTTTCCGAGATATAGAATTTTTCAACTATATTTTTTCTATTTTCTAGTATCATCCGCCAATATAATAAAATTAGTAGATCAGATTAGATATTAGCATACAATAGGAACAAAACCAGACCTAGGGTACTTCCCTGCGGAACGCCTGAATTGCATTTAGAAGATCTATACTCTAGATATATTGATTTGCAGCTATTTCCACAATCTGGGTTCTATCACTTATATAACATTCTATTAATTTTTATTGTTTATCTCTAATACCGTATCGCTCCAATTTCCTTAACAAAATGTTTATACTGACACAATCGAGCGCTTTTGATAAATCAAAAAAATCCTAGAGGAAGTTCATTCCTTTCTAATGATTGAATTATAAATTGATGAAGTTCAAAAATGCAAACATAAAGTTAAGACATATGTATTACATTAAATAAATAATATAAACCTGAACAAACAATGAACTATATTTCACTTCTCTATGTCAATGGTACCTCGGAATGTATACAAAAAGTATTAAAACAACATAACATCAAAATTGCTCACAAACCGAATAATGACAGTAAGAAGTATTTCTCGAAACTAAAACCAACAACAGAGACGAGAGAAAAGACAAATGTCGTTTACAGGACAAATTGTGAAGATTGCAATGGGACATATATTGGCCAAACTAAACAATATCTTCACAAACGGATGTCAAATCATAAAAACACCGACATAAATAATAAGGCAGAGTCCTCTGCCCTAGCACAACACTCCCTTGAAAAACTCCATCATTTTGACTCTAACAATGTCAAAATTTAAACCTCCGAAAGTGACTACCACAAAAGAACGATACTCGAAATGCTTCATATTAAAAAAGACCATAATTCTGTGAATAACCGGAATGACATTTAAAATTTATCTAAAATTTAATAAACTAATTGCATTATTCACAAGTTTGCAACTTTCCGAATCGCCTTATACTTGCATATAATATTGTGACCCTGTATACAACATTCCTCACTACTTCATGTTCTCTCTTTCTATACGTGTTTTCTTGTCAACTACTTATTATTGTTTATAAATATCTGTGTTCGATATTACAATCGCCGACTATGACAGCAACACACAGGTCATTTCAATTTTAGTTTTTATTGTGTAAGTAATTTCTGTCTTTTTGTATCAGATATTTTTCAATTTTACCTTTATTTTGTAGAACTTGAAAATGGCTTCAATGGCCGAAACGTACATCGTGTAATAAATGTTTATAGTTTTATTTGTTTTGGACCGAAAAAACCAAGGAACATAATAACCTGTAGAAGTATAACGGGTAATTCCGCAAAAGGAGCAGAGAAAATCATTCTGCTGGTACCTGTGTCACGTGTTTTCAGTTATCTTTCCTCCTTTTTCTTGGTTTCTTGGTTGCCCTGTCCTGAAGAAGCCAACTAGCAGAAACACGTGTCGGCAGGTACCAGCAGAATGATTTTCTCTGCTCCTTTTGCGGAATTACCCGTTATACTTCTCCATTTTAATAAACTTATCCGCGTTATCCTATTTTCTATAATAACCTGTATTACATTAAAGTGTAATCAATATGTGAAGGGTTTTGAAATGTGATTAAAAACTATACATTGTGGGATTTGTTAGCTGCAACATTGAAGTGGGTATTTCATATAGTTATTTATTAGCTTAAAGAAGTTACTTATATTCATGTGATCTGCATCCACGTTATTATACTCACCACCAATCACATGAAAAATAGAGGATCTTCTGCCCAATGAGCCAATTTCAATCACCAAACATAATGTCGAAATGAAAATATTGAAATGTCACTAGAATATTCATAGTAATATTTATCCCGCTGATGCCAGGCAATCCAGACTACGTCTGTCCGGACCGCTAGTATCCAATAAAATAGAAGCCAGATGTATGAAATGATAAAAAAAATTACACTTACCAAAATGTTAGAACTATTTTCAATCCTTATACTGTGAATATTTTCATTCTGTTTCGAATTAAATGTTTTCTGAAGTGGTACATTATAATTTGCTTTCCTTGTAGACATCAGTATCCTGTTGTTACCGTTGTTAACAACTCCCTGATTTCCGGCAAACTTCTTCTGTTGTTTCCTATTAAAACTTGAATGGTTGAGGTTATCGAACTTTTTATTCGAATACTGATTGTTGTTCATGTGAGGTTGGTTAACATTTGTCATCTGATCATGTTGATTGAAAGGAGTTTGGGTGAATTGATTGTACTGATGATTTTCGAAAGGCATCGGATTGTGGAAATGCTGGTTGCCATCGTAATTCATCTGATCGCTAGTAGGTTGATTGAAACTGTTCATTGGAACACCCAATCTCTGATGAACCGGTAGTTTTGATGGTTCTGGCATCTAGGAAGAAATATTCTCTTAATTCTCCTCAACAAATTCAATATTTTAAGTTATGATTACCTGTTGGATGATTTCCATTTGAGGAATTGGAGAAGCCTGAAAATGTTTACTACAATGATCCATCTGAAAGTGAAGATACTGCTGTAAAATATGGTTGTAGCCAGGAATGAAAATTCCTGAAGATTCAATAAAATATTTACGAATGAAGATAAAATAAAGTCAAAAAATCATAAAACTACGATTAATTTTTTAAATTTTCAAAAATCCTATCTCCCAAAGTATTAGTTTATTAGAGTTGAGAATAATATCAGTGGATTCTTATGATGAAACTACATCTTAAAAAAAAAATTTAACTTGAAATTTGTCATGTAAAAAATTTTTTTTTTTCGTCACTCCGAAACCATTGGGCAGATTTTGCCCAATATCGAACTTGACCGAGATATTTATCTCCCAAACCTACTCTGAAAACTTCAACTGTCTAGTTCATTCCGTTCGAGAGTTATCGTGGTTACGGCCAGCCGGACGGGCGGCCAGACAGAATCGATTTTGACTCACAGATTCTTGATCAGTGAGTCGAACCAAAACGTTTAAGACCATTTTCAGCCAAAAATTCGAAAATTACAGACATTTGGGCAAACTGATAAGCACTCTGTTCCAAGGAACAAGAGCGCCAAAAATTATAGAAACAGCGAAGTGACCTCAGGAGCCATACACCATACACTGCTAAAATTTATGGTTTTTAGAGATACCACATGTAAAGAAAGAAAATTTCAAATGAGGTTATTCAAGAATTAGTTTGCATTCGGATGAATACACAAGTTGAACTCATTAAACTTTGAGAATAATCCAGCCTTCCATCAACAAAATAACTTTTGGTAAAAATAGAGACTTGAATTTAGCATGGTAGGTTTGAAGCCTGGATATGCCAGAGCAGTTCGTGAATGGGTAAAATCCCCCAACATATTGGAATCTTTTGAAACAATATTCTTCTTTCCAAATTTGATCTCTGTTTCATGGCTCATAACAATTGAAGGAAGAAGTACAATATGTCAAAAATGGAATATATTTATTGAATGAAGTTAAATATCTAGGAGTAATACTAGATAGTAAACTTCTGTGGAATAAGCATGTTGAAATCACTGCTGGTAAAGCAATAAAGGCTTTAATGGCATGCAGAAATCTAGCTGGTAAGACTTGGGGCTGCAACCCCAAGATACTGCGATGGATGTACGTCATAATTGTGAGACTTATAATCATGTATGGAGCAGTAGTTTGGTATACAAAAATAAGCCAGAATAGTACGAGGAAAACCCTTGATAAAGTGCAAAGGCTTGCTTGCGTGTGTATATCTGGAGCTATGGGAACCTGTACTAGCAGGGCACTTGAGATTACCACAAATCTCACACCCCTTCATCTAGTGATAGACAAAATGGCCCTTGAAGACATTCTCCGAATATCTAAAGAAGGAACCGGTATGACCGGTATGAGAGTATTAAGAACTAGAAAGCCTGGTCCTCTCTTACCAGATGCATTTCATCAACCAATCTTCCTAATGACTCTGTTTTAGCTGTAATTTTTCGTGTTTTTTTCGTTGGATTTCATTGACTTTATTTTGAGATTTATTTTTTGCTATGGCTGTGAATACTGAAGGTGATATAGTGAGCTCATCGGCGAAAGCCACTTCTTGCTGTTACAAATAAATAATAAATAATAATGTGGTCTATACAATATCACGAATTTCATTAGTGTACAGTATTACAAATCAGAGAAATATAGCTACGAACGAACATGCCAAAGCTCCAAAAGTCTCATGAGTGCTTCTAAAATTTTCTACCTATTGATATGGATTTGCATGAAGTATTGCTTTCAATTCAAAAATTTTTAAATTTCATTTCATCATTACCTGCACTGCTGTGTGTTGAGGTATCATATTATGATTGAGTAGAGGTGGCTGATTCATCATTGGAGGGGGGTTCGTGAAAACCTGGGGTTGTGCAAATGGTTGTGGCTGCATCATATTATGATGTTGTTGCATATACATGTACGAGTTATTCGGATCGAATGACGGTGCATTGTAATTGTTAAAATGCATTTGTGGAGGTTGTACTGTCTGGCCAGGAATGCTGCCTGAAGACCACGGTTGAATATACTGCGGATTTTTTTGAGCTTCGTTCAATATTGGTGGAGGACTTTCCCAAGCCAGCTGTCCTAAGAATAAAGAGAAATTCAGATCAGGAATTCCGAGCTACTTTGCGAAATAAATTTGTTGTTATTTCATTTCACTTTCAAAGCCAATTGTGGAACATGATGGATTCAGCCATAACCGACTGCAATGGCAAGCCTGGCACATGATAAAATGGCAATACTGCTATGAGTCGTTCACCAGATGATTCAGTCTAACGTTTGCCATTGTAAATGGACGATTACTTCTTATTCTGGAATTAACCAGTATTTTTTTCCCGGGTATATCGTGGTATTTTTGTGTATAAGTAAACGGTGTGAATTAGTGGAGTTCAATACAGTGATATATGCTCGGATATATGTTCTGTGACAGTGTGTAAATAGTGAAATTTCCTTTGGATTATTTCTTCTTGGAGATGAGTACATTTCACTTGAGACTATAGACAACAAGATGGACTAGAAAATGAGTGAAATAGAAGCTTTCATTTCTTCCGATTTTATAAAATATTTTGATGAACTTTTTAATAATTTTTCAACAAAAATTGATACATTTGGAAGGAAGATGAAGAATTTCAAATAATCTATTTATTTTTATATATTCAATTACGAAAAGTCTTCATGTGTAGATGCTTCAGTTCAAATCAATAAGAACCTTCATCTTAAATTATTTATAAAGAATGTTCAGATTTCCTGCAGTGATTTGAAATGGATTCTTCGTTTCGAACTAACCCTGAGCAGATGGTCTCAACTTACTAATCTGCTTTCCCAATATAGAAATATAATTAATAGGCATTCAGATTCAGAATTTATCAATTTGTTTATTAACATTTTTACACAGTTCAGATCAAAAAATTAATTTATATTAATTTACTCATAATAGCATTGAATTGGACTTTTATTATTCAGAATTCACAGAAACTTGTAGTTGTGGCTTCCATTCGAAAATCATTCTAAATTCACTGTTGTTTTTGCAATTTTACTTTTGAAAAATTTTGCAGAAAATACTATGCTAATGTTGACCGAATGGAAAAAAAAACAGAAAACAATTGGAGCAGAAACTCACCATAGTAAGAAACAAAAAATGACAAACTCTAATATGATTTTATCACACTTTTCATTCGCCTACCTCATTAATTTTAAAATTGTTATGTTTGAGAATATATACATATTTATTTTGAGAATTTTACAATTGTTTTGGACTACACCTTCTCGGTTCTTGCTGAACAATAGATAGATAGATAGATTATTGATAGTTTATTCGTCACAAAAGATTATTATGAATTGAATAACAACTACCTAGGTTCCTATTTCAACTTGATCTCAATAATATTGTGCAGAATGAAATGTAGTTATTCAATTTATTGACCAAATAGTCTCATATTTTTTATTCATCCAGGGAATCCAAGCAAGAAAACCTATTCAATGAATTCACTAGAATATTTAATTCGAAATGAACGATAACCCGCGCTACCGCATTGAAGAAGGCCTTTAAGAGACGATAAATTGCGGCGTTGTCAGACTGTGTTCCTGCTTATCTCTATAGATGGCTGTGATTCAGCATGACAAGAGTGAAGATATATTTTAAATGGCGATTGGTTGTCAAGAATGAAATTTCTGTTCAATTTGCCTCACAATTTCTTTCCAGTATCAAAATGTAATGTGTGATGAGACTCATATCATTCGTTATATCGAAATCCAAAAATCGGGCTTTCCTGAAATTTACTAAGCGTATATTTTGACAATGTTAAAATGTCCAATGAATTTTGAGTCGATTTTATCTGAAACACCCTATACGAACATAAGTTGGGTAGTTTTTGAGATATTTTTTTTTTATTTGCCAAAGGGGGAATTCCAGAAAAATTGAGAGATGCAGGGTGTCACAAAATAGCAAATATCTACGAAATGCTATTGACTCTACAGTCTACATAGAAGGATTTGAATTTCAAAGCCCATTTGGATGACTTGCATCTGAAGTTGAAAACAAGAAATAATATTCGGCAGAAATTAGGTGGTACTTCATGGGGTTATCGTTGATGTTGTTTCGTTATTGTTTTTTAGGCAACATTGTTCTATACATTACTTCTGACAAATATCTTGTGTTTCTAACGCAAAAGCAATTCACAAAATAATAAATTTATTATTTTATAGATATTTTTCAGAGTTTGTGGGGAGAAAACCCAGAAAGGAACCATTTAATAAACAACAATTTAATTAATAATTATTATTCCAAGTTCAATCCTGGGGCTAAGAAACAAATTTTCTAGTCCCAATAATGGCTGTTGGCTCAAAAAAATTAATAGTGCTGTGTATAAAAAAATAAGTGCTTGGTGCCTGTATTAAAATACTACTTACTACCATTCACATGTACAGCTCCCTTAAATCTGGGGTTTATCAATACTGTCTTCGATCGCCTCATCATACGACTCCCAAAAGCATTGCCTGAGCCTCTTTTATGCACTCTTGAAAGATTTCTAAATTTGTCTGATTTCTCATTCTTATAAATTTGAACATTTTTCCTTTCTGAAATTGGACAAAAATCAATCTAAATGGATTCCTAAATACAAAATATTATTAAACATTCTCTACATACTTTCCAAAGAATCTTCAGGACCCCTCCTTAATCTCTTTTCACTCTTAGATTTATCAGATGACGCTGAATCCAATTTATCTGAAAATGTAGTATCAACTCAGTTTGGAAATATTCAGTTATTACTTTATTTTATCTTTTTCATATTTTTTTTTTATTTTCATGACGAAATATTCTGAAAAAATTTGTAAAGTTATTGAACTATGAAATGTATAAGTATAAATATTCAATTTGGCAATTCCCCATTAGGAAATGAATACGATTTCTTTTGGAATGAAATTAACCTAAAATATAGCTCAAACGGTCTTGAATAATATGTGCATTACCCATCATATATTCATGAAAATACAAAAATCTTTAGATGAATACACCACACAAGAGTGTGCAGGATTTAAATGTGCAACCTCCTGTGTTGTGGTTAGTGTTCCCACGGAGGTATATTCTTAACAAACTATATGTATAATGAAAATATATCATTTTTAAATGTGTGTATCAATGAGTAAACACACCATCAGCAACATCCATTTGATCATAGTCAACATTTATATCCAGAACATCTTCATCCTCAAATTCTTGCTCCAAGAAATCGGTTTCTTCCTGAAGCAGGGCATTTTCTTCCTTGGGGTCTAAGTCATAATCCAAATCTTCGTCATTGTCATCATTTAAAAGTGTTTCGTCAATCCTGGGAATTATTAACTTTGTATTAAGAATTACACACAAGAATATAACTTACGCTTCCATTATTATTTTTGTGAGATCGTCAAATTATACAACCGAGTGTTGTTTTGTTCGGTAATCCATTTATTTTTGAATTATAAATGAATATTATTGTATCTGAGTACCAAATACCGTACGACTGAAAATACAAAATAGTGAAAATAAACTAATGGCTAGGGCTAGGTTTACTGGTTGACATTTGATTTGTCAGTTTTGCCACAGTGTTACAGATACAGATCCATAATTACTATCTTTTTCTTATCAGACATCTCCAATATTATTAATATATGTTTTCGCATTTAATCAGTAATCTAATCGGCTCATTCAGCACTTAGATTTGCTAGGGAAACATAAAGGTAGCACAGTTTCAGTGCAAAAGCGAGAAGTTGTATTGTAATCGTCATTTATAGGTCTACCAAATTCTCCGCAAAAACCATTATCTCTGACAATATTTTTTTTTGTTCTGTGCTGTCAGCCATCATTTTATCTGTGGTTTTATAGTTTTTAGAAAAAAATATATTACTCGAAACGGGAAAAATACTACTCCCCAAATGTCTAGAATTTCAAATTATCTATTGGTCGCAATTAGTGTTGTGAGTGTGGAAAATGTCTTAAATACTCCTCTGATAAATACTGAAAAATATCCGAAAATTATCATTACTTCTAAAAACAGTCGACATTTAGAGTTTTTTAGTATTTATGGAAATTATCGAAAATGTCTGGATAAATATCATAAATTTCTTTTCTACTTAAACATTTTTTGAAAATTTTCATTTTGTCCGATATTTATTCTTCTTTTATGCTTGGATCGAAGATGCTCAACGATCTGAGATGCCAATTTTACAAAAATTTTTAAAAAGTTAATTTTTTTCTACTTGGATCGACGATGCTTAACGATTTGTGTTGCCATTATACAGAGTTTTTTCTTAAGCAGCTTATTCTTTTCTACTTGGATCGAAGGTTCTTAACGATCTGTGAACCAATTGGAAAATTATACAAAGTTTTTTTTAAACAAGTTTATTTTTATTATTTAACAGTCTAATTAAATCGATTTTTCTAATACTAATTCTTAATTCAGAACCTGGCTCCGGTCCTTTATCACTGATAGTCAATAAAATAACACGATAATAACTCATTCAATGATAAGTTATTTGTTATTTCCAATTGACCATGAAAAATTTCTTAATATGCCTCAAATTGTCCTGATATTTTAACTTAACATGTGACAATTGTCATATTTTTCCCGATTTTTCCACAATGTCCGTAAATACTTAAATACTCAAAATGCTCGACCTTGGGGGAAAGTTTCGGACATTTTTCCAGGATATTTGTCCTTAACTTAAAAACTCGAGTATTTCACATCACTAGTCGCAATATAATAATTTGTACATCGTTGTAATTGTCGTTCATTTGTCTAAACAATATTATTATCATTATTATACTGACCCTCCTAGGTCCTCACTAAAGGGACCCCCAGAGATATATGGACCTCCCCATATCTCTGGAGATCCCTCATAAGCACTTAAGAGCTTGACTCCTGTGCGAGTTAGGAGGAGAATCATTATGTTCTATGTAGCTGTAAGTCTTGTTACTGTGTCCTTATGCCACCTTAGACAGAGCACTGTTAATGTTTGACCCCCAACAGTGAATGGTGGCGATAACCGTAACTAGAAATGGATATCATGGATATTGGATATTGATCCATGATCCACCTTCAGTTCAGTAATATAAAATATTAAAATTTTTTGTATGAATTTAGAAACAGCTGTATATCTTTTTGAGATTATTTCAATGATTTTCTATTCCCTTCTACATTCTGGACTTGGAGAAAGAAATATTTTACTCATTTCAGTAATCGTTTTCTTCTCCCTCAACTTTAACTGTTCGTATGTCATGAAAACAATTTTCATCAAAGTATTCTTCTAAAATCACATCTTCAACTGTCTCTTCATTGAATGAATTCGCACATCGCACATCCCTTCATCAAGTGTGAGCTCTGAAGTCTTCAAGTCTGGAAGTGATTCAAAAAGGTCTTTAGCACTCAGAGAAATAGTGCACACAAAAATAAGACAATTGATATAATAGCATAACACTTATTATTAATTAATTACTACTGATTCAGTTTCACTATTCTTTTTTTTGTGACAATTTTAGCAGTAACGTAGTAACGAGTATAACCTCAAATTGTAAAAAAACAAGTTCATCCTTCATCCCAGAATACTAATACCTCTATTATTGTATCCTGCATCCAAAAAATTTGAAGGTGTAATAAACCTCTGGCGTACATGTTACATGAACATGAATGAAATGCATCAAACAACGACAATGAATTCCTGCCATAGACAACTAGACAAGACAAGATCTGTTTAGCGTACCGTCAAACGTCATACGCATTACGCTAGAGTCAACCTCAACCAATCAACGACGTCAACCGTCGTGGGTTCCCCACCCACTAACCATAGATGCATAGAATACATGGTGAAGACACTCTTTGACATATTTTCGGCCGATTTGCGGTCCAAATACTGTCAAAATACAAGGATTTTGTTTTACTTCAATTTTCGCCGATAGATGCCGGCAGTAGAAATTTTATGGACAAAATTACCGACATGTCAAATTAAATTTGAATCTTTGCTTATTCCAGTTTCTTGTGGAAAGTCGTTTGCCGCGCCGAAAGTAAGTCAAATGTTTGCTGTGTGAACTCTGAACGAGTATCCAGAACCATTTTAATCAAATACTATTTTCATTTCGAAAATACTTCGTTTTTATGCGAATATATTTTTTTAACAATTGTATATTCTTACCGGATCAGGAGCAGATTTCTAGTATCAAGATAGTTATTAATTTTAATATTAATAATATTGAAAGATCGCTGATACCGTTAATTGTTAATAAATCAACATAGGAGAACGTAAGACTTGTTGATTTACTATAATCTTGCCGGTGGATGAACATAAACTGTTTTACAGTTGAAATTAAGATATAACTCTATTGATTAATAATTATATTCATTATACTATTCAGTTATATATTGAGAAGGAATGAAATGCCATGTTATGAAAACTAACAATATTATTTGTGAACGATGAAAGGACTAGCAGAGAACAAAGTTCAGAGCAACCACACAGTGTGATTTCATCAATTTGAATAGCTTTCCTAAGGCGTCATTCTTTTTGGCGCTCTTATACTATAATATTATTTGTTTCAAGGATATTGTTAAACGACAAGAATGGCAACTGGCTTGTGCTAGAGGTAGGGTATCGAAAATTAGAACATTTGTTTGTTCAAATTATTTTTCTAGCGAATATATGTATATTGAATAAAAGATTGAAACGTAGTACACTACCCTCTATTTGGTTAGTTTATCAATTTAATGAATCATTTTTCGATATTTCATCAGTATATACTTAGTTCTGAATAATAGCTATCGAATTAAATATCTATATTCAGCAATCTAATTGCTGAGAACATGAAAAGTTGTCAAGGGGTATTGGGTGACTGTAAAAATGCTGTATACATGAGAATGTTTTGATGAAATTTCAAATTATACATATAATATAATAAGTAAAATGCTCAATTTAAAAGAGCCTTACATGATAAGGGAATTACTACATTTGAATAATAATATCATATCGAAAGATATATTGTATGTAGAGGTATTACAGAAAATTCTGTATCATTCAATGTATTTCAAAATACATAAATTAAATGCTTGTACTCTAATGACGTTGGATGTGATCTTTTGTAATGGAAAAATAATGATTTCACAGATTTCTTCATTTACAGTTCCATTCAAAATGTTCCAAAGAAACTCCTTTACTGATAAATCCCTTATTTGACCTCATTATGTCTTGGCAAGATGAAATTTCTGTTCCAAACCAATGTGGTTTACATATTATCTCCGAACAGATATCTGATTAATCAAAAAATGGATTGATTTTTCAATAAACTGCTTCATTATATTCTTTTAATTTGAATTTACGAACTAGCAACGGTGAAAAGTGAACTTTGTCGCTTGTCAGTTTTCATTTATTCGCTTGTCAGAATCTTCGAAATCGACCCTAGCGGCACCATCGTTAATAAAGTGAAGTAGTACATAAACTACGTGATTTGACAGTTCTTGGTCCGTTTTTCGGCCGAAAATTTTAGCAGGAATTAGTAGGGAGTGTCCACACCTTGTTATTCTATGCATCTTGCACTAACCGCATTTCCAAGACATTTTGCGTCTCACTCTTTCGCAGCGTAATCGGATCATATGACTACACCGCACGTGACTTTCTATTTACTAGACAAGTTGTGTATGTGACATCTTTTCTGGCAACAAATGAAACGGTCTCGTGCCAGTAGTAGATGTATACTAACAGAGGGGGCTCAATGATATGGCCCTATTCAATAAACTATTCTCACCCCGAAAAAGTAATTCTAGTAACCCGGATAATGTCAGGTTAGTCAATTGTTATGTCCTTTTTAACATAATTTTTCTGGTATCATCGAAGCAACCTTTGCAATTTTTTTCTGAGATTAATTTACAACCTAGCCGATAGTATTTTTTTCCAATATTTAACCGCTGAATTAGTTTGAATATTATGTAGAATTGATAATTATGAATTAAAATTTGAACTTGATTGCTTCATTCACTTATCATATCATGTAAATTGTAGATATTTTTATAGCGGCATAGGCACTTTAGGACATCGTGCATTCTTATAAGAAATGAAACAACAAACAAATTGATTTTAAGCTATTTTCTTGAAATACCTTTTCTTTGATGAAATATCCAATCCGTTCTCATTTCATTCTTCATATGTTGTATTGAAAATAAATTAAATTGATGAGTTCATTGATGAATGAGCATGGCATGATTATTGCTTATCTTTCTTGATGATTAGTCAACTTATCAATTATGTGTTATTAAACTGTTTATAATATGGAGTTTAATATATTATAGCGAAAAACATTTTGGATTCACGAAAGAACAAGTTAGAGTGGTTTTGTTCAGGGAATGTGATTTCCGAGGCAGGAAATTATTGTTTGATTCCACAGCTATTAAGAAAATTCAAATTAATTCCACCATTGGAACCGAAGGTTTCTATTCAACCAGAAAAGATAAAACTGGGACCTTTGCAGAGATATCTAATGGATTCGGATATATGGTGAGTATACTCATAATTCGTAATATGAAATTACATTCTTCTATCTTTCATATTAGAAGAATTGTATAGGAATATAATTGGAATTTTGAATTGTCAAGTGAACTTAAATTAAGCATTAATCTATTTTTAGAACCTAACTGACCACATACACGATGCATTTTCCTTATCTAATGCTACCTCACCTTTATACACATATGATTTATTTTTAAACTTGATTGATGTGGATATGTTCGACCACCCACTGTTTCTATTTGGTGAGGCGAAAATATCATTCTGAAGAATGACATTTATTAATTTCATACAACAAAACCGCTGATTAATTTAATTAATTTAATTATTTTCTTGTCAATTCACGAATCTCCTCTATTCAATTATGATCAAATACTGGTTAACTTATGGGTCATCGAAGATCCTCAGATGGATGAGACTGATTGGAAGCTTGCATGTTTGTGGATGACACATTGCATGTTGACTGACGTCGTAAACCTCTACCTACTAAATTTTCGAAAAATGTACATATCCTTGCTCCTGCCAATAAATGTATATGGGCGATTCACTCACAACAAGGCTCCCAATGAGGATGGCATCTTGAGGCTTGGTACTTGAAAGATTCTATATCATCCATGGTTGAGTCGCCACCAAAGTTGTTAGACGGAGATTACACGGTCAGTCTGGTATCAGTCTCGCATCAGTATTCCCATTAATCCAGATCATCAGTTCATCAATCAACGAATATAGAACCAATTTCCGTCAATCTCCTATCAATCCATGATTGATGTGATGCAAGACTGATACCAGACTGACCGTGTAACTTCCGTCTCAGACCAATCATAATTCAAAGACAATTGCTGTCTTTGGCCTGTGGTTGGTCAGATTTTGAAATGAGTGAAATAGTCGCTGTAATCCAGAGGTGATTGGATGAAATTTGACACATGACTCAAAATTAAGTAATTTGATTGGTTACTATATTTAGTAAAAAATTATCATTTGAAAACCATCATAATGATCGATTAATTTTCAAACCTTACAGTATATTAAGCCACCAACCGACTCGGGCCATTTAGCTGAAATGATATTCGGCTTGGTAGCTATGAGTTATAGGGGATCTTATTTTAAGATTCATAACTTGGAGTCCCCATCTCGATTGATGCTAACACAGGTAAATGTCCTGGTTTTCAATGTGAAAATTTGGTATTTACAGCTTCTAATGTACTTGCAGGTTTTTCCAAGTCCCAAATTTGTGCAAAGGCGGAAAAATTCTGGATCAAGCCATGGACAATCTAGAATATCGAATCAGAGCTTGGAACATTCTATATGTTTGGACGATTCAGGAACAAGTATCAGTGATCATTTGTCTGTTCATAGTACTGCTTCAGATACATTTTTGAGTAAGTGAAATGAATATTTTGTTAATTTTTGTATATATATATTAGAATTGATCTCCCTGAACTCCCTAATCTTCAATAAAAGGTTGCAATGGACTTTTGTATTATTTTAAATTATCTAGTTTTTAGGAATGATGCTATGAAGGGCGGTTTATAGCATAGCTCTAACCATTTATTCATTCTTAATTTGGAGACGCTGATTTATTATTCAATATTAAAAAAAATGGTTCAAGCACTGACGTGCAGTCGGGAGCACGCATGCAATCGTCCATTCAATTCTATCTTCTATCAGAATTGAAATTCATTAAATATCTGATAATATAAGAAAAAAAAATTACTGCATGAATTCTCTTGCCATATTTATTCAACCGAGTATTAGATTTAAATTACTTTCAAAATATCAGAAGTTACCCAAGTCTGCTCCGAACTCCAACAATAGAGATACGATTGTGTTCACACTTGCAACTTGGTTGAAGGTTCTCGCAAAATTTCAGTGGTGTCAGACGAATACTTTCTGATACAGAATTTTTTTCAATTATTGTTTTAATATTTTGTACTAATACGATCTTCACAAAATGTTTGCGTCGGCATTCTAGAACTAATGACCATGTTTGAATTGAATCGGCATCCTATTTTTTGAGTTATTGAGGAAATATCAACCAAATTTCAGATTGATATAACACCAAAACGTTTTAACGAACTCAAATTTCGCATTAGAATGCACAACCTACCATAAAAATGACAAGTTCCTATGTCTTTCTTTCCGTTCTCAAGTAATGGTGAGATAAACAATATTTTTTTAAACACTAACATGTAATTAATCGTCGGTAACATACACTCAGAGCATTTTTAATAAATAAAGCATATTACAATTTGGAATCCCCTAATGAGACAGATTTGAAGCAATTATAATTCCTTCTTCCTTCTAATTCATTTGCAATCTAATTGTTCATTTTACTATTCTAATTGTGTATTTTTTCTTTACATGATTTGTGAATACTTCACATGAGCTACACCTGTATTTTTTGATCTAATAGAGATTTCTATTTGATGGTTTTTGTTTCAGTATGCAGGCAAAACATTCCTCTGGAGGTTCCCCAAAAATTTTCTGGTTCAAGCTCAAGTATTGTGTGCGATTCAGGAGTCTACGGTGAACGTTCTTGTAGCAGCTTTGATGGGAGTAGGCAGTTTGACATGATTCCTTTTTGGGAATCCATGCCAGTGAAAGGTGGTAGTTTATACATATATCAAATTTGAAAATTTGACGTGTTTTTAAACGCAGGCAGTGCAACATCATTTTCGAACAGCACCTTGTACAAAAGGTGGCTGCGAAGTTCTTCTTTAGACCATTCTGTTAATTCTTCGAATAGTTCAATGGAGGAATCTTTCCATAAACCTAATCAGCGGACAAGTAAATTGGGGCTTGCATTTATTATTCATCTCACATCCGGACAAGAAGAGTGAGTATATTAGTACCTCAAGTAACCAGGAAACAAAATTCAGAGAGATGTTTAATAAGGTGGTCTTTCTACACCTAAATACAATTTAGAGAATGTTCTCAAATGTCTTAAATTTTGACCATTGTCTGCTTAAAATTGGAAATTTACCGACATTTGTGCAATATGATAGCACCCTGGTATAAACATGCTAAAAGGAATAATGTAAATTATTTTGGGAACTACATTTCAACGAAATTATTGATGTTTTATTGCAGGTCTCAAATTCAGTTTTTTATGGAACATATTGCAATACTGGAGTTGATGATGTGGAGGGCCAGACAGGCTGCTGAAATAGCATATCTAAGACCCAGTAACTTTTTATCTGTACTCATGAAAATGGTGAATCTCACTTCAGCTTGGTTAACTAACTTGTTATCCAGACCTTTGTTGCCATTAAACTTATGGACATCCCTATATAATAGTGATAAATTCGTGAATAATTCTGACTGTGATAATAATAACAGTATTAATAAGTGTGGTGTTTATAGTCAAAAAGAAACTTTGAATTTACCAAAGTCATTTCTGAACTATTCAAATAGTGGACTTTCTAATAGTGTTAGTGGTGATAATATAAATTTGCTCTCTGGTAATCAAAGTGGAAGATATGAATTTAGTTTTCAAAATATCACAAGGATAATCAAAAATGAGTGGGACTATTTTAACTCCAAGCTATTTGGTAATTGTGATGGTAATAATTTAGCTGAGAAGTTTGTTCGAGAATTCTGTGAACTGTTGGATACTGTTGACGTGAAGGATACTAATTTGTGAGTATATTATATGTTGAAAACTGTTACTGAAGGTTCAAGAATTTGAATGAGATATATGCATTTAAAATATGGTGTTCTTAACTTCCATTGATTCTTCTATGGAAATTGGTAAAGTAGTAGTATTAACTGTACTTTATCCTTCAGCTCACGATAAAGTAATACCTAGAACTTTTGACAAATTTGTCGCAAGTTCTTGATATAACTTCACAACATTTTTTATGAATAATACATAAATTCAGATAATCTTGAGAGGTACAATTCAGATGGTATGGCATCTATGTAGAAATGAATGATATTTTTTTATGATCGATGAACTTGATTGAATTATCCAAAAAAAATATAAAATTTTTTTATATTGATTGAATTATCCAAAAAAAATATAAAATTTTTTTTGGATAATTCAATCAAGTTCATCCACCATAAAATAGCCCCCGATAGCCGACCCCTTGGGGCCGCACAAACTATGGGACATACCTCATCTTTATATTTATGCCATTCTAGAACACATATCCAAAGCCCCCTGGGGGCTACACAAATTATTTGACATTTTATTTCGATTCTTTAGGCATCCGTGAGCAACACTCAAATTTCATCATTATTCACCAAGTACTTATCGAGTTATTAATATTTCAATTTGAACATTTTTTGGTCGTCGAGTGTATGTGTGGATGTGGATAACTTCACACCGGTGTTAGAATGTTATTTTATGTCTATAGAATTATCAGATTGTTCTATGACTACTGTTGTACCGAAACAAAAGTCGAATTTAAGCGAATAACCGGAACAGTGCGGTTAAGACCAATCCCTTGCTATTATAACTGATCGGTCATGTTTAGCAAGGGATTGGTCTTAACCACTGGTTATTCGCTTAAATTCGACTATAGAGATTGAATTAGAAAATTCCTAAATAAAATTTGATAGAACTGCATCAAAAAAAATTAAATTCAAAACTTAGGTCTATGACTCACCTCATTTGTTGGATTTACATACATCAGCAAATTATAATTAGCCAGATGTTTCACGGTCAATCTGGCATCAATCCGGACCATCAGTCCATCAGTTACGCGTATACAATTAGTTTCCCGTCTATCTGACATCAATCCATGATTGACATCAATCCATGATTGATGTCAGATTGACCGTATAACCTCTGTGATAGACCATTGTATGAAATCATAAAATTACCATTAATTATTGAAAAATCATATCTCCGAAAGTATTAGTTAGAGTTGAAAATGATATAATTGGATTCTTATGATGAAAGTGCATCTTAAAAAAAACACCATGAACAATGTCGTTAGGACTGAAAAACTAGAGTAATAGAACAAAGAGAGCTTTTTTTTGCTATTCTGTGAATACTGCAGGTGATACAGTGAGCTCATTGGCGAAAGCCTCTTCTTGCTGTTACAAATAAATAATAATAAAAATAACAAAAGATCATATCGCTCGCAGTTCTGTAGCGCAGGACCAAGCCTCACGGCCCTGTTCTAATAATAATAATACCTTATTTCTCTGATATATAATGAACTTATTTACATGTTAAAAATGTTTTTTGGTATATATTTTTCGAATTAATATAAAATATATCCGGATTATCCAAGTTTTCAGTTATCTGAGGGGGCGCCCTTCCACAATACCTTGAATAACCAGTGATCTACTGTATTTCAATAACTTGATTCTGAACTCTAGATTTGGAAAATAAAGCTTTAGGGTGCTAAAGTACTTGAGTACAAACACATTGTCCTAAATAATTTGATCCCACAAATAGCCCTCGATTTTATGGGTATGAGTGATTGCCAGGTTTTCTATAGATCATTTTCCGAAGAATAATATAATAAGGCATATCAACAAGTTCATTCATACATTGTTTCATGTCTCGTTCAAATTCTTGAGTTTGGTTACTTTCATCATTCAGTTCGAAGGTACTAAGTCGTAATTAAACAAAATATTTTTCAGTTTCATAAGCACTCTACTTACTGCTGTGTTGACGCACCATCTGGGCTGGGTTGCTACCTGTTTGCCACGAGAAAACGAAGATCAAATTTTCTTAGATTTAGACATCCCTTTCAATCCACTATGGGGTCAACTTTGTGATCTTTATGGTGCTGTAGGGCATCCATCGAAAATGACTCAAACCATTGTCATAGGCAACAAGAAGAAAGATATCATAGCCAAGATAATAAATTGTCTTACTTATTTCATTCGTTGTTCAGAATTAGAAAGGAAAAACTCTGTCAGAACTACAGTTGATGTTGATAACAAAACTGCCGATTATATTTGTCATAAAAATTCTTGTATACCAAAGGAAAATTTCAAAAAATACAAAGATCATTTGAGAGAAATGTTGAACTCGAATAAACTCAAGGACTCGGATAAAAGAAAAAATAATAATGAATCCTCGTCGCAAAACTTGCCTGAAAATAATATTAAAAAAGGTTTATGTAGATCTAAAAAAACACAATATAATTTAAGAAACTTAGACAATGAATGCTTGGAAAGTAACAGCATATTGAACTCGACAAGTTCAAATGGATTCTATATGCATAAAAATTCCAATTGGATGAATCTTAAGGAATTGGATAACTTAGTCTTTGCGAATTCTTCCGACTCTCTAAAAAGCAATTGTGATATTGAAGAAAACAAGGAAAACGTGGTGTTTGTATTAGGTGATGATGAAAAATTAGTGAATATCAAAAAAGGAGAAAATAGCCGGAGAAAATCTAAAACTTCTAAGGAAGACAAAGTTAAACCGGATAAGACTGCTGACCGATCAGATTCTATGGAGAAAACTTCTGTTCCTAACTTTCTGGAATCGATTTTCAAAAAGTATGAGACTTTTGAAGAGGAGTTTTCCAAAAGTGATTTCAAAGATGAAGATTTCGTGAAATATGAGACTGATTCCTGCATCAAACCGAGTACCAGTTGGGTGTCTTTGCAACAAGCGGAAGAGGAAGAAATTGCCAGAGAAGCAGTGGCAAAACTGGATATTGAAAGTGACGTAGCTTCCTTATTAGAGAAACCATTCATTCGATCTCAAAGTGTACCACCCGAGTCTAAAGTTGAGCCTGTAAAGGCGCAAGTAAAAGCTAAGTATCGGTATTCAGGAGTTAAATTCAGTCTCCACCAATATCCTCAGGTGGTGACAAACTACATGAGAAGTAAAAATTTGGAAATGTCAAATTTGTCGTTGACCGAGATAACAAAGAGGTTCGATGAGATTTCTTTGGAGAAGGAGGAAGATTATTCTGAATATTCGCAGTACGATATGATTTCTGATGAGATGGAGGCTTTGCAAACTCCTTCTAATGCCTCTGAATTGGAATATACAAGTGAAATAAATGTAGATATGCCGAGACATCGACACGCTAGAGAATCGAGTGAGAGGCCAGTTTATGTCAAGACTAACATTCCAAATGTTGTTCCTGATTGTATGGATAAGGAAAGAATGATGAAAGGGAACTACTTCAGTAAAAATAGGGAAATACTGACTGAGGATATTCCCAAAATGAGGATAATCTATTTTCCAATGCCAAAGTGAGTTCAAATTACATCATTAGAAAAGTTAGAAATTTTCAAATATGTGTTTTATGATTTCGATAGTTTAAAGCACATATATTGTATATCCACGTTTTGATATTTGTCATCCTATGTTCAAAATATCACTTTACCCCAACATTGGCAAAAAGTGGACATGCAATATCTTTGCTTCAAACCATCGATTTATACCTGGGAATGAGACAAACAGAAACCATAAACTAGGTGGACTCATGTCGAGAGATTTTATTCACCTGGGTTGTGTTCGAATATTAACTCCATAGAGTAATATTTAATATTTATTTATTTGCGTTCGAAAACTGAAAGGTTGGGTATATTTTACTCCAAGACTGTCGTTCGAAATGTCAGAGTATTCGATTCCGAGTTCATTTCACTCCTGTCAAAATTTACATAACTCATGGGACGCAAAACCTTGTATCTTTGTCTCACTGTTTTATGAATGTTCTGTGAGGTAATTGAATAGTTTTAATACTGCTCACAATATATATTTATGATTAGAGTTACATATATGCGAAGAAAACAATAATAATAGGTTCTTTCTTAAACCAACATAACCTATATTCCGATATTGGCACCTTCTGTCACGGTCAGAGTAAACACCAGAGTAAATCTGTCAAACCTTCAAAAACTCTACTCGACACCGTGGAGTTAATATTCGAACACAACCCTGTGGGCCTTTTTGGACATACAGGGTGATTTTCGGTTATTGAGTGAAATTTTTTGGTTCAATAAATCTTGAACCAACGAACTGATGAATTTCAAAGTTTGCAGTTATATAACCCATTTCGACCGCTTTTGTTTACAATTTCTGAAAATCAAGGGCAACATTTGAATACTAACAAAAATAATGTGATAATTCAAACAAATATTTAGTTAGAAAAGTTCACCATGTTCAGGATCGGGTGACCCAATTCTAGCGTGTCCGTATGACCGTTGTCTCCAGAAACCGTTTAGCTGCAGCCTGTACCATCTAGATCAGGGGTGGCCAACCGGTCGATCGTAGCTATAGGTCCAGTCGATCGTAGCGAGGCAGACAGCATCGAATTTCATTTGAAATTTCTACATTTATAGATCTATGTATCTATATTGGTAGATCGCGCAGAGTTTTGTCAGTAAATAGTAGATCTTGGGTGTCATCAAGTTGGCCACCCCTGATCTAGATAGTTGAAAAAATGCAAAATCTATTAATTCAACAATAAAATTTATGAATCACCCTGTATTCTAGTACCATAGTATAGTATACGACATATTATATTAAAGTGTAATTAATGTATGACGGATTTTGAAATATAATTAAAAACTATTCATTGTGGGATTCGTTAGCTGCCGTATTGCACGTTGTCCTACGCGAACGCTGGATTGTCCGCTATCAGCGGAATCAGCAAACTTTTTTCCAATATTCGAATTTTCGATATATGTACTTTCTAAGTGACTTTTCACATAAGAGTGACATTTAAATAATCATTAAAGGATACTGTGGGAGGTATACTCATTATTCAACGGTTATTTTCTGGGTTTTCTCTCCCAAACTCTGAAAAATATCTATAAAATAAAAATTAATTATTTTGTGATTTGCTTCTGCGTAAGAAACACAGGATATTTGTCAGAAGCAATCAATTGAACAATGTTGCCTAACAAGCAACAACGAAACAACATCAACGAAGAAACAACTATAGCGTAACGTTTCGGAGTCTATATCAGACCCCTTCTTCAGACGCTCAACGAAAATCGAGAGAATTATTTTGTTGATAGTTATTTGGTGAAATTCAAGAATTGTCACATTGACAGTATTTAAAAATCATAGCTAACATAGTTTTACTTCGCATAGAAATTTCCAAGTTCCAACTCCTTTTTCAATAAATTTAGCCAAATATGGTCAATACCAATTGAGCAATTTGCAAAATTGCATTCTCTGTTCAATAAAATACAAGTTGACTCCTTAAGTTTCCTTTTCATAAAATCAGGTTCTGTCATTAGAATCTTTGTATTACTCCAATCCATCATGTGATCTCCTTGGATTGTACATACATGTTCTGCTATTTTTGATTTCTGTATGTCTCTATTTCTCAAGTTATTCTTATGCTCTGACTTTCTTACTTCTAGTGATCTTGATGTTTCTCCTGTGTATGATTTACCACAAATACAAGGAATATTATATACACAGTTTTTTGATTTTTGTTTTTCATTTATGGGTTTTGTTTTCGTTAATAAAGACCTAAGATCATTCTGTGTTTTGAAGACG
The DNA here is from genome assembly GCA_937662695.2 of Halyzia sedecimguttata. NCBI lineage: Eukaryota > Metazoa > Arthropoda > Insecta > Coleoptera > Coccinellidae > Halyzia > Halyzia sedecimguttata. Next base: position 88,629,901 of record OW569413.2, read on the forward strand.
GTTCTTATATTGAACTTAGAACCGATTCTTCTAATTTTTTCAGAAAGGCCACGAACATAAGGGATCACATTCAACAGATTGGGTTGCTGTTCTTGTTGATTATTCTGTTGTACTTGTTGATTATTTTGTTGTTCTTGTTTATTTGTTCTACTCTTGAAATTCGAAATAATGAAATTGATTTCATCAAAAAATTTCTTGAATAAAATGGATATCCAAGGCAATTCATAAATACATGTATCATGAATTTAGATAGAAAAACAAATAAACAAGAACAACAAAATAATCAACAAGTACAACAGAATAATCAACAAGAACAGCAACCCAATCTGTTGAATGTGATCCCTTATGTTCGTGGCCTTTCTGAAAAAATTAGAAGAATCGGTTCTAAGTTCAATATAAGAACCGTCTTCAAAACACAGAATGATCTTAGGTCTTTATTAACGAAAACAAAACCCATAAATGAAAAACAAAAATCAAAAAACTGTGTATATAATATTCCTTGTATTTGTGGTAAATCATACACAGGAGAAACATCAAGACCACTAGAAGTAAGAAAGTCAGAGCATAAGAATAACTTGAGAAATAGAGACATACAGAAATCAAAAATAGCAGAACATGTATGTACAATCCAAGGAGATCACATGATGGATTGGAGTAATACAAAGATTCTAATGACAGAACCTGATTTTATGAAAAGGAAACTTAAGGAGTCAACTTGTATTTTATTGAACAGAGAATGCAATTTTGCAAATTGCTCAATTGGTATTGACCATATTTGGCTAAATTTATTGAAAAAGGAGTTGGAACTTGGAAATTTCTATGCGAAGTAAAACTATGTTAGCTATGATTTTTAAATACTGTCAATGTGACAATTCTTGAATTTCACCAAATAACTATCAACAAAATAATTCTCTCGATTTTCGTTGAGCGTCTGAAGAAGGGGTCTGATATAGACTCCGAAACGTTACGCTATAGTTGTTTCTTCGTTGATGTTGTTTCGTTGTTGTTTGTTAGGCAACATTGTTCAATTGATTGCTTCTGACAAATATCCTGTGTTTCTTACGCAGAAGCAAATCACAAAATAATTAATTTTTATTTTATAGATATTTTTCAGAGTTTGGGAGAGAAAACCCAGAAAATAACCGTTGAATAATGACATTTAAATATCTTTAATTTAATAACTATGCCAAATACTCACTTCAATACTGCCGCTAATGAATCCCACAATATATAATTATTAATCACATTTCAAAAGCCTTCACACGTTAATTGCACTTTAATATAATATATCTTAAACTTTATTTGTACAAACAGCGCAATACTGACTGAACTTACTGCCTCCTACTGGCTCCGATTGCGACTCTAACCATCCAGAGCCCACTCATAAACATGCACAAAATTTCATCAAAATCGGTCATGTCGTTTAGGAGGAGTTTAACGACATACAGATTATAGTAGAATTTTATATATTAAGATACAATCATTTCATACATAATAAGATGTCTAAAACATAATCACCTTAATACATAATATGAAATTTCAGATCGGAAATGTCAACTACAAAAAAGGAATGTGTTCCTTATCCGTTGTCGTTGATGAGAGGTTTGAATGAAGATTACATTCCAGGCTTAGTACTTCAAGGAACTTCAGCTCCTAAAAAAGATTGGGAAGCTACATTAAAAAATGAATTAACACTTTCTAGTCAGCATTGCCTTTTAGATCAGCCTCTTGAGGAAGCCGTGGCTATTATTGCTGATACTGATACTTGGTGAGTACGAAATTTAGTCCATATGTTTAATTCTTGTTGACTCCATGAGCAATCAAAAACAGTTGTTGATTTGTCCACACAATTTCATTAATGTATTGCAATACAATGATAGTAATGTTCAAAAACATACATACATACATACATATACAAGGATAGTTCACAACAAGTAGATAACAGTTATTTTGACAATATTTTCTGAAGTACAATGCGGGTTCAGCTGAAAGCCAGTACTTGATTGTAAAATGGCGGCTTGAAGTATTGTGCGGAATATAGGATTCCATTAATTAAATTCAATGTTGCCACTACTACTGCCCAAAGTGTCTCACATTTTGTGGGCCTTTATTGCTACAATTCAAAGTCAAAACGGATATAATTTTCATTCTTAAGGATTTCTGAGTGTTCCCGAACAAATATGGGTTGATATGAACAAAAATACAATATCCTAGGGGATTTGGCTTTTGTACGTTTCTCAAACCTACGAAATCTGCAATTTTATAGACAAATATATATTCGGCACGTTTTATTCAATCGTTTTATGAGGTTTTATGCAAGATATAATATTTGTTAATTTATTTTTTCCGATAATCGAACAAAACAACGTGTTTTCTGCATAAAACATGCTGAAATATATGACATTTATTATAATAAAATGGCAGTTTGACGAACGTACAATAGTCAAATCCCCTAGGATATTGTATCCTATTCCCTAGAGCATGCGCGCAAAAATTATAAAATTGCATTAGAAATATATAGGTTTCAAGTCAACAAACTTACAAGTAAGCGAAATTTATCTGTCATTCAATGAACGAGAGCTAGTAAGTTCCTTATGCCACGTCCTTGCGTTGAATTTATTTTTATCCAACTACATTATTACAACTATATATTACGTTAATAAATAAGTTATATTAGTTTCAATATTTATTGTGCGAAGTTCTTCTAAAAACCTTGTTTAAAATATTTTAACTTTTTTTACAGGGAGGTTCAGTTAGTATCTAGCCACACATATGTTATCGATAAGAACTCATCTGGAGTAAAAGTTGGTATGTCTCAGTTAATAGCTAGTATGCTAGATTCTTTATTGAAAATGTGGAAACTGCAAGTGCCGCCACAAATGGTAAGTGTCCTCAGGATTTTAATATTTTATGTTTGGAATATAGACATCTTTTCAATGGTGACGCTGGTCAATTTATTGATTTTCATACTGCTTTGATTCTGCACAATGATTCTAAGGATTAGTCTCATATATGGAACATAATTTCATCTTGTAACACACATTCAATAACTCATGTCACTTCTAATTTTTTTATTACAACTAGTTGAATCGTAAGTTTGTAGTATGCGTGGAAGTTCATGCATAAGATAACTTGTTATCCGCAATCAAAATTCAGTATTTTCATATGATGATAAATGAATTTAACATTTCATAGTGAAATATCAGTTATAAATATCATTCCACCTATTCAATCATACCATGAGACAACTCAATTATTGTTTACGAGTAGTTTCTTATAATTCCACTTTAGCTCAAATGTAATGTACTACCAAACTATGTAAACATGAGCAAATGGATGCTTCGCCATCGAAATACTAGATAAATCAGAATATAACCTTATAACTATTATATTTCTTTGCCTGCCTCAGTTAAATTAGAGTAAAAGCAAGGTTGTTTTCCTCGATTGACTAATCGACGGTTTTGATAAAGGCTTTTCTTATCTATAGACATTGGGTTTTTATATCATCGAAAAGCTTTGTGAAACCCGAATTCTGTTAATTGGCTTGTTAAATTTGACAGGGTTAATTGTAAATTGAAAGAATCTTCGTGAAACCTACCACAAATAATTATGTTCAAGACTGTGTTATGTACAGAGTCATATATGATATCATTATATTCATGTATATGATGAGAATTATAATATTTAAGGAATGTTAGGATAGGCGATGATGAAATTGTGTATAATCTTATAGTGGATATTGAATGAAAATCAAGTTGAAGTTCAGTGGTAGGGCCCTGATACTCCAAAAATCTACATACCATCATAATCCAATTGTATTTAATTGTTGCAGTGTGTGATGCACATCGAACAACGGATGCAGGCATTATGTGTTACATCAAGGGCCGTTGCACAGTTACTACTTGCCACAGAATTTTGCAGTATGGAATTTCTAACTTCAACTCTTCATTTGGAAGTTAATGATATACCTCTATTACTAGCGGTAGCATCAACCTTTTCACCCCAAGTCACCCAAAAATATGGAATCAGTTTCCAGTGAAGTTATAACTGACATAACTAGAATATTTGGGTTACATATCATCACACAATCAAGTTTTAAAATCATGAGTCCATGTGTTTTTTATTTTGAAGTTTATATTTATATTAGAATATATTTTTGTTTTTGTTACTGATACTTTATTTTGGGTGGGCCATATATAGGCAACTTATTAAATAGAAATATCAAGAATATTCTAATCCAACAAGTCTTGAGCGTTCTGCCAATAGGATTTAAAAATGGGATTGTATAATTAATATACTTATGCATATATTTCACAAATCAAATTAACCCCAGGGTATTTCCCATAGCTGGCCTGAGCGGATATATATAAGCGCTCACGCCACCTATGAGAAAGCCTTTACTCAACAGTGAAGATTTTAAGTGTGAAAATATATGCCTACATTCGCACGATATTAATCGATAAACGACTCCCACAGAGCTCTGACATTATCTTCCTATGGCCATTAACGCTGTTTAGAGTTTTCACAATAATATTAAAAAATGGCTGATACCGTTGTTAATATCAAATAAAATTTTTTAATTTGATTTATGAAACCTATGCATAACTAAAAAATTGGTTCAAGCCCTGTGGACAGGAGCTTTTTGGCGCTCTTGTTCAAAAAGACAAATTATATCTCCGAAAGTATTGGTTTCTCAGAGTTGGGAATTATATCAATGAATCCCTATGATAGAAATGCATCATGAAAAAAATTAAATTTAAAAAAAGTGTCGTTTAAAACAAATGCTTCAAAAATTATCTCAAAAAAAAACATATCTTCGAAGGTATTGGTAAGAATTGGGAATTATATCAATGGATTCTTATGAAAGAACTTCATCTTAGCAGAAATTGAAGTCAAACATCATAGAAGAATTTAAATTCAACAAGAGTGCCAAAAATTATCAATCCAAAACCAATAGACGAATTCTACCCAACAACGAACTCATCCGAGATATTCATTCCTCAATTCTATGATGAACGAAAATATATATTCTTTCCTCAAATCCACTCCAATACACCAATATTCCAGTTTTGTTTTTACTGGAGGTATTCTGAACTCAATATTATTAACTTACCATTACCATTCCCATCATCATAATTATGGATTGACCATCGGCATGAAAATATCAACCAACAAAGAGTATGATATCATATTATAATTCTACGATTGCTGAAATGAATTAGACAATGTCATGTCTCAGGAAAATAAGTTGACATTATAACAATTCATAGATAGAATAATTATATTATTTTGTGAAAACATAGAAATACGATTCATTATTGAAATTTTGAAAAATCATATCTCCGAAAGTATTAGCTTGTTAGAGTTAAAAATGATATCAATGGATTCTTATGGTAAAACTGCATATTGAAAAAAATTTTATTTGGAATTTTTTTTTTGTTACTCCGAAACCATCTGTCCGATTTTGCCCAATAACGAACTTAGCCGAGATATTTATCTCCCAAACCTACTCTGAAAATTTCATCTGTCTAGCTCATTCCGTTCGAGAGTTATCGTGCCTACGGCCGGGCAGAATGATTTCGACCACGGATTCTTGATCAGTGAGTCGAACCAGATCGTTCAAGACCATTTTCATCGAAAAATTCGAAAATTACAGACATTTGGGCAAAGTGATAAGCACTCTGTTCCAAGGAACAAGAGCGCCAAAAAGCCGGGCTAGATCACCTCATCGCTCAGTGTTCCCCAAAGAGGAAAGCGTCATTCAAGGGCAGACACATACTTCGGTTTCATGGTTATTACCAATCATCAGTGTGACTTAGCCTAAACTGAATGACAACCGAAGGTGTTCTAGGAAACTTAATTCCATCCAAGTATCTATAATCTATGATTCCATCAGTTGCGAACTGGTAGGGAAAGAATCCCACCAGCGGCACCTATGGAAATCCTTACGAACTCCGACCCTCGGCGATGAATAAACTTTGAAAGATGTTCAGCGACGTTCATTCTTTTGCCGTGAGAGGGTCAGGGACGGCAACGCCGTCTACCTATATAAGACAAATGGTAAGTGTCCTCAGGATTTTAATATTTTATGTTTGGAATATAGACATCTTTTCAATGGTGACGCTGGTCAATTTATTGATTTTCATACTGCTTTGATTCTGCACAATGATTCTAGTGAGTCGAACCAGATCGTTCAAGACCATTTTCATCGAAAAATTCGAAAATTACAGACATTTGGGCAAAGTGATAAGCACTCTGTTCCAAGGAACAAGAGCGCCAAAAAGCCGGGCTAGATCACCTCATCGCTCAGTGTTCCCCAAAGAGGAAAGCGTCATTCAAGGGCAGACACATACTTCGGTTTCATGGTTATTACCAATCATCAGTGTGACTTAGCCTAAACTGAATGACAACCGAAGGTGTTCTAGGAAACTTAATTCCATCCAAGTATCTATAATCTATGATTCCATCAGTTGCGAACTGGTAGGGAAAGAATCCCACCAGCGGCACCTATGGAAATCCTTACGAACTCCGACCCTCGGCGATGAATAAACTTTGAAAGATGTTCAGCGACGTTCATTCTTTTGCCGTGAGAGGGTCAGGGACGGCAACGCCGTCTACCTATATAAGACCTTTTTACGGCCTGAAAATGCCCGGTTTAGTGTGGTTAGATAAACCACCAACCAGTGAACATTCAATGAGGTGAACTGTGCTAATTGCCAATAACTAAAAAAAGTCCGTAAAAGTCTTATATAGGTAGACGGCGTTGCCATCCCTGACCCTCTCACGGCAAAAGAATGAACTTCGCTGAACATCGCTTAAGGTTTATTCATCGCCGAGGGTCGGAGTTCGTAAGGATTTCCATAGGTGCCGCTGGTGGGATTCTTTCCCTACCAGTTCGCAACTGATGGAATCATAGATTATAGATACTTGGATGGAATTAAGTTTCCTAGAACACCTTCGGTTGTCATTCAGTTTTGGCTAAGTCACACTGATGATTGGGTTATTACCAATCATCAGTGTGACTTAGCCAAAACTGAATGACAACTGAAGGTGTTCTAGGAAACTTAATTCCATCCAAGTATCCATTCCAAGTATCTATAATCTTTGATTCCATCAGTTGCGAACTGGTAGGGAAAGAATCCCGCCAGCGGCATCTATGGAAATCCTTACGAACTCCGACCCTCGGCGATGAATAAACCTTAAGCGATGTTCAGCGACGTTCATTCTTTTGCCGTGAGAGGGTCAGGGATGGCAACGCCGTCTACCTATATAAGACTTTTACGGACTTTTTTTAGTTATTGGCAATTAGCACAGTTCACCTCATTGAATGTTCACTGGTTGGTGGTTTATCTAACCACACTAAACCGGGCATTTTCAGGCCGTAAAAAGGTCTTATATAGGTAGACGGCGTTGCCGTCCCTGACCCTCTCACGGCAAAAGAATGAACGTCGCTGAACATCTTTCAAAGTTTATTCATCGCCGAGGGTCGGAGTTCGTAAGGTTTTCCATAGGTGCCGCTGGTGGGATTCTTTCCCTACCGGTATCAGCCATTTTTCAATATTAATATCCTAAAAGATATACCGCCGTATTCACAAAGCATTGTTAAGTGTTTGAATCTCCGTTAAGTCCTAACTGAGGTACTCAGTTAAGGATAAATAAGAATCGCAACCTCAGTTTAAGTGAAAATTAACATGAAACAGGCCTGTTTAAGTACCATTACATACGTTAACTGAGGTTGCGATTCAAATTTATCCTTAACTGAGGATCACAGTTAGGACTTAACGGAGACTCAAACACTTAACAATGCTTTGTGAATACGGCGGATTATCTCAGAATAATGTTATATGTACTGTGGTTGAGATTCCCTCCACAATATAAAACTGTCTGATAGAATACTCATGGAACCACTTATGAATCAAGTAGAAAATGAACTTTTTTGCAGCTGAGACATTTAACAAGTTGACCAACATTTAACTTCTTACATTAAACGTATACGATTTATGTACTATTACATATTGGTTTATCCTACGATAAATATTTACATGACCCTATTCGTTAAAAAAAAATGTTTTGTTTTTTTCGGTTATTCTATTTATTTCATATAATATTACCAAATTGGAAATCAATTCTGCCATTCCTGTTGATTTGGGTCATTTAAGAACATTTTATAATGTAAGGATCACTTAATAAAGCTTGAATCTCAGAATTGTTAATTGCGCCTGCTTATATGCTAGAATTTTTATTACCTATTTGTTTTAGATATTTTAATATCTTTTAAAATTTTTCCAGTTTACATTATGGATGTCGAAGTTGAGAAAACTACACAACCAAATTTCTATAACATGTGTACCTTTTAAAAATTGGATGTAAAGCCATTTCGCGATAAAAGGTTGAAAAATTATAACAGTATTTATATTGCAATGTCTTTAATGGAGATCGTTTCTGATGAGCTTATTATATGATGTTTATAAATATGCTAAATGCACTTCTAGCATTATTGTTTCTTTTACATGCTACTAAAGAAGAACACTTATTTAAAAAAGTTTATTTGGAACAGTAACTATTTCTCAGTTTACACTTATTCTGCAGCCTTCACGATTGCCTCTGCCACTTCTACTGCTATAGCCGCTTCAGCTTTAGCCTAAAACAGAACATCAATTTTAATAGGTTCCATATATCAATTTCTTAAATTTCTATTTTACCCTGTCGGTAGATGCAGAATTGAGTTGAGATGTGGCCTGACTTAGAGCATCTCTAGCAGCAGACGCATCTAAGTTTTCAACTGGAACAGCTTCCTCTGCTATTATCTGGAAAATTATGAAAACATTCAAAAAATAGTATACACCAATATCAGCATATTCAACACTTAATTAGTATCTAATATCTAACTAAACATATGGGTGAGATTTCAATAAATTTAGGTCTCACAACCTTATACCTTCAATTTACTGAATAATTCCGCATTAGAACTTCATAGAGGTAATAAATTTTCAACTAAATCATCCCAGGCTAGAGGAGACTACTGTTTAAGAAAGGACTCACTTGTACTGAAGAATCCTCATTAATTGTAACTGTTCCACTAGATACAAAAACCTTGTTCACTTTACCATCATTTTCAAATACACTAACAACACCTGGTTTTAGAACGGCTATGGTAGGTACATGTTTGGGTAGTATACCGAATGCACCAGAAAAGGAAGGCACATCTACTTGTCTTATAGATTGTGCATCATAGAATACCTAAAAGTGGAATGAAGGTAAACTCGTATATATTGGCAAGGTTCTGGTATGTCTTATATGAATGATTTACTTTGTTTCCCGCAGCAAAAGTGAAGCTCATTTCATCAGCATATCCTCGCTTGTACACTTGGTTGATGGCACGGTTGCTCAATAAACGTGAAACTGATCTTAAAGCCATTTCTGTTGAGCGGAGAAAATTACAATTATGGCATATAAAGTTGAAAATTGTAATGGAAGAGCACTATTACATAACAAGTACTAGCTTACAACATGCAGATATCAGAATGTAGTCGAGATACATATAAAACAATGATTCAGAAATACTAACTGGTTTTAGAATAGGTTTCCTTTTATCTATAAGAATGAGAAACGCGAAAATCTACAAAATTCTTGGCTTCGCTAAGGTTAGAAGATTTTTCGGTTTTCGTCGAATCAACTTCAACCTCCACGATAGGTGAAAAAACTGTGACACTTGTGACAGTGTGACATAACCACAGAAAATTACTTATGTGAAGTTAGCCATGGATTTGTAGGCATGCGTTATGACGTGCGGCGAGTCGAGTACGGGATAGAGGGGAATTGTCTAGCGGAGTTGCCAAACCTGCTTATATTATTAAATTTCTGAAACCATTCGAATTTCTGTTGTGAGGGGATATTTAATCAAAGGAAAATGAGATCCTTATCTTCGGACTCAAAGATATTTGTAATACTCACAAATGTTTCACTGAATTCCCTCTATTGAGTATTTCATTCATTCAATAAAATTCAAATCAACCATCATTTGTTAATTATTCCATTGAAAATATATGCAATATCTCGGAAAATAGTTAGGTGTACTGCTCGTTAAAAAATTTTCACAGGAATATTTTTATAATTATATAGAACTGCATCATAAGGAAATTCAATTCAAATAATAGTTTATTTATCAAGATTAAATGAGCAATCATGAGAATGAGAACTGCACCATGGAAGAAAATTAAATCTGGCCAATTTTACCCAACAACGAACTTATCCGAGATATTATTCATCTCCCTAACCTACTCTGAAAATTTCAACTACCTACCTCATTCCGTTCGAGAGTTATATTATATCTATGTCTATGGATGAAAAGCAGTCTCACTACTCTCAGATCTCTTACTTCATGTTCCGTTCCGAAATGTTAGACTTTTCTGAGAAAAACTCATTTCGGAGCAAACAACTGAGATTTATCTCACTTCGCTCACAATTCTTCGATTGATTAGGTAATGTCATGTCTCAGGAAAATAAGTTGACATTATGACAATTCATACATAGAATAATTATATCATTCTGTGACAACGTTGAAATACGATTTATTATTGAAATTTTGAAAAATCATATCTCCGAAAGCATTAGCTTGTTAAAGTTAAAAATGATATCATTGGATTCTTATGGTAAAACTGCTTATTGAAAAAAAATTAATTTGGAATTTGCTTTGTAAAAAAAAATTTTTTTTTGTTACTCCGAAACCATCTGTCCGATTTTGCCCAATAACGAACTTAGCCGAGATATTTATCTCCCAAACCTACTCTGAAAATTTCAACTGTCTAGCTCATATATTCCATTCGAGAATTATCGTGCCTACGGCCGGACAGAATGAATTTCGACCACGGATTCTTGATCATCAGTGAGTCGAACCAAATCGTTTAAGACCATTTACATCGAAAAATTCGAAAATTACAGACATTTGGGCAAATTGATAAGCACATCAGTTCCGAGGAACTAGAGCGCCAAAAATGCTTCAAAACAATCAACCTTCAGATGAATTCAGGCCGCCGTCCGGAATTTGAGATATCGGAAAAACCGCCCAGCTACGCATTTCTTCACTATAAAAGTAACTACACTCTTGTCCACTACAGTTTCTTGTCGTCTGACATATGTTTCGGAAACAAAGTTTCCATCTTCAAAGACGAAGCGTTACTGCCGAAAATTCACAAGCCCGGAAAACAAATGAGACCGATCGTCTCAAATTTAAATGCGCCTATACTTACAATCTTGCCAAATGGTTGGTAAATAGATTTAATAGCTTTCGAACTCCTCAGACATTGGCAATAAGAAATTCGTACGAATTAGTTGAGAAATTTCAAAATCGATGATAAAGACCGCTTCATTTCGTGGAGTAACGCTCCGTCTTTGAAGATGGAAACTTTGTTTCCGAAACATATGTCAGACGTCAAAAAACTGTAGTGGACAAGAGTGTAGTTACTTTTATAGTGTTCATAATAAGTCCACAGCTAGTGAACTCAAAATAGAATATACGCATTTCTTCATCGACAAAATTGAATATCTCGGAAAATAGATACTATTTTCCGAGATATTCAATTTTTTCGATGACAAAATCCGTGGCTGGTCCGTTTTTCCGATATCTCAAATTTTGGACGGCGGTCTAAATTCGTCTGAAGGATTATTGTTTGAAGCATTTCATTAAGAACATTTCTGATGATGATTCTCATGGAGCAGAAACTATTTTCCAATATATTAATATCACTCAATAGGATACAGTGGAACATTTGTGAATATTGCAAATATCTTGGATTACGAAGATAAGGATCTCATTTTCCTTCGATTAAATATCCCCTCGCAATTCGAATGGGAACACAAATTTAAGAATAGAAGGAGGTTTGGCAACGCCGTCTGACAATTCCCCTCTATCCCGTCCTCGACGCTCCGCACGTCATATCGCATGGCTAGAAACCCATGGCTAACTTCACGTGAGTCAGAAAAGTGGGTTGACTTGACAGTAGTTCAAAGTTGTAATGTCAATAGCTCCACTGTTCTGACATCCCTAGATACATGAGCTGTCACTGCTGTAGTGCTGTCGCCTGTCAGACTCAAATGTCAAAATTTCGTAGAGACGTCAAATTGTAAAAACTACTGATCATAGTGATTCAAAGATTTAATTAACAGTTTTCCAATAAGATTATTTTTTCCAATTGTATCGACAAAAAACTGTAATGGGTTAGTTTCTCGATCTTGAATTCAACAAAAGATGATATTTGTTTCTAAAATTAATATCTGGCCTTTTTTAGCCTTCAAATTTTCGTACATATTTGATGGAAATACTAAAACAAAGCCTGAACAAAATCTTGGAGGATCCAGTACAAAACTATCCAGAGACAACTTACTGCAAAAAACTCATGAGGAAAGGAGAAAAAGACAGGTTCGCACTTTTACAGTTCATGTCCATACAAAATAGTATTCATAACTGTCATGTTTTTATAAGCCCATCTTAGGAGACACATACTACTTATAATCATCATTGGATTTCAGGAATATCGCTTGAAATTAGAGAATGCAGAATTATTACAATCTCATGTGAGGAGTTATTTGGTACGTAAAACTATAAAACAAAAAGAGAGGATTTCTTTTGATAAAGAACAGAGTGCTCTTTCAATCCATGAACTGCTGTCCAAATTATTGTTTTTTTATGATCCTGACCAAGATAATTACAGAATGGTGAGTATTTTATGATATATTTTGGAATCCAGACTGACTATGTAGACCCCTATCCATCTAGTTTCTAATCTAATATATTGTTGCCTTAGTGAAATCCTTCATGTTCATGTCTGTCTAAAAACCTTTTATTTTCAGATGGAAATGTGTGGATTATTGCTAAATAACTTCAATGAAGTGTCTAAACAAGTGGTTTCTGATAAGTCATTTTCTTGGTTGATAAAAAGACTTCTTGTGATTTGTTTGAAGAATTTGAAAAACAAAGAATTGAGACCATCCCTATTAGATTTTATTGAAAAGTTCACCAGGAACCCTGAACTAATTGAGTTCATTATTATGCAAGGTAAGACTTGAGTTTATAAGTTTTGCATGCATGTTCTAGGGAACAGTGTGTTATCATTTTGCCCAAATGTCTGTAATTTTCGAACGATTGAACTGTTCCGAGGAACAATAGCGCAAAAAAGAATTAATAGATGATTGCTACCTCTATGCTTGTTGACATATTATATAAAAATAATATACATAATAATTTTTGCAGGGTACTTTAAATTGCTGAGGATACCTCTAGATCAAGATCCTGACGAACTTTTGGCGAAAATATTACTTTTGATATACCGCCCTTTCCAGTATATTTATATACCAATCGAATTGAAAGAAAAAATATGTTCCAATTTTTGTGATGCTTTCCTGAAACCTGTTCTTACCAAAAATGTTAAGTGGGACTTGATACCTTACCTCAAACCGAAAAAAGATTTCCCATTTGATGGAATCATCAAGCATTTGAATAAGAGTTGTCATGAAGGCAATAATAGTTTGTTTTATTGTATTCTGTCTCTAGAACCGGATGATTTTGGTAAGTGCCAAATTGAGTACATTGTCTTACAGAGATTTGTGAGAACTCACAGATATATTGAATAGCTGATGATAGCATAATAACTATTTTAAAAGAGCTTTGTTGGAATTTTGATAAATTGAAAAATATTAAGTATACAGGGTGTCCAACCCGGAACTCCAAATTTTTAATTTGGCAACTGTTCGAAAAATTTCATTCATATTTTTGTCGTCTATATCCCAACAACTTCTATAATAATTTGATTTTTTATTATTTTTTCATTAGTATTCTTCAATTAACCACTGACTTAAGTACATCTTATTTTTGTTTTCTGAGTATTCTTCATTTGAATGCAGAATGACTAGTTTATCACCTTTTTTTCAACTGGTATCTCTCATATTTAATTTTGATTGTTCTATCACGTTTTTGCGCGTATGTTCTGGGGAACATCGCGTTATAGTTTTGCCAAAATGTCTGTAACTTTAGAATTTTTTGACGAAAATGGTCTCAAACGATTTAGTTCGACTTCCCAATGAAGAATTCGAGGTCAAATTTGATTCTGTCCGTCCGGCCGTTGCCACGATAACTTGAGAACGAGAAGAGCTAGCGACTTGAAATTTTCAGGGTGGGTGGCGCATCCCAATACGACGGACAAGTTCGTTAAGGCATAATCGGCTGAGTGGTTTCCGAGTAATAATTTTGTTTTCAACCAATATAAATCCGATCGAATTGAAACTTGGTGAGTAGTTGTAGAATATGAACCTAAGCACGTTTGTGAAATTTTGTGCGAATCGTATGGCTAGAAAATGAAAAAAAAATTATTAAAAAATATTTTTGTTGTCACGATAACTTGAGAACGGAAAGAGATAGCGGCTTGAAGTTTTCAGGTTAGGATGTGCACCAGAACGCGACATTTCAGTTTGTTTATGAGCATAATCGGCCAAACGGTTTTAGAGTTATAGCCATCTGAAATTTGGTTGTTTTTTGTTCCTCATTAACTCGAAAAATACTAAACTGATTGAATTCAAACATGGTAATTAGTTGTAGAATGCCAACGCGAAAATTCTTGCAAAATTTCGTGAGGATAGTATTTGTAAAAAATTTTTAAAAAATCATTGAAAACTGAAAAAAAAAATTCTATATATCAGTAACTATTCGTTTGAAATTGCTGAAATTTTGCAAGAGCCTTCATAACTTAACTCTACTGCCAAGTTTCAAGTTTTAACACGATCGGTTGAATATTGTTGGAGATTCGAGCATTCTTGTGTGAGCTCAGTAGATGGGTGACCGTTGCCTCGATAACTTTCGAACGAAAGGAGATAGAGACTTGCAATTTTCAGGGTAGGTTGCGTATCCGAAAGGGAGAGTTGAGTTCGTTTTTGGGCATAATCGGTCAAACGGTTTCCGAGTTATACCCACCTGGAATATTATTTCCTTGATAACTCAAAAAATAAAGGTTCGATCGAATTGAAGCTTGGTAACTAGTAGTAGAAAATCATCATAAAGACGTGTTTAAAATTTTGTAAAAACCGTACCTCTAGAAAATCTGAAAAAAATGACGAAAAAAAAATTTTAAGAACCGCACCCCTAGAAAATTTCAAAAAAATCACGAAAAAAAAAATTGGTTCAAGCATTGACGTGAAGTCAGAAGCTTTTGCGCGTATGTTCTATTGTCCATTCTCCTGTATTGGACACTCTTAATTCGAATTTACCATGGTAAATTCGAATTAAGTGTCCAATACAGGAGAATGGACAACATAATTTACCATGGTAAATTCGATTAAGGGTGTCCAATACAGAAGAATGGACAATAGGACATATGCGCAAAAGCTTCTGACTTCACGTCAGTGCTTGAAGCAATTTTCTTTTCGTGATTTTTTTGAAATTTTCTAGGGGTGCGGTTCTTAAAATTTTTTTTTTTTATTTAGAGAGAGAGAGAAATGAACTTTATTGATCATAATTATAATCAAACGGTTATCGACCTAAGTCTTTCTGCCAATTAAAAAATTTCATTAACATAAATATCCATTATTTTCTCAAAGTGTTACAAGGTTTTTAAGTATTCGAAGTTTTCTTATTTATATTTGGATATGTAGACGAATTTAGTTTCTGTTCATTTTCATAATAGCAAACCCTTGTAATAGGGATTTCCTGTAAGGTTTCCTTGTAAATAAATAAACTCTAAATCATGGTTGAACTGCCAAAAGATGGATCGAGAAAACATAATGGCTCTCAATTTTTTCCTACAGTACTGAATGATTAATTACTCTTTAAAAATTGAAGATGCGATTCTATTTTGCAGAACCAACTAAAGATTCAATTGAGGTACTGGCCAAACTCAGCAAGATAGTGCATCGATTGAAAATGCAAGTTGCTTATATGTCGGAAGACTCTGATGATGAAGAAGAAATGTTAGATTCCGATGAGTATTTATTACTTACGGAATTTATGAAAATAATGAATCAATCTGATAAGGTCTTGAAGTGGACATCGTTTTTTGATCGACATAGTGAGGATGTGGATGTCCTTGCAGCTTTCACCCAATTTTGTCATAATTTATTGTTAGTTTACAAGGATGCTGTCCGGCAATATTTGTGAGTATATCGTGATGAAAAATTGGTTCAAGCAGTGATGTGAAGTCAGGAGCTTTTGCGCGTATATAACATACCGGCAAGAGCTCCTGACATCACATCAGTGCTTGAACCAATTTTTTTTTTCGTAATTTTTATAAAATTTTCTAGGAGTACGGTTCTCGTAAAATTTCACACATGTCTTTATGTTGGCATTCTACAACTAGTTACCAAGCTTCAATTAGATCGAGTCTATATTTTTTGAGTTATTGAGGAAATAATATTCCAGGCGGGTATAGCTCCGAAACTGTTGAACAGGCTCGGATCTCCAACAATATAGATCCGATCGTGTTCAAACTTGGAACTTGGCAGTAGAGTTAGGTTCTGAAGGCTCTCGCAAAATTTCAGCGATGTCGGACGAATAGTTTCTGATATATAGAATTTTTTTCAACTATTTATTATTATAATTTACTTTGAAAACCACTTAATATCACAACAGGCTAGAGCTGCTCGGTTCATATCTTTAACATCTTTTAGAATGGCTGTAAGGAAATTGTAGTATTTTTTTTTTTGAACTGACTACTGTCATGTGAACACATGTATTTTTACTTAATTTTAGTTTTTTTTTTGTATATTATTCTCTTTGTAATGAAATAAGTTGCTGTTCAATAAATAAATAAAAGAATTTAAAGGTACAATATATTATTCGGGATTCTAAATTGTGAATTTTTTTTGAGGCTCCTAGCGGTTTTAAATTGAATTTTCCACGCCCTAAGAGGACATTATTGGTCAGCTAATTGCCAACATTGGACTCAAGCCGATATGTGTTTTCGGAATTTCGTGTAAAATAGTTGAATTTTTTTCTGAGTACAACTGCTTTATATTGCTGTATTTTTTTACAGATTACTTTATAAGCTAGGTCTAAATAGTACTTTTCTAAGGAGACTATGGATATCTCTTGGAAACAGTAGGAATATTGAAAACGAACTGAAAGGATGTTATCTTGTTTCCTGGAGAGATTGCCATACCAGACTCTCAGTGTTTTGTGATATGTTTACCTTTTACACCCAAGCACTTACAGACAGAGGTGAGTGGAACAATCATTATGAATTCGAAGTAGTTAAATTATTGAACAACTTTAGAAAATTCTGATACGAGTGGCACTTTCAACAAGATCGAATTGTATGCAATGTGCAAATTATTAGTGAATGTCTCATTGGACCTAATAGATGTGGCATTTCCAATGTGTAGGTCCAGTTCTGTGAGTATGCATTTTTTTTTATTCACCTCATTTTAGATTTACCTTCGGATTAAATCTCCAAATAATAAATCCTAGGAAGCTCTTCCGCGGGATTGATTCCAATTAAAAAATATCATTCGCAAAAACTTATGAACATATTCATATGATTCAATGTTTTTTTCTGGGTTTATCTCCCGGAATTTCTATTAATGTTAACAATAATGCTTAATGAACATTACGACAATGTTCTACGATCAGTATTTCGCGATATATACTTCATGCGATAAATATACTCGCAAGTCCAACATATTGTCGCCTTAATAAGAAAACTGCCTAACTCCGTATTGAATAATTTCACAGGAGGAGCAATAATTAATTCATATTGGATAAATCTTTGAATGAATAATAGATTACGCAACCATGTTTTCATTATTCATTATTCTTTAAATCCAGAGTAGCAAAAAAGGACTTGACGAGTTTCTCTAAATATTATTGGAGTTAGATATTTTTCGCCTCAAAAGTCCATGACGAAAATGGAGTTAGGCAATTTTTTATTAAGGCGACGATATACAAAATATACTTTGATGCTTGGAAACTATCTGTACTTTCTTTGAACTTGACTGGAATGGTCTCTGCTATAAAAATTACGACCAAATTTAAGAGAATCATTCTTCGTAACACTATAGGCTACTTGAATATGAAGTTTGTATTTGAATTTAATTAGAGCTCCAATGGGTGAAAATAAACGGAAAGCAATCTCATCTTTATTGAACTATGCGAAGGTACAACATCTTCAGGCCCTTGAATTTCATTGTTGTTATTTATTTCAAATACATTTTACAGGTAGCTGCTACACCTGAAGTTCTTCATCTGTATAATTCCTGTCTAAATTGTGTGAAGAAATTGTACATGCTGAATATGAGAAAAGAATTTTGTCGTCCAGAATTTTGGACCTCTAAAAAAATATACATTACTCAAGATTTGTCACGTAAGAATTATCTATCGAAAACAGTGAAGCCGTTCTATGGAATAATAGCTGATGATGATGGTAGGAATTTTTTTTTTACATACTGGGTTACACCCATAATTAATAATTTTTTCATCTTGATTGTTTGCTAAAAGAAAATTTAAATTTAATCTTTATAGTATTTTTGGAGACATCAGTTTATGAGAGTTGTCTATTTATATCGTGACGTTGTTGTCACGAATTATATCGTGACGTTGTCACGAACATCGCTCAGGGTTCCTGCATCACAGAGGGTTTGAGTTTGTAAGGAAACTCATAGGTGGCTCTAGTCTTTTCTAGTATCGTCACCAAAAGATACAACGTTGCTAGAGCCCCTTCGATGTCACTTAGTTGCTAAACTGCCCTGACGATAGGTTACAACCAATGCTCTAAGGTATAGTAAAAAGAAATCGATTATTTTAACAATAGATGACTTTAGTTATATGTATCTCCCGTTGTATAAGTCTGAGCGGGTTCCACTGGATGGCGTTAGAAGGATGAGATTTTGCACTACAAAAACTTTCCTGACCGTTTTATGATCAGTTGACTCAGTTAAGTTTGAGCGTGCGTCAAAGATGGGCACTATCAAAGAGAAAATACGCAATAATTTACAGTTTTTCTTCGATAAAGGTGGAAATGCAAGCCAGGTGGCTGAAAATGTAAATAGTGTTAATGACCCTGATACTGTAACAGCCAATCACGCGCAATTTTGATTTCGTCGATTCCGTTCCGGTAATTTCGATGTCAAAGATGGAAGGCCAATTGTCGAAAATATCGATAAAATCATGGACACTGTCGAGTCCGACCGTCATGTAAGCACTGTTTCGATTGCCCAAGAGCTAAAGATTACACAAAAAAACCGTTTGGAACATTTGAATAAGGCTGTAATCAAAAAGAAACTCGATATATGGGTGCCACACAAGTTATCGCAAAAAAAACTCATTGACTGAATTTTCATGTGCGAAACGCTGCTGAATCGCAACAAAATTGACCCATTTCTTAAGCGGTTGGTGACTGATGATGAAAAGTGGACCACTTACGACAACGTCAAGCAAAAACGGTCGTGGTAGAAACGCGGTGAACCGGTGGAAACGGTGCTCAAGCTAGGATTGACGGCCAGGAAGGTTGCTGTGTGTTTGGTGGGATTGGCAGGTAATTATCTACTATGAGCTGATCCCTTACGACACAACTGTTAAATCGGAACTGTACTGTCAACAATTGGACCGTCTGAAGGAAGCCATCGTCCAGAAGCGGTCTGCTTTGGCCGATAGGAGAGGAATTGTGTTCCATCAGGACAACGCCAGCCCACATACATCAATAGTGACTCGCCAGAAGCTCTGGGAGCTTGGTTGGGAGGTTCTTATGCATCCACCTAATAGTACAGACCTAGCACCAAGTGATTACCATATTTTCCTGTCCATGGTGAACAATTTTGCTGGTGAAAAATTCGCTTCAAAAGAGGCTCGTGAAAATCGACGAGGGCTTCTATGAGAGAGGCACAATGATATTACCTCCAAAATGGCAACATGTTATAGAACAAAAAGGCACATAACTAAATCGGATCATTCTAACTATGGTAATTAAGGTTCTAAATTTCATGCAAAAATAATGGATTTCTTTTTACTACCTACTGTTCTGCGAATGCCGGAATACCATATAATGTTTTCAATTTATTCTTGTTGCAAGTTTACCATGTTGACGAAAAGTCAAGTTGAGGAAATTATTTCTTCCACATGTAGCAATCCTAATGTCAATGAGTGTGTTTAATCTTCAATTCAAAAATTCGCAGATGAAGAGCATCTTCCTCCTCTGTCAACAATCGAACAACGCTCACTAGCGATCTTACAGGATCTGCCATTTTTAATTAACTTTAACACAAGAGTTTTGCTTCTGAGGGAACTTTGTCGAAATAGTCTAGGCAGTGAAATGCAAAGAATGCGCATGGATTTTGCTGTCGATAATGTTATCGTTATCAGAAGAACTCATCTATATGAAGATGCTTTCGAAAAGTTATCACAACAAAATGGTAGGGTATACTTGAATCATTGTATTTAGGCAACGTAGTAGATCCACCTTATTGGAAAATTATCTCAGATGATTCGTCTAAATGAGCACAAATTCAATGCAGGCATTTAAAGGTGCTCAATTTTGTCTCACTCCTGCCTACTGACGTAATTAATGAATCAATATCAGCAAAACGCATTCTATTACAAGTAAGGTTAATATTAAAGCTTTGGAACAAAAGTACCACCTCAATAAATGGATATATGTATTTTTAACCTCATGGATAATAACAGTAAGTTGCACCAACATGCACAAATTAATTGGAGAAGACCTAGGAGGGTAAGTATATCATATAATTATAATCATGTCATTAGCAAGCACGCTAAAGCAGATTTCTCTATGAAAAAGGTAAATAAGTTTGAAAAGCACTGACAGAGAATTGTGACGACTACCTCAGGATTCAACTATGAGCTCAGGTTCCTAGTCCAACACTCTACCACTGAGCTAGGGGCACTACTATGATTTATTCATTGGGATTGTCCTACTAGGTTGCCAAAATACAATGCTTGAATATTCCGGTTTTTCGTAACCTCAAAACTTGTAACTTCATATTTTATCAATACATTCTGTCATTTTTAGAGTCTGATTTAAGACATAAGGTGAGAATCAGATTCATCAACAATGTTGGTTTGGAAGAAGCCGGCATTGATGGAGGGGGCTTATTCAAGGAATTCATTAATGAAGTTTTAAAGACAGCTCTCGACCCCAATAGAGGTTTCTTCATAATGAACACAGAAAACACTTTATATCCAAATCCAACAGTCGAAAGAATAATGAAGAATTACACAGAACATTATTTCTTCATTGGGCGTTTGATTGGAAAGGTAATTGATATGTTTTTATCTTTCTAAATAATTAGTCACGTTAAAGCTGGACTATTTGATACGATATTATTTCCCTTTCTAGAGCTGACATATCCCTAGCTACAACTCCCTATCCAGTTCCAGAGTTCTAATGATTTCTAGAATCTGAGACTACTTCAAGAAGGATATGTCTTCTATCCCTATATAATTTATGATTTAATGTCACAAGCACATTCTTCCTTGGCTTTCATGGCAAGGTATTCTGATGAGGGTGTTCAGGAGTTTCTTCCTACCGCCAACAGAATCTACACTCATCATACAATTGTAGTGATTTCGCTTTTCAATTACTCTAATAACCGTTCATTATCACAGGGACTTCTACTATTGAAGTCTATGACCTCATTTTTCTAACCTTGGCTGTATTGTGATCGTCTAGTGAATTGGTAGGACTACTTACATCTTACATACGTTGTATAGGTAACCCAAGTTACACTCAATGAAATAAGGAAAATCGGCGGGAAGTTTGAAGTGCTTTTAGATATGTATATTTTGTATAACGGGCGGAAAAGAACACTTAGAAAAACCCCAAGTAGTGTGATCGTCGTGACCAGACAATGATATATCAACCAACTAGTACTTTCATATTTCTGTATAGCACTTCCTGAGATTTTGTCTCTGCTTCTTCAAAACGGCTTTCGGTTTCAATTTCAATGTGAAGAGTTCTTTATTATTCAAAGATAGTCATATTTTATAATATCTTGTCTAAGATGGAATATTATGTTGATTGTTTAGAGTAGAAATTGGCAACGTCTCAGAGAATTGTTTTGACATTGACGATATTTCAGGAGTGCCTATCTGCCTTAGTTTTAGTTACAAAAACTTGATAGACCTAAATCAATGCCAACCGGGAGACTTTATAAAAGTGAATGGAGTATAGGTATTAAAGTTTCTGTACCTGCAACATGACATTGAATTATGCTCCGAATCGGAGGCCAGTAAGCATTGGTGTTCATACATCATCATATTCGCAGGAGTTGAGTAAAGAGCAGTGCTTGACCTGCACTGTTTCTACCTTATTCATTCACTCAGGAGGTGATAAAAGACCAGCACTTGACCTCACTCTTTCTTCCTCAAGCCAGTGCTTCACCTACAGATATCGGTAGGCGCAGGATATGTACAGAGGATGTGCTAATCGGAGTCGTTAAGCTTCATCAGAGCCGAGCCTCGGAGTAACGAAAATGTTCCTGCTTTATCGGTGTGGCCGAAGCTGATGAATATTCAGGAAAACGTTTGTTACCTATCAAAACTTACTCTGTGTCCACTAACGGTATACCGACGAATTAATCATTCACATTCTAGTGTATTAATATTCCTCCATACTGATTCAACGGGGCTTACAATTCCAAAACTATTAAGAAATTACTCTTTTATAAACAAAAGTCCCACCATGAATGTCCTACAATATAGCCGCAACACTATCAGACACAAAAAAGCCATCAAAGTCTCATACTAATCCTTACATACATGAACCTAGTGAACTCAAGTGCTTCAGGGTCTTCCCTTTAAACATATTTACCACATCAAAGATTATACATAAGCTGAAATACAGAAATTCATTCATAATTCAGATCCTAGTACCAGTCGGTTGATCACACAAAATAAAACACACCAAAAGATATACAGAGGAGAGACCGAATTGTGAGATGTATTTAAAAGGATACAATAAACTTGCATCGAAGCCATAAGGAACAACGACCAGGTACTGACAATGAAAAACACCAGGCAGGCTTTAAATTTTTACCTATTGACTAACTTGTTGAACACTAATAATATTTGAATTAATCACGTTGAACGTTCAGGAACAAAGAAGCGAATGAATAACAGCTTCGAGCTTCTATATTATTTCCACCTCAAGTAGTTCAAGTATCGTTCAAGTGGTTGGCTTCGCTTTCGCAAACATTAGCCTCCTTTTTTCTGTACGCTGTTCCATGGAGAGCTTAACCTGAGTGAGGGTGCGTTCCCTTCTATGATACATTAATGCCTCTGCGATGCCATCAGGCCGTGATCAGAGTTGGAGCACCATTTTTGGCTAGGTCACTCCCATCTTTGAATTGATGACATTGGACGCTCGGTCAGTGCTAGCTGCTAAGCTGTCAGAGTTTCTCTTATTTTTGTTCTTCGGTTAGATCTTCAATTTTCTTATTAATATCTACAGGATTCCACCATGAACATCGAAATTGGGACCCCCTGTACAAAATGAGAATTGGTTAAATTAAATAACATTCATATCACTGTCAACTTCAACGTGATCAGAGTGTGGATTGAGTAAGCCCTTGGATTAAAAAGATATATTTTTTCAGGCGATTTTTGAGAATATACTGGTGGATCTTCCATTGGCTGAATTCTTTTTAGCAAAACTGCTAGTAGATAGAGCGCCAGCTCATTATTTGCAGTCTTTAGACCCCACACTCTACAAAAATTTACTATTTCTACGTGATTACGAGGGTAATGTCACAGACTTAGGATTAGACTTCTCAACAGTCCATAATGATTTAGGAGAAACTAAGGTATGTTTATATTTTTTATCGTTTTCAATTTAAGTTTTCTGAACTTCAATAATATACCTTCGGAAATGACCAGTAACAATGCTGTGAACTCAAAAACTTTTCACATTTTTTGTTTTGAATTACACAGAAATTGGAAATTGTGCAAATACCAATGTATGGATCAATCTTCAGATTTACAAGGCTATTAGGGGTACATCTGGGTTAAAAAATTCCTAAACGCTTTAAAAATCGGTATTTGCTTAGAAACGGTTGATTAGTAAAGGATGAAACAAATTTTTTATACAAATGTCTAGGACAGACCATGCTGGAGATTTATTCCTGTTTGCGAAACTCGTTCAATGATCAGATATCCCCACGAAAAATGGACGTAGAAATCATTCAAAAATAGAAAATTGAAGCTTAATAAACAGACTACCTGGTCCGTACGGTGGTTTAACCAAAGAAGACCATTTTGAAGCTTCGAAAGGCTCTTTTTGAATCCTTGATACAACCATTTTTCGCAGAGTTAAATCTAGTCAAAAATCATTGACAAATTAAATTTGTTTGTTTTTGGGTAGTTAAGAAGAGAGTTTTGTGTAAATTGTATAGGTTAATAATATTCTCATTTCATACAAGGATCTAACTGATATCTTTCACATTTATAGGTTATCGAGTTGAAGCCCAATGGTAGAAACATTCCAGTAACTAATGAGAATAGGTTAGAATACATACAGCGCTTTGCTGAACTAAAGTTGAACACTCAGTTGAAAAGACAGTGTGTTGCATTCAGGGAGGGATTGGATAGTGTAGTGCCTTTGTTGTGGCTTAAGTTATTTAACCATAAGGAACTACAAGTGATTATTGGTGGAGACAACCAAGAAATAGATCTCACAGATTTGAGATCTCATACCAGTTATGGAGGTTAGTTTTTGTGAGCCATTAGTTTGCCCTTTGATCTTTAGTCATTCTTCGGATTTCTTTATTTACTATTCATTGTCTAGTTGAAAATTAAGACTATGCCTAAGGTGGTGTAGTATATAGTAGCAAAGCTTATCCAGACAACTTAACCACGAAAATATTTTGAACAGTAGAAGATTGTGATGATAGGCACATATCATCAGAATTATTTATTAATTTTCAGGTGAATATACTAGTGACCATGAGACAATCATATTGTTTTGGAAAGTAGTATATCAGTTCAATGGTACTCAGAGGAAGCAATTGTTGAAGTTCGTGACTAGTTGCTCAAGGCCACCTCTCTTAGGATTTAAAGTAAGTATTGGTTTCCAGAGGATTTTTGTTCGGAATCTTGGAATTGAAGATTTACATCATCACCGTAAATGTGAAAGACACATGTTCTATTGTCTATTCACCTTTATTGGCCACTCTTAATCGAATTTACCATCGATATATACTGCTTTCTCAGCTTTTATAAGATATGAATACATTGGTCACCTTATCATGTTTTATCAACTACACATTTGATTGATTGGAATCTATGTTAATGAATTGAGTGTGCCAGATGATTTTTTCTAATAGGCAAATTCAGAATAGGTACAGCAATTTATCTGGTGGGAATACAAGTGTTCATACATCTTTGAACAAGAAAGATGATGATATTCACAACTGATTTCTTTTAGGAATTAAATCCTCCATTCTGTATACAATCATCAGGAAATGACCGAATGCCAACTGCAAGTACCTGTCTAAATTTGTTGAAAATTCCTGTAATACGAGATGAAAACACATTAAGGCATAAACTTTTGGAAGCAATTGAACAACAGGCTGGTTTTGAATTATCATAATCATCTTGTGCATGTGAAATACTATTTTATTTATCAATGTGATGTAAATATATTTTTAATCTAATTGAATATATTTTTGATTTGAAAGCTACAAAAATTTGATATAATTCTTGCTGCAATTATTGATCATACCGAAAATTTACATAAGAAAGAACTACAAAAATTAAGAATTAAATTTAAAGAAGTTTTCTTCGGAAAAGTAAATTCGAGATTTTGTTCCGAGATAAATAAAGTTTAAACATAAAACTGTAGGATCTCTGCTAAAAACTCACTCCGTTTTTTGCCGATTCCTCATACCCGCGGTTTTAAGGCAATTCCAGGAATGTAGTCGTTGTTTACGTTGCATGACAAGAGCCCTTCCAGTATTATAAAATCCAGATATAGATATCCCGTTAACCCTGACCTCCTTGGAGACGTCAGAGGGTCGGGGTTCGGTATTAAATACTTCATCTCTTGTCGGGTGGTACATCGGCTTTGGGATCTGTGTAGGATCACTAACGGTATGCTTATGGGTTTGGAGTGCCAGAGGCCGCAGAGAACGTCTGATGTGTTGATAACTTACTGGGGATAAATGAAAGAAATAGTATTCTGTATAAAATCTATTGGTAATCATGCTTATACAAAGATACAGTATCACAGTTAGCTCTGAATTAATATTGTAATATAGGCAATGTCGAATAATTATTTAATTCTTTTAGCTCAATTGTTTTGGTAGAAAAAAATTCTAGTACATATCAGATCATTAAGTGAATTTGAACAAAAATGAATTCTTTCATTATAATTAGAACAATCCAATTTCTAATGAAGTTTTACTTAAGTATGTTCGAAAATATCGTTAAAACACATAAAATTATGCGAGAAAAAAATCTAGAACTCCAGAGTATAAGTTCAGGGTCATTCAAATAAAACATAATACTTCATAGCAGGAATACATTTCAGATGAGCGAGGCTTCTTTAGCAGTTTCTGGTAGTCTTCTTCCAAGAGTTTCCGGTAGTTTCAATGCTAATAGTCCAGCAGATATTGCTACTGATGTGAATAGAATTGATGGTAAGGATTTCATATATACACCCTAAAAAAATACAATTATTGATATGAAAAATGATATCGTGGATTTCTCACCAAAAGTGGAACAAATGGAGCTATTAAAGCTCCCACTCTAGCTACAGTGGAGGCAGAGCCTACTCCTCCACTTCTTATGGCAGTAGGTAGTAATTCAGCTGTATATACATAGGATATGCCAAATGCACTTGTTATTCCTAATTTTCCTATTAAAAATAGTGACATTGAGGCCCATGCGAGATCTGCAAAAAAAGTTCAATTACTGTAAAGGTTCATCGAAAAACTGTAAGATCATAGTTTGTTAGGATTCATCTGAACATCCTGTAAGGAATAATTAAGAAATTCCTCGAATTCCTCTGTTGTCCGATCAAAATCACTTCAAGCAAGCCTGGATTATTATTAAATGTCAACATAGTCTAGAGACGTTAGTCAGCAATACAGTGATATATATTATGTGATTATATAGTGTGTGAGTTAAACAGTGTGTATTTTCCTTTGGGTTCGTTTCTACCTGGGGTGAGTACATTTGAGAGTACAGGCTGAGATGAATAGAAACAAAAATGTGTTCCAACCTGTAACAGCAACAGACCTAATATAATATTATATGGCAACAGCAATTATTATGAATCTTCAAGAAATGGAAGTTAAGCTACATTTTTTTTCTACTTTATTGCGTTTCGTAAAATATTTCGAGGAATTTGATGTGATACAAAGATGAAAGAGTTTGTAAAAATAAAATTTTACCTGGTGGTAAAAAAATTGTCAATCCACAAGTGAAGCCGCATAACAATAGTGATCCCACCAAAGAAAACCTCCTTCCACAGTGTCGTATGCTCACCCATGCTAAAGTATAACCAGGTATTTCTATCAAACTCACGAGTGCAAAATTAATATATTTGTCTCCACTCATGCTGGTTGAATTAACGGATAGTCCGTAATATACAAATGCGTTCACAGCCCTGAAAACAAAATAAATAAAAATTAGCACTCTCCTAGCGTTATTATTATTTATTTGGCAAAAGTTTAGAAAGAATTCTATAAACTCAAAGAATAACAAAATAAAAGCAAATGTACAAGGCAAATAGTCAATTATAAATGAAGATTGAAGGAAAAAAAAAAGAGAGCATCCTCCTGAAAAATTGGCGATGATCAACCCTGCATCCACCCGTCGTACTGGTTATTGAATGAATTGACAGAGGAGGGCTCCACAACGGCAGGTGGTAAACGATTCCAAGCAGAAAACACCCTGTTGCACAGAAAATATTCCCTCTGGGTTGTCTTGAAACTTTCTCTCCGCAACTTGTACCTGTGGCCACGTAATCGTTCGTCACTGTTAAGAGTGAAAATTTCACCCAGATCCACGTTGAAAAGTCCGTGGAGAGCTCTATAGGTGATAATAAGGTCACCATGTGTGCTCCTTTCAGAAAAAAGGGAAGATTCATAATAGAAAGCTTTTCAAGATAGTTGGGTCGCAGCACACCGTGTAGGAGATTCTGGTCGCACGACGCTGGACACTCTTGAGTAGTTCCACGTCACGAACGAGAGATGGAGCCCAAACAGGCCCGGCATATTCCAGGATAGGGCGCACTTAAGTGGTATAGAGAATCTTACAGGTGGCCGGATCGCAATGGGCAAATGATCTAGTCAGCCTATAAAGAATTCTCTTTGCCTTGTTAACAGTATGTAATGATATGATTAGACCAAGAGAGGTCCTTGGAGTGCCTTGGACTCAGAAGCAAACGAAATTATCCCATCTTACATTTCCCTTAATACTTCAGAATTATGTATCTAGATTGATTTCTATTTATCTGTTAGAGAGTCTCTCGTACAGAAAACAAATGATTACCCTAACTCGTATGAGAGACCTAGGAGTTTCAGTATAATCATATCATATCTTATTCAATGTTTTTTTTCTGGGTATTCTCTCCGAAACCCTGAAAAATGTCTATAAAATAAAATTTATGTTCAAGCATAGCAAGCTTGTTGCGAGCAGTTTAGATGCCTTGAACATTGCCTGATGCATCGTTTCAGGTTGATAGGTGATGCGTCCGTTTTCATCCTTCAATATCTTGTCGGGCTTTCATGAAGGACAGTCCACAAGCTGGTTCAGGGCCTATTAGATGGGATATCTGCCTCCTGATTGCCTCTTATTACCGTGAGCTGGCACCCACAGGCGCCTAAGGAGGGGGGGGATGTTGAAAGGAGTTGGCAAATTTTCAACACAGTTGGAATATTTCCGAAAAAATTGACATTAAATGTGGTAATAGGCCACATTAATTAGGTTAGGCGGGAAATTCGAATTACGATCCATCTGTGGATCCGAGCGCTGAATTCCGCATGCAACTATGCGGTATATATATATTCTTTTGAACTTGAGCATTACAATTTGTTTTGTATCTAACAATAAAGCATGTGTATGAAAGAAGTGTTAGCAGAGGTTAGTGTAACGGGGTACCATATTATTTGATATAATATGATACTAGAGCTTAGGGAAAAAACCTCAGCAAAAAAACCCTATCTCCCCGTTAGTGTTGTGATTTATGAAAATTGATTTTGTTAACAAAATATGCTGAAATATTAAATATTGAAGGGCATCTTTTTCTTCATTATCGCTTCTTCCTTCAACAAGCAGAGAAGATTCTCCAAGGTCCGAAACCCAATCTGGAAAAGGAAAAAACAAAGGGAGAAAACGAACAAATTAAAATGGAATATTCTATATTTCATTAAATAGATTTGAAACTCGCTACCCATTCTAAAAAAAAATTCAGAAACATTATGAATAGCCCTAAAACCATCTTTGAATCTATATATGCGACAATTATTAACTAAATGATCTATGGTTTCCTCTGCTTCCCCGCATTCACAACTAGGACTCTCAACTGAGTTCCACCTGAAAAGCATGCTGTTGCAACGACCATGACCGGTTCTTAGACGATTCAGAATAGACCATATTCTCCTTGGAAGATCAAACCCCGGAACTCTATCTGAAGGATCAGAAATTAAATCTTTGTTGAATAAATTGCAAGAAATCCATTCAGACCGCCAAACTTCCTTGTCACTTTTATTCGAATTAAGAAAACAGTTGGACCATAAAGGGTTTCGTGACTTCAATCTCGGAATCTTATTGCCTGGAATGTAGGAGATAATCGGAAATGAATTCAGTGGGAGAGTAATTGACTTGGGAGCGGAAGCCCAAAGTTAAATAGGGTGGTTTCATCTCAAAGTTGAAATTCCATGTTAAAAAATTTGAATATGGATCTCCCACCAAGAGACAGATTCTAACCTAACTAACTCATTTCGTTTGCATTAGAAAGTGTAGCACTTTCCTACACTCGGTGTAATTTACACTCGATATTAGTATTCGTTTGCTTATTGGATTTACACCAGTGTACACGAAGTGTATTTTATCTGCACCTGGTCGAAAGGAGGTGTGAAATGCACTCAAAACAGAATGTAGGGTTATGGTATGGTTAATGTTACGGCAAAAAGAAGGCGCCAATAATTGACTTGTTATGAAAATATCTGTTGTCTGGGAACTTTGATCTATTCTTTAAAATGGGTATCATCTAAATTAAAATTTGCAATACGGTCAGGAGGATGAAGAAATAATCAATCCGTTGAGAAACGGTAATGCTATTTGGAAATTGTTATGTTGATTTTTTTCACCAATTGATTTTTCAGACGATGAATTTACTGTTAATTTTTTTGAAAAAGCCGTCAGGGAAGGGAGATTACTACAGTATGGGATTCATATCCGTCAGATTGATGACTGAACAAAAATAATAACCAATGTTTTTGACGTTTGATAAACAAACCTTTATTTCAGTGTATTTTTCATTCGTTTGCGTTACTGCACTGAAAATCAGCTGATTCAGAGTGCAGTGTAGATTACACTACACCAAGAAACAGACGAAAGAACCTTATAGGACCGGGATAACATGGAATAACACCATGTACCCTTGTACACATTCCGTTGCAGTAAATTCAATATTCAGTAGTTTTCGGCACAATGTGTGTAAAAATAATCATTAAAGGATACTGTGGGATGAGGTACATTCGTTATATTAAATGGTTTCTTTATGGGTTTTCTCTCCCAAACTCTGAAAAATATCTGTTAAATAAAAAAATTGGTTTAGGCCTTTGGACAGGAGCTTTGGCGCTATTGTTCAAACTTTGACACATATCATATCTCCGAAAGTATTGGTTTCTCAGAGTAGGGAATGATATAAATGTATTCTTATGATAGAACTCGGCTGCTCCATTCCAAAACACAGTAACTAACATTTTTTCAGAAAATGATATTTCTTAATATTTGGATATACTGTGTTTGGACGCATCTTTCAACCTAGCCCCTTTGCTGATAATTTCAATAGATTTAGAGATATGACATAACCACAACCCAGTATCTGCACAAATTTTCTCATCTTCAAATTTCAAAACACAGCATCTGCTTTTCCCAGAGCAAAACACAGTATATACCAGATACTCTGTTTTGGCAATTTGAAAGACATGATCAGATTCTGCGATTCTGCTTCAGATTTAGTCGAGGAGTATGACAACAGCAATTTAGAGGATAGTATGTAGTAGATTCTTTGGTTGTAGTATTTCTAAACTACTGTAGTGTTTCTAAACTAATAAACGTTAGACATAATTAAACTGTTTGTTATCTTGAATTCGGTGAAATATAATAAACTGTTATTTATTCAAATTTTGATGCAGATACTCGGATTTGAAACCAGCAAAAATGTTTCATATTCAATACCAAAACCAAGCATGTGCCAAATCTCTAGTAACAACTAAAGATATGTACAATTTGATTATGTAGAAAAAATTATACGACGAACTGTAACACGTAACCGTAAAATAAAAAAAATTGCATCAAAAACGTCTCAGGGCCAAACAAAAACACTAAATCTCGTTTCCCACACAATTCCATTATTTTCACATACTGTGTTTTGGAATGGAGCAGCCGAACTGCACCATGAAAGAAATCAAATTAAAATAGCTGAAATGAATTTGACTCTCTCTTATAGAACAGGATGACATGTACGAGTATGAACAAAGATCATATAATAATTCATAGATAGAATAATTATAGCATTCTGTGAAAACATAGAAGTACGATTCATTATTTTCGAAAAATCATATCTCCGAAAGTATTAGCTTGTTAGAGTTGAAAATGATATCAATACATTTTTATGGTGAAACTGCATCTTAAAAAAAATTGAATTTGAAATTTGTAATGTTAAAAAATTTTTTTTTTTTCGTTACTCTGAAACCATCTGGCCTATTCTGCCCAATAACGAACTTAACTGAGATATTTATCTCCCAAACCTACTCTGAAAATTACAACTGCCTAGCTCATTCTGTTCGAGAGTTATTGTAGTAACAAAATTTAAAAATTAAAAATAATTTTTTTTTTACACTTCCACGGCAACCCGATCAATAAAACTTCGCATGCGCATAAAGGTCATTATTCCACAACGAACTCTTCCGAGATATTTACGTTCCAAACCTAACCTGCAAATTTCAAGCCTCTAACTCCTTCCGTTCGAGAGTTATCGTGTTAACGGAAGGCCGGACAGAATCGATTTCGACCACGGATTCTTGATCATTGAGTCGAACCAAATCGTGAGACCATTTTCAGCCAAAAATTCGAAAATTACAGACATTTAGGCAAATTGATAAGCACTCTGTTCCGACGAACAAGAGCGCCAAAAAATTATTATTTTGTGAATTGCTTCTGCGTAATAAACACAAGATATTTGTCAGAAGCAATAAATCGAACAATGTTGCCCAGCAAACAATAACGACACAACATCAACGATGAAACAACTAAATAACGTTTCGGAGTCTAAATCAGACTATTTCAACAGACACTTAACGAAAATCTTCTGAATTATTTTTTGGGAGAAGTGGGAGAACCCAGAAATAAGAAACCATTTAATAAAAATAATAGGTATCATAATAATGCGTTATACCAAAGCGGGTAGCTCTCTAGATGTTTCAGTTTGGCCGACTGGAGTATGTTATAAATCAAACCATCAATTTGAGTTGTTTCTTACTACCGAGCAGCATTCAAAAAAGCTTTTATTTCTATTGAATTTAGCAACGTAAATATGTTGGTACGCACTTTGCTCCTTTCTTTTAAAAATAGAAGTATATAAGTTTGAATTTCGGAAAACAAGTTTTGATGTTTGCGCTTCTGGGTTTCTTGCAAATGGGCAGTTCTATGGACGGAATATCCATTACGAATTACCACGACGGGCTTCCTAATGTTGAACTGAGTTGGCAAATTTTCAAAGCAGTTGCAAAAATGTTAAAGCAGTTGGACGTTGGAATGCGAAAGATTAAATCCAAGCTAGGAGCATACATTGTATGAGCCACCACCGACCACCGCATATTTGTTCGATTCAGAAGCGATATTACTTTCGACGAGGATACATTATTGTAGCCAGCTTATTGATCCGAGACACGATTAAAATTTCTATGTGGTTCAGGGTACTCTGTGTCAACTAAGAAGCCGCGCGATAGCCGAAAATTAATGGGTTTGGACTTCCTGTGGGTCCCAAGGACAGCGCATTCTGGCTGCGATAAGATTAAAAAGATTCTAAGAATCGTTGGGTCGGGTCGAAAAGCCTGAGACACTGCGTGGGTGACCGCCAAACCGTTGGAAGTAGAGGGGCTACGAAAAATGTCAGTTACGGTCGGGAACTCGAGGGAGTTACTTTTGAGGTATCGGGGAGGATAGTTCCTCGGAATAGAGGTAGCTCGTGGCACCGAGTAGGATACTCGAGTACCTCTCACTCTAGCCTAGCCTATAGACCACATTAGTTAGGTTAGGCGGGAAATTTGAATTACGATCCATCCGTGGATCCGTGCACTGAATTCCCCATGCATTTCTTATGGACCTAAAATTTACGCGAATTTCTCGCCTGTTTTTAGATACTTTGGATAATTTCTTAAGGTTTATTTTGGTTGAAATAGATTCTGTGAACCTTTCTCAACCATCTAGAATCAAGTTTTCATAACAAAATTGTATATTTCCAAAATAATTAATAAATATAAATTTGTTCACCAAATTCGATTGACGTATGTCTTAGCTCACTCGAAATAAGTCAAAAATAATAACATTACCCTAAATCGGCCTTGTAATGACGCACAACAGAAGTCATCTACGACATACGGAAATCTTTCGAACTAGAATGGTTTCAATTTTGATTTAAGAATAAATAGAAGTAGATTTTAATGTGGAAATAACATGAAAACATGCACTAATGATGAAGGTACCCAATACTTGTTGTCTCTGTACTAACATTCTCTTTTAAATAGAGTGGTTTCATCTCAAAGTTGAAATTCCTTGTTAAAAAATTTGAATATGGATCTCCCGCCAAGCGACTGATTCTAACCTAACTAATGCGGTCTATAGACCACATTAGTTAGGTTAGGCGGGAAATTTGAATTACGATCCATCCGTGGATCCGAGCACTGAATTCCCCATGCATTTAGTATGGACCTAAAATTTACGCGAATTTCTCGCCTGTTTTTAGATACTTTGGCTAATTTTTTAAGGTTTATTTTGGTTGAAATAGATTCTGTGAACCATTCTCAACCATCTAGAATCAAGTTCTCATAACAAAATTGTATATTTCCAAAATAATTAATAAATATAGAAGTGTTCACCAAATTCGATTGACGTATGTCTTAGCTCACTCGAAATCAGTCAAAAATCACAGCCCACTATAGAGATAGCCTGGAACACAGTCTGACAACGCCGCAATTAATCGTCTCTTAGAGGCATACTCCTTCAATGCGGTAGCGCTGGATTTTGATGAAATTTCGACTATTTCATCATTTTTCAAATGATTTACTGTCGAAAAATGATGAGGACTACAATAAGATCTTATTTATGATGAATATTTACCGATAAAACAGTTTAAAACAATGTAATTACGAGATGAAGTGTTGTGATTTTGGACACTTTGGGATTTAAAAAAAAAAAAAACTAGAAGAGAGCACGGGTTTTCAACTTCAGATTCGTTATCTAAAACCCAAAATTAGCAAGTGAGTAAATTTTCAGGACGATTAGACAGTAATGGGATGCTGCAAGTCTATGTGAATTCAGAATATCAATTCAATGCTACAAAGAGTAAATTCACATTATTTTTTGATCTGAACTGTGTAAAAATGTTGATAAAACAAATTGATAAATTCCGAATCTGAATCCCCATTAATTATATTTCTGTAGCGGGAAATGTTTACTTATTGATCTGAGGTTGAGACCATCTGCTCGGGTAAAGGTAAGATCGAGAGGAAGAATTCATTTCCAATCACTGCAGAAAATCTGAACTTTTTTAATGAATAATTTAAGATGAATAAGGTCCTTATTGATTTCAACTGAAGTATCTACAGATGCAGACTTTTGGAAATTGAATACATATATATAAAAATAAATAGATTATTCGAGCTTCTTGATCTCCTATCCAGATGTATCAATTTTTGTTGAAAAATTATTAGAAAGGTCATCAAAATGTTTTATAAAATCGGAAGAAATGAAAGTTCTATTTCACTCATATTTCTAGTCCATCTTGTTGTCTATAGTCTGAACTGAAATGTACTCATCTCCAATAAGTAGAAATAATCCAAAGGAAATTTCACTATTTACACACTGCAGTTTAATCACAGAACATATAAATATCCGACCATATTTATCACTGCATTGCATTAATTCACATTATACACCGTTGTACACAAAAAATACCACGAAATGCCCGCGAAAAACAATAATGGTTAACTCCAGAATCAGAGGTAATCGTCCATTTTTACAAACAACAACAACAGAGAGTACGTCTCGGAGCTGTGTTGCCATTTTATCATCTTCCAGGCTAGTAGATCTAGTAGGTTGTGCAAAAATAATAACATAACCCTAAATCGGCCTTGTAATGACGCACAACAGAAGTCATCTACGACATACGGAAATCTTTCGAACTAGAATGGTTTCAATTTTGATTTAAGAATAAATAGAGGTAGATTTTAATGTGGAAATAACATGAAAAAATGCACTAATGATGAAGGTACCCAATACTTGTTGTCTCTGTACTAACAGTCTCTTTTAAATAGGGTGGTTTCATCTCAAAGTTAAAATTCCTTGTTAAAAAACTTGAATATGGATCTCCCGCCAAGCGAATGATTCTAACCTAACTAATGTGGTCTATTGTAAGAACTATAGACATAGGTACCTATTTCACTTCTGAATCTGTACAGTATTCGATTCACATAGAGTGCTTACATCCACTTACCAAATGAAATAAATTATTATGAATCTTGTAATAAGTTTGTTCGAAACCATCATTTCCTTAACTACTGGCAATATTTTTGTGTCATCTTCTTCTTTCCCCTGTAAAAAATTCAAATGAAAATTTCAAATAATGCCTACCACATCAGTACTCACCGTTAGGGATGAATCTTCTTTGAATGTGTCTAACACGAGATCAGATAATATAACTTTGTTCGCTTTCGCTACTTTGCAAATAATACGTTTGGCTTTTTTACGCTTTTCATTGGCTAGAAGCCACCTGACTGACTCTGGAATCATCCTGTAAAACCCAAAGTGAATAAAACATACATAGAATGGAATATTGAAATTGCATACCAGTAATAAACAATGAAGAGTAGTGCAGGTGCAGATACTATGAGTTGTAGCATGACCCAATCTCTCGTGAGCCAAGCTACCAAAGCTACTAGAGCTTCACCAACGGCATAAAAATAATTCAGTACAATCCCTGTCAACTCTCTTTTCTTTTTGCCAACCATTTCAACACCTGAAAGTAAACATTTTTCAAATTCATCTTGGTTTATCTTAACCCTTAACCGGCGTTGCAGAGTCCCTCGGACCATGCATGTTTAAATAATCGTGTAATCTTCGTATTTATTGGTCGAGTGATTAGTGCGTCTGAGTACCTTCCTGTGGTGGGATAACTCATCGATAGCTCAGTGGAATTCGTTGAATTCTCACAAGTTGAACTTATTCTGAGCAGCGTAGAGTCCATCGGACTCCGTGACGCGCTTAGTGTAATTTTTAAATTCATCCACCAGTCTTGTTCCGACACAAAACGACTTGAACGATTAGACTTTTTGAAGGTGTGGCCAAACAACTCATCCGCTGAGAGATCCCAGAATAATACCAATTTATCAAGATAATTGAAATTAGGACTACTCTAAATTTTGAATATTACACCCCAGGCACCACAGCACAAGTGGAGATGTTTTGCCCAGGAATCAGAGAAAATATTGTTCTAATTGTGATCCAAAATTGAAGAGAAAAACTGCATATTTATGTGTGAAATGCAAAACATCGATTGGTCTGCAATGTAGCAAAAAAAAATGTTTTCAGTGCATTGAAATGCTAAATGAGTGGTAATTTCCAATTTTTTTTTTCAATGAGATTAGGACCATTGTCAGTATTTTGCTCTTTATGAATAGGACCTCAAATTCTCAGTTTTTCTATACTACAGTATCTACGTAACATATTCTACATGAAAAAAAAAATCCATTTCACTCTTGTCCAATGAAGCAAGAGAAAAATCCTAATGTTAATTTCCCTAGAGTTCTTTTTGAGTTTTTTTTGTTTATCATATTTACTGAGTTGTTTATAAGATGTTATATTCATTTATGTATTGAATCATAGCCCATTTTATATGTCTTTAATCATTTTTTCAGCGAAACAGGCACCGATTCGCCATTTAGAACAGAAAAAATTCTTTTAAAATCTCCGGAATCCCAGAGACTCCGCCACGCACGGAGCGTTAAAATTTCTGGCCACGCCAGTTAAGGGTTAAAAATGTCATGTTACCTATTATAAAAGCCAAGGGATATACTCCAGCCGTGCCCATGGCATTTATGAAAACCATGATGTCGAAAGTTACGTATCCTGGAGATACAGTTTGTGCCATTCCTGATACTCCCATTAGTAGAATGCAAAATATGAATACAAGTTTTCTTCCATACCTAGTGTTAAATTTCATCCTTGATTAAGTATGTACAGTTTTGAAAAAAAACTTACCTATCTGCTAAAATGCCAAACAAAGCTGATCCAACAATGATTCCAGCGAAATGGCAGGAACCAACCAGTGACAGTTTCCACTGATTTTCAAGGCATGTTATTTTCCACTGGAAAATATAGAATGTACTAGTAATAAGTATAAATAAAAATGGGTTCAAAGCCCTGTGGACAGGAGCTTTCTGGCGCTCTAGTTCAAACAGACAAATTATATCTCCAATAGTATTGGTTTCTCAGAGTTGGGAATTATATCAATGTATTCATATGATAGAACTGCATCATAAAGGAAATTCAATTTAAATAATAGTTTATTTATCAAGATTAAATGAGCAATCATGAGAATGAGAACTGCACCATGGAAGAAATCAAATTAAATCTGGCCAATTTTGCCCAATAACGAAGTTAACCGAAATATTCATCTCCCTAAAGTACTCTGAAAATTTCAACTACCTACCTCATTCCGTTCGAGAGTTATATCTATGTATATGGATGAAAAGCAGTCTCACTACTCTCAGATCTCTTACTTCATGTTCCGTTCCGAAATGTAAGAATTTTCTGAGAAAACCTAATTTCGGAGCAAACAACTGAGATTTTTCTCACTTCACTCACAATTCTTCGATTGATTAGATAATGTCATGTCTCAGGAACATCATTTGACATTATGACAATTCATACATAGAATAATATCATTCTGTGACAACGTTGAAATACGATTTATTATTGAAATTTTGAAAAATCATATCTCCGAAAGTATTAGCTTGTTAGAGTTAAAGATGATATAATTGGATTCTTATGGTAAAACAGCTTATCGAAAAAAAATTAATTTGGAATTTCCCTTGTGAAAAAAAAAATTTTTTTTTGTTACTCCGAAACCATCTGTCCGATTTTGCCCAATAACGAACTTAGCCGAGATATTTATCTCCCAAACCTACTCTGAAAATTTCAACTGTCTAGCTCATTCCGTTCGAGAGTTATCTTGCCTACGGCCGGCCGGACAGAATGAATTTCGACCACGGATTCTTGATCAGTGAGTCGAACCAAATCGTATAAGACCATTTTCATCGAAAAATTCGAAAATTACAGACATTTGGGCAAATTGATAAGCACTCAGTTCCGAGGAACTAGAGCGCCAAAAATGTAAATAAAATAAATTATATAAAACAAAATCATGAAATTACGATAAGTTACTGAAATTTTGAAAATCATATCTCCGAAAGTATTAGTTTGTTAGAGTTGAGAATGGATTCTTATGATGAGATTGCATCCTAAAGAAAATTGAATTTTAAATTTATAATGTAAAAAAAAAATAATTTTTTTCCGATTTTAACCAATAGCGATCTTAACCGAGATATTTATCTCCCAAACCTACTTTGAAAATTTAAACGGTCTAGCTCATTCCGTTCGAGAGTTATCGTGTTAACGGACGGACCGACGGAATTAATTTTGACCACGGATGGAATGATGAGTTTTTCAAGCTCAGTGGGTAGAGCGAGTCCGAGATCTTAGTATTAGGGTATAGTAGACACCATTCACTTTCGAATCAAAAATTAACATGGCTGTGCCTATTATTATTATTATTATTATTATTATTGATAAGGGGTTATGTTGCACCGCGACCTTGAGATCTATTGTGCCCCCCATCAGAGCTGTTCTCACCATTACGCCATCTACAGCTCGCCCTCCAGTTCCAAAGTATAAATGAACCTCAATATCTGGGAAGGCTTCAAGGATATTACGTCTTCACTCCTACAAGTTTCCTGTCCAAAGCATTCCTTTCGCTGACTTGCAATGGCGAGGCATTCTGTAACAAGGTGAAGAGGAGTTTCTTCCTCCTCCCCACATAATCTGCACTCGTCAGTATCTGATAAACCTATTCTCATCAAATGCTTCCTGAGGCGACAGTGTCCTGTGAGGAAGCCAGTGACCAGGTGTAACTTATTCTTACAGAGATCCAGATACCTTTTGGATCTCACTTCTTTAAAGTTCCTAAGGAACTTTTTGGAATGAACCAAACCTGGAAGATTCCGCCAGAGTGTCTCTCTTTTGGTTTCCTCCTTCTCCAGAAATTCTTTCTTGTAGGTGCATTTTCCTATACCGCAGAAAGGTTCTGGGCCGATAAAAAGAGTTCGTGCTGCCTTTCTGGCAAGTGTATCGGCCTCTTCGTTCCCCTTGACTCCCGAGTGACCGGGGACCCAGACTAAAAAGACCTTATTATTCTTGCCAATTTCATTTAGTTTTCTTCGGCACTCCCATATCAACTTTGAATCGATGGCATGGGAGCTCAGTGCTTTGATAGCAGATTGACTATCCGAATGGATTGCTATGTCGCATTTCTGATATTTTCTTTCTAGGTTAATATCTGCACATCTTTCGATTGCGAGTAATTCTGCCTGGAAGATACTGGCTGTGCCTAAGCTGGCGTAAGGATCTCCTTTGGGGAAGACCCATCAGGAGGGTCAGTATAATCATAATCATGTCTATAGCAAGCCCGCCAAAGCAGATATTGATCCAACATCAATGCTTTTTTAGCCTTTTTACTTCTTTCATAGTGAAGTCAATCTGCACTGGCGCGCTTGCTATAGACATGATTATGATTATACTGATCCTCCTAGGCCTTCCCCAAGGAGATCCCTAAGAAGCTCCGAGGAGTTTGAGCGACTAAGGAGGATCAGTTGTGTTCTTTGTCGACTTTGTTACGGTATCCTTACGCAAGAAAAACATAACGAAAAATGTCCGAAAGGGGTAACAAGAATTTCAAAAACTGGCCCAAGGACTCCACTCTCGGACACTACGCTATTTCCTCGAAACTGTTTATTTCTCCAGTAAAAATTGCTCTTTTGGAATAGTATTTTCGGCGCTCTTGTTCCTCGGAATAGAGATTATCAATTTGCCCAAATGTCAATGTAATTTTTGAAATTTTTGCCTGAAAATGTTATCAAACGTTTTGGTTCGACTCACTGATCAATAATCCGTGGTCAAAATCGATTCTGTCCGGCCGTCCGTTAACACGATAACTATCGAACGGAATGTGAGCTAGACAGTTGAAATTTTCAGAGTAGGTTTGGGAGATAAATATCTCGGTTATGTT
This sequence comes from Halyzia sedecimguttata, assembly GCA_937662695.2. Classification (NCBI taxonomy): domain Eukaryota; kingdom Metazoa; phylum Arthropoda; class Insecta; order Coleoptera; family Coccinellidae; genus Halyzia; species Halyzia sedecimguttata. Next base: position 88,670,685 of record OW569413.2, read on the forward strand.
CGTTATTGGGCAGAATCGACCTGGTGGTTTAGGAGCAACGAAAAAAAATTTTTTTTTTACATTACAAATTACAAATTCAATTTTTTTTTAAGATGCAGTTTCGTCATAAGAATACATTGATATTATTCTCAACTCTAACAATATAATACTTTCGCAGATATGATTTTTCAAAATTTCAATAATTAATCGTGATTTTATGATTTCATAGAATGCTCTAAATATAATTGGCTAATCCAACATATGAGGAGCCTCATAGAACTACGTTTTGAATTTATTTTTTTATGATGCCGTTCTATCATAAGAATCCATTGAAACAATTCCAACTCTGAGCAACCAATACTTTCGATCGGAGATATGATTTGTCAAAGTTTGAAGAATTACTCGCTAGTAATTAGGCAAGAGCGCCAAAGCCCATGTCCACAGAGCTTTCCCATATTTTTTCTGAATTCAAGTCAAAAAGTCATAGCAAAATCTTATATGGGCTTGGGCACATACAATTTTACAGTTGAAAAAAATTGGTTCAAGCCCTGTGGACAGGAGCTTATGCGCTCTTGTTGAAACTTTGACACATCATATCTCCGAAAGTATTGGTTTCTCAGCCTAGAGAATGATATCAATGTTATGATAGAACTGCATCATAAAGGAAATTCAATTCAAATAATAGTTTATTTATCAAGATTAAATGAGCAATCTGAGAATGAGAACTGCACCATGGAAAAAATCAAATTAAAATTGCTGAAATGAATTTGACTCCCTCTTATAGGACAGGATGACATGTTCGAGTATGAACACAGATCATATATAATAATTCATAGGTAGAATAATTATGGCATTCTGCGAAAACAACTATTCATTATTGAAATTTCGAAAAACCATATCTCCTAAAGTGTTAGCTTGTTAGAGTAGAAAATGATATCAATGGATTTTTATGGTGGAATTGCATCTTAAAATAAATTGGATTTGAAATTTGTATGTAAAAAAAATTTTTACTTCGTTACTCTGAAACCACCAGGAATATTTTGACCAATAACGAACTTCACCGAGATATTTAATTCCCAAACCTACTCTGAAAATTTCTGTCTAGCTCATCCCGTTCTAGAGTTATCGTGTTAACGGCCGGCCGGACGGACAGAATCGATTTTGACTACGGATTCTTGATCAATGAGTACAACCAAAACGTTTAAGACCATTTCCAGCCAAAAATTCGAAAATTACAGACATTTGGGCAAATTGATAAGCATAAGTTAAAAAAATTTTTTTTTTCGTTACTCCGAAACCATCTGGTCTATAGAGATATTTATCTCCCAAACCTACTCTGAAAATTTGAACTGCCTAGCTCATTCTGTTCGAGAGTTATTGTAGAAACAAAATTTAAAATTAAAAAAAAAATTTTTTCACCCTTTGCGGCAACCCGATCAATGAAAAACTTCGCAAGCGTATAAAAGTCATTAGTCTACAATTTGATGTTAAATTTCAGATAGATCGAGTGATCGGTTTCGGAAATATTCATAAAAAATGTTTTACTAAAAACGGCCATAACTCCGAACCCGCTTGATGGATTTTGCTGCTTAACGAACTCGTCCGAGATATTTACGCTCCAAACCTACCCTGAAATTTTCAATCCTCTAACTCCTTTCGTTGTAGAGTTATGGTGTTAACGGACGGACGGCCGGACAGAATTGATTTCGACCACGGATTCTTGATCAGTAGTCGAAGCAAATCGTTTGAGACCATTTTCAGCCAAAAATTCGAAAATACAGATATTTGGGCAAATTAAAAATTTTTTTTTTTTTCGTTACTCCGAAACCATCAGGTCTATTTTGCCCAATAACGAATTCAACTGAGATATTTATCTCCCAAAACTACTCTGAAAATTTCAACTGCCTAGCTCATTCTGTTCGAGAGTTATTGTAGAAAAAAAATAAAAAAATATAAAATTTTTTTTTTACACTTTACGGCAACCCGGTCGATACAAAACTTCGCATGTATATGAAGGTCATTATTATACAATTTGGTGCTAAATTTCAGATAGATCAAGTCTTAGGTTTCAGAAATATTCATAAATTTTTTTTTTCCTAAAAACGGCCATAACTCCTAAACCGATTGGTGGATTTCTCCCGTTAACGAACCCGTCCGAGATATTTACGCTCCAAACCTACCCTGCAAATATCAATCCTCTAACTCCTTTCGTTCGAGAGTTATCGTGTTGACGGCCGAACATAATCGATTTCGACCACGGATTCTTGATCAGTGAGTCGAACCAAATCGTTTGAGACCATTTTCAGCCAAAAAATCGAAAATTACAGACATTTGGGCAAATTGATAAGCACACTGACAGCAACAAATAATTAACTCAGTGCCATATCAAGACTACGGAGGATGATTTTTTGATGTCTTATTGCGCTTGACCGGACAAATATCCAGACGAATTCAAGAAAACACGGATATTCTTAGACTTGCAAAATATAAAATAATTTATCGCTTCGTTATCTATCAAGGTTTCCTAGTTATTTGCATTAGGAAGAAACTCTAGGTCTAAAACCTTGATAGACAATATAAAAGAATTTATTGATGGGCCTAGAAATATTCTAGAATATCAATTAATTCTTGCATATCTTTAATTTTGTTTTAGTTTCGTCTCAAAAAATAAACCTGTGAAATCGTGCTCCGAAAAAGTATTTGTGATCGCAGCGAGCGCAAGGATCCATTTTTGCGCGCATCTTATTCTAGGGAACAGCGTGCTATGATATTGCCCAAATGTCTGTAATTTTCGATTTTTTTGCCGAACTGATGAAGAATTAGAAGTAAAATTTGACGCTGTCTAGCCGGCCGTCCGTTGCCACGATAATTTTCGAACGAAAATAGAAAAATATAGTGACTTGAAATGCTCATGGTAGGTTGCGCATCCGAATTCAAATTTCTATAATGGACATAATCAGCCAAACTGTTTCGGAGTTATACCCATCTGAAATATTGTTTCCTCGATAACTCAAAGAATACATATCCGATCCAATTCAAACTTGATCATTAGTTGTAGAATTTCAACGAGCAGAATTTTGTGAGAATTCAAGCCGCCATTTTTCAATCGAGTACCGGATTTCAGCTCGATATATGCCCATTTGAAATATTCTATTCTTTATACAGTGCGCGTCAAAATTATGGAACAAATTCATTTTCTCAGAAGAAAAATATTTGGCAACAAAATCCTGAAACAGGTCAATTTTTGTTTCACTTTTACCAAATTTTTAAGCACTTTTGAAGGATTTTTGTTGCACTCTGTGCCATCCCATGCCATTTGGTAAAAGTGAAACAAAAATTGATCTGTTTCAGGATTTTGTTGCCAAATATTTTTCTTCTGAGAAAATGAATTTGCTCCATAATTTTGACGCGCACTGTATAACACTTAATATAACAAATTATATTAGAAGTTACCATAAATTACAGTCTTGTATGGTATGTTTGAGAACAGTGAAAAATATTGTATATATTAAATATACAGGGTGAGTCTTTGACCACTGCATTAATTTTAACCAAAGATTCCTCTCATCAAATGAAACACTTTTTTCATTTAACATTTTTCCAAATTCAGCTCAGGTCAAAAGATACAGGCTGTTGAAATTTTGGAAAAAAATCAGTTTTTATTTTGTAGCTTTGACATCCTTTTTTCGAATAAAATGAATGTTGGCGTAAAGTTTCCTATAACTATGATACATATTTTCCAAATATTAGTTATTTTCTACTTCTACTGGTTTTCTAGTTATGGACTCGTGGATTCATAAAACTAAACGAAATTAGCATAAAGAAAACATATAAAGTTTTTCTTGAGTCATTTCAAGAATATTCCATCGTTTTAGAATATTATATTATTTTTAATCATTTCTCCTTAAACGCACCGTTTTCGAGATATTCTTCATTGAATGTTTTAAAATGGAAAACTCCAGAAATTTCACTACTTTTATGGATCCGTCCTTAGTGTTGGAATCCCGAATCAAGCTGTAAACCACGTTACCATGCCTTATTCTCGTCCGCCAACAATGTCATAGATAATTTATATGCGGAAGTGTATTAGCACATTGTGAAATCTTTAAACGCTTGTAACTTTTTACCTGAGCCGAATCTGGAAAAATGGTAAATGAAAAAAGTGTTTCATTTGATGAGAGGAATCTTTGGTTAAAATTAATGCAGTGGTCAAAGACTCACCCTGTATAATATAGTTCACTAAAGTTACTGATGTCACCTGGTCTCAGTAGCACATTAAAAAAAATTGGTTCAAGCACTAACGTGAAGTCAAGAGCTTTGCGCGTATGTTCCATTGTCCATTCTCATTGTCCATTGTCCATTCTCTTAATCGAATTTACCATGGTAATTTCGATTAAGAGTATCCAAGGAGAATGGACAATAGATCATACGCGCAAAAGCTCCTGACTTCACGTCAGTGCTTGAATTAATATTTTTTTCCTAATTTTTTTAATAATTTTCCAGGGGTACGGTTCTCACAAAATTTTAAACAAGTATCTTTATGTCGATATTTTGCAACTAGTTACCAAGCTTCAATTCGATCGAGTCTATATTTTTGGAGTCACCGAGGAAATAATATTCCAGGTGCGTATAACTCCGAAACCGTTGGACCGATTATGCCCAAAAACGAACTTAACTCTCCCATTCGGATGCGCAACCTACCGTGAAAATTGCAAGTCCCTATCTCCTTTCGTTACGAGTTTATCGAGGCAACGGTTACTCATCCAGCTACTGAACTCACATAAGACTGCTCGGATCTCCAACAATATAGATCCGATCGTGTTCAAACTTGGAACTTGGCAGAAGAGTTAGGTTTGAAGGCTCTCGCCTCAGAAATGTCGGAGGAACAGTTTTTGATATACAGTATAATACAATATATAGTATAAAATTGTTTTCAATGATTTTCAACGATTTTTTAAAATTTTCTAGCGATAAGATCCTCACGAAATTCCGCCAGAATTTTCGCGTTGGCATTCTACAACTCATTACCATGTTTAAATTGGATCGGTTTTGTATTTTTTGAGTTATTGGGCTCCATCTAAAACAAGCAAACTTTGTGGGGAGCATTTTCTTCCTACTGATTTCATAGTGAGACCTGGATGTACCTCTAAATTATTGAAACCAGATGCTGTTCCTAGTATATTTTCATACCCCAAGCATTTGTTACCGAAAATTGTTGAACCGCGACGGAAAATAAGAAAAGTGGTAGGTACCTTATGGTGTATATATGAAAAAAATATATTTGGATCCATCTTGGAAGGAAATGAACGTTTTTTTTTCTCAGGAATTGTCTGTGGATGTTGATAATGAGAATGTTACTGAGCATACCATATCACCTACAGATGTTGATTTACCGTCAACTTCAAGAAGCCCACAAGTTAAAACGTTGACTGATCATGCAACTCAAACTGTTTCATCTAATGAAGATACATTATTACGAAGAAAAGTCAAAACACTTAAACAGAAGCTGAAGAGAAGAGAAGTAAAAATTTCTAACATGAAGGAAGTCATTCATTCAATTTCAAAAAGTGGTCATAGCAATGAGAATCTAGAAGAAGTCTTAAAAAAGCATTTTCAAGGTAAAAATAACAAAATTACATTTTTAAACTCAAGAGATACAGCATATTTTCTTTTTAGGTTTGCCATTGGAACTTGTACTTCTTCAAAAAGGGAAAGATGAAGGTGTAAATCCTAGGCAACGCAGATATTCACCTTTGATGAAACAATTTTGCTCACACATTATACTTTTATTCACCTAAAGCGTATAATTGTTTACCCAATCAATTAGTAGTAGCAGCTATCTGTAGGTACAGTGTGTTTGAATATTTAAATAAAAGTTGCATTTGAGATTTTCTTTTCAGTTTATTTACCAACCACATATAGGAGAACAGTTAAAAATTTGACTTGAACCATGCACTATTTGCTTTATTACTTTAAAATTGATTAATTGCTCACAAATAAATTCACGCTTACTTCTAATTAAGCATGCAAAATTTAAAATATTTAAAAGAAGTCGCGAGCGTTTCATTAACTTTTTATTTTATTTACCAACCACATAGGAGAACAGTTAAGATTTGACTTGAACCATGCACTATTTGCTTTATTACTTGAAAATTGATGAATTGTTCACAAATAAATTCAAGCTTACTTCTAATTAAGCATGCAAAATTTAAAATATTCAAAAGAAGTCGCGAGCGTTCCATTAACTTTTCATTTTATTTACCAACTACATAGGAGAACAGTTAAAATTTGACTTGAACCATGCACTATTTGCTTTATTACTTTAATCCTGATAAATTGTTCAGAAAAAAAATCACGTTTACTTCTAAATAATCATACAAAATTTAAAATAAACCAAGAAATTCGCGAGCGTTCCATTAACTGCAATGAGATAGAAAGAGATAGATATCCGTAAGCAATGCGGGTTGCCTGAGAAATCGGTTTGCCTCACTTTTCTCCCAAGGCGAGTCCCTTCCAGGTATAGGTATATAGAGTTCACTGCTTGGAGGGTGATTCATAATCAATTTTCTTGATATGGGAGTCTTATGGAGGTTCAACTTTGAGATGAAACCACACTATTTAAAAGATAATGTTAGTACAGAGACATCAAATATTGGGTACCTACATCATTAGTGCATGTTTTCATGTTCTTTCCACATCAAAATTTACTTCTATTTATCCTTAAATCAAAATTGAAACCAGTGTAGTTCGAAAAACTTCCATATGTCGCAGATGACTTCTGTTGTACGTCAATTGCATGGCCGATTTAGGGTTATGTTATTATTTTTGACTGATTTCGAGTGAGCTAAGACATACCTACATCCATCGAATTTGCTCAACACGTCTATATTCAATAATTATTTTGTTACGAAAACTTAATTCTAGATTGTTGAGGAAGGTTCACTAAATCTGTTTCAACAGAAATAAACCTTGAGAAATTAGCCAAAGTATCTAAAAACAGGCGAGAGATTCGCGTAAATTTTAGGTCCTTAAGAAATGCATGGGGAATTCAGTGCTCGGATCCACGGATGGATCGTAATTCCGGCCTAACTTAACTAATGTAATGAGTCTATTGGGAACTTCCAAAACTCTGGTGGCCGGATTCGGCAACTAACCACGCTAGTAAGTAGTAAGTAGTAATAAATGTAAACAATCTCGTGTTGGACAGGGACAGGTCAGTCGACGAAGTTTGACCGAAATTTTCATGGAAAATTTAAATTATGATTGACTTGAGATCATTGTTGGATTACTTTGTGATATAGATTATAATATTGATCATTATAAACTTACATTATATTTAAAAGTTCTTTCAGTTATTATTTGCGAATGATTAAGAAGGGACTCAGTTGATTAGAATTTCTGGAGTACATAGGAGCTTCAACTTCTAATTCTAGAGTCCTTGTAGAAGGAGAAGAGGTTCTAAATGTAGATCATGTAATCGTGTGTGACAAAACAAATTGTGGCCCCAGTTTTATAGATACTTGTTCTTTATGTTTACAAAGTAGTGCCCTTAATTCAGTACCATGTAAAATTGATGGCCTATTAATGTGGAGAATGGTAAACTTAAAATAGAAGGTATGGTATATTCTTGTAAAGTCGGAGCACGGAGGAGGTGTAAACATATTACTGATGTATTAATTAAAGTTCAGGTGCATGATGTTCTAGTTTATTTATGAGAATATAGTGTCAAATTGAACCAGATAAAGCTTTTGTAAAACAGTTACCAATAATTGGAATGATTTTTTCAAAATATGATACATACATATATTATGTGAAAAGAATTATTAACAATAAGTGTAATGTTTGAGGTATAATAAAGATTATCTGGGTGTAGGTCCAGGTTAAGTACTCTTCGGTCTATTGGTTATCCTTCTAACGCATTTCCAACATTTATATTTGGTTTTCCGGAGGTAAGAAGTGAAAACTCAAACCTATACATTTTGGCATTTTTTTCGCCCATGAATTGCATTGAGGCACACAACAATAGTCGTTTCTGGTCGAAGACATATTAGGCAGGATAATATTCATTATTTCAACTTAAATTTTTCTATTAAACAAAAGTTTATTGACGAATAATGAACAATTAAACTCGAACACGTGGCTCATTACTAGCTTGGTTAGTTGCCGAATCCCGCCGCCAGAGTTTTGGAAGTTCCCAATTGAATCAGTTCAAATGTAAAACCCGAAGAAGCCATAGTGCGCCGAAACAATTGTCGTTCTTGAATAAATGAATTCGTAGAAATAGTGAATTTGAATCATTATTAACATTGTGCAACTTTCGTAATTCGTATGCATGATTTTTGGTGAAACAGTTCATCTCCAGTTAAAAGAAAATACGCAGCTTCAAAAACATTCTGTATTGTTAAAAACTAAACTTACATCATTCACAATAGTACGTTCTTCGTGGTCGAAGATCCATTCTGAGCATTCCTCGGTCGAGTTCCAGAAACTTGAAGCTGAACAAATCGAACTAAGCGAGGGATTTTTAGGTACGTATCTTGTACATGTGGTTGGTTTGAAACCAACTTGGTTCGTTATGGTATCGGGGGGTATAGCCCATTTGATCCATGGGGCCTCGTAGGATGTACTGCTCAGATCTTCGCATTCTGGTATATAACATCTGAAATATATGTAGGAATTACATTTTCACCTTGTATTTAATAGAGTTAAGATTAGTTTTACTGGTGCAGATGACGTTTGTACCAATAATTCATAAGTATTTTTGGATTATATCCCTTTTTGAAGCAAACTCAAACCATCCCCATGACATGTAAATATTAACCGTCCCGAAGCTCATTAAGCCATCTAGAGTCACAAAATACTTTTTTCTGGCCAGGAAATCGCTAAGAATATATTAGTGTTAGTTGTCTCATAAATTGTGAAAAAACTCTTAGACGATCGAGACGTACAACATAGAAATATACATTCTGTCCAGAAAGTACCGGGAATTATCGATTTAAATTTGGCGGGGCAATGAGGTAGGTAAAATTTTTTTTTCCTAGGTTGGTGCCACTGTCCTTAATTACTATGCCAAGCTTGAGCGGGATCTGTCAACTAGTATGTCTACAACAGCTGGTTAAGTCAGTCGATGTCAGAGTGCGTGCCGACTTTTACTATGGGTGATTACGTTGAGCAAAGAATTTGTTTAAAGTTTTGTGTTGCAAATGAATTTTCGTGTGGCGATGCATTGAGAATGTTGCAAAAGGCCTTTGGTGATAATGCTCTATCGAAAACTCGTGCATATCAGTGGTACAGAGCCTTCAAGGGCGGTCGTGAAGTGGTCGAAGACTTGCCTCGTTCCGGACGCCCATCGACGGCTTCGACCGAAGATAACATCGATAAAATTAAGGAAAAGGTGCTTGAAAACCGTCGTACCAGCTTGATGAAACGTTTGCGTGAGCGTATCCGTAAGAAGCGGCCAAATTTGTGGGCGAACAACTCATGGATTTTGCATGACGATAACGCGCCTTCTCACCGAGCTACGATTGTGACTGACTTTCTCGCCAATAACTCAACAAACGTGCTTCAGCAACCACCGTATTCGCCGGATTTGGCTCCGTGCGACTTTTTCCTCTTCCCAAAACTAAAATTGCCCCTTCGTGGCACCCGTTTTGAGTCGATAGAAGCCATAAAACAAAATTCGGCGCGAGAGCTAAAGTCCATCCCGGAAAGCGCCTATAAAAAATGTTTCGATAATTGGAAGTGCCGTTGGCATAGATGTATTGGAGCAAATGGAGCCTATTTTGAAGGCGACCCAATAAATTTTGACGATTAAATGTAAAAATGTTGTTTTAATTGAAAATTCCCGGTACTTTCTTGACAGAGTAGTACAGCGTGCCAAAAAAGTAACGTAACTCGTCAATAATTCTTGTACGAAGAATTATTAAGTAAAATCCTTGCAGCCGTCGATTTTTAATTTCAAAAGCAATTTGTGCTTTTTTTAATTTGATATTTTTCAACCCCTACGCCCCGCACCCCTCTACTTTATTTTTTCAAATGGGAATATATGGACCGGGAAAGAGACTGCAATGACTGCAGTTAATATTTGTTTCTTCAGTAACTCTAGATAAGAGTAACTAGTCAAATTTTCTTCTATAAAAAAAGGTCCAATAATATGATGTCATCAGATAGTTCTTGTGTGCTTTCAATCCTGTAGGGGCGAAGCTTAGTTTTTCTAAGAAGATTACCAACTGACTGCTTACTCACATCGAATACATCAGATTTTGCGTGTAGATTGTTTCGGATATTCTTTTATGGAAAGTAATATATCGAGGGCCTTATCGCCACATGTCGTAGTTGAAGGTCTACCAGATTAGGTAGAGTTTTTAACATTTCCAGTTTGTTCGAAATGTTTAACCACCCGACAAACAGTAGTTTTGAGTTCTGTCTTGATAACGCTCATTAAAAATTTGCTTTTCACTCAATTCACTCAATTATTCGCCTTAGAGAGATCCAGTTAGCAACTAAAACGATACCATATACATTTTGTCATCTTTAGTTGATCTGCTAGATTGACGAAAGAATGTTTTTTCAACAAAAACTGAAGTTTTTCTTGACCTCCTCACTTTGTTTCGAGAACACCTTCATGTGTGTGGAAGCGACACCACCATTCTTATCTCTTTATTGTTTTATTTGCGATCTAACACAATAATTCTCAGCTGCTTTCAACTTGTGTATAAATTTTCCTTTTCTTCGTAACATTTTCATTGCAAGAATTTTTAGGTAAAATTTTATTTTCATTCACAAAACTGAATTGGTCATCGATTTGATGCGATATATCACAAGCAATATTTTTCCAATAGAAAAAAATTGTTGAGGGTTAAGGTTAAGGGTATAAACCCCCAACTTCAAAACTGCATGCTTTTCTCAAACTTCGAAAATGGAAATCGGTGGGTAGGAGGATATTTCTCAATATCTATTATTTCAAGAATAAGAACCTGACGCCAATCACAAATTGTTAATTTTGTAATAAAAAAATTGCTTAACAAATTCTTTTTTCAGTCACACCGCTCAATGTGCAATCGAATGTCCTTTCATTTGATATATCACAATCCATATATTCCTATTTGAAAAAAAAAACAGTGGAGGAGTGTGGAGCGTAAAGGGTGAGAGATTTCAAATTCAAAAAAGCAGGAAGACCTGCTTTCGAAATTACAAATCCATGGATTCATGGATTTCCCTTAATTAGTAAAAGAATGATGGTCTGATTGCAGTACTCCCCAATCGCAAATTGTAAATTATTTCCTAATTTTTGGCGCTCTAGTTCCTCGGAACTGAGTGCTTATCAATTTGCCCAAATGTCTGTAATTTTCGAATATTTCGATGAAAATGGTCCTAAACGATTTGGTTCGACTCACTGATCAAGAATCCGTGGTCGAAATTCATTCTGTCCGGCCGGTCCGGCCGGCCGGCCGGCCGTAGGCACGATAACTATCGAACGGAATGAGCTAGAGAGTTGAAATTTTCAGAGTAGGTTTGGGGGATAAATATCTCGGCTAAGTTTGTTATTGGGCAAAATCGGACAGATGGTTTCGGAGTAACAAAAAACAATTTTTTTTTTACGAAATAAATTCCAAATTAAATTTTTGAAATAAGAATCCATTCATATCATTTTTAACTCTAACAAGCTAATACTTTCGGAGATATGATTTTTCAAAATTTCAATAATAAATCGTATTTCAACGTTGTCACAGAATGATATTATTCTATGAATTGTCATAATGTCAAATGATGTTCCTGAGACATTATCTAATCAATCGAAGAATTGTGAGCGAAGTGAGAAAAATCTCAGTTGTTTGCTCCGAAATTAGTTTTTCTCAGAAAATTCTTACATTTCGGAACTGAACATGAAGTAAGAGATCTGAGAGTAGTGAGACTGCATTTCATCCATAGACATAGATATAACTCTCGAACGGAATGAGGTAGGTAGTTGAAATTTTCAGAGTAGTTTAGGGAGATGAATATCTCGGTTAAGTTCGTTATTGGGCAAAATTGGCCAGATTTAATTTGATTTCTTCCATGGTGCAGTTCTCATTCTCATGATTGCTCATTTAATCTTTATAAATAAACTATTATTTGAATTGAATTTCCTTTAGGATGCAGTACTATCATATGAATACATTGATATAATTCCCAACTCTGAGAAACCAATACTTTCGGAGATATAATTTGTCTGTTTGAACTAGAGCGCCAGAAAGCTCCTGTCCACAGGGCTTGAACCCATTTAAAAGTGAAGGTGGTTGCATTTGTGGCATTTTTGGCGCTCTAGTTCCTCGGAACTGAGTGCTTATCAATTTGCCCAAATGTCTGTTATTTTCGAATTTTTCGATGAAAATGGTCTTAAACGATTTGGTTCGACTCACTGATCAAGAATCCGTGGTCGAAATTCATTCTGTCCGGCCGGCCGTAGGCACGATAACTCTCGAACGGAATGAGCTAGAGAGTTGAAATTTTCAGAGTAGGTTTGGGGGATAAATATCTCAGCTAAGTTCGTTATTGGGCAAAATCGGACAGATGGTTTCGGAGTAAAAAAAAAATTTTTTTTTACAAAACAAATTCCAAATTAAATTTTTTTTAATAAGCAGTTGAATCATAAGAATCCATTCATATCATTTTTAACTCTAACAAGCTAATACTTTCGGAGATATGATTTTTCAAAATTTCAATAATAAATCGTATTTCAACGTTGTCACAGAATGATATAATTCTATGTATGAATTGTCCTAATGTCAACTTATGTTCCTGTGACATTACATTATCTAATCAATCGAAGAATTGTGAGCGAAGTGAGAAAAATCTCAGTTGTTTGCTCCGAAATTAGTTTTTCTCAGAAAAGTCTTACATTTCGGAACGGAACATGAAGTTAGTAAGAGATCTGAGAGTAGTGAGACTGCTTTTCATCCATAGATATAGATATAACTCTCGAACGGAATGAGATAGGTAGTTGAAATTTTCAGAGTAGATTAGGGAGATGAATATCTCGGTTAAGTTCGTTATTGGGCAAAATTGGCCAGATTTAATTTGATTTCTTCCATGGTGCAGTTCTCATTCTCATGATTGCTCATTTAATCTTTATAAATAAACTATTATTTGAATTGAATTTCCTTTAGGATGCAGTACTATCATATGAATACATTGATATAATTCCCAACTCTGAGAAACCAATACTTTCGGAGATATAATTTGTCTGTTTGAACTAGAGCGCCAGAAAGCTCCTGTCCACAGGGCTTGAACCCATTTTTTAATAAAAACACGGCACAACCAATTCTACTTTTAGCCACATCGCTGAATAGGTAACCAAATTACCTCATTTGATCTATCACAATCCATATATTCCAATTCGAAAAAATAAAGTAGTGGGGTGAGAAATATCCAATTAAAAAAAGCACAGGATAAATTGCTTTTGAAATTAAAAATCAACTGGTGCGAGGATTTTCCTTCATAATTCTTCGTAAAAGAATTATGGACGAGTTACGTTACTTTTTGGGCATCTGTTCGAATTAGCATATATAGAATTTAATTCAATTGTAAATGTGGAATCATTATCCCCTAACCTAGACAATGATGAAAATTCTACATTTATATTGGTTTATAAAAAATCCTACATTTATATGGGTTTAATTATAATTCGAAACTTGATATATAACTATGTATAAGTTATTGATATTGAGTTCTCGCTAATCACTTGGTGAAACATTACGACAAATCATTAAAGCAAAGAAAACAATTGGCTTAAGTTTCACAATAGATTTTTTATTGAGTGAACATATGGAACAACCAATTACTTTGAAATAACAACATTTTGTCAATGGTGGTGGAACGTAATCAACTACCTATACAGGGTCACAGGGTGTTTTCAGAGGTGAATGTTTTTTTTAGCAGGAGGTAGAAATCATCAAAATATATCATTTCACAAAAAAAAAAACGCGTTTACATAAACTTTGCAGCATAAGAAAGTTACGGCCATTACAAATTGATATACAATTCAGAAAAATCGAGGGCCAAGGGTGCCACATAAACATAGCAAAGTCCTTAAATATAGACCAGCGTTGTCAACCTTAAATCTTAATTAATTAAATCTTAAATTACCTTATCAGGGACCAACAAAATAAATTATGATACACCCGTATAAATTGGGATAAATTACATATTTATAATGAATAATATAACTATAAATGAATAATTTACTGTCCTAATTCGCACAAGCTCCTAGGAGCTTCGGAAGGGTCTCCGTCGGGAAGACCTAGAGGGTCAGTATAATCATAATCATGTCAAGCGCGCCAAAGCAGATTGACCCTACGTCAGTGCTTTTTGCGCGTATGATCTGGGGAACATCGCGTTATCATTTTGCCCAAATGTCTGTTTTTTTCGAATTTTTAGCCCAAAATGGTCTTGAACGATAGGGTCCGACTCCTCGAAGATTAATTCGAGGTCAAATTTGATTCTGTCCGGCCGGCCGTTGCCACGATAACTTGAGAACGGAAAGAGCTAGTGACTTAAAATTTTCAGGGTTGGTGGCGCATCCCAATACGACGGACAAGTTCGTTAATGGGCATAATCAGACCAATGGTTTCCGAGTAATAATTTTGTTGTCAACCAATATATGTCGCATTCAGATGCACAATCTAACCTGAAAATTTCAAGTCACTATCTCTTCCGTTCTCAGGTTATCGTGGGATAAATAATATTTTTTAATGATTTTTTGAAAATTTTCTACGATTCTCACAAAATTTCACGGAAGTCCTTAGGTTTGCATTCTACTACTACTCACCAAGTTTCAATTCGATCGGATTTGTATTGGTTGAAAACAAAATTATCACTTGGAAACCGTTGGGCTGATTATGCGCATTAACGGACAGTTCTCAAGTTATCGTGTCAACGGCCAGCCAGACGAACAGAATTAAATTTGACCTCAAATTCTTCTTCAGCGGGTCAAACCCAATCGTTTGAGACCATTTTCGGCAAAAAAATCGAAAATTACATACATTTAGGCAAAATGATAACGCGATGTTGCCCAGAACATACGCACAAAAAGAAGTAAATCAACCAAATACTCGAAAACCCCTAGAGATAGGAATGAGGCAGTTGATACATGTTGAAAAAAGCAATATTATACACGGTGTTCCATATAAAATATCAAAGTTGTCAGTACTTTTGTATATAAGTGGCAACACCGCAGCGGCGAAAATATTCTAGATCAATAGAGCACTGGTTTCTACCGAAGAATTCCAATTTTGAATTAAATCCTACGTCTCATTCTCCTTATTAATAGTCCATGTATAGTTTCATGAAGAAATACCGAGAACGACTGGGGGAATGTCTAGGAAAACTGAAAAAGCTAAAATTTAGGGAATGGTCAAGGTTCAAAATATCACTTTACCCTAACACAGCAGTCTGTGCAAATATGTCCTAAATAAAGAGAAGTAAGACTTACTTCTCGTTATCATATTTGCACAGACTGTGTATATCTGTCTTCCTACGTTCAAAATATCACTTTACCCTAACATTGGCAAAAAGTGGACATAAAATATCTGTGCTTTAAACCATCGATATTCTACATGCCGAGGGTTCTATGCGTTGTGACCACAAAATCAACACTATGTTTGTCTATGGCTATTGGCTATAGAAAAACGAAACTCGCTCAAGATGTAGGGCTTACTATCAATCAATTTTGATTTTTATCTGAAATGATTGATTTTGATGAAGTCTACCTCGTGTAAATCGGAAAAGACTCACCTTCAAAAACACCCTGTGTGTCGTGTATCTATCCATTTTTCATGGAATCCATTCTTACCGGTAATTTGGAACTCCAGCCGTGAAAACGTAACTCAAACTGTTAGCTGCGGCGAACAGAACTGGCAAACACACCAAACCGTATACCGTTATCTGAAACCTCCCAAACTCCCCTATTTCCTCCAACATATCGTCCAAATCCATGATTTCCACAAACTAGTCACCGGTTCTCTATCTTCTCTAACCTTTCAGCAGCACCTCGTAATCTGAAATGATGTTTATTGATGAATCAACATTTTCTCATTCAACAAAACTCGTCGAACAACAAAAACGCTTTGATTCAATGATTCTACCTGAAAATGAACGACCCTGTACTTGAGATACGTGTTTGATGATACGGGATAATGTAAGATTAGACGAAACTATTGTATTTCGTTATTTTGTAATTAATACGCGGCTTATCAAATGAGGATACACGACTAGCTGTTTGGCATAAATACGTATTATTCCAAATGTTCCCTAGGTTTTTGTTACATTTCTCACGATAATCTAACGATATTTATTAACAAACAAGTCATTATTTGCTTCTTCCAACAGAAGACTGAATTATTCATATACTGATAATACGTATTTTTCAGGTCAATATATTGACATATTCAAATTTCTATAATTATAATTATTCGGTTTAAATTAACTATATGTACCTATACAGGGTGTTTTCCAATTGAATATCAACATTTGAGGAGATTTATCTATGCATGATTTTAAATAATAAAGTTCATATGAACATGGGTCGTTATATTTTTGATATACAAGGTATTCCACTCGGTATTCCATTTGAAAATTTTTTTTTTCTCCCCCGGGATGAAAAGTTCACTTTTCGTCCCTGTCAAGGCGAAAATTCATGTGGCGATTTTGTCGCCGAAAACCAGCGATTTTGTCGCCCAAATGAGTATACTGTCATTTAGACCGTTTTGGGCGACGTCGTCCGTGTCGCTGGATTAATCCAGCATTCCAACGACAACTGATGACATACCTCTGACAGCAGTGACAGCCGCAAAAATTAAAATTGGTTCAAGCACTGACGTGAAGTAAGGAGCTTTTGCGCTCATATTCTATTGTCCATTCATCTCTATTGGACAAATTCAAATGAAAGTAGATAATATTATCCTATCTAATATGTCTTCGACCAGAAATTACCATTGTTGTGTGCCCAAATGGGCGAAAAAAATGCCAAAATGTATAGGTTTTATTCTGTACTGGTTTTATTCTGTCCAACTTCCTGTGAAATTTACTAGTATAGTTTTGTGTATTCAATTCTTACCTCCGGAAAACCAAATATAAATATAATTATTGAAACTGCGTTAGGAAGATAACTAATAGACCGAAGAGTACTCAACTTGGAACTACATCATCTTCAAACAGAGTACAAGGAGGTACCTCGAAAGAGAACTGAGGAAGGATGTATCGATGACTTGCTGTGTTGAAAAACCTCATTCAGAAGAAGAAATAAGTATCACCCAAGCACCCTTGAGTTAGTTGAACAGCAATAATAATTTTAGTAGTATACTTGGTTGTGTAATTGTTAACAGACCACCTAACACTTGTGCCATTGATATATTCGGGTTATCTACAAAGAGTGATATCTTGAACAGTGACAGTGCTTTGAAAAGTTTCACAGGCATAAACAATTTTGATATTTTCAATTGAATAGAAGAGATGGTCATCAAAACTCTTGGAAACAAAACAAAAAAAAAGCAATTTTATTATACCTCAAACATTACACTTATTGACTTATTGTTAATAATTATTTTCACATAATAAATATGTATCATATCTTGAAAAAATCATTTACCGTTCTCCACATTAATATGGGCCATCAATTTTATGTGATTCTGAATTAAGGGCACTACTTTGTAAATATAAGGAACAAATGTCTATAAAAATGGGACCACAATTTGTTTTGTCATACATGATCTACATTTAGAACCTCTTAGTCTTCTCCTTCTACAAGGATTCTAGAATTAGGAGTTGAAGCTCCTATATGTACTCCAGAAATTGCATCGTCTTGGAAGTTCCCATTTGTTTTTCTTTTGCGATTTAATACATTTAAATAATTATTAGAGATAACTGTAGTACTTCCGGAACTCATTTTGTACCTAAATGTATTTAGTTGTAATATTTAAATTCAATTAGGTTATGTTTCTGTCAGTTCAAAATAATCTGTCGTGGCGATTTTGTCGCTCCATGAAATATAGGGGAAGGGAAATTTCGAGCGACAGTCGCTGGTTTTGAACGAAAAAATCGTCGAAATTTTGGGCGACAAAATCGCTGGTTTTCGGCGACAAAATCGCCACATGAATTTTCGCCTTCACGCGGGAGAAAAGTACCAGATTCTCTCCCGGTGAGATGGCAAATTTACTTTATCTCCCGGCGGTTACCTAGCAACCGCGTGTTTGTATCTCAAGTTGTTGACAGCTGATTCAAAATAATTAATTAAAAAAAAATTTTTTTTTTCGATGACTATTATCAAAATGCGATATGAAGAGAAACCACATCAAGCAACTCTAGGTACTTACCTTGAAACGTTAATTATGAAAATTTCAAATGAGGTGTAGCGTTATTAGGCTGTTTTAGGTAAAGAATCGCGAATCGCCATGTAGTATTAAAAGTTCACTTATAATTATTACACATGTTTACAAGAATATTGGCCTGATATTAATCTCTACAACCTATACCGGGTGGCCCATCACAGACGCGGATCTCGTTTTGTGGGAGTAAATGGAGATATTTTGAGAATATTTTTTTGTAATGTGTGTAGGGTGTTCAAAATCACAATTTAAAATTATTTTCATATATACAGGGTCTCCCCTGCTCAAATTATGATGAGTTTCTTCAGATCACTTTATACCTTGTGTACCTTATGTAGTTTTTTTAAATATTATTAATGAAGAAACCAGTTACGCCAGCGATATACTGACAGTATTTTTTCAAGTAGACATATTGGCTACTCCTATAAGGAAAAAGAAATTACTCTGGGATATACAGAGTGATCATAACTATTTTACAAACATCAACTACAAATAATAGTCAGAAACTTTCTTATTCCAAATGGCAGACCCGGTATTTGTATATCTGGTTCACCGTAAACATTAATTTCGAAACTATGTTCACAAGGTTTTCCTACACCTAAACCTGATAGTTTTCTCAGCAACTTTCGACCATTATTTGTAGTTGTTTGAAAATGAATTATGACGACTCTGTATATTGCAAAGTTATTTTTTTTTCTGTATACGAGTAGCTAATATGTCTACTGTCTGTATCGCTGGCGTAATTGGTTCCTTCATTAATTGCTGCAGTCGACTCTCGATAAATTAACACTCGTTAATTTGATAATGATGCAAATTGATAAGCACTCTGTTCGGAGGAACAAGAGCGCCAAAAAGTGAAAACTGACCAATGTATAGTGTGTGGAAAAGCCAAATGGAAAAAATTCATTATCTGTACATCGGTAGTTCTCACGAAATGTTCCACTTTGGTGTTCATGACAGTTTTCTGCTACATAAAACTGGTTTAATCGTTTAATTCTCTATATTATATCCGTTTGAAATGTAACAATCACTATAAAGAATAAAAAATTGCAAAATTTCAAAGGTTTAATTTTGCTAGTTTTCTTTCCAGAAGAATTGAAAACCTCACCTCCGTGACTGTTCCTCTTAGTTATCGCATTGTCCTAAACTGAAAACTATAGCATTAATGGAATTCTGGCACAGCGTATTTCTAGTTCATTATCCACAATTAACTAAATAATGTTGACATGATAAAATCTCAATTAAAAAATTATTGGTGTTCGAATTATACTTATATTAGTCGATGTTCCTGCATTATCTATCACCTCCGTGAAGCGACATTGTAATTTGACTCTTTAATCGCAAGATGACGGTATATCTTCATCGTGGACCGCCTGGAATATCGGTTGATGCGCAGGTTATACTGACCACTTGAGATTTGAACTTCAAAAGTTCAAAGTGTAACTTATTGGTTAAATTCTTACCCAAGTGATAAAGACGTGTATGGGAAATTTGGGATTCGCACTTCCGTGAAGATGAATTGTAAGGTAGGAGATTATTTTATTCAATAATTTGTTATCTGAATATACTTAATTACGAAAGTTATTTAATGAGTTAAAATATTGTTTTGAAGCCTTTTTCTTTAAATGAGATATTCTATAAAAAAGTAAAATTTCTCACCTCCGTGAATCTCACCTCCGTGAATATAGTAATTCACGGAGGTGAGGTACTCTTCACGGATGTGATAATAATATTCTGCTCCTCCTTTCAGGACATGAATTCTAACATTATTAAAAAAAATAAGAAAAAAGTTACTGCACCTCATGAAGAACAGAAGAAAAAACAACGAAAATCTATGAGAAGACTTCATGAAGCCCGAAAAAATTATCCTGAATTATACGAAGAAGAAAAACGTCAAGAACGAGGGCTATTATAAAAGAAAAAAGGAAGGAAAAATATTCTGGATATGTCCGAAAGAGAAAAATTGGTTCAAGCACTGACGTGAAGTCAGGAGCTTTTGCGCGTATGTTCTATTGTCCATCCTCCTGTATTGGACACTCTTAATCGAATTTACCATGGTGAATTCTATTGTTCGTTCTACTGTATTGGATACTCTCTTAATCGAATTTACCATGGTGAATTCTATTGTCTGTTCTCCTGTATGAGATACTCTTAATCGAATTTACCATGGTGAATACGATTAAGGCTGTCCAATACAGGAGAATAGACAATAGAATTCACCATGGTAAATTCGATTAAAAGTGTCCAATACAGGAGAATGGACAATAGAACATACGCGCAAAAGCTCCTGACTTCACGTCAGTGCTTGAACAATGTCTTTTTTATATTAAGGATATATGAAATTTTTTTTTCATTTCAAATTTAACATTATTTCATTTCCGTGAATTTTGCCTCACATCCGTGAATGCCGGTTTCATGAAAATCTCATTATTTCACAAAATACCAACGAAAGTGTGTAACCTTAGGCATAAGATTAATAAGAATTAATTTCTGGTTTAGGATATCTAAAAATAAATTCGATTATTGTCAATTTATTTTTTTAACAACCTAAAATGCGAAAGGGGAACATTTGGTGGGAATTACCCACATATGTCTGTATCGCTGGCGTAATTGGTTCCTTCATTAATTGCTACATATTTAAAAAACTCCATATTTTAAATTTTTCGCCATTTTCTCGTAAATGGTGTTTCTAAGGTATAAAGTGATCTGAACACCCTACACACATCACAAAAAAATATTCTCAAAATATCTTCATTTACCTACTCCCTCAAAATGAGGTCCGCGTCTGTGGTGGGCCAGCCGGTACAGTCGACTCTAGATAACTTGAAACTCTAGGGACCAGCAAAAAAGTTCAAATCATCGAGAGTTCAAAATAATAAGTGTTCAAATAATCAAGAGGGTGTTCTGATGAAATTCAAATAATCAAGAGTTGGATCAAAATAGTAATTTATGTATTATTTCAAATATTTGTCCATCCTCCATAGCTTCAATCACAGGCTTTTTTCACTTATGGAAAGACACTTATTTCTTGAAATCATTTTAATAACACAAATTGAAAACTAATGTTTCAACTTTGAATGTCAACTGGAATGAGAATTGCGAACTGCATTTAAGTAAAAAAATTGGTTAAAGCACTGACGTGAAGTCAGAAGCTTTTGCGCGTATGTTCTATTGTCCATTCTTCTGTATTGGACACCCTTAATCGAATTTACCATGGTAAATTATGTTGTCCATTCTCCTGTATTGGACACTTAATTCGAATTTACCATGGTAAATTTTTTTTTCTTGATTTTTTTTGAAATTTTGTAGGGGTGGGTAATTCCCACCAAATGTTCCCCTTTCGCATTTTATTAATCGAATTTATTTTTAGATATCCTAAACCAGAAATTAATTCTTATTAATCTTATGCCTAAGGTTACACACTTTCGTTGGTATTTTGTGAAATAATGAGATTTTCATGAAACCGGCATTCACGGACGTGAGACAAAATTCACGGAAATGAAATAATGTTAAATTTTAAATGAAAAAAAAAATTCATATATCCTTAGTATAAAAAAATTGGTTCAAGCACTGACGTGAAGTCAGGAGCTTTTGCGCGTATGTTCTATTGTCCATTCTCCTGTATTGGACACTTTTAATCGAATTTACCATGGTGAATTCTATTGTCTATTCTCCTGTATTGGACAGCCTTAATCGAATTCACCATGGTAAATTCGATTAAGACTGTCTCATACAGGAGAACAGACAATAGAATTCACCATGGTAAATTCGATTAAGAGAGTGTCCAATACAGGAGGATGGACAATAGAACATACGCGCAAATCTCCTGACTTCACGTCAGTGCTTGAACCAATTTTTCTCTTTCGGACATATCCAGAATATTTTTAATTTTTCCTTTCTTTTTTCTTTTATAATAGCCCTCGTTCTTTACATTTTTCTTCTTCGTATAATTCAGGATCATTTTTTCGGGCTTCATGAAGTCTTCTCATAGATTTTCATTGTTTTTTCTTCTGTTCTTCATGAGATGCAGTAACTTTTTTCTTATTTTTTTTTAAAGATGTTAGAATTCATGTCCTGAAAGGAGGAACAGAATATTATTATCACATCCGTGAAGACTACCTCACCTCCGTGAATTACTATATTCACGGAGGTGAGATTCACGGAGGTGAGAAATTTGACTTTTTTATAGAATATCTCATTTAAAGAGAAAGGCTTCAAAACAATATTTTAACTCATTAAATAACTTTCGTAATTAAGTATATTCAGATAACAAATAATTGAATAAAATAATCTCCTACCTTACAATTCATCTTCACGGAGGTGAGAATCCCAAATTTCCCATACACGTCTTTATCACTTGGGTAAGAATTTAACCAATAAGTTACACTTTGAAGTTCAAATCTCAAGTGGTCAGTATTACCTGCGCATCAACCGATATTCCAGGCGGTCCACGATGACGATACCGTCATCTTGCGATTAAAGAGTCAAATTACAATGTCGCTTCACGGAGGTGATAGATAATGCAGGAACATCGACTAATATAAGTATAGTTCGAACACCGATAATTTTTTTATTGAGATTTTATCATGTCAACATTACTTAGTTAATTGTGGATAATGAACTAGAAATACGCTGTGCCAGAATTCCATTAATGCTATAATTTTAAGTTTAGGACAATGCGATAACTAAGAGGAACAGTCACGGAGGTGAGGTTTTCAATTCTTCTGGGAAGAAAACTAGCGTTGAAAATAAAAATTTTTGAAATTATGCAATTTTTTATTCTTTATAGTGATTCTTACATTTCAAAAGGATATAATATAGAGAATTAAACGATTAAACCAGTTTTATGTAGCAGAAAACTGTCATGAACACCAAAGTGGAACATTTCGTGAGAACTACCCGGGTACGGTTTTTTAAATTTTTTTTTTCGTCATTTTTTTCAAATTTTCGAGGGGTACGGTTCTTACAAAATTTTAAACACGTCGTTATGTTGATTTTTTACCACTAGTTACCAAGCTTCAATTCGATCGAATATTTATTTTTTGAGTTATCCAGGAAATAATATTCCAGGTGGGTATAACTCGGAAAACGTTAGACCGATTATGCCCAAAAACGAACTCAACTCTCCCTTTCGGGTACGCAACCTACCCTGAAAATTGCAAGTCCCTATCTCCTTTCGTTCGAAAGTTATCGAGGCAACGGTCACCCATCTACTGAACTCACACAAGAATGCTCGAATCTCCAACAATATTTAACCGATCGTGTTAAAACTTGAAAATTGACAGTAGAGTTAGGTTATGAAGGCTCTTGCAAAATTTCAGCGATTTCAAACGAATAGTTACTGATATACCTATAGAATTTTTTTTTTTCAACTTTCAATGATTTTTTAAAAATTTTCTACAAATACTATACTCACGAAATTTTGCAAGAATTTTCGCGCTGGCATTCTACAACTAATAACCATGTTTGAATTCAATCGGTTGAGTATTTTTCGAGTTAATGATAAACAAAAAACAACCAAATTTCAGATGGCTATAACTCTAAAACCGTTTGGCCGATTATGCTCATAAACAAACTGAAATGTCGCGTTCTGATGCACATCCTAACCTGAAAACTTCAAGCCACTATCTCTTTCTGTTCTCAAGTTATCGTGACAACAAAAATATTTTTTAATAATTTTCTAGCCTTACGATTCGCACAAAATTTCACAAACGTGCTTAAGTTCATATTCTACAACTACTCACCAAGTTTTAATTCGATCGGATTCATATTGGTTGAAAACAAAACTATTACTCGGAAACCACAGGGCCGATTATGCCCATTAACGAACTTGTCCGTCGTATTGGGATGCGCCACCCACCCTGAAAATTTCAAGTCGCTAGCTCTTTCCGTTCTCAAGTTATCGTGGCAACGGCCGGACAGAATCAAATTTGACCTCGAATTCTTCATTGGGGAGTCGGACTAAATCGTTTGAGACCATTTTCGTCAAAAAATTCTAAAGTTACAGACATTTGGGCAAAATGATAACGCGATATTCCCCAGAACTTACGCACTTACTTTATCGAGTATTTTTCAAGGGGCTGGAAAAAAATTTCAAATTATCGAGAGATTCAAATTAACGAGTGTCAATTTATCGAGAGTCGACTGTATATTCAATATCTTACTCAATGAAAGATGATATGGCTTTCATCTCAATGAAATTCAAATCTTGGAGCATTCCTCTCCATATGTAAGTCACACATTCTAAGTGCTAAGTAAACAATGGAATATACAATCAATATAAACAAGAACAACCTTGATCAGAACAGAATAAACACACACTGGCCTCAAGTTTTGCTGGTTTTTATTTGTAATGACCCATCATCGAAATATAACCATAATTCACTGAACCCCTGACCAGTACAGAGGTTAGAGTTTTTTTTCGCAAAATAATCAATAATGAATAAAAATCTGCCTCCCATTGTCGCCCAGAGCATTTATCCGAAACTACCGGAGGAAAATTCATTTAAACTCGGCACGAAAATCGAGCATTACTCAGCAATAATCCCATATACAGGGTGTCCCGGGAAGAATGCGACAAACGAACACCATGAATTAATGTAATCAGGCTGGACTCGTATCAAGAGGTTTTAATCGCCTGAATGCCTTCGTTTGGTATATATAGGGTGATGTTCATCTTATGAGTGACATTTGACACTTCAATAACTCTTGAACTAATCGACCGAATGATTTCAAATTTTGAAGTTTGGTCACCCTTCACCATCGCCCTCCTTCGATATTCCTGAAATCGAATAAATCAGATCCGGACTGGGAAAATTTTAGACTTTTTCTATTTTCGTGAATATTGGATCACCCTGTACATGAACATTATGTTTTGTTTTCGTTATCGTAACCATAAATAATTAATTAATAATAAAAATTCTAAATCTCTGCTTGGCACCATCATACAGCGTGATCAATAAACATTCCCTTCAATACATCTTGAACTTATAGGTAAAATTATTTCATTTTTATAGTTTTGTCACCCTTTACCACTGCTTTCTTGGAATCTTCCTCAAATTGGAAATACTGAACCGGTCTAGAGATATTTTAGATTTCCTATATTTCCGGTGATATCGGATCAGCCCGTGGGTGAACATTATGATTTTTATGACTGAAAAAGAATACTCTAGTGTTTAAGTAGAGAGTTCAGATTGAGATATCAAATCATGAAAAAGTTTTCATAAATGAAACGAATTAATTTGAGAAAACTTTCAATAAACAAACTGGATAATGAATAGAACAAAAAATAGCAAATAAATTGAAAATATTCGAACTCAAAAACGAATCAAATCATAATGTTCACGCACGGGCTGATCCGATATCACCGGAAATATAGGAAGTCTAAAATATTCGTAGACTGGTTCCGTTATTCCACTTTGAGGAAATTTAAAGAATGCAGTCGTAAAGGGTGACAAAACTATAAAATTTTAAATAATTTTACCTTCAAGATCAAGATATATGGAATGTTAATTGATCACCCTGTATGACGGTGCCAAGCAGAGTTTTAGAATTTGTATTATGAATTTTTTTATGGTTACGATAAAGAAAGAAAATCATAATTTTCATGTACAGGGTGATCCAATATTCACGAAAATAGAAAAAGTCTAAAATTTTCCCAGTCCGGATCTGATTTATTAGATTTCAGAAATATCGAATGGCGATGGTGAAGGGTGACAAAACTTCAAAATTTGAAATCATTCGGTCGATTAGTTCAAGAGTTATTGAAGTGTCAAATTTCACTCATAAGATGAACATCACCCTGTATATCCCAAACGAAGGCACTCAGGCGCTTACAACCTCTTGATACGAGTCCAGCCTGATGACATTAATTCATGGTATCAGGATATCATAAATTTTCAGCGATATCGGACTGATAGTTTCTGTGATACAGAATTTTTTTCAATGATTTTATTAAAATTTTCTAGTGATACGATCCCCAGGAAGTTTTGCAAACATTTTGCGCGTCGGCATTCTACAACTAATTACCATGTTTGAATTGGATCGGATTAATTTTCTTTGCTTTATTGAGGAAACATCAACAATATTTCAGATGGGTATAACTCCAAAACCGTTAGGCCGATTATGCCTATTAAATAAATTAAATGTCGCATTCGGATGCGCAACTTACCCTGAAAAATGTAAGTCTCTATCTCTTAATATTCTCTTATTACGTGATTACAAGCCATGGGTGGGCAAACTTGCGTCCTGGTACGAGTTCGCAAAAGCATCATTAATCTAAATATATAACAATCAATGTCACTTTTCGTTGTAATTTTATAACTCAAGAACGGGCTCACCTATCCAAACCAAATGTTTAGGCTTTGTTCTATTTAGATGGTTTATGTGAAGTTTGCACAAAATCGGTCGAGCGGTTCTTCATTTATCAAAGGAGACTTTTTGAAAATGTTACTATAAACGTGATTTTTTTTTGGATATTAGGAGGGGGGTTTGAGGGAAATTCCGAAGGGGTTTATCGAGGAAGAATACGGAAGTTTCGTAGAGTTTCGCGTTTTCGGAGCGAAAAGATGGGGGTGTAGGTATCTAAAAAAAAATCGCGAAAAGACGAAAAAACGCCGATTTTGGCAAAAGGAGCAAAATTGTGGAAAGGAATTCGGAGGAACGGTGGCGTTCGGAACGATGGTTTTGCGGGAAAGCGAAGACGAGATTCGAAATTAGTCCATAACGGAGCCCTTTTTTTCGATCCTCTCTTTCGTTTTCCCGGAAGAACGATAGGAAAATGTGACTTTTCGCGAAAATCGACAAAATTCTGACGGTTCACGTATTTCTGTGGCGAATTTTACCGCGGCTCCTTCAATGTCGACGTTTTCGGTCTGAACGGGCGACGAGAAGTGTCGAATTTGAATGTCGATTTTGAATTTCGAATGGAATTACTCGAAAATCTTGGAATCGTCTAGAAAAACTGCGAGAAATATGAACGAGTAAACCGATTTCAATCGATCGCTTGACATGATTGACGATATTCTGAAAATCGAAAGACGGAAATCATCCGAGTACTAAAAATCTTTATTTGGTACATAATCGGAGTTGATTCACGTAGGCAATGTGGGCGAGTGAGGTGAGGCGTTGGATTGGGAGTTCATAGCTCCCGAGCCTCGCAGGGCCGCGGGATCGAATCTCGGAGCGTCCGAAATAGCTTTCTCTTAAATTTTTTCCATTTTTACCCAATGAAAAACTTAAAGGAGCGTTACTCCAGTAAACGTATCTTGGGATTTGGATCTTTTCGTTAAGTTATGAGATCTATAATGAATATCCGTTTGAACGGACGGATTTTTGCATTAAAATTACTCAAAATATTCAAACATTAAGCAGAAAATTAACTGTCGAAAATGAAAAACCACCAGCCGTTTGTTTATTCATGCTCAAAATGTAAAAACAAAAATGTGGGAAAGCCCTGTGGACAGGAGCTTTGGCGCTCTTGTTCAAACTTTGACAATGCATCTCCGAAAATTGGTTTCTCAGAGTTAGGAATGATATCAATGGATTCTTATAATAGAACTGCATCATAAACGAAAATAAATTAAAATTGAATATCGAACTTATCCGAGATATTCAATCCTCAAATCTCCTCTGAAAATTATATTATATCAATTGAAACGTAGCCAGTATTCCGGTTTTGTTTTCACTGAAGATATTCCGAATATATTTTCATCATCATATGGATTATCCAAAGGAATATAGGGTAGTAGTAACTATAATATCCAATAATTGTTCATTTTGCATTCAATCATACTTTGTTAGAAGAGAAATCAATATATTTGACATATCTGTCACAGGAAGATGAGATATGTATGAAGATGAACAGTGAACACAGATAGAACACAGACAGATAGAATTCGCATTGTGTGATAACATAGAAGTACAATGTGTTATTAAAATTTTGAAAAATCATATCTCCGAAAGTATAAGCTTGCTAGAGTTGAAAAAGATATAAATGGATTCTTATGATGAAACTGCATCTTAAAAAAAATTGAATTTGAAATATATAATATATACAGGGTGAGTCTTTGACCACTGCATTAATTTTAACCAAAGATTCCTCTCAGCAAATGAAACACTTTTTTCATTTAACATTTTTCCAAATTCAGCTCAGGTAAAAAGATACAGGCTGTTGAAATTTTGAAAAAAAATCAGTTTTTATTTTGTAGCTTTGACATCTTTTTTTCGAATAAAATGAATGTTGGCGTAAAGTTTCCTATAACTATGATACATATTTTCCAAATACAGTGAACTCTTGATAAGTCGAACATCGATAAGTCGAACTCTTAGATAAGTCGAACATTTTTTCCGGTCCCAATTCATGGGTATCTAACCCTGTATACTTTCACCTCAATGAGTCGAACAGATTTCTTGAGAGTAAAGAGTCTAGTAGATGAGTCGAACTGCTGGAAGGGTCCACGAGAGAACCTCCACCTCTATCAGTCGTACTCCTAACCATCATCGCCTCTATGAGTCGAACTGTTTGATCTAACGAATGAAACCGAAAAGAATTCGGCATGCTAACGAATCACTACATTTGGTAGCCATCATATGTATTTTTCAATCGTTTAGTACATTGTTCAATTTATTTTTTATTTGTTTATTGAGCCGTCGTGCGCTGAGAGCGTTTTAGTCATGGATCCGCGAAAACTGAAAATTTTATCAGTAGCAGATGAACTCGAACTCATTCGGGAAGTAGAGAAAGGAGAAGAAAGTAAGACCCTTATCGTTAACAAGTTCGGAATTCCTAAAACCGAGTTGTCATCTATCATGAAAAATAAAATTAATACCCTCGCTTCCATCAGAGTTAAAGGAAAATCAGTCCACCGGTAACGTCAGAAATTGCCTCGGCATTCAGATGTTCGCATCTTCCCTAGGCCACGAATATACAGCGAGTAGTGGTTGGCTACGTAATTAAAAAAAAAAAGATACGGAATTTCTGGAAGAACCTCGTTAGGTGAGAGTGCTAGGGTCAATGAAGACACTTGTCATCAACCCTTGTTTCTCATTAACTACTATTGATGTCATGAATACGCGAGTTTTTCCCTCAATGAGTCGAACTCTCACCTCAATAACTCGAACGTTTGGTGAGACGAACCATAGATAAGTCGAACAGTTTTTTATGGTCCCTGGGAGTTCGACTTATCGAGAGTCCACTGTATTAGTTATTTTCTACTTCTACTGGTTTTCTAGTTATGGACTCGTGGATTCATAAAACTAAACGAAATTAGCATAAAGAAAGCATATAAAGTTTTTCTTGAGTCATTTCAAGAATATTCCATCGTTTTAGAACATTATATTATTCTTCATCATTTCTCCTTAAAAACACCGTTTTCGATATATTCTTCATTGAATGTTTTGAAATGGAAAACTTCAGAAATTTCACTACATTTATGGATCCGTCCCTGAGCGTTGGAATCCCGAATCAAGCTGTAAACCACGTTACCATGCCTTATTCTCGTCCGCCAAGAATGTCATAGATAATTTATATGCGGGAGTGTATTAGCACATTGTAAAATCTTCAAACGGTTGTAACTTTTTACCTGAGCCGAATCTGGAAAAATGGTAAATGAAAAAAATGTTTCATTTGATGAGAGGAATCTTTGGTTAAAATTAATGCAGTGGTCAAAGACTCACCCTGTATATTTGTTTCGTTACTCCGAAACCATAACGAACTTAGCCGAGATATTCATCTCCCAAACCTACTCTGAACATTTCAACTGTCTAGCTCATTCCGTTCGAGAGTTATCGTAT
Organism: Halyzia sedecimguttata; assembly: GCA_937662695.2. NCBI lineage: Eukaryota > Metazoa > Arthropoda > Insecta > Coleoptera > Coccinellidae > Halyzia > Halyzia sedecimguttata. The sequence goes on from OW569413.2 coordinate 88,700,819, forward strand.
TAACGGACGGACAGACAGAATCGATTTCGACCACGGATTCTTGATCAGTGAGTCGAAACAAATCGTTTGAGACCATTTTCAGCCAAAAATTTGCATATTACAGACATTTGGGCAAATTGATAAGCACTCTGTTACCAGTAACAAGAGCGCCAAAAATATAGTTTACCCAAATATTTTGGATTAAGTTCTAAAATAGCTAGCAATTAATAAAATATTTTTATGTTTGAATAAATGAATTTGATGTTCCAATTATTTTTTTTTAATTATTTCACTTTATACTTACCGGGCCGCTAGTAAGATATAACCATAGCTGCCATAGGAATAGCATTAAGAAAATTATCATCTTCAGTTTTGTACCGCGTAATTTCCAGAATGCTACTGTACGAGAAAGATGACATTCAACCCAACTAGCAAACATACCGAACCACTCATATCTCGCATAGCTGGGATTCCCGTGTACCCTAATAATTGTGTAACCACAGCCCACTATAGAGATAGATATAGTGGGTTGTGGTGTAACCGTAGACGAAACATACCTCACATACCTCTATTATATTTAAAATATTTCCGTGACCAATTTAGTTATTTGAAATGCTATACGGTATAAGTTGATGGCTCTCAATGAGGTGTCCTTGAGATATCATAATCAACTGTGATAACAGGAATTAGGAGTTTCGAAATAACAAACTTTAGCTAATGCCAATAGCAATATATTTTTGCTTCTTCAGGGCTAAAAACAGATATTACAACATTTGATCAAACTCAAAAACTGAAACACACATGAAAAAATTGGTTCAAGCCCTGTAGACAGGAGCTCCGGCGCTCTTGTTCAAACATTGACACATCATATCTCCGAAAGTATTGGTCTCTCAGAGTTGGGAATGATATGAATGTTTTCTTATGATAGAACTGCATCATAAAGGAAATTCAATTCAAATAATAGTTTATTTATCAAGATTAAATGAGCCAGAAGCAAATCACAAAATAATCAATTTTTATTTTATAGATATGTATTTTTCAGAGTTTGGGAGAGAAAACCCAGAAAAAAACCTTTTTATAAATCGTAGGTACTTCTATGTTTTCACAGAATGTTATAATTATTCTATCTATGAATTATTATATGATCTGTGTTCATACATGTCAACTTATTTTCCTATAAGAGACATGACATGTCAAATTCATTTCAGCTATCGTAGAATTATGAGGATTATAATATGATATCATACTTTTTTGGTATATGATGATGGGAATGGTAATGGTAAGTTAATAATATTGAGTTCAGAATATCTCCAGTAAAAACAAAACTGGAATATTGGCTAAGTTTCAATTGATATAATCTAATTTTCAGAGTGGATTTGAGGAATGAATATTTCGGATAAGTTCGTTATTGGGCAGAATTGGCCTGTTGGTTTTGGATTAATAATTTTCGGCACTCTTGTTGAATTTAAATTCTTTTATGATGTTCGAACTTAATTTCTGTTATGCTGAAGTTCTATCATAAGGATCCATTGATATAATTCCCAACTCTTACCAATACTTTCGGACATATGATATGTCAAAGTTTGAACAAGAGCGCCAAGCCCCTGTCCACAGGGCTTTCTCACTTTTTGCGCGTATGTTCTGGGGAACTTCGCGTTATCACTTTGCCCAAATGTTTGTAATTTTTGAATTTTTCGCTGAAAATGGTCTCAAACGATTGGGTTCGACTCCCTGATCAAGAATTCGAGGTCAAATTTGATTCTGTCCGGCCGGCCAGCCGGCCGTTGCCACGATAACTTGAGGACAGAAAGAGATAGCGACTTGAAATTTTCAGGGTAGCTGGCGCATCCCAATACGACGGACAAGTTCGTTAATGACATAATCGGCCCAATGGTTTCCGAGTAATAATTTTGTCTACAACCGATACTAATCCGATCGAATTGCAACTTGGTGAGTAGTTGTAGAATATAAACATAAGAACGTTTGTAAAATTTTGTGAGAATCGTATCGATAGAAAATTTTTAAAAAATTATTAAAAAATATTATTTACGTCACGATAACCTAAGAACGGAAAGAGATAGTAACTTCAAATTTTCAGGTTAGTTTGAGAATCTGAATGCGCCATTTGAGATTGTTTATAGGCATATTCGGCAAAACGGTTTTGGAGATATACCCATCTGAACTTTGGTTGTTATTTCCTCAATAACTCGAAAAGTAAAAAACCGATCCAATTCAAACATGGTCATTAGTTGTAGAATGGCAACGCAAACATTCTTGCAAAATTTCGTGAGGCTCGTATCACTAGAAAATTTTCAAAAAATCATAGAAAATTATTGAAAAAAATTCTATGTATTATCAGAAACTATTCCTCCCACATCGCTGATATTGAATAAAAGGCGAGAGCCTTCAGAACCTAACTCTACTACCAAGTTTCAAGTGTGAACATGATCGGATCTATATTGTTGGAGATCCGAGCAGCCTTGTGTGAGTTCAGTTGCTGGATGGGTGACCGTTGCCTCGACAACTCTCGAACGAAAAGAGATAGGGACTTGCAATTTTCAGGATAGGTTGCACATATGAATGGGTGAGTTAATAAGTTTGTTTACGGGCATAATCGGTCCAACGGTTTCGTTATACCCATCTGGAATATTATTTCCCCGATAACTCAAAAAATATAGACTCTATCGAATTGAAGCTTGGTAACTAGTTGTAGAATATCGACATGAAGACCTGTGTAAAATTTTGTGAGGACCGTACCACTAGAAAATTTTTAAAAAATTACGAAAAAATACTATGTATCTCATGATTCCTTGAGAACGGAAAGAAATAGCGACTTGCAGTGTCCAGGGTAGATTGCGCATCTGAATGCAACATTTGAGTTCGTTAACTAGCATAATCGGCCAAATGGTTTTGGAGTTATATCAATCTGAAATTTGGTTTTTATTTCCTCAATAACTCAAAAAATACAAATCCGATCCAATTCAATAATGGTTATTAATTTGTAGAATGTCAACGCGGAAATTCTTGCGAAAATTCGTGAGGATGGTAGCACTAGAACAATTTTAAAAAATCATTGAAAAAAAAAATTGGTTCAATCACTGACGTGAAGTGGAGCTTGAACCAATTTATTTTGAATATTACCCGCACACTTTGGAAAACAATGATTAAGATAAATGATAATTGGTAAGTTTTGATGAAAAACAATAAAACTGGGGTACGATAACAAGAAAACTTACGGTTCCGTCAACAAAACTTATCAGACGAGACATTCACCAGAGTAGTATTTAGCACACAGCATCAGATCAAGCTCACCATTCACATTTATTGAATCAATTCCACCGACAAAAATTGGAAAATCAAAATAAATCACCGCAATTGCTTGATTATGCCTTGCAGCCCATTATTAGGTATTCCTATCGGCCAAGAGCAGAAATAATGTTGAAAATACGATAAGCAGTACTGATTAGCTAGTGTTAGTAAATAACGTGAAGGATTTCCCGATGAAGGTCCGACATCCGAAAATCCGTCATTCTGAGAATTTGTGAACTCACAAGCAAGTCTCGTTAATGAACACTCTTTTCCAACCGGATTTTCGTAATTTGCTGCCATGGACATATTCATTAATACCTATTCGGGGATTACAGGCAGGTCAGAATTAACTGAAAATAGTTATGATGAGGTTGAATATAGTATCATTTGATTTACGTTATCAACATTTCCGACCGCAATAATTGATTATAGTAATGTTCGTGTGTGTGTATTCAGGGACGGACCGAAGGCAAATACACTGCTCAACAATTGATAGGGATCACTTACTTTTTCTAAATTTATTTCTGAATTATTCGCTCCAAGATTATAAATTTAGTCAGATATCAGAGTATTTTCAGTTGATAATATGGTTCACTTGAGAAAAGAATGAAAAAATGGAAAGTTGGAGAGAAAAAAAGACTTTATTAGGAACACTCAAAATTCTGTGTTTGAATAACATAAAAATTTTATGATGACACCACAAGAAGGCTGAAGTTTCGGTTAAGCTAGTACCTAGTTGGCCCCCCACGAGCTCGTCTCAAGCATTCTACCCTACGAGGCATACTTTCAATCAAACGATTTATAAAATTTTGGGGCAAATTCGTCCAAATATCCCGTAAAGCGTTAGAAAGGTCCTCCAGGTTATTGATCGGTTGTTCTAAGGTTGACAATTGTCTAGACATCTCAGACCAGACATGTTCGATGCAATTCATGTCTGGAAAGCGAGCTGGTCAGTCCATCCTATCAATAGCATGAGTTTCTAGCGCTTCATTAACCAGACGACTACGGTGTGGACGGGCATTATCGTCAATTAAAATGAAATTCTCGCCCAAGGCAGCCGCAAACGGAACAATTATGGGTTCAATAATCATATCGTGATATCTCTGGCTGGTCATTGTGGTGTTCTGCAGAACAACCAACTCTGTGCGTTGGTTCAAACAAATGCCTCCCCATACACATATAGAACCTCCGCCAAAAGCTGTTGTGGGTACCATAAACTGTTCTGCATACCTTCGACCTCTTTCCCTCCAAGCAAGAATACGTCCATCGGAGTTTACCAAACGAAATCTAGACTCATCCGTAAATAAACATCGGCTCCAATCTTCAACTGTCCAATTGCGGTGCTCCTCAGCCCATTGCCGTCGATGAAGCCGGTGTTCCCTATTCAAACGGGGATGTTGTACCACAACCTACTATATCTACTAGCCTGGAAGATGATAAAATGGCAACACAGCTCCGAGACGTACTCTCTGTTGTTGTTGTTTGTAAAAATGGACGTTTACCTCTGATTCTGGAGTTAACCATTATTGTTTTTCGCGGGCATTTCGTGGTATTTTTTGTGTACAACGGTGTCAAATGTGAATTAATGCAATGCAGTGATAAATATGGTCGGATATTTATATGTTCTGTGATTAAACTGCAGTGTGTAAATAGTGAAATTTCCTTTGGATTATTTCTACTTATTGGAGATGAGTACATTTCAGTTCAGACTATAGACAACAAGATGGACTAGAAATATGAGTGAAATAGAACTTTCATTTCTTCCGATTTTATAAAACATTCTGATGACCTTTCTAATCATTTTTCAACAAAAATTGATACATCTGTATAGGAGATCAAGAAGCTAAAATAATCTATTTATTTTTATATATATGTATTCAATTTACAAAAGTCTGCATCTGTAGATGCTTCAGTTGAAATCAATAAGGACCTTATTATTCATCTTAAATTATTCATTAAAAATGTTCAGATTTTCTGCAGTGATTTGAAATGGATTCTTCCTTTCGATCTTACCTTTACCCGAGCAGATGGTCTCAACCTCAGATCAATAAGTAAACATTTCCCGCTACAGAAATATAATTAATGGGGATTCAGATTCGGAATTTATCAATTTGTTTTATCAATATTTTTAGACAGTTCAGATCAAAAAATAATGTGAATTTACTCTTTGTAGCATTGAATTGATATTCTGAATTCACATAAACTTGCAGCATCCCATAACTGTCTAATCGTCCTGAAAATTTACTCACTTGCTAATTTTGGGTTTTAGATAACGAATCTGAAGTTGAAAATCCGTGCTCTCTTCTAATTTTTTTTTTTTAAATCCCAAAGTGTCCAAAATTACAACACTTCGTCTCGTAATTACATTGTTTTAAACTGTTTTATCGGTAAATATTCATCATAAATAAGATCTTATTGTAGTCCTCATCATTTTTTGGCTTTAAATCATTTGAAAAATGATGAAATAGTCGAAATTTCATCAAAATCCAGCGCTACCGCATTGAAGGAGTATGCCTCTAAGAGACGATTAATTGCGGCGTTGTCAGACTGTGTTCCAGGCTATCTCTATAGTGGGCTGTGGTTGTACCCTCCTACGTGCTCTCAAACCACGAACATGTAGTCGTCGTCTTACAGTCTGGTTCGAAATTAGAACTCCTGTTGCAACTCTCAGTGATCTATTGAGCCGCGACGCCGGGTAAGTGGGATTTCTCCTAGTATATAGCATTGAGGACCAAAAGACGATCTTGGGCAGCTGTTGTACTGCGCTGCCGACCTCCCCCATGAACATAAGCTACTGAGTCGTTTTGGATGAACCTATTCCAAACCCGACTCACGACACTTTGCGAAACATTCAACCGCCGGGACACTTCTCGCTGGGACAAACCTTCCTGTATCCACCGTATGATTTGGTCCAGTTGCACAGGAGCCAAACGTCTTCTCGGCATGACTGATAAGCTAATATTGTTCCAATTTCTTCAATTATTGTCACCTTATGTGTTTGAACGAGAGAAAAAAACAGATTTAATAACAAATACCACATTGCTTTTCACTCCACATGTAACAGCCTACAGATAATAATCGATTTTGTGAACAAGAGCCGATGAAGTGAGGAAAAATTTGATATAATCAACTCAAAACATCTTAATTTTTCCTTAGAGAACATATAATGTACAGATATTCACGAGATAACTAGAAAAAAATACAAATGAAGAGAAGTTCATAAGTGATCCCTAGCAATTGTTGATCAGTGTATTTGGGAGGGGGAAAAAAATGATCGAAAATTTTTCAACTGTGCAGAAGTATTACACAACCGAAGATGGGGGGGGATGAATTATCCAACTGCTTCGAAATTTTTCCAACTTCTCCAAAATTTTTCCAACTTCTTCGAAATTTTTCCAATTTCTTCGAAATTTTTCCAACTGCTTCGAAATGTTTCCAACTCTTTCGAAATTTGTCCAACTTCATCGAAATTTTTCCAACTGCTTTGAAATTTTTCCAAATGCTTCGAAATAATCGAACTTTTTCCAACTGCTTCGAAATTTTTGCTACTGCTTCGAAATTTTTCCAACTGCTTTGAAAATTTGCCAACTCCGGTCAACATTAGGACCCTCAGGCCCGTTCCTGAACATGTATTTATTTATTTAGCGTATGGCGCTCTACACACTCTATATAATATACCTACTCGTTTTCCGAAATTGAAACTTATCTATTTTTGGCGCTCTTGTTCCTCGGAACAAAGTGCTTATCAATTTGCCCAAATGTCTGTAATTTTGGAATTTTTGGCTGAAAATGGTCTCAACGATTTGGTTAGACTCACTGATCAAGAATCCAGGGGCAAAATCGATACTGTCCGGCCAGTCGTCCGTTAACACGATAACTCTCGAACGGAATGAGCTAGACATTTGAAATTTTCAGAGTAGGTTAAGTAGATAAATATCTCGGTTATGTTCGTTATTAGCCAAGTGGTGTCAGGTGGTTTCGGAGTAAGAAAAAAAAATTTTTTTTTCATTACAAATTTTATATTTTTTTAAGATGCAGTTTCATCCCAAGCATCCATTTTTGTCATTCTCAACTCTAACAAACTAATACTTTCGGAGATATGATTTTTCAAAATTTCAATTATTATTGTTAATTCTATAATGATTTCATAGAATACTCCAATTATAATTTCCTGATTTGAATTTATTTTATTTTATGATGCAATTCTATCATAAGATTCCATTGATATCATTCCCAACTCTGAGAAACCAATACTTTCAGAGATATAATTTGTCAAAGTTTGAACAAGAGCACCAAAACTCCTGTCCACAGGGCTTGAACAAATTTTTATTATTAAAAGAAAGGTGCAAGCTGCGTACTCACATATTTACGTAGCAAAATTCAATAGAAATTAAAGCTTTTTAAAATGCCGCTCGACGGTGAGAAACAGCTCAAATTGGTATCAGATGGTTTGTTTTATGACTACCCGCTTTGGGATAACGCAAAAGAAAATAAATATTATTTTTTGCCGGCTACACACATTGTGCCGAAAACTATTGAATATAGAGTTTACGGCAACAGGAATGTGTACAAGGGTACATTGTACATGTTATCCCGTCCCTATCATCTGCATGCTCTGCATTTATCCGGTCAGGTGGTCAAATTCCTTCACATTTTATGAAAATTTTTTCGGAAATATTCCAACTCCATTGAAATTTTTTCCAACTCCTTCGAAATTTTTCCAACTGTGTTGAAAATTTACAAACTCCGTTCTATATGGGGGGGGGAGGGGGCTTCAATTCGATAGAGTCCATATTTTTTGAGTTATCGGTTAAATAATATTTCAGGTGGGTATAACTCCGAAACCGTTGGACCGAGATTATGCACAAAAACGAACTTAACTCTCACATTCGGATGCGCAACCTACCCTGTCTCGTTTCATTCGAAAGTTATAGAGGCAACGGCCAACCATCTAGCTACTTAACTCACACAAGACTGCTCGGATCTCCAACAATATGGATCCGATCGTTTTAAAAAAGGGAACTTGGCAGTGGAGTTAGCTTACCATGGCTCTCACAACATTTCAACGATATCGGACGAATAGTTTCTTATATATAGAATTTTTTTCAGTGATTTTTAAAAAATATTCTAGTGATACGATCCTCACGAAATTTCGCTAGAATTTTCGCATCGGCATTCTACAAATAATAACCATGTTCGAATTGCAACGGTTTTGTATTTTTCGAGTTATTGAGGAAATAACAACCAAATTTCAGATGGGTATAAACCAAAATCGTGCCGATTATGCCTATAAACAAACTCAAATGTCGCATTCAGATGCACAAACCTAACCTGAAAATTTCAAGTGTCTATCTCTTTCCTTTCTCAGATTATCGTGACATAAATAATATTTTTTTTATAATTTTTTTTTAATTTTCTAGTAATACGATTCTCACAAAATTCCACAAACGTCCTTAGGCTTGTATTCTACAACTACTCACCAAGTTTCAATTCGATCGGATTCGTATTGGTTGAAAACAAAATTATCACTCGGAAACCGTTGGGCCGATTATGCCCATTAACGAACTTGTCCGTCACCTGCGCCACCTGCCCTGAAAATTTCAAGTCTTTTCTCTTTCCGTTCTCAAATTATCGTGGCGACAGAATCGAATTTGATCTCGAATTCTCTTCATCAAGGAGTCGAGCCCAATCGTTTGAGACCATTTTCGGCAAAAAATTTAAAAATTACAGACATTTGGGAAAAATAATAACGCGATGTTCCCCAGAACATACTCGCAAAAAGGGGGAAAATTAGAATAAATTATCATGTATCTTGGTTTTGAAGAACGATATGGATAGACCCTTAAAATATAGGTTGCTTAGGAGCACATCTACCCTTACTGTATACGCATTTCCCAATGAATTACCCTGTATACAAGGCTTCCGAAATGGTTAATATCAAAAAGAAACGAGCAATAGATAATTTTTTGGAACAGGCAACATATTTTATGTACTTATTCATTTTATATTTTCAGCATAAATGGACTTGTTCCTCTTCTACGGTCAATTTGTAATAATAAAATAAAACAATCATAATTTAACTGCAGGTTTCATTTAGGTAAATACGTAATTTTTGAATCTTAGTTACATCTTTCAGTTCTTGAATTAAAAAGTAAACTATATTTATATAGGCAGAAACTTTTCAATTAAAAACTTTTGTAAAAACAGAACAATACTGGTTTTCACTTACCTCTCTGACAAACTAAGAGAATGTATTCAACTACACTACAATAACCGATATCTCTAAAATAATCAACATGTCATAAAACTGCTTTAAATTCTCATTAAAAACGAATTCTACAGGTCACGACGGTTGACTAGTAAAATTAAATCGAAAATTCACTCCAAATGCATAATATATCACAATTTACGAGGCAAAAATTTTCGACCAAGTAACATTCAAAATCTAGAACACTCAGCTAAAAATAATTGTTTCGCCACAGACATCAGGATATGGATTCAAATGAATGTGTTGTTGTGTTTTTTTTTATACCACGGAGAAGATATAATCAGATACCTTAATGCTAAGAATAATTTATTTCTATGGTATTTTTCACCTGTGCAGTTCTTAACAGTAGGGAATTAAGGGTTCAGGGGGGGGGGGTCTCCAGGAGCCGTATTATGTAACATTTCAATAATTGAATTGTTGCTATTCATCGGATATATCAACACACAGAGCGTTCTCAAAACCAAGGCCGTCTTAAACTATGCTGGGGCCCTTGGGCACACACTAATTTGGGGCCCTTTTGGAAAGTAAAGAAAGCGAATTATACATTTTTCTACCCTGATAACTCTTGAACGGAATGAACTAGACAGTTGAAATTTTCAGAGTTGGTTTTAGATGTAAATATCTCGGTTAAGTTTGTTATTGGGCAAAATCGGTGGTTTAGGAGTACCTATCGAAAAAAAAATTTTTTTTTACATTACAAATTTCAAATTCAATTTTTTGAAAATGCAGTCTCGTCATAAGAATCCACTGATATCATTCTCAACTCAAACAAAATAATACTTTCGGAGATATGATTTTTCAATATATATGATGCAGTCAAAGTTTGAATAATTACTTGCTAGTACTTTGACAAGAGCGGCAAAGCCCCTGTCCAAAAAGCTCTCCCACTTTTTGCGCGTATGTTCTGGAGAGCATCACCATTGTCACGATAACTTGAGAACGGCAAGAGATAGCGACTTGAAATTTTCAGGGTAAGGGGCGCATCCCAATATGACGGACAAGTTCGTTAATGGGCATAGTCGGCCCAATGGTTTCCTAGTAATAATTTTGTTTTCAACCAATACAAATCCGATCGAATTGAAACTTGGTAAGTGGTTGTAGAATACAAACCTAAGGACGTTTGGGAAATTTTGTGAGAATCGTATCACTAGAAAATTAAAAAAAAATTATTAAAAAATATTATTTATGACACGATAACCTGAGAACGTAAAGAGATAGCGACTTGAAATTTTCAGGTTGGGTTGTACATCTGATTGCAACATTTGAGTTTACTTATAGGCATAATTGGCCAAACGGTTTTGGAGTTATACCCATCTGAAATTTGGTTTTTATTTGCTTAATAACTCGAAAAATGCAAAACCGATCCAATTCAAATACGGTTATTAGTTGTAGAATGCCAACGCAAATATTATGCCAACGCCAAAATTACGAAAAAAAAAATTGGTTTAAGTACTGACCTGAATACATGAGCTTTTGCTCTATTGTCTCTTAATCGAATTTACCTGTAAGTCCAATACAAGAGAATAGTTATTTTTGTCTTAAATCGATCCTAACTAGGCTGATTAAGTCAAAATCAAGTCAAATGTTAGGGACATTTTATATTTTAAAAAGAAATTAGGCAAAGTTTGACTCGATTTTGTCTTAATTTGGTTAAATAAACATAATTCTGATTTAAATTTTAAGACCAAAGTAAATTTTATTTTCGACTCGGGCGCTTACTGTTACTGTGCCCGACAAAAATATTTTTAGAATAAATGTGAGAGAAATAGTCTGTCTTTCGGGGCCCCCCTAAGGATGGGGGCCCTGGGCACGGGCCCCGTGTGCCTTTAGGGTAAAGACGGTATTGCTCAAAACATATACACACAGTGAGCGTCAAAAGTATAGAATAATGGACTTGTTTTCTCCCCTTTCAGGAATGGCGAAAAATGGTTTGGCGTGAAGAGACAATAGATAATGCGTGCAAAAGCTCCTGACTTCTCGTTAGTGGTTTTCTATAATTGTTGCGTGCTTGTTCCGTCAGAAACAGCTTCTAGTCATGCGATTCTCCAGAAATTTCACATAAGTATTTGCGAGTTATTGGGAAAACAAAATTTTCAAATTTTTTATTTTTGCGCGTATGTTCTGGGGAACATCGCTTTATCATTTTGCCCAAATGTCTGTAACTTCCGAATTTTTTTACGAATGTGGTCTCAAACGATTTAGTTCGACTCACCAATGAAGAATTCGATGTCAAATTTGATTCTGCCGGCCGGCCGTCCGGCCGTTGCCACGATAACTTGAGAACGAAAAGAGCTAGCGACTTGAAATTTTCAGGGTAGGTGGCGCATCCCAATACGACGGACAAGTTCGTTAATGGGCATAATCGGCCAGTGGTTTCCGAGTAATAATTTTGTTTTCAACCAATATAAATCCGATCGAATTGAAACTTGGTGAGTAGTTGTAGAATATGAACCTAGGCACGTTTGTGAAATTTTGTGCGAATCGTATGGCTAGAAATATATTAAAAAATTATTGTAAAATATTTCTGTTCTCACGATAACTTGGGAACGGAAAGAGATAGCGGCATTGAGTTTTCAGGTTAGGATGTGCATCAGAACGCAACATTTCAGTCTGTTTATTAGCATAATCGGCCAAACGGTTTCAGAGTTATAGCCATCTGAAATTTGGTTGTTTTTTGTTCCTCATTAACTCGTAAAATACTAAACCAATTGAATTCAAACATGGTTGTTAGTTGTAGAATGCCAACGCAAAAATACTTGCAAAATTTCGTGAGGATAGTATTTTTAGAAAATTTTTAAAAAATCATTGAAAATTGAAAAAAAAAATTCTATATATCAGTAACTTTTCGTTTGAAATTGCTGAAATTTTGAAAATATTGCAGTTTTGTTTTCACTGAAGATATTCTGGACCCAATTTGATTATGTAGATATCGCACCAAAGACTATCTTTCCATCATCATATGGTTTAATTATGAGGATGATATGATATTATACTTTTGAGGTGATAATCCGTGGATAATTATCCACGGATTATCACCTCAAAAGTATAATATCATATCATCCTCATAATTCTACGATAGCTGGGGTTATTTCATTGGTCATTTTGCATTCAATCATACTTTGTTTTCTATAACAGGAGGTGTATTTTATAACAAGAATAACGAACCAAAAATTATTTTGACAATTATCTCTCATAGGAAAATAAGATGACATGTAAGAATACAGATCATATAAAAATACATAGATAGAATAATTAAGTAGGTACAGCATTCTGTGAAAACATAGAAGTACGATTCATTATTGACATTTCGAAAAATCATATCTCCGAAAGTATTAGCTTGTTAGAGTTGAAAATGATATCAATGGATTTTTACGGTGAAACTGCATCTTAAAAAAATTGAATTTGAAATTTGTAATGTGATGTGATGTGATCGAGTGATCGGTTTCGGAAGTATTCATAACAAATGTTTTCACTAAAAACGGCTATAACTCCGAAACCGCTTGGTGGATTTCGCCCGTTAACTAACTCGTCCGAGATATTTACGCTCCAAACCTACCCTGCAAATTTCAATCCTCTAACTCCTTTCGTTCGAGAGTTATGGTGTTACGGCCGGACGGACGGCCGGCCGCACAGAATCGATTCCGACCACGCATTCTTGATCAGTGAGTCGAACCAAATCGTTTAAGACTATTTTCATCCAAAAATTCAAAAATTACAGACATTTGGGCAAATTGATAAGCACTCTGTTCGGAGGAACAAGAGTGCCAAAAAGCCTAAGACAAAATGGCCATAAATCCGAAACCACTCGGCGAGAGAGAGTTATCGTGTTTTCGGACGGACCTCCGGACAGAATTAAGTTTGTCCTCGGATTCTTTATTGTGAGTTGAAAGTGTTAAAACTAAACGTTTAAGACCATATTATATTCGGCTAAAAATTCGAGAATTACAGACCTTTGGGCAAAATGATAAGCGTTCATTTCATCGATAGTTTCAGTAGGTAGATGTATTGAAATCTCTCTGGTTTCAGCATGGTATTAATTTGGAATTGGGAAACGCAATTGTTTAAACCTACTAAAGGATTTTCGGTATACTTTTTGGTATCAATATTTTCTGACATTCGAATTCGAAATATAAACAACTATATTCACATTTATTTTTCTACAATTTTCAGATTTACTTTGTTGAAAGAAATATGTGAATATCTTTAGATGATATGCTCACCTATAATTATTTTCTTAGCACGCAACATATTGGAATTTCAATTTTAATGTATCGGTTTCTTTGAGGCAGTTTTTAATTTTCCTGAATGAAAATTACGCTAATTAAATATAATGATATCTTGGAATACTCTAATATTCTGAATGACAAGCTTGGTAACTATCAGAGGATTACATTATTTATTATCCTTGAATTAATTTTTTTCTCAATTGAGTTATTCAGTTTATTGCTATAAATATGATTTCATCCAAGGGCGTAGCCTGGTAGTGGTTTTGGGGTTTCAAACCTCCCCCCGAAATGTTTCAGAGTTATCCTTTGTTGCAGAAGAAATTTCTTACGCCCCCTACACTTATAAAGTCAATTGCTAAAATTTTCTGGCTACGCCCTTGATTTCATCTCCACATATAGGGTAAATGCGCCAGTAAGCCGGCCACTGCCTATAGTCGGCCACAAGAGCGTTAATTTTATAATAACTTCGATCGCACATTAGAAATGAGTAATTATCCGTTATTTTGCCCATCTGTTAGGTTTGCGCGACTTGTTTATCAAGATGGGATTCCCCTAGATCAGATCTAGCTCCCGGAATTCCCGCGCAAAGTTGGCATGTTCAACAGTTTGATGGTTAAAGTGCGAGTGCAAGAAGTGAGTAATATCCATAGTGAAACTTTTAAGGTAAGTTGAAATTGATTACTGTGTGCCCAGTGCGTTTTATATCTTATTAGATGATCAAATATACTTCTAAATTATCAACATTTCATTCAAACACGCCAAATTCTAAAGATTGGTTTATAATTAGCATGGCCGGTTACCGGCATAATGATCTACCATGATAGCTAGTAGTCGGCCTCATCGGCCGACTACTGGTGCACCCTATTCATCTTATGTCCGTCCTTATTAAGCTCATCCATTAACATATCTTTTCTCCTCTTTCTTCAGCGTGTAGTTTTAATTTTCGCGAGATGTATGACCAGTAGTCGGCCATAGGTTGAGTAAACGAAATTGAAGTTATACCAAGTTGCATTTGGTGGCCGACTACTAGAACAGGTATTAACAGCTCATTGAGCCAATAGTCGGCCCTAAGATTTCAAACCTGCATCAGCATCATTTTTCTGCTATAAATTTGAAAATATTAATTTCAGATAATGCCCAACCAAGCGAAACGAAAGTTTCATCAATACTCCGATGAGAATTTGCAAAAGGCTCTTGAAGAAATAAAGGATGGAGCCAAAAGAAGGCAAACATGTCGAAAGTACTCAGTACCACGAGGAACAGTACAGGTCCGACTCAAGGGACGGGTCGCCAATACATCAGGACGAATGGGCCCAGACCCATACCTGAGTTCGGAAAACGAGGAAAAAATAGTTCGACTGGATAATACACATAGCTAAATGTGGATTTCCAATAAAAAAAACAGGAACTATTATCCACCGTTCAAAAAATTGTGTTGGATGGAAAGATCGAAACTCCATTTAAAGACGGAACACGAGTGCTATTTCGGCGATGGCATGGCGATCCTATTATATAAATAGGACTATGTAATAAGGATCAAGAAAAACAGGAGAAAGAAAATATGAGGAAAAGAAAAAAATAAGAATCGGAAAGAAAAAAGACTAAAAAATTATTGGAAAATAAAAAAAAAAGAAAAACCGAAGAAAACACTGAATTATCTCAAGAAGTTCCTCAGAAGAAACAAAAGTGTGCTGCTTGTGATGACGACTTGGATAGTGATGCAGAAGACGAAGGAGACAAAAATATTGGCTGTGACTTGTGTCCAAGATGGTTTCATCTGAACTGTACAAAATTGTCAGGTCAGGCATATGATGACGTCAGACTTTTAGATTTCTGTTGCGATTATTACTCTAACGATTAATCTATTTTAACTACCAATATTTTTTGTTGGTTTTCATTTATTTTATTCTCAAACTTATATGTATAGATTTAACATAAGAATAGTATTTGTTTTTGTTCGTATATACAATTTATTTATTTATTTGTTTTTGTTCGTATATTCAGATTATTTATGTTTTCTTACCAAGCAATGGTTTTTTTATCAAATTTTTTTTTTTATCAATTTTTTATGTTTATTTTGTTATTATTCTCCTTTTGATCCGAACATAGCTGTGATAATCGACCTTATTATTGAATAAAATATTTCCTAGTTGTTTTGATAAAAATTATTTTGTTTTTCCCTATATTCTTTATGTTGATATCATTTAATGCGGTCCTGGTAAAAATATAGTCTTATTTGGTGCGGCCGACAACTGGCATTACCCTGGCCGACTATGGGGTGGCATACGGCTGACTACTAGCAAAACTGCCATTTCTTCAAAGAATAATTTAAAAAAAATAGTGCATTGGACTCGGCGTCCTTTGTCTTCCTCATTTTTTTCTTTGATATGCATGCTTTGAGAATGTTAAGGTAAAAACAGTTCAGCCCAAGACATATCTTTGGTATTCATTGTGGAAGTACAATGTACTCAAAAAAGGCCGACTACTGGCACATTCACCCTAAGTTGATAGAGAAGAGAAGATTATGAACATGCGGCAACTGATTAATTCCTTCAAATGTATTAATTCTATTTGGATCAGATCAATTACCGATCTACTTTGGTTAATGTAGATTGACAATAAGACCTCAGTTATGTTGAGTAACAACAATGATCTACATATATATATATATATATTATTAAATTTGTCAACTTAACTTACAGATTCATGTAATAACCTGTTCATCTGAGATATCAGATTTCATCACGGAATCGTAAAACATAAATAATGATATTGATTTTCTGTCATCATGATAACTATATACCTACCTATTATGTAGAATGGGGATACATTATTCGTTAGCTAGTGAAATATTGCCGACTGTGTTCAAATCAATTAAAATTTATTAACGCGCAGCATTTTATATTATTATATTCATATAATTTCAATTACCACAATCTAGTTTCAATTAGCCATATATATGCAATTACCACAATCTATAGGAACATTTAAAGAAAGCTGAAACTCTATGACAGCTATTCTTGATTCTTGATTTTCTTGCACACAGAACACTTTGTGCATTTGAAAATAAAAGTAACCTCGAATAATACATTTGACAAGTTTCTAATTCTATCTCCAATTCAAAATTCAACCCAAAATCGAGAAAAATGACTGAAATATACCCCACAAATTGGGATATTGAAAAATATAGGGACGATACGGAACCGGAGGAGCATTGGGAATTGCGAAAAGAATTTATGGAAGTTCACAAAGGCAAATTTTCTGAAGACTATGTTGTGGCATTGGCTAGATCATTCGCGAACGTTGAATTTATGGGATGTGTGTGAGTAAAAAAGATCTTTTTCCATCCTCGAACTATGTTCTAATTCAGTTGAAATCTTTAGATACCCTGCAGCTGTAATGATTAGAATTGCCGAATTGTCCAAAGATGTGGCTCACAAATATCGTGAAATTAAGAAGACAAAATTGCAGAGAACATTTGTAACAGCTTCTAGTGCAGCTGAAAGTAAAGCAAGTAAGTATCCTGGTAAAGGTACAGTTTGGACAAGTGGATTTCAAAACACGATGTTCGCATGAACCCACAGGTCATTTTGGGATTATTGTAGCCAGATTGTGCAGAAGCCTTAGCAAATTATATCAATTAAAATTTTGACTTTCTTCCTCTATTCAGATTAAACTATGCAGTGACGTATTCATGGGGGGAGGGGATATATCCTCCCCCAGGAAGATCCATTATTAGGTCAAAAGTGTGTAATTTGATAAAAGAGAATTATCCAATTAACGGCAAAATACAAGGGAGCATTATTATTATTTGTTTCATATTTGCCCAGGTTTAAATGTTGACCACGTGCATTTTTTCAAACATTTTTTATTACTTTTGTACTCTTTATACTTATTTACCAGACAATAATAATTATTGACGATTTATTTGCGTTTCAGAGAGAAAAAGTGATCCAGGTCCAACTAGAAAATAGTAACAGATAAATATAGAAGGTGATCAATTATTTCCAAAATAAATTTGAACATAAATAAAAAATCAGACAAGTATATAGTGAAGTGTATTATTGTGAAATGAAACAACCATGATTGTATTCAGATTAATATATTTTACAAATTTGGACTTACTGCTAACTTTTATTATTACTATGTAGTCCCTCTATAGAAACACTCAGTTGCTCCAATCGTTGGATAAGTTCGCTCATTGCATTCTGCGATCTAGCAATACTTGTATTGCTCAAAGAGGGATCGGGTGTTCCACTCAAATCAAAATGGAGTTTGGCAAGTTTCTCTTGCTGTTCTCTGATATCGGTCATTTGTGCCATTGTACAACCGCTTCCGAAGGCTTTTAGTTTTCCAGAATTGAAGTCGCTCAACAAATCCAATAGGGCTTTTTCCATATGCCTGACATCTGGCACTTCAGAGATAAAACAATGATGTTTCACTGTATTATCTAATAGCACATCCAAAATAAAACGAAACATATAAGGAAAAGCAGGCTAAAGCAAAGTTATATCTGGAATGGGTTAGAAACCTTTATCTTTATCAACAAACCATCAGGGATTGAGCAGATGGACTGAAGTACATGTTTCAAACAAAGGTTTGAGGTACAATAAACCAAGTCATGCTATAACTTCATCAGAACATTTCCAATTTCAATGGGAACTGCTGAGATGATTCATTCAACAGAAGTGGGTATATTTGTTAAATTTCCTGATTAACACCATAGTTTTAGTATTCTATGTCGAAAAGAATTATGTTTTTGATATTGTGAAATTAGAAAATTATCGACAAAGTTGAAGCTTGGGACCTCATCATTGGAGTAGGAATAGTTGCAAATTAATTCACGAAATAATTATTGAAATGAAGGGATGTCCATATTCTACTTCATTCAAACAAAAATACATCATGCCATTCAATAATAAAAATTTCATCATCATACATGACGAAAAATATAATTACCCTCCCAGTCTTCAGCGGTTATTTCCTCTGATTTGATACTCAAGTTCAAATTGTAGAATCATAAACTGATCATTAAATACTATTGTGGGCCAAATAACAATAGTTTTCGTCTTTGATGAATCTTGAGAAACTATGAGACTAGATTGGTTTCTACTCATTCATAAAAAATTCAAAGTGAAAACTACCTTTATGAGGATGTCTAGGTCGTGCTGTGTTGTTGTTTTTATTATTATCCCGAGTTGCTTTTCTTTCGTTTATATAATGTATTTTGGTGTTGACATTCCTCCCAGTGGATCTGTTCATTGAACTATGACTAGTATTACCTGATGAAGAAATCTGAAAAGAATTTACTCAATGTCACTATATAAACAGATTATTAATTGTAATCAAATACCTTATTACTTCGAACTGGTGATACAATTTTACTTTCACTCAGTCCTTCATCCTGTGTAATGCTATCGTCATACTCTCCATCTACATCACTTGAAACCAATTGTTGTAATTCTGAAGTTTCTCCTCTTGATTCCATCGTAGCACAATCAAACTAATTTATGTAACGACTATAACGAAACAGTTAAAGATTTTTAGGATACAAGTATATATTCAAAACAGAGTAAAAATTCAAATTCAATAAATATGTTATTATTCCTACATTCAATTGTATTGTAAATTCTTATTATTGTTTATATTTGCACTGATCAGCTGATGTGGCTGTCAATAATCAATCATTGTTCTGTCAGGGGCACCGCACCGGGTACGGGGCATCGGGCAATGCATCGGGCACAGTCATAGAACACCCATATTATTGATATTTCACTTTCACAAACTTCCAAGATTAATCATTAATCATCAACAATGCTACTTCTCTAGATGAATGGGAAACAAAAATTATAACATAAAGAAATACAGGAAACATTTTCACAAAAAAAAAATTAGATTTTGTAAATCTCTATGGTTATAAAATGGGTTACGTGCAGTTCTGACAGTTGACACGACATTGGAGGACCAACAAAACAGGAATTAGCACTGTTATTGGTTGTTTTGCTCATATTTCTCCGAATTTTTGAATGTTATATCAAGTTATATGCTGTTTACGAATTTTATGTAGTGTAATGAATATCTCATAAACGTTATTTGATCCATAAAAGGGGTATATATTGCGAAAAAAAATAGTATTTCATAGGTAAGAATGCTAATATCTTCCTTATCTGAACAGTTTGCTCATTTCCATGTTTTCAGGTACCTTGTAATCCAATTTATATTTGTAAATAATCATGATGGATTATAGTGATTACTCTGAAAAACATTCTGAGTGACAAAAAGCTCTATATCGATCAAATTTCCATCATTGGTGGTTCGTTTAGATCCTTATACTATCAGGAAGCAGAAGTGTTCAACAAAAGTTAATGACTTTACGAAAATACTGTACCCGGACATTTTTATGCACCTTGTGGTTACCAAGGACAAATATACTTCAGATGATATGAGTTCTAATAAAAGTTTGGAGGCTTATAATCAGACAGCATGTGGATGGGTGTGGAATATCTCCATAATAAAGACTGGCAATCATAGTTTGACAATTGCAAAGGTATAGGTTCAACAATCATCTTCAAATTCATATATTTCACTATAACTATCATGGATTTATTTGAAGAAAAGTATTTGAATATATCATCGAAGGAATTGCAGGATATCGGTAAGCCCCAATCTATCAAACTTTTAGTTCTTAAAATTTGATACTTGTTGGTGATTATTATCTTATGTGTGCTGTTGAATTTATTAGTGGCAGTAATGAATGATTCTTCAAGGATATTATATGAATGCAGCTTCAATCAACGTTAGTAAAATGATTTATTTATCAATATTTTTCAGGCAGAAGCATCAATTTGACAGTGGTTGAATCTAAATCTATTGAAATAGAAAGCAGGGAGCAGTTGAATATCAAGAGTTGGTTTTAAGCATGTGAAGGATTAAGAAGTATTTCACAGTGACAATGGGTTATTCGTGCTCGTCATTACAATGATTTTTGGTAATAGTTTAAACTGAAGCAAGCATATTTAAAAAAATTTACACTAATTTTAATAGAGTAAAAAACACATTGTATACTTTATAATTTATTTACAACATTCATCATGTCTAAGCAGTTATGTTTAAATAAAATCTACAATATACATTTTGCTTTGTAACAGCCTTATTCTCGTTTTTGTTCGCTTGGTTTGGACCTGGCCTCAGAGTTGGGAAAATTAAATTTATTCATCACGAATTAACTACATTAGATTATAAAAAATAACAGATAAATTACATACACAATCATATTCTATAATGGAATCCAATCAGGATGATTTTTATCGGACAAATCTGCTGGCTTACCTAGTGAAAACATGGTGTACAATTTTCTATATTCTAACATGAGAAACAAATCAAAATTTTATTTCCTTTCATATTTGAATGAAAACGTGTTAAATACATCATACCAAATTTGAGTTTCGAAGCTGTTAAGTCGAATCTCTTCAGCGGAGGAATCCATAAATCTCTGGTTTTTGCTGAGGTAGCAAATTTTGCGAACTTTATCAAAAACTGATGTAATCCTTTCAATAAAGAAATCAAATTAATTGAGAAATTCATAAAATTTATAATGAAATATTATAGATTCATACATTACTATTCATGCAGCTAACTAAATGAAACATTTTTATATGTACCTATAATTATACAGAATTGACAAGCTGGAAAGTGTTATTTGTCTTCTAAATTTTCCACAGTTTCCAATCGTAGTGACATACTAATGCAATAGAATTCTTGCCCTTGAAAACAATATACCTAGTTCTTTCTTATAATCTCTCAAGGTGATCGGTTAAGTTCAGCTCTACATCATAGACCTTTAAATTAGGTCTATGCTCTACATTCATACAAGATTCAAATTGAAACCAAGATATTAAAATAGATCTATACCTTACTCACTTACTTACGCGCTTTCTGCATATAAATTTACGTTAAAAATGTGATATTTGTAAGTTTTTTAGTTCGCACTTGCTACTGCAGCTCATGAACTTGCAAAAATTTGGCATTTTATTACTAAAAATTAATGTTTATGAAAGAAATAAAGATAGCAAAATATTCACATCACTTCATAAACAGCAATTCAATTGATATAACACTCACAAATATCGAAAAATCCAGGAAAATAAGAGCAAAACAAACAATAACAGTACTAATTCCCGCTTTGTTGGTCCTCCAATGTCGGTCAACTGTCAGAACTGCACGTAACCCATTGTAAATGCAAAATTTTTGACTGTTTCGTCAGCCTTTGAAATTAACCTAATTGTTTCGGCTAACCTAAGCTTCGAAAGGAAAACAATTTTCCAAATTTTTCAGGTTCACAGAAACCCTCGCCCCTCATTCAACCTCGGTTACTTCTAAGGTAAATAAAATAATGCTTCCCACGGTCCCATTATGAATCTATATTAATTTCACAATCTTCCATATGTTATTTAGCAAAATGGTTAACGAAGTGACCCTATCGCCAGATGAGAAATATCATCTTATCTCTCGTAATTTACAAGAAGTTCTGGGAGAAGATAAAATAAAAAGTATATTGAAGGAGCGAGACTTGAAAATATATTGGGGTACTGCTACTACTGGAAAGCCTCATGTTGCATACTTTGTACCTATGTCAAAAATTGCAGACTTTTTAAGAGCAGGTGTAGAAGTTACAGTTCTATTTGCAGATCTTCATGCTTATTTAGATAATATGAAGGCATCATGGGATCTATTGGAGCCCAGAGTTCAATATTATGAACAAAGTATTAAGGCTATGTTGACCTCAATTGGTGTACCGTTAGATAAGCTGAAATTTGTGAAAGGTACAAATTATCAGTTAACGAAGAAATATACATTAGATGTGTATCGGCTATCTTCATTGATTACTGAGCATGACGCTAAGAAAGCAGGTGCTGAGGTTGTGAAGCAAGTGGATCACCCACTTCTCAGTGGACTCCTTTACCCAGGTATTACCTGAAATAAGGATTGACCTAGATTACAATTATACAGCTGTACATAATTATAGGTTTGCAAGCTTTAGATGAGGAGTATTTAAAAGTAGATGCTCAGTTTGGTGGAATTGATCAAAGAAAAATTTTCACTTTTGCTGAAAAATACTTACCACAATTAGGTTATCAAAAGAGAGCCCATCTGATGAACCCTATGGGTAATTTTTAGATTAATATTTTCACAAGTCTCTCTATTTAAATCATATTTGCAGTTCCAGGATTAACAGGTGGAAAAATGTCTTCGTCAGAAGATGAAAGTAAAATCGATCTTCTGGACTCTGCTGCAAATGTTAAGAAAAAATTGAAGAAGGCTTTCTGTGAACCTGGTAATATCGAGAATAATGGCTGTCTTTCATTTGTTAAACATGTCATTTTTCCCATTCTTAAACCCAATGAAAAATTTGTCCTACCTAGACCAGCTGATTATGGTGGCAACATGGAATTCAGCAAATTTGATGATTTAGAGAAAGCATTCGCCAAAGAAGAAGTACATCCTGGTGATCTAAAGAATGCCATGGAAATATATCTCAATAGATTGTTAGATCCTATTAGAAAAACTTTTGAAGATAAGAAACTTAAGGAATTGACATCAAAAGCGTATCCAGCTCCAGGGAAACAAAGTAAGAATGAATTTTTGGGTGAATATTGTATTGTGATAAGTGTGAGAGCATTCAATTTTGCTTGAAAAAACATATATATATTTATGTCTGTCCTGGCAACCCAAGCCCTTGGTTGCCAAATATCTATACAATGAAACGAAATATCATAGATAAAGCATGAAGGTAGAGAATGACAACAATTTTACCAAACACAGGGAAGAGATGCGCGTTTGGCCAACCGATTCGTATTTTTGGAATTTTTTGCCGAAAATAGTCTCAAACAATTGAGTTCAAAAACCAATTCTGTCCGTCCGGCCGTTAGCACGATAACTCTTGTACGGAATGAGTTAGAGAGTTGAAATTTGCAGGGTGGTGTTGGAGCGTAAATATCTCGGCTAAGTTCTTTAATGGGCGAAATCCAACAAGCGGTTTTGGAGTTATGGCCATTTTTATTTAAAACATTTTTATTAATATTTCCGAAACAGATCACTCGATCTATCTGAAATTTAGCATCAAACTGTAGAATCATGACCTTTATATGCATGCGAAGTTTTTTATTGATCGGATGGCTATGAACTGGAAAAAAAATTTCAATAATTTTAATATTTTGTTTTCACAATAACTCGAAAAATACTGATCTGATTGAATTGAAACTCGGTAGTTAGATGCAAAGTATTAGAGGAATATTTTGCTTGAAATTCCGAAACCAAGTAACAGATGGAGTTTAAGAAATGTCATAATTTTGATTAATATTTCAGTTGTTTTCCTCCTTGGAAAATCACATCTGGTATACAATCTACTTCGATTCCTACTCGTATTTTGGCTGATTGCGATTGCTAGCATATGTACAAGGGCAACTAATTTAAATATGAACGTGTATATACGGTGGCATTTGAATAAATGGGTGAACGATGTGTGGAATTTTAAATAGTTTTTCAAAATTTGTCTGAAAGTTGAGAGACTGGAGAGGAACTCGAGGGCTATATTACCACCTCATGTCAATTCTGTGAGTGTGCAAGCCAGTTTCGAGGAAATGGTGGAGTGTCTATACGTGGTCCTGGGGCCAATTTTTGAAATTCTTGTTACTCCTTGCGGGCATTTTTCGTTATGCGCATGAGCAGACGAGAAGCGATTTAACTGCTGGAGTTTTCAACTGAGAGGATTGGGGTTTTGAGGTGCAGGATGCTATTCCTCCCTTGGGATGGACCGCGCATGCGTGGATTGAAGCTGCGATATCTCCTGAACCACTGGTGTTGAAGAAACAGAGTTTTGTGTGAGGTGTGTGATTTTGAGAGAACTTTCAGAAACGAGTAGATTGTGCAAAGGTTTTTGGGTTGGGGGTGGTTTACGTCTAGCGGCATGGATTTAGTGCTGAGCCGGTATTGTGAGGTTTTAAAGGATAATTCATGGCAATTCTGTGCACCGACAAGTCGGTTTCGAGTAAATAGCGTTATTGCCGAGTTGAGATTTCTGTACTGTGGTCTTGGGGCTAATTTATAAATAAATATATTTGGGCCGGCTCCGGTGGTCCAGTGGGTATAAAGACCTGCTGTGGTGCCGGAGGTCGCGGGTTCGAATCCCGCTCAGCAGGGCATGGATGTGGTGGAGGTGTGATTGTCTGGTATGAATGTGGTTAGGCTAATGACCATAGCAGTCGATGCCTATATATAAAAAAAAAAAAAAAAAAATATATATATATTTGGAAGATCTATTACTAAATTACATTCGGATTGGAAGAGTAGGCGTAAGCAATTGCATTTCTAACGGGGGTCCCCTAACCTCAAATCTTTTTTTTTTATTTCAACCTATGGTAAAAGTAATAGCCAGACTGTATTAATAGACAGGATTGTCAATGAAAATTGAAAAAATATAAAAAGGCATTGACGTGAAGTCAGTACTCTTTGGCCGGCTTGTTCACATTGGCTCTTTTGAATTCAACGATGAGTGCTTCATGCTTGGTGGATAGAGCGAGCCGGAGATCTAGTCAGAGGGTAGCGAACACCATTCAATGTCGGGTCAAAAATTATAAGTGCTGTGTCTAAGCTGGCGCAAGGATACAGTAACAAAGAAGACAACTGACTCTCCTTAGTCGCGCAAGCTCCTAGGAGCTTCTTAAGGATCTCTTTGGGGAAGACCTAGGAGGGTCAGTATAATCATAATCATGTCTATAGCAAGTGCGCCAATACAGATTGACTTCACTATGAAAGATGTAAAAATGCTAAAAAAGCATTGACGTGGGGTCAATCTGCTTTCGTGCTAGAGTTCACGTCAGTGCTTTTTTATATTTTTTACATTAGAACATTAAATGTTTATAGGTACCCTATTGATTAATTACTCTGATTTTAGAGGGTCCTAATCAACAACCGAATCAATCCAATGATGAAGTTTTACCTAGTCGACTGGATATCAGAGTTGGAAAGATCGTAGAAGTGTCCAGTCATCCCGATGCTGATGCCTTATATGTTGAAAAAATTGACTTAGGTGAACCGGTACCTAGAACTATTGTTAGTGGTCTTGTAAATTTCATTCCTATTGAAGAGATGAAGGATAGAATGGTGGTTGTACTTTGTAACTTGAAGCCAGCGAAGATGAGGGGAGTGGAATCACAAGGAATGGTGCTTTGTGCTTCTGTGTAAGTCGATTCGTTTATCTTTCCAATGCGGAAAGTCTCCCACACAATTGTTTGATTTCTGTATGAGACAATGATTTTTTTTCAAGAATTGATTGAAAATATTGAAAAGACCGGACTAAACAAGTTGATATTTTACCTGATAATAGATTCAATAGTGAATGCTGTTAAGTAACCAAGCATAGCCATAGTAAATTGATGCATTGACGTCAGGAGCTTTATCGTGCGTGTTTATTTAATGATCAATATATTTCACCGATTTGTAACACCATACACTTCCTCGAGCCTTTCGCTCCGCCCCCACTACAGCTATGGAACAACTACTAGACCTCGCCCCTCTAGTGATCAGGAGCATGGCCCAGATGGTGACATACTGATTTCTTCATATGCCACCCTGATGGCCTCGGCTTCTGCTCTGCCACTGCACGTCCTTACTTGTTCCTTCACTTGCTGAGCTAGGACAGATACCAAATTTTAATTCGATCGGATCTGTATTGATTGAAAACAAAATTAGTACTCTGAAACCGTTGGTCTGATTACGACCATTAATGAAGACCTACCCTGGGTCAAATCTACATAATAGGCAGTAGTCCTGGATATTTAATGCATTAAATATTCTATTTTAAATAGCTTCCTTGATAATATATACTAAATCATGTTTTAATTGATTGTAATGTTCGATTTTATTTTAGAGATGATCCTAAGCAGGTGGAAACATTGATTCCACCTGAAGACGCTGTAGCAGGTGAAAGGGTATATATAGAGAACTATGAATCAGGAAATCCAGACGAGGTACTCAATCCTAAGAAGAAAATATGGGAAAAATTACAAGTTGACTTGAAAACAAACTCGGATTGTATAGCACAATGGCAAGGAAATGCTCTAGTAACAAAATTGGGTGGAAAAATAAGAAGTAAATCGATGGCTGCTGCACCGATTAAATAAGATAGAAAATGCAATACAAACATTTGTTCAATTTCAAATTGACTAATATACAGCATTTAATTATACATGTTTTATTTAAGAAATAGGGATCAACTGAAATACAACTAAGTCGAAGTATTTTAGGTTGTATATCTGCCTGGTTATCGATACACAGTCTGTTTTACTTGTCGAATTTAGGTTAGCTGATGCTGATGACAGTTAAATGCAATATTAAAAATTATGCGGTCGTATTACCCCGCCAGGGACGAAGTTTTTTTCAACAACTGTGAATGTAATTAAAAATTCAAATTATTTGAATAAAATCTATATTTATTTTTTTTTTAACATAAAATAACAATGTCCAATGTCATATTTCGACTGACAGGCTGATAGAAAAGTTCAACTCTACTTTTCCTTGCTTTTTTTTCCTTGTGTTGCTATGAAAACAATAAATTATTTACCCGGCTTCATTGGTCAAAGCCTCTATTTATATCTGTCAAAATTATTTATCCATAACCAGCCACGTTTTTCATTAATCATTTTATTATATAGATTGTAACTATACATCAGTCTAACACCTCCTTTTAGGAGGTGTTGATCAAACCCATTACGTATTTAATACATAATTTTGACGTCTGAAAAAAAATACTAGATACCAAAACGCTTCTATTTTTTTGTTAAATCCAAAAATCACCTGTAACTTCACTAAAAGTTTTATCTTCTCAAATGAGAATATCAATATCAAACTCCACAAGGTTGCCATCCTAAAACTGAGACTAATATTGTGAAAATAAATTCCCTATGGGCTACTCAGCTACCCATTCTAGGGTTAATAGTATTTTGATCCATTGAAAATATCAATAGACAACACTTTGACATTTTCATAAAACTGCATCAAAAATCTATAGAATTGCATGGAAAGTGAGATCTTCGAATGTTCAGTGATTAATTAATTTATTCAAATACATATTTCAGGCAATTTCCAGAATATGCCCATTTAAAATTTTTGTACTCTTGATACAAAACATATCTGATAACTATACATTTCAGTTTTTATGATATATGAAATACATTTATCTTTGAATGAACAAACACACTAAAGCTTCTGATGCTACATCAGTTCATTCATAATTGTTGGTTTAGCATATCTTAAAAATCAAGTATCAATGAGAAAACTGTAAGAATATAAAAGATGTAATTGAAACCAAGAATGTTCATAAAGACAGATTAACTAATTTTACCTTGTATTTTATTTCTAAATATAATTCTCTTTTCAACATTATTCGGAATTTTTCGTATATTTTTTTTATTACAACTTTGACCATATCCTTCTAAACTTTCTGTTATTTCTTTAGCAGTATCCTGTCTTGAAACTTCATTTAACTCTTCCACATTTCCTGTAGAAGTTGAAATAGATTTTGGTAATTGAGGACCATATACTCGATCCCCAGAAAAATGTTTATATCTTAGTGGTAAAGGCACAAATTTTTTGGAATGATTTCTAAATGAATTGTTGTTGCTATTTCCTAGTCCCCCATTAATATCTGAAAATTGGGAAGCATATTTTGCAATATTTTCTTCAGCATTTTTCTTTTGTTTTTTCTTGTGGGACAAAATGGGATCACTTTCACTATAAATAGGTAGAACTTCATTTTCAAAATGAGATCTTTTTGTAGAAATTTCATATTTATTAGTTTCATCTTGGTTTGGTACCTTCACCTCTGGTTGTTTTTCATAGAGTTCTGTGTTATATTTGTTGAGTCTTACAAGTACATCCTTTTTTCTTTGTATCAGTTTTGCTGTAGTTTCTTCCAGCGTTTCATATTCTGGTGCATAACATACATGAAGAACACCACCATAAAATGATTTCGTGTCAACTAATCGCTTAGCTACCCGAGCAGATTGTATTCTTCGGTAATGAACATGATAACATTCAGTGAATATTTCTACTTTCTGTTGAGGTACAACATGGATGGATATAATTTCCCCATATTTATTTAACAGCGACTTGAGCTCAGAGCGAAGATTGATTGTTGGGACTCCGTATATAAATAGATGTTGAGATTCTGATGAAATGCTGTATACCTAGAATGATAGAATTTTATACAAATATATGTAACCGAATAGAAACCTTACTTTAACAGCGGTGAATTCTCTTCCCTGGCGATATGCTGGTCTAGTCATGCAAAGTTCCAACTGCTTATGATGTGATGGTTCTTCCTTGACATTTTTATCTTGTTCAGCGTTCATTTCACTGTTCTCCATTTGTTTGGTTCACTTTTCAAAAGGTGAAAATCAACATTGAAGATTCAAATAATGAACACATAGCAAACTGTGCTGTTTTGATTTTGATTATTTTGAAATTGAATGACAAACTTGCATTTTCAGGTTATGTTATATAGTCATAGATATCAGGAAAATTCTTCTTATATAATAATGATCGTTGTTTAATTTTTCTTCACGAATATCTATTAGAATAAGTTGCTGCTTTCAGCTAAACATTCCTAGAACAAGACCATAGCGTCCATAGTCCGTTTTTTTCAAAAAGTTATACAAAATTTAAGGGTTTTTAACACATTTTGCTGATATCAATTTGTTAATTTATTGTCAAACTGACAACGCCACGTCACTGTCACTGAGTTCTAATGCAGACATCGTATGTGTCGGTATTTAGAATATCTTGTTTTTTTCTTATAGAAGTTGCCCCAAAATGGTAGGAATTTCATAAGGGTACGTTTAGAATAAATGGTAATACAAGCCCTTTATTTCAGCCTTTACGTCTCGATATAAAACGCAAGCTAACTGCTAGATCTGACCGTGTAAAATGTGTGGATCTACACCCTACAGAACCCTGGATGTTATGTTCCCTTTATAATGGAAATATTAATGTCTGGAACTATGAAACACAGCAATTAGTTAAAACATTTGAAGTATGTGATCTACCAGTAAGGGCAGCCAAATTTGTTCCAAGAAAAAATTGGATCATTACAGGATCTGATGATATGCAGATTCGAGTATTGAACTACAATACATTGGATAGGGTTCACTCCTTTGAGGCTCATTCTGATTATGTTAGGTGTATCGTGGTACATCCTACACAACCCTATATTCTAACAAGTAGTGGTATGTTAAGCTATACCTTCTATTATATTGTTATATTCTGAGAAACACCTATTTACAGATGATATGCTTATTAAACTTTGGAATTGGGAAAAAGCTTGGAGTTGTCAGCAAGTTTTCGAAGGCCATTCACATTATGTCATGCAAATAGCAATCAATCCAAAAGACAATAATACCTTTGCTAGTGCATCTCTTGATAGAACATTGAAAGTATGGCAGTTAGGTGCTTCTACTGCTAACTTTACATTGGAAGGCCATGATAAAGGTGTAAATTGTGTAGATTATTATTATGGAGGTAAGATAGTTAGTTTTAAAATTTAGAAATAGATAATATCTTGAGTTTTTCTCAGGTGATAAGCCATACCTCATTTCTGGAGCTGATGATCGATTGGTGAAAATATGGGACTACCAGAATAAAACTTGCGTTCAAACTTTAGAAGGACATGCCCAAAATGTTACTGCTGTATGCTTCCATCCAGAGTTACCTGTTGTTTTGACTGGAAGTGAGGATGGTACAGTGAGAATTTGGCATGCTAACACTCATAGATTGGAGAGCAGTCTAAATTATGGATTTGAGAGAGTTTGGGCTATTACTTGTTTGAAGGGTTCTAATAATGTTGTTTTGGGTAAGTTGAGCTAATTACATACAGTACAAAAAGAGTTGAACCTAATAAAATTCAGGAACTCTTAATCTATATTTTGGTTTGTATTGTTTGCCTGCATAGTTTATTTATTTATTATTCATATTCTCATATGAAATATAATATAAAACGTGTGTCTACCACAGATGGAGAGCTCGTTTTAAGGGAGTAAATGAAGATATTTTGAGAATATTTTTTTCTGATGTCTGTAGGGTGTTCAAAAGCACAATTTATAATAAATTGTTTTCATATATACAGGGTGTTCAAAAACAAAGATATAGACCACACTTACATTTTTTTTAATGTAACACCCTGTATTTGACCTCAAAAATAGAATGGCAAGCTCAAATTATGATGAGTGTCTTCAGATCACTTTATACCTTAGAAACACCATTTATGAGAATATAACGTTAAATTGAAAATATGGAGTTTTTTTATTAACACGCTTTTATTAGCTTGGGTTGTATTAACACGCTTTTATTAGCTTGGGTTGTATCTGACTATGTATGTATGTAACGGAATCTTTGAACTTAATTTTCACCAGTTTCCAGAAGTCTGATTAATTTGAAACTTTGCATACGTATCAAGGACCGATGACAATGCAATAATTTGATAACAGTTTCCCATTATCCTTATTGGGACCGCCAGGATTAATAAATTCTTTTATAGATCCTCTGTAGTACAGTAAGAATCATAATGATAATGAAATGATGAGATTGCGAAATAATTTGTGAGACATTTCAATACCACATGTCAACAAATAACTAATTGATAAATCGAACTAAAAAATGACAAATAAATAATAGTTTAAAAAAACTAAAAAAACACGCTTTTATAGCTAACCGAACTAAAAATTAGAAAATAATTTTTAATTTCAGAGAGTTTATAATACAGTAGTAGAAGATCGAACAATCAATCAGAATTTATCACCTCAAAATAAAATTATAATAAAGTTTAAGTTATTAACAAAAGAATTCGATTCAGAGTAAAAAGCGTGGGGTGCATTTTACTACTTTTCATAACTCTCTTCTCATAGATAGTTGCCAATAGAATGGTTGCTCCATTTACTTTATCAAGCACCCCACGCTGTTTACTCTGAATTGAATTCTTTTGTTAATAACTTAAACTTTATTATAATTTTATTTTGAGGTGATAAATTCTGATTGATTGTTCGATCTTCTACTACTGTATTATAAACTCTCTGAAATTAAAAATTATTTTCTAATTTTTAGTTCGGTTAGCTATAAAAGCTTTTTTAATTTAAATAGCAGTTTATGAAGAAACGAATTACTCCAGCGATACAGACAGTCTTTTTTCGAGTAGGCATATTGGCTACTCCTATACAGAATGAAAAAATTAACTCTGGAATATACCGAGTGATCATAATTAATTTGCAAATATCAACTACAAATAATAGTCTAAAACTTTCTTATTTTAAATGGCACAACCTGTATTTCTATATCTCGTTGAGGGTAAAAAATAATTTCGAAACTATCTTCATTAGGTTTTCCTACAACTAAACCTGGTACTTTCTCAGCAATTTTCGACCATTATTTGTAGTTGATGTTTGAAAATTAATTATGATCACTCTGTATATTCCAGAGGTGAAATTTTTGTCCTGTATAGGAGTAGCCAATATGTTTACTCGAAAAAAATACTGTCTGTATTGATGGCGTAACAGGTTTCTTCATTATTTGCTACATAAAAAAACACCATATTTTTTCGCCATTTTCTCGTAAATGGTGCTAAGGTATAAAGTGATCTGAAGAAACTCATCATACTTTGAGCTTGCCATTCCATTTTTTAGGTCAAATACAGGGTGTTGCATTTAAAAAAATGTAACTTTGATCTATATCTTTGTTTTCGAACACCCTGTACCTATATATGAAAATAATTTTAAATTGTGCCCTACACACATCACAAAATATTGTTCTCAAAATATCTTCATTTACTCCCTCAAAACGAGCTCCGCTTCTGTGGTGGGCCACCGGGTATATATGAATATAAAATAAGAAATAATAATGCTCCAACCTAATAGCAGCTTTTTTGACAATGTTTTATGAAATCACTTCGGTCATACACATTAAAAAAAAAATGGTTCAAGCCCTGTGAACAGGAGCTTTTTGGCGCTCTTGTTCAAACAGACAAATTATATCTCCGAAAGTATTAGAGTTGGGAATTATATCAATGGATTCCTATGATAGAACTGCATCAGGGAAGAAATTAAATTAAAAAAAAACTGTCGTTTAAAAAAAAATGCTTCAAAAATTATCATAAAAATATCTCCAAAAGTATTGGTTTCTCAGAGTTGGGAATGATATTAATGTATTCATATGATAGAACTGCATCAAGAAGGAAATTCAAATCAAATAATAGTTTATTTATCAAG
The DNA here is from genome assembly GCA_937662695.2 of Halyzia sedecimguttata. Classification (NCBI taxonomy): domain Eukaryota; kingdom Metazoa; phylum Arthropoda; class Insecta; order Coleoptera; family Coccinellidae; genus Halyzia; species Halyzia sedecimguttata. The sequence goes on from OW569413.2 coordinate 88,733,911, forward strand.
ACTAAATGAGCAATCTGAGAATGAGAACTGCACCATGGAAGACATCAAATTAAAATAGCTGAAATGAATTTGACTCTCTCTTTTAGAATAGGATGACATGTACAAGTATGAACACAGATCATATAATAATTCATAAATAGAATAATTATATCATTCTGTGAAAACATAGAAGTACGATTAATTATTGAAATTCCGAAAAATCATATCTCCGAAAGTGTTAGCTTGTTAGAGTTGAAAATGATATCAAAGGATTTTTATGGTGAAATTGCATCTTAAAAAAAATTGAATTTTAAATTTTTTAAGTTAAAAAAAATTTTTATTTTCGTTACTCCGAAACCATCTGGCCTATCTAACCCAATAACAAACTCGACCGAGATATTTATGTCCCAAACATACTCTGAAAATTTCAACTGCCTAGCTCATTCTGCTCAAGAGTTATTGTAGAAACAAAATTTAAAATAAAATTTTTTTTTTTACACTTTACGGCAATCCGATCAATACAAAACTTCGCATGCGTATGAAGGTCATTATTCTACAATTTGATGCTAAATTTCAGATAGATCGAGTGATCAGTTTCGGAAATATTCATAAAAAATGTGTTTTACTAAAAACGGCCATAACTCCGAAACCAATCGATGGATTTCGCTGGTTAACGAAGTCGGCCGAGATATTTACGTTCCAAGCCTACCCTGCAAATTTCAATCCTCTAACTCCTTCCGTTCGAGAGTTATCGTGTTAACGGACGGCCGGACAGAATCGATTTCGACCATGGATTCTTGATCGAGTGAGTGAGTCGATGAGTGAGTCGAACCAAATCGTTTGAGACCATTTTCAGCCAAAAATTCGAAAATTACAGACATTTGGGCAAATTGATAAGCACTCTGTTCCGAGGAACAAGAGCGCCAAAAATAGAACATTCGTTAAACTTTCTTATTTTATTTTTTGGCGCTCTAGTTCCTCGGAACTGAGTGCTTATCAATTTGCCCAAATGTCTGTAATTTTCGAATTTTTCGATGAAAATGGTCTTAAACGATTTGGTTCAACTCACTGATCAAGAATCCGTGGTCGAAATTCATTCTGTCCGGCCGGCCGGCCGTAGGCACGATAACTTTCGAACGGAATGAGCTAGACAGTTGAAATTTTCAGAGTAGGTTTGGGAGATAAATATCTCGGCTAAGTTCGTTATCGGGCAAAATCGGACAGATGGTTTCGGAGTAACAAAAAAAAAATTTTTCTTTTACAAAACAAATTCCAAATTAAATTTTTTTCAATAAGCAGTTTTACCATATGAATCCAATTCATTTTTAACTCTAACAAGCTAATACTTTCGGAGATATGATTTTTTAAAATTTCAATAATAAATCGTATTTCTACGTTGTCACATAATGATATAATTATTCTATGCATGAATTGTCATAATGTCAACTTATTTTCCTGAGACATGACATTATCTAATCAATCGAAGAATTGTGAGCGAAGTGAGAAAAATCTCAGTTGTTTGCTACTATTTGTAGGTACTTTAAATCTGTTTTGGGCAATTGTCATACGAAACTTTTTTTTTTGGTGCTCTAGTTCCTCGGAACAGAGTGCTTATCAATTTGCCCAAGTGTCTGTAAATTTGGAATTTTTGGCGGAAAATGGTCTCAAACGATTTGGTTCGACTCACTGATCAAGAATCCGAGGTCGAAATCGATTCTGTCGGCCGCCCGGCCGGCCGTAGGCACGATAACTCTCGAACGAAAGGAGTTAGCGGATTGTAATTTGCAAGGTGGGTTTGGAGCGTAAATATCTCGGACGAGCTCGTTAATGGGCGAAATCCATCAAGCGGTTTCGGAGTTATGGCCGATTTTAGTAAAAATATTTTTTATGAATCTTTCCGAAACCAATCAATCACTCGATCTATCTGAAATTTAGCATCAAATTGTAGAATCATGACCTTTATACGCATGTGAAGTTTTGTATTGACCAGATTACCGCAAAGTGTCAAATAAAAATTTTGAAAATTTAAAAAAAAGTTTTCTACAATAACTCTCGAACGGAATGAGCTAGGTAGTTGAAATTTTCAGAGTAGGTTAGGGAGATGAATATCCCGGTTAAGTTCGTTATTGGGCAAAATTGGCCAGATTTAATTTGATTTCTTCCATGGTGCAGTTCTCATTCTCATGATTGCTCATTTAATCTTGATAAATAAACTATTATTTTAATTGAATTTCCTTTATGATGCAGTACTATCATAAGAATACATTGATATAATTGCCAACTCTGAGAAACCAATACTTTCGGAGATATATTTTGTCTGTTTGAACTAGAGCGCCCGAAAGCTCCTGTCTACAGGGCTTGAACCCATTTTTTCAATTTTATATCTATTTGCTGTATAAGCTCACTGTTAGTCTCTCATTTTTATTTTAAATTCACGTGAAAGTGTTATTTGCATCAAATCAACAGGGAAGAGTATTAAAACAGCATTACTTTCTCCAATTGAATATTTTAAATTCAAGGTTACGATGAAGGAAGTGTTTTGGTCAAAATTGGTCGTGAGGAGCCAGCCGTCAGTATGGACGCGAGTGGTGGAAAAATAATTTGGGCCCGTCATTCGGAACTGCAACAGGCAAACCTAAAAGCATTACCGGAAGGAGCTGAGATAAGAGATGGGGAACGATTACCAGTTGCCGTTAAAGATATGGGTGCCTGTGAAATTTATCCCCAGACTATCCAGCACAATCCAAATGGAAGATTCGTTGTTGTTTGCGGAGATGGAGAATACATTATTTACACAGCTATGGCTTTGAGGAATAAAGCATTTGGCAGCGCTCAAGAATTCGTTTGGGCCCAAGATTCGAGTGAATATGCCATAAGGGAGACAGGCAAGTTCAATTTTAACTAGTGTTTATAATAGCATGATTATCTAAAACATAAATTATCCAAAATATATACTCCATTCACTTTTATAAAGTCTCCCGGTTGGCCATGATTTAGGTTTATCACGTTTTTGTAACTAAAACCAAGGCAGGTAGGCACTGCTGAAATATCGTCAATGACAAAACAATTCGCCAATGCGTTGCCAATTTCTACTCTCAACATAATCTTCAATCTTAGACGAGATATTATCACAGACCATTATCTTCGAATAATAAAGAACTCTTTGGAATTGAAAATGCCGAAAATAGTATTGAAGAAGCAGAGACAAAGTATCAGGAAGTGCCATACAGAACCGAAATCTGCAATAGGAAAACTTCATTATGACAAGATGTTGAACACTCAAATGAAATTACTTAGTTTCCTATGACTATATTTTATTAAAGTATAAGAATGACTTGGGTTTCGTAGTACTACTACATTTTGAAACTGGTGTATTTCAAGTTATGCAACAAGGTATTTAAATGTCATCTTGAGAAAACTGGGAAATCCATAGGTACGTCTGTTCGTTTAGAAGTTTTCCTGTCGGGTTATTCAGGTACTTTTATTCTTTTTTTAAATGAACTATCACAAAGTAACGGACTACTTTATCCATTATTTTTCAATAAAATTTCAACACTTGATTCTTGATTTCCATACAAGAAAATAGCATAACTGAATCTTCCAACCAGTTAACACATACGTGAAATATTTCCAGTAACACCAGAGGAAAAATTTTCGTCTTCAGTCGCCAGGACTTTGGAATTATTGCATTGATATAATATCTTTACAAATTCATTATTTTCCGAAGTAAATTCACATTCTGAAAATATGTAAATACTACGGCTTCTATGTAGAGAGGACAACGTCGCGTAGTTATCTAACAGGAAAATGACTATAACCTAACATTTTCTAAATATACACGGTGAAATGTGTCAAATTTTCATGGCCAACCGGGAGACTTTATAAAAGTGAACTCAACTCAATATCTTTCTGATGATATTCATTCGTCTTCTGCAGGTTCTACTATAAGAATATTCAAAAATTTCAAAGAGAAAAAAAACTTCAAACCTGACTTTGGTACAGAAGGTATTTTTGGAGGATGGCTATTAGGAGTTAAATCAGTTTCTGGTCTCACTTTCTACGACTGGGACACTCTAGAATTGGTTAGGAGGATAGAAATTCAACCTAGAGCTGTATATTGGTCGGACAACGGAAAACTCGTTTGTTTAGCTACAGAAGAGAGTTACTATATCTTGTCGTATGACTCGGACCAGGTGCAGAAATCTAGAGATAACAACCAGGTGGCAGAAGATGGAATCGAGTCTGCCTTTGATGTGCTTGGAGAAATCAACGAATCTGTTAGGACTGGATTATGGGTTGGGGACTGTTTTATTTATACTAATGCTGTGAATCGTATCAATTACTTTGTTGGAGGAGAATTGGTTACTATTGCTCACTTGGATAGGCCCCTCTATGTATTAGGTGAGTATAGTTATGAGTTAACTCAATATTAATATTTTGTATTCATTTTTCCAAATCACTAATTGAAATATATTTCGATGATCAGTGGTCACCAAATTAAATTTCAACCATAAATATTCAAGTAATCATTAAAGGATACTGTGGGAGGTATACTCATTATTGAAAGGTTTTTTTCTGGGTTTTCTCTCCCAAACTCTGAAAAATATCTATAAAATAAAAATTAATTATTTTGTGATTTGCTTCTGCGTAAGAAACACAAGATATTTGTCAGAAGCAATCCATTGAACAATGTTGCCTAACAATCAACAACGAAACAACATCAACGGAGAAACAACTATATCGTAACGTTTCGGAGTCTATATCAGACTCCTTCGTCAGACGCTTAATGAAAATCTTTAGAATTATTTTGTTGATAGTTATTTTGTGAAATTCAATAAATATTCAAAACAGAAAATTTTGGTACATTTAATTAGCCATGTTCATTATTGGCGCTCTTGTTCCTCGGAACAGAGTGCTTATCAATTTGCCCAAATGTCTTTAATTTTCAAATTTTTGGCTGAAAATGGTCTCAAACCATTTGATTCGACTCACTGATCAAGAATCCGTGGTCGAAGTCGATTCTGTCCGGCCGGCCGTCCGTCCGTTAACACGATAACTCTCGAACGAAAGGAGTTAGAGGATTGAAATTTGCAGGGTGAGTTTGGAGCGTAAATATCTCGGACGAGTTCGTTAACGGGCGAAATCGACACAACGGTTTCGGAGTTATGGCCGTTTTTAGTAAAAACATTTTTCATGAATATTTCCGAAACCGATCACTCGATCTATCTGAAATTTAGCATGAAATTGTAGAATAATGACCTTTATACGCATGCAATGTTTTGGATTGATCGGACTGCCGTAAAGTGTCAAAAAAAATGTTTGAAATTTTGGAATTTTTTTTCTACAATAACTCTCGAACATAAACAGCTGGGCAATTGAAATTTTCAGAGTAGGTTTGGGAGATAAATATCTCGGTTGAATTCGTTATTGGTTATGATTTCGGAGATTCTATGTTTTCACAGAATGCTATAATTATTCTATCTATGAATTATTATATGATCAGTGTTCATACTCGTACATGTCATCCTGTTCTATAAGAGAGAGTCAAATTCATTTCAGCTATTTTCATTTGATTTCTTCCATGGTGCAGTTCCCATTCTCAGATTGCTCATTTAATCTTGATAAATAACAACAAATCTTGTCAAAGTTTGAACAAGAGCGCCAAAGCTCCTGTCCACAGGGCTTCAACCAATTTTTTTTATAATACAATAAAAAAATCGGGAACCAACTCATATTTAAATAAAAAATATGGGAAAGCCCTGTGGACATGAGCTTTGTCGCTCTTGTTCAAACTTTGACAATTCATCTCCGAAATGATTGGTTTATCAGAGTTGGGAATGATATCAATATATGCTTATAATAGAACTGCATCATAAAAGAAACTAAATTAAAATTGAATAACGAACTTATCCGAGATATTCATTTCTCAAGTTTACTCTGAAAATTATATTATATCAATTGAAACTTAGCCAATATTCCAGTTTTGTTTTCACTGAAGATATTCTGAACCCAATTTGATAAACTTATCAAATCATATATTTCTATCATCACATGGATTATCCAACGGCATATAGGGTAGGGGAAATTATAATATCCTATAATTGGTCATTTTGCATTCAATCATACTTTGATAGAGCCGAAATATATTTGACATGTCTGCCATAGGTAGATAAGATTACATGTATGAACAGTGAACACAGATAGATAGAATTCGCATTCTGTGAAAACATAGAAGTAAGATGTATTATTGAAATTTTGGAAAATCATATCTCCGAAAGTATCAGCTCATTAGAGTTTAAAATTATATTAGTGGATCCTCATGATGAAACTGCATCTTAAAAAAAATTGAATTCGAAATTTGTAATGTAAAAAAAATTTTTTTTTTCGTTACTCCGATTTTGCCCAATAACGAACTTAACCGAGATATTTATTTCCCAAACCTACTCGGAAAATTTCAACTGTCTATCTCATTCCGTTCGAGAGTCATCGTGTTAACGGCCGGCCGGACAGAAATGATTTTGACCAAGGATTCTTGATCAGTGAGTCGAACCAAATCGTTTAAGACCATTTTCAGCCAAAAATTCGAAAATTACAGACATTTGGGAAAATGGGGAATTCTCCTTCAGACGAAAATGAAGTATTACTTATGAAATATCTTTAAATCATCGCATTTCAAACTTACCATTTCTACATTTTTCCTAAAAAAAGTATTATAAGAGCTTTAAAATGATCAAAAATATGGCAATTTAAAATTTAAAGAGAGCCGGATGGCTACTTTTAAATCTGGCAAGGTCGATTGCAGATTATACAGATAAAAAAGGACATCAAATCTGTTCCACTGACTAGGTAAACAAGGATAGCTATATTCTGATCACAGTTGAAGTATTTAGTTTTACGAAAGCAGATTCCAATAATATTCCCCGAGTTACAGATGAGATGATTACGAAATATTTTATGGAAATTATTAATCGATGAAAAAATATTAATCGTGTTAAATAACTTAAAAACAAGTAATTTTTACAATCCACAATGTAGTACGCCGCATGTATGAAGAGCAAGTTGGGTTATATTGACGAATAACGTGTACGTCTAGGGCTGACACAGACTATTGGGTTATATTGACAAAATAACACGTGAAGTACGTCAAGCTAGTAGGCGCTGTTGCCGTTCTGAGAATTGAGCACAAGGTTCTTTAAAATTTAAAACCACAAACTTGAAAACTGAATTTAGGTAGTTTCTGAACCAAATTCGAAAAAATCATGAATGAACCTCACAATCATTCAGTTTGAACTTGCATTTGCAGTAAAACCCCAAATTGAGGAGAATTCCCCAATGGGGTAATTATAAGCAAGAACTGAGTTATGTCCTTCTAAATTGCTCGCAGTTCATTAGCTAGTTCTAGTAGGGGGATTCTGGAAACGGTTTAATTACCTCAACAATGCTACTTGGACAAATGAAATTCACATCGGGTGAACTTGGTGACCAGTCGATTCTCGATATTCATGATAATTTGTCATTTCATCCACAATTCTGGCTGGCATGGTGTGAGAGTCCCAATTGCTCAGGTTGAAGTGGTTCCAGTCATGGTAAAGGCATAATTTGATGACAATTGAGTGATTTCTTGGATTGATCATTGAACAACAGAGAGGAATTTTAGTGTTCCCTGACTGTCGCACCATATAATAGATCTACGAATATTTTTCATCAATTCATCTAGTTAAAAATCAAAAACGCCCAATCAACAGTGGATCAGATTCAGAAATTATTCTAGGAAAATCATCTATATTCAGGAATATTGGTGTATTAATGCCTTTTGAAATAGACAAAGGTTCTACAAACATTCAAGATAATAGATGTTTAAAATTGAGCATCCCCCCCAATTTCAAGCTCCATAGAAGTCCTGAATTCAACCTACATAGTGGTACTTCTACAAGTAAACAAGTCTGCACACTATCTTTCCGCTCTATACTATTTTTGAATTTGGCGCCTTCAACTGTTTAATCTCGAACAGGTATGTATTTTTCAAGAAACCTGCGCCGAGGTGAATTTTAATTCGACCCCTGGTCAACTACAAAAACTGGACTTGTGATTTTGATTCGTTACGAACAATCTCTTTGTCTTCTCTCTAGCGTTTATACAAGTTTAATTTTATTCTCTCTACAACTCATGAGTTCATCTCATAATTTTGTTAATCTAGTACAATCAGTGTCCTGAAAACACAGGTAATTTGCAGCTCTCAATGTTAAATTAATTGTTCTCAAAATTCGCAAAATGAAAATTGTAATTCAGAAGTGCACGTGTTCCGAGTGAAATGCTGATTGCTGAAATCGGTCTTTAATTCATCCACATGTGTCTGAATTAATTCTAATATCTCATAATGATTTCCCTGAATTGGATTTTGTGCATACAACATGATTTTCTATATTACGATAGAATTATTGGTCTTCTCAAAATATATCAACTCGTATTGAAATTAGCTCGTATTGAATAGCATCAGCTGTAAAATTAAGTCAACTCTTTTATTGTCTAGATATAATAGTCAATGGTTTGTTCGATATAAAATATCACAAAGTCTGCTCTTTTCAACAGTTTTCATATGAATTTTAACTAGTTTGTTTTCACAACCGGTTGCACTGGACTTTCGCCATTTTAGTTTTTCTCACAAGTTCGGTCATCTCATTACCGTTACTTAAGATCATATTTATCATTTGATAATTATCTCAGTATATCTTTTGTGGTCGTTTATTTAATTTTACTAGAATGTGATTCTGAAAATTAGTGTTAACGTTCAGATTCAGTTTCGTCTCTAATCAGTTTAATACTTGTATAAAATGGCGACGTGCACTCAACAGATTCGAGCTTTTGTATGTAACTGCTTTTCTGAAATTAAATCATCAATTTAATTTCAAGTTCAACTCTCATTTTCAGTTTCATGAAAGCTGATTGTTGGTGCACCGCGCTAGTCTACTCTCCATACATACATGCATATATTTTCTTTTCTTTAGTACTCTCAAGCACTTACATTTTCAATTAGATCATCATTGTAAGCCTTCTGTTTTTCTGGTGGAATCGCCCTTCTCATATTTTAATTGCTCATTTCTCTCCATCACTGTAAACGTTGTGTTTTTTTGGTGATTACCTCCTCACCATTTGAAGTTATATGTATGCTCATGCCTCTCATTTTTGGCGCTCTAGTTCCTCGGAACTGAGTGCTTATCAATTTGCCCAAATGTCTGTAATTTTCGAATTTTTTGATGAAAATGGTCTTAAACGATTTGGTTCGACTCACTGATCAAGAATCCGTGGTCGAAATTCATTCTGTCCGGCCGGTCCGGCCGGCCGTAGGCACGATAACTCTCGAACGGAATGAGCTAGAGAGTTGAAATTTTCAGAGTAGGTTTGGGGGATAAATATCTCGGCTAAGTTCGTTATTGGGCAAAATCGGACAGATGGTTTCGGAGTAACAAAAAAAAATTTTTTTTTTACAAAACAAATTCCAAATTAAATTTTTTTTAATAAGCAGTTTTATCAAAAGAATCCATTCATATCATTTTTAACTCTAACAAGCTAATACTTTCGGAGATATGATTTTTCAAAATTTCAATAATAAATCGTATTTCAACGTTGTCACAGAATGATATAATTCTATGTATGAATTGTCCTAATGTCAACTTATGTTCCTGTGACATGACATTATCTAATCAATCGAAGAATTGTGAGCGAAGAGAGAAAAATCTCAGTTGTTTGCTCCGAAATTAGTTTTTCTCAGAAAAGTCTTACATTTCAAAACGGAACATGAAGTTAGTAAGAGATCTGAGAGTAGTGAGACTGCTTTTCATCCATAGACATAGATATAACTCTCGAACGGAATGAGGTAGGTAGTTGAAATTTTCAGAGTAGATTAGGGAGATGAATATCTCGGTTAAGTTCGTTACTGGGCAAAATTGGCCAGATTTAATTTGATTTCTTCCATGGTGCAGTTCTCATTCTCATGATTGCTCATTTAATCTTGATAAATAAACTATTATTTGAATTGAATTTCCTTTATGATGCAGTTCTATCATATGAATACATTGATATAATTCCCAACTCTGAGAAACCAATACTTTCGGAGATATAATTTGTCTGTTTGAACTAGAGCGCCAGAAAGCTCCTGTCCACAGGGCTTGTTTTTCTTTTATTGTTTTAACAATGTGTATATGTAAATAAATTGGTTTTAAAAAATTTTCCAACTCAATCCTCTGAAACAGTCCACTGCTTAAAATTATGACAAAATCTGACCACCCTGATTTTGAACAATAGATTTCCTGAAATTGTATATACTGAAACATTTGAATTTATAGGTTATGTTCCTAGAGATGACCGTTTATATCTTGCCGATAAGGAACTTGGTGTTGTGAGCTATCAGTTGTTACTTTCCGTTCTTGAATATCAGACTGCAGTGATGAGGCGGGATTTCCAAACAGCAGATAGAGTACTTCCTTCCATTCCAAAGGAACACAGAACTCGTGTAGCACACTTTTTGGAGAAGCAAGGATTCAAACAACAAGCTTTGTCAGTCAGTACAGATCCAGAGCACAGGTTGGATATAATTTTTCTCAAATGATAAAATTCTAAATTTAGTTTCGAATCAAGCAGTTACAGAACTTTTTAGTTTCAAAGAAAAATTCTGCTATAAAATTTGTTTTTTCTTCAGATTTGATTTAGCTCTAGCCCTAGAAGATCTCAGCATTGCCAAACAGTTAGCTGTAGAGGCGAACAACCCACAAAAATGGAGTCAACTTGGAGAATTGGCAGCGTCAACGAATAACCTTCAACTGGCCAAGGAATGTATGCAAAAGGCTCAAGACTATGGTGGATTATTGCTTCTAGCAACGAGTTCGGGGGACTGTGAGTCCGTTATGGATTTAGGTAATGCAACGTTGTTGGAAGGAAAAAATAATTTGGCTTTTCTGTCATTTTTCCTCCTTGGAGATTTAGAGAAATGTTGGGATATTTTAGTATCAACAGGTGAGTCAGTATGTTCATTTAATTGATTTCTCCTTGATCCTCCTAGTTTCTTAAATAAGTCCAGAAACAGTTTTTGCAACGCAACATATTTTGCATGTTGGCAAAATATGGCTGGTCTACCAGTGAATGCATGTGTGGGTGTGGTTGTCTTTCTCATGTCTGAGGATAAAGTTCCTCACCTGACACATAGAAGGGGGTTGTTTGAAAATAAATACCATAGTAGAAAGTACTGAACTTATGAAGCTGAAGAATAGAATATAGATATAATATATATTTCAAATAGGTACATACTAATCTAAACCGCTCGAAGGTAAACGGCAACTGGGATATTAACAGAAACACTGTAACTACAATAAAGAAATAAGAAGGGCAAAGAGAGATGTCAGAAGGAGTTTTTGCGGGGGGTCGGGATTCTTTCAAGAGGACAGTCAAAAGAGCTGGGATCTATTGCTAGATCTGATGGCCTTTTTACGGACTGTGGAAAAGAGAAGTTAGAGATCCTCACGGACACACTTCGCAGGGGTAAAATCGAGGCGGTAATAAAAGAAGAAAACAGAAAACGCATAGAAGCATCAGAAAATATGGAGAGTGATAAATTCAAAAGTTAAGCATAATGCTAAGAAGATAAAAACCTCATCACTAAGTTCAGACCAGCTAAACACTCACATTGTCAACGTAGGAAGGAAAATAACTGACACTCCAAACCTCTGAGGTTTACAATCTGGGAAAAGCATCACCAAAAAAATAAATATAGGTTGCTAATGCTTAATGTTTTTGAGGCCGACCTGTGCTAAGGAAATCTTACCAGAAGTTTTTGGATTTACCATTGAGTTGATGAAAAACAATACCAGATGTCTGGCTGAACCACTGGGATACTTGAAACACAGGTGTATGCAGAGTTTAGACTCATTTCAATTGTTTCGGTTTACTCGAATATAATTGAAATTATAGTAAAGAAAAGACTTGTGGATTACCTCAAAGATAAACCGCCGTATTCACAAAGCATTCAATCTCCGTTAAGTCCTAACTGAGGTCCTCAGTTAAGGATAAATTTGAATCGCAACCTCAGTTAACTGAGGACCTCAGTAAGGACTTAACTGAGATTGAATGCTTTTTGAATACGGCGGAGTGTTGCTTCTTGCTTCATCCTCAACAGCATGGTTTTCGAAAGCAGAAATCCTCAACTGCAGCCATGAAAGGGATCATAATATATATATTTTTGAGACCCTAGAAGATAAAGAGTAGGCTTTAATGCAGTGCCTAGACTTCACTGATTTTTCTAAAATTTTCTAATAATACTATCATCTCGAAATTTCTAGAAAATTTGAGCGTGCATTCTACAACTAATAACCATGTTCGAATTGGATCGGATTCGTACTTTTTGAGTATGTGAGAATAATAACAAAATTTCAGATAGGTAGGTATATATCCAAAACCGTTCGGCGATATTAACGAATTTAAATGTCGCATTCAGATGCGCAACCTACCCTGAAAATTGCAAGTCGTTATGTCTCTCCGTCCTCAAGTTATCGTGACATACATAATATTTCTTAATAATTTTATTTTTAATTTTCTTGTGATACGATCCTAACATTAAATTTCACATACGTCTTTGTGTCGATATTCTACAACTAGTCGCCAAGTTTTAATTCGATCGGATCTGTATTGTTTGAAAACAAAATTAGTATTTGGAAACCGTTTGACCGAGTATGCCCATTATAGAACTTAACCGTCGCATTCGGATGCGCAACGTACCCTGAAAATTTCAAGTTGCTGTCTCTTTCCGTCCGAAAGTTATCGTGGCAACGACCGGCCGGACAGAATTAAATTTGACCTCGAATTTTCCATCAGTGAGTCGAACCTAATAGTTTGAGACCATTTTCGGAAAAAATTCGAAAATTACCGACATTTGTTTGCCCAGAACATACGCCCAAAAATGGACACCAAAGATGTGTCGGAACAAACTGATTTGATTCAAATTAGTCTATTGGGGTATGAATAAAAAAAAAATCCCCAACTCTTGAATAGAGGTTTTTTCTCTACTTGAAACTTCAGCTTTGATTGCATATCAGGAGGTAAGTGATTATGAAACTTGAAGAGATGAATATAGGGTTCCTCCTTCAAGGAGTCACAAATGACGAGATGGTACATTGAGGTAACTGGTAAGTATGCCTGATGAGGCATGGATATGAGAGTGTATGAATATCATATTTAATGAACTAATGTTTGTTGTTAAAATAAATTTAACACATTCAAAGATGTATAAATCAGAATGTCTAGAAGAAAAAAATCTCTTAGATTAAGTTTAATACATACATTTTTGAAGGATTTTCATCATATAAGTTTACGTTTGTTCCCACCCTCATTATGATTATTTTCGTAAAAAAAAACAGTTTTTCTCAATTTTTTTGTAATTCCAATGTTTTCAACAGTATTCGTTTCTTTTTCCCTAATTTAAAATCATGTAATAATTCCAGTCGCCATAAAATCTCAAAGAAATGTTTGTGTTTCTTCGAATTCCCGCAAAAATGTAACTTTTCTCGATTATCTTTTAAGAAAACGAAATATCATTTTGCAAAAGAAATGTGCCAAGACCTTGAATGAATCACAATTCGCTATTTTGTCTCTCAGATTTCTTCCCTTAGCTTTGTTATGTTTACGCTGAATCCTTTGAAACTTCTCGCTTTCCGACTAATAGACTTTTTCGTGAAATGTACGAACTTTTAAAAAAATAGGCTTTGCATTTTACAGCAAAAAAAATATACAGCCCCAACATTCGTAAGGGGTTACCACTCTTCAGGGGTTGATATTTTGAGGAAATTTTTACTATGGAAGATGTCCCCCTCGTAGATAAAAAAATGGGTTCAAGCCCTGTGGACAGGAGCTTTCTGGCGCTCTAGTTCAAACAGACAAATTATATCTGATATTGGTTTCTCAGAGTTGGGAATTATATCAATGTATTCATATGATATCACTGCATCATAAAGGAAATTCAATTCAAATAATAGTTTATTAGATAAGTAATAATAAATTACCTTGTAATCGATCAAAAATTTCCTGATCTACGTTCACCAAACTACAGAATTATGCTTTCAATATTTACGTAATATTTTCAAACATTTTCGGGTGAGGTCCCAGTTGCATCGCTAAAATACGAGTATTTCAACCCCAATATTTTTGAAGTTACAATATTCCCTTCTGTCAAGTTGACATTATGAGAATTCATACATAGAATAATAATTATATGAATCTGTGAAATACGATTTACATTGAAATTTAAAAAAATCATATCTCCGAAAGTATTAGCTTGTTAGAGTTGAAAATGATATGAATGGATTCTTATGATAAAACTGCTTATTAAAAAAAATTTGATTTGGAATTTGTTTCGTAAAAAAAAATTTTTTTTTTGTTACTCCGAAACCATCTGTCCGATTTTGCCCAATAACGAACTTAGCCGAGATATTCATCCCCCAAACCTACTCTGAAAATTTCAACTCTCTAGCTCATTCCGTTCGAGAGTTATCGTGCTTACGGCCGGCCGGCCGGACAGAATGAATTCCGACCACGGATTCTTGATCAGTGAGTCGAACCAAATCGTTTAAGACCATTTTCATCGAAATATTCCAAAATTACAGACATTTGGGCAAATTGATAAGCACTCAGTTCCGAGGAACTAGAGCGCCAAAAACACGAAAAAGTATAATTCCCTTGATGGGATTCGAACCCGCCTTCCCTCGTCCGAAACCGAGATATCGACTATCTAGACATCGGCACTATCGGACTCCTCGAAGGATCCTCTCGATCTCCGGTATTAGAATAAAACGTCGGTACTAACCGCGGATAGATATTCTTAATTTTCACTTTTCGACATAAAATCGCCACATGGAGGTTTATTTGACGGTTTTTTACCCTTATCTTCGCTTTTCGTCAACGTTCAGTCCCGAAAACTGCCTAGAACGGCCATTTCGTTGCGAAAAATTTCCCGCACCCCGTCTAACGGATTCATTTTGACGTTTCTCAGACAGACTTTTAGCAAGGAAAATTCCCGAGGTCGGAACTTCGAGAACTTGTATCGATTTAGTTGACATTATGAGAATTCATACATAGAATAATAAT
This sequence comes from Halyzia sedecimguttata, assembly GCA_937662695.2. NCBI lineage: Eukaryota > Metazoa > Arthropoda > Insecta > Coleoptera > Coccinellidae > Halyzia > Halyzia sedecimguttata. Next base: position 88,749,016 of record OW569413.2, read on the forward strand.
TATATCAATCTGTGAAATACGATTTACATTGAAATTTAAAAAAATTATATCTCCGAAAGTATTAGCTTGTTAGAGTTGAAAATGATATGAATGGATTCTTATGATAAAACTGCTTATTAAAAAAAATTTGATTTGGAATTTGTTTCGTAAAAAAAAATTTTTTTTTTTGTTACTCCGAAACCATCTGTCCGATTTTGCCCAATAACGAACTTAGCCGAGATATTCATCCCCCAAACCTACTCTGAAAATTTCAACTCTCTAGCTCATTCCGTTCGAGAGTTATCGTGCTTACGGCCGGCCGGCCGGACAGAATGAATTCCGACCACGGATTCTTGATCAGTGAGTCGAACCAAATCGTTTAAGACCATTTTCATCGAAATATTCCAAAATTACAGACATTTGGGCAAATTGACAAGCACTCAGTTCCGAGGAACTAGAGCGCCAAAAAGATTCGAAACTTTTTTTGATAAATTCGATAGTTTTCGAGATTTTCAGATAACTCGTTTAAAATGGGACACCCTGTATATCCTAACAGAGTCATCTATCCTACGACATCCCATAATATTTGCATGTGCAGTGTGTATTACGCTGAAGGGACTATGATATTGTTTCCAAATTTTTTTATTTCTTTGTTAGATTCATACTTGTTCGCTTGAAGTGAAGTAAGAATTGGTTTGATTTAAGCATATATGCATGTTTAAAAATGTCTAACCACACCTACATGCCTCCACTGGTAGCACTGCCTACTTCGTAGACATTCATGCAATCCATGGCAAGGGAAAAAATTTGTACCATAAAATGGTTGATGTTAAAATTTGTTTATTATGAGGATAGTTCACGAATTATTGTCCCTTTCACCATTAGCATCAGCGTATCAGTTCGTGTATGTTAAATATAAATTTTCTTCTATTAAGGTGTGCGTGGTTTTATAAAAATGGACAAAATTGAGATAAGAGGTATGATAAAGTACCTCTGTAAAAAGGGGTTATCACCCCAAGAAATTTATTACGACATGGTAGAAGTATTGAGTGACTCTTTCCCCGCGTACCAGGTTATCAAGAAGTGGACACGAGATTTCAAACTGGGAAGAGAGTCCTGTCAACATGCACTGGGTGCAGGAGCCCCCAAAACTGTGGTGACCAAAGAAAATGTTAATTTATTCCATGACGTGGTCCTCTGTTGGAAGCGTTGAAAACTTTGCTGGGGAATTGGGAATATTATTATTAACAGGAATCACTATGAATTAAACCGAAAATTTCTTATGGCCACCGAAACATGGGCTCATCAGTTCGATCCAGAATCCAGGAAACAAAGTATGGAATGCTGGAATAGGGGTTCCCCTTCCCCTTAAATGAATGAGTGGGGACTCAAACTTCTGATTTTTTTCGAAGGGGTTTGAAACACTTCAACAACGATATACCAAGTGTATAAACATCGCAGAGGTCTATGTTAAGAAAGTTAGTTTTATTTTTCTCATGTGATTGCTTCTATGTTAGAGACAATAATTCGTGTGAACTACACTTGCATATCTCAATCATTTTATGAAGTTGTAAATTTATTCATATTTTGTTCGTTTTTACAGGTAGACTACCAGAAGCTGCTTTCTTTGCCAGATCATATCTTCCTAGTAGAATAACAGAAACTGTCGATATGTGGAAAGAAAAATTAGGTCAGACCAATGAAAAAGCAGCACAGAGTTTGGCTAACCCAAAAGACTATGAGAATCTTTTTCCTGGTTTGAATGAAGCTATTGAGGCGCAGAATTTCTTCAAGAAAAACGATAGGGGGCTGGTACCCGCTGTTTTAGCTACTTCAATTACGCCAAACGCTGATAGAGATTTGATTTCTGAAATGAAAGCTACCAAAGGTCCAAGTGGTATTTCCAAACCTCCCTCCCAACCTAGGTGAGTCCAAAATATTCCAATGAACTCATGGTCCCTTCTGAGGTGCCAAAGGGGTCACATAGTGGTCTGCTGTTATTTAAGCTATTTATGAATGTTACCGAGTCCCTCGAATCAAAGCTTTACTTTTTGCTGACTTGAGTTGTATAGAATTATAGTGACCCTTGAGACTCATTGATACTTCAGCGTGACTTGGATAATCTAAATACGTGGTCAATCATAATAGTCTACACCTAAATGATTTCAAGTGCTCAGTCATTACCTTTTACAAAGGTCATATAATTCGCATCAATATATTTATGACCAGATAGATAATAAGATTCTTCTTATTTCAGTGCTTCAGTATCGAATACCCAAATAAATCTAGAACAAGATGATGATGATGATTTAGACTTAGATTTAGAGGGAGTTACACTTGATGATAATATAGATACTACCGTAAGTAACTCTATAATTTTTTTCGAAATTAATTTTAATTCAAACATATTTTTCAGGATGTCAATATAGATGATGATTTGCTGGATGATGATTAATTTTAAAATTTATAAAATACAAGAATGTATTATTCTAGTGAAAGATATAAATATGTATTTCTTATTTAATAAGTTTGAATGTGTAGCATTTAAACCCAAAACTATTTTATTAATTTCTAATAAATATATGTCTAATTTTCTTTTTAATTTTTGTGAAGGAGTTATGAATCATTACGTCCATAAACACTCAATAAAAGAAGTTTATTACAAAATTACTGATTTTCAAATGGTCAATAAGACTAGAAAGGTTTCATTTCAACTCTTTTGTCAGATCAGTGTAGATTATGGGGAAATGTTGTACTTTTCCATTGGACCATCCAATGGATAAACAGGCCCCTTTCTCAAAATTCTGCTGGAAAGAGATTGTTGTTGGTGTCGCACCACATTGTGTTATCAGTGAACTGAAAGAAGAAAACATAGTTACTATTAGGACCTTGGACACATCTCGTTGTTTACTAACTACCTTTGTAAACAACGAGTTTGTGTAGTTGTGTAGTAGGCTGCATCGGAATGATAATATCCAATGGATGGACAACGATTTTCTTGTCAGTTGACAGTAGAATAGGCAACAACATTTTTGTTGAGTAGTTGTGCCTGAGTAGAGACAAAACTATCGCGACAAAAAAGGGTATGACTATATGACAGAAAATTGAGAGAAGATGATATGTCATCAGGCATATTTTTTTTCTGGTATAAAATACAGTTCTGAGTTTTCGAGCGCGTGTTCCGCAAGGAACAGCGTTGAGCGTGCTATCACTTTGCCACTTTGTTTGAAGTTCATGCTGCCTCTTCCGGGCATTTTTCGTTATGGGCATGCGCAGATAAGAAGTGAGTTAACTGCTGGAGTTTTCGTCTGAGAGGATCGGGGTTTGGTGTGGAGGATGTCATTCCTCCATATAATTCCCTTAGGAGTGTCCGCGCATGTGTGGATTGAAACTGAGATATCTTCTGAACTAATAGTTTTGAAGAATCAGAGTTTTGTGTGAGGTGTGGGATTTTGAGACGACTTTCAGCCTCGACTACATTACGCATGCGCAGAGGAGAAGTGGCTCTTTTTGGGTTGTATGGCTTATGTTGGGCGCGGTTTACGTCTAGCGGTCATGGATTTGGTGTTGAGCCGATATTGTGAGGTTTTCAAAGAATATTCAAGGCAATATTCTAGGAAATAACGTTTTTTACGAGTTGAGATGTCTGTACAGTGGCCCTGAGGCCAATTTTTAAATAACTAAAGGGTCCGCCATCTAACGTTTTTTTTTTAAACTAGTGCTTATTTCGTGAATGGTAACACTTAGCTCATGTCTGATTTTACAGATAATTAGTTTTATCCTTCCGCTGAACGAATATGGTTGTGTATACGCTTGAACAACGCTGGGAAATATTGCGACATTACTTTGAAAATCTTGGTAATGTTGAAGAATGTGTGCGAAAATTGCGTACGGATTTTGGAAGAAGAGAATCACCGTCAGCTCCGTATGTTCGTTATCTTGTGAAAAAAAGTGAAAGAAACTGGCATCCTCATCGATAAACCAAAGCGTGAAAAGCCAAAAACAGTGCGTCCTCCCGTGAATATTGCTGCTGGGGCAGAAAGTGTGCGTGAAGCGCCATCAACATCAATTCACCGTCGTTCTCAAGAATTAAACATTTCGGAGACATCATTGAGACGAATTTTGCATAAAGACCTTGGTATGACGCCATAAAAAGTCCAATTGGTTCAGGAGTTGAAGCCAACTGACCATCGAACGCGTTTTCGCTTCGCTAAACGGGCCTGCGATCGACTTATAGAAGGTGCCGATTTTGCCAAAAAAATCATATTTTCAGATGAAGCTCATTTTGATCTTGGAGGGTATGTAAACAAGCAGAATTGTCGCATTTGGGGCACAGAAAACCCGCACGCATACATTGAAAAGCCGATACACCCAAACCGAGTCACTGTTTGGTGCGGATTTTGGTCCAGAGGCATAATTGGGCCATTTTTCTTTGAAAATGAGCAAGGAGTGGCCGTTACAGTCAATGGCGATCGTTATCGGGCCATGTTGAACGAATGTTTGTTCACAAAAATTGAAGAGGAGGATATTGGCAACATTTGGTTTCAACAGGATGGCGCTGCGTGCTACACAGCCGAAGCTACACTCGATGTTTTGCGCCCTGTTTTTGAAGATCGCATTAACAGCCGCAGAGCTAATGTCGTTTGGCCACCTCGGAGCTGCGATTTGACACCGTTGGACTATTATTTGTGGGGTGCCGTCAAAGATGAGTGTTACGCCGACAAGCCAGAGACAATTGACGCTTTAAAGGACAATATTCGTGAAGCCATTGGTGAAATACAGCTGCACACAATCGATAATGTGCTTAAAAATTGGACCGATCGTGTAGGCTACTGCATGCCCAGCCGAGGCAGCCATTTGAATGAAATTATTTTCCATTATTAACCGGAAGGATTGTACTTTCAAATAAAAAATGGAATTTGGGAAAATATTCAGTAGTTCTTTTTATTGGATTTTCAAAAAAAAAAAGTTATTTGGCGGACCCGTTGTATTTGGAAGCTCTATATCAAATTACATTCGGATTTGAAGAATAAGCGAAGAAATTGCGTTCCTAATTTGAGATTCATGTAACCCCTTTCGGTCATTTTTCGTTTCGCCCATGAGCAGACAAGAAGTGATTTAACCGCTGGAGTTTTCGTCGTAAAGGATTGGGGTTTTGACGTACAGGATGCTATTCCTCCGTGGAATCCCCTTGGAAGAGTCTGCGCATGCGTGGATTGAAGCTGCAATATCTCCCGAACCACTGGCGTTGAAGGATCAGAGTTTTGTGTGATTTTGAAAGCCATGAGTAGATTGCGCATGCGCAGAGGAGACGTGGCTCTTTTTGGATTGTATGTTGGGAGTGGTTTACGTCTAGCGGTCATGGATGTGGTGCTGAGCAGATATTGTGAGATTTTCATCGAATTTTAATGGTAATCCTGTGCACGGACAAGTCAGTTTCAAGGAAATTGCATTGTTTCCGAGTTCAATTATCTGTATCGTGGCCCTGGAGCCAATTTATAAATAACTATATTTGGAAGATCAATATTAAATTACATCCGGATTTGAAGAATAGGCGTAAGCAATTGCGTTCCTAACGGGGTCTTATAACCTCAATTTTGTTTTTATTTCGATCTAATGTAAAACTAATAGCCAGATTTGTCAAAGAAACTTGAAATGATATAAAATAGCACTGACCTGAAGTCAGTACTCTTTGGCGCGCGTGTTCACGTTGGCTAATTTGAATTGAATGATGAGTGTTTCAAACTCAGCGTAGAGAGCGAGCCGGAAATCTGCCCATAGGGTAGTGGACGCCATTCATTGTCGGGTCAAAAATTAACAGTGCTGTGTCTAAGCTGGCGTAAGATAGAGTAACAAAGTTGACAAAGAACACAACTGAACCTCCTTAGTCGCACAGCTTCTGAGGGATCTCCTTGGGGTAGACTTAGGGGGGTCAGTAGAATCATAATCATGTCTATACCACGCGCGAAAATGCAGATTGACTTCACTATGAAAGAAAAATGCTGAAAAAGCATTAATTGTGGGGTAAATCTACTTTGGCGCGCATGATACGCTCATAGAACATCTTTATTCCGGCGATCTTTTTCATTTTCGATCTATTTCCTGTATAACCGCATGTCTGCCTCTCTGAGGCTGAGTCATCCATCGCGGTTCAAAAGTAAATATCGAAAAATTTTGCTGAACACATAGAACTGAAGGCAAGTTTGTGCTGAATTTTCTGGATTCCTCTGGGTGTGCACATTCTTGGAGCTTATGATATGAGGTGTGGGAATGAATGACTAGTTTTTTTGTTGGTATTTTTTGGGCTTACAGTAATAACAGTATCACTAACGTAAGTCCTTTTGCAGAAATTTTTTCTCTTTAATGTATTCTGAAAAATTGTATGATTTCTCTGCAATAAATGTATTATTGTTATTATTATATAGACATGATTAAGATTATACTGACCCTCCTGAGTTTTCCCCATTATATATTATATAATCTTTCAGCTCAAGGATCTCCAATTCGGAGGTAAACTATAGCATTGGCACAGAGGAAGCATAAACAGCCTGTGCGATGCTACCTCAACCAGAGGATTTAAAATTTAAAAATCTGGATAGTGAGGAGAAGTATATTTAAATGGGTTGGGTTAGTGGGTAATTTCGCATTTAAATACACTTCTCCGCACTATCCAGATTTTTTTATTTTATCCTCTGGTTGGTCGCATCGCACATGCTGCTTATGCTTCCTCCGTGCCGATGCCGTAGTTTACCTCCGAATTGGAGATCCTAGAGCTGATGGCACAAATTGGTTGCTCGCTCCTGTTGTGGTGTGACCTATTTAGATTTTTATTTCCATCTTTTCTTGGTTGCCCTGTCCTGAAGAAGCCAACTAGCAGAAACATATGTCGGCAGGTACCACCAGAATTATTTTTCTCTTCTCTTTTTGTGGAATTACCCACTAAACCTACCCATTTAAATATTAAATTATAATTCCATATGATGTAACTACATCATGGGTCATTTGCAGAAATATCTTAGGACTCTATTTCTGAATTATACACACTTAAACACAAACACTTACCTTGCAATTAATTCGATATTATGTTTCCTAGCTATGTTGAATAAAGCGATTAAATTAGTGTTTTGGAACAGTACAGCCAAATGATTGCCAGTGGGATCAATTTCCATTGTTTGGACCAATCCTCCAATGCACACACCATCGTTTTCAATTTTGGTAAGATCGAACAGGGGAATCGCTTGATCATTAGAAGATTCAACATCGGAGGTGAATACTACTCCACTTTTTACCCTTAAAGCATAAATAAGTGGCTCTGTGGATGTAGCAAATAAAAGGTGGGTGCCACAGTTAGTCCAACATGCTGTTTGAACTCTTCCAGAGAGTACCGTCCATTTTTCAGATTCCCATGACAAGCAATCCCAAACTCTATAAATACATAGAACAATAAATTATTACAGAGGAGAAGATCAGCAAGCAATTGTTATGATTTTGAAAGAAGATATTTTTTCAAAGTACAACTGAATTTTAAAAGCTATTACAACGGGTTGTCAACATTAGGAGAATTTGTTATGTTCCAGTTAGGCCCTGGTATTGTGCCCTAAAATTGACAACTGTTCTTGATAGGATAAACAGCTTGCAGGAAATGAGCATCATTCAAAATATCGAAGTTGTCATATTCATTATTTATTTGTTGCTATTCTTCAATATAAGTGTCAATACCATAGAGCTGGAGATAGTTCAGATCAATGAAGTTGATGTTCTGTTCTCTGTAAATGTCTCCATTTGAATGACCTTTGCACAATTGGTAGTGTTATAAATTTAAAGTAATTTGTGATTACTTACCTAAATACAATTCCATTACTAGACGAAAACATCTTATCACCAGTGGGAGACCACTTCACAATTATATTCCCAGATCCACCAGGTTTTTTCAACGCACTGTTCCTATTGAGTTCCACATTCCACACATATATGGATTTATCACAAGCAGCGGCACTTACTAGGAGATCTCCCCTTGGACTCCAAGTAAGGCTTATCACAGGTTTATGATTTACTTCATATAAAATAATTGCATTGCTCATAGATGGTCGAACTACCTAATAATTATTTAAATTGAAATCAGAATTGTTATATTGAAAAGTTAATATTTTACCAGGGAATTAGGATCTATACTCCATACTGTAATACCCCCTTCATGTCCAACTGCCAGTTCTCCATTTGTGAGAGGCCTCCAAGCAAGACATGTTACGTTCTTTTGTTGCTTGCACCTTAATAAACAGTGTGCTTTATTATCACTCCTGTATATACGAACACTATCGTCTACTGTACAAACCGCTATGGTACAAGAATATGGGTGCCAAGCAAGACATCTTACAGAGTAACTTGCCCAATTTCTAGTCTGACTATATTCGTTTATTGTGTTGATACCTTTATATTGTAAACTTGGATTTAAAAATAATCTAGTCCTTTGGTAAAGATTGAATACATTCAGAGCAACAAAAGCCAAGTTGGATATAATTTTTTGTCTGTGTGCAGAAGCAGCATGTAATGCTTCTAATAAACCATGTTCGTGATACACTTGCGTTAATTGTTTTAAAAATGGTACATCAACTGATACAAATAAAGATCTGCCTTCCTCTCCAGAAGATACTGCATGAATAAGATCACTTGTTATATGAATAGTTGGATGAGTTTCAACCTGAAGAAATTCATTTTAGGGTTACATTTATTTGGATTTTACTGAACTTACTGCTATTGTAACATCAGAAAGTTGTTCTAGATGATGTGGTTTGTAATAGGGTCTGCCATCAACCTCACATAAACACACATCTTCTTTATTCGGAAGTAGAAAGTCATTTAGATTCCTCATATTTATTATCTGATTCGATTGGATTGAAATTATTGAAAATTTAAATCATAATTTTTAGCAACCGGCAAAAAGCAAGAAGTGTGATCATAGAACGATATCAATAGCTGGTAGCACAGTGGTACGTCAGTTTCGTTTATGGTTTAACTGTGGTTGATCTATGGTTAAACCAGAATTATTCATAGAACAACAATTTTAAATAAATGGGTTACGTGCAGTTATGACAGTTGACCGACATTGGAGCATACTTAGTTATCTGTGCATTGGAGGACCAACAAAGCGGGAATTAGTACTGTTATTGTTTGTTTTGCTCTTATTTTCCTGGATTTTTCGATATTTGTGAGTGTTATATCAATTGAATTGCTGTTTATGAAGTGAAGTGAATATTTTGCTATCTTTATTTGTTCCATAAACATTAATTTTTAGTAATAAAATGCCAAATTTTTGCAAGTTCATGAGCTGCAGTAGCAAGGGCGAACTAAAAAACGTACAAATATCACATTTATCACGTAAATTTATATGCAGAAAGTGCGTAAGTAAGTGAGTAAGGTATAGATCTATTTTAATATCTTGGTTTCAATTTGAATCTTGTATGAATGTAGAGCAAAGACCTAATTTAAAGGTCTATGATGTAGAGCTGAATCTAAACCGATCACCTTGAGAGATTATAAGAAAGAACTAGGTATATTGTTTTCAAAGGCAAGAATTCTATTGCATTAGTATGTCACTACGATTGGAAACTGTGGAAAATTTAGAAGACAAATAACACTTTCCAGCTTGTCAATTCTGTATAATTATAGGTACATATAAAAATGTTTCACTTAGTTAGCTGCATGAATAGTAATGTATGAATCTATAATATTTCATTATAAATTTTATGAATTTCTCAATTAATTTGATTTCTTTATTGAAAGGATTTCATCAGTTTTTGATAAAGTTCGCAAAATTTGTTACCTCAGCAAAAACCAGAGATTTATGGATTCGTCTGCTGAAGAGATTCGACTTAACAGCTTCGAAACTCAAATTTGGTATGATGTATTTAACACGTTTTCATTCAAATATGAAAGGAAATAAAATTTTGATTTGTTTCTAATGTTAGAATATAGAAAATTGTACACCATGTTTTCACTAGGTAAGCCAGCAGATTTGTCCGATAAAAATCATCCTGATTGGATTCCATTATAGAATATGATTGTGTATGTAATTCATCTGTTATTTTTTATAATCTAATGTAGTTAATTCGTGATGAATAAATTTAATTTTCCCAACTCTGATGCCAGGTCCAAACCAAGCGAACAAAAACGAGAATAAGGCAGTTACAAAGCAAAATGTATATTGTAGATTAATTTATTTAAACAGAACTGCTTAGACATGATGAATGTTGTAAATAAATTATAAAGTATACAATGTGTTTTTTACTCTATTAATATTAGTGTAAATTTTTTTAAATATGCTTGCTTCAGTTTAAACTATTACCAAAAATCATTGTAATGACGAGCATGAATAACCCATTGTCACTGTGAAATACTTCTTGATCCTACACATGCTTAAAACCAACTCTTGATATTCAACTGCTCCCTGCTTTCTATTTCAATAGATTTAGATTCAACCACTGTCAAATTGATGCTTCTGCCTGAAAAATATTGATAAATAAATCATTTTACTAACGTTGATAGAAGCTGCATTCATATAATATCCTTGAAGAACCATTCATTACTGCCACTAATAAATTCAACAGCACACATAAGATAAAAATCACCAACAAGTATCAAATTTTAAGAACTAAAAGGTTGATAGATTGGGGCTTACCGATATCCTGCAATTCCTTCGAAGATATATTCAAATACTTTTCTTCAAATAAATCCATGATAGTTATAGTGAAATATATGAATTTGAAGATGATTGTTGAACCTATACCTTTGCAATTATCAAACTATGATTGCCAGTCTTTATTATGGAGATATTCCACACCCATCCACATGCTGTCTGATTATAAGCCTCCAAACTTTTATTAGAACTGAAGTATATTTGTCCTTGGTAACCACAAGGTGCATAAAAATGTCCGGGTACAGTATTTTCGTAAAGTCATCAACTTTTGTTGAACACTTCTGCTTCCTGATAGTATAAGGATCTAAACGAACCACCAATGATGGAAATTTGATCGATATAGAGCTTTTTGTCACTCTCAGAATATTTTTCAGAGTAATCACTATAATCCATCATGATTATTTACAAATATAAATTGGATTACAAGGTACCTGAAAACATGGAAATGAGCAATCTGTTCAGATAAGGAAGATATTAGCATTCTTACCTATGAAATACTATTTTTTTCGCAATATATACCCTGAAGAGATTCGTATAATTTTCACTTTAATTCTAATCCAACAACTGCATAGAAGGGAACGCACCCTCACTCAACTGACACTTTCCATAGAACATACGGAAATTGTGACAGGGAGTATCTGTGATTGTTTACAAGAAAAGGACAACAAGCAAGCGTGGTACTTGAAAACCGACGCTTCTTAAGAATGGGAGATTATAAAAGGAAATGCTTGGGTGGATTCGCTCTCTTAGCTCTTCTGTTCCTGAACGTTCAACAATTCATTAAGTCCAAATATTATTAGTGTTCAACAAGTCACAAGTTAGTCAGTTATTAGTGTTCTTTTCCAAGGGGTGAGAAAAAGCCTATAGGGTGTTTTACATTATTAGTACCTGATCATTGTGCCCTTACGACTTCGGTCCAAGTTAACTATATTCTTTTGAATGCATCTAATGGCGTACCTTATATTGTGTAATTAATCAACTGGTATTAGGATCTCAATTATTAATGAATATCTGTATTTCATCTTGTGCATAATTATTGATGCGATTAATTTGATACTATCGATTTAAAGGGAAAACCCTGCCGCATTAAAGCTCATTAAGTTCATTTACGTAAGGATTATTATGTTATTTTGATTGCTTTTTGTGTCTGAGCTTTGCGGAGATATTGAAGAGCATTTATGGTGGGTTTGGTAACATATAAAAGGGTAACTTCTTGATAGTGTTGGAATTGGAAGCTCCGTAGCATCAGTAAGCAGGAATGTTAATACGGTAGAGTATGAATGAGTAATATGGCTTCCCAGGTGCAACGAGAGTGAACCCAGAGTTAGTTTTATAATGCCCGAACGTTTTCCTGCATTTTCATCGGCGTTGGCCACCCAGATGAAGCAGGAACACGGTTTCGTTATTCAGAGCTTAGACCTCTGATAGTTTGTTCAAATTCATTGATTCCTTCTGGCGAAGCTAAACGACACCGACCACCTCTGCGGTTAGCGCATCCCCTGTACATATCCTGCGCCTCCCGATAGCTGTAGGTCAAGCACTGGCTTTAGGAAGAAAGGGTGAGGTTCCGACTGCTCTTTAATCACCTCCTGAGTGAATGAATAAGGTAGAAAGGGTGAGGTCAAGCACTGCTCTTTACTACCCTCCGCGGTGGAATGTGGTATAAACACTCATGCGTACTGACCTCCGATCCAGTGAATATTCCAATGTCATATAACAAAGAATGTAGGATCCACCAGGTGCTCTCTTTATCGTTCTTAATTATTGTAGAAATGTGAATGTACCAGTTGGTTGATATAACTATGTATGATCACGACGATCACACAACTGGGGGTTTTTCTAAGCGTTCTTTTCCCCCAGTTATACACAATATACGTATCTGAACGCACAACCGTTGTTTGAATCTTTAAACTTCCCGCCCATTTTCCTTGTTTCATTGAGTGTAACTTGGGTTGCCTACACAACGTAAGAAAGTAGTCCTACCAATTCACTAGACGATCACAATACAGCCAAGGTTAGATAAATTAGGTCATAGACTTCAATAGTAGAGGTCCCTGTGATACTGAAAGGTTATTAGAGGTATTTAAAAAAGCTGGAATCAGTACAGTGTTGCCATGTGACCAGGATACTCAAATGAACAAGGAAGTGGAAGTTTAAAGATTATAGATTAGATAAGGGGGGGTTTGTTATCCCTAAGGGGCCCTTTTGGCTCTGGGACCAATCAGATCTTTGTGCGATCAGAACTTTTGTGTGCCATAGGTAGTAACATGATTGTTTGATAGAATTAATCTGCCGAGGATTTTATTCTAGGAAAAATGTATGAGTCAGATCGAAGCCACCCTGACGAGGACACCTACATGGATACAATCAAGTCGTTAAGGAGGAGCTGAAACAACAGAGACGATAGATGGAGATCTTCATGGATGAATGGGTCAAGATGCAATCACTGTTAGAGCAGACTATCCACGTCCTGCGTGAGAAGCTAGCTAAACGGTTCCAGCTTAGTTGAGATTCGACAGGACCATGCAACAGGTCCCTTCCCCCGTCATGAGAAGCTACATTAACCACCACAAGTATTGGATGAGAGCATACAACAATACCGTCCGATTGGGCAACCCTTGTTGGCCGATACGAGATGCAATGGTAGTCAACAACCTGAGATTCCGAGCTACAAGATGTATTCAGCATGCTCAGACCGCGAACAGAAGTCAATCACCTTAGGGGCGCCCGTGACCGGCCCTGCCTAAACCCACAGGAAGTTCACCTGATGCTTTGAGAAACTACAAGTGTGCACAGCTGTCAGGGAGATTTTTCCTGTATCCGCTTGCGAACACGAAAACACCAAGGCCTTACATGACGGTTTGTACCTACATAACCACTTGCCATCTATGTGTTAAAACTATTACAGTTTCGTTGATGGGTCAAGTACCCCACACACTATCCTGTGGTCAGATGGAGCCTACCATTCCCCTGCTCTCTGCTGAATAGAATGGATGTCTTGAAGGAGAAGCATCTCCGCTAATGCTGAAAGGGGATTCAGGATACTAGGGGCGTGTGAGAACTCCCTGGAGAAGCGTCTCCTCAAGCAGCCGCAACCATTGGAAGTGTTAAGCCGGATCATGGTCAAAATTGTTATGCAGTCCCTTCTCAACCGATGGGGTATGTCACGCGCATTCTTAACTGCTGTTGGAACATACAAGAGAGAGAGAGAAAATAACAATATTGAAAACTTTTCAAAGGGCTATCGTCCAAGGTTTTCCTTCCCTTGCACAACTTATGTTTTACAGTATGATAGTATGTTAAGGGTATGCAAGTCTGTGATATATAGAATGTCTGGAATATTAAAGTAGGCTAAGTTAGGATTGAAATATTGGTCGTTCTGGTAATTTCCTCTTAGTGCTTTCAAGGGGGGATATGTTGTGTATTAATGGTTCTATTGTATAAATGTTGTGCTGCTGACCGATGAATTTCTTGTTTAGTACCTGTATTCTACTAATTATTGGGCCTATTTCTGGTTTCTCGTAAAGATATTTGTGGGCTGGGTTATGTAGTGGATTGTTTGGATGTCTTAGTTTAGTGATCTTGTGTAGACTAGTGCGTTCTGCAACTTCTAATATTTTCATGGTGCTTTTGTTGCACTGACCCAGAAATTAGTGTCCATATTCTAGCGGGGGTCTGCAGATCATCTTATATATTTTGCTGGTTGTTTCTGTCCCAATCTCTTTATCTTGGTGTGCAAATGTTCTGAAGTGGCTGGCTCTATTGGTAGTTGTTTGCTTAGTTGTTTTTCTATGCATTTTAAAATTCCTTTTATGGTCGATTATCAGTCCGAGCGGTCTACAATTTGTGCTGGGTTTTAAGGTGGTGTTGCCCAAGGATATAGTCGGCGAATTCTGGTTACTTTTATGGTGGAAAAGTATAAATTTAGATTTTTTTTGGGTTGAGTTTTACTCTCCACTTTCTCAGCCATAGAACCATCCCTTCCTCCAGAGGTTCCAGTCTGTTTAAGGTATCTTATATACTTTTACCATGTGCGATAAGAGTGGTGTCATCTGAAAACTGTAAAATATATCTCATTTTGTTATTTAGGTACTGTGGTAAGATGTCCGAGCAATAAAATGGCGATAGAGGGGAGACCTGAGGAACTCATTGTCTGGGGGTGAATTCTTTGGAGAGTTTGACTTTTACTTGGTTTGTTCTGTCTGTAGGAAATTCATTAATCAACCTTAAGGGATATGTGGGACAGCCGAGATTATGCAGGTTGTAAATCAGTCCAGCGTGCCAGACACTGTCAAACGCTTTTTTAGATGTCCATAAATATTGCTGCAGTATGATTTCCTTCTTTTCTTTTACATTGTACAATCTGGGCGAGGATGATCAGAGGGTGGATAGTCGATGTTTTCTATTTGAAGCCAAATTGGAATTTGGAAATTTTGTGACAAGTATTTTCATCATCCTGGATTGGATTAATTTCTCAAAGTTCTTTCCAATTACGGGAAGTAATGTAATTAGTCTATATTTCGAGCTTCCTCGGTCTTGTGGAAACAAGATTATCGAGTACAGTCGTTGTAGATTCGAAATTATTTCAAGGTGTATTGGTAGATCCAGCCTTTTTAGAATACTTCTGGGAATATTGTCATATCCTGGGCACTGTTCTTACCATGACTAAGAGCTTCGAAGTATTCATTTCGATTTATAGGTGTGGCATCATTTTCATTTCGCAAGGTAGGGAAGATATTCTTGTACCAATTATCAATGAGTTCCCTGTGGTTTGCCAACCACCGTTGATGCCTCGAATGACGGATCCTCACTTGCTTTGAAAACATCCTGAGAGTGGACTGAGAAGGCATCTGCGATTTCCTGATCTTGGGTAACCGGTTTTCCATTTACTTCAATTGGTTTGGGTGGTTTTGTGGCAGTTATACTTTGAAAGTTTTTTTTTAATTGTTTTCCAGTAAGTTCGATCGATAATTATCTATGAGCTTATGAAGATCTTTATTAAGGGCATTAAATTTCCTCTTCAGGTTGGGGTCGCTGTTTATGCAGATTTCTCTATACAACTGTTTTTTTTTATCTTTATGATGTATATGGTGGAATTTTCTGGTTATGATATCCAACTGTGTTGCTTCATGAATCATGAACACCAATGGACAGTTGTAGTAACTTAGCTGAGTTTCCTTTTATCCACTCACCATAAGTTACTAAGGGGCGACTGAAGAGATTCGTATAATTTTCACTTTAATTCTAATCCAACAACTGCATAGAAGGGAACGCACCCTCACTCAACTGACACTTTCCATAGAACATACGGAAATTGTGACAGGGAGTATCTGTGATTGTTTACAAGAAAAGGACAACAAGCAAGCGTGGTACTTGAAAACCGACGCTTCTTAAGAATGGGAGATTATAAAAGGAAATGCTTGGGTGGATTCGCTCTCTTAGCTCTTCTGTTCCTGAACGTTCAACAATTCATTAAGTCCAAATATTATTAGTGTTCAACAAGTCACAAGTTAGTCAGTTATTAGTGTTCTTTTCCAAGGGGTGAGAAAAAGCCTATAGGGTGTTTTACATTATTAGTACCTGATCATTGTGCCCTTACGACTTCGGTCCAAGTTAACTATATTCTTTTGAATGCATCTAATGGCGTACCTTATATTGTGTAATTAATCAACTGGTATTAGGATCTCAATTATTAATGAATCTCTGTATTTCATCTTGTGCATAATTATTGATGCGATTAATTTGATACTATCGATTTAAAGGGAAAACCCTGCCGCATTAAAGCTCATTAAGTTCATTTACGTAAGGATTATTATGTTATTTTGATTGCTTTTTGTGTCTGAGCTTTGCGGAGATATTGAAGAGCATTTATGGTGGGTTTGGTAACATATAAAAGGGTAACTTCTTGATAGTGTTGGAATTGGAAGCTCCGTAGCATCAGTAAGCAGGAATGTTAATACGGTAGAGTATGAATGAGTAATATGGCTTCCCAGGTGCAACGAGAGTGAACCCAGAGTTAGTTTTATAATGCCCGAACGTTTTCCTGCATTTTCATCGGCGTTGGCCACCCAGATGAAGCAGGAACACGGTTTCGTTATTCAGAGCTTAGACCTCTGATAGTTTGTTCAAATTCATTGATTCCTTCTGGCGAAGCTAAACGACACCGACCACCTCTGCGGTTAGCGCATCCCCTGTACATATCCTGCGCCTCCCGATAGCTGTAGGTCAAGCACTGGCTTTAGGAAGAAAGGGTGAGGTTCCGACTGCTCTTTAATCACCTCCTGAGTGAATGAATAAGGTAGAAAGGGTGAGGTCAAGCACTGCTCTTTACTACCCTCCGCGGTGGAATGTGGTATAAACACTCATGCGTACTGACCTCCGATCCAGTGAATATTCCAATGTCATATA
This sequence comes from Halyzia sedecimguttata, assembly GCA_937662695.2. Taxonomy (NCBI): domain Eukaryota; kingdom Metazoa; phylum Arthropoda; class Insecta; order Coleoptera; family Coccinellidae; genus Halyzia; species Halyzia sedecimguttata. The sequence continues at coordinate 88,766,096 of OW569413.2, forward strand.
ACAAAGAATGTAGGATCCACCAGGTGCTCTCTTTATCGTTCTTAATTATTGTAGAAATGTGAATGTACCAGTTGGTTGATATAACTATGTATGATCACGACGATCACACAACTGGGGGTTTTTCTAAGCGTTCTTTTCCCCCAGTTATACACAATATACGTATCTGAACGCACAACCGTTGTTTGAATCTTTAAACTTCCCGCCCATTTTCCTTGTTTCATTGAGTGTAACTTGGGTTGCCTACACAACGTAAGAAAGTAGTCCTACCAATTCACTAGACGATCACAATACAGCCAAGGTTAGATAAATTAGGTCATAGACTTCAATAGTAGAGGTCCCTGTGATACTGAAAGGTTATTAGAGGTATTTAAAAAAGCTGGAATCAGTACAACCCCTTTTATGGATCAAAGAACGTTTATGAGATATTCATTACACTACATAAAATTCCTAAACAGCATATAATTTGATATAACATTCAAAAATTAGGAGAAATATGAGCAAAACAACCAATAACAGTGCTAATTCCTGTTTTGTTGGTCCTCCAATGTCGTATGTCGTGTCAACTGTCAGAACTGCACGTAACCCATGATAATAAATTTAACCTTAAAATTCTGAATGAAAATGGCTAAAGTCACAAGTTTATTTAGGATTTTCTCCCAATTATCAATACATTCTAAATATAATGTAATATCTACACAACCCGTTCAAGCTCTAAGGTGCCCTGAATCTTGAAAAATATTCCATATTCATAAAAAGTATTTCTTTCAGAATTTCCAAAAATTCATTTTCTACCTCAAGAAGATTACTCGATTTGAACGAGTTCTTCGAACCAAAAGATAATTGGGGAGTATCTGAAGTAAAAACTGGAAGAGCTTGGACTAAAGATGACCTAAGAATTAAATCGAATGAAGATTTACACAAATTATGGTATTACTTGATATGCTATGTTTGAATATATTAGATTTCATTTGTTTCCTGTGTTTTTCGCCCTAATCCCGAATAAATATTTTAGGTATATTTTATTGAAAGAAAGGAATTTACTCCTTACTATGGAAGAGGAAGCAAAACAACAAATTAAATTGTTTCCTAGTCCAGAACGTTTAGATAAAGTACAAGATTCGATGAAAAATTTGGAAGATGTTGTTAGAGAGAGAAATAAAGCTTATCACATGCTTGAAACAGGCAAAGATGGGGAAAGACCAGTAGAAGAGCATATCAATGGATTTGGATTAAAGACGTTCAGAAAGTAAGCATAAATAAAATGACGAATGAGTGGACTTATGGTGAATTAATTGATTTATTTGTAAAAGGTTATACGAATATCCTGTTCCCAAACACATGAATAAGAAATGGTCTCAATTTGAATTCAAGGAAAATAATAAGGATGTTTCAAATTTCCTACTCAAATATAGAGAAAAGAAATATTTGGACAAGAGAAGGAAGAAGGTGTAAGTAGAATATATTATCAAATTTAGAACTTGGAAGATTGTAAATGTAATATCAAGAATATTTCAAATTTTAACTCGAAATCATTCATGATACCAAACAACTCATTACCACAATATGAAATAGCATTATACAGTGCGCATCAAAATTATTGAACAAATTCATTTTATCAGGAGAAAAATATTTGGCAACAAAATCCTGAAACAGGTCAATTTTTGTTTCACTTTTACCAAATTTTCATGCATTTTGGAAGGATTTTTGTTGCTCCCTGGGCCATCCCCATCAACCCTCAAAATTTTTTGAATAGGGAAAGTGGGTCATGTGGTACTTTTTTGCCAAGGTCTTTGTATCTTCTTTACAGGCGTGCAGAAATTTTCAAGAAAAAATTTTTCTTTTTTGAAAAATAGTTAGTTCAAGAGGTTTTCAGTATGTGCACTTTGTCATGGCTCATTTACTTTGAGACGATGGTACCTGATGAAATTTGTCACCGAATGAAAGTCGACCATTACAGTTTTGTTCATGCACAACTTTCAACCCCTACGAACCCTTTAGTGGAGAAAAAAATGTGAGGGGGTTGAAAGTTGTGCATGAACAAAACTGTAATGGTCGACTTTCATTCGGTGACAAATTTCATCAGGTACCATCGTCTCAAAGTAAATGAGCCATGACAAAGTGCACATACTGAAAACCTCTTTGAACTAACTATTTTTCAAAAAAAAAAAAGGTTTTCTTAAAAATTTCTACACGTCTGTAAAGAAGATACAAAGACCTTGCCAAAAAAGTACCACATGACTCACTTTCCCTATTCAAAAAATGTAGAGGGTTGATGGGTATAGCACAGGGTGCAACAAAAATCCTTCAAAAATGCATAAAAATTTGGTAAAAGTGAAATAAAAATTGACCTGTTTCAGGATTTTGTTGCCAAATATTTTTCTTCTGAGAAAATGAATTTGTTCCATAATTTTGACACGCACTGTTTATGTTTCACTTGATATCAGAAAGTCTACTTTTATACAAGGTATTATATTCCATAATTTTTTTTTTCACAGGAGGGATTTCAACCATGTTATTGGTTTATTGAACAGATTCCCAAATATGGATATGGGGGCCTTGAAACAACAGTATCCAGAGGTTGATATTGAGAAAGCTAAAAGAAGTAGAAAGTATAAAGGTTTAGATTGATTGTAAAATAGATATAGACTAAAAAAGATATGTATATTTTGTTGTTTCATTATGCTTAATTTAAAACTATCCCCAATCGAAGATAAACCACCGTATTCACAAAGCATTAAATCTCCATTAAGTTCTAACTGAGGTCCTCGGTTAAGAATAAATTTGAATCGCAGCCTCAGTTAACGTGAAATTACGACGGCGTATTGGGGCCAATGTTAAAATAAAAAATCTGTCAATTAGTATAATTGACAGATTAAATCTGTCAATTAGACTAATTGACAGATTTAATCTGTCAATTAGACTAATTGACAGATTAAATCTGTCAATTAGTCTAATTGCCAGATTAAATCTGTCAATTAGTCCAATTGACAGATTTTTTATTTTAACATTGGCCCCAATACGCCGTCGTATGAAACAGACCTGTTTAACCACCGTTAAATACGTTGACTAGGGTTGCGGTTCATATTTATCCTTAACTGAGGACCTCAGTTAGGATTTAACCGAGATTGAATGCTTTGTGAATACGGCGGAAAGTAATTGCTGGAAAATATTGATGATCAATATTTATTTTATTCTTCTGAAATGAAGGACTTTCTCTTCATTCTGTGGTGTTTGTTTACCTATAGGTACATCACCTTTAGCTTTATTTCCTTATTATGTTAATATTGAAAGGACTCGGGTGACATCATGAGCTTTGGCGAGTTCGCTTATTTGATGATCATATTTATTTCAGAGAATTGAATTTGACTACATAGGCACTGAATATATCAGTTAGTTATTTTGTGGTAGCGCCATCTGCTACGATTGCGCAATGTCAGGAGTTTTAGTATGCTGGTAAGACTGCTATCATTTCTTCCAATGGCATGTATTAATGTATTTCACAAAGGTTTAGCTAGAAATATTGCCACGATAACTTTGGTAATTAGTTGTAGAATACCTTAAATATGTACAAAATTTCGTGGGGATTGTATAACTAGAACAAAAATTAAAATTTTTCTTTAAAAATTGCCCTCCCCAAGCATATTAATAAGTGTAAAATATCTGGTGAAAACTGGATTTAGCGAAAATTGCATCACCTCGCTTACAAATACTCAGACCTCTTCCGCCCAAATCAAAATAATATACAGATAATAAAGAACAAAATCATCAATATTGTCAATGTAATTGGAGGGCTAAATACAGTTATGAGTTTGGATAACAAAATAGATTACTGGTTACATTTATTTAGTATATCAGCTTTTACTATACAAAATCCACATGACTTTCAATAGAATTGAAGAACCAAAAACAAATCATTGTAGGAGATATTTCACAAATGATATATTAATAAATTCAACTGTTATCAGATTGATATAAAAAAAGTTTGTGAGCAAGTTTTAAAATTAACGTACATGTGGATTTTCTTCTGGTTACAAATACATGTGATACATGGCGGTTAAACATGAGAAACTATGAGTTACCTTCTATTATATGAGGAAAAAACAAAGATTTCAAAATAGGATCAGTCCTTAAAAAAAGTCAATACAAAAATAAGCTAAAAAGTTCAGATTACAATATTGCAAACGGCCAACAAACATTTTAAGCAACAATAAAATCAATCAAAATATTCATATAATAATCAAATTACCTAGATTAAATCACATACTATTTGAAATCAATTTTGACATTCAATAGCTTTTCAACAACTTGCAATAACATTTCACATTGAAAAATCATTTTGGTTACAAAGAAAATTATATCCATTGAAACATTTCTTTTTATTTCCTTACACAAATCAAATCTGATTAATCAAGATTTGCCCCTATTTAGTTAAGTCGAAAAAAGTCATTCATTAACTTTTTACATCTGTTATCCCATTGGCATTCACAAAATTTTTCAAAAATGATTTCACCATTTAGTACTATTGCAATTGTTATTGGTTGTGCCAGAATAACTAGAAGCATTTTATTATAGGTACTTATTAAACATTTCTAATCTAAAATATCTCAGAGTATCTACATTCTAATGATCACAATAGTCAAATTTTCAATATATATTCAACAATGACTAGAAACTTCAAAGAACACAGCAGATTTTCTCTCTTTTGCCCAAATGTTTTATTCTTCAATTCTTGATATTAAAAAAAACTGGATTATTTTGGCGATTCTATACAGAAGAGTTAGAATTAAAAAAATCCAATTGTGGGAGTCCATCCAACTCGAAACGCTACTAAATATGAAAGGAATCGAAAATGGAATATTAATAACAATAACACAAGGCAAATATAATAATTTATATCTGAATAGCTCAGATAGAAAACCGCATACTATTAATTTATTAAGAAGCAAATGAATTAATTTCATTTAAATAAATATAGAGAATATTACATATTTACAAAAAACCTGTTAAAGAAATGAATGTTTTTTTATGTGTTACAGCCACTATGTTGAACTTGAATGAGCATTTCGAATTAGAAATTAATAACAGAAGCAATAATTATGCCTTCATTTCTTATTCTCCAGTCTTGTCTTTTATGCTTCAAAATATACAGTAATATATGCTGTCTATGGAAAATCTGCATTAAGTGCAGTGTTTAATTTGTGCTGATTATCACATTTTTGTGGTATGCTTTCTAAGATGGTTGAGGTGTAGAGATCGTATACTGATCATTTATTTTTTAAATTAACTATTTCAAATTGTTCGAAGTCAAACCATTCAAAGGTAAAATTAATGTGAATATTCGATTCTTTCTAAATCAGACTTTGATATGAACATTCCATATCCATGGTTCATAAATAAATAAATAAATATACATGTGTTCAAACAAGACAAAATATTGTTTACAGAGAGAGTATTTAAATTTTTTTTCACCAAATATTGGATTATAATTGGTGGACATTTAAAAGAACATGAAATAAGTACTTATCTTGATCCAATTAAACTTTTTAATTATGAGTAATTTACCTAATAAGTATTGGGAGAACAAGAATGCATGCTCCATAATCATTATACATAGTTGGATTAATTTGAGTACATATTTAATATCATCTCCTTACTCTTACACTGAGCATTCAGAATTTTTTTTATAAAAATTGTAAATGCACAGTGTTTGATGACCAAGAATCTTTGAGGGACATGTAGACATCTACACATTTTTTACTGAGGGGATCGGTTTCTGCTATTGTTGACAATGGAAAACTTTCAGCCTGTAAAGAAAAATAGGAAATTTACAAAGTTTTCTTTAAATTAATGTAGGTTTTCGAGCGGTTTCAATAATCGAATTATCAATCGAGATGGTAATTTCTTAGTGCTTATCACGTCCCTGCTTCCGTTATCCCTTATCCCAATAGTTTTGCTTCGGCTCGCTTTAACAGTTTATCACTTAATTGCATTTCAATGCTGAAAGATTATACCGGGTTCGATGTCATATTTATTTCAAGCTGTTTGAAACTATGAAAGATGAACTTAAAATGCCCAAGAATAAATTCGAGAATGACAACAATACGCACCAGATGTCACTCATAAATTCTATCGATTGTTAAACGAACTGTTCATATCTCGCCCTCGAGTCTGAAGTAGCGCCAACCGAAAAATCAAAACGAGATTTCTCGTAAGTCGAGTCGGGTTATCTCATCTCGGTGCCACATGAATGATGACAGAAAATCTGTTGGATTGATTGATCAGGATATAATGTTATTTCGAAGGACCGGAATTATACACCCTGATTGTTTTATCAGGGGGATGAGTAAAGGGGTATACTTAAATTCAAGCACCCAGTAGTAATCTCGTTGATTACGGCGTAAGTTGTTATTACGAGGATAGGAAGTGGTGAAAGACTCAACCGCACTTTAAACAAAACAACAAACTGAATTTTCTGTTACTGATAATGAGATAATAAGCACGAAGTTATTGTACAATACAATATCAATACAATCTAAAATCTTCCTTCTATATGAAAATGTATAGCAAGGAAGAAGTGACTACATATTTGGAAGGAGAACTAAAGGAGTATTAATTTCGCGACCGAACAAAATATAAGTAATGTCTCTTGCACTAAGAGATGTAGTAGTAGTGGTTGTAGTACTGTAGTGGTTAATTATTTCAGTGTGAAATGTATATAACATACCAGATAGAAGAAAAATAGGAGGTTCCTTCATCTTGGAAAATCGGGTGAAATATTAACAATTATTGGGGTTTCGATCTTAAAACCGCCCTGATATGTTACGAGAAAACTCTCATTTGTCGTTTATGAAATAGAGTGGGAATGCATCCAATGAGTGAACTTCTAGGGTGTTTAATCTTAGGAATTCGAAATATGAAATTTGTTCCAATATCTGACTTGACCTTACTTGATTTCTGCATGAAAAGAATACCAGCACTAGGCAATGTATTAGAAAACTGATATGTTTCTTACCAATTCAGTTGTTGAATGCATTTCAGCATTGTAGCATTCTTTACAGGAAATAGGCAATAAATCGCTCTACAAAGGTTGAAGCTTAACAAGAAATTCTACTCGCAGTTATCTTTTCGTAAAATTATTATTTTCAAGGGTGAGACCACACATGGTAAACTAAGACCCAGTTAACTCAATAGACAAATATTCACGTTTTACAAGCGAGCTCCTTTGTTGAGAAAAACAAATCTACGTTTCCCAAAATGTGATGTCATGAGATGTAACAAAATCATTGGAATGAATTCGCTCGCATTTTTAGAACATCTCGATATATCTGAAGATATCAAAACTTTCGATTATTTCCACTCGAGAGGTCCCATCTCTAATGATTACTCCTGATGTAAATTGCGAGAAGTACGCTATACCATAGTCCGCCAAGTTTCTCGGTTTGTTTACTTTAATACCGCTTGAATTATCATATTTTTTGAGAAATCACTGTGAAGTATTCGTGAATAAGTGCAATACAAGAATACAAGTGATATCTATTCTGTGATTAAATAACTAGTGTCTGTGAATTAATTATATGTAGTGAATTTTCCCGTGGATACCCTTGCATGTTGCAAGAATATTTATTATTCTTCAAATATTTTCTACATTCTAAAAAAATTGCCCTAAATTTAAGATGGTCATAAATATATCCCAAAATTGAACTTACATTATCATTATTGTATTCCCACAAAACTTCCAAAGTTGAAATGAAGTTTTCCAGTTCAGCATTCGAGGCAAAGTACAGGATCCAATCTCCACCACATTCATAAACTTCCCTACATGCAAATTCCTGAAATAATATAATTAATATAATCAAAGAGGAACTATATAAGTTTACTTACGAGAATACACCAGCTCTGTTCGGCTGAAGGTAAACGAAAGGACACCAAATCGAGAATTGAAGCGCAAGATAACGCTTGTGAACCACTAAGGAGTTCTTGTTCGAGTTCATCAGATAATAAAGATTGTACTGTACATGGAAATGCTTCCCTTACAGTCAGTATATGTTCAGTGGTCATTAGTAGAGAGCATGACTGCGTGATGAGTTTATCTTTGTAGTGAGTCTGAAAAAAAAATTAAAGCAATATGAAGAAAAATTATGAATAATAAAACAAAGTTATAAAACCTTCACAGAACACAACTGATTCTCCTTACTCGCTCAAACTCTCAAGAGCTTATGAGGGGTCTCTCCTTGGAGAAGACCTAGGAGGATCAGTATAATAATATAATAATAACCTATCACTCCAACAGACCAAAGAAGAGTTGGCAGAGAGATAAGACAGGCATAACTGAAGACACTACTCGAAGATCGCATGAGTAAATGAAAATGAATCGCAGCCTGCATCTCAACTTCTCGATTCAAAGGATATACTTTCCGCGAGCGCAGGGAGGCAGAGGTGTGCAAAGTTTGGAATACCAATACTATAAACAAACTTTGGAAATGGCGATAAGGATATTGAGAAGCGAAGACCTGCTTCTGAAAATGGTGGCTCATCATGAAATTAGGAAACAAGGAGCTTTCCTATTTAGGGCTGGTCAGAGAGCTTTGGAGAAGCTCAGTATAACTTGCATATCTATCGATCATGAGCTAGCAGGAACAACTAACATGCCAACAGACCAAAGAAGAGTTAGCAGAGAGGTAAGACAGGCACAACTGAAGACACTACTAGAGAGGATCACATGAGTAAATACCTGCACTCCATATTTTACAGGAGTTTGAAAGATCAGGGCCTGTCAGAAGAACTACCCTTCCTATTCCTTTTTGAAGTCCGCTGGGCTCAAGTTGGAAGCGGAGGGATTCGTTATAGCTTGTCAAGATGGGGTGATAAATACAAGATGGTATAAAAAGAACATCATGAAAGTGGACATCCCAACAACATGCAGAGCATGCCACAGCCAGCAGAAAACTGTTATGCACATTTTGTCTGCTTGCAGAGTCCATGCCCCAACAGGATATGTGGAAAGACACAATGCAGCACTTTGAATTCTCTACTTCCATCTGAGAGAGGTTTATGGTATAGACAACGAACCAGTGCTACCATATGTGCCTCTGGAAATTGAGGCAGTTGTTGAAAATGAGCTCGCATCTACTGGAACTATGCGATTCCAACAATTCGGCAGATCCACGCCATAAAGCCAGATATACTCTTGCTGGACAAAGACCTCAAGGAATTGTTTGTCGTCGAATTTTCCTCCCCCGCAGAAAATAATGTGGTGATGAAAGAAGAACAGAAGAGGGAAAAATATAAGGTTTTTTAGTGAGTAACCAAACAACAACTGGAGTCTCACACTCCTGAGAGAAGTAGACCCTCTCAGGGGGGGGCTATAGAAGGTTTTTCCCCTCCACCGGAAAAAAAAATTATAATAATATATAAGTGGGAAGGTTTAACGGGCAATTCCGCAAGGAGTAGAGAAAAATCATTCTGCTGGTACCAGCAGAATGATTTTTCTCTGCTCCTTTTCTTTCTTTTTTTCTGTTCCTATTTCTCCGCAGGATCCATATTTCCAATAATAATATATTTTGAACATTTCCATAACAAACTTTACAGAAATACTGAAAATTTATGATGATATGAAGTGAAGTCAAGGTATTATAAAGTGAGAATTACAAATAAACTCACCCCATTGGCTGCATGTATAAGGGCCTGCAACCATTCACTTGCCACATACTCATCAGGAGCAGCCAGCTGAAGACCTTTACCATTAACGATAATCTGAAATGTATGTGGTCTTGGCGAGTTGGGCAAACGGCAAGCGCCTTGACAAGCTCCATTGATAAGCGGGTATACCATCATAGGAACTCTATTGGACGCCGATGATAGCATATACATAACACCAGCTCTGAAGAGGTAGAAACAAATATTAAAATATTTTTTTCAACACATTACATTATTTGAATTGATGTAATAATTTTAACTTGCAGCTAATAAATAATGTTATGTGTTGAGAATAGCTGAGATGGCAAGGAGGATATGTCTCCGTTCTTTTCCTAACATTCAGTTTTTGGCTTCTTCTGCTGAACCTTATCTCAGTGGTTACCGAAATGACCCAAGAGAAGGTGTAGCATACTCTTCCTTATATCAAGAAAATATGCCAGATACATCTATGAATTTGATACTGCATTTTGTATTTTTTCGGAGCATTTTTCTATTGCAATGAGATGAATAATTAAGAACAAACCCTGTTGCTGACAGTACTCACTTCAATATGAAATATGCTGTTTCCCATCTTGGATTAGATTCTTTAATTCTAAACATAAGGGGTCCTTCCTTGGTGGGACCATGTGGTGTGGCATCTTCCATGTCTACGCTCAATTCTTGGATATCAACAATGCTGTAGTATACATATTCTTCATCCTAGAGAATGAGGGAGTTATACAATTATTATCAAATTTTGTTTTTTGAAAATTTTTTGCTCAAGTAGAAATCCAATGGTATTAAATTATATGAGATCATTTGACTGACCGGAACCAATCAGAATCACTTTACACTGATAACATCCCATGGGTAATCATGATTACTATTTTATTTATTTATTACGTTAAAAAGAAGGATTGAAGGTTTATTTTTCTATACCATCATGCAATGTGGTAGGTACTACTTTAGGCACTATACAGGGTAACTCTTTTAGAGGGACAATTAGCCTTATATGGGAAAATAAGAATGATAAGTTCATAAAAATTCACAGAAAAAGGTTTTCGACGAAATACTTTTTTAAAATATTGGTAGCTATCAACTTCCTTATTTTAAATGACAACCCTAATTTTTGGCGTTCTTGTTCCTCAGAACAGTGTGCTTATCAATTTGCCCAAATGTCTGTAATTTTCGAATTATTGGCTAAAAATGGTCTTAACGAATTGGTTCGACTCACTGATCAAGTACCCGTGGTCAGAATCGATTCTGTCCAGCTGGCCGTAGACACGATAACTCTCGAACGGAATGAGCTAGACAGTTGAAATTTTCAGATTAGGTGTGGGAGATAAATATCTCGGTTAAGTTCAGCCAATCAGCTGATGGTTTCGGAGTAACGAAACAAAAGAATTCTTTTTTACATTACAAATTTCAAATTAATTAAAATTAAAATTTTTTTAAGATGCAGTTCCATCATAAGAATCCATTGATGTCAACTTCAACCCTTACAAGCTAATACTTCCGGAGATATGATTTTTCAAAATTTCAATATCACATCGTACTTCTATGTTCTCACAGAATGCGAATTCTGTCTGTTTTCACTGTTCATTCATGTCATCTTATCTACCTATAAGGGACGTCATATTTATGTCTGTTTGTTTATATAATTCGTACTTCGAAAATATTTTGTATTAGATAACAAGGTTCCGCATCTTGACTTGGGAATATATACAAGACTGTTTTGATACCAAAAATAATACATATTGACTTTTTGCATATTGAATAAATTATGTGCAAATATTGGGGATGATGTTTCAGAAGATTTAGAATTGGATCATTGTAATGATGTAGTTTATGAAGGCAATAGGAAAAAACAACATAATGGAATCATCAAAAGAAATTACTCTTCGTTGACCACCGATGTTAAGACTACCTTTTACTTCCTTACGTAGTAGGACATTTTCCTATATACAGTAATTTCATAATGTTGCTAGCAAAAAAATGCGGAAATATTGATCTTCATTTGTTTCAAATATTCTTTCTTGAGTTATGGTTCATAATACAGAATGAATATGTTAGTGGTATGAACTATTAAAATATGAAAAGAAGATTTTATTTTACTAATATATTATGACGTATTAAAATTATTTGTTCGTCAGCCTATACCTATTAAAATATCAGTAATAAATGGGCAATCTGCTATGACTGTCTGCAGTCTTGCTCTAGACATTTCGATGATACTTTCCTAAGGAATTTTGAGTTGTGAAAACTATGCACCAAGTGCAAGTTGCAACAACCCATACTACGAGGTTAAATCATTGCAGATTGCTCATTTAATACTGATAAATAAACTATTATTTTAATTTTATTTCCTTTATGATGCAGTTCTATCATAATAATCCATTGATATCATTCTCAACTCTGAGAAACCAATACTTTCGGAGAGCTCCAAAGCTCCTGCCACAGGAATTTCTCCCTTTTTTGCGCTCTTGTTCCTCGGAACAGAGTGCTTATCAATTTGCCCAAATGTCGGTGATTTTAGAATTTTTGGCTGAAAATGGTCTTAAACGATTTGGTTCGACTTCCTGATCAAGAATCCGTGGTCGAAATCGATTCTGTCCGGCCGTTAACACGATAACTCTCGAAAGAAAGGAGTTAGAGGATTGAAATGTGCAGATTAGGTTTGCAGCGAAAATATCTCAGACGAGTTCTTTAACGGGCGAGATCCACCAATCCACAGAAACCGCTCACTCGATCTATCTGAAATTTAGCATCAAATTGTAGAATCATGACCTTTATATGCATGCGAAGTTTTGAAGTTTCTACGGATTGCCGTAAAGTGGCAAAAAACTTCGGCTGGCCATAGGCATCATTTAATCTTGATAAATAAACTATTATTTGAATTTAATTTCTTTTATGGTGCAGTTCTATCATAAGAATCTATTGGTATCATTCCCAACTCTGAGAAACCAATACTTTCGGAGATAGGGTTTGTCGAAAACTGAACAAGAGCGCCAAAGCTCCTACCACAGGGCTTTCCTCCTTTTTTATTCCACATTTAGATTTCTCTTCAAAAATTAAGGTTTGTTTATTCAACAATATCTATGGCCATCTATGATTGTTTTGGAGATATTTGAATTTTAAGAAGAATTGTGACAGTTGAGAGCATAGACATAAAATAACATGGACTGGTTGTGAGAAAGAGACCATTGAAATCAGCATTGAAAAAAGACAATAGTTAAAGGGAAACCACGATATATGAATATTTTCATTTAATTTGGCGTTTGGCAAAACCACAGAATACAAAACATTGGTTTCCTTTATCCTCTGACCTTTCTTGTATAATGTATTGTTTGGTTTCATGTATTGTGTATGTGTTTTGGTGATTTGTATTGGCTTCGAATGCGTAGGCTATGCTGACGACATAGTTCTAATAGTGAGAGGCAAATTCGAGGGCATGTTATGTGACTTACTACAGGAGGGCCTCAGAATTATTGAGCAGTGGTGCCAGTCGGTGGGGCTGAGTATTAACCCAACCAAGACCACAGTAATTCCATTCACCCGGAAAATAAACCTTCCAGCCATAAAATCCCTCTCATTAAATGGAGAAGTGATTGACTGGAAGACTGAAGTTAAATATCTGGGAATAACTCTGGATAGAAAGCTTCTGTGGAACAAGCATGTGGATATCACTGCAAGTATTTATTATTATTATTATTGATAAGGGGTTTACGTTGCACCGCGACCTTGAGATCTATTGTGCCCCCCAACAGAGCTGTTCTCACCATTACGCCATCTACAGCTCGCCCTCCAGTTCCAGAGTATAAATGAACCTCAATATCTGGGAAGGCTTCAAGGATATTATGTCTTCACTCCTGCAAGTAAAGCAATAAGAGCTCTGATGGCGTGCAGAAATCTATCCGGTAAGACTTGGGGCTGTAGCCCTAAAATACTGCGATGGATGTACGTCATGATTGTGAGACCAATAATTACCTATGGGGCAGTAGTCTGGCATGCCAAAGCAGATCAGACAACTACTAGGAAAGCGCTTGACAAAGTGCAAAGGCTAGCTTGTGTGTGCATCACGGGAGCTATGAGAACGTGTCCAACCAGGGCACTTGAGATCATCACAGATCTCTCACCTCTGCATCTAGTGATTGAGAGGTTAGCCCATGAGGCCACCCTCAGAATATCTAAGGAAGGTACAGGAACTGAGAGGATTAAATGTCAGAGAGCCTGGACCTCTTTGACTAATTACATCCCATCAGTGAACCTTCCTAGTGATGCAATGGTCAAAAAAGTAAGCATTGAGAAGAACTTCACCACGATGATAAGTAGAAAGGAAGAATGGGAAAGGGAGTTCACCAGCCAGACTTTCAAAGAAAATACCATAAAATGGTACACAGATGGCTCAAAAACCACGACGGGAGCTGGCGCTGGGGTATATGGGACAGGCACCAAGTGCGCACTGTCGGTAGGCTCCCGTTTGAGTATCTTCCAGGCAGAATTACTCGCAATCGAAAGATGTGCAGATATTAACCTAGAAAGAAAATATCAGAAATGCGACATAGCAATCCATTCGGATAGTCAATCTGCTATCAAAGCACTGAGCTCCCATGCCATCGATTCAAAGTTGATATGGGAGTGCCGAAGAAAACTAAATGAAATTGGCAAGAATAATAAGGTCTTTTTAGTCTGGGTCCCTGGTCACTCGGGAGTCAAGGGGAACGAAGAGGCCGATACACTTGCCAGAAAGGCAGCACGAACTCCTTTTATCGGCCCAGAACCTTTCTGCGGTATAGGAAAATGCACCTACAAGAAAGAGTTTCTGGAGAAGGAGGAAACCAAAAGAGAGACACTCTGGCGGAATCTTCCAGGTTTGGTTCATTCCAAAAAGTTCCTTAGGAACTTTAAAGAAGTGAGATCCAAAAGGTATCTGGATCTCTGTAAGAATAAGTTACACCTGGTCACTGGCTTCCTCACAGGACACTGTCGCCTCAGGAAGCATTTGATGAGAATAGGTTTATCAGATACTGACGAGTGCAGATTCTGTGGGGAGGAGGAAGAAACTCCTCTTCACCTTGTTACAGAATGCCTCGCCATTGCAAGTCAGCGAAAGGAATGCTTTGGACAGGAAACTTGTAGGAGTGAAGACGTAATATCCTTGAAGCCTTCCCAGATATTGAGGTTCATTTATACTCTGGAACTGGAGGGCGAGCTGTAGATGGCGTAATGGTGAGAACAGCTCTGATGGGGGGCACAATAGATCTCAAGGTCGCGGTGCAACGTAACCCCTTATCAATAATAATAATAATAATGGTGATTTGTAGACAGAATAGTTAAAAGCAAAACATTTTCATTTATATCCGAGACTCGTTTCTGAATATTCTGATACTTATAACACAATTTACTGTGCATCATTATTTTTATACCATTATTTGCCTTTAATTATTCTATCCTTCATAACATCTCTCTCTCTCTAATGTATTCCGCAACGAACTGTGTGATAAAATTACGTGAGGGCCAGTCCATGTTATTCTATGTCTATGGTTGAGAGGGGTACTTTACTTGATGGCTTCTATGTCAGTGACTATTAGACATAGAACAATAAAACTTTGGGAGTACCTTAAAAAAATGTTGTTTATTTAAGTAATCATAATCATTTTCACGACAATCTACAGGTTCTTCACAAATGAAGAATATAGTGGAACAGTTTAACTCAAAATCTTCAACCAAAGAATTCAACTAACCTTCTGAACAGCAGTCTGCCTACAGATGGTCTTCCTCAAGTTAACCATATCATTCATACTCAGTTGTTTCACAGCAGGCATATCTGGCTTATTCACATCCTTCCTCATTGCCATTCCCAACTGACTAATAAAGTCATTGGTTACTTGTGTGCACCCTGTTGTGATCATGCATTGCATATCTTGTTTCATGTTTGAAATGTGTATAGACTGCCCATTCGGTCCAATCAAGATAGTGCTCAAATCATTATAGGGTAAAAAGAAATGATTTCGATACCGTCCCCCCGATATAAGGCTTGTTATGTACAAGGCTGCATTTGTTAGAATAGCGAGCAAGGGTTTGCTGTCACCCTTTGGTGTGTACGCACTTCTGACCATGAATAACTGAAAATAATAGAAGGGTGACATTAAATTTCGCAATTGAATACAGATCAAAAATTGACACTGTAAACTTTACTATAATGACCGCCAAGCGATGTAGTGGATAGTAAAAACCCTTCAGACTGTCTTAGCTTAGACGTTATAGGCCCCCAAAGGTCGAAAAATGTTTCCCTGTTAAGTTACTTGTCATAAACACAACCACCCACACATATAAAGGGTTTCAATAAAATCGCAATACTTCAAAGCCCAATAAAACATAATTTTCGGTGGCAAAGTATTATTGAGTTTATGATAATGTATACCTACATTTCAGAAATATATGAGAAACTACACATCCGACAAATGTCGGCCCGTGCGTAAATTTGCAATAGATGTATATTTATTAAAACTGCATTACAGTCATGTCAATAAACAACCAAAATGAAATAAATACATTCATTCAATAAACATGATTGATCCGAGGATGCTGCCATGTGTTACTCCACGCTGAACTGTTGTACTATCAGAAATTGCTTCTGAACTATTACCCTCTGATTCCATATTTTTTTATTTTTGCGCGCTGTTCTATGAATAGAGTGCCTATCAATTCGTACAAATGTCTCTTATTTTTGAATATTTGGCCGAGAATGGTCTTAAACGATTAGTTTTGACTCACTGAAAAATAATCCGAGGTTAAAACGCAATGAGTTGGAGAGTTGAAGTTTTCAGGGTAGGTTTGGAATCCAAATGCGCCGACAAGTTCGTTAATGGGCAAAACCCAACAAGTGGCTTCAGAGTAATAGCCATTTGAAATTTTGTTTTCCTAATAACGCGAAAAATACTAATCTGATGGAATAAAAGCACGGTAATTAGTTGAAAAATACCGACACGAAGACTTGTGCAAAATTTTTTGAGGATCGCATGGCTGCGAAATAAAAAAAAATATTTAAAACAATTCTGTATCTCAGAAACTATCCGTCAGATATCGTTGAAATTTTACGAGAACCTTCAAAACCTTATTATACAGTAAATTTCTAGATTTGCTCGATCGGATCTATATTGGTGAAGATATTGCCAAAATTTCGATATATTCCAAAGATCGGGATGAACTGGTTTTACCGAACAAATTGTCAACAGTTTTTGATTTTTGAAAGAATATAAGTAATCATGAAGTGTTTGCATAGATGATTATTCTTAGTGTTCTGTGATGTCATATTTCATATCGTTCTATGTTCAATTTGATGTAATTCTCGGATATGACAGGGACATGTTGACAGACAAACCAGCTTGAAAACATAGACATAAAATAACATGGACTGGTTGTGAGAAAGAGACCATTGATATCAGCATTGAAAAAAGACAGAATAGTTAAAGGCAAACCATAGTATAAGAATATATTCATATAATTTGGCGATTGGCAAAATCACATAATACGAAACATTGGTTTCCTTTATCCTTTGACATTTCTTGTATACTGTATTGTTTGGTTTCGTGTATTGTGTATGTGTTTTGGTGATTAGTAGACAGAATAGTTAAAGGCAAAATATTTTCATATAAATCCGAGACTCTTTTCTGAATATTCTGATACTTATAATCTGAAAATATTTCTCATAAATTTCCTTACTATAATTCATTCAGCTTTTTCGATACTCATTCAAAATAATCAATCTTCCTCTTAAAAAAAATCGGGATTTTTCTAATATACCCCAATTTCCAATTTGTGTATTTGCCCATGGTATAAAAAGACCATTGTTTTTATACCATTATTTGCCTTTTCTTATTCTATCCTTCACAACATCTCTCTTTCTAATGTATTCCGCAACGAACTGTGTGATGAAGTTACGTGAGGGCCAGTCCATGTTATTCTATGTCTATGCTTGAAAATGATGAGATATAAATAACAAAACAGCATGTTGAAATCAGTGCTAATAAAGCAATAAAGGCTTTAATGGCGTGCAGAAATCTAGCTGGTTGTACGTCATGATTGTGAGACCCATTATAACGCATGGAGCAGTAGTGTGGTATACAAAAATAAGTCAGAATAGTACGAGGAAAACGCTCGAGACAATACCAAGGCTTGCATAAGTGTGTCAGACTGAGCTATGGGAATCTGTCCTACCAGGACACTTAAGATTATCACAAATATAACCCCTTCATATTGTGATAGACAAAATGGCCCATGAAGCCATTCTCAGAATATGTAGGCAAGAAACAGGTAATAAGAGTATTAAAAACCAGAAAGCCTAGTCCTCTCTTACCAGGTACATTTCATTAGGCTCCTATCCGATCGTCTTTCAGGCAGAAATACTAGCAATCGAAAGAAGCATGGAAATGAACCTAGAAAGAAACTATCAGAGATGTTATATAGCAATCCACTCTGACAGTCAAGCTGCTATTAAAGCTCTGAGCTCCCATGTTATCCAGTGTAAGCTAATATGGGAGTTCCGAAGAAAACTTAATGAAGTAGGCAAGAACAACTGGGTTCCTGGTCACTCGGGACCAATATTTACATTAAAGAAAACAAGTTCTTTCAGCTTTACAAAATTCAAAATATTCTTGTATATTATAAGGCTCACATTTTACTATGAAAGAATTAATTCTCCTATGTATACTCCATTCACTTTTATAAAGTCTCCCGGCCATGAGAATTTGACACATTTCACCATGTATATTTTGAAAATGTTAGGTTATAGTCATTTTCCTGTCAGATAACTACGCAACGTTGTCCTCTCTACATAGAAGTCGTAGTAATTACGTATTTTCACAATGTGAATTTACTTCGGAAAAATAATGAATTTGAGATTATGTGAATTCAATAATTCCACAGTCCTGGCGACTATGGAAGAAAATTTTTGCTCTGTTGTTACTGGAAATATTTCACGTATATAAACTAGTTGGAAGATTCAATTATGCTATTTTCATGTATGGAAATCAAGGATCAAGTGTTGAAATTTTATTGAAAAATAATGGATAGAGTATAGTCCGTTACTTTGTGATAGTTCATTTGAAAAAATAATAAAAGTACCTGAATAACCCGACAGGAAAACTTCTAAGCGAACAGACGTATTTATGGAATTCCCCACTTTTCTCAAGAAGACATTTAAATACCTTGTTGCACAACTTTAAATACACCAGTTTCAAAATGTAGTAGTACCTACTACGAAACCCGAGTCATTCTTATACCTTAATAAAACCTAATGATAGGAAACTAAGTAATTTCATTCGAGAGTTCAACATGTCAGAATGAAGTTTTCCTATTGCAGATTTTAATGTTATGATTATGTTAAGTTTGAGACTTTTGAGAGTAGAAATTGGCAACGTCCCAGCGAATTGTTTTGACCTTGACGATAGTTCAGCAGTGCCAACCTACCTCTGCTTTAGTTACAAAAACTTGATAGACCTAAATCATGGCCAACCGGGAGACTTTATAAAAGTGAATGGAGTATAGTAATCAATGCAATGCATTCATTAGCTTCATGCATATATTATATCAACATCAATATTGACTGTGTAATGTAATGCATGTACTCGAATGGGTCCTTATGCCACCACAAACATGTGTTTCTTTTTGACCCAACAGTTAAATTATGTATTTAAATAGACACCATACGCCACACAGCACTGTTCATTTTCGAACCAATAGTGGATGAATGTATTCGAATGGGACCTTATGCTACCGCAAACACAGCACTGTTCATTTTCGAACCAACAGTGAATGTAGGTATGTGAGTTGAAACTAATCGTTTGATACGGTTCTCGGACAAAAAGTGTATCAGTTTTTTTTGGACGCTGGTTTTTACTGTCGGATGCAAATTCTTGGAAATATTGGGAATATTATTTTTTTTCCTGGAGCTAAGCAGCTTTGGGCGAGTTCAGTACCTGGGTGGGCGACCGCTCTGGCTATAAATTTGAAGCTCCTGTCCACATGACCCACTTTTTTTTTACGTTATATTTATGATCTAGACTTGCTAGTGTTTGAGATGGTGTGTTCTCTGCTCATGGAAGCAGAGCAGACAGGCATACATGTAGCAACATGGTAAGTATGTTATACCTTTTGAATAGATGCCTACAAAGAGTTACTGGCATGACTACTGCTACAAATCTCATTATAGTATTCTGTTTTAGGGAAAGAAGCACGGTGTTGCAATAACTGTATCACTCTATCTATAGTCATACTGATCAATCATGCAAAACTATGAAAATAGAACACCCGTAAGATATCAAACCAACAAAAAAGTAACATTCACTCACCCTAATGAAAGTCTCCAATTGACTCCTAAACACCTCCCTTTTCAACTGCGTAATCATCCTCTTATCGTACACAACAGCATTCATTTCCTTTTTCTTTACCCCATTTATTATCTCCTTCTCCAATTCTCTATCTGTCTCATCGTAGCCTGTAAACTTCTCTTTGATTCCCTTCACGTAAAGACTTAGATATTTCCTGTTGTTCTTATGCCTCTTCGCCGATTTCGCATCCAAAATTTTCTTCAAAGTAACGTTTCTCAAAAACCTGTCGATCAGCGACGATTTCGAAGTCGATGGTCTCGAAACCGTCTCGTTCTTGGATAAAAAAGGATTTAGATCTGATTCCGAGGAGATTTTGAAGGATGATTGGGTGGAATAATGATTGCTCCTGTTGATTCTCTTCTTAGGAGAGTTTAGATGTCGGGAATGAGTGGCTTCGGAAAATTCCGAAATAGTTGCTTCGTTATCTGACCAGTCCAGTTTCGAAGAGGAGGCATAAGTACTTAGTAGAGACTTCGAGCTCCTTTCAGTAGGGCTTGTTTCAACACCGGTCTCTTCCTCTTTTTTTGGAGTTGATGTTGGCATTTCTACATCCTCTCTTGCCTCTTTTTCAGTTTCTTCTTTACCTTTTTTTTTGAAGAAATTGAACTCTTTCATTATCAGTTGATATAAAGTAGAGCTCTTTGGTTTATTCTGTTGCTCAAATGCCTTCTGGAAATTATCGTACTCGTAAGAATAACTTATGCCTTTGTGTTCATAAACATTGCTGTCACACAAAATTATATTTGGTGGTAATTGTTGATCGACCGGATAGTTAGGATAAAAACCCTCGCTTCTTGATAACCTGAAGTTGCTTTTGGCAACTTCCAGGTTGAGATTGCCGCGTCTTTTCACAGGCTCTTCTTTAATTACCATAACATCGGACTCCAGAATTGAAAAATTGGTACAAGAGCGTCTTCGATTAGATTTCTCATTTCCAGAAGAATAAACAGGTATATCTTCTTGTCCTTCGGGGACCCCTGAAATATTTGATATTGATAAGCAGTTTCAACTGAGAAAATAATAAGTTTGGCAGAATATCATGGTGGTTTGTAGTGTTAGTTTCTCACTTCATAGTCTGTTTAAGGTTTAAAAGAAACCTGACTCTGTCTACAAGTTCCTTCTGCGCTGTAGCCCAAGACAACCCATGATAATAGGACAATTTCAATTTTCAAAACATATTTGTCTGAAGTTTGAAAATCCTGTAGCGTTTAACCATTCCAGTTTCTCAAGAACAAAACAGCAAAATGATGGAAATTGTACACAAGGATATTTCATTTTTATTCAGAATACAGGGTGAGACTTTAAATTGTAAATTAACTTTAACCATAGATTCCTCTCACCAAATAAAACACTTTTTCATACCCATTTGATTTTAATTCAGTTTCATAAATATCCTAATTCTCATCAAAGGATATAAATGAATTATCAGACAAGAGAGATTGGAAAGACTGCCAGATAGATTGGCCAATTACAGGGCAAGTTTTCGGTAATGGCGCATAGTGGCGGTTTCATGAACTACTTCTTGTAAGTTCTTGTTTATGATTAGACAATTCAAGTGTCACACAGGGACGGCTTCTTAAAACTAGTGAAATTTCTAGAATTTTCAACATTCAATGAAGAATATCTCGAAATTGGTGCGTTTTAGGAGAAATGATGAAGAATAATTTAATTTTCTAAAATGATTGAAGATGCTTATAATGACTCAAGATCAACTTTATCTGCTTTCTTTATGCTGATTTCATTTAGTTTTATGAATCCGCGAGTCTATAACTAGTGGAAGTAGGATTAAACTGTAAATTGGAGAATATGTATCATAGTCAAAAAAAAATTCACTACAAAATTAATTTCATTCTTAATAACCATAAAAAAAACTGATTTTTTTCCGCAATTTCAACAGCCTGTATCTCTAAACCTGAGCCAAATTTGGGAAAATGATAAATTAAAAAGGTATTTTATTTGATGAGAATAATTTTTAAAATTAATGTACAACTTAAAGACTAACCCTGTATATTGATTCTCTATATTTGTGATGAAGAAGCCGTAGTGCAGTGAATTATTTTTATATTATTGATTGACCATATAACTTTTGGTATTGTTTGACAATGTTTGACTCAAACTAAATGTTATGCAATTAAATGTTCAAGCCATATTTAGGAAATAGAAAAAAAACTCTGAGTAACTAACCTCTTTCAGCAAGAGGAACCGATGTAGAGAATGTTAGTATGTTCTTCAAACTTCCAAAAATATTAGAGTCCAACAAATTAGTATCAGGCTTTTGCCTTGGGATGTTAATTTCTTCATGAACAATCTTAGTGTCTATAGTTCTCTTCTTTGATGTTTTCTTTAAGCAGCTCGACTTTGGTTGGGACAAAGACGGTTTTTTCTTGGGAACATTTTCATCAGAAGAATCTTCCTCATCTATCGAACTAGAGATACTTCCAGTCGAACTTGAAGAAGTCGAAGAATATTTCTGATTCTGTACATACATGTCTGAATTGGTCTTTCTGCTCGATACTTGCTTTTCATAATATGGTGCATCGCCTTCAGCTGCCCAGCTATAACGTCCTTTCACCACATCAGGCTTTCTTATGAATCCCCTTTGGAAGAAACTGAAGGATACATCTGGTTCATGTGTTATAAATCCATGATTAATATGAATATCGTCGATTTTCGTACTGTTCAAAATATCCTCATGAAAAGAAACCCTCTTCTTTGGTGTGTCTGACTTGGACTTCTTCTTCCTTTGTCTACGATAAACAATTTGTTCTTCTGTCGCCTTTGGTTCAAGCTCAACAACTGGTACGTCTTTGGGAATATTTTCTGTAACTCGTTGAATGTTAGATTTCAACTGGCTACATAAATTTTCATTGACTTCCTCAGACATGCTGACATTCATCGGATCATTTAAATCTGGTAATACAAGATTTTGTGATGTATAATCCAGTAGTTCATAGCTGGTTAAGGAGATGTTCATTAAATCGGCTTCTGTTGTAGTACGATCAAGTTTACCTAAAGATTAAGGGGAAATAACAGTTGTAAGTAACATTGGATTTCGATCTGAATAGATAAGATGTACATTGAGTAAATTATAAAATGGAACATTTAAATCACGAAGCGCCAAACATACCCAGAGTAATAAAAATCCCCATTAACCAATTATTGAAAGGAAATAAATGCATTGTCAACTAGATTTAATAAACATCTTACATAATACCCCTTAGATTGTCAACTGGGAACATTTTCCGAATAGGACTCTTGCATGAATATTTTTTATTATTGGAATCGATTATTATATCCATAAGAAAACTGAAAAAGTTCAACCGCCGTAAAAAAATTCAATTTTCAACGAGAAAACGATCATTCAAATTTGGTTGCACATAATGCTTGTTCAAACGACCGAAACTTGGCGCCAGTCCGTGACGTAACCCGTCATATCTACTCTCACTCTCTTCTCGTGTCCATTTCACTCTTTATTCAGAAGCGTTTCAGCTCATTTGAAATTGCTTCTTGATTTACCGATTTTCAATACTGAAATTTTCAAATTTTATAAATTATGAAAGTGTATGAGGGCATACATGATGATCTGGTACTGAAGTAGATTCAGAAAAACATAAACATATGGTATTTCGTGTAAGATGCAAGAGACCTATTAGAAACCTTACTTCTATGAGCTAATTGTTATGAATCTTCATATAGGTGTAGACGATTTCCGTTAGTAGTAAACTACAACTTTACTGTGAATTATCGCTCTGCTTTAGTTCACATTGAAATAAGTGGTCAACAAAGAATCCCAGTATCAAAATATTAATGTTAAACTACCAACAAATGCCATATGTACATGAATATAATGACTAATCACAATCCTCAATTTCCAAACTAACTACATGTATCTCACCTTGAATAGGGTGCTCCATTTCAAAAACATCGTCGCTTAAACTTTTATTCAAAGTTCCATGCATGCCAAATTCCAGTAAACCGCTATTCCTCAAACACGGTGAAGAGTTTGAGCCAATAATAGCATTCTGTTTTGAATATAATTCTAACTTATCTGTATAATTGAGATTTTCACTGAACAAATCTAATGTAGACACATTTTCAATATTTTCCTTATTGCACATAAAATACTCCTTTATACTTGCTATCCCAAATTCTTTCTCAAACAAATCCATTTGACATTTGAGTTCATTAGTTTCTATTTCATCCTTACTTGTTTCAATATTAGTAATGTTTAAATTATCATGGTTATCAGATGGATTATATGAGTGTGTTAAATCTATAACAGTCAATCTTTTTGAATTATGTTGATCATTCTGGGCATTTTTCTTGGCAGAGCTTTCATTATCTGATACAAGAATGGAATCCATCTCACAGCCTGTCCCGCTGGCTGACATAACTGATGTAGCTTCACTTTCACTATCGAGAAGTTGAACCCCTGAATCAACAGGGGATGATAAGCTAGAAGTCATTGATGTAGTGCTTGAGGTCATGTTGCTGTTATTTTGTGTTTTTGGCTTGTTTAGAATGTCTTCTTTCGCATTAACGATGCAGGTGGCAACTTCCATTTTACTAAAACGAAATTTTCATTTCAGAATATACTTAAAAAATAACAAGCTATGAAAACTGAGTGAATTTACAGAAATGAATAGATTGAATGGTCTAAAAGTTATTACTGATGGAAATTGTTTTCTAGGGAATGAATAATCATTTCTAAAATAAACCCAGGTGAAATCTCATTTATGTCTGCATAATGGTATCTCACCTAGATATCCCAATTCTATTTCGAATGGGTATCCTAAATCCTTCTTCAACCGAAGACAATCGGAATCTCTGTTAATCCACTTACACTTACATTGAATAGTTAATTTACAAAGTTCAATACAAAAAAAAACATTATTTATTAGAGCAGAAAGACGGAATAAACGTCACATTTGACAATTAATACAGCTGACGAGCTGACAACTGCTGTCAGTACTGTCATTCAGTGGTCATTAGAGCGTTTTTACGAAAATCGGAACCTAATCGAGTACGAGTAGGTAAAAACCGGTTACCGGTTATGCAAATCGAATAAGGTAGTCGGCACTCTATGGTCCACGAAGGAAAAAATAGATGAGGGGGTCATGGGTCAAACAAACAATTTTATAAAGCGCTTGCGTTCATTTTGGTGTATCTTAGAGATCGATTATTAACTGAAATTAGCGTTTTAGGACTCGCTTTTTTAAACATTAGGGGATTCATAGGATGAAACAATTTTAATTTAGACTCGAAAACACATTAAAATTATTAAACCGAACAAACCATCAGGTAGCACATAAAGCATACTTGTGTTAGTTGGGTTGCCAACTAATAACAAGGGGTATGATGAATAGAATACATATACATATTAGCTTTGTTCCTACAGCGGCCAAAACCGTACAGTGAACGGTCCACGGACTGCGCGGTGGTGTAAAAGCCTTCCTTTTACACCACCGCGCAGTCCGTGAACCGTACACTGTACAGTTTCGGCCGTTGTAGGAACAAACCTATTATGTCAGAATTAAAAATTCTTTGATCTGACGATTCTCTCATTACTCAAGTCTTTAAAATGGTACGAAAAGTATTCATATCTTATAAAAGCTGAAAAACGGTTTCTATCGATGGTAAATTCGATTAAGATTGTCCAATAGAGATCAGTGGACAATAGAACATGCGCGCAAAAGCTCCTGAGTTCACGTCAGTGCTTGAACCAATTTTTGCGCGTATGTTCTGGGGAACATCGCGTTATCATTTTGCCCAAATGTATGTAATTTTCGAATTTTTCACCGATGGTCTCTAACGATTGAGTTCGACTTACTGATGAAGAATTCGAGGACAAACTTGATTCTGTTCGGCCAGCCGGCCGTCCGTTACCACGATAACTTGAGAACGGAAAGAGATATCGACCTAAAATTTTCAGGGTAGGTGGCGCGTCCCAATACGACGGACAAGTTCGTTAATGGGCATTATCGGCCTAACGGTTTCCGAATAATGAATTTGTTTTTAATCAATACAGGTCCGATAGAATTGAAACTCGGTGAGTAGTTGTGGAATACAAACCTAAAGACGTTTGTGAAATTTTGCGAGAATCGTATCACTAAAAAATTAAAAAAAAAATTATTAAAAAATATTATTTATTGTCCCGATAACCTGAGAACGGAAACAGATACCAACTTGACATTTTCAGGTTAGGTTGTGCATCTGAATGGGACATTTGGGTTTCTTTGTAGGCATAATCGGCCAAACGATTTTGGACCCATCTGAAGTTTGGTTTTTATTTACTCAATAACTCGAAAACTACAAAACCGATCCAATTCAAACATGGTAATTAGTTGTAGAATGTCAATGTGAAAATTCTTGCAAAATTTATTGAGGATCATATCACATGGCTGAAATTTTGTGAGATCATTAAGAACCCAACTTTGCTGTCAAGTTCCAAGGGGAAGGTTGCACATCCAAATAGTTAAGTTCGTTTTTGGGCATAATCGGTCCAACGGTTTCGGAGTTATACCCACCTGGAATATTATTTCCTCGATAACTCAAAAAATATAGACTTGATCGAATTGAAGCTTGGTAATTAGTTGTAGAATGTCGACATAAAGACGCGTGTAAAATTTTATAAAAACCGAACTAGAAAATCTTAAAAAAATTGGTTCAAGCACTGACGTGAAGTCAGAAGTTTTTGCGCGTATGTTCTATTGTCCATTCTCCTGTATTGGACACTCTCAATCGAATTTACCATGAACAATAGAACATACGTGAAGTAAGAAGCTTTTGCGCGTATGTTCTATTGTCCATTCTCCTGTATTGGACACTCTTAATCGAATTTACCATGAACAATAGAACATACGCAAAAAAGCTTCTGACTTAATGTTAGTGCTTGAACCAGTTTTATTTTGCACTCGTACCGTTTCCAAACGAGCTCGCAGGGGTCATATATAAAATCAATCAATAAAATTCAGCACCGCATCTCAATTATTGTTATGAAGTATCTTCCCGATATTAGTTTAACGACGCACATATAGCCGATATCATAATCTAATTATGGAATTTAGTTGGTATAACAGGCAGAATTAAAATATTTCGATAAACTTGCAGATAATGAATTGTCGGACCTGCATTGTGATAGGTACATAATTATCTGCTCCGCAATTCCATAAATAATAAACTAGCGATTGTTCCGAAGAAAAAATATTATAGTTCGAATTGATTATGTTTTAATTCATCATTATTATCTGGTGCTTCATCTGACTAGCTGTAAGCTGTAACTCCCCAACAGAATTCCATATGGAAAAACAAAAGAGGCTTTTTTCCGTCTATATGGCTTACATTCGAGCGAGTAATAGACGGCACGGTTGGAAGATTTTGGATACAAGATTTAACCGATGATCACTTTGAAACAGCACTTGAAGTATTCAAGAAATATTTTCTTAGAGATGAGCCTTTTTGCAGATCCTTAAGTAAGTCACCTAAATCGCATTTATGTTAAGAATTATTCTATTCTCCAGATGTTTGTGATATTTTTTGAGAGCAGCGAAATTAGTATGTATATTGTTTTCTTAGCAGTAAAAGAGTGAATTCTTGTGAGGAGACTCAATGTTTGACAATTGGACAATTGCAGACTAGACGCAATGAGTGCTTCTACTCCGAATAAACCATGCATTTTTTTTCCGTAAAAGGAATTCCAATGATAATCATAATAAAGGGAATATTTTCAAGAAAGATTGCAGTGGAGCTGATTGATATAGAAAAATTGGTTCAAGCACTGACGTGAAGTCAGGAGCTCTTGCGCGTATGTTCTATTGTCCATTCTCCACATACAAATATCTCGTTAACCCCGATCTCTTCGGAGACGCCAGAGAGTCGGGGTTTGGTCTTAAATTCTTCATCTCCTGTCATCGTCTTCAGAATTTGTAAAGTAGGTATCGCTAACGGTATGCAAATGGATTTCAGGTGACAGAGAGGTTCCAGAGAACGTCTGATATATCGATGATGCGTCGTTTGTACCCTCAAAATTTAATCCTAATTCTAAACTATATGCAAGTAGAATTCCAATCCTTATTGATATTCTACATTTTAACGCAAATGTCTATGTAACAAGCCAGCAACCACACATGTATTTTAGTAGGAAACTGAACCCTGTATCAACGAAATATAAAGCCCAATTTATGCAAAATGGTCATGGAAAATTTCGACAAAAGGACATTTTCCCGATGTGTTACTCCATAAATATTCATATCTTATTTATAATAATATATTATATTATAAATAACAATATAAAGACAAAAAACTGTGTTTACTATTCAATTCAGATCTTGCGTTAATATTGGGACACGCTTTACTAATCATTTGCGTAAAATTTGCAACGTCTGAAACCTACAACGTACTTCAAAACACAATCTGTGAAAAATCCGTTGCAGGATTTCCAAGGTTCATTATTGCTCAAAAAGAAAAAAAAAATAGAGCAAAATCAGATACAGATAAAGTCGTACATTCATCCCTTGCAATGTGAAAAGCTTCTCAAGAATTGTGAATATCAAAACGTAGGACTAATAAAGAAAGGAGTTTTCAATTATTACAATTGCAGGACTGTTAGAGGATGCGAAATCGATTCAATTCGGTAAGAAGTTTTGGAAAAGTGTTGCAGAAAAAAGGTGTTCTTTGGCATGTTTTACTAAGCTGGAAAATGGCAAAGATGAACTAGTTGCATTGAATTTTTGCCATAAGTCTTCTGTTCACGAGCAACCCGAAGAAGTTGATGTGAGTACTAACTAATGTTCTGTAAGGAAATATTTCCCTCTTCATTATGGAGTGGCCGAGAATTAAAAAATTACAGATATTTCGGCTAATTTATAGACACTCTGTTCAGGAGAAGAAGCGTGCCAAAACCCAGGTAACACAGACCTCGCATAGAGATCTATGGGAGGTTACAATGAGGATGAATTGTGAGCTCCTATTGTGAGATCTTCAAGATATCGCAAGTGTATCAAGAATAGGAAATTCCTACTGTGGAGTTCCTCAGAATATCACACATCTAACCAGAATAAGACATTCCTATTGAGAGCTCCTAAGGATATCACGCAGATAACTAAAATGAGACATTCCTATTGCGAGCTCGTCAAGATGTCACATATGTAACCAGAATAAGACATTTCCATTGTAAGCACCTCAAGATGTCACATATTTAATCAGAATAAGACATTTCTATTGCAAGCTGCTCCAGTCATCGCAAGTGAAACAAGAATAAGACATTCATATTGCGAGCTCCTCAATATGTCACATATGTAACCTGAATAAGACAATCTGGTTGCGGAGTTCCTCAATATATCACAAGTGTAACGTGTAACGAGAATAATGCATTCCTATTGCGAGCTCATCGAGTCATCGCAAATTCAACAAGAATAGGATATTAGGGGGCCTGTTGCAGGGATCTACTCCATCCCTACTCACTTATCGTATCCACCAGTAGATGGCGCAATCATCTACGCTGTACCCGGAAGAACCACCGCAACATTAATAACACGGGTGGAATATCGATTTATGCAACGACGTATGAAGCATTCGGCGTCACACGTGTACTGCACAATTGGAGGATATATATAGATTATAAATCCATATCGCAGACATGTTCTCTCAGTACTGCCCAGATTGAGCAGTCTGGGAATTTCCCCATGTGATATCTCTCAGTTGTTACTGGGCTCATGGCCTGTGGCGGACATTTGGAGGTGATAGAGAGGTCTGGGTGACCTCCCAACGATATCGCAGCAAACTTTTCAAAATATTCTCATGGTTGAGCAGTTTGAGAACTTCCTCATGTGATATCTCTGAGATGTCACTGGATTCATCCCCTGTGGCGGACATTTGGAGGTGATAGAGAGGTCTGGGCAACCTCCCAGAAATATCACAGCGAATCTCTCAATAAATTCTCCAGGTTGAGCAGTTTGAGAACTTCCTCATGTGATATCTCTGAGATGTTACTGGGCTCATCCCCTGTGGCGGACATTTGGAGGCGATAGAGAGGTCTGGGCGACCCCCCTGCGAAATCGCAACCATCCTCTCTAAATATTGCCCAGGGTGAATAGTTTGAGAACTTCCCCATGTGATATCTCTGAGATGTTACTGGACTCATCCCCTGTGGCGAACATTTGGAGGTGAAAGGGAGCTCTTAGTGACCTTTCAGCGATATTGCAAAAGGCGTCACAATATCCTGGAAAGTGTTTTGGTATTAATCAATTAGTCCTGTGTTTTACTTTTAGTATTTTTTATTAATTTCTAAAGTTTTAATTACAACTTTCAAGAGAGCCCAAAACAAGCATGGCTTAACGACCTAACTAGTTGGCCACCTTCTAACCTAACCTAAAACTAAAACCATAGAGCATAATCTTTAGCAATGGTACCAACATGGTAAAGCATAATATATGACATGCTCTCCTTTTTTTTTTTTTTTTTTTTTTAATACAAATAGGAAATAAAGAATTCTATTATAAAACATAATCTCTTAAGCGAGCGGGTGGTCTAACAGTTCGACCTGAATGAGTACAATAGGGAGCTTCAGAATTCTGATCAACATCTTCGTTTGCATTAAGTGAATTAAGATCATCATTTACATTATTTTCATCTATATTATCATTAAAGAGAGTTTCCATATCATAGAAATCATCACATGATGAAAAGTCAAATTCTAAGTTAGTTTTGTTAAGAAATTTTCTATTTCTTCTAAATACATTACCAACTAAATCTTTAACTAAATATGATCTATCATTACACACATCTATTATTATCCCTTTCTTCCAAGAATCATTTAGCCGAAACAATACCTTATCATGTACATTTAACTTATCCAAATCTTTAGCGGTTCTATCATGGTAAAATTTCTGTAAAGATTGTTTCCTCCTAAACTTTTCATTAAATACATCATCCTCAATCAATCTACTTTTGAGTGAATTCTCTGAGGTAGGAAGTTGAGACTTAAGTATTCTATTTAATAACAACTGTGCTGGACTGAAACCAAGTTGTGGTAACGGAGTATTTCTATATTCCAGCAGCAACAAATTGATATCATTTGTTTCTGCACATTTACATAAAATCTTTTTTACAATATCAACAGCTTTCTCAGCCATACCATTGGATTGGTGGTGATGGGGACTGGAGTAAATGAGCTTGAAGTTCCAATCATTCGCAAATTTTTTGAATTTAGAACTATTATATGGAACATTATCTGCTCGAAAATAATCAGGCACACCAAACCTCGAAAAAATTTCCTTACAATATTTGATTACAGTTTCAGCATCCTTATTAATAGTTTTGAAAACCTCTATCCAATTTGAATAAGAATCAATGAATATTATATATGTTTTTCTATCATGTTCAAAAAAATCTGAACTAATATATTGCCATGGTCTTGATGGAATAGGATACTGCTTAAGAGTTTCCTTTTGATTCTTTGGTCTATTTAACTGACACGCTTCACAATTAGACACTAATTTTTCTATATCTGTCGTCATTCGGGGCCAGTACATTACTTGTCGAGCTCTTAATTTACATTTTTCCATACCAAAATGAGCAAGATGAATAATATTCAACATTTCTTTTCGTAAGCAAGTAGGCACAACAATTTTATCGTTTAAGAATAAAAGGTCATTAGATAAATAAATATTTTCTCTCAAATTGAAATAGAATTTCAATTCACGGTCAAGATTTCTATTTGTATTAGGCCAAGAAGTAGAACAGAAACGTTTTACCATAGATAAAATCGGATCATCATCAATAGCTTTTCGGAAAATATTTTTCTTTTCTTCAGAAACAGGAATATTATTTGATAACGAGTGAACCATGTACTCCATTTCCTCATCATCACTATGCGGTTCATTTTTTACAAATCGGGATAATACATCAGCAACATACATTTGACTACCAGGTATATATTCTACCTTAATATTGTATCTAAGCAATCGCAAAAGCATTCTTTGCAATCGTGCACTTACTTTGTCTAAACTCTTATTTACTATTGAGACCAAAGGTTTATGATCTGTATGTATTATTATTTCTCTACCATAAATAAAATAGTGAAATTTCTCACATGCATATAATATTCCAAGCAATTCCTTCTCTATCTGGGCATATCTCTGCTCAGTGTCACTCAAAGAACGAGATGCAAACGATATAGGCAAAGGATGTGGATGTCCTTGCAACAATACACAACCTAGGGCTTTACTTGAAGAATCACATTGTATGGTTGTTGTCTTATTTTCATCAAATATAGATAAAACTGGTTTACTAGTAATTAATAATTTCAAAACTGTCAGTTCATTATCGTGTTCAACCGTCCATTTAAAAGGCATATCATTCCTTGTTAAACTCCTCATATTGGTAGTCAATAAAGACAGGTTTGGAATAAATTTTGAAAAAAACTTGAACATTCCTAGAACCTTTAAGAGATCCTTCTTATTCACAGGTGTTTGTAAGTTCACAATACTTTGGATGTTTCTGTCATGTGGTCTAATTCCATCTTTGGAAATTTCATGGCCCATAAAAACAACTTTGCTCTGTTTATATTGAAATTTACTGTAATTAAACTTAACGTTGTACTTATTAGCTGTATCAAATAATTTTTGCAAAATCATGTCATGGTCATGTTCATTTTTAGCAGCAATAATGAGATCGTCAAAGTATATATAAACTCCTTGGATATGACCAAACAGGTTAAAACATTTCTTTTGGAAAATTTCAGGCGCAGACGATATACCAAATGGAAGTCTTAAAAACTTATATCGCCCAAAAGGGGAATTAAAAGTGCAATAATCAGAACTTTTATCATTTAGTTTCAACTGCCAAAACCCATCCTTCATATCTATGACAGAAAAAACACTATTACCCGACAAATTTGTGAAAATATCTTCACATCTAGGAATAATGAAATGTTCTCTACATATATACTTATTCAATGGTTTAGGATCAATACATAACCTTAAAGTACCATTGGGTTTTTCTACTATCATGAGACTATTTACCCAACTTGTTGGATAATCAACTCTAGCGATAATATTCCTTTCTTCTAAACTATCTAAAGTAGTTTTTAAGCGGTTTCTTAAAGATAAGGGCACTTTTCTGTCATTTTGAATGATAGGGACAGCCTCACTTTTTAATTTAATATTAACAAAACCTGGAATTTCTCCTAGACCTTCAAAGAGATTTCCAAACATATCTAAAATTTTAGATTTTTCTTTAGGCAATTTTGAAAAATTCTTGTCTGGATTATTTACAATTGTAAACATCCTTCTTATTAGGTTGAGTTTAATGCAATCACTCAATCCTAATATTGGTTCTGACTCAAAATCTACAACAATAAATTGAATAATGCAAGATATTTCCTTGAAACTACAATTAAAACTAACTGTACCAACTGGTTTTGATTTGAAATTACCATAAGATACTATAGTTATAGGAGTAGACTCTATTTTATACTTATCAAATTTCTGAAGGTACATCATAGGCAATACACTGGTCTCTGCTCCAGTGTCCAACTTGAAGGAGATTTTTCTTCTTTCTACAGCAACTTCTTCATACCAGCTATGTGTATTTGGAGTCTTCTTTGATAAGCAGTTGACAAACAGCATTTCTTTATCTTCCTTTCTAAGTTCAGAAATTGTTTTAGAAGTTTCTTCGTCACCCTCTTCAGTTGTCATACTCTTTTGTTTCCAATTATCAACCTGTTTCTTCTCACTTTTCCATTTTGCATTAGAGCCTGCTTTGGTATCACATTCAGAAAAGTTATCTTCAGGAGAATTCTTGCACATTCTAGCAAAATGATTTTTTTGCTGACATTTGGCGCAACTTTTATTGTATGCTGGGCATTCTTTATACTTATGAGTATATCCACAATTAACACAAATTCTTCGTGAATATACAGAATTAATTTCTGTCTCAGCTGTATGATTATTTAATAACTTGAGGTGTTCCTTGCTCACTTCAATTGATTTACAATAATCGATTATCTTGTCAATTGATATGTTATCTTCTCGTAAAAGTCTCTGTTGTGTACTCTTGTCGTAAATTCCAAGTATAAGTCTGTCTCGAATCATTCGGTTACTATAGGACCGTTGACAATCGGTATTTGAACAGACAAATTCACATAAAAAAGCTTGTGCTTTCAAATCAGTCAAGAAAGAATCAATTCCTTGGTCTGAAGCTTGGGATATGTTGTTGAATTTAAAAGTTTCCATTGTCCTGTTCTTCTTCGGGAGAAAGTATTCATCAAACGCAGACAATACATTTTCGAAAGTCTTCTTTTGGTTATTTTCAAATGTGTTATACACATCAATGCCATTGTCACCAATACTATTAAGAAGAATCGCTATCTTAACCTCTTCTGACGCTTTGGATTTACCTGTTGCAACCAGAAAAATTTGCAACTTCTGTTTCCATTTCTGCCATTGACCAGGATCTTCAGTATTAAGGGATGATGGTAATTTAAATTCCATCTTGTATAATAAATCAGAACTTCCAATTCAAAAGTTCAAACTCGTGTACTGCTCACCAACCAAGCCGGCAATATTCACATAATCCTCAATTGATTTTCACACCTGACACCATTTTTTGGTATTAATCAATTAGTCCTGTGTTTTACTTTTAGTATTTTTTATTAATTTCTAAAGTTTTAATTACAACTTTCAAGAGAGCCCAAAACAAGCATGGCTTAACGACCTAACTAGTTGGCCACCTTCTAACCATAGATGCATAGAATACATGGTGAAGACACTCTTTGACATATTTTCGGCCGATTTGCGGTCCAAATACTGTCAAAATACAAGGATTTTGTTTTACTTCAATTTTCGCCGATAGATGCCGGCAGTAGAAATTTTATGGACAAAATTACCGACATGTCAAATTAAATTTGAATCTTTGCTTATTCCAGTTTCTTGTGGAAAGTCGTTTGCCGCGCCGAAAGTAAGTCAAATGTTTGCTGTGTGAACTCTGAACGAGTATCCAGAACCATTTTAATCAAATACTATTTTCATTTCGAAAATACTTCGTTTTTATGCGAATATATTTTTTTAACAATTGTATATTCTTACCGGATCAGGGGCAGATTTCTAGTATCAAGATAGTTATTAATTTTAATATTAATAATATTGAAAGATCGCTGATACCGTTAATTGTTAATAAATCAACATAGGAGAACGTAAGACTTGTTGATTTACTATAATCTTGCCGGTTGATGAACATTAACTGTTTTAACAGTTGAAATTAAGATATAACTCTATTGATTAATAATTATATTCATTATACAATTCAGTTATATATTGAGAAGGAATGAAATGCCATGTTATGAAAACTAACAATATTATTTGTGAACGATGAAAGGACTAGCAGAGAACAAAGTTCAGAGCAACCACACAGTGTGATTTCATCAATTTGAATAGCTTTCCTAAGGCGTCATTCTTTTTGGCGCTCTTATACTATAATATTATTTGTTTCAAGGATATTGTTAAACGACAAGAATGGCAACTGGCTTGTGCTAGAGGTAGGGTATAGAAAATTAGAACATTTGTTTGTTCAAAATATTTTTCTAGCGAATATATGTATATTGAATAAAAGATTGAAACGTAGTACACTACCCTCTATTTAGTTAGTTTATCAATTTAATGAATCATTTTTCGATATTTCATCAGTATATACTTAGTTCTGAATAATAGCTATCGAATTAAATATCTATATTCAGCAATCTAATTGCTGAGAACATGAAAAGTTGTCAAGGGGTATTGGGTGACTGAAAAAATGCTGTATACATGAGAATGTTTTGATGAAATTTCAAATTATACATATAATATAATAAGTAAAATGCTCAATTTAAAAGAGCCTTACATGATAAAGGAATTACTACATTTGAATAATAATATGATATCGAAAGATATTGTATGTAGAGGTATTACAGAAAATTCTGTATCATTCAATGTATTTCAAAATACATAAATTAAATGCTTGTACTCTAATGACGTTGGATGTGATCTTTCGTAATGGAAAAATAATGATTTCACAGATTTCTTCATTTACAGTTCCATTCAAAATGTTCCAAAGAAACTCCTTTACTGATAAATCCCTTATTTGACCTCATTATGTCTTGGCAAGATGAAATTTCTGTTCCAAACCAATGTGGTTTACATATTATCTCCGAACAGATATCTGATTAATCAAAAAATGGATTGATTTTTCAATAAACTGCTTCATTATATTCTTTTAATTTGAATTTACGAACTAGCAACGGTGAAAAGTGAACTTTGTCGCTTGTCAGTTTTCATTTATTCGCTTGTCAGAATCTTCGAAATCGACCCTAGCGGCACCATCGTTAATAAAGTGAAGTAGTACATAAAGTACGTGATTTGACAGTTCTTGGTCCGTTTTTCGGCCGAAAATTTTAGCAGGAATTAGTAGGGAGTGTCCACACCTTGTTATTCTATGCATCTTGTTCTAACCTAACCTAAAACTAAAACCATAGAGCATAATCTTTAGCAATGGTACCAACATGGTAAAGCATAATATATGACAGAAAGAGCTCGCCGAGATATCTCTGGGAGGTCTCTGAATTACCTGGGATTAAAATGAATTCAACAAATAAACGCGGATAAATAGCAACGTACTCCAGACTGGTTCACTAATACTTTTGGTGTTTGAAGCAAAATTCGGAAAAGAGACTTCATCAAGTGACATCACGTTACTATTAATTAGAAAACGAACGCGACTTAATATATTCTTCTTATTTTAGGGAGAATCTGGGCTGATTGGTCTTGTTATTGAAGCAACAAATTACATATATGGTATGAAGGATCCTTTGAAAGAATTAGGTGTAGAAGAATATCTAGCTACCATAGGATTAGTTACCATTCCGGAGTATAGAGGATTGAATATAGGGCTCGAAGTTCTAAGAGCTAGGTGAGTAATAAAGCCCTTACCTCCTACATCTATCTTCATTCCAGGTTTTTCGTATAGTCCGTCCCAATTTATACTGGCTGGTCCACGAATAACTCTACATAGTCTGATGATAAAGAGTTGGTACTTAGGGGAGCCAGAAAACAATAATTCAATGTGGGCTTAGGCTCCTCGTTTCTGAGATACAGCCTGATTTGTTGCCTCAGGCTGAACCTTTGGTTATCCGTAACTTCCGAACAGTCAAAAAATTCTTTAGAACAATTTTGGCAGGTATTCTTATCTCAGACCATCCTGAGTGTCCAAATGTCTGTAACGAAAAAGGGCATAACACTTCATGGAGAAGACACCAGTATCATTCAAAAGTGAACAAACTAGCATAGATCCAGGGTAAGAGTACACCACACAGAATGTGTCGTCATCAAAGGTGAGTATCGGAAGACTGGTTTCGTCCTTGCTGTCATCGCCAGTGGGACTTATAAGTCAACGATGATAAACAACACGATGAGGAAGAGGGCCTTCAAGTTTTAAGCCAGCAATCATGCCTAATTACTAAGTAAACAGATGTGACATGTGACAACCGGGCGTTCATAACCAACCAAGCCCCCTACTTTGGTCACTCGAAACTATAGATCCTTGCATATATTCATTTACCCACCGCAGTGTCTGGAAAGTTCTCCTTTTGGCGTCTCGTACTGTCCACCTAGGGGGAGTGAAAGCGCCCAAATAACAAGCAAGTTGTCTCACCACCATCACGTACAGCCAGTGAAACCGTTTCGGAGCCATGCCTCGCCTCTTTCCAGAAGTCCTCTGACAGGCCCAGAGGGAGTGCTTAGCCTTGTGAATCACCCTTTTGAAGAGCGAATTCCAATTCAACTTTATATCCAAAATGACATCCATATATCTAACGTCATCTGTAAAAGAGATCATTCATAGTGAGGGAATCCATGTTAGGTTTCCTTTTCCTAGAAAATGGCACAATTAAGGTCTAATGAGGATTCACATTTAACTGATTCCCCTCACACCAGCCATGTATTACTGTTAGAGTCTCTGAGATGCTCTCAACGAGTACTGAGTCTTCCTGGCCCGTGGCCACAATGACTATGTCGTCGGCGTAAGCTTGAACTTCAATATCCATCGTGCCTATTATGGCCCGTAGATCGTGCACCAGGAGAGACCATACCAGAGGCTAGAGTACTCCTCCAGGCCACCAAGCTCACTGCATCACCACATAGACCACTGCGAGGTCTGGTACTCCCCTGACCCAAGGCGCTCCACAGAGCCAGTTCATGAGGGGTGCATTAAAAGCGCCCTCAATGTCCAGGAAGGCCACCAGAGCAGTCTCCTTGTAGTCCAGAGAACGCTTTAGCCTGATGATACTTTAGAGAGTATTCTGTGAAGTCCGGTACTCTCCGGCGTAGAATTGACTTCCCCGCTGAACCTCCTCCAGGAATCTCTATTTGCCCTTCTTTTTTCTTTGTTGTAGTTGGTTAAAATATTTATATAAATATCCCAGTTGCCGGATATATTAGCTCGGTTGAATAGTCTCCAAACTTCTTTCCTTCGTTTTTCGAGTGCGGGGTTCCACCAAGAGGTTTTCCTGTTATCAGGTTTCTTAATAGGGGGTAGTTTTTTTCATACCCCGCGTTAACAGTGAAGACTAGGCAGGCACGGGCCTAAGGGGGGGATGGGGAGGATGATCCCCCCCCCCAATGTTGGAGTTGGGAAAAATTTCGAAGCAGTTGAAAAAATTTCGAAGGAGTTGGAAGCAAACAAATAATTTTGTTTTCAATCAATACAAATCGGATCAAATTGAAACTTGTTGAGTAGTAGTTGTAGAATACAAACCTAAGGACGTTCGTGAAATTTTGTGAGAATCTTATCACTAGAAATTCATTAAAAAATATTATTTATGCCTCGAACATCTGAGAACGGAAAGCGATAGCGACTTGACTTGGTTAGGTTGTGCATCTGAATGCGATATTCGAGTTTGTTTATAGCCATAATCGGCCAAACGGTTTTGGAGTTATACCTATCTGAAATTTGGTTGTTATTTCTCAATAACTCGAAAAATACAAAACCGATCCAATTCAAACATGGTTATCAGTTGTAAAATGCCAACGCAAAAATTCTTGTGAAAAAAATTTTATATATCAGAAACTATTCGTCCGACATCGCTGAAATTTTGCGAGACCCTTCAAAACCTAACTCTACTGCCAAGTTCCAAGTTTGAACACAACCGGATCTATATTGTTGGAGATCCGAGCAGCCATGTGTGAGTTCAGTAGCTGAATGGGTGACCATTGCCTCGATAACTTTCGAACGAAAGGAAATAGGGATTTGCAATTTCCAGGGTAGGTTGTACATCCGAATGGGATAATTGAGTTCGTTTTTGGGCATAATCGATCCATCGGTTTCGCTATATCCACCTGGAATATTATTTCCTCGATAACTCAAATAATATAGCCTCGATCGAATTGAGGCTTGGTAATTAGTTGTATAAAATATCGACAAAAAGAAGTTTGTAAAATTTTGCTAGAACCGTACCCCGAGACAACTAAAAAAATTGGTTCAAGGAATGACGTGAACTCAGGAGCTTTTGCGTGCATGTTCTATTGTCCAATACAGGAGAATGAACAATAGAACAAAAGCTCCTGACTACACGTCAGTGCTTGAACTAATTTTCTTCAATCGATATTGATATCACTTAATCAAATATCCTCTATGAATTTTATGTTTCATTATCTTATATTATCTTTTTTCCAGACAACCTCTGTGCGCAGCTTTAGGACTCCATGCTTCTCTAACGGTATTTAGTTCAAAAGCATCTCAACGATTGGCTGAAAAAGCTGGATTCAAAGATCTCGTTGCATTGACTTACGATGAACTAGAAATAATGAATAACACTTTCAAATTCCCTAACATCAACGATTACTCCAGATATGTCAGATATATGTATATCTTGTACCAATAAAGCTGGATGAATAAATAGTACCAATCATTTTTTGATACTGCTGTGATAACTTGAGAACATAAACACTTTACTTAAACAAATGTTTAAGGATGTTCAAGAAAAGTTGAGAAATTGTATTCGAATTCATCCTATTTATCAGTTTCCTACAAGTTTTCTACAGAAGAAAGAGTTAACATAACTTATAATAATAATAACGTTTCTATTCCAGCCTGTATATAACTTGCCTAGGTTTTGGCGCACAGAATGCAGAAGGTAGTGTTGCTTGCAGCTCATCTCTTTTGTTAAGGGACGCTGTAAGGGCAGGACGAAGAACTACTCCAAGCAATGTTTGATAGGATTTTTTTTGTGAGTAACCAAACAACAACTTGAGTCTCACACTCCTGAGAGAGCGCAGCCTATAAAAGGTTTTTCCTCTCACGTACAAAAAAAATAATAACGTTTATTCACCAAATAATGTCTATAAATCACACTAATAATTAACTGTTCAGCTAGGTTAAACAATCAGATTTTCGCACAGAAGCTCTAGTTTCAAAAAACTGTTACATGTATGTGGTTTTTGGCGCTCTTTTTCCTCGGAACAGAGTGCTTATCAATTTGCCCAAATATGTCTGTAATTTTCGAATTTTTAGCTGAAAATGGTCTTAAACGATTTGGTTCGACTCACTGATCATGAATCTGTGGTCAAAATCGATTCTGTCCTGCCGGCCGTCCGTCCGTAAACACGGTAATTCTCGAACGGAATGCTAATTTGTTGATGATAATTTGCTGATGTATGTAAATCCAACATGTGAGTCATAGACCTACTTTTTGAATTGAATTATTTTATGATCTGTGTTCATACATGTCATCTTATCTGCCATAAGAGACACGTAAAATTTATTTCTGGTTGGTTACTCATGATATAAAATACCCCCCCTGTTCTACATAACGAAGTATGATTGAATGCAAAATGACCAATGAAATAACATCAGTTATCGTAGAATTAAAAGGATTATTGGATATTATAATTTTTGCGTGATAATATAATGCCCTTGGATAATCCATATGATGATGGAAATATATACTTTGCTAATTTAATCAAATTGTGAATATCTTCAGTAAAAACGAAACTGGAATACTGGCCTAGTGTCAATTGATATAATATAATTTTCAGAGTAGATTTGAGGAATGAATATCTCGGATAAGTTCGTATTTGGTAAAATCGGTCTGGTAGTTTCGGATTAATAATTTTTGGCACTCTTGTTTTTTTTCAATGTCACCTTTAGAATTTAATTTTTTTTGCGCGTATGTTCTGGGGAACATCGCGTTATCATTTTCCCAAATGTTATGATGCAATTATATCATAAGAATCCATTGATATCATTTCCAACTCTGAGAAACCAATACTTTCAGAGATATGATTTGTCAAAGTTTGAACAAGAGCGCCAAAGCTCATGTCGACTTTTTTTCTGGGCTTTCTCTGAAAAATAAAGGAATTTTTCAATTCTTTTGAAATTGTTTCTGCATCAGAAATCGAACATTAACTAGATGCTTGTTAGAAGCTATTTATGGGACAATGTTTCCTAAAAAACAGTAACGAAACGACATTAGCGATAAAACAACGTTCCAGAGCCCAAATCAGACTTCTTCATCAAACCATAAGCTGGAGTTTGTCATAATGACAGTCTTTGAAAAAACATAGAAACCCAGTTTCACTTCACAGAGAAATGCCCAAGATCTAAGTCTTCAACAAATAAGGTGAATTTTAACTAAGCAATTTGCCGACTTGATTTCTCTGTTCAATATAATAGAAGTAGAAACCTTAAGTTTTTTTTTTCACATCATGAGACTCTGTCATCAGAATCTTTGTTTTAATCCAATCTATCATGATATAGATGTATTCATGAATTGTCTCGGATATCCATTAAAGAAATTTTTTTATGAAATCAATTGAATTTTGACGAATTTCAAGAGTAGAACACACGAGACGAGCTCTATTGTAAAGTGGCATATAAACTTTTGTTGATTATTCAAATAAAAATTTGAATATCTATTTATATGTGTATGTTTTTTGAAGAAACTCTATATTTGTTGAAACCAAATGCTTGGTGGCGATATGGAGACGATATATTTGTAACTTGGCAACATGGTAGAGAAGAGTTAGGCAATTTTATAACTTCAAAAGAACTAACAATAAAATCAATTTTGGAAAAACAGAAGAATAATCAACTTTCTTTTCTAGATGATTCGATAATTAAGTTTTTGAACTACTTATTTTTAAACAAGTGTCTTCAGAAAGCAGACACATACAAATAGATATTTCAATTTCATCGCTATCAACTTAGTGTGAAAAGAGGTGTTATTAAAACACTTTACGATAGAGCTAATCTAATTTATTCTACTCTTGAAATTCGAAATAATCAAATTGATTTCATCAAAAAATTTCTTGAAGATAATCGATATCTAAGGCAATTCATAAATGAATATCTATCATGAATTTAGATAGAAGAGCTTGTTATTTTAAGAGTAGATTTGGAAGATACATATCTCGGTTATACGTACATATTTCTGTTCTAACAAGCAAAGTATGATTAAATGCAAAATGCCCAATTATAGGATATTATAATTACCCCTACCCTATATGCCCTTGGATAATAATCCATATTATGATGATGGCCATATATAATTTGGTAAGTTTATCAAATTGGGTTCAGAATATCTTCATTGAAAACAATACTGGATTCTTGGCTAAGTTTCAATTGATACAATATAATTTTCAGAGTATATTTGAGGAATTAATTTCTCGGATAAGTTCGTTATTTAATTTTAATTTTGTTTCTTTTATGATGCAGTTCTATTATAAGAATCCATTGATATCATTCCCAACTCTGAGGAACCAATAATTTCGGAGATGAATTGTCAAAGTTTGAACAAAAGCGCCAAAGCTCCTGTCCACAGGGCTTTCCCACTTTCTTATTTCAAGTTCTAATTTCCTGAGAGACAGATTAGCTGAGGGGGGGAAAGAGGGTTACCCATGGCCGTACCAAAGTTTTGTTTATACAATTCATCGTTAGAAGAAAATATATTTTGCTCCATGCAAGCTTGGTACTCATCCATATGTATAAAAATCAATGCCACTTTTCGTTGTAATTTTAAAACTCAAGAACGGGCTCACCCACCCAAACCAAATGTTTGGGCTTTGTTCGGACTATTTAGATGATGGTTTATGTGAGGATTTCTCAAAATCGGTCGAGCGGTTCTTCATTTATCAAAGGAAACTTTTTAAAATGTTACCATAAACGTGATGTTTTTTTGGATGTTAGGAGGGGGGTTTGGGGGAAATTTCGAAGGGGTTCATCGAGGAAAAATACGGAAGTTTTGTAGAGTTTCGCGTTTTGAAGCGAAAAGATGGGAGTGTGTTTTGAAAAAAAAATTAAAGCGGCTCCTTCAATGTCGACGTTTTCGGTCTCTTCGAGCGACGAGAAATGTAAAATCGAATTTGAATTTCAAACGGAATTAATCGAAAAACTTGGAATCGTCTAGAAAAACTGCCAGAAATATGAACGAGTTACCGATTTCGATCGGTCGCTTGACAGGATTGACGATATTCTGAAAATCGAAAGACGGAAATCATCCGAGTACTAAAAATCGTTATTTGGTATATAATCGGAGTTGATTCACGTAGGCAACGTGGCCGAGTGAGCTGAGGCGTTGGATTGGGAAGCTGCCGAGCCTTCCGAGCCTCGCGGGGCGGCGGGATCGAATCTCAGAGCGTCCGAAATAGATTTCTCTTAAATTTGTTTCATTTTTGCCCAATGAAAAACCTAAAGGAGCTTCACTCCAGTAAGCGTATCTTGGGATTTGGATCTTATCGTTAAGTTACGAAATCTATAATGAATATCCGTTCGATAGGACGGTTTTTCGCATTAAAATTACTCAAAATATTCAAACATTAAGCAGAAAATTAACGGTCTAAAATGAAAAACCTCCAGCCGTTTGTTTATTCATGCTCAAAATGAAAAAAAAAATTGTTTATCCAAATGTTTTGGATTAAGTTTTAAAATAGCTAGCAATTAATAAAATATTTTTTTGTTTGAATAAATGAATTTGATGCTATACGAAGCGAAGCACGTACCGGGCCGCTATAGAATTTCTATTTAAGGGAGACTTAAACTAGAACACCAGTCTTTCAAAATTTTTACTCTGATTTTAACAGGGGTGTTCGGAAATAATGGAACTTCGTCTCTCGAAATGAGAGTGTCGTAATTATTGATTTTGAAATCTTTCGATTTATAAACTAATTCATAAGAAGCTATTGTCGAGACGATCAGTCTCATTTGTTTTCCGGATTTGTGAATTTTGGGTGTCAATACATTTTCGGTAAATTTGGATTTTTATTTTT
Source organism: Halyzia sedecimguttata (assembly GCA_937662695.2). Taxonomy (NCBI): domain Eukaryota; kingdom Metazoa; phylum Arthropoda; class Insecta; order Coleoptera; family Coccinellidae; genus Halyzia; species Halyzia sedecimguttata. Next base: position 88,810,452 of record OW569413.2, read on the forward strand.
AACTTGTAGATGTCCTGCTGTTTCAGTGTATATTTGTGCATTTTTGGCGCTCTTGTTCCTCGGAACAGAGTGCTTATCAATTTGCCCAAATGTCTGTAATTTTCGAATTTTTGGTTGAAAGTGGTCTTAAATGATTTGGTTAGACTCACTGATCATGAATCCGTGGTCAGAATTTATTCTGTCCGGCCGTAAACACGATAACTCTCGAACGGAATGAGCTAGACAGTAGAAATTTTCAGAGTAGGTTTAGGAAAAGAATATCTTGGCTAAGTTCGTTATCGGACAAAATCGGCCAGATGGTTTCAGAGTAACAAAAAAAAAATATTTTTTTTACATTACAAATTTCAAGTTTAATTTTTTTTAAGATGCAATTTCATCATGAGAATCCACTGATATCATTTTCAACTCTAACGAGCTAATAATTTCGAAGACATGATTTTTCAAAATTTCAACCTTAAATCGTAATTCTGCACAGAGAAAACACTAACATGGGATCAAAGAGATCATTAATTCAATGATATACAGTAGAACCCCTCTAATCCGCCCTCGGCTGGTCCGTCACTCCGGTTAGTCCGACCAGGCGCCGCCCTAACATGGACCTTACTTTCTGACTTTTACTAAGTTTTATAAGCTCTGTTTCTTTATTCTTCTTTCATTACTTTTACTTATTACTTATTAAGTATCTACATACTTCTTGATTTGTACAGTTAAAACAATGTTTACAAACATTTTCTAAGATCAAAGATCACTTATTTCACTGTAAAACATGTCTGTATATGTTTAATGTAATAAATATTGGATTTTTGGATAATCCGACCTTTTTTGCGTTCCGACCATACCCAAAGTCCCGTAGGTGACGGATTAGAGGGGTTCTACTGTACTCTATTCCGTATTCCACGAGTAGAGTAAAACTTCATTCAATGGTAGGATTATATTTGGTTGCCAATGAAATACTATCGTTGGTTTGAATATAAGAACCCATTGGATTTTTCAGTTATAGTAACTGTTTGGATTTCAATGATATACTATCGTAGTTTCCGTAATTAATTTATCATTAATTCTATCTTTCATTCTATCATCTTTCTTCTATTACTGTTATTTGATATCTATCTACATGAATTTCTTCACACGTCAAAAACCACAAACTTCATGAAGAAATTCGTGAATGAATTCATGAAGAACTTCGCGAAGAAATTCATGAATTTCTTCACCGTGTAAAACTAGCTTTAGAATTCATGGCATATGCAATAGTTCGTGCTGTGCGGGTGGCTTATCCCAACATTACAAGTACCTACATGATTTTGATAATTTCAAATTCGTTATGAATTTATTGATTTTATTACGAGCAGATAAGGATGTCCTCACCCGCCTAAGAACTTAAAATTTCATCGATAACTAAATTGATAATCTTATCTATTTGATTTGGAACTAACAAGCAAGCATTATGTTTAAGATATTCGTATGAGATAGATGTGTAAAAATTGAACCTTGAAGCAATAATTGAAATAAAAATGGAAAAACAAACCATATATTCGAGATTCGAGAAGGAAATTAATGGGAAAACCAGAAAATTTTGGGTTCAACAGTTGCCAGAAGACCAAAAACCGAAGTCAATAGAATATTTTTGTAAATATTTCCTCAGAGATGAGCCGATGAGTAAAACCTTGAGTAAGTTATCCTTCCCGAATATATTTGCAGATTGAACACCAATTTTCACATAAGTATGTGATGCAGTTGTAACATTCATGTTGGAATGGGTTATTCATTTTAAATATCAGTTATTTGATGATTGAATGGTTCCTTTATGGGTTTTCTCTCTCAAACTCTGAAAAGTTGCTATAAAAAATAAAAACAAGCACTGACGTGAAGTCAGGAGCTATTGCGCGTATGTTCTATTGTCCATTCTTCTACATTGGACACCCTTAATCGAATTTATCATGGTAAATTATGTTGTCCATTCTCCTGTACTGGTCACTCTTAATGCGAATTTACCATGGTAAATTCGAATTAAGTGTCCAATAAAGGAGAATGGACAACATAATTTACCATGGTAAATTCGATTAAGGGTGGTCAATGCAGAAGAATGGACAATAGAACATACGCGCAAAAGCTCCTGACTTCACGTCAGTGCTTGAACCGATTTTTTTATCGTGATTTTTTTGAAATTTTTTAGGGGTACCTACGGTTCTAACAAAATTTTTTTTTTCGTAATTTTTTTCAAATTTTCTAGGGGTACGGTTCTTACAAAATTTTAAACACTTCTTTATGTTGATTTTCTACTACTAATTATCAAGCTTCAATTCGATCGAATCTTTATTTTTTGAGTTATTAAGGAAATAATATTCCAGGTGGGTATAACTCGGAAACCGTTAGACCGATTATACCCAAAAATGAACTAACTCTCCCATTCGGATACGCAACCTACCCTGAAAATTGTCCCTATCTCCTTTCGTTCAAAAGTTATCGAGGCAACGGTCACCAATCTACTGAACTCACACAAGGCTGCTCGAATCTCCAACAATATTTAACCGATCGTGTTAAAACTTGAAACTTGGCAGTAGAGTTAGGTTCTAAAGGCTCTTGCAAAATTTCAGCATTTTCAGACGAATAGTTACTGATAAATAAATTTTTTATTTCAATTTTCAATGATTTTTAAAAAAAAATCTAATACTATCCTCCCGAAATTTTGTAAGAATTTTTGCGTTGGCAACCTACAACTAATAACCATGTTTGAATTCAATCGGTTTTGTGTTTTTCGAGTTAATGAGGAACAAAAAACAACCAAATTTCAGATGGCTATAACTCTGAAACTGTTTGGCCGATTATGCTTATAAACAAACTCAAATGTCGCATTCAGATGCACAACCTAACCTGAAATCTTCAAGCCACTATCTCTTTCCGTTCTCAGCTTATCGTGACAAGAAAAATATTTTTTAATAATTTTTTAATAATTTTCTAGCTATACGATTCGCAAAAAATTTCACAAACGTACTTAGGTTTATATTCTACAACTATTCACCAAGTTTCAATTCGATCGGATCTATATTGGTTGAAAACAAAATTATTACTTGGAAACCATTGGGCCCGTTATGCCCATTAACGAAATTGTCCGTCGTATTGAGATGCGCCACCTACCCTGACAATTTCAAGTCACTAGCTCTTTCCGTTCTCAAGTTATCGTAGCAACGGCCGGATGGCCGGCCGGACAGAATCAAATTTGGCCTCGAATTCTTCATTGGGGAGTCGAACCGAATCGTTTGAGACCATTTTCGTAAAAAAATTCGAAAGTAACAGAAATTGGGGCAAAATGATAACGCGATGTTCCCCAGAACATACGCGCAAAAAGTGGGAAAACCCTGTGGACAGGAGCTATGGCGCTCTTCCGCTCTTGTTCAAACTTTGACAATTCATCTCCGGAATTATTAGTTTCTCAGAGTTGGGAATGATATCAATGGATTATTTCAATAGAACTGCATTATAAAAAAATGGGTTCAAGCCCTGTGGACAGGAGCTTTCTGGTAATCTAGTTCAAACAGACAAATTATATCTCCGAAAGTATTGGTTTCTCAGAGTTTGGGAATTATATCAATGTATTCTTATGATAGAACTGCATCATAAAGGAAATTCAATTCAAATAATAGTTTATTTATCAAGATTAAATGAGCAATCTGAGAATGAGAGCTGCACCATGGAAGAAATCAAATGAAAATAGCTGAACTGAATTTGACTCTCTCTTATAGAACAGGATGAAATGTACGAGTATGAACACAGATCATATAATAAAGCTTAGATAGAATAATTATAGCATTCTGTGAAAACATAGAAGTACTATTCATTATTGAAATTTAGAAAAATCATATCTCCGAAAGTATTAGCTTGTTGGAGTTTAAAATGATATCGATAGATTTTAATGGTGATTCTGCATCTTAAATAAAAATTGAATTTGAAATTTGTTGCTTGAAAAAAAAATTTTTTTTTCGTTACTCCAAAATCATCTGGCCTATTTTGCCCAATAAAGAACTTAACCGAGATATTCATCTCCCTAACCTACTCTGAAAATTTCAACTGTCTAGCTCATTCCGTTCGAGAGTTATTGTAGGAAATTTTTTTTTTTAATTTTGAAAATTTTTTTTTGACACTTTGCGGTAACCTGGTCAATACAAAACTTCACATGCGTATGAAGGTCATGATTCTACAATTTGATGCTAAATTTCAGATAGATCGAGTGATCGGCTTCGGAAATATTCATAAAAAATGTGTTTTACTAAAATCGGCCATAATTCCGAAACCGCTTGATGGATTTCGCCCGTTAACGAACTTGTCTGAGATATTTACGCTCCAAACCCACCTTGCATATTTCAATCCTCTAACTCGTTTCGTTCGAGAGTTATCGTGCCTACAGCCGGCTGGCTGGAGCGGCCGGACAGAATCAATTTCGACCTCGGATTCTTGATCAGTGAGTCGAACCAAATCGTCTGAGACCATTTTCAGCCAAAAATTCGAAAATTACAGACATTTGGGCAAATTGATAAGCACTCAGTTCCGAGGAACTAGAGCGCCAAAAAGTGTAATTCCATTTCCGGGATTTGAGCCCGCCTTCTCTCGTTCCGAAACCGAAAACTTGACGGCATAGACAACCTGGCTATCGGGCTCCTCGTACGATCTTGTCGATATCCGGTATTAGAATAAAACGTCGGTACTTACCTGGGATATATATTCTTAATTTTCACTTTTCGACATAAAATCGCCACATGGGGGTTTATTTGACGGTTTTTTACCCTTATCTTCGCTTTTCGTCAACTTTCAGGCCCAAAAACTGCCTAGAACAATGTCATGTCTCAGGAAAATAAGTTGACATTATGACAATTCATACATAGAATAAATATATAATTCTATGAAAACGTAGAAATACGATTTATTATTGAAATTTTGAAAAATCATATCTCCGAAAGTATTAGCTTGTTAGAGTTAAAAATGATATCATTGGATTCTTATGGTAAAACTGCTTATTGAAAAAAATTAATTTGGAATCTGTTATGTAAAAAAAATTTTTTTTTGTTACTCCGAAACCGTCTGTCCGATTTTGCCCAATAACGAAATTAGCCGAGATATTTATCTCCCAAACCTACTCTGAAAATTTCAACTGTCTAGCTCATTCTGTTCGAGCGTTATCGTGCCTACGGCCGGGCGGTCGGACCGGCCTGATAGAATGAATTTCGACCACGGATTCTTGATCAGTGAGTCGAACCAAATCGTTTAAGACCTTTTTCATCGAAAAATTCGAAAATTAGAGACATTTGGGCAAATTGATAAGCACTCAGTTCCGAGGAACTAGAGCGCCAAAAAACTAAATTAAAATTGAATAACGAACTTATCCGAGGTATTCATTCCTCAAATCTACTCTGAAAATTATATGATATCAATTGAAACATAGCCAACATTCCAGTTTTGTTTTCACTGAAGATATTTTGAACCCAATTTGATAAACTTACCAAATCATATATTTCCATCATCATATGGATTATCCAAGGGCATATAGGATAGGGGTAATTGTAATCTATATTTATAAAAGAAAGTCGTGTTAGTTACTTCACTTATAACTCAAGAACGGCTCTACCGATTTGGCTCAAAATTGGTGGGGAGGTAGCTTAGAACCAGGAGACGGACATAGGATACTTTTTTGTGTTATACAGGGTGTTTTAACGTCAATTAAAACTTGCTGCTATTCCTGCCATAATCGTACAATTTTAGTCATGTGTGTTTAAAAATAAACTTTCGAGGCATACACCATTGAAAATAAAGCATTACTATACAGGGTGTCCTTTTTCTCATGGCACCATTGTACGTGATTGAAGTGATTTGTGTCACAAACAAAGCATTAACTAAATAGGTACCTTGGATGGATTTTCATAATGTATTCGTCCGAAATCTCCATACAGGGTGTTCTTCTTTTAACGTCAATTGCAACTTGCTGTTTTCCATGCCACAATCGTACAATTTCATTCATTTGTGTTAAAAAATAAACTTTAGAGGGATACATCATTGAAAATAAATCATTACTGTACAGGGTGTTTTTTTTCTAATTGCACAATTGTACGTTATTTATTGCCTCTAAGGCGGAACAGAGTTCGCTGGGTCAGCTAGTATCCTATAATTGGTCATTTTGCATTCAATCATACTTTGTTTATTTATCACATTAATTGAGGTGTACTGTGTCTAATTGCCAATAACTAAAACAAGACACACGGTGAAATATTTATTGATTTTAACCATCAACAAAATATTCCTCGTGGCCGGGTTATACGCCTCATCGTGCAGTATTCCCCAAAGAGGAAAGTATCATTCAAGAGCAGACAGATACCCCAGGGTTTCATGGTTATTACCAATCATCAATGAGTTAGCCAAACCATGAATGAAAACTTTTTTTTTTTTTTTTTTTTTTTTTTTTTTTTTAAACAGGAGAAACCTTTTATAGGCGAACCTTGAACGGAACAGTGTGGGAGTCCATCTTCTCCTGAAGATGTTTACCTCACTAAAACTCCTGTCTCCATCAGGGCGTCGATGGGTGTTTTGAGTTAGTATTCAATACTTTTACTCATGTTGTCTCTATTTTTATTTCCTTCTTGAATGTGTTGTTGAAGTGTTACATCTTCACTTCGTTAGATGTCGGTTTCTTCATTGTCCTCCGACAGGTAATAGTGCCAATTTTGGCCGTTTGATCTTTGTGGGTTCTTCTGGGTCATAGTCCAAAGCTTCTCTAAGTGTTGGGTTCGTGTGGCGTTCTGTGTTTTCCAGGATCCTTTTATTCCTCTGCCGTATTTGATCTTCCATCGTGCTCACCTCAAGGTCTTGCCGGATGTTTCTATTCCTGATGAACCAGGGCGCATCAGTTATCTGTCTCAGGAGTTTGTTCTGGGCTGTTTCCAGTTTCTTCATGTGGCTTTTTGCTGTCTCTCCCCATGCAGTTGAACAGTACAACATGCGTGGTACAATTATTGACTTGTATAAGCGTAACTTGTTGCTTATACTGAGCTTATTGTTTCTAGCAATTAGTGGATAGAGTTCTATTTTTCTCACAGCAACTTTCTGCATAATATACTCGATGTGGTCTTTCCACGTGACTTTTCTATCAAATATTACACCCAGGTATTTGATTTTGGCTTTCCAGGGAATCGTTTCTCCGTCTATCTCTATTTCTTCTGTGGGTAATGTTCTTTTCTTGCTGAATACAATAGCCTGTGTCTTTCCTGCATTCACTTTAATTTTCCATTTCTCCATCCATTCCAGGATGATGTCAATTGCTGTCTGTGCATATCGGGTTCCTAGGTTCAAGTTTCTTGAGTGTGCCAGGATTGCGGTGTCATCTGCGTATGTGAACACTTTTGTGTCGTTGGGGAGTCCATTCGGTATATCTGCGGTGTATAAATTATACAACTTCGAAGATAGTACTCCTCCTTGTGGAACTCCTCCTGTTATGGGAGTTTTTCGGGATCTATTCCTTCCAATTTTCACTTGGAACGATCGGTTCTTCAGGTATTTATCAATTATCTTTATGATTGGTAGGCTTATATTGGCTTCTTTCATCTTGAATATCAATCCTTCATGCCACATCTTGTCGAATGCTTTCGAGACATCTAGGAATGCTGCCACGTTCACGTGTTTTCTGTTTATGTTGTGGATTATGTTTTCCGTCAGTCTTAGTGTCTGGAGTTCTGTTGAGTGTCCAGCTCTGAATCCATATTGTTCTGGTGGGATCACTTTCTTCTCTTCCAGTTCATCTTCTAATCGTCGTAGTATCAATTTCTCTACCAGTTTTCCTAGTGTGCATAGCAAGCTTATCGGTCGGTGGTTCTGCGGGTATAGTTGGTCCTCTCCTTGCTTCGGGATCATGATCACTGTGGCATTCTTCCAGGCTTCAGGGAAGTATAACAGTCTTAATATGCCGTTGCAGATGTTCACGATGAATTCCAGGTATTCCATCGGAAGGTGTCGTAGTTGAGTGTTGTTTATTCCATCTTCACCGGGTGCACTCTTCTTTTTAAGGTGTTTGATTTCTTCTTTCACCTCGTCGATTGTTGTAGGTCTTATTCGTTCATCTGTATCTGTTTGCAGTATTCGTGCTGCTGTTCTTTCCACTTCCTCTTCGAAATCGATGTCGTCGTCTGGGGTGCGATGCGGTGCAAATTGCAGCTCTAGCGTCTCAGCAAATGCGTTCGCTTTTTCTTCGTCGGCGTATACTATGCCATTTACCCCGTGTAAAGGCCGTGATCTGTTGCACCTTTTCTTCAGGATTCGATTTAATCGCCACATTGGTTTATAGTGGGCGTCTTGTTCTTCGCAGTCTTCGTTGATGCTTTCAAGTAGCACTTGCCATTTCTCGTTCCTGTACTTCTTTATTTCTTCTTTGACTAAGTTTGCTAGTCTGTTGGCCCCTCTCTTATCTTCGGGATAAAGTGTTCGTTGTGCTATTCTTCGTGCTCTATTTTTGTTCCTGATTAGAGCTTTCAATTCAGGGGGTAGTTTGTTGACGTCTTTGGCACACTTCTTGATTGTTTTCGTGGCTTTTCCTAGTGAATTTTGAATTTCCTTGGTCACTTTGTTTACTTCTAGTTCGATGTCGGTGGTAGTTCGTAGATCCGGTGGAACTCTCTCGGTATTCTTCAGTATTTCGGTGAATTTTCTCCAGTCGATTCTTCTTTCTTCCTGTTGTTGAGGTATTGAGTTCCAGTGATCCAGTGTAAGAATAACTGGATTATGATTGGAGCTCAGTACCGCCTCGGTGTCTATGGTGGTGGGTTGATTGACGTTATTCGTAATAAAAATGTCTAAGAGATCTGGTCTACCTGTTGACCCGTAGAACGTCGGTCTGTCCGGTCCGATTACCGAATAATTATTTGATTCCGCGTGAGCCGCTAATGTTCTGCCGCGCGTAGTAGTTACTCTGGAGTTCCAGATGCTGTGTTTAGCGTTCAAGTCACCGCCTAAAATTATTTCGTTGGGCGAAGGGAACATTTCGTCCAAGTCGGAAGTTAAAAGTGTTTTTCTAGGCGCGTTATATGCGGCTATGACAGTCATTGTTCTGTTGCCAGTCATATATATGTTAACCGCGGCGTTTTCTAAGTTTTCCGTATTGAAATTATTAATCCGCTGGTGCGCTATGGAGTTCTTAACGAGTACGGCTACTCCGCCTCCTTGATTTGTTCGATCACTCCGGTATATCGCGAAGTTCGGTAAAGCTAAATGAACTTGGGGGTCGAGCTTTGTTTCGCTCAGTAACGCCACGTCGATATTTTCTTCGGATAAATAATCCCCAAGCTCTAGAATTTTGTTCCTGATGGAATTCGCGTTCCACGCAAGTATCTTTAATGATCGCGGTTTTGATTTATCCAAGATGACTGGCTATCTTGGTCATCAGCACTGTCATTTGTGCCAACATCTCTGCGACTTGATTAGGACTTGTATTTGTTTTCATACTCTTTTCCGGCGTTGGTTTCGCAGATTGTTTTGCTGCTGAGAGGTAAGATTTACCTTCAACAACTCTGCTTTCCCGAATAATTCTTTTCGGTTGACTTTGGGTCGATGTTTTGGGGGTATTTCCCGGATAATATTTGCACCCACGATAATTAGCGGGGTGAGCAAGCTTGCAGTTGGCGCACACTGCTGGGGTATTTGTGGGTTTCGCGCATTCATTGGACCAGTGTCCTTCGCCGCATTTAACACATCGCGGGAGGATGTGGCAAGTCGATTGAGTATGGCCATAATTTTGGCAACGGTGACACTGAAGGTGTCTCTTCGTTGACCTCTGCGGCTCTACTCTGATTTTGAAGAATCCTAAATAATTCATTTTGAAGATGTCTTTGCTGTCGTCCGTTTTCGGCAGCTTGACCAGCATGAGCGGAAACACATGTTTGACACCTGCTTCCCGTTTATAGAGTTGGGTTACTTGGATTACTTTGAATCCCTGGTCGGTGAGTTGTTGGAATACGGATTCTTCCGTCTCGTGCGACGGGATTCCGCGAATGACTACCCTTAATACTTTCTCGTCATCACGAGTGTAAGTATAAAACTGTTGTCCGTGCCTTTCAAGGCCTTTCGTCAGTTTACGGTGATCGGCTTCTGTCTCTACGTGGATGTGCAGCGCGTTGCTGTTTTCCGTGGCGTATTTGATTTTAATATCGTCGTTCTTTGCTAAACTGGCAATGGCGGGGAATGACGCTTTGTTTAAAATTTTGATTGGTGGAATTCTCTTCACCGGGATCTTTTTGGGGGTAACAGTGGTCTGACTGACCGGAAGTGGAGGGAAGTTAATCAAATTTGAATTCCTAGAGTTCCTTCTCGAATAGGAAACTCTGGGATTGCTGTCGGTAGCAGGGGTATTGTCATTCACGATAACAGACTCTGTTGACATGAGCATGTCGTCATTATCGTCTTCATTTTGAAGAACATCAAATCTGTTTGATGTTCTTACCGGGGAATTTGAGTCTTGGCGTTGAACGCGGGGTCTTTTTCGATTTTCCGTTTTCTCAAACGCATTTTTATTGAGAGGGAAACCTAATTTTTCCGCTATTAGCACGAACAGCTTGGCTAGCGTTTCGCGGTCTCCCGCTATCGTTTCAATAAACGATTCCGCGGTAGAGCCGGCCATTTTCGAATTTTAGTTTCTCAGTAGATAGGGGGTTATATAATCAATATCATATTTTCAATAAAAAATAAAAAGAATATTAAAATATCACAGTCGTAAGACTCACCTGTAGTTTCCTGTGGAACCAACGATCCGAAGATCTGGACTCAACACATCACTACAAACATCACTAACTTGTCACCAGTACCCGTAACGGGTCGATCGAGTCGGCTAACCCGTCAGACGGGTTGAACTTAACAGCACTGCACACTGGTACGGGAGCGCATGCGCACTGATCGGACGAGCACTGAACTGACGTCTGCACTGGACGAAGCCACGACGGAGAGATGAATGAAAACTGACGGCCTTCTAGGAAACTTATTTCCATCGGTCGAGGGGAAAGAACCCCACCAGCGCCACCTATGGAGAATCCTTACGAACTCCAACCCTCTGCGATGAAGAGGGTCATACTTTGCTTGTTAGAACAGAAATACATTTGACATGTCTGTTATAGGTACACTACAAAAGTAACTACACTCTTGTCCACTACAGTTTTTATCTTCTGACAGATGTTTCGGAAACGAAGTTTCCATCTTCAAAGACTTTACTGTAACAGTAACAGTAACGCTTCGTCTATGAAGATGAAAACTTTGTTTTCGAAACATATGTCAGACGACAAAAACTGTAGTGGACAAGAGTGTACTTATTTTTGTAGTGTTCATAATAAGTCCACATTGAACTCAAAATATAATATAGTTATAGGTTGATATAGGTAGATAATATTACATGTATGAACAGTGAACACAGATAGATAGAATTGATATTCTGTGAAAACATAGAAGTACGATGTATTATTGAAATTTTGAAAAATCATATCGCAGAAAGTATTAGTTTATTAGATTTGAAAATGATATCAATGGATTCTTAAAAAAAATATTTAATTCAAAATATGTAATGTGAACAAAAATTTTTGTTTTTGTTACTCCGAAACCATCCTGCCGATTTTGCCCAATAACGAACTTAACCGTGATATTTATCTCCCAAACCTACTCTGAAAATTTCAACTGTCTAAAGAAATTTCCAAAGAATTGAAATATTCCTTTATTTCTCAAAGGAAACTCAGAAAAAAAGTGGACAGGAGCTTTGGGGCACTTGTTCAAACTTTGACAAATCATGTCTTCGAAAGTATTGGTTTCTCAGAGTTGGAAATTATATCAAAAGATTCTTATGATAGATCTGCATCATAAAACAGATTAAATTCAAAAAGTGTCATTGAAAAAAATACAACAGTGCCAAAAATTATTAATCCGAAACTACTAGACCGATTTTACCCAGAATCGGTCTGGTAGTTTCGGATTAATATTTTTTGTCACTCTTGTATTTACGAATTACGAACTTATCCGAGATATTAATTCCACAAATCCACTCTGAAAATTATATTATATTAATGGACACTTAGCCAATATTCCAGTTTGATTACAAAGTATATATTTCCATCATCATATGGATTATCAAGGCCATTATATTATAACCCAAAAATTATAATATCCTATCATCCTCATAATTCTACGATAGGTGAGGTTATTTCATTGGTCATTTTGCATTCAATCAAACTTTGTTTTCTAGAACAGGAGGGGTATATTTGAGTAACCAACCAGAAATAAATTTAACATGTCTCTTATGGTAGATTAGATGATATATATGAACACAGAGATCATATAATAATTCATAGATAGAATAATTACAGCATTCTGTGAAAATATAGAAGAAGATACGATTTATTATTGAAATTTTGAGATATTATATCTCCGAAAGTATCAGCTTATTAGCGTTGAAAATTATATCATTGGATTCTTGTGATGAAACTGCCTCTCAAAAAAATTGAATTTGAAATTTGTAATATAAAAAAAAAAAATGTTTTTGTTACTCTAAAACCTAATAAATATTAAATTTAACTGAGATATTTATCTCCCAAACCTACTCTGAAAATTTCAACTGTCCAGCTCATTCCGTTCGAGAGTTATCGTGTTAACGGCCGGCCGGATCGGCCAGTCCAAAGGAATCGATTTAGATCACGGTTTCTTGATCAATGAGTCGAACCAAAACGTTTAAGACCATTTTAGCCAAAAATTCTAAAATTACATATACAGGGTGTCCGGGGAATAACTGTACATACTCTTACCAGATATAGAGTTGGACAAGCTGATTACTGATTGACTATAAAAAATTGATTTCTGGATTTCCCTAGAAAGCTACAGGGTGATTTTCCAACTTCATGGAAATTCTTAGACCATCATAAAATCTAAACTTATTGACGGATATTATTGAAATTTGGGAGGTTATTGGCACATGCTAAGGTCGAGTCAGAAAGATATCAATTATTCCATTATTCCAGGGCCGGACTAATTAATCTTCATTTAAAGTGTTCAGGGTAAAAAAAACACTCTGTATTTCGAATCACAAATAATTGATTCACTTTTTAGAAAAAAGTTAAATTATGCTTCAATGTGTGGTATCTCTTGAAGTTGTCACATCAACATTTATTTTTTTATGAATTTTTGAATTTGGTTAAAGTTCGAAAATTTTAATTTATTTACCTGAACAGGACTTAGTCATCTTGTGGAGGTCGAAAATAAATAATAAATTTTCTTAAAAAAGTCACCGAAGGTGAGGAAGACTATAATAATTTGTTGATATACTGGGAGGCCACCCCAGACGTGGATCTCATTGCGATGGAGTTAATGAAGGTATATTTCGAAAAAAAAATTGGTGAATTGTATAGGGTATACATAAGCATATTTCAAAATTATTCGTATTTATACCGGGTGTTCGACAACAAAGATATAGACCATATAGTGACACTTCTTCAAATGTAAAAACCTCTAACTGAATCAGTAAATCGAGGAGTATGGAGTAGTGATTTTTGAATTTGTTAGTATGTTTCTTTAAAGTTCACTTATTCAATATTAAATATTATAAAGTACTCTAAGAAAAAGAAGATATGATTATCAGATAGGGAGAATGTTACAAAATATCTTACTAGATTCCAAGATTCGAGCTCAAAAATGCACAGAAATAAAATTTTCTGCAAAATAAAACATGATTCGCAAGGCTGTATCCAATTTGAACATTCGGCAAGAGAAATGTATACAAGCTAATGGATTTCATTTCGAACCACTTCTGAAATAACGCTGACTCAGCAATTCATTGGTTCCTATTTTCATTTTTATTAGGTACTCTTTACTGTAGGTATTTTAAATTAGTTTCTTTCATTTGTTATTGTTTCGTTATGGAATGTCCTTATTAAAGCTCTGAACTTTTTTGAAAATTTCTACTATTTTCTACTAATTTTCTACTAATACTTTCGCATTTTAAATTCAAACATGAGATTTTCAGTTCTCTTCATGGTGAAAAATTCAATTTTTCGAACTTTATCCAAATTCAAAAATTCATAACAAAATAATTGTTGATGTGACAACTTTAAGCGATACCACAAATTGAAGCATAATTTAGCTTCTTTCTAAAAAGCGAATCAATTATTTGTAATTCGAAATACAAAGTGTTTTTTTTACCCTGAACACTTTAAATGAAGATTAATTAGTCCGGACCTGGAATAATGAAATAATTGATATCTTTCTGACTCGACCTTAGCATGTGGCAATAACCTCCCAAGTTTCAATAATATCCGTCAATAAGTTTAGATTTTATGATGGTCTAAGTATTTCCATGAAGTTGATGTTTTCGGGTGGTTCGCCTTAATCTAGCATGCCGAAGGGGTACAAGTAAAACACTTACTCTCGGAGATGATAGGTTTAATCACACATTGTCTGAGTACTGTAGACTCTAGACTAGACTAGACTAGACTGACTGGAATGACTGGAATGACTGACCGCTCCCATTTGGAGACGGTGTTTATATTTACCATTCAAGGTAGCGTTTATAAACTTCTTGATCAACAATCGAAAGATACATGTGATTTATATAAACAATTATACAAACAATCCTTGTGGATTGATTAACTCAATGGCATGAGTAATATGATATGCTATAGGGCCAATTGGGCCACTACACCTCTCCCCTTAAAAAAAAATTTTTTTTTTGGTTATTTAAAAAGTAAAAAAAAAAATTCATCTTCCTTAACACCATCAGTTCTTAATCCTATATATACATGTTTTCCTAAGCTATATTTACAAAATTCTGATTCTATTATCTTAAAAGTATCTGAATTTATATAATCCTAATAGTTCTTTAAACCAAATTAAATATGTAGAGTGTTGACGAGTTCACAGTGTTATTATATGAATGATATGGAAATTGTTCAGAATAATATGCCTAATTTTCTCATCTTCGTCTCGTTGCACGTCTCTTATAATATTTAGCTTATAACTTTCCAATCAATTTATTTTTATATTTCAGCAACATTTCAAAAATTGAGTACTTATTTATAGCGCTTCTAATTATATATAATTCCTCAATATTCTTATTTATACAAAATTTTTCCAGATTCCTCAACGATGTACCTAAGTCATACGCTGATCGGAAATTCTGGTTTAAATAGATAATTTCTTTATTGACTTCATCAATATTATCTTTATTGCACTTTATATTATAATTCAAATTATTTGGTTGCTTTTTATCAATTTTGGAAAGTTAGTCATCTTATATTGGCATTAACGTAACTTTATAGCTATGATTGGACGCTTTAACACTTCGACTAGAAAAGGGTGATCAATTCTTTCGGAATCTACACTTGAGTCTAATACTTTTTTCCTGAAAGTGCGTATGCAGTATCATTCTTCTTCTTTTACATAATACAAGTAAAAAATCATACTCTTTTTAAAATTAGTCTGAATTTCGTTAATTGCTTACTGAAATTCGTATCAAAATCACACATTCATCTAATTTTTCAGTACAACAATATTGAATAACTTGGCATCTCGATCTAGGAGGTATTGCGATTAAGAGGAACAACACGTGATAGTTTACAATACAAACTGGCTCGATAAATAATTATCCGACGCTACTAAACTAATTCGCGGTTGTTGATAAACTTTTTTCTGTCGTATCATCATCAAATTTTCGACGCGACGTGAGTATGTATACGGTACAAGTACCTAATTGTTATTGTTTATGAGCCATCGGTAAAACGATATTGACCTTCCATCTGGTGCCGTTCGATGACCCTTTTTTTGATATTTCCTACTTGAACTTGACCTCGTATAATATCCTTTCAAATGAGACATTTTTTCATAATTCCCATAATTTTACTTGAAATTCACAAACTGATATATTTATTTCCCTGAAACCAAGTGAAATTTGCTCAATTAATTTATAAATTTTCCATATCTTTCACGAACTCGTCAATCTCGTTATTTATAAGATTATTGCTATATCATAATTTTGGTTAATTCAACATGCTTAGTTCCCACATTGATATTTGAATTATCCTATAGAAAATCATTATATAAAAAAAATCAATAGAACAACAATTTCCACTAACCAAGTCTTGATAATTTTTTAAAATTTGATTAAATTCTACACTTTCCATAGTTTTAAAATTTATCTTACACTGCAGTTTTTCCTTTTTCTTCTATCCTCCATTTGTGTTCCTTATCCACTGGTTGGGTGTCTGCAGATGTTTGCCCCTGTGATGGTCCGGGTCTGGCCATCATTTTTTGCATTGCTATGGAGTCGTAGCATCTTGGCGTGGAACTCGATAATTCAAATTGTATTGTTGGCTGACTTCAGCCATGTGATGGTGATGCACTTCTTATCTCGTTGATGAAGAACCCATGTATCGGCATACAACTGGCAGGATCGCCATGTGATGTTTTCGGGTGGTTCGCCTTAATCTAGCATGCCGAAGGGGTACAAGTAAAACACTTACTCTCGGAGATGATAGGTTTAATCACACATTGTCTGAGTACTGTAGACTCTAGACTAGACTAGACTAGACTGACTGGAATGACTGGAATGACTGACCGCTCCCATTTGGAGACGGTGTTTATATTTACCATTCAAGGTAGCGTTTATAAACTTCTTGATCAACAATCGAAAGATACATGTGATTTATATAAACAATTATACAAACAATCCTTGTGGATTGATTAACTCAATGGCATGAGTAATATGATATGCTATAGGGCCAATTGGGCCACTACAACCCTGTAGCTTTCTAGGGAAATCCAGAAATTAATTTTTTATAGTCAATCAGTAATCAGCTAGTGCAACTCTATATCTGGTAAGAGTATGTATAGTTATTCCCCGGACACCCTGTATATTTGGGCAAATTGATAAAAGCACTCTGTTCCGAGGAACAAGAGCGCCAATAAAAGATGAATGCACTTCCCAAAGTATACTCTAATGATTATCATTTAACAATTTGCAATCATCCACTTATGGCTCCTATAATATTTCAGAAGTGTTGGAGGATGAACAGTCAATGGAATTCTCCAGGAAATTGTGGTGGAACGTTATCAATGAGAATAATACTCTGGCCTGTTTCACAGAACTCGAGAATGGTGAACATCAAATGGTAGGAGTGAATTTCTGTTACCTTGGTTCTACAATCGAAAAAGTCCCATTGGATGTAAGTACTCGATGATCAATTGGAACTAACCTAACCTAACCAGAATTCGGAATATTTCAAACAGTATCATTTTAGAAAAATAAAGAAGCTAAGGCCATGAATCTGGTTCTTGATACCCTGGAGTACATCGACAAGTTACAGGATGTTTCAAAAGAATTAGGAACAACAGAGTATCTGGGAGCTTTAGGATTGGTTGTCATTCCAGAATACCGAGGTTGTAATATAGGACTACATCTTTTGGAGGCAAGGTCAGTAGTCGCCCAGGCTAATCAGATGGTTCGCTTTGCCTATTCTAGTTTATTTTACCATGCAATTTCCTACCAGAATATAGTAGTACAAAAAAGTGGGAAAGCCCTGTGGACAGGAGCTTTTGGCGCTCTTGTTCAAACTTTGACAAATCATATCTCCAAAAGTATTGGTTTCTCAGAGTTAGGAATGATATCAATGGATTCTTGTGATAGAACTTAATCATAAAAGAAATTGAATTCAAACATCATAAAATAATTTAAATTCAAAAAGAGAGTCAAAAATTATTACTAAGACAATTCTACCCAATAAGGAACTTATCCGAGATATTCATTCCTCAAATCTACTAACTTAGCCAATATTCAAGTTTTGTTTCTGCTGGAGATATTCTGAACCCAATTTGTTTAACTTTACAAAGTATAAATATTTCCATCATCATCATATAGATTATACAAGAGCTATCAACGGTTATTCCGTTGGTCATTCTGCATTCAATCATACCTTGTCTCTTATCCACAGAACACTAATAGCTCTTATCTGTAGATGAGATGACAATGATGAAATGTATGAACAATATGAACATAGATAACATTCATAGATATGGACGTAAGGCTTGTTTCACATGCATACGGTTCCATTCGGTTCGGTTCATTTTCGGTTGAAACCGAAAACGAATGAAGCCCTTTCACACGGTTATACGATATACGGTTCATTTTAGGTTTTATGTTATATTCCGAAACCCAAGCTCAATCACAATTTCAATTTTTTCACGACGTCAGATTCATCAAAGACATTCAAAATTTGAACACAAACATCTTTGCTTCCTGCGTCTTTAATTTATCTTTATATTTTTCGGAAGTTTTGGCTCACAGCACTGGTTTTAGATTTACAGTATACAGTCGATTCACATTCATCATTTTCTCATGAATACTGAGATAGCAACAATATCCCGAACATATGTATTTATGTTTATATTTCTATATTTGAACAATTTGTGAAAGATATCTGCTCGATTTGAGGTTAAAACCCCAGAATGAGACAGAAAACATATGTAAATGTTTATTACTTTATGGTTAAAACCGAAACTATTCCGTATTTTTGTGAACGCTCCGGTTGATCTGTATTCCCTACACACGAATCCAAACCTGATTGAAACCTATTAGTGTCGAGGGAGTATTCGGTGCTGTACGGTTTCTATTCGGTACCGAATCTGAACCGAAGCACCGTTTCACACTTGTCGCCAGTTACCGAATGGAAACCGAAAACGAACCGAACCGAATGGAACCGCATGCATGTGAAACAAGCCTTAATGTCCGATACAGCATTCTGTAAAATCATTACGATTTAATATCGTAATTTTGAAAAATCATATTTCCAATAGTATTGATTGTTTACAGTTGAAAATGATATATGTGGATTATTATGATCACATGTATCAATTTTTGATTTTTGGTGCTTTTGTTCCTCGGAACAGAGTGTTTATCAATTTGCACAAATGTCTGTAATTTTCGAATTTTTCGATGAAAATGGTCTTAAACGATTTGGTTCGACTCACTGATCAAGAATCCGAGATCGAAATCGACTGTGTCCGGCCGGCCGTAGGCACGATAACTCTCGAACGAAAGGAGTTAGCGGATTGAAATTTTCAAGGTGGGTTTGGAGCGTAAATATCTCGGACGAGCTCGTTAATGGGAGAAATCCATCAAGCGGTTTCGGAGTTATGACTGATTTTAGTAAAAATATTTTTTATGAATATTTCCGAAACCGATCACTCGATCTATCTACAATTTAGCATCAAATTGTAGAATCATGACCTTTATACGCATGTGAAGTTTTGTATTGACCAGATTACCGCAAAGTGTAAAAAAAATTTTGAAAATTTAAAAAAAGTTTTTCTACAATAACTCTCGAACGGAATGAGCTAGGTAGTTGAAATTTTCAGAGTAGGTTGGGGAGATGAATATCTCGGTTAAGTTCGTTATTGGGCAAAATTGGCCAGATTTAATTCGATTTCTTCCATGGTGCAGTTCTCATTCTCAGATTGCTCATTTAATCTTGATAAATAAACTATTATTTGAAATGAATTTCCTTTATGATGCAGTTATTTCATAAGAATACATTGATATAATTCCCAACTCTGAGATACCAATACTTTCGGAGATATAATTTGTCTGTTTGAACTAGAGCGCCAGAAAGCTCCTGCCAACAGGGCTTGAACCCATTTTTGCGCGTATGTTCTGGGGAACATCGCGTTATAGTTTTGCCCAAATGTCTGTAACTTTCGAATTTTTTGAAAAAAATGGTCTCAAACGATTAAGTTCGACTCCCCAATGAAGAATTCGAGGTCAAATTTGATTCTGTCCGGCCGGCCGTTGCCACGATAACTTGAGAACGAAAAGAGCTAGCGACTTGAAATTTTCAGGGTAGGTGGCGCATCCCAATACGACGGACAAGTTCGATAATGGGCATAATCGGCCCAGTGGTTTCCGAGTAATAATTTTGTTTTCAACCAATATGAATCCGATCAAATTGAAACTTGGTGGGTAGTTGTAGAATATGACCCTAAGCACGTTTGTGAAATTTTGTGCGAATCGTATGGCTAGAAAATTTTAAAAAAATTATTAAAAAATATTTTTGTTGTCACGATAACTTGCGAACGGAATGAGATAGCGGCTTGAAATTTTCAGGTTAGGATGTGCACCAGAACGCGACATTTCAGTTTGTTTATGAGCATAATCGACCAAACGGTTATAGAGTTATAGCAATCTGAAATTTTCTGAAATTTGGTGGTTTTTTGTTCCTCATTAACTCGAAAAATACTGAACCGATGGAATTCAAACATTGTTATTAGTTGTAGAATGGCAACGCGAAAATGTTTGGAAAATTTGGTGAGGATAGCACTTGTAGAAAATTTTTAATAAATCATTAAAAATAAAAAAAAAAAATTCTATATATCAGTAACTATTCGTTTGAAATTCATGAAATTTTGCAAGAGCCTTCATAACCTAACTCTACTGCCAAGTTTCAAGTTTTAATATGATCGGTTAAATATTGTTGGAGATTCGAGCATTCTTGTGCGAGTTCAGTAGTACCGATTTGGTGTAGCGTAAGGCTCCGAAGAAACGATCGCTCGACCCGGACTTTTGCCGTCGAGTCGAAGAAGACGAATCGATTTGTGTTTTTCCCAAATTTCGTTCTTCTAGGTTGAGCCTAAATATACTAATTCGATACAAGTTTCGGAGGTTTTGAGTCCGACGATTTTCCATTCAAAAAGTCAATCCGAGAAACGTCAGAATTAATTCGAGAGACGGGGTCGGAAATTTTCGAAAGCGAAACTGACGATTTAGGCCTTTTTGGGGCGTGAAACTTGAAGAAAATGATAGATAGCTTTTGCGCGTATGTTCTATTTTCCATTCTTCTGTATTGGACACCCTTAATCGAATTTACCATGGTAAATTATGTTGTCCATTCTCCTGTATTGGACACTTATTTTATATTTAAAACTGTAATTAGATCTTTGAAATACCATTGAATGAAGAAATTCTTGTAAGTTAACAAAATATCTTTATTTGAACAATAAAAATGCATCATTTTATTAAAATGATAGTTAGACTATCCAATTGCTTCTTTTCTTTATAATAGTTTAGCTGTAAGTCAGTATAGCTTAGAACTTTTAAAGTAACGTCCTACAATATGAATTTAAATGATATTATAAATAAAAAATTGGTTCAAGCACTGACGTGAAGTCAGGAGCTTTTGCGCGTATGTTCTATTGTCCATACTCCTGTAATGAACACTATTCTTAATCGAATTTACCATGATGAATTCTATTGTCTATTCTCCTGTATTGGACACTCCTACAATATTAATTTAAATGATATTATAAATAAAAAATTGGTTCAAGCACTGACGTGAAGTCAGGAGCTTTTGCGCGTATGTTCTATTGTCCATACTCCTGTAATGAACACTATTCTTAATCGAATTTACCATGATGAATTCTATTGTCTATTCTCCTGTATTGGACACTCTCTTCTTAATCGAATTCACCATGATGAATTCTATTGTCCATTCTCCTGTATTGGACAATAGAATTCATCATGGCAAATTCGATTAAGAAGAGTCTCCAATACAGGAGAATGGACAATAGAATTCATCATAGTGAATTCGATTGAGAAGAGTGTCCAATACAGGAGAATAGACAATAGAATTCATCATGGTAAATTCGATTAAGAATAGTGTTCATTACAGGAGTATGGACAATAGAACATACGCGCAAAAGCTCCTGACTTCACGTCAGTGCTTTTTATTCGAAGAATAGTTTTCAATGATAACCTTGAAATTGTCATTCCATTTGTCTTTTCATTTATGGACGCATTTAAAATTTTTCAGGAAATTGCTTTGCGAGAAACTTGGACTTAAAGCATCAGTTACACTTTTCACGTCGCCAGCTTCTCAGAGATTGGCAGAAAAGGCAGGATTCAAGGATCTAGTATCAATAACGTACGATGATTTGGAAAAGATGAGACCTGCCTCGAAATTTCCAAATATAAATGAATATTCTAAATGTATTAGATACATGTACAAATTGTATAAATAAGTACCTACAAATTAATAGGTAATAATAAATTAATTTGTGGGAAATCTTTTAGTGGTATTTTACTCTTCCACATTTCAAACAAGAAATCAAATTTTGACGACGAATATAGGAAAAAATAAATTTCTATGATACTTTGAGTAGAAATCTTCCTGATATTTGCTTTGAAGCTTTACGTTCGTCATATTGACGAATATATTTTCTCTGTATTCATCAATACTTTATTTAAATATTTCATTCACTATGGTAGTTAAAAACTGATTGTTACTAAGTGAAATAATCGAGTAAACTTCATGAAGAAGACAAAATTTGGTTATGATATTGATATATATTAAAATTAGTTCATTTTCATTCGAAAAATTCGAAGTGGTTTCCTACAATAAATTCGCATAATTAATTGTCAATAAACAAATGGAAGGATTGTTTTGAATTGAAATGAAAAATAATAATGACGAATAATATCAATGTCAACACAACAGCGATGATATCATTCCAGTAGTCTATAGATAAATAGATACTCGTGTCGAAACTATCCTCAATTGAGAAGGAGAAAACATTATTTAAACATTATGGTTGACTTAAACGCTAAAGCCAGCGACCTAAGTACGGATAATATCCCTAATTTAGGATACCTTAGTAACGTTTACCAAATGGCGCCCAACGTGGGGCGCCAATTATGCAACGCTGGTACTAGCTGGGATGTCAACGATACACAGATGCTTCCTGCCACATAGGGTGATAATTGATACAACTGGTTTTTAAAGGTTTAATAATACAAAAAATCCTTTGATCACATAGAAAACACTTAGATTTTACAGAGTGAATTTAACGTATTCTTCCTGATGGATTATCAGGATCCTTCTAGGTTATGAATATGGGTTCTTCCAACTGGAACTCACGATCTCTTCAGACATGGTGTAGGTAATGCAGGGGTCAGTCCCAGTATAACATCATTTCTTGTTGCTTAGAATTCATGGCATATGCAATTTTTCGTGCTGTGCGGGTGACTTATCCAAACATTTACAAGTACCTACATGAAAGTAATTCGCGAAATGATTTTGATAATTTCTAATTCGCTATGAATTTATTGATTTTATTACGAGCAGATAAGGATTTCCCCACGTGCGTAAGAACTTAAAATTTAATTGATAATCTTATCTATTTGATTTTAACGAAAAAGCAAGTATTATGTTTGGTATATTCGTATGAGATAGATGTGTCAAAAGTGAACCTTGAAACAATAATTGAAATACAATGGAAAAACAAACCATCTTTTCTAGATTCGAGAAGGAAATTAATGGGAAAATCAGAAAATTTTGGGTTCAACAGTTGCCAGAAGACCAAAAACAGAAGTCAATAGAATATTTTTGTGAATATTTCCTCAGAGATGAGCCGATGAGTAAAACCTTGAGTAAGTTCACCTTCTCGAATATTTTTGCAGTTTGAAAAGCAATTTTCACATAAGTTTGTGATGCAGTTTTAAGATTTATGTTGGAATGTGTTGTTCATTTCAAATATAAGTTATTTGATGATTAGATAGTTCCTTTATGGGTTTTCTCTCCCAAACTCTGAAGAATAGGTATAAAATAAAAAAAGTGGGAAAGCCCTGTGGACATGAGTTATGGCGCTCTTGTTCAAACTTTGACAATTCATCTCCGAAATTATTGGTTTCTCAGAGTTGGGAATGATATCAATGGATTCTTTGAATAGAACTGCATTATAAAAAAAAACTAAATTAAAATTGAATAACGAACTTATCCGAGATATTCATTTCTCAAATCTTCTCTGAATATTATATTATATCAATTGAAACTTAGCCAACATTCCAGTTTTGTTTTCACTGAAGATATTTTCATGATCATATGGATTATCCAAGGGCATATAGGGTAGTGGTAATTATAATATCCTATAATTGGTCATTTTGCATTCAATCATACTTTGTTTGTTAGAACAGAAATACATTTGACATGTCTGATATAGGTAGATAAGATTACATGTATGAACCGTAAACACACATAGATATAATTCATATTCTGTGAAAACATGAAGTACGATGAATTATTAAAATTTTGAAAAATCATATCTCAGAAAGTATTAGCTTATTAGTTTTGAAAATTATATCAATGGATTCATATAATGAAAATGCACCTTAAAAAAAATTGAATTCAAAATATGGGATGTGAAAAAAAAAATTTGTTTTCGTTACTCCGAAGCTATACCGTCGATTTTGCCCAATAACGAACATAACCGTGATATTTATCTCCCAAACCTTCTCTGAAAATTTCAACTGTCTAAAGAAATTTCAAAAGAATTGGAATATTCCTTTATTTCTCAGAGAAAACTCAGAAAAAAAAGTGGACAGGGGCTTTGGGGCTCTTGTTCTAATTTTGACAAATCATATCTCCGAAAGTATTGGTTTCACAGAGTTGGAAATTATATCAAAAGATTCTTATGATAGAACTGCATCATAAAAAAATTAAATTCAAATAGTCATTGGTAAAAAAACAAGAGTGCCAATAATTATTAATCCGAAACTACCAGACCGATTTTACCCAAATACGAACTTATCCGAGATATTAATTCCTCAAATCTACTCTGAAAATTATATTATATTAGTTGACACTTAGCCAATATTCCAGTTTGATTAACAAAGAATATATTTCTATCATCATATGGATTATCAGGGGCATTATATTATAACCCAAAAATTATAATATCCTATAATCCTCAATATTCTACGATAGCTGAGGTTATTTCATGGGTCATTTTGCATTCAATCAGACTATGTTTTCTAGAACAGGAGGGATATATTTTATACCATGAGTAACCAACCAGAAATAAATTTGACATGTCTCTTATGGTAGATAAGATAACATGTATGAACACAGATCTTATAATAATTCATAGATGGAATAACTACAGCATTCTGTGACAACATAGAAGTAAATACGATTTATTATTGAAATTTTGAAAAATTATATCTCCGAAAGTATTAGCTTGTTAGCGTTGAAAATTATATCATTGGATTCTTATGATGAAACTGTATCTTGAAAAAATTGAAATTTGTAATGTAAAAAAAAAAATTGTTTTTGTTACTCCGAAACCATCAGGCCGATTTTGCCTAGTAAATATTCGTTAAATTTAACTGAGATATTCATCTCCCAAACCTACTCCGAAAATTTCAACTGTCTAGCTCATTCCGTTTGAGAGTTATCGTGTTAACGGTCGGCCGGATCGGCCAGCCGAAAGGAATCAATTTTGATCACGGATTCTTGATCAGTGACTCGAACCAAAACGTTAAAAGCACTCTGTTCCGAGGAACAAGAGCGCCAATAAAAGATGAATGCAACTCCCAAAGTATACTCTAATGATTATCATTTAACAATTTGCAATCATCCACTTATGGCTCCTATAATATTTCAGAAGTGTTGGAGGATGAACTGTCAATGGAATTCTCCAAGAAATTGTGGTGGAACGTTATGAATGAGAATAATACTCTGGCCTGTTTCACAGAACTCGAGAATGGTGAGAATCAAATGGTAGGAGTGAATTTCTGTTACCGTGGTTCTACAATCGAAAAAGTCCCAATGGATGTAAGTACTCGTATGACCAATTGGAACTAACCTAACCTAACCAGAATTCGGAATATTTCAAACAGTATCATTTTAGAAAAATAATGGAGCTGAGGCCATGAATCTCGTTCTTGATACCCTCGAGTACATCGACAAGTTACGGGATGTTTCAAAAGAATTAGGAACAACAGAGTATCTGGGAGCTTTAGGATTGGTTGTCATTCCAGAATACCGAGGGTGTAATATAGGACTACATCTTTTGGAGGCAAGGTCAGTAGTGGCCCAGGCTAATCAGATGGTTCGCTTTGCCTATGACAAGATTCTAGTTTATTTAATAATAATAATAATAATAAAGGTCTTTATTTCCATAGAAATCGCAAGGGGAAGTTCACCCAGAGGTGTTCTACCACTTATCCCTTGTTACAAATTATAAATTGGGCATGAGCCATAAAAAAAATAAACAAAAATAATAGAACATTGGTGAGCATACTAAATAAAATACATATACATTCTATCATCGGAGACTGATTTTTGGAGGAAAAAAAACAGAAACAGTCCAAAACAATTAGAGGCAGCTAAGAAGATGTTTTTTTATTTCCGTCCTGAAACGATTTTGAGTGAGCTGTTTCAGGTGTTCAGGTATATTGTTGTAGAGTCTATAAATATTGTATCTGAAACTTCTCTGGAAAGTAGATGTTCTGTGATGAGGACACGATAGCAAATTCCTATGTCTTATGTTGACACTATGAACATCAGCTCTATACCTTAACTTTCCAAAGAGATAAGTTGGACATCTCTCGACTATTATTTTATGATAGGAACAGATAGCATAATATTCAAAACGAAACTTCATTGGAAGCCAACCCAACTCCCTCAGTCTGTGAGACACATGATCAAACTTTCGGATCCCAAAGATAAACCTCACGCAACTGTTCTGTACACGTTGAATTCTGCTGAGCGATTCCCGATCCAAGCAAAAAGCATAGACAGTAGAGCAGTAATTAAATTTTGATAGGACCAAAGACTCACAAAGCAGTCTCTTCGTTTCGACTGGCAAGTAGGATCTATGAGGGAACATCATTCTAAGAGCCCCATAAGCAACACAAATCAATCCCTGGATATGTTCCCGGAACCTCAGTGAATCGTCAAGGACTAAGCCCAAATCCCGCGCACTTTCCACAAAATTAATAACACTATGACCATGAAATTTCCTACCAGAATATAGTAGTACATAAAAGTGGGAAAGCCCTGTGGACAGGAGCTTTGGCGCTCTTGTTCAAACCTTAACAAATCATATATCTCCGAAAGTATAGGTTTCTCAGAGTTGGGAATGATATCAATGGATTCTTGTGATAGAACTTCATCATAAAAGAAATTGAATTCAAACATCATAAAATAATTTTAATTCAAAAAGACAGTCAAAAATTATTACTAAGAGAGCAATTCTACCCAATAAACGAACTTATCCGAGATATTCATTCCTCAAATCTACTAACTTAGCCAATATTCCAGTTTTGTTTTTGCTGGAGATATTCTGAACCCAATTTGTTTAACTTTCCGAAGTATATATTTCCATCATCATCATATGGATTATACAAGAGCTATCAACGATAGCTGAGGTTATTCCGTTGGTCATTCTGCATTCAATCATACTTTGTCTCACAGAACACTAAAGGCTCATATCTGAGATGACAATGATGAAATGTATGAACACAGATGACATTCATAGATATGGACATTAATGTCCAATGCAGCATTCTGAGAAATCATAGATCATTACGATTTAATATCGAAATTTTGAAAAATCATATCTCCGATAGTATTAATTTTTAGAGTTGAAAATGATATCTATGGATTCTTATGATGAAACTGCATCTTAAAAAAATTGAATCCGAAAGTTGTAATGTTAAAAAAAATGTGTTCTTCCGTTACTCCGAAACCATCAGACCGATTTTTCCCAATGACGAACTTAACCGAGATATTTATCTCCCAATCCAACTCTGAGAATTTCAACTGTCTAGCTCATTCCGTTCGAGAGTTATCGTGTCTACGGCCGGACTGGCCGAGCAGAATCGATTTTGACCACGGATTCTTGATCAGTGAGTCGAACCAAATCGCTTAAGATCATTTTCATCCAAAAATTCGAAAATTACAGACATTTGGGCAAATTGATAAGCAGTTTGTTCCTAGGAATATGGGTGCCAGAAATAAAGGCAAGCACTCGGGATATAACTACTGAATATTTCCCTCATGTCAAAAAGTTCTTATAACTAATTATAAAAAATTTCTTAAAAAGCACTGAGAAGTAAGCAACTTTTGCTTGCATATTCCATTGTCTATTCAGCCACATCGAATTCGATCAAGCTGGAATTCGGTACTCGATTGTGAAATGGTGGCTTGAAGGTGTGCGGAATTTCAGCTGATTATGATGCATATTTAAACGACCAGATAGAAGGAGAATATGAGGTTTCTTCATCTGGGTAAAAACGGGGAAAATATCAACATTGATTCGGGTTTCGACCTTAAAACCACCCTGATAGGTTACAACAATACTGTCATTTGTCGTTTTTCTATAGAGTATAGGAATAAATCCGAAATTTTAGATGTAAGCAAAAATTTTGACACTTCTAGGATGTTCAATCTTAGGCATTCGAATTTTTCCCACTCATCTGCGCTTAATTACCCTTTCTACACAAAAGTTCTCAGCATAGATGGATAGTTTCCGCAGTGGTCTCGTTTCAATAGCGCCTAGGGAAAATGAATACCATCATTATTCAATGACTTCAGAACCTATAAATTTCTTAACACCTCAGTTGCTAAATGGGCTTGAGTACTTGTTCAAGTCTTTACAGGAAGTGAGCCATAAATCACTCTAGAATGGTCGAGCTTTAGCAGGAAATTCCATCCTCAGACAAAGCAAAGTTATCCTTCAGTGAAGTATTATTTCTTAGACCCCCACGACAACAAAAAACAATTTGAAAAATAATATTAGTTCCTATTATAAATGAAGTTTTACTTGAGATTTGAATCGAAATTCGGCATGTTTTTGTGAATACCTTGTATATTATTTTCGAATAAATCACAGTGAAAAACGTACAGCATGGCCTCAATAATAATTCCTGAAAATGGTTTTTCGGTTGTACATAGATCCCCTGAATTATTAACTGCTGATAAACGATATTACTGAGAATTTGAAAGGTTCATAAACAACTTTATTGATTACAAAAAAAATAAAGAAAGGACTGTGTTGTTGAGTGTAAGGTTTAGTGACTCATATTATCTTACATATGTTATCATCATCAATTTCAATTTTTGATTTTTGGCGCTCTTTTTCCTGGGAACAGAGTGCTCATCAATTTGCCCAAATGTCTGTAATTTTAGAATTTTTGGCTGAAAATGGTCTTAAATCCTTTGGTTCGACTCACTGATCAAGAATCCATGGACAAAATCGATTCTGTCCAGCTGTCCGTCCATCCGGTCGGCCGTTAACACGATAACTCTCGAACGGAATGAGCTAGACAGTTGAAAATTGTCAGAGTAGGTTTGGGAGATACATATCTCGGTTATGCTTGTTATTGGGCAAAATCGGTCAGGTGGTTTCGGAGTAACAAAAAATAATTTTTTTTTAATTACAAATTTAAAATTAATTTTTTTTAAAGATACAATTTCACCATAAAATTCGTTGATACAATTCTCAACTATAACAAACTAATTCTTTCGGAGATATGATTTTTCAAAATTTCGAGAATTATTCTCAATTCTATATGATTGCATAGAATATTATTATAATTATATTATAATTATAATTTCCTGATGTATGTATATCTAACATGAGATGAGTCATAGACCTAAGTTTTGAATTTAATTACGAAAATTCCTGAGAATTGACGCACATAAGACAAATTGAAAAAGTGGGAAAGCCCTGTGAACATCAGGAGCTTGGCGCTCTTGTTCAAACTTTGACAAATCATAACTCCGAAAGTATTCGTTACTTTGAGTTGGGAATGACATCAATGGATTCTTATTTAATTTATTAAATTTCATGATGCATCATAAGAATCCATTGATATCATTCCCAATTCAGATATACCAATACTTTCGGAGATATGATTTGTCACAGTTTGAACAAGAGCGCCAAAGCTCCTGCATAGGGTTCTCCCCCTTTTTTATTCGAAGAATAGTTTTGAACGATAACCTTAAAATTGTCATTCCATTTGTCTTTTCATTTATGGACGCATTTAATATTTTTCAGGAAATTGCTTTGCGAGAAACTTGGACTTACAGCATCAGTTACACTTTTTACGTCTCCAGCTTCTCAGAGATTGGCAGAAAAGGCAGGATTCAAGGATCTAGTATCAATAACGTACGATGATTTGGAAAAGATGAGACCTGCCTCGAAATTTCCAAATATAAATGAATATTCTAAATGTGTCAGATACATGTACAAATTGTATAAATAAGTACCTATAAATTAATAATAATAAATTAATTTTTGTGAAATATTTTAGTGCTATTTGACACCACTCTTCCACATTTCAAACAAGAAATCAAATTTTGAAGACGAATATAAGAAAAAATAAATTTCTATCATACTTTGAGTAGAAATCTTCCTGATATTTGTTTTGAAGCTTTATGTTCGTCATATTGACGAATATATTTTCTCTGTATTCATCAATACTTTATTTAAATATTTCATTCACTATGGTAGTTAAAAACTGATCGTTATTAAGTGAAACAATGGACTAAACTTCATGAAGAAGACAAAATTTGGTTATGATATTGATATATATATTAAAGTTAGTTCATTTTCATTCGAAAAATTCGAAGTGCTTTCCTACAATAAATTCGCATAATTAATTGTCAATAAACAAATGAAAGGATTGTTTTGAATTGAAACGAAAAAAATATCGGTTCAAGCACTGACGTGAAGTTAGGAGCTTTTGCGTTCTATTGTCCATTCTCCTGTATTGGACACTCTTAATCAAATTTACCATGGTTAATTATATTGTAAATTATATAATTTACCATGGTAAATTCGATTAAGAGTGTCCAATACAGGAGAATGGACAATATAACATACTCGCAAAAGCTCCTGACTTCACGTCAGTGCTTGAACCATTTTATTTTCATAATTTTTTAAAAATTTTCTGGGGGTACGGTTCTTATAAAATTTTGAACACGTCTTTATGTTGATATTATACAACTAGTTACCAAGCTTCAATTTGATCGAGTCTATATTTTTTGAGTTATCGAGGAAATAATATTCCAGGTGGGTATAACTCTGAAACCGTTGGACCAAATATGCCTGTAATCGAACTTAACTCTCCGAGAGAGAGATTCATTTGAAAAACGAAAAGACTAGTGGGGTAAAACGAACAAATAACCAGTTGACCCAGATACTTGGAATATATCGAAATTTTGGAAATAGCTTCACCAATATAGATCCGATCGAGCATAAATCTAGAACTTTACTGTATGATTAGGTTTTGATGACGTAGAATTTCAACGATATTAGACGGAGTTTCTGTGGTACAGAATTTTTTTTGAAATATTTCTTTAAACATTTTGCAGACATGCAATCCTGACAAAAGTTTGCATAAGGCTTCGTGTCGGTATTTTTCAACTAATGACCGTGCTTTGATTCGATCAGATTAGTATTTTTCGAGATATTGGGAAAACAAAATTTCAAATGGTCATAATTCTGAAACCACTGTGTGGATTTTGCCCATCAACGAACTTAGCCGGTGCATTTCGACTACAAAGCTACTCTGAAAATTTCAACCCTCTACCTCATTGTGTTCGAGCGTAATCGTGATGACGGCCGGCCGGACAGAATCAATTCTGGACTCGGATTCTTGATCAGTGAGTCCAAACTAATCGTTTAAGACCATTCTCGGCTAAATATTCGAAAATTACAGACATTTGGACGAATTGATAGGCACTCTGTTCATAGAACAGCGCGCCAAAAACGTTGATAGTGAGTTCTCTAATAATTCATTGTTGATTTATCTCAGTCGGTCCCCATATCTTAATTCTTAAGCAGCTGAAATGACTACGCCAATAGCGAAACAATAGACAATTAGCATTTGGAAATAATGTGTGATTTCCTTTCAATGCCGACGTCAGATAAGTTTCTAGCTTTAGTGGCTTTTCACGTCAACAGGGAAGTAGTGAACAACCCAAATACCAAGAACCTATTCGCGGATATCGACCAGTATTTGTTATCCTTTATGAAATGACCACAGATCTACCAAGACCGTTTCCATCAGTATGGCTGGAATTCGAAAGAACAATACACGGAAAAGTGAGAAAATTCTGGGTACAAGATTTGCCAGGGGATTACATCGAAATGGCCTTAGATTACTTTTGCCAATATTTCACAAGGGATCAGGCCATCTGCAAAGCTTTGGGTGAGTTTTATCTAGGGCTTCACACGAGAGCGAGATTTTTCTCACCTCGTCTCTTTCTCGTCTCGGAAAAGCGAGACGAGACGAGACGAGACGTTTTCAAATATATTATAGGCGATACCGAGACCACATACAGCGCAACCCCAGAGTCTCGTTTCGAAGTTTTTATTCGAAAAATTAGAAAAGGTCTACATAGTGATCAATATATTTTACAAAATATCAACTCTTGTGACTATCTGTGAAATATTTTATTGTGAATTAAAATAATTTTTTCACGCTTTTATTTCAACTTGATAACTGTTCTTATAACTTCTTATAGTAACGTATCTCTTATAATAAATATTTATCCTTGCAGATTTTATATTTTAGGTTTGAATGTGTTTTTGGCGCTCTAGTTCCTCGGAACTGAGTGCTTATCAATTTGCCCAAATGTCTGTAATTTTGGAATATTTCGATGAAAATGGTCTTAAACGATTTGGTTCGACTCACTGATCAAGAATCCGTGGTCGAAATTCATTCTGTCCGGCCGGCCGATCCGGCCGATCCGGCCGGCCGTAAGCACGATAACTCTCGAACAGAATGAGCTAGAGAGTTGAAATTTTCAGGTTAGGTTTGGGGGATGAATATCTCGGCTAAGTTCGTTATTGGGCAAAATCGGACAGATGGTTTCAGAGTAACAAAAAAAAAAAATTTTTTTTTACGGAACAAATTCCAAATCAATTTTTTTTTAATAAGCAGTTTTATCATAAAAATCCATTCATATCATTTTCAACTCTAACAAGCTAATTCTTAGGGAGATATGATTTTTCAAAATTTCAATGTAAATCGTATTTCACAGATTGATATAATTATTATTCTATGTATGAATTCTCATAATGTCAACTTGACAGAAGGGAATATTGTAACTTCAAAAATATTGGGGTTGAAATACTCGTATTTTAGCGATGCAACGGGGACCTCACCCGAAAATGTTGGAAAATATTACGTAAATATTGAAAGCATAATTCTGTAGTTTGGTGAACGTAGATCAGGAAATTTTAGATCGATTACAAGGTAATTTTTGGCGCTCTAGTTATTACTTATCTTCTTTCATATTTGTTTTATGGAATACCTACTATTTGTAGGTACTTTAAACCTGTTTTGGGCAATTGTCATACGAAACTTTTTTTTTGGCGCTCTAGTTCTTCGGAACAGTGTGCTTATCAATTTGCCCAAGTGTCTGTAATTTTGAAATTTTTGGCTGAAAATGGTCTCAAACGATTTGGTTCGACTCACTGATCAAGAATCCGAGTGCGAAATCGATTCTGTCCGGCCGGCCGACCGGCCGTAGGCACGATAACTCTCGAACGAAAGGAGTTAGCGGATTGAAAATTGCAAGGTGGTTTTGGAGCGTAAATATCTCGGACAAGTTCGTTCGATCTATCTGAAATTTAGCATCAAATTGTAGAATCATGACCTTTATACGCATGTGAAGTTTTGTATTGACCAGATTACCGCAAAGTGTAAAAAAAAAAAATTTGAAAATTTAAAAAATTTAAAAAAAGTTTTTCCACAATAACTCTCGAACGGAATGAGCTAGGTAGTTGAAATTTTCAGAGTAGGTTAGGGAGATGAATATCTCGGTTAAGTTCGTTATTGGGCAAAATTGGCCAGATTTAATTCGATTTCTTCCATGGTGCAGTTCTCATTCTCATGATTGCTCATTTAATCTTGATAAATAAACTATTATTTGAATTGAATTTCCTTTATGATGCAGCTCTATCATATGTATACATTGATATAATTCCCAACTCAGAGAAACCAATACTTTCGGAGATATAATTTGTCTTTTGAACTAGAGCGCCAGAAAGCTCCTGTCCACAGGGCTTGAACCCATTTTTTATTGTGCTTCTTGTGGTGAAGATATGAAGAATTATTGTATACATATGTGGAAGTACAAATAATTACGTCACCCAAGTACATAAGGCCAGGCATCTCAATAACGACCCTTTGGAATGCAGATAACAAATAAAGAACGATCAACATTACAATCAGATGCAGAATATCAGACTGTCGAATAAATAGAAACTATCATTGAATTAACATTCCCATAATAACCTTTCTCCAGTACATTTCCTTCGATAAACTCAGTCATTATTCTAATTACTGTTTCCACTGTAAATTCTCATCATTGTGGATCTGAAATCAGTCTCCTTATTAGTTTTCAACTAGAGAGTACTCTACCCTGTTTTCTTATTGAAAATTGTATGCTTGTAATTTATTTACTTCTTAAGAAGTAACATTCACGAGTATTTTACATAATTATATAATGAAATTGGTAAATAAATAAAAAATGAAGCTATTCAATGTTTCGAAAAGTGTTTTGAGGAATACGCCAAGAACTTCCCTCAATGATCTATCCACTGGGAAGGTATTAATTGAAAACGATACCAATTTGTCCAATTCAATTAAAAAATGTATCGATATCGATAGCCTCTTTAAAACATCAACAAAACCTTCGAAACATTGGAAAGCTGAGTCTAAAGAACATTTGCTGTTAGAAAAGGCAAGTAGGAATCAAAATTGTATTTTAGAGTGGTGGAAAGTGCATGAAAAAGTTCCTATACTTTCCTAGATGGCCGATGATTTATTATTGGCTACATCCATACCTGTTAAAAGATAATTTTCCACAGCAGGTATGATCATGGCTAAAACACGTACATAATTGAAAGATAATGTGATGCAAGCGTGATTATGTTTGAATTTTTGGTCATCGAGTAATTTAAAAGATGAAGTTAACAGTGTTTAAAATAAAAAAATATGTACATACACAAATATTTTTGTATGAGAGCGTAATAGATATAGCTTTACAAAATTATTCATTGTTATCTACCATTTCGTTTATATATTATAATATTTATTATCGTTGTTCAGAATTAAGCGAGACGAGACGAGACAACTGATAACGAGACGAGACCGAGAGTTAAACGAGACTAATTCTTTTGGGAATTGGCGAGACCGGGACGAGATTTTTACTATTCTCGCCTACTCTCGTCTAGTGTAAAGCCCTACTAGTTTCGTCAAGCAGACTTTATGTTTTTGATGCGCTTATTACCCTGAATCCTATCCATTTGCCCAAATATCTGATCGACTCACTGATAAACAATCCGAGGTCAAACTTAATTCTGTCCAGCACGATTACTCTCGAATGCAATGAGTTGGAATTTGCAGGGCGTGTTTGGAGTCCAAATGTGCCGGTTAAGTTTGTTAATGAGCAAAATTCGCCGAGTGTTTTCAGAGTTATAGCCATCTGAAATATCGCTTTTTAAATATCTCAAAAAATACTAATCGGATCGAATTAAAGCTCAGTAGCTAGTTGAAAAATACCGACACACAAAAAAAATATTGGTTCAAGCACTGACGTGAAGTCAGGAGCTTTTGCGCGTATGTTCTATTGTCCATTCTCCTGTATTGGACACTCTTAATCGAATTTACCATGGTAAATTCGATTTTTTCAGATTTCACACGAATTTTCTGAAATTAATATGTAAGTGGCATTAAAACAATGTAGAATTCAATGGGTAATCTGATTATCAATGAAAAAACTGGGTATGACATTTAAAAAACGAGAGTTGGTATCATTTCCGGTGAAGTCGAATGAATCTGAAATTTTTTCCAAGAATTCATCTCTCCCAACAAAGCTTAACTATGAAATTTCAAGAGTTTATATCAAGTCTTTCTTCGAAATATTCTAACAAACGGTCTTCGTGAATTACCCTGTATATTATAGTTGTGTGAATATAGGCTCATATAATAGAGACTATATTTAACTTTATATTTTATTGTAGACACATTTTTTACTTTAATATAAGTTTTAGCTCGGATCATAAGAAGCTCGTGAAATTTACTAAGTTCGATATCGCTAAGAGACTGCCAATAAATTAACTGCATGTTGAAATGCTAAATCTTACGAATAATGTGAAAAACTGCCAAACTCAAGAAAAAAGACGACCAGATGGTGAAGAATATTCAAATCGAATTAATAAGTTTTTATTGGCAGTTGATCATGTTTTTGATATCATCTTTCAAATGTTACGCCCATCAGAACAACTTAATATGATATACCTAACTCTTGTGGAGCAGTTTATTATCTTTCTGATTTCAGATATAAATAAAGACCAACGGTCTTTGAAATTTGCTCGTACATCATGGAGGAAATTGATGGACCAAAAGTGCACTTTAGCATGTTTCACAGAACTCGAGGATGGAACCAAAGAGATCGCAGCTGTGAATTATTGCTTTATTAAGTCCGTATATGAAGAGAACTTAGAGGATACTACCGAGGTGATCAGTATCAGTTTGTTATAATCTGTATGGTGTGAATATCTAAGCGCGAGATCTTGTAGGTTCCTTGGTAGAAAGTTATGTGATGAACAGAATAAAATTAAAATCAAACTCATAATGGGAAACAATTTTTGAAAGTAAAGAAGAGGTGTTATTTTGATATCCAAAGAAAAATGCCATTTTTCAATATAAATGATCGGATGTTTATTTCATTATAAAGAAAGAAGCTATGCCGTTAGTAGTGGAAAATAACATCAGACAAATTACCACCACGACCACGCTTACAGGACCATATCCTTTTAATGAAATTTTCCATAACCAAATCGCAAAGTGGCTGCCCTATGTCCTCGATAGCCTCACGAATTCCATCTTTGAGGTCTTGAATCGACGCTGGGCTATTGGCGTAGACCTTCTCTTTCACGTGGCCCCAAAGGAAGAAGTCGCAAGGTGTTAAATCACAAGATCTCGGTGGCCAATTGTGATCACCTCTTCGAGAGATAACACGGTCCGGAAATTTTTCCCGCAAAGGATCAATGGTTTCGTTGCTTATGTGGCACGTAGCGCCGTCTTGTTGAAAGTAAACGTTGTCCAGATCAATACCATCCAATTCTGGCCATAAAAAATCATTAATCATCTCTCGATAGCGCAATCCAATCACCGTAACTGTTGCTCCAGCCTCATTTTCGAAAAAGTAAGGACCATAAACCGCACCAAACAGTCACACGTTGAGGATAGAGAGGCTTTTAAACAATAACTCTTGGGTTTTCCGAGCCCCAGATGCGACAATTTTGCTTGTTGACGAAGCCACCGAGGTGGAAATGGGCCTCATCACTCAAGATGATTTTTCGATGGAATTCCGGATCATTTTCATGCATTTCAACGACCCAATCAGAAAAGACACGACGTTGTTGATGATCGGCCGGCTTGAGTTCTTGTGTTAACTGAACTTTATAAGCCATAAGACCCAAATCTTTATGCAAAATACGGTGTAATGACGTTTGTGGAATGCCTAATCCCAAAGAACGACGAGGAATGGACAAACCTGGGTTTTCTTCAACACTTTCGGCTACAGCAGCAATATTCTCGGCTGTTCTTGAGCGACGTGCACGGGTTTTATTCTTCACATAACTAACTCGTCCCAACAGCTCGAATTTTTCCACCAATTTCTGTATTGCGGTCCGACAAGGTGCTTCACGACGACCCAAAAATGTTCGAGGTTTACGAACCGTCTCTGCCAAATTTTCACCATTTTTATAGTGAATTTTAATTTCAATGCATTCTTGAACCGTGTATCGTTCCATTTTTATTAATGGCGTAGTTTCTACTTGTCAAATGTCAAAAAATGACAGCTTCAAAAGTGACATCTACCGAAATAGCGGGCTATTCAAAATAACACCTCTTATTGGAAAACCCTCTCGTAATTTACGTAACAAGTCCGGAAAATAGGGTTATTTTGGACGGATAGACAAAATTCTAGGACTTCTAGGAGCCATAAGGAAGTCCTGGAAGTCTGTGAGTCCAAAAAAATTATTTTCGGGCGTGTTGCGTACAATAATCTTTCGGCAACTGTCAATGAGACGACATATTTCTTTATTAAACATTTAAATTCATATTTGAATTAAACAGAACAGAACAGAAAATACTACATATTAGCAGAAACATTCTAATTCTTATTTATATTAATATATATATTAAAATTTGAGCAATTGCTAATATTGAAGGGATTAAAATTCTTTGAAATGCTTGGTATATTTAAATTCCTTTTGTAGAATCTCCTCCGTCACTCGTTTTCGAATTTCGCATTCGTGTTTCAATAGGAGACCATTCTGCAACTTGTTTTAGAATATACTATTCTATATTTCAGTAACGTAATGAGTCCATTCCAGCACTAAAAACAGTGCTGGAATGAACTCATTCCAGCATTTCCTAGTTTCTAGTTATATTTTTCGTTTTGTGGTAGTCAGCACTGACATTTGATCCTGTCAAATTTCAACACCTACGTCAATTATCAGCATAATATAATCTGGATATAGTGAAATAATTGTCGAGGGAAAAGAATTATTTTGATTGAAAAATAAGGTACCTACTAGAGATTTCCTTCTTGCCAATTTTGAATAATTCATGCTATTAGGAAACTGTTTTAAATCTGATCTCCATGCCCTACGTATGATTCAAATTCAAATTACGTAATCTGTCAACTTTGGTAACATTCACACCAACTGCCAAGATACAATACAAAAGTCACTAGGATGTATATTCCGGATTTTTCATTAAATTTCAACAGTATTTCACAAAACTTGCCTGAAATAGAGAAAATATCGTCTAATACTCGTTTGCAGAAGGCAATTCCAACACTCATTCGTTCGAATTCTGAATGAAATAAGATATTTGTGCAGAATTTTTGTTATTCGACGAAGAATATTATTCTGCACTTCTGCGTTAGTTCTGAATTTCTTAGCTTCATATTCCTCTATACAGGGTATAAGAGAACTCTGTGTTTTTGACTCGCTTTTCAGGTGAATAGAGTGCCTATCAATTCGTCCAAATGTCTATATTTTTCGAATATTTGGCAGATAATGGTCTCAAATCAATAGTTTGGACTCACTGATCCACTGATCACTGAATCCGACATGAACATAGATTCTTTCGGCTACGTTCGTTAATGGGCAAAATCCACCGAGTGGTTTCAGAGTTAGAGCCATCTAAAATTTTGTTTTCCCAATAACTCGAAAAATATTGATCTGATTGAATTGAAGCGTGGTAGTTAGTTGAAAAATACCGACACGAAGACTTACGCAAAATTTTTTGAGGATCGCACGACTGGAAAATAAAAAAAAATGTGTATCTCAGAAACTATCCGACAGACATAGTTAATAGCCTACAAAAACTTATTTTACAGTAAGGTTCTAGATTTGAACTCGATCGAATCTATATTGTTGAAGATATTGCCGAAATATTTTAATAATCGAAATTTACTGGTCAACAGTTTTTGATTTTTGACGTGCCTGGAGAGAATGCAATGAATTAGACAAGTCGATACGTCAGTAATTCGTTCAATGCCTAGTGAGAATTGATATATCTTATCTATGACAATATGAAACTCACTTTACAGTAGTTGTCGATTTAAAATTGATCAGATAATATGTAACATTATGAAATGATTTTGAAATTTGAAAACAAGGTATCAAAGGTCAGTGATAACATTATATGGTCAACTTACGGAATACACATTAATTACTTACTAGTAGTCAGGCTGGTGGTTAGGATTTGTCTTCTTGGCAAGTAGGTACCGGGATCGATTCCCGTAACCAAAATTATTGATTGATATTGATACATTTTTTTCTCAGTTCTATTTGAATAATAACTTTGAGAAAAGGATTATGGGCGGAATTAAGTCGAAATTTCACAAAATTACGTCAGTATTTCCGTATATTATTAGATATAAAAAATTGGTTCAAGCCCTGTGGACAGGAGCTATTGGGCGCATGTTCATCTTCCTTGTGGCCCGTACTGACCAGTAAAGAAAAAAAGCAGTATCATGTTGAATACCCTAATATTATTGAGATTATTATATAATAATCGATGAAAATACTGAGAGAGACCCAGGAAATTTGACACATTTTGTCTTATATCTCCAGAAATTGAAATCGTATAGAGCCAAAATTTTGCACAATGTTGCAAAATACTACAATTGACGTTAGTACAAGTTTTTGTTGCAATCTGATGAATAGTTCACGAAAAAAAAATTTTTTTTTCGAAAAAATTAAAAGAAATATTTTTTTAAAAATTACCAACATTTCGATCATAACAGAATTTTGCCAAAAGTTGCGCGTTTATATCCTCGAACTGACTACCAAGTTTCGATTCAACATCTTCTTTAGTTCCTGAAATATCAGGGAAATAACCTCAAAATTTTAAATGTCTATAACTCCTAAACCGTCCGGCCGATTTTGCCCGTTAACGAACTTAACCGTCGCATTTTGATCAGAAACCTACCCTGAAAGTTTGAAGTCGATAGGACCTTCGGTGCTCCTGTTATCGTGCCTACGGCCGGCCGGCCGGCCGGACGGCACCCAAAAATCTGACACCGGATTCGTGATCAGGGAGTCCGAATTAGTCTATTAGCCAATTTTCAGCTCGAAATTCGAAAATTACAGACATTTGGACGAAATGATAGGACGATGTTCCCCTAGAACATACGCCCAAAAAAATTACGGCTATATTTGATAAAATGTCAATTCATAGTTCCTCATGGCACAACCGTACGATTCGACTTATTTGTATCATAGGAATAATCGGAATCAATTATTGAAAATAAACCACTGCTATACAGGTGTTTTTTATCTTATGGCAGAATAGTACGATTGAACTGATTTGTGTCCTTACGCCGCCACAAACAAAGCACTGTTTATTCTCGACCCATCAGTTGAGGTACATATATATTCGAATGGGTACTTACGCCACCACAAGCACAGCACATTTTATTCTTTACTCAACAGTGAACGTCTGTATTTGAGTGGGTCCTTGCGCCACCACAGAAACAGCACTATTTATTTTCGAACCAATAGTAAATGTATGTATTGGAATGGGTTCTTACGCCACCACAAACACAGCACATTTCATTTTTTACCCAACAGTGAACATATGTATTTGAGTGGATCCCTGTGCCACCACAGACACAGCACTGTTTATTTTCGACCCAACAGTGTATATATTTGAGTCAAAACAAATCGTTTGAGACCATTCTCGCCAAAAAGCGGATCAGGTTTTTTTTTGATGTTTGTGTTTACACTTAGATTTATGTTCTTGGAAATATTGGGAATATTATTTTTTTCCTTGGCCTTTAGGTATCCTAAAGGTTTCCCTGGTATTAACTTATGTACATCATGTTCATAATTTAATAGGACATAATTAAAATAGTTTCGAAAAAATTTCAGATAAATGGCACACCAGTGAAGTTGGCTTTGGATTTAGCAAACTTTGTGTATCAACTGAAGAAACCTTTCAAAGAATTAGGTGCCGACAGATATCTTTGTTCTATGGGTCTATTGGTTCTTCCACAATATAGAGGGTATAATATTGGATTGGAAGTTTTGAAGTCGAGGTATGGATAGCCGAAACACCATGTTAACATGAATTATTCGGAAGAATGAATTCAATGAATAGAATCTGACTACCATTGCTGATTTCAACTGATAGTGTATATTATAGTCGTATAGGACACTACAAAAGTAACTACACACTTGTCCACTACAGTTTTTGTCGTCTGACATATGTTTCGGAAACAAAGTTTCTATCTTCAAAGACGAAGCGTTACTAAAGCATGCTATCAATTTCTACACTTAAGTATAGGTTGACATTTTACCCTTAGTCATAAACCGATTAGTGAGAATAATGAGTTGTTAATAGGGGCTAGATCATTATTGAGTAAAATATCTTTTCTCTTATACATTTCGATCCCTTCAACTGTTCCTAAGTACAATTCATTGGAATTTATCAACAATTTGACGGAATTTTCTGAAATTGGGTGGCCAGTTGTTGAAACGTGATTTGCAACAGCAGATTTATCGATCATCGATAGATCTCCTGTTCAAACATGGATGGTAAAACCGGGAAAACGGAGAAATAATTGCAATGGAGATTGAAAATTATTTTTGTTCGGATGAAGTCAGATTTCTGAGAACGGAATATATTATAATATTGAAGCTCTTAAAGTTAAATCGAATCGAAAATTAAAAACCAAATAGAGAGCCAAAGGAAAAGAAGCAAATTTAAACATAGAAAACAGGGAATAAGAAGGAATTGAAGAGATTTGGCCACTGGTTGGAAGGAGGAAGAAAACGATTGTAAAATGAAGTAGAAAGGACCACAAGAGATTTATAGGTATTGTGAGATATAACCTACCCTGAAAAGTTTATAAAAATTAATTAAATAAAAAAATTTATTGCTACTAAAGCAATTGAAATCATATCAGTACATAAACAATGTATTATGTTTTTATTTTATTTTCTAGAAACTCCTGATGATGCTTGACAAGCGAAACTAGTACAGTAATCTTTAAATAAAACAGTCCAGAAAGTATTTCTATAGTTCTATCATTATTATTAATATTGCACTTCCTGCACTTTGGTTCGATGAATATTTCACCGTGTATCTTTTAGTTATTAACAATTAGCTACAGTTCACCTTATTCTATGTTCTTAGTAAATAAACTTGTGAATGTTTGATGCAGTATATTAACTTAATACAATATTTATAGCAGATTCTCATAAAAAAAAGTTTCAATTAATTTTTATTTTCAGGAGATATCTTTGTGATGCTCTGAATATAAAGGCTTCAATGAACACTTTCAGTTCAGCTTCATCACAAAGGCTAGCTGAAAAGGCAGGATTTAAAGACTTAGTGGATATCACATACGATGAAATTGCAGAAATGGATCCATCATTGAAAATTCCTAACATAAATACCCACTCCACGTCAATAAGGTTGATGTATATTCTGTATGAATGATATAGCACATAAAGAAGGATGTCTTATCGATGGCTTAGAGTGCATATCGGCTAACTACATTTTACGAAAATTCAAATGCATAATTAGGTGTCGAATGATGTATTTTTCTTGATGAAACAGTGCTATATTTCCATCTATGTAGAACGAGTATCAACAAAATTCAGAAATATAAATTAAATCAAATCAAAATAATTATTTCGTTTTTCTGAAAAGTTTTTGGCGCTCTAGTTCCTCGGAACTGAGTGCTTATCAATTTGCCCAAATGTCTGTAATTTTCGAATTTTTCGATGAAAATGGTCTTAAACGATTTGGTTCGACTCACTGATCAAGAATCCGTGGTCGAAATTCATTCTGTCCGGCCGTCCGGCCGGCCGGTCCGGCCGGCCGGTCCGGCCGTAGGCACGATAACTCTCGAACAGAATGAGCTAGACAGTTGAAATTTTCAGAGTATGTTTGAGGGATAA
Source organism: Halyzia sedecimguttata (assembly GCA_937662695.2). NCBI lineage: Eukaryota > Metazoa > Arthropoda > Insecta > Coleoptera > Coccinellidae > Halyzia > Halyzia sedecimguttata. The sequence continues at coordinate 88,853,778 of OW569413.2, forward strand.
ATATCTCGGCTAAGTTCGTTATTGGGCAAAATCGGACAGATGGTTTCGGAGTAACAAAAAAAAATTTTTTTTTTTACTGAACAAATTCCAAATTAAATTTTTTTTAATAAGCAGCTTTACCATAAGAATCCACTCATATCATTTTTAACTCTAACAAACTAATACTTTCGGAGATATGATTTTTCAAAATTTCAATGATAGAATTATTCTGTGGGTATTCTATGAATTGTTATAATGTCAACTTTGACGTTGTCTCATTGTAATTCATTCCAGTAATGGTATCAATATGAGAATTAGAATATTATCATACTTTTGTTGGTTGATATTTTCATGCCGATGGTCAATCCATATGATGATGGGAATGGTAATGGTAAGTTAATAATATTGAGTTCAGAATATCTCCACTAAAAACAAAACTGGAATTGAGGAATGAATATCTCGGATGAGTTCGTTGTTGGGTAGAATTCGTCTATTGGTTTTGGATTGATAATTTTTGGCACTCTTGTTGAATTTAAATTCTTCTATGATGTTTGAATTCAATTTCTGCTAAGATGAAGTTCTAAATTTCAATAATGAATCGTACTTATGTTTTCACAGAATGCTATAATTATTCTATCTAAGCTTTATTATATGATCTGTGTTCATACTCGTACATTTCATCCTGTTCTATAAGAGAGAGTCAAATTCATTTCAGCTATTTTAATTTGGTTTCTTCCATGGTGCAGTTCTCAGATTGCTCATTTAATCTTGATAAATAAACTATTATTTGAATTGAATTTCCTTATGATGCAGTTCTATCATAAGAATACATTGATATAATTCTCAACTCTGAGAAACCAATACTTTCGCAGATATAATTTGTCTGTTTGAACTAGAGCGCCAGAAAGCTCCTGTCCACAGGGCTTGAACCCATTTTTTCATTTTTGGAGTTAGTGGGTTTAGAAATTAGACCATCGATATGTCAAATGCATATTTCTTCGATTATTCAGATCGATTGTATCATCCATAACTACACTTCAAAATTAAATAATTGCCTATAAAAATTTTAAACACCATGTATTGGAAATTCCAAGGGTAGGATATATGACGATATTATGTGACGTCAAAGTACATGCCAATAATAAAGAATATGCAATCTGAACATATTTGATTCTTCATTGCATTATTCAAATGTTTAAACCTAAGAGTGCCAAATGAATGGCACTTTTGATGAAAAAAAAGTTTCTTTAGGATCAAGAAAAGTGAAATTTTTGAGGGAATTCGAAGACCCACAGAGTTTCTTTGACATTTCTCGACCCGTTTCTTCTAGAAATTGAACTAATTGAAATATTTGTAAACTGGAACATAGATCTGTAGGTTTTCATTGAATAGTGGCGTTCTTCAAATGTTCATGGTAAATTTAAAATATTGTCATTAGTAATATAACTGATCTTTAACAAAATAAAGACACATTGTGAAATATTCCATTCTATATTCTATATTTTCCTTTGCCGTAAGAGGGGCTCACTCTCTTACGGCAAAATAATGAACGTCGCTGAACATCGCTGAAGGTTTCTTCATCGCAGAGGGTCGGAGTTCCATAGGTTCCATAGGATTTCCATAGGTGCCCCTGGTGTTATTCTTTCCCTAACAGATCGCGACCAATGGATTTAACTCAATGAAAAATTATATACGATTTACACTAATTTATTTAATATTGTGAAGCGTTTCGTCGAGACAGCGACTTCATCAGATTACATCATGTTGCATCAAGTAAAAGCCACGAGTATACAATTTTTGATGAAAGCTGAAACCAGCTTACTGGCTATTTGGTACTTTCGACTATTGTTGAAAAGTGCCTCCAACACACAGAATATTTGGTTTTTGAAAAGTTGTGAGAAACAGTGGATTTAAATTTCCTAAGACGCCTTCGGTGTCATTCAGTGTTGGCTAAGTCACACTGATGACTGATAATAACCATGAAACCTTGGGTTTGTGTCTGCCCTTGAATCACGCTTTGCTATTTGGTGGAAACACTGAGCGATGAGGTGATCTAGCCCGGCCACGCGGAATATTTGTTGATGGCTAAAATCAATAAATATTTCACAGAGTGTCTTTCTTCAGTTATTGGAAATTAGCAGAGTTCACCTCATTGAGGATCTTTAATAACCATATACATTGCAGTATTGATCATTTCACGAACGAGCGCCCTTAAGCCCGTGACCTGAAGTCAGTACTTTTGTGAATTTTTGTGCACATGTTCTATGCGACATAGTACTATTATTTTGTTTCCTCAATAACTTAGAAAGTACACATCCGAACAAAGTAACAGGTCGAATGAATCACCCAGTGTATACCTGGTATCACTGGGATCATCGAAAATATGCGTAAAACCACATTCAGGAAGTTTTCATCTGTTTGAAGTTGGAGGGGGGGGCATTAGGATAGGTAAAAATGTGGGAAAGCCCTGTGGACAAAAGCTTAGGCGCTCTTGTTCAAACTTTGACAAATCATATCTCCGAAAGTATTGGATTCTCAGAGTTGGGAATGATATCAATGGATTCTTATGATACAACTGCATCCTGAAAGAAATTCATAGTTCGAGATTTGAATAATCCTTAGAGGATACTTTGGGAGGTATACTCTCCCAAACTCTGAAAATAGTTACGAAACAGTTGTTTTTATCGTTGACGTTGTCTCGTTATTGTTTGTTAGGCAATATTGTTCGAAAGATTGTAGAATATAAACCTAAGCACGTTTGTGAAATTTTGTGAGAATCATATCGCTAGATAATAAAAAGAAAACATAATTAAAACATATTTTTCATTTCACGATAACCTGAGAATGGAAAGAGATAGCAATTTTCAGCTTAGGTTGTGCATCTGAATGCGACATTTGGGTGTGTTTATTGGCATAATCAGCCAAACAGTTTTGGAGTTACACCCATCTGAAATTAGGTTGTTATTTCCTCAAGAACTCGAAAAATACAAATGCGATTAAATTCAAACATGGTCATTAGTTGTAGATTACCAACGCGAAAATTCTTGCAAAATTTCGTGAGCATCGTATCACTAGGAATTTTTTTAAAAATCATTGAAAATTATTTCAAGAAATTCTATATATCAGCAATTATTCGTCCGACATCGCATTTTGCGAGAGCCTTTAGAACCTAACTCTTCTGCCGAGTTCCAAGTTTGAACACGATCGGATATATTGTTGGAGATTCGAGCAGCCTTAGTTCAGTAGGTGGATGGGTGACCGTTGCCTCGATAACTTTCGAACGAAAGGTGATAGGGACTTCTCCTGACTGCGTCAGTGCTTGGACCAATTTTTTTGAAGGTCTATCGCAACCTGAATTTTCCGCATCGAAAACTGATCCATCCTGTACAAGAACTGATGGTCACTGGATCGGAAAATAGCAACAAATTTGTAGTATTACTATGTTGATGAGGACTGATAAGCATTCAACATGCGGGCGAAAGCTACTTAAAAAAAATATTTTAAATCGAAAACAATCGAAAAAAAAACTGTACTTAGAATTTTCCTGGAAAAATCCAGAAATAATTTTCCACCAGGTCGCCCCAACCTGGTCAACATACCAACGGAGCTGTCCGTCGGAAAATCAAATAAACAAGCAAAGAGGTTTCTCCAAGGTATCCGAAACTCAATCTGGAAAAGGAAAAGACAAAAGGAGAAAACGAATAATTTAAAAATGGAATATTCTATATTTTATTAAATAGATTTGAAATTCGCTACCCTTTCTAAAAAAGATTCAGAAACATTATGAATAGCCCTAAAACCATTCTTGAATCTATAAATGCGACAATTATTAACTGAATGATCTATGGTTTTCTCTGCTTCCCCGCATTCACAAATAGGGCTCTCAACTGAGTTCCATCTGAAAAGCTTGCTGTTGTAACGACCATGACCGGCTCTCAAACGATTCAGAATAGACCATATTTTCCTTGGAAGATCAAACCCCGCAACTCTATTTGAAGGCTCAGAAATTAAATTTTTGTTGAAAAAATCGAAAGAAATCCATTCAGACCACCAAACTTCCTTATCACTTTTATTCAAATTGAGAAAACAGTTGGACCATAAAGGGTTTCGTGACTTCAATCTGGGAATCTTATTTTCTGGCATATAGGAGAGAATCGGAAATGAATTCGGAAAATAATGAAATTTATTCCAAGTATTTGAAACAGCAGTCTGCCTGCGAATGTGGGGCGGGACAATGTTTGAAAGAACTGGCAACCAATGAATAGGTGTAGATATAATAGTTCCAGTGATGATCCTCATAGATGAATTCAGCTGTGCATCAATTTTTTGAGTATGAGCACTATTAAACCAGACGGTGCAACAATATTTGGCGGCAGAAAAACCCAAGGCTAAGGCTGCCGTTCGAAGAGTAGCTGCATCAGCACCCCATGATGTACCAGCTAATTTCTGCAGAATATTATTTCCTGTTTTCAACTTCAGACGCAAATCATCCAAATGGGCTTTGAAATTCAAAGAGGAATCTACTTTCACTCCTAGATATTTAGGATAAAAATTACGTCTCAAAAAAAATCACCGAAAGTTACACTCAATACTCTATATTTTTGATGATTGTTCAAATGAAAGCAAGAAACCTCAGTTTTATTTGGATTCAAACACAAACGCCATCGAAATAGGTAATTTTTCAGGCTTTCTAAATCTGCAAATAGATTATTTTCTATACTTTCGAAATCAGAATGAGGAAATGCAAGGGCAATGTCATCAGCTTATATGAATTTCTCAGATGAAGTAGCAGGAATATCACACATATATGAATTGAAAAGAAGAGGAGCTAAAACTGAACCTTGTGGGTGACCATTATTCAAATTTTTGAATAATTTGATGGTTTAATGCAGGAACTTGATATTGAGCATTTCCCCTCTGAATGGCGTTTACTACAGATTCGTCTAAATACAGTTTAAAAGCTGTGTTATTGGATACCTAATGGAAATTTAAAAACCCTCTATACCAGTTGCCCATTCAGTGAAGAGGAAAGAAACTTATGAAAATATGTGCACTCGTTTGGATCAAATAAACTGCATCACATATAAATGGCAGATACGTATGGGAACTTAAAAATTTTTAAGAATTTTAGTGGGACTTCATGCAGGGAGGATTTACAAAATAATCCTGTTTCTTTGTCTATGGGATAGTCCTGCAGTAAAACAGGATTATATAACAAATATTAGTAAGAAAAGAAGTAAATTTCAACTGTTTCAAAATGTTGAGTTCAGACCTCTTGTAGACCACAAAAATATCCTTCTGCGTCCTCTTCACATCAAACTTGAGCTAATGAAAAACATTGTGAAGGTTATGAATAAAGAAACTGATAGATTCAAATAGTTGAAAGAAGTCTTTCCCAAATTAAGTGATGCCAAATTATCGCTACCTGAATTTTCCGTATCTAAACCTGGTCCATCCTGTACAAGAACTGATGGTCACTGGATCGTAAAAAAGCATCAAATTTGTATTGTAAATATGCTGATTATGACTGAGCATTCAACACGCGGGAGAAAGCTAGTAAAATATTACATTTTTTCAGTTGGAGTCGATAAAAATCGTAAAAAATATACCTAGCAGGTTAACGTTTACAGTTACGGGAATAAACCGAATGTTATACGGAGTTACTCAATTGTTTACCTGCCCACATCATCTGCGTGTTTTGTTATTTTTAGCTTACGAACCAGACGGCACAGTTTATGATCTCACTACAAATATTTGTAATCGTAAAATAGCAAAAAATTAACGTAAGTGAGGTTAAACGACATGTAATGTAGGTAAGGGACAAGACAAACAAAAGGACACAAGTTATTTGTCAGAAGCAATCAATCGAACAATGTTGCCTAAGAAACAACAACGAAACAACATCAACGAAGAAACAACTATATCGTAACAAAAATCTTCGGAATTATTTTGTTGATAGTTATTCTGAAATTCGAGAATTGTCACATTGACAGTATTTGAAAACCATAGTACCGTAGAATGGGGTGAAATTGATTGTATGGGAGAACTTTGGTAAACAGCAATATTTCTTTAAATTAATTTGAATTTTCCGCAATTATAAGCCGACAACATCCGCGCGGTCGTCAGTCGAAAGATTGAAGTTCCGCCATTATTGTGCCGGAGGTAAGTAGTTGCTCTTATGTTTTTGTATATATTCTATTAGTATACGTTAAATTGACGGTAAAGTGGCACTGTTCAAGAAGTACATATTTAAAGAGAATTTTAATTTTTGTTTACAATATCGGTTATTTACGATGGAGTGATTTCTACATAACCTCAGCAAATTTGGAATTCGACAAAAAATACGTTCGATTGAAACTCATTAAGGGATACATCATGTGGGGTCACTTTGATAACACTTTTGGGGTCAGATTGATAGTTCCCAAAGTCAACCCATAGTTTAAAAACAATATCATTCTTGCTATTTTCCATTGTTTGTTGGTATAGACCAACGAATTTTTTTGATTTCAGGTCTGTTCCATTCGAAAGGTTGAAGTTCAGCCATTATTGTGTCGACATTCAAAATTGTTCCGAACGATACGTATACAGTGGGCTTGGAGGACATCATAGCCATTATAGAACCTCCAGCAGGAACTTCTGGAGAGCGCGGAACAAAATATAAGTTTTCGAAACCAGTTGATGTTTTGGAAAGTTAAATTTTGTTCATTAGGTCTTTTACTTTTCCGGTGCATTTTAGTTGACTTTAAACATGTTAATTCATCTTGTTACCAAAGAAAATGACAAATTTGAATTTTGTTATATTTATAGGAAATATAGTTCAATTTTGATATCAACTGAATTTTCATTTTCATTTTTGCGAAGAAAGTTCATTGAAATCCAATTCTTATGATAAATGATAGTATGGGTGACTTTGATAATCTACGTGAACTTATGGATTATTATCAAAGGAACTCCAAGTACCTACATATAAAATTGATAACGTAAAAATATTGAGAATGAAGGAATATGGTTTACATTGATAACTCTTAGATCTGAAGCAATCGTAGTAATGCAAAAGCGCAGTGCCTATCAAAGTCACCCAATTTGAGTATAACTTTGATAACGAAGATTTTATTAATCTGGAGCAGGCAAACAATTATTTAAATCATTTTTTATACCCTACATGTCTTCATTAGGCATTATGTGAATTCTTATTTTATTTTTAAAACAATACTACCTATATGTAGTTTGAGTTTAATGAACGATTAATTAAACATAACTATCAATTTCACTCTATTTGATCAGTAACATAGTTTTACTTTGAATAGAAATTTCCAAGTTCCAACCCCTTTTTTAATAAAATCAGCCAAATATATCTGTATACGCATGTGAAGTTTTGTATTGACCAGGTTACCCCAAAGTGTCAAAAAAAAATTTACAAAATTCAAAAAAAATTTTTCTACAATAACTCTCGAACGGAATGAGCTAGGCAGTTGAAATTTTCAGAGTAGGTTAGGGAGATGAATCTGTCGATTAAGTTCGATATTGGGCAAAATAGGCCAGATGGTTTCGGAGTAACAAAAAAAAAATTTTTTTTAAGCTACAAATTTCAAATTCAATTTTTATTTAAGATGCAGTTCCACCATTAAAATCCATCGATATCATTTTCAACTCCAACAAGCTAATACTTTCGGAGATATAATTTTTCGAAATTTCAATAATGAATCGTACTTCTGTTTTCACAGAATGCTATAATTATTCTATCTAAGCTTTATTATATGATCTGTGTTCATACTCGTACATTTCATCCTGTTCTATAAGAGAGAGTCAAATTCAGTTCAGCTATTTTAATTTGATTTCTTCCATGGTGCAGTTCTCATTCTCAGTTTGCTCATTTAATCATGATAAATAAACTATTATTTGAATTTAATTTCCTTTATAATGCAGTTCTTTCATAAGAATAGTTACATTGATTTACTTCCCAACTCTGAGAAACCAATACTTTCGGAGATATAATTTGTCTGTTTGAACTATAGCGCCAGAAAGCTCCTGTCCACAGGGCTTGAACCCATTTGTATATCCTAGATGTCTTCATTAGGCATAGTACGAATTTTTATTTTATTTTTAAAACAATACTACCTATATGTAGTTTGAGTTTAATTTACGATAAATTAAAAATTACTATCAATTTCACCCTATTTGACCAGTAACATAGTTTTACTTCGAATAGAAATTTCCAAGTTCCAACCCCTTTTTTAATAAAATCAGCCAAATATGGTCAATACACAATACCAATTGATCAATTTGCAAAATTGCATTCTCTGTTCAACAAAATATAAGTTGACTCCTTAACGTTCAGCATACATTTACGGAAACAAACCGAATGTTATACGGAGTTACTCAATTGTTTACCTGCCCACATCATCTGCGTGTTTTGTTATTTTTAGCTTACGACCCAGACGGCACAGTTTATGATCCCACTACAATTATTTTTAATCGTAAAATAGCAAAAAATTAACGGAAGTGAGGTTAAACGACATGTAATGTAAGTAAGGGACAAAACAAACATAGGTACATCGGTCTGTTACCAGGAGCAACGTCTTCGGACTGGTCAAACCTGTTTTCAATCCTATTTATATTACGAAATAGAATTGCAATATTTCAACGAAACTAATTCAATATTTGAGCGTAACTGTACTTATAATTATCCTGGAAAAATCCAGAACTAATTTTCCACCAGGTCGCCCCAACCTGGTCAACATACCAGCGGAGCTCTCCGTCGGAAAATCAATTTTACCGGCACATGCGTGTATCGTATAAACCGAACTAAACTTATGATTTCTGTCAAAAGTGCCGAGAGTTTTGTGTATGTGCGGTAATAGCTTTCACGAGTCTTTCAGACATCCATTATTTTTATATTGTGCGTGATAACTGTCAAATAATTCCCGAATATTCCGAGCTCCCATAATTGTCCTCGAGCAATTCGCGAAGAAAATGTAATTGATCAAATCGTATCTGCGATTCGGTTGTTTTGACTGTCCCACGGCCGCCTTTATAGAATCATATCCAACTATGCTTTTTAAATGTGTGTTAATCAGTGCTACATCACCGGATGATCAAGATTGAACTCAAAACTGAAGATATACTGCCGATTTACTAAGAAAATCCTCGAATATGTGAGTATCGATTAAGATATGCTGTAGGATTTCCATTGTTGCGAATGTGAGAATTTCCAATGTTTTTTTTATTGTTTATCTTCGTTAATATCGAAGGTAAGTATGCATTCAGTATCCTAATGATGGTAGTTATTTAGTTGGAATGTTGGGTTTTGATGAGGCCCTCAATTTTAATTTGCCATGTAGCTTTATTTTGTGCTATCTGTTTGACATGCCTTTTTTTGATTATTAGCGCATTCCCTGATGTTTTGAGTGCTTTTTACTTGTTTAGTCGATATATTTTATTTATGGCGTAGATTAAGAGAACTGTCGTGTAAAAAGATATTAATTATGACAGCAGGGGTTTCAGCTCCGATATTCAGCTGATTTGGAGGTCAAGGTTACCAGGAGGGCGGTCTCCTGTGTCCCTTATGCAGTTAGCAGACATGTCAGATATTATTTATTGGGATTCATTCCAGTTCCTAACCAGTCTAACCATGATTTTGAAAATTAGAAGAAATGATCGAATTTACTATTTATAAAATTAGGCTGAAAAAAAAACTGTTGAATATTGAAGATTATTCAGAAATAAACCGACTGGATGTTCATAATATATAGAGTGAGTAAAAAGTAACACACAAAATGCATAGCTTCGGTATTCACTATTTTGTAGAAAAAAAGTCAAATTACATTTCAAATTACGCAACATTTCATGTATAGTTGAGGAGTTTATCATGCACCCTATGCAAGGGGTGGAGGCTAGCTGAGTGTTTTTAGGTTAGTGACAATACTAACTTTTTGGCTCTCTTGTTCCTCGGAACAGAGTGCTTATCAATTTGCCCAAATGTCTGTAATTTTCGAATTTTTCGCTGAAATTGGAAAAGACGATTTGGTTCGACTCACTGATCAAGAATCCGTGGTCGAAATCGATTCTGTCTGGCCGTTCGTTAACACGATAACTCTCGAACGAAAGGAGTTAGAGAATTGAAATTTGCAGGGTCGGTTTGGAGCGTAAATATCTCGGACGAATTCGTTAACGGGAGAACTCCACCGAGCGGTTTCAGAGTAATGTTCGTTTTCAGTAAAAACATTTTTTATGAATATTTCCGGAACCGATCTCTCGATCTATATGAAATTTAGCATCCAATTGTAGAATAATGACCTTTATATGCATGCGACATTTTGTATTGATCGGGTTGCCGTAAAGCGTCAAAAAAAAATTCAAAAATGTTGTTTCTACAATAACTCTCGAACAAAATGAGCTAGACAGTTGAAATTTTCAGAGTAGCTTTAGGAGATAAATATCTCGGTTAAGTCCGATATTGGGCAAAATAACATTACAAATTTCGAATTCAATTTTTCCAAGATGCAGTATCACCATAAAAATCCATTGATATCGTCAACTCTAACAAGCTTATACTTTCGGAGATATGATTTTTTGAAATTTCAATAATGAATCGTTCTTCTATGTTTTCACAACTCTGAGAAACCAATACTTTCGGAGATATGATGTGTCAAAGTTTGAACAAGAGCGCTAATGCTCCTGTCCACAGGGCTTGAAACAATTTTGTACTAGAAATGGGTAGACCTTTTGTTGCCGAAAACATTAAATCATTGATGGGGTTTTTTTTCAACCCTTTTTGGTGCTCTTGTTCCTCGGAACAGAGTGCTTATCAATTCGCCCAGATGTCTGAATTTTTTCGAATTTTTGGCTGAAAATGGTCTTAAACGATTTGGTTCGACTCACTGATCAAGAATCCGTAGTCAAAATCGATTCTGTCCGGCTGGCCCTCCGTTAACACCCGAACGGAATGTGCTAGATAGTTGCCATTTTCAGAGTAGACTTGGAAATAGGTTAAGTTCGTTATTAGGCGAAATCAGACTGTTGTTTTCGAGTGGTTTGAGTAACGAACAAAAAATTTTTTTTTAATTAAATTTGTTTTAAGATGCAGTTCATAAGAATCCATTGATATCATTTTCAACTGTAACAAGCTAATACTTTCGGAGATATGATTTTTCAAAATTTCAATAATACATCGTACTATGTATTCAGAGAATGCAAATTCAATCTTTCTGTGTTCAATGTTCATAGATGCCATCTAATCTACCTAGAAGAGTCATGTCAAATTTAATTCTGTTCTTTTTTATTTTCCCTTAAAAGGTCTTCAAGAGAGGTAATAGAATGGGCGATGAAGAAAATAAAGCAAAACTTGTCAAATATACGAACTTTTTCTCGTAAATGCTTAATTTTTCTAAAAAACTTGTAGAGATAAAAAAGTTAGCGTGAATGAATTGGGATTTTCAGCTATGTTATTTTAAAAGGAAACTTTTCAATCCGAAAAAAATTTTAAGAAAAAATATCTTAGGGGTTGACTATTTCAACCTCTTCTAAGCATACTTCAGGGGTAATTTCAAATGTGTAGTTTTATTGACAAAGAATATTTACCAAGTTTCGTGCCTTAAGCTTAATATACAGGAAAAATATACATAAAATATATACAGATACATTTAAAAAAAAATGTATGCCAAATATCCACCCTAATTTTCATCACAGAACCACCCCTCACATTTTTTAGGTGTTATTCAGATACACCCTGTATACTATATAAACTGAACTGTATAAGGCATACAATTCTTATACGATATGAGGAAATAACTTCGAATGAAATTCGAATGAAAAACGTCTGCTGATATTTCAAAGATTTTTCGTAATATTTACCATTAATCATCATATTGTTATATTTCCATGTATTTATGTATTATTCGTCCATTGTAACCTCATTTCAATGGATATACTTCGTTGACAAAAACGATCAATTCAGTTGAATACTTCACCGGAGAAATTACTCAAATGCTATTAATTCGAAATTCAACCATTTTGTTCTCTTCCCGTTTCATTCAAATTTTAAACGACCCGATTGCTGATCGTGGTAAGATGTTGAAGAAACTCTATGATTCGAAAGGGTGATAATGTTACTGATGCTCAAGTATAGGTACTTCCTATTAGCTTGAGAACAATTAATGTGAATACATATTTCCTTCAATTTATTAGAATGTTTTCATCCCAATATACAGGATGTTTCAAAAAAACTGGGAAAGCTCTGTGGGCAGGAGCTTCATCGCTCTTGTTCAAACGTTGACAAATTATATCTCCGAAGTATTGGTTTCTCAGAGTTGGGAATTATATCAATGAATTCTTATGATAGAACTGCACCATAAAACAAATTAAATTCCAAAAATCATAAAATTACGATTAATTATTGAAATTTTGAAAAATCATATATCCCAAAGTTGAGAATTATATCAGTGGATTTTTATGATAAAACTGCATGCCTAAAAACATTGAATTTGAAATTTGTAATGTAAAAAAAAATTGTTTTTTCGTCTTACTCAGAAAATTTCAACTGTCTAACTCATTCCGTTCGAGACGGCCGGACAGCATCGATTTTGACCACGGATTCTTGATCAGTGAATCGAACCAAAACTTTTGAGACCATTTTCTGCCAAAATTTCAAAATTACAGATATTGTGGCAAATTGATAAAGCACTCTGTTCCGAGGAACAAGAGCATCCATTTTCAAGAATTTTCTTTTAAATTCAAAAAGTAGGTCTATGACTCACCTCATATTAGAATTACATACAGTATTCTATGAATTCATTGAATAAAGAATAATTATTGAAATTTTGTAAAATCATATCTCCGAAAATATTAGTTTGTTAGAGTTGAGAATGATATCGATGGATTCTTATGATAACACTGCATAATCAGCCAAACAGTGTACGAGTTATACTCATCTTAAATTTTGTTATTATATCATCAATTAATAACTCAAAATATACTAATCTGACCCAATTAAAACTTGGTAAATACAGAATTTCGAAAATTACAGATATTGTGGCAAATTGATAAGCACTCTGTTCCGAGGAACAAAAGCGCCAAAAGGTGGCTTCGTTGCTGGAATATACAGGGTGAGTCTTTGACCACTGCATTAAATTTAACCAAACATTCCTCTCATTAAATGAAACACTTTTTTCATTTAATATTTTTCCAGATTCCATATTCTTGAAATGACTCAAGAAAAACTTCATATGCTTTCTTTATGCTAATTTCGTTTAGTTTTATGAATCCACGAGTTCATAACTAGAAAACCAGTGGAAGTAGAAAATAACTAATATTTGGAAAATATGTATCATACTTATAGGAAACTTTACGACAACATTCATTTTATTCGAAAAAAGGATGTCAAAGCTACAAAATAAAAACTGATTTTTTTTCAAAATTTCAACAGCCTGTATCTTTTTACCTGAGCCGAATCTGGAAAAATGTTCAATGAAAAAAGTGTTTCATTTGATGAGAGGAATCTTTGGGTGAAATTAATGCAGTGGTCAAAGACTCACCCTGTATAGTTCACTAAAAAATAAGTAGGATTGACGCGTAATGGCATCCGTATCCAAGATACAGGGTGTTGTAAAAAAATATTATACACATGTTTTCTTGAATTTTGTATGAATTTGTTTTGGAAGCTGAAGCACCCCATGAAGTTGTTTTTATATCTGACTCTCATAGAGAGCGCTACCGAGTTGCTTTAAACATAACTTGGTTGAGGTTAGATTTTCTAATCGAAATTTCAGGTGAACCTAAACATCATTGAATTCCACACCAAAAAGGTGTTCTTATTAAAACTCAATAATGAGTTTTCTGTTTTCAGATTATTTTGATTTGAAAATAACTAGAATAAATTCGACTAGCTATATTAAATAGAATTTTTTTGCGTCCGTGTGAGAGGAAAACCCTTATACGGGTTTACCCTGATAGAGACCGGAGCTAATTCCCAATGATTAGTAAATGATCAGATGAAATGATGCAAGTTTTTTTCGTTCTGCTATTTCTTAGCTGACAAATATAGGAGTTTTGTTGCAGGAAATCGTTTTGTTCGTGTTTAAGACATCTACAAACTCTATGGTGAAATGCAGGTCTTTGTGAATGTGCACAAATTAGGATTTTTCACTCGAGATACTACCGCTATTTTGAGTACATATTTGCATAAATTCGCATGAATTTGTAAAAGCTTATATGACGGATAAATGAATACGTAAATAAATTACAGTTGACAGTTGAATATAAGCATTTGTCTCCAGAACGTATTTATTTGCCTGGATATTTTTCATCTCAAAACCATGTAAACTTGAAATCTATTATTCAACCTTCACGAACAAATAAATTAAATTAATTGAATAAGATAGTGTAATTCATTTAGAACTGTTGTTGTTTCCGGTGCATGTCTCAATTTTTCAAGTCGTTTATTTTCTTCTCCGGTTTTATCTATTGTGTGATCTCCTCCAGAAAGTTGTGAACTCTCTGAGAGAAATGGTTGGAGAGTGGTTAGAAAATTTCCAATCTGAAAGACACCACACAAGTATAACAGACGAGAAGCCTCATAAAATACGAAATCTTAAAATTATAAAATTTATAAGAGCGCTGACGTGAGGCAAGTACCTTCAGCACGTTCGTTCATACAAAGATCAATATAATTCACTGACTTCCAACACCGTTCACTATGTACACACAAGCAAACTCATATGGAATCACCCAATATTATATGAAATATTCGTTTATCTTTTTTTTTACAACCGATGCAAAAATTCATGTGTTCAAAACAGGTAGATAAACAAATAAATTGATAAGATATGTCCTTGCAGTTTTGATTTTACTGTTTCGCCTACAAGTTGAATATGCAGGGTGAGTCTTTGACCACTGCATTAATTTTAACCAAAGATTCCTCTCATCAAATGAAACACTTTTTTCATTTACCATTTTTCCAGATTCGGCTCAGGTAAAAAGTTACAAGCGTTTAAAGATTTCACAATGTGCTAATACACTCCCGCATATAAATTATCTATGACATTGTTGGGGGACGAGAATAAGGCATGGTAACGTGGTTTACAGCTTGATTCGGGATTCCAACGCTAGGGACGGATCCATAAAAGTAGTGAAATTTCTGGAGTTTCCCATTTTAAAACATTCAATGAAGAATATCTCGAAAACGGTGGGTTTAAGGAGAAATGATGAAGAATAATATAATGTTCTAAATCGATGGAAGATTCAAAAAAAACTTTATATGCTTTCCTTATGCTAATTTCGTTTAATTTTATGAATCCACGAGTCCATAACTAGAAAACCAGTAGAAGTAGAAAAAAACTAATATTTGGAAAATATGTATCATAGTTATAGGATCTTTACGCCAACATTCATTTTATTCGAAAAAAGGATGTCACAGCTACAAAATAAAAACTGATTTTTTTTCAAAATTTCAACAGCCTGTATCTTTTTACCTGAGCTGAATTTGGAAAAATGTTAAATGAAAAAAGTGTTTCATTTGATGAGAGGAATCTTTGGTTGAAATTAATGCAGTGGTCAAAGACTCACCCTGTATAATTGATTTCTATTCGAACATTAAAAAAAATGGCGTACGTGGAAGTTCAGAGGGTAAGAATTATTGCTCTGGCAGAACAAGGCATGTCAAAAAGGCAGATTGCAAGAACGGTGGGAGTTACACAGGGGGTTGTTTCAGAAACCTATCCAAGGTTTCTGGAATTAGGAGGTCGCAGTGCAACGTTACCCCTACAACAATATACAATATGCAATCACATGAAAATAAAAAAAAAAAAAATTGAAAAATTTTGTAGGTATCTCAAACTATCAGTTCGATATCGCGGAAATTATGCGAAAGCCTTCAAAACCTAACTTTACTGGCAAGTTCCAAATTTGTTCACGATCGGATCTATTTGATTGGAGATCCGAGCAGCCTTGGTTGAGTACAGTAGCTGGATAGGTGACCGTTGCCACGATAACTTTCGAACGGAAAGTGATAGCGACTTGCAATTTTCAGGGTAGGTTGCGCATCCGAATGGGAGTGTTGAGTTAGTTGTTGGGCATGAGCGGCCAAACCTTTTTAGAGTTATATCCATTCTAAATGTTGTTGTTATTTCCTCAATAACTCTACATATACAAATCCAATCCAATTCAAACTTGGTAATTACTTGTAGAATACCAACGCGCTAATTTTCGCGAAATTTCGTGAATATCGTATCACTAGAAAAAAAAATAAAATGCACGCAAATCCCGACTTCCCGTCAGTGCTAGGATTTTTTTTTGTAAAGGATATTGTAAAATTTTCTGTTCCTAATTGTGCCATTTAGTTAGACACAATTTGCGAATATTTAATTCTGGATTCCATAATACTACATGTCATAATTATTTTGTATTGAATTTCTGTATGTGCAATAAACCTTGTATTTCTGCGAATCATTCCACAATATTGCTGTAATTCAATACAGACTATCAAATTCAGGGACATTTTTTTTGATTATGTGTTGACAATCACTCGAGTTTCATGTATTGTATACTTACGGATTAATTCCGTTTTAATTATACAGTGCGGTTCAAAAGAAGTGCAGTTGAAAGAGTCAAGGTCATATATTAAAGTGGAAAAGCCCTGTGGGCAGGGGCTTTGGCGCTCTAGTTCAAAATTTGACAAATCATATCGCCGAAAGTATTGGTTTCTCATAGTTGGGAATGAAATCAATCGATTAATATAATAGAACTGCATCAAATAAGGAAAAAAATTCTAAAAAGTGGAATTTATAAAAAAACAAGAGTGCCAAAAATGATTAATCCGAAACCACCAGATCGATTCAACCCAATAACGAACTTATCTGAGATATTCAATCCTCAAATCTACTCTGAAAATTATTTTATATCAATTGAAGCTTTGCCAATATTCCAGTTTTGTTTTTACTGGAGATATTCTGAAACCAATTTGATTAACTTACCAAAGAATATATTGAATATTTGAGTTCAAACCAAAGCTCAAAGGAAGATTCAGTATTTTACCGACTTTTAAGGAAACCAAGTTCTAGATTTAAACTCGTTCGGATCTATATTTTTGATATTGTTGGAGATATTGGCAAAATATCGAAATATTATAACGATTACAGTGTAGTGGTCCACTGTTTTACATTCGAACTAATTTCATGAAGCAGTTTGGATTGATAGAATTCGAAATGTCATTTCTATGGCACGTCATTTTTATAAGGGAAGGGCAATTCGTGTAATAGTTATTTAATCAACTAGTTTATTAATGATAGCGATTAATGGTCGAGATATTTTAACACGTGAGCGGAGCGAGCGTGTTAATGTTCGAGACCATTAATCGCTAGATTAATAAACGAGTTGATTACAAGATTTTTCCGTCGACCTCATTATGAATTAGAAATAAATTATTTATTCAAATAAATTTTATTTCTCACTATATAAAATTTGACAATGAAATTCTCGATGCTCACTTTGACATATTTATATTTATGGTTCCAATTGAACAATTCGTAAAATTCATAGACGGAATTTTCGAGATGTGACATTCTGAATAGTCCTCATTTACATCGTTACTGACGATTTGCGATAAGGAATGTGTGGAACTGGTGGGAGCTAATGTATTAATTACTGGCGAACGATTATCGCATAACATTTTTTCAGCAGTTTCTAATCTATTTTTCATCGAGTTTTCGATGTACCCTTCTGCAACAGATGTTGATTTCCATCCTCCAAGCCGTTTGATGGCTGCAAAATCTGCTCCACTGTCCGAAAGGATAGATGCAGAAGAACGCCGAAAACGGTGACCTGTATACAGATTATGTTCTTCTAATTTGAGAAATTTTGCAATTAACGATGGTAATTTCGAAAACGTATTGATTCCTACTGGCTGTATTTAATCATTTAAAGTTCTTGTAAAAGACGAAAAACTTTTAATGCGGAGTGTGAATTGGTCTCAAGGATATATATCTCTTGATTGGATTCAAAAGTGTACGCTCCTCATTATCCACAACAGTGAATATCCTTTTCGAGTGCGTTTTGGATGAATTCACTGTTATTAAAAATTTCGAGCCCATATCCTGCACATCATTTATGTATCTGCAACTTATACAGCTCATCTTTTCGCAATGCCCCGGATACTCCAAATATCAAAGCGACCTTCAAATAAAAAATTTAAAGTTACATATTTTATATCCACGTGACAATAAGAAAAATAAAGAAAATTAATTAAATTGAGTTTTATATACCTTTGACATAAAGAAAATACTGTATGGAGCATTTGCTATACACTATTTTACATGATCTTTCTCGAGAACTTTCGATTTCTTAGGAATATAACCCACTTTTTGTCACTTAATGAACATCACCAGTTTGTGATATCTGCTTATATCAATATTCCTTTTAACGTTCAATGTTGCTTTCAGCATTGAATACTTTGGCCATAAACTTGCTAAGTATCCCTTTTCTGCAACATTCTTAAAGTATGCCAACAAATCTGTTTCAGAATAATTGAAAACGTTCTTCTCCTCGCACCATGACATGAATTCTGCGTAGGTTTTGTCATATAAATGTCGTCTTTTTTTAGGTAGCAGGGTCAAAGTTGCTGCTTTAGCCATTTCTGCAACGTCCGGGGGAGTTAAGGGGATATTGACTTCGTTACTCATTGTAATTAAAGTAACTGGCTATATTAGATTAACATTGGGTTTCACAAAGCTTTGACAGCTCTTAATTGCCAAATTAGTACGATGCTATGTAGATTTTCAGTTCATTTTTGATAAAACCATCGAATTAAATCCATGATTAAGCTAATCGAAGCTTCGTGAAACCCAACATAAGATTAAGATTGAAAGCAGCTATATTACTCGTAATTTGACAGATCGATTATGTTTGGATTTGTTTCATTATTTCTTTTCTCTGTGGAATAACAATGGAACCAGAGATAAATACGCGACTATTCTGTGATTGAAGAGTGAGAGTCACAGGCCTCATACATAAAAATTGGTTCAAGCACTGACGTGAAGTCAGAAGCTTTTGCGCGTATGTTCTATTGTCCATTCTTCTGTATTGGACACCCTTAATCGAATTTACCATGGTAAATTCGATTAAGTGTCCAATACAGAAGAATGGACAATAGAACATACGCGCAAAAGCTTCTGACTTCACGTCAGTGCTTGAACCAATTTTTTTCAAATCAAATCCAAAAGCTCTCAAAAAATCACCCGTTATTACATAAAGATATATTCTCATTAGTGATAGAAAAACTGGCCTAGAATTCCTTTCTACCCATCACGAGATTTAATATCCACAAATGAGCCTCTCACCTTACAAGATCAGAAGCCTTCTGCAAAATTCAAAGGTCCCCTCTCGCAAATATACTCCTCTGAAGGCACATGGATCTCTTGAAGAAGAATCGCCTCTCTATTCCTCAAAGATATTCACTCTTGTTCATAGAAATCCCTTCAATATTTAGTTGCCTCCTCCTAAGGAGGATCTCTTTCAAAACCAGGTCTGACCACTAATGTAGGGCTATCATCTAATCTCCTATAGATTTGTGATGAAATAACACGATTTTACCATGAATATATATGTATAATAATATGTCATCATGACATTCATATTTTATTTTTGGAGGTTCTCGCAAAAATACGACCATAGACAACATATCATACGACGATTCGCATCCACCTACCGAACTCACAAAAGGCTGCTCGGTTCTCCAACAATATAGATCCGATCGTGTTCAAACTTGAAATTCTGCAGTAGAGTTAGGTTCTGCAGGCTCTCCCAAAATTTCAGCCATGCCGGACGAATAGTTTATGATATATAGAATTTTTTTCAATTATTTTTAATTATTTTTTTTTTGAATTTTCTAGTTATACCATCCTCACGAAATTCTGCAAAAATTTTCGCGTTGGCATTCTACAACTAATAACCATGTTTGAATCCAATCGGTTTTGTATTCTTCGAGTTAATGAGGAACAAAAAACATCCAAATTTCAGAAAATTTCAGATGGCTATAACTCTAAAACCGTTTGGACGATTATGCTCATAAGCGAACTCAAATGTCGCATTCAGATGCACAACCTAACCTGAAATTTTCAAGCCGCTATCTCTTTCCGTTCTCAGGTTAACGTGACAACAAAAATATTTTTTAATAATTTCTTAATAATTTTCTAGCGATTCGATGCTCACAAAATTTCATAAACGTGCTTAGGTCTATATTCTACAACTATTCACCATGTTTGAATCCAATCGGTTTTGTATTCTTCGAGTTAATGAGGAACAAAAAACATCCAAATTTCAGAAAATTTCAGATGGCTATAACTCTAAAACCGTTTGGACGATTATGCTCATAAACAAACTCAAATGTCGCATTCAGATGCACAACCTAACCTGAAATTTTCAAGCCGCTATCTCTTTCCGTTCTCAGGTTATCGTGACAACAAAAATATTTTTTAATAATTTTTTAATAATTTTCTAGCGATACGATTCTCACAAAATTTCATAAACGTGCTTAGGTCTATATTCTACAACTATTCACCAAGTTTAAAATTCGATCGGATTTATTTTGGTTGAAAACAAAATTATTACTCGGAAACCATTGGGCCGATTATACCCATTAACGAACTTGTCCGTCGTATTGGGATGCGCCACCTACCCTGAAAATTTCAAGTCGCTAGCTCTTTCCGTTCTCAAGTTATCGTGGCAACGGACGGCCGGACGGCCGGCCGGACGGCACCACAGAATTAAATTTCACATTTGGGCAAAACTATAACGCGTATGTTCCCCAGAACATACGCGCAAAAATGAAATAAGTATCAGTCGAGTTGTGACGTTACTCATATTACTTCTGAATACTCTATGTTCGGTTGCCCGCCATGACAATCATGCATTAAAATAGAAAGAAATCGTGCATTGAAATGGGTCATAAATGCATGATTTTGTGAACGTGAAACAGAGCTTTTATTGGGAGGACGAAGGAAAAAATAATTTTAAATCGATATGTAATACCTATTCGGAGTCGAGAAGAGTTAATTATGGTACTCATGGACCTATTTTAAAAAGCTGGAACCCATATATTTAGGTTTGATTGAAAGTTAAACGATATTTTTATGCAGATTTATTAGGGTTCCAATTGCTTCGAAATTTTTCCAACTGCTTTAAAATTTTTCCCAATGCTTTAAAACTTTTCCAACTATGTACTTGCAAATTTGCAACATTGGGGGGATCGTACCCCCCAACTCCCTTCTTAGGCCCGTCCTTGGTAATGCGTAATGGTTAGTCCGTCCGTAGAACTGTCCATTTGCAAGAAACCCAGAAGCATCAAAACTTTTTTTCTGAAATTCAAACTTATCTATTCCTGTTATTAAAATAAAGAAGCAAACTGCGTACTTACGTTACTAAATTCAATAGAAATAAAAGCTTTTTAAAATGCCGCTCGACAGTGAGATGAGCTCAAATTGGTACCAGATGGTATGGTATTCGATCGGATTAGTATTGGTTGTAGACAAAATTATTACTCGGAAACCATTGGGCCGATTATGCCCATTAACAAACTTACGTACGTTCTAGTGGGATGCGCCACCTATCCTGAAAATTTCAAGTTATAGTAACTTGAAATTTTCCTTCCGTTCTCAAGTTATCGTGGCAACGGCCGAAATAATCAAATTTGACCTTGAATTCATGATCAGGGAGTCGAACCCAATCGTTTGAGACCATTTTCAGAGAAAAATTCGAAAATTACAGACATTTGGACAAAATGATAACGCGATGTTCCCCAGAATTTACGCGCAGAAAATTTTAATAATTTAGTGCTTGCTATAGTATCTATGCGTCCGGGGATTGTCTCCTAAACTATAAATTCCGAAATTTTCTACGATGTTCAATTCCCCGGAAAGCATTTTCTTCCAGCGCGATTTCGAAAGTTTGTCAAATCCATATCGTATATCCTTTGTAAACGTGCTTATTCACCCCTGAACGATACTGCTTTGGCTCGTGGCCTCAAGGGGGTACCAAAATATTTTTTTTCATCCGACACGGACGGGAGCCCTCAATTTGAACTTGCAGACTTCTGGGAACGACGTTGACAAATCAAATCTGCTCTCGTCGAACCGAGAAAACTTTCACGGTTCACGGTATCTTGGCCTTGTGGGAACAGTGGTGGATCATTTACAGGCGTTTATATAAAGGGAAAAGGGAAAAAATCTAGAATTATTCCTCCGCAACCAACGATACACAAGGTGAGCCTTTAAGTTGTACATAAATTTTAACCATAGATTTCTTTTATCAGTTAAATCACATCATTTAATATTTCTCCAGATTCGGCTCAGGTAAAAATTAAACATTTCAGAATGTGCTTATGTAATCCTGCACTACACCATTATATTATAAAACTGTTACTGATATCTGTTGTAGAACAACAAAAAAACTTAATATCTGATAGGAATTGAAATTCAATTAAATTGTTTGAGAAAACTTATTTACACTGTCAATTCTTATAATGCAGCATTAAATAATATCCCACTATTGAAACAATGAACTTCAACTTAAAATTCATTAATTATCCATCAATTGTTTCCAACATAATTTGGTCATCGCTCGTTCTTGAAATGTTATTATTATTGCCTTAGAGACTTTGCATTACTTTTCATATAGTTTTGTTGTTGTAACTTTTTTATTTTGTAAAATGAGCCCTTTGTAAACTATGTATAATTTCAACATTTTAGCTATCTACTGTTGTTGTTAGAAACATAGAAAAGGTGCACAATATATATATATATATATATTTTTTTTTTCGCGAGTTTGCTAATGCCTTCAAAATCAGATTCTTGGCAATTTTATGAAGTTTAAGGGGTGTCTTTGCCACAAAAAGGATTTAAAAATTTATTAAAGACAAGGTTGCTATTAGAGGGGAATAAAACAACAAATTATAGGAAAATAAAATCTATTATTCTTTATTAAATACAAAAAATCAGTCTCTTTGTAAATAAACAATATGTAAACTTAAAAACGGCTCTGTGAGTTCAAATAAACTAGTAACATTTGCAAACGCGTCCAAAAAGGGCAAGCTAATTAATATTATACAACCATAAGTCTCTATGGAAATAATAATGTCCCCTGGAAGACGCTGGTTTTTCCAATGTTGTGATAATATCCATTTCCTTGACGTATGATGTGTCCTCAACATTGGGATGGAGAAATCCATTTTTCTTTTTCCTCAAATATTTTACTGCAAACCCATCGTCATGTGTTTCTATAACTCCTCCGGCATAATGTTTAACAATTTTCTTAGCAGGGAACGCTACTATCGGTTTAGTGTTTCCTCCGTATAATTACGATATTTCCTCGCGCCCAACTTCTTTTTGTATTAACGACCCATAGCCGTGCTTAAAAATAAAATAAAATAAATTTTGGTCCCCGCAAAAGTGCAACAATAGAAATATTTCCCGAAATATAGAAACAATCTCAACCAAATACTTTCAGTTTTTTTACGTGGCCCTAAATACATGTAAAGTAAGCTGCTAATTGTATTTTGATGTATCGCTCCGTTGGCAAAGCCACACCGTTCTACCGTATTGAAAATTATATAAATATCCATTAATCCATTCATTTACAAATAAATCTCAAATCGAATAGTTAAATTTGATTCCAACTGACAGAATAATCATAATTATCATTAGTAGGTTAAGTTCACAGGAACTCATTGGAACATAGATGTTATGTTATATCTATATGCCTCCGTTCGCGGTTCGCATGCGGCATTGTCAAACTGTGTACCTGGCATTATCTAAATCTTGTGAAAAGAAGAAGTGTGGCAACGTAGGAATACATCGATTCAAGGCCGTCCTAGGTCAGGAGCGGATCAACCAAAATTCAACGTTGAATATCTCAAAAACAATTCGTATCTGGAGAAATTATGAAGACTAATTTAATCCTTAAATAATTGCAGATTCTTATGATGAATCAAGATAAACTTCATTTGCTTTCCTAATTTCATTCAGTTTTTTTATAATTTCGGTAGTCTATATCTAGGAAACCAGTGCAAGTAGGAAAGTATGTGTCATGTGAAGTCGGGAAATATATGTCATATTTCGAAGAAAAACTGTTTTTTTTCTGCAAATTCAACAGCTTGTATATTTTTATCGGAGCCGAATCTGGATGAATGGTAAAGGAAAAAAGTCTTTGGTTTGATGAGAGGAATCTATGGTTAAAATTAATGTACAACTCACAGACACACCATGTATACAGGGTTAGGATATAGTATGGAACCAAGTACATATCTTTAAATCAAGGTTGATATTTCTGAAACTTTGGAGGCTAGTACAAGGACGCATAGCGCACCTGATGACATATTTTTTGTTACCTCTGTACTTTCGGTTCAACCGGAAATCCTCTAAACTTTTTTAATTTGGGGCAACTTGTATATGTTTGTAGATCTTGAAAGACCTTGTCAATTCGAATTCGCTCATACTAACTTTAGTAGAAACGAGAAAACCACTTAACAGTTAAAGAATAAGTTAATTTGATTAGTTCAGATTAATCAGAATAATAATTTAAACAGAATCACTTCAAATGTTCAAAATGCTCGCCGTTCACTGCCTGACAATACAATGCGAATTTATTAAATTGTTTACTTTGGACTAATGAAATTCTTTGTATAAATACAGTGTAGTAAGAAATAGAGAGTACCTACTATCCTGCAGGTATCTGTTACCACAGTAATAGACAGAAATAAATTGTACTATTAAGAATGGTTCATTTCAGTGAGAAAGATCGTATTGAAATATACGAAACATCGCTCTAATGACCGAGGTCTAGATTCCTGTCAGATAACTACGCAACGTTGTCCTCTCTACATAGAAGTCGTAGTAATTACGTATTTTTACAATGTGAATTTACTTCGGAAAAATAATGCATTTGAGAAGATATTATGTGAATTCAATAATTCCACAGTCCTGGCGACTATGGAAGAAAATTTTTGCTCTGTTGTTACTGGAAACATTTCACGTATATAAACTGGTTGGAAGATTCAATTATGCTATTTTCTTGTATGGAAATCAAGTATCAAGTGTTGAAATTTTATTGAAAAATAATGCATAGAGTATAGTTCGTTACTTTGTGATAGTTCATTTGAAATAATAATAAAAGTACCTGAATAACCCGACAGGAAAACTTCTAAACGAACAGACGTACTTATGGAATTCCCCACTTTTCTCAACAAGACATTTAAATACCTTGTTGCACAACTTGAAATACACCAGTTTCAAAACGTAGTTGTTCTACGAAACCCGAGTCATTCTTATAACTTAATAAAATATAATGATAGGAAACTAAGTAATTTCATTCGAGAGTTCAACATGTCAGAATGAAGTTTTCCTATTGCAGATTTTAATGTTATGATTATGTTAAGTTTGATACTTTTGAGAGTAGAAATTGGCAACGTCCCAGCGAATTGTTTTGACCTTGACGATAGTTCAGCAGTGCCAACCTACCTCTGCTTTAGTTACAAAAACTTGATAGACCTAAATCATGGCCAACCGGGAGACTTTATAAAAGATGGAGTATACATTCACCACAATGTCATGTGCATATCGCCTTGGCAATCTTGGTATCCCCCCGCGATGACATTTGGAACTCGCATTGTAACTATCTCGTTTTAGTTACATTCGAGATATCCCCAGGAGATCACTTCTAGAATTCCATAGGCAAACAATCCTACAGAGATATCTTATAGAACTCACATTGCAACTTCAATGAGAATATCTATCAAACACTTCACATGGCGCTTGCTAGGATCTCGCAATAGGAGTGTTGCCTGTGTTGCCTGGGTATGCTTCGCAAGGAAACGTGTGTACGGTCGGATGGACGGACAGAGTTGGATTTGACAATTAATTCATCATCAGTGAGTCTATTTAATCGTCTGAGATATTCTTCAGCCCAAAATTCTAAAATTACAGACATTTTCACGGAATGATAGTGCCATGGAAAGTGATGGTTGCAAATTCATGAGGTCTAAGGCAGCGTCAAGAAACGAGCCGCCACTGGTGCTGGAGCTTCTCTTTGGTAGTGATTCAAACTTTCCGGAACTAGTTAGTCTCGAAAAAAACAAGACTTCTGATAGAAAACTGTCCGGTTTTCTGTTCAATCCGTTTTTCCAATGCTTCCTCCATTTGAGGGGGTAATTCGAGGCCGATTGGATGTTCTTTCGAGAATTGTTATGTCCGATGTCATTAGGAAAACGATAAAACATGCCCCTCGACTAAGAGAAATGTTGATTGGGTTCTGGGAATTGGTTCCGTCTTATATATCAATTATTTTGCACTTTTTTCTGTGTTCTCGGACTGGCTTCAACCCATGGCTTCGCCTGCTTGCCAATCATAAAGATAGAACATATGTCTGGTTAAATATGATTTGGATTACAACTCCTTTTTTTTTCTTGAACGATTCCGAAGATTTATTAATAAATTTAATAACTATTAGGTAGACATTCGTAAAACTTTGCACACGTTGAAGATAACCGATTCCAATGGAACACAGCACACTTAAGCAGGTTGAAAACAGAGAAGAAACGTTCTTGAATATTTCTACATTCCTAAAAATAGAGGCGTCATCTCAAAGATATAAAAACGCAAACATTTCACAATTAACAATTATTAGATAATTCGAACATTTATATTAATTATTGAAGGTTTCTTACTGAGCTTTCACTCCCAAACTCTGAAAAAAAAATCTATTAAATAAAAATTTATTATTTTGTGAATTGCTTCTGTGTAAGATATACAAGATATTTGTCAGAAGCAATGAATCGAACAATGTTGCCTAACAAACAATAATGAAACAAGATCAACGATGAAACAACTATTTCGTAACGTTTCGCAGTCTAAAGGCGGGTTTATGCAGCAAATAAGATAAAATAAGAAACAAATTAAAATAAAATAAGAATTGAGGACTAAAAGGATCGGTTTATACAGATGATCTAAAACAAAATAAGAAATAAGAATGAACCAATCAAATCGCAGCTTTTTGACAATTTTATGTCAAGTTCTATGAATTTCACTCTTTGAGCATGCGCATTGTCATTTTCTAAACAAAATAACATAAAATAAGAAATAAAGATGAGAGTTGGCCAACTTTAGTTCTTATTCTTATTTCTTATTTTATCATATTTCGTGTATAAACGCTCTCAAAGAAATGTACATAGTCAACTTCATTATTTTATTTTAATTTGTTTCTTATTCAATTTTATTTGCTGTATAAACCCGCCTTAAATCAGACTCCTTCGTCAGACACTAACGAAAATCTTCAGATTTTTTTTGCGCGTATGATCGGGGCAACATCGCGTTATCATTTGCCCAAATGTCTGTAATTTTCGAATTTTTGACGAAAATGGTCTCAAACGACTGAGCTCGACTACCTGATGAAAAATTCGAGGACAAATTTGATTCTGTCCGGCCAGCCGGCCGTCCGTTGCCACGATAACTTGAGGACGGAATGAGATAGCGACTTGAAATTTTCAGGGTAGGTGGCGCATCACAATACAACTGAGACATTCGTTAATGGGCATAATCGGCCAAATGGTTTTGGAGTTATACCCATCTGGAATTTGATTGTTATTTCCTCAATAACTCGAAAAATGCAAATCCGATTAAATTCAAACATAGTTATTAGTTGTATAATGTAAAAGTGAAAATTCTTGCAATTTCGTGAGGATCGAATTACTAGAACATTTTAAAAAAATCATTGAAAATTATTGAAAAAAAAATGTATATATCGGTAACTATTCATCCGACATAGCTGAAATTTTGCGAAAGCCCTTAGAACCTAACTCTGCTGCCAAGTTCCAAGTCTGAACACGATCGGATATATATTGTTGTAGAATCGAGCAGCCTTGTGTGAGTTCAGTAGATGGATGGGTGACCTTTGCCTCGATTACTTTAGGACGAAAAGGGATAGGGACTTGCAATGTTTAGGGTACGTATATCCGAATGGAAGAGTTGAGGTCGTTTATGGGCATAATCGGCCCAACGGTTTCAGAGTTATACACACCTGGAATTTCATTTCCCCGATAACTCTAAAAATATAGACTCGATCGAATTGAAGCTTGGTAACTAGTTGTAGAAAATCGACATAAAGACGTGTTCAAAATTTTATAAGAACCGTACCCCTGGAAAATTTCAAAAAAACTACGAAGAAAAAAATTGTTTCAAGCACTGGCGTGAAGTCAGGAGCTTTTGCGCGTATGTTCTATTGTCCATTCTCACTCTCATTCATTAATCATTAATTAATTAATCATTAATCATTCTTAATCAAATTTACCATGGTAAATTCGATTAAGAGTGTCCAATACAGGATAATAGATAATAGAACATACGCGCATAAGCTCCTGACTGCACGTCAGTGCTTAAACAAATTTTTTGTCATATAGCTATTCTGAAATTCGAGGATGTTCACTTTGACAGTATTTGAAAATCATTCACTTTATGCACTAAATAAACAATCGAATAAACCGAACATTTAAAGAACCCGAATGTTTTAACACCGATTCCGGCTGAATACCTGAACTTAACTCAGGTCAAGCTCTTAGAGCTTATGAGGGGTCTCCTTGTGGAAGACCCAGGAGGATCAGTATAATAATAATAATATAATATACAGGGTGAGTCTTTGACCACTGCATTAATTTCAACCAAAGATTCATCTCATCAAATGAAACACTTTTTTCATTTATCATTTTTCCAAATTCAGCTCAGGTAAAAAGATACAGGCTGTTGAAATTTTGAAAAAAAATCAGTTTTTATTTTGTAGCTTTGACATCCTTTTTTCGAATGAAATGAATGTTGGCGTAAAGTTTCCTATAACTACGGTACATATTTTCCAAATATTAGTTATTTTCTACTTCTACTGGTTTTCTAGTTATGGACTCGTGGGTTCATAAAACTAAACGAAATTAGCATAAAGAAAGCATATAAAGTGTTTCTTGAGTCATTTCAAGAATATTCCATCGTTTCAGAACATTATATTATTCTTCATCATTTCTCCTTAAACGCACCGTTTTCGAGATATTCTTCATTGAATGTTTTAAAATGGAAAATTCCAGAAATTTCACTACTTTTATGGATCCGTCCCTGAGCGTTGGAATCCCTAATCAAGCTGTAAACCACGTTACCATACCTTATTCTCGTCCGCCAACAATGTCATAGATAATTTATATGCGGGATTGTATTAGCACATTGTGAAATCTTTAAACGCTTGTAACTTTTTACCTGAGCCGAATCTGGAAAAATGGTAAATGAAAAAAGTATTTCATTTGATGAGAGGAATCTTTGGTTAAAATTAATGCAGTGGTCATAGACTCACCCTGTATATATAATATATATAAGTATGGAACGTAAATTCAAATGGCCCTTCGCACTCCGATGTAGCCCTCCGATGTAGAATTAGCAACGCCGTATATTCGAGGATGATTCTGGCCTGTAAATAAAGTAGGCTATGCCAAAATAATATCGATCGGACTAAAAAGCTCGGATAATCATCTCACAGCAAGATTTTTGTAGATTAAAGAATTTTACTTCATTAGTTTAGGGGAAAAACCCCACACAAAACTGGAAATTCACAAATAATTTTTCGCCGCATGATTTCAAGGCATACGATATGAGAAAATGATGAATCAAAAGTAATGTCGCTAACCTTCATTATCTTAATTTCTCCCAAACTTACGGAATATGAGCATCGTTCATAAAGACTTAACTGTACCCGTTTCCGAGAACTACACTTATAAGCGGAGACACTCTGGTGCTTTTGTCGTGCTTCCCACAACTTCTCGTCTCCTCCTGCAATCCAAGCTTAAAGTTCTAGGGCCTGTGGGCCATAAGGGCATTGCAAAACAGACATATCCTCTTATGGATAGCCTCGAGAAGAGGAAACAAAAAGTGGGATCTCCTAAAAGACGAACGAGTGCGGAATTATTCGAACTTATGTACATTCGGTCTCGTAATCCCTACATCTCGGGGTCCCCTTTTCGTCAGGGTTGAATTCAGGCCCTAGGAAGCACCTCAAATGCCGCAATTCACCCTGCAGGATTCCAGTTGGGTAGAACAGAACAGAATAATTGAATATTGGTGGCTTTTACTTGATGAGAACCCATGCATATTAACTCAAATGGAGAATTATAAAAATGATATAGACTTATTTAGTGAATAGTGTGACGCGTTTCGTCGACAAAGCGACTTCTTCAGGCTACATCATACTAAATTCTTAACAATGGAGGGATTTTGAGCCACTCAAAAATTTCCGATAATTTGACGTCGTTATGGTAATATTGCCTAACCATAACGGTAACCATGGTGCCGATTCTAAGAGATTCTGATTTTCTTTTACTAACCTAGAAGATCTTAATTCTTTCATCCTAAAAACGGTTGCCAAATCTACAGAAATTATCAGGATCAGAGTGATTTCACTGACAACTACTCCTATAAAATTACCTTAAAAACTGGCGTAAGTGACAACAACACATTTCTAGCACATAATCCGCCGCATTCACAAAGCATTCAATCTCTGTTAAGTCCTAACTGAGGTCCTCAGTTAAGGATAAATAAGGATCGCAACCTCAGTTTAAGTGAAAATTAACGTGGAACAGACCTGTTTCAGCAGCGTTACATACGTTAACTGAGGTTGCGATTCTTATTTATCCTTAACTGAGGACCTCAGTTAGGACTTAACGGAGATTGAATGCTTTGTGAATACGGCGGAATAAAGTCTAATACCTCTGTGCGCACAACATAGCGATAACCATAATCACAGCAGAACTTTATTTCTCCGTTAATAACGATGTTCCTTATGGTCCATTTGACAGTCCACTTGCGCATGCGCAGAATAACAATAACTGAATAATGGTGTCAAATTAAGGGGGCTCAAATATTCTCTAATTAATGATTTCCTTATAGTACAATCGATGACATGGACATAGAGATTTTCCCCGAAGTTACCCTGAAAATTTCATGTCGCTATCTTATTACGTTCGAAAGTTATCGTGGCAATGGACGGCTGGCCGGACAGAGTAAAATTTGATGGGCATAATCGGCCAAATGGTTTCGTAGTAATATCCATCTGAAATTTTATTGTTATTTCCACAATAATTCAACAAATACAGATCCGATCGAATTGAAACTTGGCAATTAGTTTTAGAATCCTAAGTCACAAAGTTTTCAGTTAGCATCGTATCACTAGAAAAAAAATAAAAATTTTCTTCAAAAATTATATATGTATTTCATGAATTGTTTGTCAGATTCCGCTGAAATTCCGCACAAACCTTCAAGCCGAATTTTATTTTTCCAATATTTTCAAAAATACATACAGTTCTCGGTTGAAAAAAGACGGCTTGAAGAATTATGGAGTATTTCGTGAGGGTAAGGAGTGAATAGACAGAAGAATACACGCGCAAAACCGCCTGACTTCACGTCAGTACTTTCTAAAAATTTTCATCCAGTCAATCTGTCTTCGAATGCATATAGCTAGCTTAAAAGAAGTAGAATCTCTCCTAGTTGGCTCATGAACAGATAAATAAATTAATGAAATTCCCTGGGCTCTTCAATTAAATCAAAAGCAGTAATCTCTTTATTAAGGCTGAATTAATAGTTCATCTAATTTTTTTTCATCCAGTCGGTCAGTCTTGGAATGCATAACTCTAACTTAAAAGAAACAGTATCTATACTAGTTTGCTCATGAGCAAATAAATAAATGAATAAAATCGCCTCAGCTATTGAATTAAATCCAAAGTAGGCTTCTTATTATTAAGGTTGAATAGTTCGTGAACTTTTCTGTTTACAAATAGAAGGAATCTTGGAAATTCTCTTAAAATTAAGTATTTTAAAGTACTTTTAACAAATATATACGATTATGGATACCTATATTTATCAAAGGACGTACCTACCTATTTTCAATACTTTCGAATTCTTGGAAGAAAAAATTGGTTCAAGCCCTGTGGACAGGAGCTTTGGCGCTCTTCTTCAAATTTTGACAAATCATATCTCCGAAATTATTGGTCTCTGGGAATGATATAAATGGATTCTTACGATAGAACTGCATCATGAAAGGAATTAGATTCACACAGACTGATTCTCCCCAATAACGAATTTATCCCAGATATTCATTCTTCAAATCTAATCTGAAAATTATATTATATCAATTAAAACTTAGAAAATATTGCAGTTTTGTTTTTACTGGAGATATTCTGAACCCAATTTGATTAGGTATCTTACCAAAGAATATATTTCCATCATCATATGGATTATCCACGGGCATTATATTATCACCTTAAAAGTATAATATCATATTATGCTCATAATTCTACGACAGCTGAGGTTATTTAATTGGTCATTCTGCATTCAATCTTAATTTGTTTTCTAGAACAAAAGGTGTATTTTATATCAAGAATAACGAACCAGAAATAATAATGACATTTATCTCTCATAGGAAAATAAGAGGACACGTAAGAACATAGATCATATAATATATATAATTCATAGCAAGGGCGTAGCCAGGGGGGGGGGTTTTGGGGGTTCAAACCCCCCCCGAAATGATATTTTTCTCTTAAAAAAAATTTTTTTTGCTGCAGAAAGTGACCCTTATCCCCCAAAACCCCCCCCCGAAATTAATTCCTATTTCAAAACCCCCCCCGAAATTAATTCCTGGCTACGCCCTTGATTCATAGATAAAATAATCAAGTACAGCATTCTGTGAAAACATAGAAGTACGATTCATTATTGAAATTTCGAAAAATCATATCTCCGAACGTATTAGCTCGTTAGAGTTGAAAATGATATCAATGGATTTTTATAGTGAAACTACGTCTTAAAAAGAATTTGAAATTTGTGATGTAAAAAAAATTTTTTTTTTCGTTACTCCGAAATCATTAGGTCGATTTTATCCAATAACGAACTCAACCAAGATATTTATCTCCCAAACCTACTCTGAAAACTTCAACTGCCTAGCTCATTCAGTTCAAGAGTTAGTGTAGAAACAAAATTCAAAAATTTTTAAATTTTTTTTACACTTTATGGCAATCCGATCAATACAAAACTTCGCAGGCATATAAAGGTCATTATTCTACAATTTGATGCTAAATTTCAGATAGATCGAGTGATCGGTTTCGGGAATATTCATAAAAACTGTTTTTACTAAAAACGGCCATAACTCCGAAACCGCTTGGTGGATTTCATCCGTTAACGAACTTGTCACAGATATTTATGCTCCAAACCTACCCTGCAAATTCCAATCCTCTTACTCCTTTCGTTCGAGAGTTATCGTGTTAACGGCCGGACGGACAGCCGGCCGGACAGAATCGATTTCGACCACGGATTCTTGATCAGTGAGTCGATCCAAATCGTTTAAGACTATTTTCAGCCAACAAATCGAAAATTACAGACATTTGGGCAAATTGATAAGCACTCTGTTCCGACGAACAAGAGCGCCAAAAAGTGGTTCTCTGTCATATACCAAATTTTGTCATGCCCTTAGCAAGTAATATTATTATCGAGTTTTTGAAGGTTTGACAGATTTACTCTGGAGTTTACTCTGGTACTGACACTGACAGAAGGTGCCAATATCGGAAAATAGGTTATGTTGGTGTGAGAAAGAACCTATTATTATTGTTTTCTTCACATATATGTAACTCTATATATGTAACTCTATATATATATGTAATTAAATTACCTCACAGATCATTCATGAAACAGCGAGACAAAGATACTAGATTTTCCGTACCATGAGTTATATCAATTTTGGCAGGAGTAAAATAAACTCGGAGTCGAATACTCTGACATTTCGAACGACAGTAATGGAGTAAAATTTACCCAACCTTTCAGTTTTCGAACGCAATGGAGTAAATATTACTCTACCTACGGAGTTAATATTCGAACACAGCCCTGAGATAGCAATATGGATAGCATTATGTATAAAAATGACAGATCAAGCTAAAAATCGATGATCAGAATAGCAATATTTCGATTCTTGATATGCACAAACAGAATATTATTATTATTATTATTATATACTGATACTCTTCTTCTCCTTGTATCAGGATTCCTCCCGGGACACCCTGAATAATGGGGTTCTATTCTTTGTTGTGGACTATGTAGACCCTTTAATTTTCTTCGAAGCCAGGCCTGTGTTGATCTTTCTCGAGGGCACCAGAGATGGGCCTTGCCAAGGTCAAGGGCGCATCATAATCGATACTCATTCCTGCTTTTTCCGCAGACAGTGGAAAATTACGGGACATTTTTAAATATCTCTCGAATCTGCGACCGAGCGAATGGCACTCCAGAAAAGTTTGGCATCCCCATGAACGCGGAACACTTGACATATTTCCGGGGATTGTCCGAAACAAGAGGGTGGTTTTTCAATAAGGCGCTCGCTTTCCTCAGTCAGTTTTCATCAGACAGCTATTCATAAGGTTTGCTGGCAGCGTGTCGCGTTGAAAAAGTATGTTTTTGTAATTTATGGGTTTAATTCAGAACTGTGTTGTGAATTCATTTTATAGATTTTTTAATTCCTTGGTTTTGGGAGCACATTCGGAAAAATTTTTATCATTGTCTTGGTTAACTGAACTCCTTCTATTTCAACTATTCATTGTCGTATTGTTTTTATAAATTTAAAAGGTATTGAATTTCATGGAATTCTTAGCATCGCGTTCAATATTATAGCATTTAGGATCCATCGAACATTTTCGTGGATAAGTTTTGGTAATATACAGGGTGAGTCTTTAAGTTGTATATTTTTTAGCCATATATTCCTTCTATAAAATAAAACACTTTTGGCTTGTTCCTCGGAACAGAGTGCTTATCAATTTGCCCAAATGGCTGTAATTTTCGAATTTTTGGCTGAAAATGGTCTCAAACGATTTGGTTCGACTCACTATGGCAAAAGATTCACATAGGTCGCTTCAAAAAAGTTTAAACTTACTCTGGCAACATGAGGTCGAGCATTATCTTGCTGAAATATTGGATTCTCGAGCCGGTTAAGGTAAGGGAGAACATATCGCTCCACTATTTCTTGACGGTAACGCAGCGCTGTCATGTTAGTTCGAATAAAAACTAAAGATGACCTACTTGCATGTCCAATAGCACCCCATACCATAACGCCTACTGTCCGGTGTACATGACGCTCAATATCAAACTGAGGTTCACGTCTTTCTCCCCGACGTCGTCTAACACTTCTTCGGCCATCATGTGCACCCAAGGAGAATCGAGATTCATCAGAAAAGACGACCACATTCCAATGTTGACGTTCTCTGCACCATTGTAATCGTTGCCGGTGATGCTGAACCGTCAGAAGTAACACAAGATGGGGTCGATAATGCTGCAGTCCAAAAGACCTTATCCGTCGGTAAACCGTTCGGACAGTTACAGGATGGCCTTGTTCTCCTAACCACTCATCAGCCAAATATCGAGTTGTCGCAAATCGGCCTCTAATAGCCATAAGTCTTAGACGTCGATCTTGAACTTCATTTGTGCCCCTTCGACGACCGGTGCCTACTCTTCTTCGATTTTGGGCATTATCAAACCACGCTTGACAACATCTCATAACAGTAGTCGGATTTCTGTTCGTACGGTTAGCGATTTCTCGAAATGACAATCCCGCCTCCAGTAGACCAATAATTCGACCTCTTTCAAATTTACTTAGCTGGCGATAAATTCCGCGTACACGTGCTTTAGGCATTTTAACAACAACTAAACATTGACTTTGGATCTCCTCGAACAGCTGGTTTGTTGTGAAATTTAAAAAAAATCCAAATAACGACTACAATATGTAAGTAACAAAAAATGTTTACATGAAAAAACCTTCACGATTTTTTTCTCCAAATTTTAATCATTTACTCCTTGCTGTACTATCTATGTTTTACCAAAAAAAATATTAAAATTTAAAGAGCTCCTTCTGGGTGTTGCAGTTCCTTTGTCGTTAGTATAGGAAGATATCGATAAGGGACTGCAAAATCATTGTGGGGCAAAACCTGCGTATTATGAATGAACGGTCGCTGAAAATCAACATACAAAAACTACTACTGAACACGTAATAGTATGCGCATTCATTAAAACCACCATAAATGAGGAACGGAACGTGCCTGAGCACAAATATAACGCTTTTTATTAGCCCATTCAGAATTTTATCTCCGGTGGTATAGCCTTACTGACTTTTATTATTTTTCGGGAGCATGATTTCGTGCATGATACGGCTATATCGTAGGTGGAATATTGACTACATTTCCAGTGTTTTAAATGGATTTGGTGATGTAACGATATAATAAAAGAGTATTCTGGTGTCGATACGTTGATCTGCACTCTTAATTCAAGATCTATCTTATCTTATCAGCCACTTGTTTCGGTCACTTAAGGATTGATTCCGATGCATTTTTGTTATGCAAGTTTTATTGAATGTTGTCAAGTCAATTCAAATTTATGACTTTGGACATTTTAAGGTTTATTTTTTGCCATTTCGGTGCGCTCGTAGCATGGTATTTTAATTTTGCCCAAATATCTGTAATTTTCGGATTTTGAGCTTGTCGAATATCAATAATTTATTTATCAATTGTAAATTTTTGGTGAATTTCCTTTAGCGACGGGATGCTCAAAAAAAAAATGGGTTCAAGCCCTGTGGACAGGAGCTTTCTGGCGCTCTAGTTCGAACAGACCAATTATATCTCCGAAAGTATTGATTTCTCAGAGTTGGGAATTATATCAATGGATTCATATGATATAACCGCATCATAAAGGAAATTCAATTCAAATAATAGTTTATTTATCAAGATTAAATGAGCAATCATGAGAATGAGAACTGCACCATGGAAGAAATAGAATTAAATCTGGCCAATTTTGCCCAATAACGAACTTAACCGAGATATTCACCTCCCTAATCTACTCTGAAAATTTTAACTACCTACCTCATTCCGTTCGAGAGTTATATCTATGTCTATGGATGAAAAGCAGTCTCACTACTCTCAGATCTCTTACTAACTTCATGTTCCGTTCCGAAATGTAAGACTTTTCTGAGAAAAACTAATTTCGGAGCAAACAACTGAGATTTTTCTCACTTCGCTCACAATTCTTCGATTGATTAGATAATGTAATGTCACAGGAACATAAGTTGACATTAGGACAATTCATACATAAAATTATATCATTCTGTGACAACGTTGAAATACGATTTATTATTGAAATTTTGAAAAATCATATCTCCGAAAGTATTAGCTTGTTAGAGTTAAAAATGATATGAATGGATTCTTATGATAAAACTGCTTATTAAAAAAAAATTAATTTGGAATTTGTTTCGTAAAAAAAAAATTTTTTTTTTACTCTGAAACCATCTGTCCGATTTTGCCCAATAACGAACTTAGCCGAGATATTTATCCCCCAAACCTACTATGAAAATTTCAACTCTCTAGCTCATTCCGTTCGAGAGTTATCGTGCCTACGGCCGGACAGAATGAATTTCGACCACGGATATTTGATCAGTGAGTCGAACCAAATCGTTTACGACCATTTTCATCGAAAAATTCGAAAATTACAGTCATTTGGGCAAATTGATAAGCACTCAGTTCCGAGGAACTAGAGCGCCAAAAAATAAGACTCGCTTCCAATCATTCAAATCCCAATCAATGTGTTGCCGAACAAACTCAAGCTTAGCTCGTTTGCAAGAAGTCTTGAGAAATTCAATATCTCAACATAAATTGACGATTGAAGAATTGGTTCGAGCACTGACGTGAAGTCAGAAGCTTCTGCGCGTATGTTTTATTGTCCATTCTCCTGTATTGGACACGCTTAATCGAATTTACCATGGTAATTCTATTTACCAAGCATCAATACGTACGAACGCGCAAAAATGAAAAGACAAGGGGAGAAAAACGAACAAAATTAAAAATAATACATAACCTTTCTAAAGTCCCCTCTCACAAATATACTCCTCTGTAGCCGCATGGATCTCTTGAAGAAGAATCGCCTCCGCTAGTTTTCAAATATATTCACTCTTGTTCTTAGAAATCCCTTCAATATTTGAGTTCAAAAAGGAAAATATCGTAGCTGATAAGACCAGGAGGATCTCTTTCAAAACCAGGTCTGGCCAATCCAAATGATGATTATTCAGAACTTCGAAGAATGCTACAGGACCCTAATGTAGGGCTATCATCTCCCATAGATTGATTCTATTGTGTTCGACTCGAAAATTTATGTTGTCGCAAAATTCCAGCGATGTCGGACAACTGCTTCCTGATATATTATAAAATGGTTTTTCAATTTTTTTTTTAATTTTCTAGTAATACGATCTTCACGAAATTTTTTCTCCAAATTTTAATCATTTACTCCTTGCTGTACTATCTATGTTTTACCAAAAAAAATAATAAAATTTAATGAGCTCCTTCTGGGTGTTGCATGTCCTTTGTCGTTAGTATAGGAAGATATATATAAGGGACTGCAAAATCATTGTGGGACAAAACCTGCGTATTATGAATGAACGGTGGCCGAAAATCAACATACAAAAACTACTACTGAACACGTAATAGTATGCGCATACATTAAAACCATAAATGAGGAACGGAACGTGCCTGAGCACAAATATAACGCTTTTTATTAGCCCATTCAGAATTTTATCTCCGGTCGTATAGCCTTCCTGACTTTTATTATTTTTCGGGAGCATGATTTCGTGCATGATACGGCTATATCGTAGGTGGAATATTGACTACATTTCCAGTGTTTTAAATGGATTTGGTGATGTAACGATATAATAAAAGAGTATTCTGGTGTCGATACGTTGATCTGCACTCTTAATTCAAGATCTATCTTATCTTATCAGCCACTTGTTTCGGTCACTTAAGGATTGATTCCGATGCATTTTTGTTATGCAAGTTTTATTGAATGTTGTCAAGTCAATTCAAATTTATGACTTTGGACATTTTAAGGTTTATTTTTTGCCATTTCGGTGCGCTCGTAGCATGGTATTTTAATTTTGCCCAAATATCTGTAATTTTCGGATTTTGAGCTTGTCGAATATCAATAATTTATTTATCAATTGTAAATTTTTGGTGAATTTCCTTTAGCGACGGGATGCTCAAAAAAAAAATGGGTTCAAGCCCTGTGGACAGGAGCTTTCTGGCGCTCTAGTTCGAACAGACCAATTATATCTCCGAAAGTATTGATTTCTCAGAGTTGGGAATTATATCAATGGATTCATATGATATAACCGCATCATAAAGGAAATTCAATTCAAATAATAGTTTATTTATCAAGATTAAATGAGCAATCATGAGAATGAGAACTGCACCATGGAAGAAATAGAATTAAATCTGGCCAATTTTGCCCAATAACGAACTTAACCGAGATATTCACCTCCCTAATCTACTCTGAAAATTTTAACTACCTACCTCATTCCGTTCGAGAGTTATATCTATGTCTATGGATGAAAAGCAGTCTCACTACTCTCAGATCTCTTACTAACTTCATGTTCCGTTCCGAAATGTAAGACTTTTCTGAGAAAAACTAATTTCGGAGCAAACAACTGAGATTTTTCTCACTTCGCTCACAATTCTTCGATTGATTAGATAATGTAATGTCACAGGAACATAAGTTGACATTAGGACAATTCATACATAAAATTATATCATTCTGTGACAACGTTGAAATACGATTTATTATTGAAATTTTGAAAAATCATATCTCCGAAAGTATTAGCTTGTTAGAGTTAAAAATGATATGAATGGATTCTTATGATAAAACTGCTTATTAAAAAAAAATTAATTTGGAATTTGTTTCGTAAAAAAAAAATTTTTTTTTTACTCTGAAACCATCTGTCCGATTTTGCCCAATAACGAACTTAGCCGAGATATTTATCCCCCAAACCTACTATGAAAATTTCAACTCTCTAGCTCATTCCGTTCGAGAGTTATCGTGCCTACGGCCGGACAGAATGAATTTCGACCACGGATATTTGATCAGTGAGTCGAACCAAATCGTTTACGACCATTTTCATCGAAAAATTCGAAAATTACAGTCATTTGGGCAAATTGATAAGCACTCAGTTCCGAGGAACTAGAGCGCCAAAAAATAAGACTCGCTTCCAATCATTCAAATCCCAATCAATGTGTTGCCGAACAAACTCAAGCTTAGCTCGTTTGCAAGAAGTCTTGAGAAATTCAATATCTCAACATAAATTGACGATTGAAGAATTGGTTCGAGCACTGACGTGAAGTCAGAAGCTTCTGCGCGTATGTTTTATTGTCCATTCTCCTGTATTGGACACGCTTAATCGAATTTACCATGGTAATTCTATTTACCAAGCATCAATACGTACGAACGCGCAAAAATGAAAAGACAAGGGGAGAAAAACGAACAAAATTAAAAATAATACATAACCTTTCTAAAGTCCCCTCTCACAAATATACTCCTCTGTAGCCGCATGGATCTCTTGAAGAAGAATCGCCTCCGCTAGTTTTCAAATATATTCACTCTTGTTCTTAGAAATCCCTTCAATATTTGAGTTCAAAAAGGAAAATATCGTAGCTGATAAGACCAGGAGGATCTCTTTCAAAACCAGGTCTGGCCAATCCAAATGATGATTATTCAGAACTTCGAAGAATGCTACAGGACCCTAATGTAGGGCTATCATCTCCCATAGATTGATTCTATTGTGTTCGACTCGAAAATTTATGTTGTCGCAAAATTCCAGCGATGTCGGACAACTGCTTCCTGATATATTATAAAATGGTTTTTCAATTTTTTTTTTAATTTTCTAGTAATACGATCTTCACGAAATTTTGCAAAACTTTTTGCGTCGGCATTCTAGAGCTAATTACCATGTTTTAATTGAATCGGCATCGTATTTTCTGGGTTATTGAAGAAATAATAACCAAATCTCAGATTGATATAACTCCAAAACCATTTGGACGATTATGCTATTATTTTTCTCTATTTCAGTATCGTAATGAGTTCATTCCAGCACTAAAAACAGTGCTGGAATGAACTTATTCCCGCATTGTTTCTAGTTATATTTTTCGTTTTGTGGTAGTCAGCACTGACATTCGATCCTATCAAATTTGAACACACGTAAATTATTGTCAATATAAGATAATCTGGATAAGGTGAAATGATTGTTGAGAGGAAAGGTTTTATTTTCATAAAAAAATAAGGTACTAGAGATCTCCTTCTTGCTAATTTTGAATCATTCATGATATTAGGAAACTGTTAAATCTTATCGCCATGCTCTACGTACAATTCAAATTCCGTGATCTGTCAACTTTCGTAACAGTCACACCAACTGCCAAGATACAATACAAAAGTCACTAGGATGTATAATCTGAATTTATCATTAAATTTCAACAGTATTTTACAAAACTTGCCTGAAATAGAGAAAATATCGTCTAATACTCGTTGCAGAAGGCAATTCCAACACTCAAGCGTTCGAAAACTCGCTCCTTCGTCGCTTGTTTTCGAATTTCGCGTTCGTGTTTCAATAGGAGCCCATTCTGCAACTTGTATTAGAATATACTATTCCGTATTTTTTTTTAAATTTTCTAGTGGTACGGTCTTCAACAAAATTGTACACGTGTCTTCATTCTGATATTCTACAACTAGTTAGCAAGCTTCAATTCGATCGGGTCCATACTTTTCGAGTTATCGAGGAAATAATATTTCGGATGGGCTCCGGAACCGTAGGGCCGAATATGGCTGACAGCAAACTTAACTCTCCCATTCAGATGCGCAATATACCTTAAAAATTGTAAGTGCCTATCTCCTTTTGTTCGAGAGTTATCGAGGCAACGGTCACCCATCCAGCTACTGAACTCACACAAGGCTGCTCGGATCTCCAACAATATAGATCCAATCGTGTTCAAACTTGACACTTGGTAGAAGAGTTAGGTTCTGAAGGCTCTCGCAAAATTTCAGCTATGTCGGATGAATAGTTTCTGATATATTGAATTTTTTTCAGTGATTTTTTAAAAAGTTTCTAGTAATACGATGCTCACGAAATTGTACAAGAATTTTCGTGTTGGCATTTTACAACTAATAACCATGGTTGAATTGCATCGGTTTTGTATTTTTCGAGTTATTGAGGAAATAACAACCAAATTTTAGATGGTTATAACTCCAAATCCGTTTGGCCGATTATGCTCATAAAAAAAGTCAGATGTCACATTCAGATGTACAACCTAACCTGAAAACTTCAAGTTGCTATCTCTTTCAGTTCTCAGGTTAACGTGACATAAAACATATTTTTTAATAATAATGATGATAATGTTTTTAAAATTTTCTAGTGACATGATTCTCACAAAATTTCACAAACGTGCCAAGGTTTATATTCTATAACTATTCACCAAGTAGATCGGATTCATGAAATTCCGCGGAAATTAGCGGGTCGGTATTCCACAAGTAATCATAGAGTTTTAATTGGATCAGATTTGTATCTTT
Source organism: Halyzia sedecimguttata (assembly GCA_937662695.2). NCBI lineage: Eukaryota > Metazoa > Arthropoda > Insecta > Coleoptera > Coccinellidae > Halyzia > Halyzia sedecimguttata. The sequence goes on from OW569413.2 coordinate 88,896,206, forward strand.
TGAATTATAGAGGAAATAACAACAAAATTTCAGACGGGTATAGCTCCAAAATAGTTTGGCCGATTATGCCAATTAACGAACTTAAATGTCACATTCGGCTGCGCAACCTACCCTGATGAAAATTACAGGTCGCTATTTCTTTCCGTTCTCAAGGTATCGTGAGATACATAATATTTTTTCGTAATACAATTTTTAAAATTTTCTAGGGGTACGGTACACAAAAAAATTTACAGACGTCTTTATGTCGATATTCTCCACCTAGTTACCAAGCTTCAGTTGGATCGAGTCTATATTTTTTAGTTACCGAGGAAATAATATTCCAGATGGGTGTAACTCCGAAACCGTTGGGCCGATTATGCCCAACAACGAACTTAACTCTCCCATTCGGATGTGCGACCTTCCCTGAAAATTGCAGGTCCCTATCTCCTTTTTCAAAAGTTATCGAGGCAACGGCCACCCTTCCAGCTACTGAACTCACACAAGGCTGCTCGGATCTCCAACAATATAGATCCGATCGTGTTCAAACTTTGTTGTAGAGTTAGGTTTTGAAGGCTCTCGTGAAATTTCTGCGATGCCGGACGAATGGTTTTTGATATATAAAATAATGTTCAAACCGGTTGATCCAAGGCCAATCGTAGCTCAGTACCGCTACGATTGGCCTTGTATCAGGATATATCTAGGTTGCCGCTTTTCTTTCACAAGATACAGGTGCCTACCATAATAGGTATGTTCTGAGGTATTTTCTGTCAAGGTTACCTATTTATTATTATTATTATTCTGTCAGTTGGAATCACAACTATTCGATTTGAGATTTTCTTGGAAAGTAAAATAGTTATAGTTATATATATAATTATGTTTTCTCGAACAATTTCAGTGACTTTCAATCATCAGATAATTAATCTTTTCTGTTGTTCTACAATAAAGAAATCAGTAACATTTTTCTATGTTGAACGGGCAAATAAAGTGTAGGAGTGTATTAGCACATTGTGGAACTTTTAAACACATATTTACTTTTATCGGAGCCGAATCTGGAAAAATGGTGAATGAAAAAAGTGTTTTTTTTTATGAGAGGTATCTGTGGTTTAAATTAATGTTGGTACAACTTAAAGACTCACCCTGTATATTAGTGAGTAGGTATTTATTGATGTGAAATCGGTATCAGAATACTTTTACTATAGGTGGTGAGCAGTAATCTTCTACATTGTTATGTTATTAGTACATTTGGAATGGTGTTCGCTAACAAATCTACGATAGTTACATGTAAATTTCATTTCCGATAGTAATTTCATTCTTCGTCATTCACTGTTCCGATAATGAGTATTTTTGCGGTCTGTGGAAGCCCTGGATTCAATTTGGCCACGCGATCAGTTGGGGGCGTAAGCAATTTCGTACCTGTCAAGAGTTTTAATTGTGTCAGTGGGTTTTTATTTCGGTTTTCCCCTGACATGAAAGATTTATCAAGTTATTTATGATACAATCGAATGGATTGGCAGAACGAGGTTCCGTGTATAGTCTGTCTAAGTCAAACTCGTCCTCCTGATTTTAAATTCCCACTGTACACAGGCTGTTTTTAGGGTTGAATCTGTTTGGGCGTTCGGACCATGTTGTCCAAATGTTTGTAAGTTTTAGAACATTTCAGGACCTCTAACGAACCAGCGGTCAAATTATTTTGGCACGCATGTTCTGGGGAACAGCGTGATATCATTTTCCGTCTGTAATTTTCGAAGTTTCCGAGTACTAATTTTGTTATCAAACAATGCACTAGTTGTAGAATACCGACACAAAGACATACGCGAAATTTTCAAAAAATTGTTAAAAAATATTATGTATCTCACGATAACATGAGAACGGAAAGAGATAGCGACTTGCAATTTTCAGGGTAGGTGCGCATATGAATGCAACATTTGAATTTTTTAATAGGCATAATCGGCCAAATGATTTTGTAGTTATACATATCAGAAATTTTGTTCCTATTTCCTCAATCACTCAAGAAATACAAATCCGATCCAATTCAAGCATGGTAATTAGTTGTAGAATGCCAATCAGGGGAGGATCGTATCACTAGAAAATTTTCAAAAAATTATTGAAAAAGATCTGTTCTCAGAAACTATCCGTCCGATATTGCTGAAATATGTATATACTCTTTTAAATCTAACAATGCATGTGTATGAAAAAAAAATGTTAACAGAGGTTAGTGTACCGGGGTACCATAGAATTCGATATATGATACTACAACTTAAGGAAAAACCTCAGCAAAAAAACTCTATCTCCCCGTTAGTATTGTGATTTATGAAAATTGAAATGGTTAACAAAATATGCTGAAGTATGAAATATTGAAGGGCATCTTTTTCTTAACTAGGTATCGCTTTTTCCTTCAACAAGCAGAGGTTTCTCCAAGGTACCCGAGACTCGATCTGGAAAAAGAAAAGACAAAAGGAGAAAACGAACAAATTTAAAATGGAATATTCCACGTTATTAAATAGATTCGAAATTCGCTACTCATTCTAAAAAAGATTCAAAAACATTATGAATAGCCCTAAAACCATCCTGGAATCTATATGTGGGACAAATATTAACTGAATGATCTATGGTTTCCTCTGCTTCCCCGCATTCACAACTAGGACTCTCAACTGAGTTCCATCTGAAAAGCATGCTGTTGCAACGACCATGACCGGTTCTTAAACGATTGAGATTAGACCCTATTTTCTTAGGAACATCAAACCCTGGAACTCCATTTGAAGGATCAGAAATAAAATCTTTGTTGAATAAATCGCAAAAAATCAATTCAGACCGCCAAACTTCCTTGTCACTTTAATTCAAATTGAGAAAACAGTTAGACCATAAAGGGTTTCGTGACTTCAATCTGGGAATCTTATTGTCTGGAATGTAGGAGAGAATCTGAAATGAATTCGGAAAAGATTGATATTTATGCCAAGAAATGTGAAACAGCAGTCTGCCTGCGAATGTGGGACGGGACAATGTTTAAAAGAACTGGCAACCAATGAATAGGTGTAGATCTAATAGTTCCAGTGATGATCCTCATAGATGAATTCAGCTGTGCATCAATTTTTGCGCGTATGTTCTGGGGAACATACGCGTTATAGTTTTGCCCAAATGTGAAATTTAATTCTGTGGTGCCGTCCGGCCGTCCGGCCGTTGCCACGATAACTTGAGAACGGAACGAGCTAGCGACTTGAAATTTTCAGGGTAGGTGGCGCATCCCAATACGACGGACAAGTTCGTTAATGGGTATAATCGGCCCAATGGTTTCCGAGTAATAATTTTGTTTTCAACCAAAATAAATCCGATCGAATTTTAAACTTGGTGAATAGTTGTAGAATATAGACCTAAGCACGTTTATGAAATTTTGTGAGAATCGTATCGCTAGAAATTTATTAAAAAATTATTAAAAAATATTTTTGTTGTCACGATAACCTGAGAACGGAAAGAGATAGCGGCTTGAAAATTTCAGGTTAGGTTGTGCATCTGAATGCGACATTTGAGTTTGTTTATGAGCATAATCGTCCAAACGGTTTTAGAGTTATAGCCATCTGAAATTTTCTGAAATTTGGATGTTTTTTGTTCCTCATTAACTCGAAGAATACAAAACCGATTGGATTCAAACATGGTGAATAGTTGTAGAATATAGACCTAAGCACGTTTATGAAATTTTGTGAGCATCGAATCGCTAGAAAATTATTAAGAAATTATTAAAAAATATTTTTGTTGTCACGATAACCTGAGAACGGAAAGAGATAGCGGCTTGAAAATTTCAGGTTAGGTTGTGCATCTGAATGCGACATTTGAGTTTGCTTATGAGCATAATCGTCCAAACGGTTTTAGAGTTATAGCCATCTGAAATTTTCTGAAATTTGGATGTTTTTTGTTCCTCATTAACTCGAAGAATACAAAACCGATTGGATTCAAACATGGTTATTAGTTGTAGAATGCCAACGCGAAAATTTTTGCAGAATTTCGTGAGGATGGTTTAACTAGAAAATTCAAAAAAAAATAATTAAAAATAATTGAAAAAAATTTTATATATCATAAACTATTCGTCCGGCATGGCTGAAATTTTGGGAGAGCCTGCAGAACCTAACTCTACTGCAGAATTCCAAGTTTGAACACGATCGGATCTATATTGTTGGAGAACCGAGCAGCCTTTTGTGAGTTCGGTAGGTGGATGCGAATCGTCGTATGATATGTTGTCTATGGTCGTATTTTTGCGAGAACCTCCAAAAATAAAATATGAATGTCATGATGACATATTATTATACATATATATTCATGGTAAAATCGTGTTATTTCATCACAAATCTATAGGAGATTAGATGATAGCCCTACATTAGTGGTCAGACCTGGTTTTGAAAGAGATCCTCCTTAGGAGGAGGCAACTAAATATTGAAGGGATTTCTATGAACAAGAGTGAATATCTTTGAGGAATAGAGAGGCGATTCTTCTTCAAGAGATCCATGTGCCTTCAGAGGAGTATATTTGCGAGAGGGGACCTTTGAATTTTGCAGAAGGCTTCTGATCTTGTAAGGTGAGAGGCTCATTTGTGGATATTAAATCTCGTGATGGGTAGAAAGGAATTCTAGGCCAGTTTTTCTATCACTAATGAGAATATATCTTTATGTAATAACGGGTGATTTTTTGAGAGCTTTTGGATTTGATTTGAAAAAAATTGGTTCAAGCACTGATGTGAAGTCGAAAGCTTTTGCGCGTATGTTCTATTGTCCATTCTCCTGTATTGGACACTCTTCTTAATCGAAAAAAAAATTGGTTCAAGCACTGACGTGAATCAGGAGCTTTTGCTCTTCTTAATCGAATTTACCATGATGAATTCTATTGTCCGTTCTCCTGATTGGACCCTTTTAATCGAAAAAAAAATTGGTTCAAGTACTGACGTGAAGTCAGAAGCTTTTGCGCGTATGTTCTATTGTCCATTCTCCTGTATTGGACACTCTTCTTAATCGAATTTACCATGATGAATTCTATTGTCTATTCTCCTGTATTGGACACTCTTCTCAATCGAATTCACCATGATGAATTCTATTGTCCATTCTCCTGTATTGGAGACTCTTCTTAATCGAATTTGCCATGATGAATTCTATTGTCCAGAATGGACAATAGAATTCATCATGGCAAATTCGATTAAGAAGAGTCTCCAATACAGGAGAATAGACAATAAAAATCATCATGGTGAATTCGATTGAGAAGAGTGTCCAATACAGGAGAATAGACAATAGAATTCATCATGGTAAATTCGATTAAGAAGAGTGTCCAATACAGGAGAATGGACAATAGAACATACGCGCAAAAGCTTCTGACTTCACGTCAGTGCTTGAACCAATTTTTTTTTGAGTATGAGCACTATTAAACCAGACAGAGCAACAGTATTCTGCGGCAGAAAAAACCAAGGCTAAGGCTGCCGTTCGAAGAGTAGCTGCATCAGCACCCCATGAAGTACCTATTAATTTCTGCTGAAATTGCCAGAGCCTTCAAAACCTAACCTTACAGCAAAGTCTAATATTTGAAGACGATCGGATCTATACTTCTTGTCGGAGATCCGATGGATGCTAGATGCCATTGAATGATTTTTTTTTCGTGTGAGCTATGTCTGTAGGTACTCATATTTTACATTTTTTATTTCAATATAAATATCTAAGACAGTTTAAAAGATATTCGAAAATATGTATTTTTTTAAATATACGAAATTGAATAATTCGTATGTATTATTTTTTTTGCAAATAAAATTATTATTTCTATTATCATTATCATAGAGCACTACAGAACACAGTGTAAACAAAATATGGTGAAAATGGACCTATTTATACTTATATAAATGTCTGACTCAAATCGTGCATATATTGACAATGGAATATTTGCGCAAAAGGTCCTGACTTCACGTCAGTGCTCGAATTTTTTATATCGTTGTTTCTGCATTTTATTCAGAATGATGAAACAACAAAATCGCTGATAATAATTCAATTAAAATTCACTGGGTTTGTCAGCTGATCGCAGTCTTACTAAGTAATTGACAATTAAATCAATTATTGTTGTTTATGATTCTAGAACCATGACCGTGAAAAATTTATATTTTAAGAATGGAAGAATGGGAGGTGCATGTGCCGAAGTTTCATATATTTTTCGTGATTTCATGCGATTTATTCAACAAAGATTTTATTTCTGATCCTTCAAATAGAGTTCCGGGGTTTGATCTTCCTAGGAAAATATATTCTATTCTGAATCGTTTAAGAACACGATATGGTCGTTGCAACGGCATGCTTTTCAGATGGACCTCAGTTGAGAGCCCTAGTTGTGATTTTGGGGAAGCAGGGGAAACCATAGATCATTTAGTTAATAATTGTCCCACTCCCATATACAGGGCGAGTCTTTGACCACTGCATTAATTTTAACCAAAGATTCCTCTCATCAAATGAAACACTTTTTACATTTGCCATTTTTCCAGATTCGGCTCAGGTAAAAAGTTACAAGCGTTTAAAGATTCCACAATGTGCTAATACACTCCCGCATATAAATTATCTATGACATTGTTGGCGGACGAGAATAAGTCATGGTAACGTGGTTTACAGCTTGATTCGGGATTCCAACGCTCAGGGACGGATCCATAAAAGTAGTGAAATTTCTGGATTTTCCATTTTAAAACATTCAATGAAGAATATCTCGAAAACGGTGCGTTTGAGGAGAAATGATCAAGAATAATATAATGTTCTAAAACGATGGAATATTCTTGAAATGACTCAAGAAAAGCTCTATATGCTTTCTTTATGCTAATTTCGTTTAGTTTTATGAATCCACGAGTCCATAACTAGAAAACCAGTAGAAGTAGAAAATAACTAATATTTGGAAAATATGTATCATAGTTATAGGAAACTTTACGCCAACATTCATTCTATTCGAATGTCAGGATGTAAAAGCTACAAAATAAAAACTGATTTTTTTTTCAAAATTTCAACAGCCTGTATCTTTTTACCTGAGCTGAATTTGGAAAAATGATAAATGAAAAAAGTGTTTCATTTGATGAGAGGAATCTTTGGTTAAAATTAATGCAGTGGTCAAAGACTCACCTTGTATATAGATTCCAGGATGGTTTTAGGGCTATTCATAACATTTTTAATTTTTTTTTAGAATGGGTAGCGAATTTCAAATCTATTTAATAAAACATGGAATATTCCATTTTTAATTTATTCGTTTTCTCTTTCTGTATTTTCCTTTTCCAGATTGAGTTTCGGGTACCCTGAAGAAACCTCCCTGCTTGTTGAAGGAAGAAGCGATAGTAAAGAAAAATATGCGCTTCAATATTTAATATTTCAACATATTTTGTTGACAATTTCAATTTTCATAAATCACAACACTAACGGGGAAATAGGGTTTGTATCTGAGGTTTTTTCCCTATGCTCTAGTATCAGAAGTATCATATATCGAATTCTATGGTACCCCGATACACTTACCTCTGCTAACATTCATACACATGCTTTATTGATAAATGGAGAAATGTAATGCTCGAAGTTCAGAAGAATATAACGGCTGGTCCACCACAGACGCGGATCTCATTTTGGGGGAGTAAATTAAGATATTTTGAGAATATTTTTTTGTGATGTGTGTAGGGTGTTCAAAAGCACAATTTAAAATTATTTCATTATATACAGGGTGTTTGAGAACAAAGGTATAGACCAAAGTTTTTTTAAATGTAACACCCATTTTTTTTTAAATGTAACACCCTGTATTTGACCTAAGAAGTGGAATGGCAAGCTCAAGTTATGATTATGAGTTTCTTCATATCACTTTGTACCTTATAAGCACCATTTACTACAAAATGGCGAATTGAAAATATGGAGATTTTTTAAATAGCACTTAATGAAGAAACCAGTTGCGCCAGCAATACAGACAATATTTTTTCAAGTAGACATATTAGCTACTCCTATACAGAAAAAAGAATCTGGAATACTTATACAGAATGATCATAATTAATTTTCAAACATTAACTACAAATAATGGTCGAAAATTTCTGAGAAACTATCAGGTTTAGGTGCAGGAAAGCCTTACGAAGGTAGTTTCGAAATTAATGTTTACGTTCAACGAGATATAGAAATACTGGGTGCGCCATTTGAAATAAATTTTTGACCATTATTTGTAGTTGATGTTTGAAAATTAATTATGATCACTTTGTATATTCCAGAGTTATTTTTTTTTCTGTATAGGAGTAGCCAATATATCTATTTGAAAAAATACTCGAATTATGATGAGTTTCTTTAAATACCTTAGAAGCACCATTTACGAGAAAATGACGAAAAATTTAAAATATGGAGTTTCTTTAAATAGCTATTAATGTAGAAACAAGTTACGCCAGCGATACAGCTGGCGTAACTTGTTTCTACATTAATAGCTATTTAAAAAACTCCATATTTTAAATTTTTCGTCCGTAAATGGTGCTTCTAAGGTATTTAAAGAGACTCATCATAATTCGAGCTTGCCATTCCATTTTTTAGGTCAAATACAGGGTGTTACATTCAGAAAATGTATCTGTGGTCTATATATTTGTTTTCGAACACCCTGTATATATGAAAATAATTTTTAATTGTGCTTTTGAACACCCTACACACATCAACAAAAAAAAATTATCAAAATATCTTCATTTACTCCCTCAAAAGGAGCTCCGCGTCTGGGGAGGGCCACCCGGTACATATCGTGAAGCAAAAAAAAATTACTTACTTCCCTGAGTATTAACTCACAGAAAGGTAAAAGAGAAAAACACTGACGTGAAGACAGGAGCTTTTGCGCGCATGTTCTACTGTCTACTCACGCTTCAGGTCCTTACGAAATTTTATTACACACATTTACTGACCGGAAAATTTCGAAATTACATGTGCCGTTTCAGAGGGTTGTTAAAAAGAACAACCCCAATCAAAATCAAATCACTGATTCCCAAGTTATGTACATCGATAATTTAGAACAACATTCATGAATCACCCTGTATTTCCGAAACTAACTTATGATACAAAACAAGCAACTTTCCTGAAAGGCCTGGATGACCCGCATTCACCACTAAGCTATGATCAACCACTCATGTTACAGCCTGTATATTACCGCTCAATCTTAAACCCATTATTCACCATTATTCTTGGTAACTGAATTTTTTTGGAATTCAAAACTTCTTTCTCTGATCCTCATTGATAAAATTCTGGATTTGATCATATTTGCAATTTGTTTATATAACTCGATAGTTGATATTTTTCTACTTTTGCGCTTAGTGTAGAAATTACTTTTGTTTTTGTGGCTCGCGTCACAAATAGTAGCCATAAGATAATTCAAACATTTCGAAATGGTGGATGAGCTTCCAACTATATTATTATTGTTACGTTTTTATGGACAAACTTCTTGTGACTAACTTTATTTCATTATTTGATTTGTGCCTTTTTGTTTTCTTTTTTTTTTGTTTTATTTTGTTTCGTTTCTTTTATTTTGCAGATTAATTTATTTGTGCTCGTGTTACGATGTCTGCGCACTCTGGCGGCGAACCGCGACAGCACCGCTCTAATTCTCTAGGTGCACGATTCTCTTCCTTGAGAGGTTTGCCAGCATTTTTCAAAGATGGCACGAGCAGACAGTAAGTGTTCTTTATTGGCTTTAAGTGTGATTGATTAGCCCTGAATTGGCATGATTCTATTATTGCATGTGATAATTCTTAAATTATGACTCGAGGAACTATTGGGTACCATCAGCAGCGAAGACAAAATTTACAGGTTTCTCTATCATACAATATTCAATTTTATTGATTCGGCGACTCAACCATAGATGGCGGAACATGTTGAACTACAGAATATTTTCTCGAATTGAGTCAGTTTAATTATAGGCATATATTGCCATATATTAATAATTATAAGATAGATAGATATGTTTATTGGTTCTTAACAATTACACATACACTGCAATAAGTGCACACAATTTTAAAAAGGCTCAGACGTGAAGTCAGCAGCTTTTGCGAGCATGTTCCATTTACGCCTCTTACAAAGCCGACCGAGCGGAAAGTCGGTACTCGATTGTAAAATGGTGGCTCCAAGTTATGTGCGGAATTTCTGCGGACACTGAGGGATAGTTTCTGAAATATAAAAATATAAAAAAATTTACTTTTTATTCATAGTGATACGATATTCACGAAATTTCGCGAAAATGAGCGCATTCTACAAGTAATTATCCAGTTTAAATTCGATCGTATTTCTATATTTTGAGTTATTAAAGGAAATAACAAAAACATTTGAGATGGACATAGCTCCGAAACAGTTTGGCCGATTATAACCATCAACGAACTCAACCGTCGCAAACGGATGCGCAACCTACCCTGAAATTCGCAAGTCGCTATCTCTTTCCAGTCAAAAGTTATCGTGGAAACGTCATTCATCCAGCTACTGAACTCAGCCAAGACTGCTCGGCATCCAACATTTTTGCGCGTATGTTCTGGGGAACATCGCGCTATCACCTAATCACGTTTGTTAAATTGTGAGAATCGTATCACTAAAAAATTTTCAAAAAATTATTAAAAAATGTTTTTTATGTCACGATAACTTGAGAACGGAAAGAGATAGCGACTTGAAATTTTCAGGTTAGGTTGTGCATCTGAATGCGACATTCGAATTTGTTTATAGGCATAATCGGCTAAATGGTTTAGGATCTAAAATTTGGTTGTTATTTCCTCAATAACTCGTAAAATACAAAACCGATTAAATTCAAACATGGTGATAAGTTGTATAATGCCAACGCGAAAATTCTCGCACAATTTCGTGAGGATAGTATTATTACAAAATTTTTAAAAAACCATTTAAAATCATTGAAAAAAATTCTATACAATATCAGTAACTATTCATCCGACATCGCTGAAATTTTGCGAGAGCCTTACCTCTAGAAAATTAAAAAAAAAAAAAAAAAGACGTGATGTCAGGAGCTTTTGCGCGTATGTTGTATTGTCCATGAGGAGAATGGACAATAGAACATACGCGAAAAAATTCCTGACTTCACGTCAGGGCTTGAACCAATTTTTTTTTACCAACAATTTGGATCTGATCGTGTTCAAATTTGGAACTTCCTGTAAAGCTAGATTCGAAGATTGTCGCACAACTCCAACGATATCCGAAGGACAGTTTCTGAGATAAAGATTTTTTTTAATGATTAAAAAAAAAATTTTCTATCCTCACGATATTTCGCAAAAATCAGCGTGTCGGCATTCTACAACTAATTACCATGTTTGGATTGGATCGGATTTGTATCTTCTGAACCGAGTATTCATATTAACGAACTTAAATTTCGCAATTTGACCTCGAATTCTTCATCAGTAATGCGAGCCTAATCACTCGGGAGAAAAAATCAGACATTTGGGCAAAAATATAGCACGCTGTTCCCTAGAACATGCACTCAAAAAGTGTATTATCCTATATAGGCTTTCGATAGAGAACGAACAATTGTGTCTACAGGGTCCGAGGCCGCCACACCGACATGGCCAAGGTGGTGATAGGGTAATGGTAAACTGTCTTCCGATGGAATGGTTTAAGCCAGGGGTGAGTTTCCTTGTTTGGCAAATATTTTAGAGACCAGTTGAGATAGAGCAATGAAATTTGACGTTTTGAGTAAGCAGCTCGAGTACTTTGAAACCCTGGTGAAATAAGTTTTTTTAATCCCCACTAAAATAAATGGGGTGGGGGTACTTTTTTAAAATAAATGATTTTTTTCCACGTTAACGTATTAATAATAAATTAGAATTCCAAAACTGCGATCTTTTAACTTTCATTTGGTGTATCGTTGACACTTGGGGCTCAAGCGGTTACAAAGATGTTATCAAAATAATGTCACGAACACATAATATTTTCGATAACGGGTTAGAACACTACATACAGATCGACGTTTTCCAGGTTCCCATTACCATATTGAATTTTTTTTTGTGAGTTTCGTTAGGGACCATAGTCTCCATATTTTCAATATATTAAGAAGTTTATATGGTGTCCAAAAAGGCCAGTCATCTCACAAATTCCAAATTTTCAATATGATACCCTGTGCCGTTTTTGACTTATTTTTTAGGCAAATAGGCGCATTTTCAAGGCTTGTAAAAATAATAAAATATCATAGACACAGAATATTTTTTATTTGCGGAATGCATACGTTTCATGCTAACAATTCAATCATTAAATGAAATATTACAAAAAAATCAAAAATGACAAAGTATACAGGGTATCACATTTAAAATTTGGAAGTTATGAGATGACAACCTATTTTTGGATATCATGTATAATTCTTAATATCCTGAAAATATGGAGACTATAGTCTCCGATGACACTCGCAAGAAAAAAATGTAATATAGTAACGGGAAGCTGTAAAACGCCGATCTGTATGTAGTCCTCTACACCGTTATTGAAAATGTTGTGTGTTCCTGACATTCTTTTGATAACATCTTTGTAACCGCTTGAGGTCCCAGTGTCAACGATACACCAAATGGAAGGTAAAAGATCGCGGTTTAGGAATCTGATTTATTATTACCATGTTACCGTGGAAAAAATCCTTTATTTTAAAAAGTACCTTCACTCCATACCATTTGTTGATAGTGGAGGTTACAAAAACTTATTTCACCAGGGTTTCAAAGTACTCGAGCTGCTTACTCAAATCGTCAAATTTAATTGCTCTATCGCAACAGGTCTCTAAAATATTTGCAAAATATGAAAACTCACCCCTGTCTTAAACCATCCCTAACTCCTATCAGAAGACCCGGAGGTCAGTTTAACAACAGTGCGACACGCTAATGGTACCCTATCACTTTCTTGCCCGAGTCGGTATGGCGTCCTCGGACCCTGTATACATGATGGATATTATATTATTATCCAATAATATTATGTTCATTTTTATCCAAATTAGCACACTTTCTCGAAATTCGTTTCTGCATTGTGCGGCAGTTTCAATGTGCAATTAGTCGTTTATGTTGAGTAGATTAAAATCTTTCTGGTTCGGCTGGGGTATAACGAGAGATTATTGAACTTTATGGTTTCACTTGGATGCCTTCCGCGAGTTTGTTCAGAAATTCACGTAGACCTGGCGTGGGTGCTAATTCTTTACGTTGCGAATGTCTAATAGAAGAATATACGACCAGAGAAATTACCAATGTGTAACTAATATCTATTCTTGAAAGTGACCAATCAAGTTAGTTTCACAGATCATTGGTTTCGTACAGCTAGATTTCATCTCAGAACTTGCTGCAAGGTGTTTTTGCAACTCCTCATATTTGACCTGAACCAGGTATGCTGTAATATTTTCGTAACCTGTATGAGATCGTCAATCATTATCCATTAAATTTATCTTTGGTTCATTGAATTTACTTCTCCAAAAAAGTTAGGGAACTTCAGAAATTTTGAGACTGTTTCAAAAGTTGCCATTTTTTTTCACCAATTTTTCAAATATGAGAAATTTAAATCTTTACTTACTTATCTCACTTATTCTTTTGCCCATTTCTTTATAAATCTAACAGTTTCAGGTGGTAATTTATTTTTAGTATTTGTAGTGCAAAATCAGATCACTCAAAAAATTTAAACAAAGTTCAGTAAAGAGTATAGCCTCCTCAAATTTCAACCACAGCCTGACAACGCCTTTGCATACTTTCGATCAGATTGTTGAAGTAGCCTTGATCAATTTCTCTCCAGAGTTGCGGTAAAAGTGGTCTGAGTTCTTGAAGTGTATGTGGAGGTGGATGATGAGAATCTAAAGCTCCTTGTAGCTGAGCCTAAGCATGTTCAATGGGATTGAGGTATGGCGACCGGGAGGGCAGGGCCAAATGTGGAATACCATGCAGAGCTTCATCGACAAATCTCACTCGATGGGGTAGCGCTTTCTGCTTCGTTAATTAAACATTCAATTGAACATACATGGTGTTTCTATTTCAATGTCAAAGTCAGTCATGACAAAAACCTCAAAACTCATTTATTTCAAATGAGAACCTATGTTTTTATTGGTCAGCTGGAATCTACGATAAAAAATAGTGTATTTATTATAATACATACTACTGCTCTAATATGCTTATTTCACGAGATATTCGGTAAGTAAAGCAGTAGTGTGTATTGTAAAAAATACACTATTTTTAACGTAGATTCAAGCTGACCAATAAAAAAATGGGTTCTCATTTGAAAAAAAATATTTTTGAGGTTTTTGTCAGGACTGACTTTGACATTGAAATAGAAACACTCTGTATCTTCTATTGAATTCATAATTAACGAAGGAGAAGCATAGGTATGTCTTCTAATAAAAGCTAGAAAATGAGGATGGGTATTACATTTAAAAAATGGGTTCAAGCCCTGTGGACAGGAATTTCCTGGTGCTCTAGTTCAAACAGAGAAATTATATCTCCGAAAGTATTGGTTTCTCAGAGTTGGGAATTATATCAATGTATTCATATGATATAACCACATCATAAAGGAAATTCAATTCAAATAATAGTTTATTTATCAAGATTAAATGAGCAATCATAAGAATGAGAACTGCACCATGGAAGAAATCAAATTAAATCTGGCCAATTTTGCCCAATAACGAACTTAACCGAGATATTCATCTCCCTAATCTACTCTGGAAATTTCAACTACCTACCTCATTCCGTTCGAGAGTTATATCTATGTCTATGGATGAAAAGCAGTATCACTACTCTCAGATCTCTTACTAAATTCATGTTCCGTTCCGAAATGTAAGACTTTTCTGAGAAAAACTAATTTCGGAGCAAACAACTGAGATTTTTCTCACTTCGCTCACAATTATTCGATTGATTAGATAATGTCATGTCACAGGAACATAAGTTGACATTAGGACAATTCATACATAGAATTATATCATTCTGTGACAACGTTGAAATACGATTTATTATTGAAATTTTGAAAAATCATATCTCCGAAAGTATTAGCTTGTTAGAGTTAAAAATGATATCATTGGATTCTTATATGTAAACTGCTTATTGAAAAAAATGTAATTTGGAATTTGCTTTGTAAAAAAAAATTTTTTTTTGTTACTCTGAAACTTCTGTCCGATTTTGCCCAATAACGAACTTAGCCGAGATATTTATCTACCAAACCTACTCTGAAAATTTCAACTCTCTAGCTCATTCCGTTCGAGAGTTATCGTGCCTACGGCCGGCCGGACCGGATGGCCGGACAGAATGAATTTCGACCACGGATTCTTGATCAGTGAGTCGAACCAAATCGTTTAAGACCATTTTTGCGCGCGTGTTCCGCAAGGAACAGCGTGCTATCATTTCGTCACAATGTCTGTATTTTTCGAATTTTTTTTCGAAAATGGTCTCAAACGATTAGGTTCGACTTCCTGATGAAGAATTCGAGGTCAAATTCAATTCTGTCCGTCCGGTCCGGCCGGCCGGCCGGCCGGTCCGGCCGGCCGTTAGCACGATAACTCTCGAACGGAACGACTTAGAGCGTTGAAATTTGCAGGGTAGTTTTGTAGCGTAAATATCTCGGACAAGTTCGTTAACGGGCGAAATCCACCGAGCGGTTTCGGAGTTAAGGCCGTTTTTAGTCAAAACGTTTTTAATGAATATTTCCGGAACCAATCACTCGATCTTTCTGAAATTTGGCAGGAAATTGTAGAATCATGACCTTTATATGCCTGCGAAGTTTTGTTTTGATCAGACGGCCCTAAAGTAGCAAAAAAAAATTTCAAAAATTTTAAAATTTTGTTTTCAGGATAACTCGAATAATACTGATCTGATTGAATTGAAACTCAGTAGTTAGATGCAAAAGACCAATGCAAACACTTTTGCAAAATTTCGTGAAGATCACGTGACATGAAAAAAATAAAAAAATTACTACTATTTTGCGAAATACTTTGCTTAAAATGCCGAAACCTATTTTTTTGAGGTTCATGCTGCCCTTTCCGGACATTTTTCGTTGTGCGCATGCGCAGATGAGAAGTCATTTAACTGCTGTAGTTTTCGTCAGAGAGGATTGGGGTTTTGGGGTGGCGGATATTGTGAGGTTTTAAAAGAATATTCATAGCAATTCAGTGCTCGGACACTAGTCAGTTTGGGGGAAATACCGTTGTTTCCGAGTTGAAGTGTGCATACCGTGGCCCTGGGGCCAATTTTGAAATTGATGTTACCCCTTACGGGCATTTTTCGTTATGCGCATGAGCAGACCATCAGCGATTTAACTGCTGAAGTTTTCGTCAGAGAGGATTGGGGTTTTGGGGTGGCGGATGCTATTCCTCTACAGAATCCCCTGGTGAGGGTCTGCGCATGCGTGGATTCAAGAGGCGATATCTCCTCAACCACTAGTGTTGGAGAATCGGAGTTTTCTGTATGGTGTGTGATTTTGGGAGGACTTTCAGCCGCAAGTAGATTGCGCATGCGCAGAAGAGAAGTGACTGTTTTTGGGTTGTATGGGTTATGTTGGGAGTGCTGAACCGATATTGTGAGGTTTTAAAAGAATATTCATGGCAATTCAGTGCAAGGACAAGTCAGATTGGGGGATGGCGCGTTGTTTCCGAGTTAAAGTGTCCGTATCGTGGCCCTGGGGCTAATTTCGAAATTGATGTTACCCCTTACGGGCATTTTTCGTTATGCGCATGAGCAGACCATCAGTGATTTAACTGCTGGTGCTTTCGTCAGAGAGGATTGGGATTTTGGGGTGGCGGATGCTATTCCTCTATAGAATCCCCTGGTGAGGGTCTGCGCATGCGTGGATTCAAGAAGCGATATCTCCTGAACCACTAGTGTTGGAGAATCGGAGTTTTTTGTGAGGTGTGTAATTTTGGGAGGACTTGCAGGCACGAGTATATTGCGCTTGCGCAGATAAGAAGTGAATGGTTTCGGGTTGTTTGGGTTATGTTGGAAGCAATGAGCCGATACTGTGAGGTTTTAAAAGAATATTCATGTCAATTCAGTGCACGGACACAAGTCAGTTTGGGGGAAATAGCGTTGTTTCCGAGTTGGAATGTCTGTATGGTGGCCCTGAGGCGAATTTATAAATAACTATATTCGGTAGATCTATATTAAAATACGTTCGGATTTGGAGAAGAGGCAATTGCGTTCCAAACGGAGGTCCCACAACCGCATTTTTTTTCGATCTACGGTAAAGCTAACAGCCAAACTGTATTGATAGCTATATTTGTTAAAGGAACTTGAAAAAAAAAAAAAAAAGCACTGACGTGTAGTCAGTACTCTTTGGCGCGCGTGTTCACGGTGGCTAATTTGAATTGAATGATGAGTACTTCAAGCTCAGTAGATAGAGCGAGCCGAAGATCTACCCAAAGGATAGTAGACACCATTCACTGTCGGTTAAAAAATTAACAGTGCTGTATCTAAGCTGCCATCAGGATAGATTAACAAAGTTGGAAAAGAACACAAGTGACTCTCCTTAGTCGCACAAGCTCCTAGAAGATTTGGGAGGGTCAGTATAATCCTAATCATGTTAATCGCACGCGCGCAAAAGCAGATTGACTTAACAATGAAAGAAAAAGTGTAAAAAGTCAATCTGCTTTGGCGCGCGTGCGATTAACATGATTAGGATTATACTGACCCTCCCAAATCTTCTAGGAGCTTGTGCGACTAAGGAGAGTCACTTGTGTTCTTTTCCAACTTTGTTAATCTATCCTGATGGCAGCTTAGATACAGCACTGTTAATTTTTTAACCGACAGTGAATGGTGTCTACTATCCTTTGGGTAGATCTTCGGCTCGCTCTATCTACTGAGCTTGAAGTACTCATCATTCAATTCAAATTAGCCACCGTGAACACGCGCGCCAAAGAGTACTGACTACACGTCAGTGCTTTTTTTTTTTTTCATCGAAAAATTCGAAAATTACAGACATTTGACCAAATTGATAAGCACTCAGTTCCGAGGAACTAGAGCGCCAAAAACGAAAGTTGGTATAATTTACGGTGAACCGGAAGTCGAACGAATCAGAAATTTTTTCCAATAATTCATCTTTCCTAACAAAGCTCAACAATAAAATTTCAAGGGTTTATCTGGAATCTTTCTTTGAACTATTCTAACGAACGGTCTTCGTGAATCAAGCTGTATATTTGTTAGTTTCGTTTCACTCAGGAGCCGGAGCTTCCAAGTTCAATACTGAAGCTAGGAAAAACATTTTCTAGTCACGGTAGTCGCTACCATTCACTGTTGGAAAAAAATTAACAGTACTGTACCCAAGGTGGCGTAAAGACACAGTAACAAAGCCTACACATAACACAACTGATTCTCCTTACTCGCTCAAGCTCTCGAGAGCTTATGAGGGGTCTCCTTGAGGAGGAGGAGGACATAGGAGGATCAGTATAATAATAATAATATAATAAAAAATTTAACTGTATTGTCATCAGACCTAAAGGTATTTACGATCTTTCAACGGGAAAGGGTTAAAGTTTTAGTTAATAAATTTAACCCAAAAAACAACAACAACAAACCGGGTAAACTAAATAAATCCGTTTAAAAATGTGCTCATCCGCTTTGCACCTCCCTACACGACTTCTCATCATAATTTCGGACGAATGGCGCCTTTTGCAAGTGAGCCAAATGAACTCATTTTATTATCCACCGAAAGTCGAAAAGAATAAGCCCGGCATCCTTCTGAGAAGCCAGAACAAATAGCCACCAATTTTTCATTACATTCGGTTATTTCGAGAAATAATCGATGGTGTGCTGAAAGTGAAAGATACATATCTTCGAAATCTCCGCGAAGAGACTGTCGACCTAAAGAACTAATATTAGTAAGTGGGTTACTCTCGATTTTAACGCATCATCTTTATCCGCAATGCATTGACCGTTCTCTGCCCCCAAGGCACAACGGCTTGGTATTCATGAAATTGATTCAGGCACCCATTTCGTAATAACATACAATTTGCAAGAGATTCATCGATTCATCGATTATAGGGTATTTGCTTTCGTTTGAGAAAATTTTCTTCGAATATTGCCTCCAATTTTGCATCCCTAATTTGGGATATATTTAAGAATATAATTCGCAGGAACCTCACTCAATGGAGATTTGCAACACCGGCCAAATTAGGGGAATGGATAAAATCTCAACGAAGTTTGTAGTTTATTTTCTTTTGAACCCTTTGGCCGATTTTAGTGATTTTTTCTGAATTGTAGTTTGATTCCTTGGGAGCAGTTTCACCATAAGAATCCATATCATTTTCAACTCTAACAAGCTAATACTTTCGGAGATATGATTTTTCAATAATACATCGTACTTCTATGTCATCTTCTCTAGCTATGAAAGACATGTCAAATTTATTTCTGTTCTAGTTTGTTTATAATTCGTACCTTGAGAATTTTATCCGAATCTTGAATTCGTGAATATATACAAGACAAGTTGTGATACCGAAAATAATAATGTTTTGACTAATATTGTTGCAGATTGAATAATTTATGTATAAAATATTGGGGATGATGTTTTAGAAGATTTAGAATTGGATCATTTTAATGATGTAGTTTATGAAGGCAATAGGAAAGAACAACATAATGGAATCATCAAAAGAAATTACTGTTCGTTGACCACTGAGGTTAATATCACCTTCTACTCCTTAAGTAGAGAGACATGTTCCTATATACAGTATATTCATAATGTTGCTAGCAAAAAAATAGTGAAATATGGATCTACATTTGTGTATCAATAATTTTTTTTTGAGTTAAGGTTCATAATACAGAATGAATATGTTAGTGGTATGAACTATTAAATTATGAAAAGAGGATTTTATTTCACTAATTATTTGGTCGTATAATGAGATAAGATTTCAAATAAAAAAAAACAAGAATATAAAATACATATTTTATCTTTAAAAAAAATTAAATGAACTATTAAAATTATTTGTTCGTCAGCCTAAACCTATTCAAATATAAAGAATAAATGTGCAATCTGCTATGATTGTCTCCAGCCTTGCTCTAGAAATTCCGATGATACTTTCCTTGGGTATTTCGAGTTGTGAAAACTATGCACCGAGAATAAGTTGCAACAACCCATTCCACGGAGTTAAATCATTGCAGATTGCTCGTTTAATCTTGATGAATCAAACGTTATTTCAATTTAATTTCTTTTATGGTGCAGCACTATCATAAGAATCCATTCTCCATCCGGAGATATGATTTGTGAATTTTGAACAAGAATGCCAAAGCTCCTGTCTGCAGGGCTTTGCCACTTTTTATTCATTGGGATACCTTAATTTTGTGAGAAATAACTGCACTTTAAACGGGTTCAGTATCAATGGAAATTAACGTTGACAGCTTTCCGATTCATTATTAAATGGTTTATTTCTGGGTTTTCTCTCCCAGACTCTGAAAAACATCTATAAAATAAAAAAAATATTATTTTGAGAATTGCTTCTTCGTAAGAAACACAAGATATTTGTCAGAAGCAATCTATCGAACAAAGTTGCCCTACAAACGACAACGAAATAACATCAGAGATGAAACAACTTTTTCAGAGTCTATATCAGACTCCTTTGTCAGACACTAAATGAAAATCTACAGAATTATTTTTTGTTGGCAATTTTTGTGACAACTCTCGAATTTTAGAATAGCTATCTATAAAAAATAATTCTGAAGTGTTGTTTCGTTATTGTTTGTTATGCAACATTGTTCGATAGAATGCTTCTTTCTGACTTGTGTTTCCTACGCAGAAGCAAATCAAAAAATATATTTTTTTTATTTTATAGATATTTTTTAGAGTTTGGGAGAGAAAACCCTGAATGAAACCTTTTAATAATGAATATCTCCCACAGTATCCTTTAATGATTGATTAATTTCTTGTTAAACAGCATTTAATTCATTCGCAATAACAATTAATAATTGACAGGTAATACAATTTTCAGTTCTATTCAATATTTTGTTTCCTCCACGGACACTTATGACCGCAGCAAACCGTCTTCCCATCTTCAGAATATCAATAACCATCATCTGTTGAGGAAGATCATCCCTAATCTCGATTAGGGCAGCTGCAAATTGCGCCCGATTTTCTACTGCAGGGACTCTGTACCTTAACCTTCTACCTAACATGTCCAAATATGCTCAATTGGATTAAGGTCTGGAGAACATGCCGGCCAATCCATTGCATTTATGTCAACGTCATTTAGAAAGTAATTTACACAACGCGCCATATGAGGGCGACCGTTATCGTGCATGATCAAAAGTCTCCTCCGATGAAAGGAGAGAATGGCACGACATGCTTCTGCAGAATGTCTTCAATGTATCCATGTACGAATATATTCAACATACCTTCGATCATCACTGAATCTGTTCATGCCCCCAAACAAATCCCACCCCAGACCATTATCGGACCTCCAGTTTAATTACTAACTCTGTTCTCTTCATAGTCTCTCTCTTCAATCAAACGAATTAACTTATGGTGCTTATGGTGGGTCCCATCGGAAGTCCTATGGGCTATGGGTGTTAGTATAATAATATAATAATCATAATTAACAAAAATTCGAGATTCTCCATTTCTCAAAGCCAGCTGGAACTCGCAAAAATGAAACTGAGAATTATTTATGAGAAAGTATTTCCATAAACGTGGCAATTACATTATATTCCTTGGGAATAGACGATTCTCTCTATAATTGCCGTTTATTATCCAGTATTTTCTCTTTCCTTTAAAAAGCACACAATTCGTTTTCACGATTCGATCAACTTACTTTTATAAATTGTGCTTTGCGAAATTAGGAAGAAAGGAAAGAATGTCAGAAGAAAGACATGAAGGCTCAGTCAATTGTAGCACCGGGACTGTCTGATAAACATTTGGACAAATACTGTAAAAATGGAAAAGAAGAGGTTTATACTCTAAGGGCCGGTTTCTCAATTGCGAGTTAACCCGAGGTTGCGGGTAACCCGAGTGTTACGCATTCATGAATATCGCTAAATACATGCGTCAACTCGCAACCTCGAGTTAACTCGAAATTGAGAAACCGGCCCTAAGAGTTCTTCTTGCCGGGTCAAGGTAATTTACCAAATTTTCAACATGGAGAAGCCTCAAAAATCTGAATATGGGGAAAAATTAGAAGACTACTTTGTTAAGTTTCACAAGAACTTGAAAACATGGAACTGTTTTAGATGAAAGTGATAAGCTATGCCATTTGGTTTGGAAAATAAATTCGGACAAGCGAACCAAAGCATACTTCATGTCACTGCTTTTCCACGTTATTGTGCGCATGTTTTGGGCAACAGCGTATTGAAAAATATTAATTATCTCACGATAACTTGAAAAAGGAAAGAGATAGTGTCTTGCAACTTTTAGGGTAGGTTGCGCATCCGAAATCCGAATGCGTAATTTGAGTTTGTTAATGGACATAATCGGCCAAACGGTTTTGGAGTTATACCTATCTGAAATTTAGTTGTTTTTCCTCAGTAACTCGAAAAATACGGAACCGATCCAATTCAAACATGGTAATTAGTTGTACAATGCCAACGCGCAAGATTCTGCGAAATTTCGTGAGGATCGTACCTCTAGAAAATTTTGAAAAAATTAATGAAAATCATTGACAAAATTGAAATTTTGTAAGAGCCTTCAAAATCTGAATTTACAGCCAAGTATCAAATTTGAACACGATCTATATTGTTGGAGATCCGAGCAGCAGTAGTTGGATGGGTGACAGTTGCCACGATAACTTTCAAACAAAAGAGATAGCAATTGTCAGGGTAGGTTGGTAATCCGAATGGGACAGTTAAATTCGTTGTTGGGCATAATCGGCCCAATGGTTTCGGAGTTTTAACCACTGGAAAATACAGATCCGATCGTATTGAAACTTGGTAACTACTTGTGGAGTACCGGAATAATGACGTACGTGAAATTTTGAAGGGATCGTATCACTACAAAAAGTTGAAAAAAATATGAAGAAATATTTATTATGTATCTCACGATAACTTGAGAACGGAAAGAGATAGCTACTTGCAATTTTCAGGATGGGCTGCGCATCCGAATACGACATTTGAGTTCGTTAATAGGCATAATCATTCAAATGGTTTTGGAGTTGCTCATATCTGAAATCTTGTTGTTATTTGCTCTATAACTCAATATACAGGATGATATCTGACTAATGACCCATCGGGCAAGGAAATAACAGAGGACCATGTGAGGAGTCAGAAATGGACACTCCAACACCTCTAATGCCTACTAGTTTCTGAGATACAGGGTGTTTACTGAAAATCATAGAATTTTCGACCCCTATAAGTTCCGAACTGATGAATTGATTTTGATAATATTTAATTTTCAAATTACCCGATAAAAATATTTCATTGGGGTAATATCAGGAGATCGTATTATTTTATGAAAAAATCGAGTAATTAATTTTCCGAAACGTTTTCGTCATCCCGAAAAATTTTTTTGCTAATTGAATACATTGTTTTCGCCAGAATTTTTTTCCCCTTCACGAATATCTCAGTGAAAAAAATGTAGATCATATACAGAGGGATGTTTTTAATACCTGATCATCAAAACAAAGGCTCAAATACGGTCCTGTCTTCTAAGTTGAAATTATTGTTTAGCACCTTATTCATAATCATAATTTTCATTGAAATCAGTCGATTATTTCGAGAATTATAGGGATTATTTTGTTTTTGGCACTCTTGTTCCTCGCGACAGAGTGCTTATCAATTCGCCCAAATCTCTGAAATTTTCGAATTTTTGGCTGAAAATGGTCTCAAACGTTTCTTTCCGGCCGTCCGTCTGTTAACACGATAACTCTCGAACGGAATGAGCTAGACAGTTGAAATTTTCGGGGTAGGTTTGGCAGATAAATACCTCGGTTAAGTTCCAACAATTTTATTTTAAGATGCAGTTTCATCATAGGAATATATTGATATCATTCTCAACTCTAACAAACTAATTCTTTCGGAAATATATCGGAGATATGTATGTCAATCCAACTTATGTCATAGACATACGTTTTGAATTTAATTTTTGATGATGCAGTTCTATCATAGGAATCCATCGATATCATTCTCAACTCTGAGAAACCAATACTTAGATATGATTCGTCAAAGTTTGAGCAAGATCACCAAAGCTCCTGTCCACAGGGCTTTTTAATGAAAACATCGAGATATTTTTTCTTTCAGAAGTCTTTACTCCATAGAAAAAATTGGCAGCATTCGAATTGATTATTGATTTAAATAAAATTTTGTCTTCTCTTCACGAAACTGACAACAAGTGATAATTTTCTAGTATGCTCCTGATTCTTTTTTCATTTTTGCTTTCGAATTCTTTCAAGTTTCTCTAAGGCAATAAGCTTCCAAAAAATTATCGAAATCGATTCAACAGTTCTGAAATTTATAGTGGTTTTAAAATTCTATGATTTTCAGGAAACACCCTGTATCTCGGAAACTTTAGTAGGCTTAAGAGATTTTTGAGTGCCCATTTCTGATTCCTCATATGGCCTCTAGTACCCCCTGCCTGATAGGTGATTGGTCAGAAATTTTATACAAATCCAATCCAATTAAAACTCGGTAATTACTTGTAGAATCCTGACGCGCAAACTTTCTCGGAATTTCGTAAATATCTCAAATTAGTTTTTTCGCATAGTATTGGATATTTAATGAATTTTAATTCCGGTAGAATACAAATGTCAGAATTAAAAATTCTGTTATATTAGACAATACTCTCATTACTGAAGTCTGTCAATAAAATGGTACGAAATTTATCTATATCTTATAAAAGCTGAGAAAACGGTCTATATCGATGTTAAATATGACTAAGAGTGTCAAATAGAGGTTAATACATACAAACCAATTCTCCTGCCTTCACGTCAGTGCTTGAACCAATTTTTATAGGGATAAATTGCGTAATTTTATGTGCAGTTTAATACTTGCATTGCCTGACAAATTTTCTCCAACCACGTCTGATGAAGCCGTTTGCATGCAAATTTTTAAGTGATTTGTTCTTTCCCAACCATCACAGTTGTCATTGCCATGCCCAATGCCGCCCTCTATGGATTTGGCAACATTTTCTGCACAACCTGCTTATAATTTAATCAGCACGATCGTAATTTATGATATGTTGATCACGTTCTCGCAATTTCTGAACCTGTCAGGCAGGTAAAATTCGGATTTGATGATGACCGTAAAAAAGTGATCTGGTTTTAGACCATTAGATTGGGTACCTTCCTCCGAACGATGGCGTGGGTCGAAACAGGATCAATCTGGTTTTTCTCCTAGTGGATTGAACATGCAGATTTCGTCAAAACCTTCCACGGTGATATTTATTGAGGAACTGAAAGTTTAAAGCTTTAAAGGTTCGCATTCTTCGTGCAAGTTTGCAGCACTTGTTAATATGTGATGTAAAATGAATCGAGTATTTCATCGGAATATCCAGATTAATCATTTGAATATCACCAGGATTCAATTGTGGAAACTACATATAGGCCAGGATCGGTAATTTTCGAAACAAAAAAAAATAATATTAGGATGAAACCCATTGGAAAAGAAAGAGATTATAATAAACATGAAAGGAAAAATAAATTACAGGCGATCTGAGGTCGGGAAGTGAGTTTTTATGGGTAAAAAACGGTTTATCTCGATTTACGGCAAAACTACAAGTCCTATGGAAAAAAGTAAAAGGGCAAAGTTGTAGGTAATTAAAAGATCTACAACTTTTGTCCTCACACTTTTTTCACATAACCTCAAAATTTATGTGAAAAATTCAAATATCCAAATTTTTGTTTTTTCATTTTTATCTTTTACAAACATTTTTTTTCTTTCATGAAATTTAGTGAAAACTTACCTTTTTATGTACAGATACACTATAATTTTTTGATTTAAAATATTCATTTTTGCGCGTATGTTCTGGGGAACATCGCTTTATCATTTTGCCCAAATGTCTGTAACTTTCGAATTTTTTGACGAAAATGGTCTCAAACGATTTAGTTCGACTCCCTAATGAAGAATTCGAGGTCAAATTTGATTCTCTCCGGTCAGCCGTTCGGCCGTTGCCACGATAACTTGAGAACGGAAAGAGCTAGCAACTTGAAATTTTCAGGGTATGTGGCGCATCCCAATACAACGGACAATTTCTTTAATAGGCATAATCGGCCCAATGATTTCCGAGTAATAATTTTGTTTTCAACCAATATAAATCCGATCGAATTGAAACTTGGCGAGTAGTTGTAGAATAGGAACCTAAGCACGTTTGTGGAATTTTTTGCGAATCGTTTGGATAGAAAATTATTGAAAAATATTTTTGTTGTCACGATAACTTGAGAACGGAAGGAGATAGCAGCTTGAAGTTTTCAGGTTAGGATGTGCATCAGAACGCGACATTTGAGTTTGTTTTCAAGCATAATCAGCTAAACGGTTTTAGAGTTATAGCCATCTGAAATTTGGTTGTTTTTTTTCTCCTCATTAACTCGAAAAATACTGAACCGATTGAATTGAAACATGCTTATTAGTTGTAGAATGCCAACGCGAAAATTCTTGCAAAATTTCGTGAGGATAGTATTTGTAGAAAATTTTTAAGAAATATTTAAAATTAAAAAAAAAAATTCTATATATCAGTAACTATTCGTCTGAAATTGCTGAAATTTTGCAAGAGCCTTCAGAACCCAACTCTACTGCCAAGTTTCAAGTTTTAACACGATCGGTTAAATATTGTTGGAGATTCGAGCAGCCTTGTGTGAGTTCAGTAGATGGGTGACCGTTGCCTCGATAACTTTCGAACGAAAGGAGATGGGGGCTTGCAATTTTCAGGGTAGGTTGTGAATCCGAATGGGAGAGTTAAGTTCGTTTTGGGCATAATCGGTTTAACGGTTTCCGAGTTATGCCCACCTGGAATATTATTTCCTCGATAACTCGAAAAATAAAGATTCGATCGAATTGAAGCTTGGTCTATTAGTAGAAAATCAACATAAAGATGAGTTTAAAATTTTTCAAGAACCGTACCCCAGGAAAATTCGAAAAAAATGACGAAAAAATTTTTTTGTAAGAACCGTACCTACCCCTAGAATTTACCATGGTAAATTCGAATTAAGTGTCCAATACAGGAGAATGGACAACATAATTTACCATGTTTAATTCGATTAAGGGTGTTCAATACAGGAGAATGGACAACATAATTCACCATGGTAAATTCGATTAAGGGTGTCCAATACAGGAGAATGGAAAATAGAACATACGCGCAAAAGCTCCTGACTTCACGTCAGTGCTTGAACCATTTCACCTTATTTTGAATATCGAAAAAGCAGCCTAATATTCAATCGAAAATTCTCAAGTCAAAATATCTGCTCTTTTACAGAAGTCTGTGGGCTTTTTGTTCGTTGAAATCTCTATTTTCTGATGGTGTAAAAAAAATACATTACGACGGTAAATTTTCTCAGAAAATGCTACGAAATCACAGGCAGTAAGGCCCAGACTCGTCTAGTCCCTTCCCCACTTTTTGATGGGCAAAAATTTTTCGTAGGTCACTCAGATATACAGTGTGGTCCAATGAAAACTTAACACCTTGATTTTCCGGCTTTAAAATGAAATTGTGGGAAATCGCTCGGACCCGTCAATTTCTGATTTGAGGGGGAACAACTCTTCCGCTCTTTGCATCCCCCTAACAGGGGTGAGCACAACCCCTTGATTTTTAATAGGAATGAGGGGCGTTGCGATATCTTATTTTGGAGATCTTATCGAGTACTATCTAATCCTGAAATTTCGCTTCAAAATTTCCATACATAACGAAATGACAGGTAAAATAGGAGGAGCACTTACTTCTGTGATTCGTTTATTAAATGCTGGAAATGGGTACCTACCCTTTACTTCCATGTAGTAATATAAGTTTTGCTGATAACGTTCACGTACATTACTCAAGATTTCAAGTGTAATTTGACGGCATTCATGATCCGAGTTCGCAAACAGTTCAGTGACTCAGGCTGGGTAGCGTAAATCTTGGATTTCAGGTCACCCCATGGAAAAAAAAAGTCCAGTGGAGCCAGATCAGGTGATCTGGGTGGCCACTCAATATGTCCCCTTCTTCCACTCCAGGAGTGAGGAAAATTTTCATCTAAGAGCGGACGCACCGGTTGAACGAAATGAGGTGGTGCGCCATCTTGTTGGAAAATGATTGTTTGATGTTCTTCTGCATTCTCCAACACTTGCACGATGGCTGGGTAAATAACGTTCCCCAATAGATCTGAATAAGTTTTGCCAGTGAGATTATGTGATTTCCATAAATACCCGCCCAAACATTTAATTTTTTGGGACACTGAGTATGCCACCCACGAAATAATCTTCGATTTTCATCTTTAGAAATGATCTAAAAATAGTAATAAATAGGAGTCTTTTCTCCTGCAGATTTCTTGCCCAAAGCATTCCTTGCGTTGGTTTGAAATGGTGAGGCATTCCGTAATCAGGTGATCAGGAGTTTCATCATCCTCCCCACAGAATATACACTCGTCAGTTTCTGCTAGCCCTAATCTCATCGTATGCTTCCAGCAATGCCCTGTAAAGAAACCAGTGAGGAGGTGCAGCATGTTTCAACTAAGATCCATATATTTCTTGGATCCGACGGTGTCAAAGTTCCGAAGGACCATTTTGGAGGGATACTTTCCCAGGAGAGATCACACGAGTATATCTCTTTCAGGCCTACTTCATTAAGTTTTTTAGACTCGATAACACGGGAGCTCAGAGCTTTAATAGCAGCTTAACTGTCAGAATGGATGGCAATTTCACATCCTGATAGTTTCTTTCTAGGTTCATTTCCACGCATCTTTCTAGTGCAAGTACTTCTGCCTGAAAGACGCTCCCCCCTGCCTAGCGATAGTGAGCATTTGGTGCTTGCCCCATATACTCCAGCGCCAGCTCCTATATTGATTTTTCAACCAATTGTCGGTGTACTTTTAATGGCATTCTTCCAAGAACTTGATTGGTGGATTCCATGTCCCAGTCTTTCTTGCTATCTAGTATCGTAGTGTTTGGGCCTTATTTTTTGTGGTCCAATATTACACAGGGATATCGAACCAGCTCAGATAATGTGAACCCTACTCCGAATGATCTAGGATGTCTGATGTCACAGGGCACTCTTCTCTTGGTAATTTTTCCCCGGATTGATTGAGAGTTCATTTTTTGGGCACCACCTTTCGATCATGCACAGGGCATTTTGCATCAGACCCACAATGAAGTTGATAACCCTATCTCTACTCAGCAAGACTAGGTCATCCGCATAAGCCATGCCGTCGGAATCGGCTCTTGGAAACTCGACCAGGAGTCCATCCAAGACAAGATTCCACAATAGAGGTGATAGAACACCTCTCTGTGGGCATCCTCTTCCTGGTGCTCCCTTATATGGTCGAGCCGCCCAGCCGAGAGACCCTGCACAGCGTACCTTATAATCGACCACTAATCTATAATTAGCATGTGTGCATGTGGGATTGAGATAGTACAGAAAATATCGGGATATCCTCGCATAAATCAGTTCACAACCACTTCATCCTTTTCAATCATGTCTTATACAAATTAGTCTCGGTGTCGAGTATAATTCTGCAATTCTCAAGGTTCCTTCAGATACGCCCCTGTAAGCGTCCAGCAGCAACTTCCTGCTCTATCACAGACCTAGGCATAGATCTATAGTCTTAATATTTCAATCAACTTTCAACATAATTACCATCGGTCGTATATGGGCTCTGCTGCGTCGCGCTAACTCGTGAGGTGAAATTTTTGTACGTTTCAGGGAAATCAATGAATCAAGTTTGTTGTCAGACCAGTAACCGTACGACCTTGCCCTTTGGAAACTGGCTTCATTTGCATGCGTTACAGTTCGAATGGTCTCAAACGATTAAAGGGATCAAGAGACGGACAGATGTACCGGCCGGAAATGGAAGAATTCGATCTGCGGAGGCTGCTGAGACTGTTAAATTGTCCGTTGATGAGATTCAAGCTGGTGGGTGTTATGTTGTTGACGGGAAGCTGACTGTTTGTTAAGGAGGAGTTAAGGAAGAGTACACCCAAAATCAAAAGCTGAATTTTCGATTTGCATAATGGGTTGAATTTTCCGTTCACAATAACATTTTGATGCCATGCCGGTTTAGAAATATTAATTGTCATAGTCGATGGCGTGAGTATCTGTGGGAAGAAACTGAAACATATTGTCTTTCTCGATTTATATTTGATAATGTTAGTTCAACTCAGTTCTTTTACATTGATACCATGTAGTATCGGTCTAATGTACAGATTTGTACAGTATTATGAATTTAAGAAGTGCGGTTGGCCCAGTGGAAGAGCATCTAACTAGAGAGCAGAAGCCCCTAGTTCAATTCCGAGGCTAGGAAAGAAATTTTCTAGCCTCGATAATCGCCACCATTCACTGTAGGGTAAAAATTAACAGTGCTGTGCCTATGGTGGCGTAAGGACACAGTCAGAATGCTTATAGAGAACACAATCGATTCTCCTTACCCGCTCAAGCTCTTCGAGAGCTTATGAGGGGTCTCCTTGAGGAAGGCCTGGCAGGATCAGTATAATAATAATATAATAAAAAATATAATAATTCAAGTATTCTTACCGAGGTAGATCTAATCAAAATAAACCAATTCACCAAAAAACTATTTTTACTAATTGTTTTTGGCACTCTTGTTCCTCGGAACAGAGAAATTTCATAGTTAAGCTTTGTTAGGAGATATGGATTCTTGAAAAAAATTTCAGATTTGTTCGAATTCTGGTTCCACCGGAACTGATACCAACTTTCGTTTTTTAAATGTAATACCCAGTTTTTTCATTGATAATCAGATTATCCATTGACCACATTGTTTTGATGTGTCACATACATATTATTCTCAGAAAATTCGTTTGAAATCTGAAAAAATCCTTTTCTCAAATAGGGTTCATTCCAATGTTGATAACTTGTAGATCTTTACATGAAAATTCCTAATTTCTAGTTTCTAATTTCTAGATTCTTTCAGAAAATATACCAATGCTTGTCCTTCGTTAATTAAAAATGCAATTGAACATACAGGGTGTTTCTATTTTCTTCTTAAGGTCAGTCATGACAAAAACCTCAAAACTCATTTTTTTCAAATGAGAACCCATTTTTTTGATTGGTCAGCTGGAATCTACGTTACAAAATAGTGTATGTTTTATAATACATACTACTGCTTTACTTATCGAATATCTCGGGAAATAAGCATTTCAGAGCAGAAGTATGTATTATAAAGAAAGCACTATTTTTTTACGTAGATTCCAGCTGACCAATAAAAAAAAATGGGTTCTCATTTGAAAAAAATGAGTTTCGAGATTTTTGTAATAGAAACACCCTGTATGTTGAATCGCATTTTCAATTAATGAAGGAGCACATTGGTATGTCTTCTGATAGAAGCTAGAAAATTAGGAAATTTCATGCAAAAATCAAAATCAAAAGTTATTAACATTGGAATGAAGCCCTATTTGGGAATATTTGAAGGGTTTATTCAGATTTCACACGAGTTTTCTGAGAATAATATGTAAGTGACACGTTAAAACAATGTAGAATTCCATAGGTAATCTGATTATCGATGAAAAAACTGGGCATTACATTTAAAAAGCGAAGGTTGGTATCATTTCCGATGAAACCGGAAGTCGAACGAATCTGAAATTTTTTCCAAGAATTCATCTCTCCTAACAACGCTTAACTATAAAATTTCAAGCGTTTATCTCGAGTCTTTCTTCGAAATATTCTAACGAATTGTCTTTTCGAATCACTCTGTATACAGACATTCCTGCCAACTCCATTTTCCTTGCTTTATATTTTATATGAACTGTTGGAAAATATACCAATTAATTATTATTTGGAGTGGAATGTTGAGAATGTTATGTTGTTATGACATGAATACATGTTCTGCATGAAATTATTTTCAAACATTGAAATTCAGTCTTATGCAAAATTTTGTGTATATTCTGCTAGGAAGTATTCTGTCAAAGTGAAGGATTTGGCTCGAAAACTGTCAGTCTGTGAGCAGCTTTATTTCTCATTTCCATTAAACAATTAGTAACGTACCGCTTAAAGACGCAGAGCATTTAAACATAAGTATAAACAACAACAGTATAATTGCCGAATATTTTTTCAATCGTGAAATTTTCATGTTTCAGCTTATTCATTGATATAGTGGATTAAATGCTTTCAGCCACAGCAAAACTAGTGAAAGTATTTTTTACTGCGAAGTAATTGGTAATGGTTGTTACAAGAACCGGGTTCACGGTTTCGTAATTATTAGCACATGAAACGAAATGATTCACTGCTTGTATACAATTATTAAGGCTAATTTCCGTAAACGTAATATGAAACATATATGTTGCATCCTGATTAGTTTATCAGGATGTTATGGCTTTCGAAGGATCATATGATGAGTCCTGATGCTTTTATCAAGATCTAATGTATTTTCGAAGGACCAGAATTATACACCCTGATTGTTTTATCAGGGGGATGCGTGAAGGGGGTATACTTAACTTTAAGCACCCAGTAGTAATCTCGTTGATTACTGCGTAAGTTGTTACTTGTAGTAAAATAACAATTACGAGGATAGGAAGTAATGAATTATTCGAACGCACTTTTAACACAACAACAAAATGTATTTTCTTGTTACCGACAATATGATAACAAGCACGAAGTATTGTACAATGCAATATTGATACAATTGAAGTCTTCCTTCTATATGAAAAGGGAAGAAGTGACTACTAAGTTGCCAACGAAGACAAGACAATGTTATTGTTTCGCGACAGATCAAGAATAGTAATTGAATTGAACAGTGTAATTGTATATAAAAGCCCAGATAGAAGGAAATATTGGAGGTTCCTTCATCTGGGTAAAAAAGGGGAAATATTAACAATTATTGGGGTTCGATCTTAAAACCGCCCCAGATATGATACAACAATACTCTCATTTGTCGATTGCGAAAAAGTAGTAGGAATGCATACTAAATGCACCAATCAGTGAACTTCTAGCGTGATTAATCTTAGGAATTCAAAATCTCGAAGTTCTCCCCCCATTTGGACTAATTTTCACTAGTTGTCTGGATATAATCTATCAGCGAAAGCTGATAAATGACTTTCCTAGACTAGGGGTCTTCGAATAGTCTAGACAAAAAGGAATAGCACACTGGGCATGTGTCTAGAAACTGATACGTTTATTAGCACTTCAGTTGTTAAATGAATTTTAACATCAATTCTTTCACAGGAAATAGGTAATAAATATCTTCCAGGGTAGAAAGGTTACATGATATTCCACTTGCAATTATCTTTTCGTGGAAATTATTAATTTCAAGGGTGATGCCACCCAGGGTAAACTAAACCAGTGAACCCAAAACATTTAAGTTTTATAAGCGAGCTGCTTTGTTTAGAAATACAAATGAGCGCTTCCCAACATGTGAAGTCAGGGACGCAACAATATACTCTGCTTATAGTGCTTATACCAAAAGATCGCCAGTCTTGGACAAAAATCCTGGTGGTGGATTCATGTATTATATCATGCTTCGTGCGATTGGCTCAGTGGTAGAGTAATTGACTTGGGAGCGGAAGCCCCAAGTTCAATTCCGAGGCTAGGAAAGAAATTTTCTAGTCACGGTAATCGCCACCATTCGCTGTTGGGTCAAAAAATTAACAGTGCTGTGCCTAAGGTGGCGTAAGGACACAGTAACAAAGCCTACACAGAACACAACTGGTTCTCCTAACTCAGGGCAAGCTCTTAGAGCTTATGAGGGGTCTCCTTGTGGAAGACCCAGGAGGATCAGTATAATAATAATAATAATACTAATGGCGACTTTGATGGCTGTTGGTCTTCGAATCTTTTACGATTCTATGTTTGATTTTGTTTCATTCTGTAGAACGATGGCAGAGTTCTTGCGGCGGCTTTTGGCAAATATTTTTCCACGTCAACCGAAAAAAACTACACTCTTAGTATAAGAATTCACCCCCTCCTCAGGTTCTACATCTAAAATACCTAGATTATGAAATCTTAGACTATATGAGATCACTCAAGAATGAAAAGAGTATAGTGCATGTAATCGATTGATTGTAATGCTACGATTTGGGTTTCAGGGCTGTGTTCTCGAACTGTCTCGCCAGTTACCTTGAGGGTAGAACATTGTTCGTTAAGATTGAAGATTATTTCTACGATGAATGTGAACTGAGCCGTGGGCTCCTCCAAGTGGCTTCTGTTCTGTTCTGGATTCCCTCAAGGTTCTGTTCTGGGACCACTCCTCTTCATGTTGTTCATCAATGACTTGCTTGTTAGTTTAAGGAAAATGATGGCTAACTTTGCAAATGTGTCTCTCAATACGTCCATGGTTTCACGTGCTTTGTGGAAGTTGCACCGTTTAGTTGAAACCACATGTCGACCAAATCCAAATATTTTATTTTGGGTACAAATCGGTCGAAATTATCGATCGATAGTCGGCGCTATTGACTTTACGTTGCTATTATCATCGTTTTTGAAGAAATACCTTGATTCCGCCTGCAAACATGATATAAACGTGTTATAAACCTCACCAAAGGGTTCAGTTTTGGCGCTCTTGTTCCTCGGAATAGAGTGCATATCAATTTGCCCAAATCTCTGTAATTTCCGATTTTTTAGATGAAAATGGTCTTAAACGATTTGGTCCGACTCACTGTCCAGCCGGTCCGGCTGGTTCGGTCATTAACACGATAACTCTCGAATTCAATGTCAAATTCAGTCATGGCAAAAACATCAAAACTAATTTTTTTTTAATGAGAACCCATTTCTTTTATTGGTCAGCTGGAATCTGGGTTAAAAATAGTGTATTTTTTATAATACATACTACTGCTTTCCTTACCGAATATCTTGTCACATAAGCATTTTAGACCAGTAGTATGTATTATAAAAAATACACTTTTTTTATCGTATATTCCAGCTGACAAAAAAAAAATGGGTTCTCATTTGAATATAATGAGTTTTGTGGTTTTTGTTATGACTGACTTTGACATTGAAATAGAAACACCCTGTATGTTCAATTGATTTTTCGGTTTACGAAGGAAAAGCATTGGTATGTCTTCTGATGGAAGGTATAAAATTAGGCATATTCAAGAAAAAATCTTAAAGTTATTAACATTGGAATGAAGCCCTATTTGAGAAAATTTAAAGGGTTTTTTCAGATTTCACACGAATTTTCTGAGAATAATATGTACCTAAGTGACATATTAAAATAATGTAGAATGCAATGGGTATTCTGATTATCAATGAAAAAACTGGGTATTACATTCAAAAAAGGATAGTTGGCTTCATTTCCGGTGAAACCGGAAGTCGAACGAATCTGAAATTTTTTCCAAGAACTCATCTCTCCTAACAAAGCTCAACTATGAAATTGTGTGTTTATCTCGAGTCTTTCTTTGAAATATTCTAACGAACGGTCCTCGTGAATCATCCTGTGTATTTGACACCAACATCTCAAAATTCGCAAAATACATTAATGAAAATGAGTTCTCCAAAAGTATTATACATTCTCTTGATAAGTTGAAATGACATAATATAATATAATAATATAATAAATTTATTTATCCTGTATGACATTACATCAATGTATAGGATACGTCAATAATGAATACAATATAATATAATGAAGTTCAGTAATTTCAGTTGAAAAGTATTCTTCCAGGGTATAAAAACAGTTGCGTAACAAAATTTTGGTAACTTCCTTCTTAAATATCAACCGACTCAAAGACTTGATCCAGTTGGGAAGATGCTAGTATAGCTTGATCCCCACATATGTTGGAGACGATTCAAATCTAGATGTCCTATGGGTCGGAATACAGAAGGTGAAATTATGCCGTGTGTTGTAACCATGGAAACCAGAAGTTGTCTTCAGCTCTGATAACTTACTGCGAACAAACAGTGGACAGTTCAAAATGTAAATGCAAGGCAATGTTAGGATCCTGTGCTGGATGAACATCGGCCTGCATGATTCCCGTGGTTTTAGGTTGAATATTAGTCGAATACACCTCTTTTGTGAAACAAATATTCTGGCACTCGTTGTGGAATCACCCCATAGGACTACGTTATACTTCAAATGTGTGAAAACCAGGGCGTAATAAACAGCGAGCAAACCCTCCAGAGGTAACGAGTTTTTGAGGCAACTTAAAGCAAAAAAAGACCCATTCAATGTTTTGCTAAGATGATCAATATGACAGTGCCATCTCAAATTGCTGTCAACGTGCACACCCAGAAATTTAACGCTGTCAGCTGACTCAAGTTGACGGTCTCTGTATTCTATAGCAAAAGGCACATGAGGAATAGATTCCCTTAACTGAAAATAAATTAGCTCGGTTTTGTCTAGATTCAACATCAGTGAGTTTCGATAGCACCAATCGGAAAAATGCTCGATAAGTCCCTTGCATTTCGTTGTTAGCTCGTCCTTTGTCCTCGCTGAGACACCCATCATCAGCGAAAAGCTTGATGGAGTCAGCCTTAATGTAATCAGGAACACCGTTTACGAAGAGCAAAAAGACCAATGGCC
The DNA here is from genome assembly GCA_937662695.2 of Halyzia sedecimguttata. NCBI lineage: Eukaryota > Metazoa > Arthropoda > Insecta > Coleoptera > Coccinellidae > Halyzia > Halyzia sedecimguttata. Next base: position 88,932,641 of record OW569413.2, read on the forward strand.
CCAGCACAGAACCCTGAGGTACACCCATGGATAGAGGGTAATTTCCAGATCTGCAATTTTTATTGCAGTCATCGTGGTAATTTTATGACCACCTATGGCTCCCTTATCTCATTGTTTTCAGTCCATGCGACAATATTATTCAAAAACATCCTCTAATTAATCAACCAGCTTTGATAATTTGGGTATCATTTCGAATTTTTGATATGTTTCGTGGTACATCCGGTTTTTTATATTAAATAGAGTAGCTCATTCTCATCCATTAATTTTTTAAAATTATGTTGTCTATTATTATGATATACCACAGCCATTAGGATGTCATTCGAAAATACCTGGAGAAAAATATAATATACACCGTCATTTGAGCCAGTTTCGCACATTATAGCTGTCGTACTTCATCAAAAATAAATGGTTGCATGATTTTATCACCTGATTTACTTGTATCTGTTTGAGTTATTATCTTCAACACGAATCAACTCGATGTGTTTCGTACGTTTATGCCCACTGGAAAATATGCAGAAATACCAGGCCGATGAGGTAATTTACACTCCCCGTATACAACCTGCTGCCCTATATATATATATCGCTAGATCCGCAAACAACGTGGGAAACTAAGAAAGGATAATTTATAATCTAGCTGAATTGGAATATATTGTATAGGAAGAAAGGTAGAACGATCAATGCGTAATTATTAGAACCTACATATACTGACTGATAAAGAAACTGCAACACCCAGAAGGAGCTGTTTGAATTTTAATTTTTTTTTGTAAAAAATAGATAGTATAGCAAGGAGTAAATGATTAAAATTTGGAGGAAAAAGTACTGACGTGAAGTCAGGTGCTTTTGCGCATATGTTCTATTGTCCATTCTCCTGTATTGGACAGTCTCAATCGAATTTACCATGGTGAATTCCATTGTCCGTTCTCCTGTATTGGATACTCTCTTCATCGAAATTTACCATGGTATCTTTACGGCAATCTGACCGATACCAAACTTCGTATGCATATAAAAGCCATGTTTCTAAAATTCGATGTTAAATTTCTGATAGTTCGAGTGATCGGTTCCGGAAATATTCATAAGAAATGTTTGGTCTAAAAATGACCATAACTCTGAAACCGCTTGGTGGATTTCGCCCGTTAACGAACTCGTCCGAGATATTTACGCTCGAAATCTACCCTGCAAATTTCAATCCTCTAACTCCTTTCCTTTCGTTCGGGAGTTATCGTGCCTACGGCCGGCTGGACAGAAATGATTTCAACCACGGATTCTTGATCGGTCGAACCAAATCGTTTAAGACCAATTTCATCCAAAACTTCGAAAATTATAGACATTTGGGCAAATTGGTAAGCACTCTGTTTCGAGGAACAAGAGCGCCAAAAAGATGGAGTACTCGGTTTTAAAAAGATGGCTTGAATGTTCATGCAGTATTTCATGGGGCTGTGTGAGGCGTCAAAAATGCTCATTTTGGTCACTGAAGATTATTAACAGATGACGTTAATTTGAAGGATCCACTGAGCATGATCCAAAAACTATGCACTTGCATCGAATATTTCCCCCAAACATAGAACTACTCTTGACAAGAATGCAATTATCGGAAAATTACAGCGGTAATTGCACTGCAGAGCGAAAATTGCATCCCAAAAGATCCCGTTGCCTTGACAACACAAACAATACAAACAGATAAACTTCAAAGTCTCAAAAAATGTCGCGTTTCGGTGAATGCTCAATACAGTTGATCGAGGAATATACAATTAAAAATTAGCCAAAAACTACCAAATATAACAGATAGTATATATCGCGACAGTTCATCGATGTTTGTGAGGCCAAAGTATATATTCTGGACAAAAGACGTCCATAGGCGTTCTGGCGAAAATATTAAATTACTGATGGAAAAATATTACATTCGTATATGAAAATGACCAGATAATTGTACATTTAAGCGTGTTATCTTATACAAATTGCATTCGGATATTTTCATATTTCGCCGAAATATGAAAAATAAACTCATGCAATTTTTAGATAATATGCAAAATTATCGGTAATTTGTATGCACTTGTGAAATTATAACCGAAAAGTTACGCTCCTTGAATGGATTTGCTTATTTATTCCAATTGTTGTAGGGGGAAACGTTGCACTACGACCTTGAGGTCTATTGTGCCCCCCCTTCAGAGCTGTCGATGTCATTACCATCTACAGCTCACCTTCCAGTTCCAGAATTCTGATGAACTCCAGTATCTGGGATGGCTTGAAGGAGGCTACGTCTTCGCTCCTGCAGATTCCTTGCCCAAAGCATTCCTTGCTTTGGTTTGAGATAGCGAGGCATTCCGTTTTCAGGTGATCAGGAGTTTCATTCTCCTCCTAACAGAATCTGCACTCGTCAGTTTCTGCTAGCCCTAATCTCATCATATACTTCCTGAGGCCACAGTGCCCTGTGAGGAAGCCAGTGAGGAGGTGCAGCTTGTTCTTACTGAGGTCAAAGTATGTATTTCTTGGATCTGACAGTATCAATTCCGGAGCAATTTCTTGGAGTGATACATTCCGGGTAGAGATCTCCAGAAAATACCTGTCTCAGTTTCTTCTTTCGTCCGGAATTCAAGTGTGTCTACCAACCCCACAATAAGGTTTCGGGATAATAAAGGGGGTTTGTGCTCCTTTCTTGGCAAGTGGTCACGCGGGAATCACAGGAAATTAGGAGGCCAATTTTTCCTGTGATTCCCGCGTGACCAGGAACCCAGACCAAGGAGACCCTGTTGTTCTTGCCTACTTCATTGAGTTTTCTTCGGCACTCCCATATTAGCTTGGATTCGATAACATGAGAGCTCAGAGTTTCAACAGCAGCTTGACTGTCAGAGTGGATTGCCATATCACACCTCTGATAGTTTCTTTCTAGGTTCATTTCCACTCATCTTTCTATTGCAAGTACTTCTGCCTGAAAGATGCTCTGATAGGAGCCCAGCGATAGTGAGTATTTGAAGCCTGGCCAATATACTCGAGCGCCAGCTACTGTAGTGGTTCTTGAACCATCTGTGTACCATTTAATAGCATTTCTTTTAAGAACCTGGGTGGTTGAAACCTGTCCCAGTATTTTTTCCTACCGAGCATTGTAGTAGAGTTCTCTTCGATGCTTACTTTCTTGATCATAACGTCACTAGGAAGATTGGCTGATGAAATGTACCTGGTAAGAGAGGACCAGGCTTTCTGGGTTTTAATACTCTTATTACCTGTTCCTTTCCTAGATATTCTGAGAATGGCTTCATGGGCCATTTTCTCCATCACTAGATGAAGTGGTGTGAGATTTGTTATAATCTCAAGTGCCCTGGTAGGACAGGTTCCCATAGCTCCAGTGATACACACACAGGCCAGCCTTTTTACTTTGTCGCGGGTTTTCCTTGTACTATTTTATTCGAATACACATTTATAAAAATTTCCATAATACTCCCTTTTCAAAATAATAAAGTGTGTTCGGATCTTTCATGACGGCTAGTCGTTCATCTAACACTTGATAATCACTCATTTTATGAGACATGAATGCGCAAAGTGTGGGCTTTGATCTGCTGTAATGTTTACGTTGATTAATAACAGGATTTGATCGATTACTCATTATTTCATAATTTTCTAAAATACTTCTGTTTAAAGGACAGAAGCTGCCATATAAGGTCAATTGAGTAATTCCCACACCTTTGTGCAGCCTTGTTCGAAACGCCAATTTATCTGGGTACTTCAAGAAATCAGAAGAATGAGGAACTTGTGAAATGAATGCTGTTGTCTATGGAGGAAACCTTTTTAGTAGGAGAATGAATGATGGGCGTATTGAATCGGTGTGATTTATAATGGTTATGAAATTCGATCGTAGGAGTTGATCTAATGGTTTTGTTAGAAAATGTGGAGGAATTTCGTATTATAGCTCTGCGCTCTCAGATCGAGGCGCCTTGATTCTGCCTGAACGTCTGTAGGTACTCTATAAAGTGTGGAAAGGCCAAATGGAATAAATTAATTATCTTGGTTATTGTACATACACATACAGGGTGAGGTTTAAAGTTGTTCATTAATTTTAACCATAGATTCCTGTCATCAAATAAAGTTTTTTCATTTAGCATTTTTCCAGATTCGGCTCAAGTAAAAAGTTACAAGCGTCCAAAGATTTCACTATGTGCTAATATACTCCTGCATATACATTATCTAGGATATTATTGGTAGACGATAAACAGGTATGGTAACGTAGTTTACGGCTTGATTTGGGATTCCAACGCTCAGTGGCGATCCATAAAGGTAGTGAAATTTCTGGAGTTTCCCATTTTATAACATTCAATGAAGAATATTTCAAAAACGGTGCGTTTAAGGAAAAATGATGAGAAATAATTTAATGTTCTAAAATGATTGGATATTCTTGAAATGACTTAAGAAAAAAATGTTCTGCTTTGTTTCGTCTTGTTTTATGAATTCACGAGTCTATAACCAGAGAACCAGTGGAAGTAGAAAAAAAAACTAATATTCGGAAAATATGTATCATAGTTATAGGAAAAATCACACCAACATTCATTTTAGTCAAAAAATTGGTTCAAGCACTGACGTGAAGTCAGAAGCATTTGCGCGTATGTTCTATTGTCCATTCTTCTGTATTGGACACCCTTAATCGAATTTACCATGGTAAATTATGTTGTCCATTCAGGAAGAAGAATGGACAATAGAACATACGCGCAAAAGCTTCTGACTTCACGTCAGTGCTTGAACCAATTTTTTTTTTCGTGATTTTTGAAATTTACTAGGGGTGCGGTTCTTAAAATTTTTTTTTTCGTCATTTTTTTCAAATTTTCTAAGGGTACGGTTCTTACAAAATTTTAAACACGTCTTTATGATGATTTTCTACTACTAGTTACCAAGCTTCAATTCGATCGAATATTTATTTTTTGAGTTATCAAGGAAATAATATTCCAGGTGGGTATATAACTCGGAAACCGTTTGACCGATTATGCCCAAAAACGAACTCAACTCTCCCTTTCGGATACGCAACCTACCCTTCCTTTCATTCGAAAGTTATCGAGGCAACGGTCACCCATCTACTGAACTCACACAAGAATGCTCGAATCTCCAACAATATTCAACCGATCGTGTTAAAACTTGAAACTTGGCCGTAGAGTTAGGTTATGAAGGCTCTTGCAAAATTTCAGCAATTTCAAACGAATAGTTACTGATATATAGAATTTTTTTTTTCAATTTTCAATGATTTTTAAAAAATACTATCCTCACGAAATTTAGCAAGAATTTTGGCGTTGGCATTCTACAACTAATTACCATGTTTGATTTCAGTCGGTTTAGTATTTTTCGAGTTATAAGGAACAAAAAACAACCAAATTTTAGATGGCTATAACTCTAAAACCGTTTGACCGATTATGCTCATAAGCAAACTGAAATGTTGCGTTCTGGTGCACATCATAACCTGAAAACTTCAAGCCGCTATCTCTTTCCGTTCTCAAGTTATCGTGACAACAAAAATATTTTTTAATAAGTTTTTTAAAATTTTCTAGCCATACGATTCGCACAAGATTTCACGAACGTGCTTAGATTCATATTCTACAACTACTCACCAAGTTTCAATTCGAAAGGATTTATATTGGTTGAAAACAAAATTATTACTCGGAAACCACTGGGCCGATTATGCCCATTAACGAACTTGTCCGTCGTATTGGGATGCGCCACCCACCCTGAAAATTTCAAGTCGCTAGCTTTTTTCGTTCTCAAGTTATCGTGGCAACGGCCGGACGGACGGCCGGACAGAATCAAATTTGACCTCGAATTCTTCATTGGGGAGTCGAACTAAATCGTTTGAGACCATTCTCGTCAAAAAATTCGAAAGTTACAGACATTTGGGCAAAACTATAACGCGATGTTGCCCAGAACATACGCGGAAAAAGGATGTCAAAGCTACAAACCATTGTGCACCTGAGAAAAAGATATATATATATATATATCTAGTCTAGTCTAGTGGTTAGCTTTCCATAAAAGCGAAACTCACTCATTTGCTTCATATATATATTATATATATATACTTCATACAACTATACAATCACGTTTGCTTACATTGAAATGATTGAAATACTTATAATAGAACTGCACCATAAGAGGAACCAAATTAAAATTAAATAAAGAATTAATCGGAGATATTAATTCCTTAAATCTACTCTGAAAATTATATTATCGTTACCTCAGAATTATACTGTTGTATGTGCAATTAAACTAAGTTCTGTTGTACAAACCATTGTGCAACTGAAAAAAAGAATATATACTTCATTCAACTATACAATCACGGTTGCTTACATTGGAATGATTGAAATGCACTGTTGAAACCCTACAAATCCAATATATACTGAAAATACAGCTTTGTGAGATGAGAACGAGACGAGAAGAAAAAAATCTTACTCTCGTGTGAAGCCCTAATTCCGACTTCTCGGATTATACCTAATTCCAACTTTAAACTCGGAATTAGATATAATTCCGACTTTGAACTCGGAATTATATCTAATTCCGCGTTCTCTCTTAAAAGTGACCCTTCTACGCCTTCGCACAACTCTGTATAATATAACAAACCAAAAATTGGTTCAAGCACTGACGTGAAGTCAGAAGCTTTTGCGCGTATGTTCTATTGTCCATTCTTCTGTATTGGACACCCCTAATCGAATTTACCATGGTAAATTATGTTGTCCATTCTCCTGTATTGGACACTTAATTCGAAATTACCATGGTAAATTCGAATTAAGAGTGTCCAATACAGGAGAATGGACAACATAATTTACCATGGTAAATTCGATTAGGGGTGTCCAATACAGAAGAATGGACAATAGAACATACGCGCAAAAGCTTCTGACTTCACGTCAGTGCTTGAACCAATTTTTTAATTTTCTAGCGATACGGTTCACACAAAATTCTACACACGTCTTCAAGTCGATATTCTACAACTAATTGGCAAGCTTCAATTCGATCGAGTCTATATTTTTCAAGTTATCGAGGAAATAATATTCCAGGTGGGTATAACTCGGAAACCGTTAGACCGATTATGCCCAAAAACGAAATGAATTCTCCCTTTCGGATACGCAACCTACCCTGAAAATTGCAAGTTCCGATCTCCTTTCGTTCGAAAGTTATCGAGGTAACGGTCACCCATCTACTGAACTCGCACAAGAATGCTCGAATCTCCAACAATATTTAACCGCTCGTATTAAAACTTGAAACTTGGCAGTAGAGTTAGGTTATGAAGGCTCTTGCAAAATTTCATCAATTTCAAACGAATAGTTACTGATATATAGAATTTTTTTTTTATTTTTAATGATTTATTAAAAATTTTCTACAAATGCTATCCTCACCAAATTTTGCAAACATTTTCGCGTTGGCATTCTACAACTAATAACCATGTTTGAATTCCATCGGTTCAGTATTTTTCGAGTTAATGAGGAACAAAAAACCACCAAATTTCAGAAAATTTCAGATGGCTATTACTCTAAAACCGTTTGGCCGATTATGCTCATAAACAAACTGAAATGTCGCGTTCTGGTGCACATCCTAACCTGAAACGTTCAAGCCGCTATCTCATTCCGTTCTCAAGTTATCGTGACAACAAAAATATTTTTTAATAATTTTTTTAAAATTTTCTAGCCATACGATTCGCACAAAATTTCACAAACGTGCTTAGGTTCATATTCTACAACTACCCACCAAGTTTCAATTTGATCGGATTTATATTGGTTGAAAACAAAATTATTACTCGGAAACCACTGGGCCGATTACGCCCATTAACGAACTTGTCCGTCGTATTGGGATGCGCCACCTACCCTGAAAATTTCAAGTCGCTAGCTCTTTTCGTTCTCAAGTTATCGTGGCAACGGACGGCCGGACGGCCGGCCGGACAGAATCAAATTTGACCTCGAATTCTTCATTGGGGAGTCGAACTTAATCGTTTGAGACCATTTTTTTCAAAAAATTCGAAAGTTACAGACATTTGGGCAAAACTATAACGCGATGTTCCCCAGAACATACGCGCAGAAATCGACCGAAAATGGAAGATCGATAACGCCTGCCATGATATGCTATTAGTAAGCCATTTATCTGTGGGTTGAGCGTGGGAAGGCTACTTACTTCATAAATTATTGAAACTGCGACTTGTCTTCGCCACGAATGTTCTCGTTTCCTATGTGGGATCGATATTTGAATTTTAAATGAGAATGAAGAAAAACAACAAGCCCGCAATAACGTCATGAGTAATTTAACAAGAATTGACGTCACAATTGGTCGAGGAGTAATTATTATTACAGGAACAGTATTCTACTCAAATACAGTTTTCTCATCATAATGGAGTATTCTTATGGACAATTACCTTTCCGTTTTCTTCGGTCGAGTTTCGAATGATAATGAATTTATGAACAAGGACCTGACTTGAATGTGGTTGAATGAGTTGAATATTACCGTCAGTTTAAATTGAAAATTTCCCTTGCACCTTCAAGAGTTATAGACCTCATTAGTTAGGTTAGAATCATTCTCTTGGCGGGAGATCCATATTCAAATTTTTTAACATGGGAGTCTTATGCAGGTTCAACTTTGAGATGGAACCACCCGATTTAAAAGAGAAATCAAATATTGGGCACCTTCGTCATTAGTGCATGTTTTCATGTTCTTTCCACATCAAAATCTACTTCTATTTATCCTTAAATCTAAATTGAAACCAGTGTAGTTCGAAAGATTTCCGTATGTCGGAGATGACTTCTGTTGTGTGTCATTGCACGGCCGATTTAGGGTTATGTTAGTATTTTTGACTGATTTCGAGAGAGCTAAGACATACGTCAATCGAATTTGCTCAACATTCATTAATTATTTTGGAAATATAGGTACAATGTTGTTACGAAAACATAATTCTAGATTGTTGAGAAAGGTTCACTGAATCTGTTTCAATAGAATAAACCTTAAGAAATATACCAAAGTATCTAAAAACAGGCGAGAGATTCACTTTAGGTCCATACGAAATGCATGGGGAATTCAATGCTCGGATCCACAGATAGATCGTAATTCAAAATTCCCGCCTAACCTAACTAATGTGGTCTATAGCTTAACCCTGAGTTAAAACTATAGAAATTCAACCCCGCAAGATGGCAGGGTTAAATAGCAACACCGGGTTAGTAATGAGAAAATTGACGTTTCAAATACAGTGTGGAAAAGTCAAATGGAATAAATTCATTTTGTTGGTTACTGTACATATTTATGGAAAATCCCGAAACACTTTAAATTCAAATTTTAAATTGTCATTCTTCTTCGTAAAAATGCTACCTTTAACCCTCTTCTGCACGTATGTTCTACGAACCAGCATGCTATCTTTTCACCCAAATATATGTAATTTCCAAACGGCTACGTAAGTCAATGGGCCTAATCAGGCAGATGGTATCGGAGTTATACCCATCTGGAATTTTGTTTTTATATCCTCAATAACTAAAAAAATATAGATACGATTGAATTGAAAATTAATTAATTCATACATACTGACGCACAAATTTCTGCAGAATTTCGTGGGGGTCGTATAAATAGAACAAAAATGTTTAAAAATTGTATATTTCAGTAATTACTTGTCAGATTCTGCCGAAATTCCACACAGACCTTCAAGCCGAATTTTATATTCCCAATATTTTCAAAAATAGAGATGCGCGCAGAAGTTCCTGACTTCACTTCAATATACAGGGTGTCCCAAGTTCGAGTGCCTATTAGACGTTTCTGGAGAACTGGACATATTTGAAATCTGAAAATTGGGATTATGATATTGCTTGAAGAGCTAAAATATTTTCGAAGCCCAATCACTTCCGGTTATACAGGGAGTGAAAATAAATTTGATGAAATTTTTTTTTTCCAGTTTTGCATTCCTGTTATGATCAAGTATTCAATGCTGAATACATTTCTGTTAACACCATTGTATTCATTAGAATATTTTTCAAAATATCGAAAAAAAACCGGAAAAAAGTTAAATATGTTTAGTCAGTATTATGTTCATTATTCTTGTTCTAAACATCCTGAGCGTGAACCGTTTTTAGAACATCGAAGTGGAAGAATGTGAAAAGGTCATGCATCTTTTGAATTTCAGAAATATCTTCACAGGGTGTTTCAAATTTTGTGTCGAAAATTGTGATCAAAAATTGGCCATAACTTCTGTTTTTCAAATTAGAACCCTATTTTTTTATGATTGCGTTGGATTCTGCGGGGGAAAATAATGATAGTTTTCTCACATGATTCTGCTCCGATATTGAATAATTCCTGAGTTTTTTTTTTTAAATTAGGGGCATAATCATGTTAGAAAACTATCATTATTTTTCACCGCAGAATCCAACGCAATCATAAAAAAATAAGGTTCTAATTTGAAAAACAAAAGTTATGGCCAATTTTTGATCACAATTTTCGACACAAAATTCGAAAGACCCTATGATGATATTTCTGAAATTCAAAAGATGCATGACCTTTCCACATTCTTCGATGTTCTAAAAACGGTTCACGCTCAGGATGTTTAAAACAAGAATAGTGAACATAATACGGACATATTTGACTTTTTTTCCGGTTTTTTTTCGACAATCTGAAAACCATTCGAATGCATACAATGGTTTTAACAGAAATGTATTCAGCATTGAGTACTTGATCATACCAGGAATGCAAAACTTGAAAAAAAATGTTTTTCATCAAATTTATTTTCACACCCTGTATAACCGGAAGTGATTGGGCTTCGAAAATATTTTAGCTCGGTAGAGAATTTCAAGCAATATCATAATCCCAATTCTCAGATTTCAAATATGTCAAATTCTCCAGAATTGTCTAATAGGCACTCGAACTTGGGACCCTGTATACGTACGGATGGAGAGAACTATACTTGACAATCAAAATTTAATTTTTTGGAACTATTCTTGGCTTAAAATCAGAAAATCAAATAGTTGATTTACGAACGCGCAAAAATTCAGGGGAAAGAAATACAATTTCATTCGAAACATATGTGTCAACAACACATTATTACATCTTGTTAAATATAAGCCAAGATGTTTTTCTTCACCTTAATAATCTGAAAACACTTTTTTGCGACATAAACACAATTTTTCTCGTGTTCCTGTCAAGCAGCTTGATGAAAGTGATGAATAAGTTAGAGCTATAATAATTTTTATTCGACAATCACCAAAAGTAAAACTTTCCATGGCGATTATAGATCGGAAATTAATCACTCCTCGACCTGCCATAAAAACTGACATTGCTCACATCGGTGTAATTCGCTACGAACCAAGGATTTCAATAAAAATTCCAAAGAACAAAGATACCGACTGAAAAAAATTAAATACAACAGCTACGGATCGTTAAGGATGCCTTTAAATGTGATTTGAACTGGGTCAACCGGTAGTATCTCACAGCCATTGTTTCAATGGCACCAACTATAAATAACTTCAATGATAATTCCAGCGCAAGAACAATTGGGGTTGGTTTGAAGCACAGAGCATGTACAAGAGAAAACTGCAAGTGATAAACGATGTCCGGATTCGAAATGAAATATACTGCTCCACAAAAATTAAGGAAGTTCAAGAATTTTGTGACCAGTTCAAAAGATGCCGATTCTTGTCCACCAAATGTTCATTTATGAGAAATCAAATGTTTACTCTCTTGGTGTTTTTCTCTTCGTTTGATGACTGTTTCAGTATCAACAAGTTCTTGTCGTTTGTATTTCTGAGAATTTTGGATCAATTATTGTTTTACGTTCTCACAATCAACTTTGATTCAAAATATCAAAATTTGTTTTGCAATAAAGCCTTAAAGTAAACTTAGTGCGGATGAAGCGGTGCGCCTTACTACAAGGAAGACTCATTGCACAGACGCTCTACTGCATCGAACTTTACTGCATCGACGAAGCAATCCATCGAAAAACCGCCCACTAGCTAGTTAGTGTTCTGTGCTTTCGCCTGATTGGCCGAACGTGAAAACCCCTTTATCGATCGTTTTCGTCGGTAGTTTCTCTGGATGAGAGGTAATTGGTTTCAAAGAGTGTACGTCAACAGACCGTAATCGGTCTAACCTAAAATTTGAAAGGTGCAGAAATTTGTCAAGAAGAAAGGTAAAAGTTTCGCACATGGTCAGTGAACCTATTTTGATGTTGTGTGTTGCCTAACACACAGCTGTAAGGGGCTAATGAAAACTGAAGGTTGGAGTCCGGTTTTCATGCAAACATACCTAAGGTATGATTATATATATCATATGAATATCCGGATTGAATTCAACGCTCAAAGGTTTTGATGTATTTGAAATTATGAAATTTGAAATTGAGTTCATTTGAAGCTTCAGTTTCTACGTAATTTCAGTTCTAGAAATATGAATTATTAAATGCATATATATATATACAGGGTGTTTCCTAAACATGCGGCAAAAATTCAGGGGGTTGTTCCTTGGACTATTTTAAGCATGTTTTGTCCTTGGATGATTTTTGAAAAACCTCTTGGTTTCGAAGATACAGGGCGAACAACATTTTTCATATTTTTAAAATTAATAATAGTTTAAACAAAAATGCGTACCGCACTGTGTTTACTAAGTAGGTACAATTTATTTTTAAATTTGTTTAACAACATTCCAATTACTAAAAACGGCCAGTTTTTTGACTAAAAATTGATAAGTGCAGATGGTAAAGGAATACAGATTAAACACGGTTTTCATTTGAATTCGTTTTGTGATGTATTAGCAATTAACATTTCATCTTTGACTATTATGAATCGCTATACAAACGCCGAGATGACTGACATGCATTTCATTTATGGACTTGCTGATGGAAATTCATTAAAAGCTAGGAGGTTGTACATTGAACGATTTCCTGGGCGTAATATTCCTGACAGAAAATTGTTTCAAAATATTCATCAACGTCTGCATGAAACAGGCGCATTGAAAAAAATGGGGGGACCAGGAAAACCAAACACAGTAAGAACGGTGGAACTGGAAGAGAATGTGCTGGACATGATCGAAGAAGACCCTAGTACTTCTACTCGAAAAATTTCCAATACTTTGAATGTGAGTAATAAGACTGTTTGGAAAATTCTTAAAGACAATTTGTTATACCCATACCATATGCAACGCGTTCAGGCACTTATTCCTACTGATTTTCCCCCACGTATTGCATTTTGTCAATGGCTTTTAACCACATTAGTTCAAATTCCTCAATTACTGACGCTGATTCTTTTTACCGATGAAGCGAATTTCTCAAGAAATGCAATAAGAAATTTTCATAACAACCATGTATGGGCCGACGAAAATCCACATGAGGTAATTGAAGATCGTTTTCAACATCAGTTCTCATTGAATGTTTGGGTTGGTATTGTGGGTGACTGCCTAATAGGGCCGATATTTTTACCAGAAAGACTTACCGGGGACGTGTATCGCAACTTTTTAGAACAAACGTTACCTCTGTTTTTGGAGGATGTACCATTGGCAATAAGACATGCAATGTGGTTTATGCACGATGGTGCACCAGCGCATTTTAGTTTGGTTGCTCGTGAGTTTTTAACATTAACATACGGAGATCGCTGGATTGGAAGAGGTGGACCTCATTTATGGCCTGCTCGTTCCCCGGACTTAAACCCCTTAGATTATTTCCTATGGGGCCATCTAAAATCATTAGTTTATACCACTCCAGTAGAAAATGTGGAAGACTTGCGAAATCGGATCATTGCTGGGTGTAACTTAATAAGAAATGATCCTGGTGTTTTTGAAAGGGTTCGGCAGTCAATGAGGAGAAGATTGGATGCTTGTATGCTGGGTAGAGGTGGTCATTTTCAACAGTTTTTGTAGGTTGAGTTGAATTTTCATGTAATTTTTCATAATAAAATGTTATTATCCAAAATTTTGTTTCCCCTATATCTTCGAAACAAATAGGTTTTTCAAAAATCATCAAAGGACAAAATATTCTTAGAATAGTCCAAGGAACAACCCCCTGAATTTTTGCCGCATGTTTAGGAAACACCCTGTATATATATATATATATTATTGTATATTGAATATAAATTGAAAATTTCACTTATTGCGTCGAAAATGTAGTATCTGGCCAGTGACCGATTTTCTTCGTACATGTTTCTGAGATGCATTTTGGCATAACAAATCGATCCCTGTTTTTATTAATTTCAGGAACCTCCGCGTTCCGGAGATATAAAATTGTGAAAATTTCACTTACTGAGTCGAATTTTTATTATCCGGACAACGTTCAAAGAACGGCTGATGTTAGCCAAAATAATGTAACCTTTTGTCTCTTATAAAGATTATAATAGATGAATGCGAAGAAAATCGGGCAAGATACTTAAGTATCCATGGAGTTAGTCAAATTTTCAATTTGACAATTTTATATCTCCGGAACGTGGAGGTTCCTTAAATTAAAACGAACAGGGATAGATTTGTTATACCGAAATGCATCTCTGAAACAAATATGAAGAAAATCGGTGACTGGCCAGATTCAAAATTTTCGACGCAATACCTAAGTGAAATTTTCAATTCTCACAATTTTATATCTCCGGAACGCTGAGGTTCCTGAAATTAAAACAAACAGGGATCGATTTGTTATGCCGACATGCATATCTGAAACAAGTATGAAGAAAATCGGCCACCGGCCAGATACTAAATTTTCGATGCAATAAGTGAAATTTTCAATTTATATTCAATATTCAATGATATATATATATATATATATATATATATATATATATCGCGATGGCGTACCATCTGGCTTCCGTATAGATTTGTAGCGCTGTGACATCCTGCAGTATACACGCATGTGTATATAGAGCAACTTAATTGCATCGAGATCACGCTCAAAGTGGGTTCCTACCATTTGGCATCAATGGAATATAGATACATGCCTGTATACGGAATGATATTTACATTTTTTCTGAAGGAGTGTATGATGTTTATAATGGTTCATATGGTTCGCGTACGATATGGCTTCCGATAATTTATTCATCGGTTGGAGAGTAGACTGCCAGATGTTCCCTTATCTTAGATGTAACAGATAAGACAAATGAATTCGACGTTTTTTCATGCTCTCTGTATTCAGGCGGAATTATATTTTTATGTATTGAAATATAGGACTAAACGTAACAGGTTTCTTGATTACTACGATTCGGATTCAGATTATTTTTTGAGAATAATTTCCTGGATTTTAGTAACTCCCAAATTGAATTATTTATATTTTTGATTGAATTATTTCTTAAATACAATTCAGTAATTTTTTACGGTAGGTACCTACGATTGTTTGATTTTGAATTATAGGTGGATTATTACATTTATTACTTTTGAATAATTTCGCAAAGTGTCTCTAATTTGGTTGCTATTGCATCAACATATTTGAAACACAAAACTTCTACAGTCTTTCTTGTGGTTCGAAATGAAGGGCGTTTTCAAAACTGTTTTCGGAGGGTACTTAGACTTATGATATAAATTGGTATTTTTCCTTCCGGCAATTTCCAAATTTTGGCCGAAAATAATCTAAAACAAACAGTTCAGTCTTAATGCTGAACAATTATTGGTCAAATTCAATTCTGTCCGTCTGTCTGTTTGTGTTTTGCCGGCATTGAAAGTTGAATACGGAATATTTCGTCGAGTTCGTGAATGTTCTAGGAGGAATAACTTTTTATTTCGATAATTTTCCTGGAAGCTGTATGAAAATGCAAGACTAAAATAATGGAAAAGATGAAATCATCCAAAAATTTTAGTGAATCGTAAAAAATGTCCCTTCAGCTCTTTAACTTAACGATAAGTTTAGGTATGTGTTTTGAATGATTTGATTTGAATTAGAACTGGGTTGGTTGAGAATGTTGCAGAGGTTTCGGTTATATCTTGGGTGCTTTGTTTTTAAAATGGTGAAATTTCAAAAGAGCTCAAAGCAGGAAACAAAGTGAAAAAACTTTTGAAATTTGGTTCTTTATAATAACTCGAAAAATACAGCTTAAATCGAATCGAAACTTGGTGAATACCAATGGTATTTCCGAACTAAATAGTTCAAACATACCGACACGAAGACTTATGCAAAATTTTGTGAGAATTTAATGCCATTTTTTCAAAGTTATTTTTTCGAATATTTCCGAAACTACTGATTCGAATATATTGAAATATTTCGGATGAATTATTTTAAATAATCCGGACTTCTAGCTCAGTAGATAGAACGTGTGACTCGGAACCTAAGAGGGTCACTCTAGTCATAAAATCATAATCATGTCTATAGAAAGCGCGCCAAAGCAGATTGACTTCAGTATAAAAAAAAAGTAAAAGTGTTAACAAATACTGAGGAGTAGCCAGTCTAATTTGGTGGGCCTGCTAATGAGATGATTATGATTTTGCCTAGAGTGCTTTCGAAAAGTTACGAATTAATTCAATATTTCTTGACCTGAGAGTTCTTCCAAAAAATCCTCTGATAAGCGATTTTGTTAAAAACAAAGGCACTTTTTGACGATGACCCATATTTGTGAGTTAATCTTTAGTCGAGATATGACTTCATCATTTTTTTTTTTAATTGGCAGCACCCAATTTAGACCATGCCAATTGAAAGAGCCTGTCATTTTGCGTTCTCTTCGTCAAAAATATGATTATTAGCTTTTTTTTACTAAATTTAATGGTAATGATTAAAGTAGATGTTGAAAGTGTGCACCGCTGGCTACCTGACAGTAAACAAGGCTATTAATAAATTCTTGCTGAACATGGTCAATAAAATATAAAAAACAAGTACGATTTCAACTTTTAATCTGACAGTAATAAAAACCGTCCTCAGTCGCTAAGGCAACTGCCAGACAACCATATTTTTTCACATTGTGTACGTAAAATGACAGGCACTTTCAGTTGGCAGAGTTGAAATTGGGTATTGATATTAAAAAAAATTGACGATGACGTCATATCTCCAATAATGATTACGTCGTAAATATGTGTCTATTGGAAAGTAAGGAAGTGTCTGACGAATTTTCAGAAAACCTCTCAGTTTCAGCAATAATGAATTTATTGGTTACTTTTCGGAAGCTCTGTATGATTATGCTGACCCTCCTGAATCCCGAGTCGCATGATATCCACTGAACTTGAAGCACTCATCATTCAATTCAAATTGGTCATCGTGAACAAGCAAGCCAAAGAGAACTGACTTCACGTCAGTGCTTTTTTGTGTTTTTCCTATTTTTGCGCGTATGTTCTGTGGAACATCGCGTTATCATTTTGCGCAAATGTCTGTAACTTTCGAATTTTTTTACGAAAATGGTCTCAAACGATTTGGTTCGACTCCCCAATGAAGAATTCGAGGTCAAATTTTATTCTGTCCGGCCGTCCGGCCGTTGCCACGATAACTTGAGAACGGAAAGAGCTAGCGACTTTTCAGGGTAGGGGGCGCATCCCAATACGATGGACAATTTGTTAATGGGCATAATCGGCCCAATGGTTTCCGAGTACCTAATAATTTTGTTTTTAACCAATATGTATCCGATCAAATTGAAACTGGGTGAGTAGTTGTAGAATATAAACCTGAGCACGTTTGTAAAATTTTGTGAGAATCGTATGGCTAGAAAATTATTAAAAAATTATAAAAAAATATTTTTCTTGTCACGATAACTTGAGAACGGAAAGAGATAGCAGCTTGCAGTTTTCAGGATAGGTTGTGCATCCGAACTCGACATTTGAGTTCGTTTATAAGCATAATCGGCCAAGCGGTTTTAGAGTTATAGCCATCTGAAATTTGGTTGTTTTTTCTCCTCTTTAACTCGGAAAATACTGAACCGATTGAATTGAAAAATGGTTATTAGTTGTAGAATGCCAACGCGAAAATTCTTGCAAAATTTCGTTAGGAGAGTATTTTCAGAAAATTTTTGAGAAATCATTGAAAATTAAAAAAATTCTATATATCAGTAACTATTCGTCTGAAATTGATGAAATTTTGCAAGAGCCTTCAGAACCTAACTGTTCTGCCAAGTTTTGAGTTTTAACACGATCGGTTAAATATTGTTGGAGATTCGAGCAGCCTTGTGTGAATTCAGTAGATGGGTGACCGTTGCCTCGATAACTTTCGAACGAAATACATAGGGACTTGTAATTTTCAGGGTAGGTTACGTATCCGAATGGAAGAGTTGAGTTTGTTTTTGGGCATAATCGGTTTAACGGTTTCCGATTTATACCCTCCTCTAATATTATTTCCTCGATTGAGTTATCGAGGAAGTGATATTACACATGGGTGTAACTCAGAAACCGTTAAACCGATTATGCCCAAAAACGAACTTATCTCTCTCATTCGGATACGCAACGTACCCTGAAAATTACAAGTCCCTATCTCCTTTCTCTCGAAAGTTATCGAGACAACGCTCACATAAAGATTCGATCGAATTGAAGCTTGCTAACTAGTTGTAGAAAATCAACATAAATACGTGAATTTACCATGGTAAATTCAAATTAAGAGTGTCCAATACAGGAGAATGGACAACATAATTTACCATGGTAGATTCGAATAAAGGTGTCCAATACAGGAGAATGGACAATAGAACATACGCGCAAAAGCTCCTGACTTCACGTCATTGTTTGAACCAATTTTTGCAGGATTCATTTCACCTACCTATTAATCTTTATTTTTTGTTGGGTGTTAGGATCGGAGGTTTCATAGGAAGAGAACGTTGAGTGGAAGATTAGACTTTGACTCTGACTATCGCATCTCCCCAACATCTTGAAAAGTGTAATTTGAATATTATTGGAGTTTAATTAATACTTACTAGAAGAGACCTAATTACTAGACTATTTCTATACCGGCTCAGGGCTCGAACTCAAGACTTCAAATTCGCGAGCCAATAGGCTAACTTCATCACGTCATATTACTTCATTAAATCAGTCAAAAAGTCATGTGAATAAATCTGAAAATTGTCTGAGAGCTCTCCGAATATAACATTATCCCATCATAAGGGCTTCATGCAAACACCCTAGTATATTTAGCTATAAATTTCAGCAATATTTTGTTCCTTGTTTGGAAATATGTTCTGTATGGATAGTGACAAAATTGTTATACTCGGGTACAAATAACCGGCTGTCAGGGCGGCGTTGGGGTGGCACTGTTTCAGAAATATTTATATTAAGAATACTGTCAAAAATGGTCACGAACGATTAGGTTCGATTCACTGTTGAGGAATTTGAGATCGAATACAATTCTCTCTGGTTGACTGTTCGTTACCAGAATAACTTTCGCACGCAGACAAATAGCGACTAGCAATTTTCAGGTTAGGTGATGCATCTGAATGCAATGCTCTAGTTTGTTAATGGGTATAAACGGTTTCGCAGTAATGACATTTGAAATTTTCCCAATATTTCAACAAATACCCGTACAAGTCCGATCGAATTGACAATTGGTAAATAGTCGTGTTCCACTATAAAAACGGCTAAAAAAGCATTGACGTGCGGCAATCTGCTTTGGAGCGCATGCTAGACATGATAATGATTATACTGATCCTTGGACTTTCCAAAGGAGATCTCTCAGAAGCTCCTAGGGGTATGTGTGACGAAGGAGAGGCAGTTGTGTTCTTTGTCAACTTTGCAACTCTATCGTCATGCCAGCTTAGATACAGCACTGTTAAGTTTTCATTGGACAGTAAATGGTATCCACTACCCTCTGAGTAGATTTCCGACCCGCTCTATCCACTGAGCTTGAAACACTCATCATTCAATTCAAATTTGCCATCGTGAACGCGCGCGCCAAAGAGCACTGACCTCACGTCAGTGAAAATATATTTTATGAAACCGATCAGACGGTCTATCTAAATTTAGCATCAAATTGTAGAATAATGACCTTAATATGCATGCGAACTATTGTATTGATAAAGTTGCCAAAAAGTGTAAACAAATTTTTTTAAAAATTTCAAAATTTTGTTTCCATAATAACTCTCGAACAGAATGAGCTTGGCAGCTGAAATTTTCAGAGTAGATTTGGGAGATAGATATCTTGAAACGGCATTTAAAAAAAAATTGAATTTTAAATTTGTTATGTACAAATTTCAAATTCAAGATGCCGTTTCATCATAAAAATCCAATTATATAATTTTGAACTCTAGCAAGCTAATACTTTGGGGGCGTCCATAAATTACATGAGGTGTTTTTTTAAATTTTCTGACCCTCCCTCCCCCTCTGGTGAGATGTCGTGAGATTTTATTCAACCCCCTCCCCCATCCCCCATACTCACGTGAGATTTTTAAAATGTGGGTTTCTTACGTAAACGCGTTGGTTTGACAGTCAGTAGATGTATAACGTCAAAGTATGAATGAAATTATTTTCTTTCCAACGAATTACTGAATGATCTTAATCGTATTGCGATATAAGCTTAAGATTAAATCTTAAGCATGTAAAATCTGGATTAAATGGACCAAAATAGTATAATTTTTTTTTGTTTCAATCAGAACAAAAATTGCGTGATATTTGCCGAGACTCGAGTCCCTCCCCCCCTTAAACATCTCACGTAATTTATGGACGCCCCCTTTCGAAGATATGATTTTTAGAAATTTCAATAATGAATCGTAGTTCTATGTTTTCACAGAATGCTGTACTTGATTATTCTAGCTATGAATTATAATATGATCTGTGTTCTTACATGTCATCTCATTTTCCTATGAGAGATAAATGTCAAATTTATTTTTGGTTCGTTATTCAGCTATCGTAGAATTATGAGGATGATATGATATTATAATACTTTTAAGGTGATAATATAATGCCCATGGAAAATCCATATGTGGATGGAAATACATTCTTTGGTAAGATACATAATTTAATTTTGTTCAGAATATCTCCAGTAAAAACAAAACTGCAATTGTCTAATTAATATAGCATAATTTTCAGAGTAGATTTCAGGAACGAATGTCTCGGATCAGTTCGTTATTGGGAAGAATCGGTCAGTTTGAATTTAATTTCTTTCATGATGCAGTTCTATGGTAAGAATCCATTGATATCATTCCCAGAGACCAATAATTTCGTTGATATGATTTGTCAAAGTTTGAACAAGAGCGCCGAAGCTCCTGTCCATAGGGGTTGAACCAATTTTTTAATATATTTCTCGATCGTTTCGTGCTCTCGCACTAGACAATTCTCCTGTATAGGACACAAAATTCGAATTTACCATGGTAAATTCGAATTAAGAGTGTCCATTACACGCGAATGGACAA
This sequence comes from Halyzia sedecimguttata, assembly GCA_937662695.2. NCBI lineage: Eukaryota > Metazoa > Arthropoda > Insecta > Coleoptera > Coccinellidae > Halyzia > Halyzia sedecimguttata. The sequence continues at coordinate 88,953,817 of OW569413.2, forward strand.
TAGAACATACGCGCAAAAGCTCCTGGCTTCACGTCAGTGCTTAAACAAATTTTTTTTTTCGTACGTGTACGGTTCTTACAAAATTTCACACACGTCTTCATGTCGATATTCTACAAATAGTTACCAAGCTTCAATTCAATCGAGTATATATTATTTTTGAGTTATCAAGGAAATAATAATCCAGGTGGGCATAACTCCGAAACCGATGGACCGATTATGCCCAAAATCGAACTTGACCCTCCCATTTGGATGCGCAACCTACCCTGAAAATTGTAAGTCCCTATCTGCTATTTCTAGTGAAACGATCCTCGTGAAATTTCACAAGAATTATTGCGTTGGCAATCTACAACTAATTACCATGTTTGAATTGGATCGGTTTTGTATTTTTCGAGTTATTGAGGATATAACAACCAAATTTCAGATAGATGTAACTCCAAATACGTTTGGTCGATTATGACTATAAACAGATTCCGATGTCGCATTCGGCTGCGACCCTACCCTGAAAAAATTGCGAATCGCTATCTCTTGCTGTTCTCAAGTTATCGTTAGATACATAATATTTGTTCCTAATTTTTTTTAAATTCACTAGCAGTACAATCCTCACAAAATTCCACACACGTCTTTAGGTCGATATTCTACAACTAGATACCAAGTTTCAATTGGTTCGGGTCTATATTATTTGAGTTAAAGAGAAAATAATATTCCAGATGGTTATAACTCCGAAACTGCTGGGCCGATTTATGCCCAAACAAGCCTGAAAATTTCAACTCCCCACCTCTTTTCGTTCGAAAGTTATCGGGGCAACGGTCACCCATTCAACTACTGAACTTATCCAAGGCTCGGATTTTCAAAAATATACATTCGATCGTGTTCAAACTTGGAATTTAGTAGTAGAGTTAGGTTTTGAAGGCTCTCGCAATATTTCAGTGATGTCGGGCGAATAGTTTCTGATATATAGAATTTTTTTCAATGATTTACAACTATTTTTTTAAAATTTTGTAATTATACGATTCTTGCGAAGTGTTGCAAGAACTTCCGTGCCGAAATTTTACAACTAGTAACAAAGTTTGAATTGAATCAGTTCTGAATTTTTCGAGTTATTGAGGAAATAAACACGAATGTCGAATTCATATTCACAACTTACCGTGAAAATTGCAGGTCGCTATCCCTTTTCGTTATCGTGACGTAAATAATATTTTTTAATCATTTTTTAAAAATTTTTCAGCAAAACGATTCCTACAAAATTTCACAAACGTCTTCAAATTTGTATTCTACAACTTGGTACCAAGTTTCAATTCGATCGGATCTGTATTGGTTGATGACAAAATTATTACTCAGAAACTGTTGGGGCGATTATGCCCATTAACGAAATTGTCCGCCGTATTTGGATGGTCCACCTACTTTGAAGTTTTCAAGTCGCTCTCTCTTTTCATTCTCAAGTTACCGTCGAACGGCCGGCCGACCGGGCAGAATCGAATTTGACCTCTAATTCTTCATCAGTGTGTCGAACCTAGTCGTTTGAGAACATTCTCGTCAAAAAATTCGAAAATTACACACATTTGGGCAAAACGATAACGCGATGTTCCCCAGAACATACGCGCAAAAATGAAAGCTTAAGCTCTCTGACTGAACGCTATGTTTCGATAGACCTTTTTGCGCGTATGTTCTGGGGAACATCGCGTTAACATGGCTTTATCGAATCTTTTGCTGAACATGATATCAAACGATTGGGTTCGACTCCCTGATGAAGGATTCGAGGTCAAATTTCATTCTGTCAAGCCGGACGGTCGGCCGTCCGTTGCCACGATAACTTGAAAACGGAAAAATGTAGCGACTTAAAATTTTCAGGGTAGGTGGTGCATTCAATTACGACGGACAAGTTCGTTAATGGGCATAATCGTCCCAATGGTTCCGAGTAATAATTTTGTTTTCAACCAATACATGTCCGATCGAATTGAAACTTGAGTAGTTGTAGAATGCAAAACTAAGGACGTTTGTGAGTATCACACCCTCAATTATCAAGAAATATTATTTATGTCGCGATAACCTGAGAACGGAAAGAGATAGCGACTTGAAGTTTTCGGGTCAGGTTGTGCATCTGAATGGCACATTTGGGTTCATTTATAGGCATAATCGGCCCAATAATTTTGGAGTTATACCCATCTGAAGTTTGGTTGTTATTTCCTCACTTACTCGAAAAATTCGAAACCTATGCAATTCAAACATGGTTATCAGTTGTAGAATGCCAACGTTAACATTCTTAAAAATTTTTGAGAGGATCGTATCTCTAGAAAATTTTTAAAAATTCATTGAAAATCAAATTTTTACATTCTATATATCAGAAACTATTCGTACCACATCGCTGACATTTTGCGACAGCCTTCAGAACCTAACTCTTCTACCAACTTCCAAGTTTTAACACGACCGGATCTATATTGTTGGGGATCCGCGAGATGCCTTGTGTGAGTTCAGTAGCTGGAAGGGTTACCGTTGCCTCGATACCTTTCGAATGAAAGGAGATAGGGACTTGCAATTTTCAGGGTAGGTTGCACTTCCTAATGGGAGAGTTTGAGTTCGGCATACGTTTTGGGCATAATAATTCCATCGGTTTCGGAGTTATAACCACCTGGAATATTATTTCCTTGATAACTCAAAAAATATATGCTCGATCGAATTGAAGCTTGAATACTAGTTGTAGAATATCGACATGAAGACGTGTGTAAAATTTTGTAGGGACCGTACCACTAGATCATTTTTAAAAATTTACGAAAAAATATTATGTATCTCATGATTCCTTAAACGGAAATGAATAGGGACTTGCAGTTTGCAGTTTTCAGGGTATATTACGCATCTGAATACGACATATAAGTTCGTTAACTAGCATAATCGGCCAAATGATTTTGGAGTTCTTTCAATCTGAAATTTGGTTGTTATTTCCTCAATAACTCAAGAAATACTGATCCGATCCAATTCAAATGTGGTTATCAGGTGTAGAATACCAACGCGAAAATTCTTGCAAAATTTCGGGAGGATTGTAGCACTAGAAAATTTTTAAGAAATCATTGAAAAAAAAATTGGTTCAAGCACTGACGTGAAGTCAGAAGCTTTTGCGCGTATGTTCTCTTGTCCATTCTCCTTTATTGGACACTCTCAATCGAATTTACCATGGTGAGTTCTATTGTCTGTTCTCCTGTATTGGACACTCTTAATCGAATTTACAATGGAAAATTCGGAGTGTCCAATACAGGAGAACAGACAATATAATTCACCATGGTAAATTCGATTAAGAGTGTCCAATAAAGGAGAATGGACAAGAGCACATACGCGCAAAAGCTTCTGACTTCACGTCAGTGCTTGTTTTTGGCGCTCTAGTTCCTCGGAACTGAGTGCTTATCAATTTGCCCAAATGTCTGTAATTTTCGAATATTTCGATGAAAATGGTCTTAAACGATTTGGTTTGACTCACTGATCAAGAATCCGTGGTCGAAATTCATTCTGTCCGGCCGGTCCGGCCGGCCGACCGTCCGGCCGTAGGCACGATAACTCTCGAACGGAATGAGCTAGAGAGTTGAAATTTTCAGAGTATGTTTGGGGGATGAATATCTCGGCTAAGTTCGTTACTGGGTAAAATCGGACAGAAGGTTTCGGTGTAATAAAAAAAAAATTTTTTTTTTACATAACAAATTCCAAATAAATTTTTTTTTAATAAGCAGTTTTATCATAAGAATCCATTCATATCATTTTTAACTCTAACAAGCTAATACTTTCGGAGATATGATTTTTCAATATTTCAATGTAAATCATATTTCACAGGTTGATATAATTATTCTATGTATATTCTATGTCTTGTATGAATTGCCATAAAGTCAACTTGACAGAAGGGAATATTGAAACTTCAAGAATATTGGGGTTGAAATACTCGTATTTTAGCGATGCAACGGGGACCTCACCCGAAAATGTTTGAAAATATTACGTAAATTTGAAAGCATAATTCCAAAGTTCGAGAGAGGAGAAAATTTTGTGAACGTAGATCAGGAAATTTTTGATCGATTACAAGGTAATTTATTATTTTATACATGTTTTATGGAATACCTACTATTTGTAGGTACTTTAAACCTGTTTTGGGCAATTGTCATACGAAACTTGTTTTTTTGGCGCTCTAGTTCCTCGGAACAGATTGCTTATCAATTTGCCCAAGTGTCTGTAATTTTGGAATTTTTGGCTGAAAATGGTCTCAAATGATTTGGTTCGACTCACTGATCAAGAATCCGAGTGCGAAATCGATTCTGTCCGGCCGGCCGACCGGCCGTAAGCACGATAACTCTCGAACGAAAGGAGTTAGCGGATTGAAAATTGCGAGGTGGTTTTGGAGCGTAAATATCTCGGACAAGATCGTTAATGGGCGTTAACCATCAAGGGGTTTCGGAGTTATGGCCGATTTTAGTAAAAATATTTTTTATGAATATTTCCGAAACCGATCACTCGATCTATCTGAAATTTAGCACCAGACTGTAGAAGACAGTAGAATCATGACCTTTATACGCATGTGAAGTTTTGTATTGACCAGATTACCGCAAAATGTCAAAAAAAAAATTGAAAATGTGGTGCAGTTCTCATTCTCATGATTGCTCATTTAATCTTCATAAATAAACTATTATTTGAATTGAATTTCCTTTTTGATGCAGTTCTATCATATTAATACATTGATATTATTCCCAACTCTGAGAAACCAATACCAGATATAATGTGTCTGTTTGAACTAGAGCGCCAGAAAGCTCCTGTCCACAGGGCTTGAACCCATTTTTACTGCTGGCTTGACTGAACAGTCAAATATGACTTGTCAGGCAGTTTCGTCTGCCTCCCCACAAATCCTACAAACAGAGTCTTCTCGGAAAATCCCCTTCTTGTGCAGGTGCTTTATTAGGGTACAGTGTCCGGTTAGTAGGCCAGTTACTGCCCTGAGCCTACTCCTACTCAGTGGTAGGACTTCTTCAGTTAATGAGGGGCAGGGCTGTCCCATCAATAACTTAATATGCCACTGACCCAAAGTTTCGTTCCAGTGCCGAGTGTGCTGTGCAAGGATCCATTTTTCAATGACACCTTTCATAATTCAAAGACATTTGGGGTTTTCGCTATAATACGAGCTGTCTTTGGCCTGTGGTTGGTCAGATTTTGATATGAATGGAATAGTCAGAATAATGTATTACGCTAGAATCCGCAATATTAAATATATCAAGCTGTGATCTCGATTATTTTCGAAGAACAAGTCTGCTTATTGCAAATTTTCTTCTAAATCCGCAAGAAACGAAATTCAACAAATAATATATGATTTAAACCCCTTCATTCACATGATGGATTGAAGTATTATAAAGAATCAGATGATATTTAAATTGATGCTAGCGCTGACGTGAAGTTAGGACCTCTTGCGCGTATGTTCTATTGTCCATTCTCCTGTATTGTACACTCTTAATCGAATTTACCACAGTAAACTCGATTAATAGTGTCCAATACTGGAGAATGGGCAATAGAACATACGCGCAAAAGCTCCTGACTATATGTCGACATTCTACAACTAGTTACCAAGTTTCAATTCGATCGAGTCTATATTTTTTGAGTTATCGAGGATTTAATATTTCAGGTGGGTATAACTCCGGAACCGTTAGACCGATTATGCTCAAAAATGAACTGAACCCTCCCATTCCCAATTGCAAGTTCTTATCTCCCGTTCGTTCGTTATCGAGACAACGGTCACCCATCCAGCTACTGAAGTCACACAAGACTGCTCGGATCTCCAACAATATAGATCTGATCGTGTTCAAACTTGGAACTTGGTAGTAGAGTTAGGTTCTGAAGGCTGCTCAAAATTTCAAGGATGTCGTACGAATAGCTTCTGATATATAGAATGTATTCCAATGATATTTGGAAAATTTTCTAGAGATACGATCCTCGCGAAAATTTCCAAGAATTTTCGCGCTGGCATTCTTCAACTAATAGCCGTGTTTGAATTGAATTGGTTTTGTATTTTTCTAGTTATTGAGGAAATAATAACCAAAATTTAGATTGACATAACTCCGAAATGGTTTGGCCGATTATGCCTTTAGACAAACTTAAATGTGGCATTCGGATGCACAACCTAACCTGAAAATTTCTAGGCACTATCTCTTTCCGTTCTCAGGTTATCGTGACATAAATAATATTTTTTTATAAATTTTTTTCATTTTTTGAGGAACACGATTCTCGCAAAATTTCACAAACGTCCTTCTACAACTACTCACCAAGTTTCAATTCGATCGGATTAGTATTGGTTGAAAACAGAACTATTACTTGAAAACCATTGGGCCGATTATGCCCATTAACAAACTTCCGTCCGTCGTATTGGGATGCGCCACCTACCCTGAAAATTTCAAGTCGGTATCTCCTTCCGTTCTCAAGTTATCGTGGCAACGGCCAGCCAGAAGGACAGAATCAAATTTGACCTCGAATTCTTCATCAGGGAGTCGAACCCAATCGTTAGAGACCATTTTCGTCGTAAACTTCGATAACAACAGACATTTAGGCAAAAAGATAACGCGATGTTCCTCAGAACATACGCGCAAAAAAGTAGTTGGAGCTTGGAAATTTCTACGTATGCTAAGTAAAACTATGTTACTATGATTTTCAAATACTGCCAATGAGACAATTCTCGAAATTCAGAATAGCACTTATCAACGAAATAATTCTGAAGATGTTCGTTAAGTGTCTGACGAGAGAGTCGGTTTTAGACTCCGAAGCGTTACAAAATAGTTCCATCGGTGTTGTTCTTTCGTCATTGTTTGTTGGGCAACATTGTTTGATTCATTGCTTCTGACAAATATCTTGTGTTTCTTACGCAGAAGCAATTCACAAAATAATGATTTTTTATTTAACATATATTTTCCAGAGTTTCGGAGAGAAAACCCAGAAAGAAACCATTTAATAATTAATATACCTCCCACAGTATCCTTTAATGATTATTTTTCTTGATGTTCTGTGGAATTGACTAGAAATGCAGGAAGCCTATATTGCTGAATTCACTTCAGTGCTTTTCCACACTTTTTGTCGTGGACATCTCAAATCAACATATTAATCTGTTTCATCTGAATTAGTCTTCTTCGGCCTTTCATCAATTGCCCCGACTGATAAAACTTACTGGTCGATTCTTGGAAATTGAATTATATCTGAGCGGGCTCCAACGAACACGCATTTGTATATCTGGCAACCCCGCCTGGATGCCACTCTGTACGAAAAATTCATATACAGATGCCACTTCATACCTTTCCTCAATATGTATCCAGAGGGAAGCCACATTGTGCGCCAGCTATATATTCAATATACAAGTGTGCTACGTCCACGCCGCCTAACGGAAACTCCCTGAACCGTGATGTATTGTTTCATTCAAATATCGACTAAAGTGACCTCCAGCTGATTTTAGGTGCAATGAATTACTGAGGGTTCACTACATCATTTGCGATGATTTCTGGCCTGATGCAAAGTGGCATCCATATATCGGATGCCACTTTACGCCGGATGCCACTTCAACCGCGATTTTAACATGGGCGGATGCCAGTTTACGCCGTGACTGTATATATATATATATATATATATATATATGCATTTAATAATTGATATTTCTAGAACTGAAATTACGTGGAAACTGAAGCTTCAAATGAACTCAATTTCAAATTTCATAATTTCAAATACATCAAAACCTTTGAGCGTTGAATTCAATCCGGATATTCATATGATATATATAATCATACCTTAGGTATGTTTGCATGAAAACCGGACTCCAACCTTCAGTTTTCATTAGCCCCTTACAGCTGTGTGTTAGGCACCACACAACATCAAAATAGGTTCACTGGCCATGTGCGAAAGTTTTACCTACCATGGTATGTTTTATAATACTTCCAATAAATAGATCGTGATATTTTCATTAGCAATATCACATAAGGATGTTTTCTTCTTGACAAATTTCTGCACCTTTCAAATTTTAGGTTAGACCGATTACGGTCTGTTGACGTACACTCTTTGAAACAAATTACCTCTCATCCAGCGAAACTACCGACGAAGACGATCGATAAAGGGGTTTTCACGTTCGGCCAATCAGGAGAAAGCACGAACACTAACTAGAAAGTGGGCGGTTTTTCGATAGATTGCTTCGTCGATGCAGTAAAGTTTGATGCAGTAGAGCGTCTATGCATTTGGTTTTCGATGTGGTGCACCCTACTCGGATGAAGCAAATAGGGCTATCGGTATGATCGAGGCAGGACGTAATCAGAGAGATGTTGCGAATTTCAAGTTAGTGAAAGCGTAGTATCCCAGCTCATCCATCAATATCGAGAAACTGGAAACGTAAACGAAAGACCGAGAAGTGGACGCCCAAGATCTACCACTCCTGCACAAGATAAACTGATCCACAAGAGTTAGGGATATCATATTAAGTTGTTCTGAGGGGCGTAAAATTTTAAAGACATTATCAAAAACATGATCAACTACCAATAAAAACTTATTAATTCGATTTGAATGCATAATTTCACCATCTGGTCGTCTTTTTTCTCGAGTTTAGCAGTTTTTCACATTATTCGTAAGATTTAGCATTTCAATATACAGTTAATTTATTGTCAGTCTCTTAGCGATATCGAACTTAGTAAATTTTTCGAGCTTCTTAAGATGCCAAGACGTAAATTAACAAACGCCGAGGCTAATAGGGCTATCGGTATGCTACAGTGTGGCCTCACTCAAGTCGCTGTGGCAGAGACATTTCAAGTATCGCAAAGTGTAATATCGCGACTCTGGAATAGGTTCAATGAGACAGGTTCGGTGCAGGAAAGACATAGGGTTGGTGGACCAAGAAAAACAACACCCGCACAAGACCGTTTTGTCACCATTTCGGCGAGGAGATATCCTCTTTCTTCATGTAGGATGCTGGAAATAGACTTTTAAATGCCAATGGTCCTGAAATTTCCATTGAAACCATCCGACGTCATTTGGGGGAGATTAACCTGGCTTCTAGACGTCCATTGAGGGGTTTTCCGTTAACACGTGAGCATAAACGACAAAGATTAGAATGGGCCAGGCAGCATGTTAATCTGAACGTACAATGGCGTAGTCTACTTTTCACAGATGAATCCAGATACGGTCGATTTTCAGATTCTCGAAGAATAAGGGTATGGACTATGCTGCGTATACCCCGAAATCGCCGTCATGTGCAAGAGGTTCATCCATTTCGAGGAGGCCCTGTTATGGTATGGGTTGCGATATATTACAACGGGCGCACAGACCTTCACATTTGTTCTGGCAATATGACTGCTTTACTTTATACGGAACATGTCATTGGCAACGTAGTGCCAAATTTCATGCTGCCATTGGTGAAGCTTTCCAATTTCTTGACGATAATGCAAGACCACATCGAGCAGCAATAGTAGAAAATGCGCGAGACGAGCTAGAAACTTAGTCTAGATACGTGATTGTTATTATAGTGTAGGCCTGGACGTCGCAACAATTTACCCAAAGTATTCGGACACTTCAAATTACTTGCCGACCCCTGGTTTAAATGAACCTGCGAAGCGTTTGGGTTTTGACACTAGCAATTCCAAACCACAGAATAGAGCTATTTTGTGTCAAAGCCCCATTTAATCAACTGAAAATAGCCAAATATGCTCTTAGAGTCGTTCACTTTTCGGTTTCCGGCACTGTACTTGATCAAGGTTAATTTGACAATCTGATCGAAAGCATGAAAATGCGTTGTTAGGCTGTGGTTGATGTTCAAGGAAGCCATACTATTTACCGAACTTTATTTTTTACATTTTTTGAGTGATCTGATTTTGCACTACAAATACTAAAAATAAATCTTCAACTGAAACTTATGACGAAATGGACAAAAGAATGAGTTAAATAAACGAGCAACATTCAGGTTCCTCATATTAAAAAAATTGGTGAAAAAAATGGAAACATTTGAAACAGTCACAAAATTACTGAACTTCCTTAACTTTTGTGGCGCAGTATATTGCGCTAGACCTGTCTGGTTCTCCGCTTACCTGACCACCTATAGACGGCCCTAGTTGATAAAACTGCAGAGTAAATTATCGTAAAAGAACAGACCCCGACTTCCTTTATGTGCTATATTTAGAAATCCGGTTTTCCGGATGTGGAACACACGACACCGGAGTGCGGTTCTGTGGCTCCCGGCTTACCTGGCCGTTCTACGAAGTCGGGCGATGTGAGAAAATTCTTCTGAAATTAGAATTTACACCTTGTTCGAAAACTTCATGTTTAACCAACTAATGGATCCCGAAAATATCTTGTTGGTTGAAAGCCATTATACAATGTTTGTTGGTTTTTTGTCGAAGCTTTTTCAATATTAAAGCTGCATCTACATCAAAGCGTTGAGTGCAGGAAACAGGAATAAAAAGTGGGAAAGCCCTGTGCCAGGAGATTTGGCGCTCTTGTTCAATTTTTGACAGACCATATCTCCGAAAGCATTGTCATGAAAGAAATCGAATTCAAAAAGTATCATGTAAGAAAATAAAGAGTGCCAACAATGATTAATCCGAAACCACCAGACCGATTCTACTTAATAAAGAACTTATCCGAGATATTCATTCCTCAAAAGTACTCTGAAAATTAAATTGAAACGTAGCCAATACTCCACTTTTGTTTTTACTGGAGATATTCTGAACCCAATTTAATTAACTTACCAAAGTATATATTTCCATCATCGTATGGATTATCCCAGGGCATTATATTATCCTCATAATTATACGACAGCTGAAGTTATTTCATTGATGATTTAGTTTCAATCATACTTTGCTTTCTAGAACAGGAGGGGTATTTTATATCATTGCCTCACTTTCGATTGCTAACACTAAGTAGCTAACTGTTTACGTATGTAAGCATTTTGCATTACTTTCATTTGTTGTTGTTTGCTACCAGAACCTGGTTGCTATCTGTTTACGTCAAACAAGTAAAAACTGAGAAATTATTGAATTTAGCAGCATAATCATGTTATAAAACTATCATTATTTTTCACCGCAGAATCCAACGCAATCATAAAAAAAAAATTGGTTCAAGCACTGACGTGAAGTCAGGAGCTTTTGCGCGTATGTTCTATTATCCATTCTCCTGTATTGGACACCCTTATTTTAACCCGAATTTAAAATGGTAAATTCGATTAAGGGTGTCCAATACAGGAGAATGGACCATAGAACATACGCGCAAAAGCTCCTGACTTCACGTCAGTGCTTGATCAAATTTTTTTTTTCGTGATTTTTTTGAAATTTTCTAGGGTACGGTTCTTAAAATTTTTTTCAAATTTTCTAGAGGTACGGTTCTCACAAAATTTTAAAGACGTCTTTATGTTGATTTTCTACTACTAGTTACCAAGCATCAATTCGATCGAATATTTATTTTTTGAGTTATCAAGGAAATAATGTTCCAGGTGGGTATAACTCGGAAACCGTTAGACCGATTATGCCCAAAAACGAACTCAACTCTCCCATTTGGATACGCAACCTACCCTGAAAATTGCAAGTCCCTATCTCCTTCCGTTCGAAAATTATCGAGGCAACGGTCACCCAACTACTGAACTCACAGAAGGCTGCTCGAATCTCCAACAATATTTAACCGATCGTGTTAAAACTTGAAACTTGGCAGTAGAGTTAGGTTACTGATATATAAATTTTCTACAAATACTATCCTCACGAAATTCTGCAAGAATTTTCGCGTTGGCATTCTACAACTCATAACCATGTTTGAATTCAATCGGTTAAGTACTTTTCGAGTTAATGAGGAACAATAAACAACCAAATTTCAGATGGCTATAACTCTAAAACCGTTTGGCCGATTATGCTCATAAACAAACTCAAATGTCGCATTCAGATGCACAACCTAACCTGAAATCTTCAAGCCGCTATCTCTTTCCGTTCTCAGGATATCGTGACAACAAAAATATTTTTTTAAAATTTTCTAGAGCTACGATTCTCACAAAATTTCACAAACGTACTAAGGTTTATATTCTACAACTATTCACCAAGTTTCAATTCGATCGGATCTATATTGGTTGAAAACAAAATTATTACTCAGAAACCATTGGGCCGATTATGCCCATTAACGAACTTGTCCGTCGTATTGAGACGCGTCACCTACCCTGAAAATTTTAAGTCGTTAGCTCTTTCGGTTCTCAAGTTATCGTGGCAACGGCCAGACGGCCGGACAGAATCAAATTTGACCAAATCGTTTGAGGCCATTTTCGTAAAAAAATTCGAAAGTTACAGACATTTGGGCCAAATGATAACGCGATGTTCCCCAGAACATACGCGCAAAAATAGGGTTCTAATTTGAAAAACAGAAGTTATGGCCAATTTTTGATCACAATTTTCGACACAAAATTTGAAACACCTTGTGATGATATTTCTGGAATTCAAAAGATGCTCAACCTTTCCACATTCTTCCTCTTCGATGTCGTAAAAATGGTTTACGTTCATGATGTTCAAAATAAGAATAATGAACATAATACAGACTAAACATATCTTTTTATCCGGTTTTTTTCGATATTTTGAAAACTATTCGAATGAATACAATGGTTTCAACAGAAATGTATTCAGCATTGAATACCTGATCATACCAGGAATGCAAAACTTGAAAAAACATTTTTCATCGAATTTATTTTCACTCCCTGTTTAACCGGAAGCGCTTGAGCTTCGAAAATATTTTAGCTCTGTAGAGAATTTTAAGCAATATCATAATCCCAACTTTCAGATTTCAAATATGTCCAGTTCTCCAGAAACGTCTAATAGGCACTCGAACTTGGGACACCCTGTATAATATGGTCAAATAAGTTAAAATCCCATAATCCCATATTCCACCCTCCTTCAAATATGTTTTGGCAAACCTATACAGGGTGTATAAATGAAGAGAACATTTAGCATTGAGTCTCCTTTTATTTATTCCGCAAGTAACGATATAATCCGAACCAATAGAATTTTTTGAGGATGCAAAAATCCAGGAAGTAAAAGTAGAATAATGCACATGAGTTGTTATACCTCTATAACTTATCCTTCTAATCCTTGAACTAAATTGGAATTTAATCATTTAAACATTTTCCGACCTCAATGTGGTTAATTGCATTATGTACCATACCTCCCGTTAAATTTACCGCATAATTTCGCTGCTACACTCCCATATCGCGAAAAATTTTATCGGCTTCAGCCACATCAGCGAATCCGGTTACATAAAAGACGATCTAATATTTGGCTAGAACATCTTTTTCGCGCCCACTGTGCAGCATTTCCTACAAATCAACGTGCCGTATATGACGAAAAAATGTTCGTCTCTACTCGACTTCCTATGTCTATATCTCTTGGAATCCGGTTTTTATAAACAAAAAGTTCACTGTTCTTAAAATAGCATTACTTCAATAAATATGCAAATACCAACTGAGCATGATACATGAAGGAATTACTCACTGCCTGCTGTTTATAAACTGAGGACATTTATATATCGATATTCATCATGATACAGATAGGTATCATGTGAATATTTATGAGTTCCACAGCAAATTTTATACGCAGGTCTAATGTTTCCTCATCAAAATTCATCTGTTCAGTCTATTCGTTATCTATCATTTTTGGCGCTCTTGTTCCTCGGAACAGGGTGCTTATCGATTTACCCACATGTCTGTAATTTTCGAATTTTTGGATGAAAATGTGCCTAAATTATTTGGTTGGACTCACTGATCAAGAATCCACGGGCAAAATCGTGAATGAATTATTATATGATCTGTCTTCATACATGTCACCATATCTTCCTACAAGAGACATGTCAAATTCATTTCTGGTTCGTTTCTCATGATATAAAATAGCTCTCCTGTTCTAGAAAACGAAGTATGATTGAATGCAAAATGACCAATGAAATAACCTCAGCTATCGTAGAATTATGAGGATTATATGGTATTGTACTTTTTGGGCGATACAATAATGCCCTTGGATGATCCATATGATGATGGAAATATATAATTTGGCCAGTTAATCTAATTAAAATGAGCAAATCCATAAAAAAAAATTTTGGTTATATTCAATTTGATTTAAAAATACAAACGTAAACATAATTCATGGCGATGCGGCTTACATACTTTGGATTTGAATTACACAGGGACATAATACGCCGTATTCACAAAGCATTCAATCTCCGTTAAGTCCTAACTGAGGTCCTCAGTTAAGGATAAATAAGAATCTCAACCTCAGTTTAAGTGGAAATTATCGTGAAACAGGCCTGTTTCAGCACCGTTACATACGTTAACTGAGGTTGCGATTCTTATCTATCCTTAACTGAGGACCTCAGTTAGCACTTAACGAAGATTGAATGCTTTGTGAATACGGCGGAATGTCATTTGGAAGATTTTGTTTACATAGGGCTATAGAGCAATAGAAATAATTTCTGAATCCGCTTCAAACTCAATTTCGCCCTAATTGGACATAATGCGTTTTGAAAAGTTACTCCTCAACTGTCAACTAAAAATAATTATGAAGATTTTCGCTCGGTGTCTGATGAAGAAGTCTGATCTAGTCTTCGAAACGATACAAAATAGTCGTTTTCTTACTGTCTATTAGGCAACATTGTTCCAAATATTGTGAATATTTCAATAAATACTGTGTTAATAATACGAATATTTTTTTTCATGTCCCTGTTTGAAGAATTTTAAGGAATTTCTTGTTTGTGATTATTTCCTTCAATTTATATATGGAATTTCTATGATTCCTGTACATTTTTGTAGACACTTTATATTTGATTTGTTTCTATAGTTTTGGTGGGTGCTTTTTTGGGTTTAACCTGTTTGTATCCATTTTATAGTAAACAAAAAAATAAAATATATATATATTGTCTCTAACAGATATCTGGTGTAAATTACAGTGGCAAGATTTCCAAGTTGATTATCGTCCTTCTTTGGGATTAAACATCTTCGTTAAACCCTTCCTTGGAATTGAAAATCTAAGTTGAATCCCAAAATTTTGCTGAATCCCTATCTGGTATTGGAAAAGTTAGCTAAATCCATACTTTGGAGTGAGCGATTCCAGTGAAGCTGCAGGAAATTAATCGATACCGTATCCTTGGTGACCGAAATATGGGATTCTAAACTTCCATTGTATTCCAAAGTTTGGAGTCCTATACTTTTCCTGGATGTTGACAGCGAGGCTGGTGTGGACCATAGAAGGAATTGGATCCTACTTCATCAGTTAAGATAAGTAAAGTATAGGATTGTATACGTTGAGAGCCTATTAGCTACTCATTTCATTTGAGTGATGTGGTTGCCAGGGTAATCACACATCCCCAGAGAGCACATCACACATCCTCAACGAGCCTTGAAGGCCTTGGCGCCCTACAACTGCACGTCCCAGCTTGTGCAGGCAAGTGGGACTACACTTGTTTAACTGGGAGAGTGCGGGATTCTATGCTCATTGGACCTGTACCATCCTGTGGCATCAATCTCAAGGCAGCTAGGTGGGAGAGAGTCCAGGAACTCTGGAGCAACATATATGGTTTCAGATATATTTGCTCAATAATTATTGGCCGTCAGCTGGAAGAGACAAACGATGCTCAAATCCTCTGAGTTAGACCTGAGAGTTTTAACAGCAGTGTACACGGGCCCCTGTGTCCTCAGAAAACACCAAGGAAAGTTGGAGTTGGTTGAGGACTCTGAGTGCAGCCTGGAGGACGACGAGTCTATCGAGCACGTCATATGTGACCGCCCCACTGGGAATAGAATCAGATTTGAGGAACTAGGAGTCCACAAACTGAGACTGAGGAAACTGGACAAGTTCTCACCCACCAGTCGCATTCCTCTTAACAAAAGGCTTGAGTTTGTGGGTATTGATCTTGTGACATAGTCAGGCCGGTCGTAGTGGCGAGGAGGGGCGGGGTTCGTCTTCACGACACAACACATACCTTGTAACTTGTAATCTTGGCAACTGTCCAAATTTATTGCATGATGTTTGTGGTAATTCACTTCCACCATTATTTACCTCTAGATCGATACACAGGGAAATATCGGAAGCAAAGTAGCACAGCTTATATTTATACGCTATATACGAAATTGTTTTCCATTATACAAGAAAAAACGAAATAATTATGATATCGCAATATTATTACTGGGAAATATCAACCCATTCCCTGAAGACGCGGATGCCACCAATATTAATTGTTACGTCTCATGACGTCACATTTTGGGAAACGTAGATTTGTTTTTTCTCAACGAAGGAGCTCACTTGTAAAACGTGAATATTTGTCTATTGAGTTAACTGAGTTTTAGTTTACCATGTGTGGTCTCACGCTTGAAAATAATACTTTTACGAAAAGATAACTGTGAGTAGAATTTCTTGTTAAGCTTCGACCTTTGTAGAGCGATTTATCGCATAATTCCTGTAAAAGAATGCTAAAATGCATTATTTTACTGAAGTGGTAAGAAAACTTATCAGGTTTCTAACACATTGCGCAGGGCTGGTATTCTTTTGTCTAGACGCTATGGGAACCCCTAGTCTGTGAAAGTTATTTATCTGCTTTCGCTGATAGATTATATGCAGAAAGCAAGTAAAGTTAGTCCCGATAGTGGGACAAATTCGAGATTTCGAAGTCCTAAGATTAAACACCCTAAAAGTTCACTCATTGGTGCTGGCCTCGGAAATTTAGTATGCATTCCCACTCTTTTTCGTAAACGACAAATGAAAGTATTGTTGTACCATATCAGGGGCGGTTTTAAGATCGAACCCCAATCAATGTTAATATTACCCCCTTTTTCTACCCAGATGGAGGAACCTTCTATTTTCCTTCTATCTGGTCTTTTATATACAATTACACTGTAAGAATTCATCACTATTCTTGATCTGTCGCGAAACAATACCATTGCTTTGTTGTCATAGCAACTAAGTGGTCACTTCTTCCTTGCTGTACATTTCCATATAGAAGGAAGACTTCAGATTGTATAAATATTACATTTGTATAATTACTTCGTGGTTGTTATCATATTGTAACAAGAAAATACAGTTTGTTGTTGTGTTTAAAGTGCGTTCGAATATTTCACCACTTCCTATCCTCGTAATTGTTATCGTATTGCAAGTAACAATTTACGCCGTAATCAACGAGATTACTACTGGGTGCTCAAAGTTAAGTATACCCCTTTACTCATCCCCCTGATGAAACAATCAGGGTGTACAATGGTCCTTCGAAACAACATTATATCCTGATAAAAGAATCAGGACTCAACATTTGATCCTTCGAACTATAACATCCTGATAAAACAGTCAGGATTCAACAATAATATTAATTGTCGTTTCTTCACCGCAGTCTACGCAGTAATAACATTCACCTCACCTTAAGTTTTTCCCGTTCCTATAAATAGAAAGGTACTACCAAATATGTAATAGTGGAGTCAATTAAACCTCTTATACCGATCTTACTAATCTTGCCTTATATAACAAACGTTCTAATATGTTAATGTTTTTACATGGATCAGCGAATGGAACCCATGGACAATCCTGCGGTCAGTATTATTTCCATGAAAGACGACGTATTTATTGTGAAAAATGCTAATGATATTAATTCGTAGAACCGTATGAATGATAAATTTAAATCAATATCATCGTGATCACAACAGAATTTGTTGTTAATAATAAAGGGTTTTCCAATAAGAGGTGCTATTTTGATATGCCATTGTTCAATATAAATGATCGGATGTTTATTTCATTATAAAGAAGAAGTTATGCCGTTAATAGTGGAAAATAACATCAGGCAAATGACCACCACGATCATGCTTACAGGACCATATCCTTAATGAAATTTTCCATAACCAAATCGCAAAGTGGCTGCCCTATGTCCTCGATAGCCTCACGAATTCCATCTTTGAGGTCTTGAATCGACGCTGGGCTATTGGCGTAGACCTTCTCTTTCACGTGGCCCCAAAGGAAGAAGTCGCAAGGTGTTAAATCACAAGATCTCGGTGGCCAATTGTGATCACCTCTTCGAGAGATAACACGGTCCGGAAACTTTTTCCGCAAAAGATCAATGGTTTCGTTGCTTGTGTGGCACGTAGCGCCGTCTTGTTGAAAGTAAACGTTGTCCAGATCAATACCATCCAATTCCGGCCATGAAAAATCATTAATCATCTCTCGATAGCGCAATCCATTCACCGTAACTGTTGCTCCAGCCTCATTTTCGAAGAAGTAAGGTCCCATGACTCCGCCGGGCCATAAACCGCACCAAACAGTCACACGTTGAGGATAGATAGGCTTTTCAACAATAACTCTTGGGTTTTCCGAGCCCCATATGCGACAATTTTGCTTGTTAACGAAGTCATCGAGGTGGAAATGGGCCTCATCACTCAAGATGATTTTTCGATGGAATTTCGGATCATTTTCATGCATTTCAACGACCCAATCAGCAAAGACACGACGTTGTTGATGATGGGCCAGCTTGAGTTCTTGTGTTAACTGAACTTTATAAGCCTCAAGACCCAAATCTTCATGCAAAATACGGTGTAATGACGTTTGTGGAAAGCCTAATTTCAAAGAACGACGAGGAATGGACAAACGTGGGTTTTCTTCAACAGTTTCGGCTACAGCAGCAATATTCTAGGCTGTTCTTGAGCGACGTGCACGGGTTTAATTCTTGACATTATTAACTTGTCCCAACAGCTCGAATTTTTCCACCAATTTCTTTATTGCGGTCCGACAATGTGCTTCACGACGACCCAAAAATGTTCGAGTTTTACGAACCGTCTCTGCCAAATTTTCACCATTTTTATAGTGAATTTTAATAATTTCCATGCGTTCTACTTGTCAAATGTCAAAAAATGACAGCTTCTAAAGTGACATCTACCAAAATAGCGGGCTATTCAAAATAACACCTCTTATTGGAAAACCCTTTATTTGGAATTATGGAGGAAGATTATGGAGGAACAAGTTTACTTATTGATCTGAGGTCACCCCATATATTTTTGCTTATTTCGATAGGGCTTGAAATTAAAATTTCAAAAATATAGCGTATGTACTTGATCTTTTCCATAATTTTCGGATTTCATTGCAGATTCGAAAGTTGAACAGAAGTTACGAAGTAAATAGAGCTTTTACTGTTTGAAAAAAGTGGAAAAGCCCTGTGGACAGGAGGTTGGGCACTCTTGTTCAAACTATGACAAATCATATCTTCGAAAGTATTGGTTTCTCAGAATTGGGAATGATATCAATGGATTCTCATGATAGATCTGCATCATAAAAGAAATTGAATTCAAACATCATATAAGAATTTAAATTCAACAATAGTGCCAAAAAGTATCAATTTAGATCAGACCAATTCTACCCAATAACGCAGAACACAGGAAAACACATCGGAAAAAACTATGTTCGAAGCAAAATTTTCGTCGACATTACAGATGTCCATTAGCGGTTCGCAAAATTCCATCCGTCGGTCAAAATCATCGTCTGACAATTCTTGAACCAACTGTACCATATACGGATGATACTTTTCACTTTTTAATATCTTTCCTACAGAACGTCGACTGATACCATGGTTTATTGCCGAATTTGTGGTGGAAGTTTGAGGTGATTCTTCTAAATCGATTGCAATATTTTGTTTAAGAGTTTCGTTCGTTGCAGTCCGCGGTCTTCCAGGTTTTAGCAATTTTTTTTTACCATTTTACCATGTAATAAAACGTTAGTTACTGTTGAGCGTGATATAGGATTTCTCTCCGGATGCAAATTATTAAAAATATGACACACTTCTTCATGAGTTCTAACACGATCATCATAACCGATCATCATTAATATTTCAATACACTCCTTTTCACTTAATTGAACCATTCTAAATTGTTGAATTCATTTCCGTCAATTAGAATTTGTCACTTGGAGAACAAAAGACGTACTAAACAGTACTCGTTTATTTATTACTATGCATATAAACAACATCAATTAATTTATCTAAATAGTTTTTTGCTCTAATGCAAAAAACTCAAAGGAGGTTGATTAAAGTGCTATATTCCTCGTTTTTACAATTTTTTTTTACACTAAACTCAGTATGGATGAATTCAAAATAACAAGCTCTTTCAAAATCTGTAAAAATATATGGGGTGTCGCATTTAAATTAAGGAAGATGGCATTTCCGGTTAAACCGGAAGTATATTATTAACAAAAAAATGTTCATCAGATGCATTTTGTTCCATTGCACTTACCTGCAAATTTTCATAAATATCGTTCCTTTCGTTTAAAAGTTATTTACTTGGTTCCATACTTTATCCCAACCCTGAATATCCATCATCATCATATGGATTATCCAAGAGCTATCTACGATAGCTGGGGCTATTCCATTGGTCATTTTGCATTCAATGATCCAATCATACTTTGTTTGTCATGTCTCTTATCTGTAGATGAGATGACAATGATGAAATGTATGAACACAGATGAAATTCGTAGATACGGACGTTAATTTTTGATACACCATTCTGTGAAATCATATTGAGTTTAATTTCGATTTAATTTCGAAATTTTGAAAAATCATATCTCCGAAAGTATTAATTTGTTAGAGTTGAAAATGATATCAATGGATTCTTATGATGAAAATTAAATTTGAAAGTTGTAATGTACAACAATTTTTTTTTGTTGCTCCGAAACCATCTGGCTGATTTTCCCAATAACGATCGTAACCTACGATCCCAAACCTACTCTGAAGTTTTCAACCATCTAGCTCATTCCGTTCGAGAGTTATCGTGTCTACGGCCGGCTGGTCGGACCGGCCTGACATAATCGATTTTCATTACGAATTCTTCATCAGTGATTCGAACCAAATCGTTTAGGACAATTTTCATTCAAATATTCGAAAATTAGAGACATTTGGGTAAATTGATAACCACTCTGTTCCGAGGAACAAGAGCGCAAAAAAATGTTATATTTCGGAAACTATTTGTCAGATTCCGCTATAATTTCTCCTGACTTCACGTCAGTCCTCCTCAAGAATTTTGATTGTATTATTATGATCCGATTTCTACAGTCGATTAATTGAAAAATCCGATTCCGTCTATAGCTTTCCAAATCCTACAAATAGATGCATGGAATACATGGTGAAGACACTCTTTGACATATTTTCGGCCGAATTGCGGTCCAAATACTGTCAAAACACAAGGACTTTGTTCTACTTCAGTTTTCGCCGATAGATGCCGGCATTAGAAAGTTTATGGACAAAATTATCGACATGTCAAATTAAATTTGAATCTTTGTTTATTCGAGTTTTTTATGGAAAGTCGAACCGTTTGCTGAAATTTAGAATTTTGGGTATTTTGTTCAACGTCCTTGTTTTCTGCGCCGAAAGTAAGCCAAATGTTTGCTGTGTGAACTCTGAACGAGTATCCAGAACCATTTTAATCAAATACTATTGTCATTTCGAGAATACTTCGTTTTTATGCGAATATGGTTTTTTTAACAATTCTTTATTCTTACCGTATCAGGGGCAGATTTCTAGTATCAAGATAGGTATTAATAATAATATTAATAATATTGAAAGATCGCTGACACCGTTGTTTATAAATCAACATAGGTGTAGGCTAAGACTTGTTGATTTACTATAATCTTGCCGGTTGATGAACATAAACTGTTTTAACAGTTGAAACATTAAGGTATAACTATTAATTAATAATTATATTCATTATACAATTCAGTTATATATTGAGAAAGAATGAAATGACATGTTATGAAAACTAACAATATTATTTGTCAACGATGAAAGGACTAGCAGAGAACAAAGTTCAGAGCAACCACACAGTGTGATTTCATCAAAGTTGAATAGCTTTCCTAAAGCGTCATTCTGTTTGGCGCTCTTATACTAAAATATTATTTGTTTCAAGGATATTGTTACACGACAAGATTGGCAACTTGTATGTGGTAGAGGTAGAGTATTGAAAATTTGAACATTTGTTTGTTCAAAATATTTTTCTAGCGAATATATATTGAATAAAAGATTGAAACGTAGTACACTACCCTCTATTTGGTTAGTTTACCAATTTAATGAATCATTTTTCGATATTTCATCAGTATACTCAGTTCTGAATAATAGCTATCGAATCCAATGTATTTTGCAATATAATTGCTGAGAACATTTAAAATTGTCGAGGGGTATTGGGTGACTGAAAAAATGCTGTATACATGAGAATGTTTTGATGAAGTTTCAAATTATACATAGAAAATAATAAGTGAAATGCTTAATTTAAATGAGCCTTACATTAAAATTAATACATTTGAATAGTAATATGATATCGAAAGATATGATGTAGAGAGAGGTATTACAGAAAATTCTGTATTATTCAATGTATTTCAAAATACATAAATTAAATGCTTATATTCTAATGACATTGGATGTGATCTTTTGTAATGGAAAAATAATGATTTCACAGATTTCTTCATTTACAGATTTACATTCAAAATGTTGCAAAGAAATTCCTTTACTGCTAAATCCCTTATTTGAATTCATTATGTCTTGGCAAGATGAAATTTCTGTTCCAAACAAATGGGGTTTACGTATAATGTCCGAACAGATGTCTGATTAATCA
The DNA here is from genome assembly GCA_937662695.2 of Halyzia sedecimguttata. Taxonomy (NCBI): domain Eukaryota; kingdom Metazoa; phylum Arthropoda; class Insecta; order Coleoptera; family Coccinellidae; genus Halyzia; species Halyzia sedecimguttata. The sequence goes on from OW569413.2 coordinate 88,976,411, forward strand.
AAAAGTGAATTGATTTTTCAATAAACTCCTTCATTATATTCTTTTAATTTGATTTGCGATCTAGCAACGGTGGAAAGTGAACTTTGTCGCTTGTCAGTTTTCATTTATTCGCTTGTCAGAATCTTCGAAATCGACTCTAGCGGCACCATAGTTAATAAAGTGAAGTAGGACATAAAGTACGTGATTTGACAGTTCTAAGTCCGTTTTTCGGCCGAAAATTTTGACAGGAATTAGCAGGGAGTGTCGTCACCTCGTTATTCTATGCATCTTGTCCTACAACAATCTACATCCGCGACAAGTCGTCAGATTGGCGACCGACTTAACACGCCCTTGTATATTATTGTGCGTTACCGCGGCGGGCACTGACCGGACGTAAGGGAATTCACCGAAAGTCGTTTTTCCGGAGAACAACCGGTGTTTCGGATCTCTCGCTTGACTTATAGCTTCTCGCAAAAGGTCGCGTAAAGGAAGAATTCGATAAATTATCTGGGGCAAGGACTCGGAAAGTTGTTAAAAGTGGCCTTCGCTAGCGAATTAAATCGCCCAATTTAGCACTCCTGCCGAGTCCGTTAATTAAGGACAGTAGCGGCGTAGAGGACTCGAATCGACTGAAGAAGGACCGTAACACTGACGTTTAATATTTGCGATCGTTACTTGATGTAACAAATCTATTTCAATAATGTTCGAAATAAATCTTTTTATGTATTTATTTATTCATTTATGTATTTAGAACAATTTCTTTTAAGATGCAGTTCCATCATAAGAATCCATTGATATCATTTTCAACTCTAATGAGCTTATACTTTCAGAGATATGATTTTTCAAAATTTCAATAATGAATCGTAATCCTATACTCCATTCACTTTTATAAAGTCTAACAGTTGGCCATGAAATTTTGACACATTTCACCATGTATATTTTGAAAATGTTAGGTTATGCTCATTTTCCTGTCAGATAACTACGCAACGTTGTCCTCCCTACATAGAAGTCGTAGTAATTACGTATTTTTCACAAGGTGAATTTTCTTGGGAAAAATAATGAATTTGAGAAGATTTTATGTAAAGTCAACAATTCCAAAGACCTGGCGACTGTTCAAGAAAATTTTTCATCTTTTGTTACTATGGAAAATTTTTCACGTATATAAACTGGTTGGAAGATTCAGTTATGCTATTTTCTTGTACGGAAATCAAGAATCAAGTGTTGAAATTTAAATGAAAAATAATGGATACAGTAGTCCGTTACTTTGTGATAGTTCATTTGAAAAAAAAATAAAAGTACCTGAATATTCCGGCAGAACTTCTAAACGAACAGACGTACCTATGGAATTCCCCACTTTTTAAAATTCTCAAGAAATAAGCCTACAGAAGACATTTAAATACCTTGTTGCACAACTTGAAATACACCAGTTTCAAAATGTAGTAGTCACTGTTAAACCTTCATAAAATATAGTGATAGGATAGGAAACTAAGTAATTTCATTCAAGAGTTCAACATGTCCTAAGACAGAATGAAGTTTTCCTATTGCAGATTTCAGTTTTGTCTCTGCTTCTTCAAAACAACTTTCGGCATTTTCAATTTTAAAGCGAAGCGTTCTTTATTATTCGAAGATTATGATATGTGATATTATCTTGTCTAAGATGGAACATTATGTTGATTGTTGAGAGTAGAAATTGGCAACGTCTCAGAGAATTGTTTTGACATTAACGATATTTCAGAAGTGCCCTAAATGACCTAAATCATGGCCAACCGGGAGACTTTATAAAAGTGAATGGAGTATATGTATACGTATTTGTATCAATGAATTTCATAATATGTGTTCATACATGTCGTCTTATCTACTGATATGTCATATTTATTTCTAGTTATATTCAAAATTCTTGACATAAACTACCTCCTGCTCTAGAAAACAAAGTATGATTGAATGTAAAATGACCAATGAAATAACTATCGTAGAATTATGAATTATGAATCCATATGATGATGGAAATACAGGGTGAGTCTTTGACTACTGCATTAATTTTAACCAAAGATTCCTCTCATCAAATGAAACATTTTTTTCATTTACCATTTTTCCAGATTCGGCTCAGGTAAAAAGCTACAAGCGTTTAAAGATTTCACAATGTGCTAATACACTCCCGCATATAAATTATCTATGACATTGTTGGCGGACGAGAATAAGGCATGGTAACGTGGTTTACAGCTTGATTCGGGATTCCAACGCTCAGGGACGGATCCATAAAAGTAGTGAAATTTCTGGAGCGTTCCATTTTACAACATTCAATGAAGAATATCTCGAAAACGGTGCGTTTAAGGAGAAATGATGAAGAATAATATAATGTTCTAAAACGATGGAATATTCTTAAAATGACTCAAGAAAAACTTTATATGCTTTCTTTATGCTAATTTCGTTTAGTTTTATGAATCCACGAGTCCATAACTAGAAAACCAGTAGAAGTAGAAAATAAATAATATTTGGAAAATATGTATCATAGTTATAGGAAACTTTACGCCAACATTCATTTTATTCTAAAAAAGGATGTCAAAACTACAAAATAAAAACTGATTTTTTTTCAAAATTTCAACAGCCTCTGTATCTTTTTACCTGAGCTGAATTTGGAAAAATGTTAAATGAAAAAAGTGTTTCATTTAATGAGAGGAATCTTTGGTTAAAATTAATGCAGTGGTCAAAGGCTCACCCTGTATATACTTTCGTAGTCAAATTGAGTTCAGATTATCTCCAGTAATAACAAAACTTGAAGATTGGCTAAGTTTTAATTGATATAATATAATTTTCACAGTAGATTTGAGGAATGAATATCTCGGATATTTCTTTATTGGGTAGAATCGGATCATTGGTTTCGGATTGATAACTTTTGGCACTCATTTTTTTTTTGGAATACACTTTTTTGAATTTAAATTCTTTTATGATGCAATTCTATCATATGAATCCATTGATGTCATTCCCAACTGTGAGAAACTAATACTTTCGGAGATATAATTTGTCAAAGTTTGAACAAGAGCGCCAAAGCCCCTGTTCTCTTTCCCACTTTTTTTGAAATTGGTTCTATCTAGCGATTGAATATTTTCGAAACCTTCATATACACTGCTCAACAATTGATAGGGATCACTACTTTTTCTAAATTTATTTCTGAATTATTCGCTCCAAGATTATAAATTTAGTCAGATATCAGAGTATTTTCAGTTGATAATATGGTTCACTTGAGAAAAGAATGAAAAAATGGAAAGTTGGAGAGAAAAAAAGACTTTATTAGGAACACTCAAAATTCTGTGTTTGAATAACATAAAAATTTTATGATGACACCACAAGAAGGCTGAAGTTTCGGTTAAGCTAGCACCTAGTTGGCCCCCCACGAGCTCGTCTCAAGCATTCTACCCTACGAGGCATACTTTCAATCAAACGATTTATAAAATTTTGGGGCAAATTCGTCCAAATATCCCGTAAAGCGTTAGAAAGGTCCTCCAGGTTATTGATCGGTTGTTCTAAGGTTGACAATTGTCTAGACATCTCAGACCAGACATGTTCGATGCAATTCATGTCTGGAGAGCGAGCTGGCCAGTCCATCCTATCAATAGCATGAGTTTCTAGCGCTTCATTAACCAGACGACTACGGTGTGGACGGGCATTATCGTCAATTAAAATGAAATTCTCGCCCAAGGCAGCCGCAAACGGAACAATTATGGGTTCAATAATCATATCGTGATATCTCTGGCTGGTCATTGTGGTGTTCTGCAGAACAACCAACTCTGTGCGTTGGTTCAAACAAATGCCTCCCCATACACATATAGAACCTCCGCCAAAAGCTGTTGTGGGTACCATAAACTGTTCTGCATACCTTCGACCTCTTTCCCTCCAAGCAAGAATACGTCCATCGGAGTTGACCAAACGAAATCTAGACTCATCCTTAAATAAACATCGGCTCCAATCTTCAACTGTCCAATTGCGGTGCTCCTCAGCCCATTGCCGACGATGAACCCGGTGTTCCCTATTCAAACGGGGATGTTGTACCCTCCTACGTGCTCTCAAACCACGAACATGTAGTCGTCGTCTTACAGTCTGGTTCGAAATTAGAACTCCTGTTGCAACTCTCAGTGATCTATTGAGCCGCGACGCCGGGTAAGTGGGATTTCTCCTAGCATTGAGGACCAAAAGACGATCTTGGGCAGCTGTTGTACTGCGCTGCCGACCTCCCCCATGAACATAAGCTACTGAGTCGTTTTGGATGAACCTATTCCAAGCCCGACTGACGACACTTTGCGAAACATTCAACCGCCGGGACACTTCTCGCTGGGACAAACCTTCCTGTATCCACCGTATGATTTGGTCCAGTTGCACAGGAGCCAAACGTCTTCTCGGCATGACTGATAAGCTAATATTGTTCTCATTTCTTCAATTATTGTCACCTTATGTGTTTGAACGAGAGAAAAAAACAGATTTAATAACAAATACCACATTGCTTTTCACTCCACATGTAACAGCCTACAGATAATAATCGATTTTGTGAACAAGAGCCGATGAAGTGAGGAAAAATTTGATATAATCAACTCAAAACATCTTAATTTTTCCTTAGAGAACATATAATGTACAGATATTCACGAGATAACTTGAAAAAAATACAAATGAAGAGAAGTTCATAAGTGATCCCTAGCAATTGTTGATCAGTGTATTCGATTCATTCAAATATTATGGTATATCACAGCCATCTATAAAGATAGCCTGAAATACAGTCCGAGAAACTAACGAATCCATTGTGTTATAAACTTTTTTCGGAATCCCTGGAAGAATAAACGTAAACGAAATGAGACTCTACAAGGTGATTCACGAAGACCGTTCGTTATGATATTTCAAAGAAAGACTCGAGATAAACAATTGAAATCTTGTAGTTAAGGTTTGTTAGGTGAGGAGAATTCTCTGAAAGAATTTCAGATTCGTTCGACTTCCAGTTTCACCGGAAATGATACCAACTTTCTTTTTTGAACGTAGTACCCAATTTTTTCATTGATAATCAGATTACCCGTTGATTTCGACATTGTTTCAATGTGTCACTTACATATTATTCTCAGAAAATTCGTGTGAAATCTGAAAAAACTTTTTAAATTTTCTCAAATAGGGCTTCATTCCAATGTTAATAACTTGTAGATTTTTGCATGAAAATTGCAAATTTCGTAGCATCTGTTAGAAGACATGACAATGCTTCTCCTTCGTTAATTAGAAATTCAATTGAACGTACAGAGTATTTCTATTTCAATGTCAAAGTCAGATATGACAAAAACCGCAAAACAAATTTTATTCAAATGAGTACCCATTTTTTTATTGGTCAGCTGGAATCAACGTTAAAAAATAGCGTATTTCTTAGGCCGCTCGTACACCAGCACGACGCGACCGCAACGCTACCGCGACGATACTTTTTAACGAGGAAAATGCGTCGCGTCGCCGTATCCTTGGTGTGGGCGCTTCTATGAATTACCACGTACCGCGACTGCGAAGCGACACGAAGTCGCGGTCGCGTTGCGGTCGCGTCGTGCTGGTGTACGAGCGGCCTAATAATACATGCTGCTTTAGGTTCTTACCGAATAACTGAGTTTTGAGGTTTTTGTCATGACTGACATTGAAATAGAAACACCCCGTATGTTCAATTGAATTTTTAGAAAACGAAGGGGAAACATTGGTATATCTTCTGCTGGAAAATTAGTAATTTTCAAGCAAAAATCTACAAGATATTAATATTGGAATGTAGCCCTATTTGACCAAATTTAAAGGGTTTTTTCAGATTTCACACGAATTTTATGAGAATAATATGTGAGTGACACATTAAAACAATGTAGAATTCAATGGATAATCTGATTATCAATGAAAAAACTGGGTATAACATTCAAAAAACGAAAGTTGGTATCATTGCCGACGAAACGGGAAGTCGAACGAATCTAAAATTATCTCCAAGAATTCATCTCTCCTAACAAAGCTTAACTATACAATTTCAAGTTTTTATCTCGAGTCTTTCTTTGAAATATTCTAACGAACGATCTTCGTGAATCACGCTGTATATTATATCGTTACGAGTGGAATAGTCACATGATTGCAGAGGCTTAACTGCGGGTTTCACGAAGCTTTGACAGCTCTTTATTGCCAAATCAATTTCGAAGGGTTTTATCGAGGAAAAATACGGAAGTTTCGTAGAGTTTCGCGTTTTCGGAGCGAAAAGATGGAGGTGTATTTTAAAAAAAATCGCGCAAAGGCGAAAAAATGCCGTTTTTATCAAAAGGAGAAAAATTATGGAAAATAATTCGGAGGGACGGTGGCGTTCGGATCGACGGTATTTGCGGGAACGCGAAGACGAGATTCTAAATTAGTCCGTAACGGAGCCCTTTTTTCGATCCTCTCTTTCGTTTTCCCGGAATAACGATAGGAAATGTGACTTTTCGCGAGAATCGACAAAATTCTGACGTCACATATTTCTGTGGCGAATTTTAACGCGGCTCCTTCAAGGTCGACGTTTTCGGTCTGAAATAGCGACAAGAAATGTCAAATCGAATTTGAATTTCAAACGGAATTACTCGAAATCTTGGAATTGTCTAGAAAAACTACGAGAAATATGAACGAGTAACCGTTTTCGATCGATCGCTTGACAGGATTGACGATATTCTGAAAATCTAAAGACGGAAATCATCCGAGTACTAAAAATCTTTATTTGGCACATAATCGGAGTTGATTCACGTAGGCAACGTGGCCGAGTGAGCTGAGGCGTTGGATTGGGAATTTATAGCTCCCGAGCCTTCCGAGTCTCGCGGGGCAGCGGGATCGAATCTCGGAGCGTCCGAAATAGCTTTCTCTTAATTTTTTTTGATTTTTACCCAATGGAAAACTTAAAGGAGCGTTACTCCAGTAAACGTATCTTGGGATTTGGATCTTTTCGTTAAGTTACGAAATCTATAATGAATATCCGTTCGATCAGACGGATTTTTGCATTAAATTTACTCAAAATATTCAAACATTAAGCAGAAAATTAACGGTCGAAAATGAAAACCCCCAGCTCTGTTTGTTTATTCATGCTCAAAATGGAAAAACAAAAAATATTGTTTATCCAAATGTTTTGGTTTAAGTTTTAAAATAGCTAGCAATTAATAAAATATTTTTTTGTTTGAATTAATGAATTTGATGTTCCAATTACATTTTTTTATTATTTCACTTTATACGTAGCGAAGCACGTACCGGGCCGCTAGTTATTTATAGTTTGAAGAAATATTATGTCAAAATCGATTAACTCGTACAAATACAGTCCTGATATTGATAAGATTTTTCGGAGTATTCACGAATGTATGTATGTCACAGACTGCTATTGAATTGTACATTTTAATTTAATAAGTATAGGGCGTCAGATATAATGAGTAGGTTCATAAAAATTACTCGGTAAACATTTATGGAATTGTATTAATTAACTTGTTAGAATTTCTCCTTCGGTTTCGAATTGGACAGAAAGGTGGTTGTTAAATAGCAGAAGGTCTCAGGTTCATTGACTTTTTCCATACTTGAAAGTGCTGAGTCACCGGAGTTTCATAGTAAAAATTTCACATAGTATCATGCTTCATATCAGAAGGTCCTTTGAAATTATTTCAATATTACAACAAATACGGAATATTTGGCAATAATTCCCTGATATTTCTGAATAAGTTATTGGCTCTCTTAGCCTCTTGTTCCTCGGAAGAGAGTGCTTGTAAATTTGCCCCCAACTTTTCGAATTTTTGCCTGAATCTGGTCTTAAACGTTTTGGTTCGACTGACTGATCAAGAATCCGTGGTCAAAATCGATTCTGTCCAGCCGTCCGTTAACACGATAACTCTCGAACGAAAAGAAGTTCGAGGATTAAAATTTGCGGGGTAGGTTTGGAGCGTAAATAGCTCGGACAAGTACGTTAACGGGCGAAATCCACCAAGCGGTTTCGGAGTAATGGCCGTTTTTAGTAAAAACATTTTTTATGAATATTTCTAAAATCGATAACTCGATCTATCTGAAATTAAGCATCAAATTGTAGAATAATGACCTTCATACGCATGAGAAGTTTTGTATTGATCGGGCTGCCGTAAAGTGTCGAAAAATTTCAATAATTTATCGTAATTTTATGATTTCATAGAATGCTCTATGACGGTGATTAAACGGTCAATCTGGTTCAGTTTGATGTCAAACTAATAGAGTCATAGTCATAGATTGATGGGAAACTGATTGTATACGCGTAGACTGATAGACTGATGTTCCAGATTGATGGCAAGATAGATGTCAGATTGGTTCACAGAGCGTTCCCACATTTTTTTCTATTTGGCCTCTATTTGTCGAATAAGCACGGGCTAATTCGTATGAATACATATTACTTTTGTTATGCTCAATCTATTTTTTTTCACATCAGTAATTGGTAGTCGAAGAAAAGTAAGGTGAAAAATTAGTTTGCAATAACAAATCCTTAGTTCTGCTGGCAACAGGAGCTTCAGCTAATAAAGTATAGATATTGTGTTTTTGCTAATCACTTGGTGGAACATTTTGAAATATTACTCAAATAAAGGAAATACTTAAGTTTCGAAATATATACTGACTGACAAAGAAACTGCAACACTCAGAAGGAACTGTTTAAATTTTTTATTTTTTTTGTAAGACATAGATAGTGTAGCAAGGAGTAAATAATTGAAATTTGAAGAAAAAAACGAAGGGTTTACAATTTTTTTTAATAAATTTGTTAATAATGTGTTTTCCACCGCGATTATTTATAAACTCCCCAATACGTCTTGGCATTTATACAATAAGATGGTCTATTTCTTCTTGGGGGATACTATCCTAAGGTACCTGAAGTTCATGTCTCAGAGCCGCCTAAGTTCATGGGGACTGGGTTAAATTTCCAAGCCTTCTGCCCATGATGTTCCAAACATGCTCTATGGGTGAAAGATCGGGGGATCTGGGCGGCCATGGTAAAAGATTCACATGGGTCGCTTCAAAAAAGTTCAAACTAACTCTGGCAACATGAGGTCGAGCATTACCTTGCTGAAATATTGGATTCTCGAGCCGGTTAAGGTAAGGTAGAACATATGGCTCCACTATTTCTTGAAGGTAACGCAGCGCTGTTATGTTACCTCGAATAAAAGCTAAAGGTGAGCTACTTGCATGTGCAATAGCACCCCATTATTATTATTTATTATTATATGGGTTGTGCTGGGCAGACAAAACCCGCCCCTCCACTGCGACCAATCGGTCTATTGTGGCACACCTATAGTATATAACCTATACTTCACCCACAAGTTCAAGTCTCTTGATGAGGGATATGAGTCTGGTGGGTGAGAACTTGTCCAGTTCCCTCAGTGTCAGCTTGTGGACTCCTAGTTCCTCCAATCTGATCCTGTCCCCAGCGGGGCAGTCACACATGATGTGTTCGATAGATTCGTCTGTAAGAATTCTCAGTTCTCAATTCTTCTGTAAGAATTCTCAGGTCCGCCCTAGAGAATTTTAGCCATTTTCTGGCTCTTTCAGCTGATGGGCCAGTAATTGTTGAGCGAGCATGTCTGTGTCCAGGTATGCTGCTCCAGATTTCTTGGACCTTTTGATCCACCCATCTGTTGTTTTCCTTCGCCGCTGCTCTGAGAGAGATGCCGCAGGCAGGTTCAGGCCCAATGAGCCCCATGGAAGCCCCCCGTGCCGCCAATGAGTCCGCCAACTCATTGCCCTTTATGCCCGAGTGGCCCGGGACCCACAAGAGCTGCAGCCTGCAGCGCCCTCCAAGTTCAGCGAGTGTGGTCCGGCAATCCTGCACAAGCAGGGATTTGCAGTTGTATGAAGTCAAGGCCTTCAAGGCAGCTTGGCTGTCCGATAGGATCTTGATTGATCCGTGAGCCCAACCTTTCTCAAGTATGAGCTTCGCACAGTAATCAATGGCAAGAATTTCTGCTTGAAAGACAGTCGCAAAACTACCCAGGCTGAGGAATTCACCCAATAGCACCCCATACCATAACGCCTACTGTCCGGTGTACATGACGCTCAATATTAAACTGAGGTTCACGTCTTTCTCCCCGACGTCGTCTAACCCTTCTTCGGCCATCATGTGCACCCAAGGAGAAAAGAGATTCATCAGAAATATGACCTGATGTCATTCCAGATTCCAATGTTGACGTTCTCTGCACCATTGTAATCGTTGCCGGCGATGCTCAACCGTCAGAGGTAACACAAGATGGGGTCGATGCTGCTGTAGTTCAAAGGACCTTATCAGGCGGTAAACCGTTCGGACAGTTGCAGGACGGCCTTGTTCTCCTAACCACCCATCAGCCAAAGATCGAGTTGTCGCAAATCGGTCTCTAATAGCCATAAGTCTTACACATCGATCTTGAACTTCATTTGTGCCCCTTCGAAGTCCGGAACCTACTCTTCTTCGATTTTGGGCATTATCAAACCACGCTTGACAACATCTCATAACAGTAGTTGGATTTATGTTCGTACGGTTAGCGATTTCTCGACATGACAACTCCGCCTCCCGTAGACCAATAATTCGACCTATTTCAAATTCAATTAGCTGGCGATAAATTCCGCGTCCGCGTACTCTAGGCATTTTAATGCTGCGTATTCACTTGCAACAGAATGCTCCGAACGGTCCGAACGAACCGCGCGCGCTGTAACAAATTTGTCTAGTCAATACGTCGCGCAGAACAGAACCGAACGCGCAAAACATTTTCGCTCCGTACTCACTTGCAACAGAATGCTCCGAACGGACCGAACGAACCGCGCGCGCTGTAACAAATTTGTCCAGTCAATACGTCGCGCAGAACAGAACCGAACGCGCAAAACATTTTCCGAGGTTTGTCGGTAAATGCGATTTGATCAAAGGGATTAGGAGTTCGTTCGAGAGAAGCGAAGAAAATGGACTGGAGCAGGGAAAAATGCCTAAAATTAATCGATCAATTTGAACTGCATCCTATCTTATGGGATCCCACAAACGGGTATTATTTCAACAAAATTAAAAAGCATGATGAGTGGGCAGCAATTGGTAAAAATGTGGGATTTGAAGTAAATGTAAAAAAAAATGGAAAGTCTTCTATATAGTTTTAGAAGGGAAAATACCAAGGGGAAAAATCTGTAGGAATAGGAAGAGGTAAGATTTTTCTAATTTGGCAATTAAGTATTATTGTAATTACAATACAATTACAACTCTGTAAATGAAATTATTTTATACTAAATATCCTGGTTTGATATTTTTTATAAATAATTTTGTCTTTTTTTCATAGGAAGAGAAGAAATATACTTGTCAAAATGGTTTGCATTTACACGCATGGCTTTTCTCCTAGACAAAGATAAGCCAAGACCTACATTAGATAAAAAAAAGTAATAAAAAAAATTGGAAAAAAAAAATTTTAAATTAAAAAAAAAGAATTAAGGCTTGTTAGCGCATCTATAATTAAAAAATGGGTTCAAGCCCTGTGGACAGGAGCTTTCTGGCGCTCTAGTTCAAACAGACCTATTATATCTCCGAAAGTATTGGTTTCTCAGAGTTGGGAATTATATCAATGTATTCATATGATAGAACTGCATCATAAAGGATATTCAATTCAAATAATAGTTTATTTATCAAGATTAAATGAGCAATCATGAGAATGAGAACTGCACCATGGAAGAAATCAAATTAAATCTGGCCAATTTTGCCCAATAACGAACTTAACCGAGATATTCATCTCCCCAACCTACTCTGAAAATTTCAACTACCTACCTCATTCCGTTCGAGAGTTATATCTATGTCTATGGATGAAAAGCAGTCTCACTACTCTCAGATCTTTTACTTCATGTTCCGTTCCGAAATGTAAGACTTTTCTGAGAAAAACTAATTTCGGAGCAAACAACTGAGATTTTTCTCACTTCGCTCACAATTCTTCGATTGATTAGATAATGTCATGTCTCAGGAAAATAAGTTGACATTATGACAATTCATACATAGAATAATTATATCATTCTGTGACAACGTTGAAATACGATTTATTATTGAAATTTTGAAAAATCATATCTCCGAAAGTATTAGCTTGTTAGAGTTAAAAATGATATCATTGGATTCTTATGGTAAAACTGGTTATTGAAAAAAATTTAATTTGGAATTTGCTGTGTAAAAAAAATTTTTTTTTGTTACTCCGAAACCATCAGTCCGATTTTGCCCAATAACGAACTTAGCCGAGATATTTATCTCCCAAACCTACTCTGAAAATTTCAACTGTCTAGCTCATTCCGTTCGAGAGTTATCGTGCCTACGGCCGGCCGGACAGATTGAATTTCGACCACGGATTCTTGATCAGTGAGTCGAACCAAATCGTTTAAGACCATTTTCATCGAAAAATTCGAAAATAACAGACATTTGGGCAAATTGATAAGCACTCAGTTCCGAGGAACTGGAGCACCAAAAAGCACCAGCGGCAACTATCACATCGTCTGCATCCTCGTCGATGAACACGTAAACACTGATACGGGTGGGAAACATTTTCCGAGGTTTGTCGGTAAATGCGATCTGATCAAAGGGAATGATTCACCGGTGTTCAGTGGATACGGGAGTTTGTTGTGTTTGGTGTTCTTTCGAGAGAGGTAGAGAAAATGGAATGGAGCAGGGAAAAATGCCTCGAATTGATCGATCAATTCGAGCTGCATCCTATCTTATGGGATCCCACAAACGGCTATTATTTTAACAAAATAAAAAAACATGATGCGTGGACAGTAATTAGTAGAAATATGGGATTTGAGGTGGTCAATGACACAAAAAAAAATGGATAGTCTTCTATCTAGTTTCACTACGTCTGCATCCATGTCGACGATCACGTAAATACTGATACGGTTGGGACCGCAGCGAATACCGCAAACTCTCCAAACAGCCCGAACAATGTTTGTTGCAGCGCGCGCGGTTTGTTCGGAGTGTTCTGTTGCAAGTGAATACGCACCGTAACAACAACTAAACATCGACTTTGGATCTCCTCGAACAGCTGGTTTGTTGTAAAATTTAAAAAAATGGCAAAAAACAACTACAATATGTAAGTAACAAAAGAAGTTTACATGAAAAAACCTTCACGATTTTTGTCTCCAAATTTTAATCATTTACTCCTTGCTATACTATCTATGTTTTACCAAAAAAAATTTTAAATTTAAACAGCTCCTTCTGGGTGTTGCAGTTTCTTTGTCAGTTAGTATATGTTTCGGGTTTTATACCGTTTTCAAAATGAATGGGAATGAAAATGGGATTAAACTCGAAACATGTACCTAAGTCAACAACCTATGCCTATGCCTATGTAACCTATGTATGCTCATTTAAAATTTTACATTTGAAATTTCGAATATAAGAACTCAGGAAAAATTTGTCAAATTTTTTCAAAAGTCATCCCTATAGCCTAAGCGACAATTTCAATCATCCCCTTTTCTCCCGTAACCTCAAAATCCCCTCTTTTTACACCATTTTCCCTCGAGACATCCGCCCAATTACACAAATTTAATTCGTCCAACGCTGCTCGGTTTTCAGTATTTATTCAATAAGTAAATAGTAGAAGCCGTAAAGGTAAAAATGCAGAATATCCTGACCTTGAATCATCTTCTGCTTCAGTCGTTCACGACCTGACACGACCAGTTCCTGAGCCAACGTTGCTGAATCGTACTCAAAAATCAAGCTGGGACAGTTTCAAAGCAGTCGTTTCTGGATTTTTGGGAAATAACAAAGCAGAAAACTACAAAAAGCTAGTTGAGGATATGCTAAAAAATTTTAAGGCCATGGGCTGCAGAATGTTATTAAAAGTACATAATGCTGCATGCTCATTTAGATAAATTCAAAAACAACATGGGAGCGTAATCAGAAGAGCAAGGAGAACGTTTTCATCAGGAGATTTTGAGCTTCGAACAACGTTTTCAAGGCAAATACAATGAAAACATGATGGGAGACTATATTTGGGGTTTATTGAGAGAAAGTACTTACGAACATTAAAGAAAATGTGAAAGCGTTCACTTTTAAATGATATTCTACTTTTTTGTAACTTAGTTTGATATTAAAACTTAATAAAAATGTTTACTTAAATGGTTTTATCTTTAATTGATAATTAAAACCACAAATGTTGAAAAATATCGTTCAATCGGTCTCCTAAATACAAAAGCATACTTTTTCATGCTATATATTTTTTTTCGTCCAATTACGAACTAAAAAAATCGAAATTTAATACTTTAAGGTTTAGGTAAAATTTTGTGTTGACCCGTGTTATCCAAGATGCATAATATTTTTGCGCGTATGTTTAAAAATTTTTCAAAATTTTCTAATGATACGATCCTCACGAAATTTTGCATAAGTATTTCTGTCGGCATTCTACAACTAATTGCCAGGTTTCGATTCAATCAGATGTGTATTGTTCGAGAACAAAATTTGAACTCGGAAACCGATTGGCCGATTATGCCCATTAACGACTTTTCCGTCACAATTGAATCTGCAACGTGGCAACGGCCGAGCGGCGTTTGGGAAAAATGATAGAACGCTGTTCACTAGAACATGCGCGCAACAAGGAAAGATTGATATATAAAACTTTTAAAATTATGTCGCTTTAATCTCCGTACATCGTTCAAATAAAATTGTAAAAATGAAGCCATTTGCTATTATTTAATATGTATTTTTTTCCGAACGAACAACGTTGTCATTTGTCATTTTGGAAAATTTCACCTTGACTATAACTATTTTGAGTTCACTGTGGACTTATTATGAACACTATAAAAGTAACTACACTCTTGTCCACTACAGTATTTTTAGGTGTGACATATGTTTCGGAAACAAAGTTTCCATCTTCAAAGACGAAGCGTTACTTGAGTAAAGCTTTGTCTTTGAAGATGGAATTGTATATTCTAAAACAAGTTGCAGAATGGGCTGATATTCAAACACGAATGCGAAATTCGAAAACGAGCGACGAAGGAGCGAGTTTTCGTACGCATGAGTGTTGGAATTGCCTTTTGCAACGAGTATTAGACGATATTTTCTCTATTTCAGGCAAGTTTTGTAAAATACAGTTGAAATTTAATGAAAAATTAGGATTATACATCCTAGTGACTTTTGTATTATATCTTGGCAGTTGGTGTGACTGTTACGAAAGTTGACAGATCACGGAATTTGAATTGTACGTAGAGCATGGAGATCAGATTTAACAGTTTCCTAATATCATGAATGATTCAAAATTAGCAAGAAAGGAATCTCTAGTAGGTAGGTACCTTATTTTTTGATGAAAATAAAACCTTTCCTCTCAACAATTATTTCACCTTATCCAGATTATCTTATATTGACAATAATTGACGTGTGTTGAAATTTGATAGGATCGAATGTCAGTGCTGACTACCACAAAACAAAAAATATAACTAGAAACAATGCGGGAATGAGTTCATTCCAGCACTAAAAACAGTGCTGGAATGAACTCATTACGATACTGAAATAGAGAAACTTTGTTTCCGAAACATATGTCAACCGACAAAAAACTGTAGTTACTTTTATAGTGTTCACCTTGACTGACGTTTTGTCGTTGTCGACAGATTATGAAAAACATTCAAGGGTTTCCCAAGACTTGGACTAATTGTCGCGAATTAACCAACTTTCGTGCTAAATCGTTCAAGAAATCTGAGGCACATGTTGTATTCCCACCCATACTTCTTTCTTCAATTCCCGAATTTGCGTGATACCGTGGTCGATCTGACGATAATTGCATGGGATATAGCATGTCAGAAGTAAACGAGGCGATCAACGTTTCCGTAAATAAACTGCAAACAGTCATGATCCCGAACAATTAAGCCAAGTGGCATCAAATGACCGGCTATTATAGCGGGGAACGCCACACACCAAAACAAACAGACCCATTCAGTTTGGCGGAAACCGCAATTTTGATCAATTTCGCTAGGTATTTAAATCGCAATCATGAGGAGGTCGTAAATGGGGAAATGGGAAAATTGACGTGGAAAACATGGGTACTGAGCGCAAGGTTCGAATTACGTTCTGCTGAATGTTTGTATTTAAACGTTCTAGACTTATGGAGGGCTTTCATCAAGAGTGATTATATAATGTTCATATGAATGAAAATATTTAACGTATTGATGGTCAAATATCCTGGGTCAAATGCCTATAGTAGGGGAGCCCACGTAGCTAATTCGGGATTTACTCGAGCGTCATAGAGAGCTATTGGGTTGTCAAGCTTAGATGATAAGAAGAAAAAAATGTTATGTAATATATACCTGTTCATCGGTGGGGTGAGCAGATATAAATTTTCAAAAATGTAAAAAAAAACCGTTACGTGGACATACTCGAGCGCGTCAGATATTGATAGCATCTGTGTCCTACGTATTTTAAAAAATGTACAGATGTTAATCTGATCGTTTCGGTGATGGAGGTGATCATAAGTAAGGGATGAAAATGAAAAAAAAATTTTTTTATCGAGCTCGTCAGATTTTCTAAGGGGGTGTTGAGTGGACCTTAAAAGATGCTCTTGTATAAAAATCTGACGATTGGGATGTAACGCAAACTCGTGGTCATTATTAGAATATGCAAAAAAAATCGCCATTTAGAAATACTCAAGCGCGTCAGATTAAGATATATGTGGTTCATCAATATGGCCTAGACGTGCTGTCTCCTAATCTGACGATTGTCTGGAGGGATACGCTAAATCTGACAATAAATTTTTTTTTTTTTAATTTTATTAAATTATTGAACTCAATTAATCGAAAAGCTCAGGAAATAGCGTGCAAATGAAAAAGCTTATGTTTTTTTGAGGATAATATTTATACAAATAATAATTATACAAAATTTAATTCTTAATTTTTTCGTGATTTTCGAAGAATTGGTTTGCTCCGACGATATTCTAAAGTAATGATACATTTTTGTAAAGTTTCTAATGAATATTTGATTGTTTTTTGTAAAGTACTTTCAACACAAAATACACAATTCATATTAATATCACTCAATCACTCATATTAATTAGGTATTTATTAACTTTAATTCACATAACTTTTATTAAAATCGGAAAATAACCTAATACGTTGGAAATACGTTGTAAACAAGATCATACCGCGAACGAGTATGCGTGACCAGCTGTTATGGCGTCATGGCAACAGAAACCGGAGTGGGACGGAGTGAGAGAGCAATAGATAGAGAAAGAGTGAGAGGAGAATAGAAACACGTAGAGGGGAATATAGGCATGGCATAGCTACACGCATTCAACTTTATCAATTAATTTTTATTACTTCGGCTTGTCAAAATCGTCAGATTACACATTTTTCGTAATTCTTGCATTATTACCTTCAAAATAAAAAAAAATTTACCATGCTCGAGAATGTCAAGATGTCGTTTTTTTTACAACTTTGTAACCCTCCCCCTTCTTTACGTCACTCTCAAATTGTCAGATTAATGGTATATACACTTTTTAGCATGTAACTAACTCACCCTACCTTAATCTGACGCGCTCGAGAATTTCAGATGATCAAATTTTTTTTACTAATCTGATGCTTTATCCTTGACGGGCGGCCATATATAAATGGCTCATGTTTGGTGAAAAAACTTAACCAGGTACAAGGTATCCCCCTATATGTTAATCTGCCGCGCTGTAGTAAATCCCAAAATCCCCGCTTGGGCTCCCCTACTACTAGGGTCAGGGCCCGCGAAGACAGGCCCTGTGGACAGAGGCTTCGGCGCTGTTGTTCAAACTTTGACAAATCATATCTTCGAGAGTATTGGTTTCTCAGAGATGGAAATGATATCAATTAAAATTAAATAAAAATCGTTTTAAAGACAAATAGTGTCAAAAATTATTAAACCGAAACCACCTGAACGATTCTACCCAATAACGAACTTATTCGAGATATTCATTCCTCAAATCTGCTATGAAAATTATATTACAGTGAACGAGCGATAGTGTTAATACACAAAAAAAAATACGTGTTCATAATATCGGTATATTCATCTCATCAAATCAACTTAAATCGAAGAAAAAAATGTTGTTTTTATGATATTTTATTCATTAATAATTATGTAATATATGCACATACATGTGTATAACTGATTAGATACAAAAATAGGTATATAGATATTTTATTTAAAAAAATATAAAAAAGCACTAACGTGAAGTCACTACTCTTTGGCGAGCGTATACACGTTGGCTAATTTGAATTGAATTATGAGTGTTTCAAGCTCAGTGGATAGAACGAGCCAGAAATCTACCCAGAGGGTCATCGACTCCATTAACTTTTGGGTCAAAAATTAACAGTGCTGTGTCTAATTTGGCATAAGGATAGAGTAACATAGTTGACAAAGAACACAACTGACTCTCCTTGGTCGCACAAGCTCCTAGGAGCTTCTAAGGGATATTTATAGCACGCGCTCCAAAGCAGATTGACCCCACGGCAATGCTTTTTTAGACTTTTTCTTTCATTGTGAAGTCAATCTGCATCTCCCAATTCTTCCCCAAAGAGATCCCTCAGAAGCTCCTAGAAGCTTGTGCGACTAAGGAGAGTCAGTTGTGTTCTTTGTCAACTTTGTTACTCTATCCTTATGCCAGCTTAGACACAGCACTGTTAATGTATGACCCGACAGTGAATGGTGCCCACTTGGGTAGATCTCCGGCTCGTTCAATCAATTCAAATTACCCAACGTGAACACGCGTGCCAAAGAGTGCTGACTTCACGTCAGTGCTCTCTGCGCGTATGTTCCGGGGAACATCGCGTTATCATTTTGCCCAAATGTCTGTAAAATTCAAATTTTTTGCCGAAATTGGGTTCGACTTCCTAATGAAGAATTCGAGGTCAAATTTGATTCTGTCCGTCCGGCCGGCCGAACGTTGCTACGATAACTTGAGAACGGAGAGAGAGATATCGACTTGAAATTTTCAGGGTAGGTGGCGCGTCCCAATACGACAGATAAGTTCGTTAATGGGCATAATCGGCCAACGGTTTCCGAGTGATAATTTTGTTTTCAACCAATATAAATCCGATCGAATTGAAACTTGGTGAGTAGTTCTAGAATATAAACCTAAGGACGTTTGTGAAATTTTGTGCGAATCGTATCACTAGAAAATTTAAAAAAATTATTAAAAAATATTATTTATGTCACGATAATTGAGAACGGAAAAAGAAAGTGACTTGAAATTTTCAGGTTAGGTTGTTCATCTGAATGCGACATTTGAGATTGTCTATAGGTATAATCGGCCAAACGGTTTTGGAGTTATAACACTCTGAAATTTGGTTGTTATTTCCTCAATAACTCGAGAAATACCAAACCGATATTATTCAAACATGGTTATTAGTTGTAGAATGATAAAAATTATCATTGAAAATCATTGAAAAAAAAATCTACATATCAGAAACTCTTCGTCCGACATCGCTGAAATTTTGCAAGAGCCTTCAGAATCTAACTCTACCAAGTGTGAACATGATTGGATCCATATTATTAGAGATCTGGATGGGTGACCGTTGCCTCGATAACTTTTGAACGAAAGGATATAGGAATTTGAAATTTTCAGGGTAGGTTGCGCATCCGGATGGGAGAGTTGAGTTCATTTTTGGGCATTATCGGTCCAACGATTTCGGAGTTATACCCACCCGGAATATTATTTGCTCGTTAACTCAGAAAATATAGGCCCGATCGAATTGAAGCTTGGCAACTAGTTGTAGAATATCGACATGAAGACGTGTGTGAAATTTGGTGAGAACCGTACCTCTAGAAAATTTAATTAAATTACGAAAAAAAAAATTGGTTCAAGCACTGACGTGAATGCGCGTATGTTCTATGGTGCATTCTCTTGTATCGGTCAATAGAACATACGCGCAAAAGCTCCTGACTTCACGTCAGTGCTTAACCATTTCTTTGAAAAATTTTAATTTAAAATATAATTAAAATATATAATCCAGAATTAATAATATACTATACAGGGTGTCCCAAAAATACCACGCGAAAGTGACACTGGAGATAGATTGGCATTAGGTCTATCAGATAGCATCAACATGACCTCAGTAAAAGTCCGCTGGTTTTCGAGATATCACCACTGTTGCGTCCCATGACTTCACATGTTGGGAAGCGCTCATTTGTATTTCTAAACAAAGCAGCTCGCTTGTAAAACTTAAATGTTTTGGGTTAACTGGTTTATTTTCGCATGGGTGGTCTCACCCTTGAAATTAATATTTTCCACGAAAAGATAATTGCAAGTAAAATATCTTGTAATACTTCAACCCTTGTAGAAGTATTTATGACCTATTTCCTGTGAAATATTGATAAAATGCATACAACAACTAAGACATTGCCAGAGCTGTGAGTCCTTTGTCTAGATTCTAACCCATACAAAAATCTAGAATTTTCCGATTAGATCGCCACGGCTTTGGCTATTCACTAAATCGAGGACGTAGATTCCGAATCTGTAATTAGTTTTTCCGTATCTCGATTAATTTTGGTAATATGGCAAAAAATCCGACTGATTTGTCCATTTTCCGGAGGTAGAGCCAGAAATTGCGACTTTTTTCGTCATTGCTCCGAAACTAACCGAGATACGGAAAATCTAATTACAGATTCGTGATCTGCGTACCCGATTTAGTGAATAACCAAAGCCGCGTCGACCTAATCGGAAAATTGTAGATTTTTGTATGTGTTGGATACTAGAGAAAACTTTTTGGCGTTTGACGGATTCGCTCATTACCTAATATTTTCCGAACGGATAGAGATACAGAAAAAATAGATACATAAATCTAAACGTCGTCCACCAAACAATCATCGGGGAAAATTTGGATATCGAGATGTGAAAATCATAGATTTCGGACGGGAAAGAAGAATTTTCCTTCGATCCCGGGTCAAAAATATTTCTAAGTGCTGACCCAAAAAATTTTTTCCATGGTATATCGATACGGAGCTCGTGTCTAATTAAATCGAAGTCGCTGATCACGAATATGTAATTAGTTTTTCCCTAAGTGGCGTACTTTGGGAAAATTTCCACTTAAAGTGAAAAAATTGATGAAAATAGGTCAATCTTGGAACTTTCCACCGCCCAAAAAAATCGGAGTAGGGTGTTGCTGATTTTTACGTCATATTTGGATCCTTTATCTATCGAATCATCCGAACAATAAATGTCCAGGTCGTACGCTTCGGAAATAATGTTTTTTTTTCCCGAGGGTCTATTTTTCGGAAAATTCTTTCCGCGATATTTACTCGGAAAATTTTTGTAATAAATATCTGATGTTAGATTCGGAATCTACGGCCCCGAATCTATAAGAATAAGTACCCGTTTCATAGTTTTGCGTCAAAAATTTTTTCTCGAAAAAATTCGACCGGTCTCCGATTTCGATGCAAATTACGTCATTTACTAATTCGGGACCGTAGATTACGAATATATGATCGGATTTTTCATTAGAGAATTTTCCGCGGAAATACCGTGAAATGAATTTTCCGAAAAACAGACCCTTGGAAAGAAAATCATAATTTCCGAATAGTACGGCCTGGACATTTTCTGTTTGGATTATTCAGTAGATAAAGGATCCATATATGAGGGCAAAAATCAACAACACCTTACTCCGATTTTTTTGGGCGGTGTGAACTTCCAAAATTGACCTATTTTCGTCCATTTTTTCACTCTAAGTGAAAATTTTCCCAAAGTACGCCACTTAGGGAAAAACTAATTGCATATTCGTGATCAGCGACCTCGATTTAACTAGACACGAGCTCCGTATCGATATACCATGAAAAAAATTTTTTGGGTCGGCATATTTTTGACCCAGAATCGAAGGAAAATTCTTCTTTCCCGTCCGAAATCTATGATTTTCACATCTCGATATCCAAATGATTGGTCGGTGGACGACGTTTAGATTTATGTATCTATTTCCTCTGTATCTCTATCCGTTCGGAAAATATTAGGAAATGAGTAAATCCGTCAAACGCCAAAAAGTTTTCTCTAGTATCTAACCCAGGGGTCACCAATTAGTTTCATTGGAGGTCCGTTCACAAAATCTGTATATCTGTCGCGGGTCGTTGATAGCATTATGATGGCATAAGAATTTGACTAGCAGTTAATCTAAATCCAATATCTATAATTAGTAAATAAAACGAAAAGTTATCTGAATTTTTTTAATCAAGAATACATGTTTTCTGGAAAAATGGTCCGCAAAAAAAGGTTCGCGATCCGCATCCGGACCGCGGTCCGCCATTTGGTGACCCCTGGTCTAGACTATTCGAAGACCCCTAGTCTGTGAAAGTCGGACCGGTTTCCATGTTACAAAACAATGAATGTGGGAGCGAGATAGCCGACAAGGGTTTTGGTTTTTTTAATAAGTAGCAATTCTGATTCTGATTAAAAAAAATTGGTAGTGTTGTATCATTTTGAAAAGGGCATGAAATGGACCAGTTTTTGCGATTATTTGTCAATTCAGTCTGATATAATTTTTTTTCAATGCAGTCAGTCAAACTTAAGTTAACGTTTTAACTTCGGCATAAAATACAACAAGTTTGACATTTTTTGAAGGATTTTGTTCTAGTTGTCGGTGAAGTTATTACTTCATTGTTTGGAGCAACTATTCAGGATAGCCTAGGTAAAAAAAAAACATGAGTTTGAAGTAATTTCTAGCAATGCTAGGCGATAAAAGACCGAAAACTGGAGATTTTTAAAAAATACACAAAAGTGGTGATATCTCGAAAACCAGCGGACTTTTACTGAGGTCATGTTGATGCTATCTGATAGACCTAATGCCAATCTATCTCCAGTGTCACTTTCGCGTGGTATTTTAAGGACACCCTGTATATAGTTAAATATAAATAATTATGTAACTCATTTTAATTGAATATAAATAATTAATAATTAGTACATAAATAATGAGCATTTTTTAATAATTATAACTTTTTAGTGAGTAATTGACTTAATACATCGTACTGATAACCGTAACTCACGCTCGACCTTGCAGTAGGTCATACATGACTATTGCTGCGCACTATTTGCGCTCTACCCCAAAAACGGTTGAAACTAAAAAAAAAAAATTCAAAACCAAAATTATAGAGAATTATATATTGAGCAACTTTCATGTTGAGTGCAAATCTCATTCAAGCAATATGAAGCAAGATATCCGCGAAAAACCGATTTTTGTGATCTTTGACCTTCAATATCTTAAGACGCGGGGACGATAGTATATGTAACTTTTGAAACAACATGTAGAACGACAAAACAAAGGTTTATAGCAATTTACAGCTCATTGTCTTTCATTCCGAGGTAAAACCCGCAAAATGACAGGGCTAAGAGTCAGCCTCACTTGTCGTATAATTGCGAAACAATAGAATTAGTCACTTCAGAAACTACTGTGGTGGTTTTTACCTACACCTGTATACCCGTACCTTTTACGTTTAAGTAAATAATCATTTCTATAAGTGCAACATTTTCCAGGAAACAATCGTGCCAGTCTGTACATCCAAAAAAATTTTCATAACCACAATTTGTGTTTCTGCATACGTCACTGGCGTTGCTACGTGCGTTCATGCTAATCTTCATTTTATTGCACCGACAGGCAGACAGGCACGTAGAGTCCAATTCGGATGGAATTTCAAGAATTGATCGATTACAGTGCTCGCGAAATTGAAGGATATAATCCATCAACGTTAACTCTTCCGCTATACTGTTATTTATCCACCCTTTGGGTCAGCGCACTCTCGATTTAACGGGGCACGTATTTCATTACTCAGAGTTGGAAATTCCGAAAATTACTGGTTAAACCATCTCGCGGGATACCGCATTGTACAGGTACTTATGTATGTTAGGGTCCTTAGACGTATATGCGAAGCCGAAGAAAATCAATTCATGTGGAAGCCTTGTGTTGATAAAAAAAAAATGGGTTCAAGCCCTGTGGACAGGAGCTTTCTGGCGCTCTAGTTCAAACAGACAAATTATATCTGGTATTGGTTTCTCAGAGTTGGGAATTATATCAATGTATTCATATGATATCACTGCATCATAAAGGAAATTTAATTCAAATAATAGTTTATTAGATAAGTAATAATAAATTACCTTGTAATCGATCAAAAATTTCCTGATCTACGTTCACCAAACTACAGAATTATGCTTTCAATATTTACGTAATATTTTCAAACATTTTCGGGTGAGGTCCCCGTTGCATCGCTAAAATACGAGTATTTCAAC
The DNA here is from genome assembly GCA_937662695.2 of Halyzia sedecimguttata. Classification (NCBI taxonomy): domain Eukaryota; kingdom Metazoa; phylum Arthropoda; class Insecta; order Coleoptera; family Coccinellidae; genus Halyzia; species Halyzia sedecimguttata. Next base: position 89,000,572 of record OW569413.2, read on the forward strand.
CCCAATATTTTTGAAGTTACAATATTCCCTTCTGTCAAGTTGACATTATGAGAATTCATACATAGAATAATAATTATATCAATCTGTGAAATACGATTTACATTGAAATTTTAAAAAATCATATCTCCGAAAGTATTAGCTTGTTAGAGTTGAAAATGATATGAATGGATTCTTATGATAAAACTGCTTATTAAAAAAAATTTGATTTGGAATTTGTTTCGTAAAAAAATTTTTTTTTTGTTACTCCGAAACCATCTGTCCGATTTTGCCCAATAACGAACTTAGCCGAGATATTCATCCCCCAAACCTACTCTGGAAATTTCAACTCTCTAGCTCATTCCATTCGAGAGTTATCGTGCTTACGGCCGGCCGGCCGGCCGGACCGGCCGGACAGAATGAATTCCGACCACGGATTCTTGATCAGTGAGTCGAACCAAATCGTTTAAGACCATTTTCATCGAAATATTCCAAAATTACAGACATTTGGGCAAATTGATAAGCACTCAGTTCCGAGTAACTAGAGCGCCAAAAAGATCTTTTCGAACATAACAACTAGGGAATCCAATCTCGCAAACGCGCGGGATGAAAGTTATCAATCCCGCGGATCCGCAAAAATGCGGTATTGTTAACAATATATATATACTTAAAGGATACTGTGGGAGGTATTGGAACGTTTTTTTCTGGGTTTTCTCTCCCAAACTCTGAAAAATATCTATAAAATAAAAATTAATTATTTTGTGATTTGCTTCTGCGTAAGAAACACAATATATTTGTCACAAGCAATCAATTGAACAATGTTGCCCAACAAACAACAACGAAACAACATCAACGAAGAAACAACTATATCGTAACGTTTCGGAGTCTATATCAGACTCCTTCGTCAGACGCTTAATGAAAATCTTTAGAATTATTTTGTTGATAGTTATCTTGTGAAATTCAAAAATTGTCACAAAATAACTATCAACAAAATAATTCTTAAGATTTTCATTAAGCGTCTAGCTGAGATATTTATATCCCAAACCTACCCTGTCCAGCTCATTCCGCTTGACAGTTATCGTGGTTACGGCCGGACGGACAGAATCGATTTTGACCACGGATTCTTAATCAGTGGGCCAAACCAAAACGTTTAAGACCATTTTCCTAAAAAAAATAGAAAATTAGAGAGATATGGGCAAATTGATCAGCACTCTGTTCTGAGGGACAATAGCGCCAGCAAGATCTATTTCAACCACCTTCCGCAGAAAGAAGGTTAACCTCTCGAAATCCACGCCTAAAACAAACATTCCCACAAAAAGAATTTAAACATTTCACTAGAATCTCGGTATGTTAAAACATATTACGAAATAAATCGCAATATCATCGATTCCTTGCAGAAAACCTTCGATAATCATTGAATGAAAGAGATAACAATCGGCAACGTACGGTCTGGAGAAGCCTAAATTTTAAGTTAACCTTAGATCTCACGTTGTAAATGAATTATTTGCCCAAATTGCTGCCCATGTGCTCCATCAAACTTCTCGTGCAATTGGCGCTAAATGTCAAGGTGTGTTATTGCACAAGGTGGAGATAGATCTCGTATCTGAACGGTTCTCCGTAACCGTTGGATCGCTTTCTCGGAACTTGTCGATGCAGAAGAAACGCTCAGGATTTCCTGGGATCCTATTGTTCCGGCTTCTGGGAACGGAGAGGAAGTGTAAGATCGATACGTTTAAGTGGAGGAGGATGGATCTCCACATATTGCGTCACTGTACAAATAACTAACAGTTAAATGGGGAATGAAAAGTGGAGTGCTGTTATGGAATTCTCATATACAGGCTGTTTCGAAAGTAATACGAAAGATTTTAATGGGTTCTTTAGCAAAATTAAAACGTGCTTTTCCTTGTAGATACTTCAATACTTTGTGAAGTATATTGTTGTAAATCAACTAGAATGGCTATATTCTCCAACTTAAGTGATTTATTTTCCATCTTTGCTTCAACAAATTGATCATGTGTAGCTACAGGGCGTTCTATAATAAAATATCCCGCAGCATCACAAAAATAATAAGGGATTTATCGGTAAAGGAGTTTCATTGGAACCGAAACGGATATCAATTATTTGAGAGGAACTGAAAATGAAATTGTCTAGGGGTAGGTAATTTTAAACACGTCTTTATGTCGATATTATACAACTTCAGTTCGATCGAGTCTATTTTTTTTGAGTTATCGAGGAAATAATATTCCAGGTGGATATAACTCTGAAAACCATTGGACCGATTGTGCTTTTAAACGAACTTAACTCTCTCGTTCAGATACGCAACATACCCTGAAAATTACAAGTCTCTACCTCCTTTCGTTCAAAAGTTATCGAGGCAACGGTCACCTATTCATTTATTGAACTCACACGAGGCTGCTCGAATCTCCAACAATATAGATCCGATCGTGTTCAAACTTGGAACTTGGCAGTAGAGTTAGGTTCTGAAGGCTCTCGCAATGTTGGACGAATAGTTACGATGTTGGACGAATAGTTACTGATGTATAAACATTTTTTAAATGTTTTTCAATTATTTTTTTAAACAATTCTATTGAAAAGATAATCGGATCTGTATTTTCTGAGTTATTGAGGAAATAACAACCAAATTCCAGATGGGTATGCCTCCAAAACCAACCTAACCTGAAAATTTCCAGTCGCTATCTTTTTCCCATCTCAGGTTATGACATACATAATTTACCATGGTAAATTCGATAAAGGGTGTCCAATGCATGAGAATGGGCAATAGAACATACGCGCAAAAGCTCCTGAATTCACGTCAGTGCTTGTTTATGTCATTGTTTCTCCATTTTATTCAGAATGATGAAACAACAAAATCAGTCAGTGCTTGAACCAATTTTTTTTTCGTAATTTTTTTCAAATTTTCTAGGGGTAGGTACGGTTCTTACAAAAATTTTTTTTCGTCATTTTATTAAAATTTTCTAGGGGTACCTACGGTTCTTACAAAATTTTAAACACGTCCTTTTGTTGATTTTCTACTACTAGTTACCAAGCTTCAATTCGATCGAATCATTATTTTTTGAGTTGTCGAGGAAATAATATTCCAGGTGGGTATAACCCGGAAACCGTTAGACTGATTATGCCCAAAAACGAACTCAACTCTCCCATTCGGATACGCAACCTACCCTGAAAATTGCAAGTCCCTATCTCCTTTCGTTCGAAAGTTATCGAGGCAACGGTCACCCATCTACTGAACTCGCACAAGGCTGCTCGAATCTCCAACAATATTTAGCCGATCGTGTTAAAACTTGAAACTTGGTAGTATAGTTAGGTTCTAAAGGCTCTTGCAAAATTTCAGCAATTTCAGACGAATAGTCACTGATATATAGATTTGTTTTTTCAAATTTCAATGATTTCTTAAAAAATTTCTACAAATACTATCCTAACAAAATTTTGCAAGAGTTTCCGCGTTGGCATTCTACAACTAATAACCATGTTTGATTTCAATCGGTTTTGTATTTTTTGAGTTAATGAGGAACAAAACAACTAAATTTCAGATGGCTATAACTCTAAAACTGTTTGGCCGATTATGCTTATAAACAAACTCAAATGTTGCATTCTGATGCGCAACCTAACCTGAAAACTTCAAGCCGCTATCTCTTTCCATTCTCAGGTTATCGTGACAACAAAAATATTTTTTTATAATTTTCTAGCGATACGATTCTCACAAAATTTCACAAAGTATTCACCAAGATTCAATTCGATCGTATTTAATTGGTTGAAAACAAAATTATTACTCGGAAACCATTGAGCCGATTATGCCCATTAACGAACTTGTCCGTCGTATTGGGATGCGCCACCTACCCTGAAAATTTCAATTAGCTAGCTCTTTCCGTTCTCAAGTTATCGTGGCAACGGCCGGACGGCCGGACTGCCGGACGGCCGGCCGGTCAGAATCAAATTTGACATCGAATTCTTCATTGGGGAGTCGAACCAAATCGTTTGAGACCATTTTCGTCAAAAAATTCGAAAGTTACAGACATTTGGGCAAAATGATAACGCGATGTTCCCCAGAACATACGAGCAAAAATTCTAATTTGAAATTTTAATGTAAAAGAAATGGTTTTATTCGTTACTCCGAAACCACAAGAGCGCCAAAAATTACTAATATCTGAAAAGACCAAACAAGATTGGAAACTGAAACCTCCGGTATCATACCTGACTTTCACTAATTCTATTCTATTTATTGATTTGATTAACATAATTCATATACCTCTGGCATGACGAGGCGCCTCCGACATGTCAAATTTTCCGAATGATTCAGAAACATTGAAAATTATAAAAAAAAATTATATCAGTGACAATGCCACAATGTATTTTTTTAAGAAAGATTACAGCAATAGCCTGGTGCCCAATGGTGAACAATCATCATTACTAAGAATATTTACAATGCAATTTACGATATGATTAGAATGACTACGGTCAATAGAGCATTAGCAAAACAGGTAATAATATGTATATATTGTTTCCCCACTAATGTCCATCCTACATCCCTGTATAACTGGCATATTATCCATTAGGTAGGTATGGGAAAATCCAAACGATTTCACGGTAGTTTCAATAGGAAGATCCTCATTTGTGTTATATTTTTTTAGCACGGGATTACCTTCAATTTGTCACGGGATTTTTTTAACGTCTCTGACAAATACAACCGTAGTCGATAATTTATTATGAAATCTTCATAGATAATTGGGTCTCATAGTAAACATGACAAAGAAAGATTATGGAAATCCGCAAATACAGTATTGTGTAATTAATAAAATATAATACTCACAATTTTATATTTCAACCTATTTGATATCCACTTTTTAGGTGCTTTTTAGGTCAAAATTTTTGCGTATCCTCCGAAAATTATGATTGAGGTGTCATTCGATTCGGAATGGCATGTAGATAGTTTTTGAGAAAATGCTAAGGCCACTCGCAAAAATTACAATAGTTATGAAAAATTAAGTGTAATAAAAAGAAGGAGGTTTAGGTTTTCGCCAATATCTAAAAAACTATTTGAGATAATTCAAATTTGAAAAAAGTTTCAAATAGAAGAGGAAATTTCCTAAAAAAAGTTTGAACTGCTGGAACTTTAGGACCAATATTTATAATTTTCGTGCAGGGTTGAAAATACGCCCGAAAACGGGTACTCCGGATTGCGCAAGCCTCGCCCCCTTCGTACCTTTGATTAATAAATATTATTAACTTATCAAATATGAAAATAAAAAATTGAAAAAATTCAGGCGCCTGCAGGATAGACCAATGGACAATAATCCGTGTTCCAAAAATGTTTATCGTGATATTTCAATTAGTTATCCATTAGTTGATTTACAATTTTTTGTAGCACGAACATTAACATTTCAAGTACGCTAATTGTTAAACTATTAATCTGAGAATTTTTTTCCTTTCGGAGACCTATTTTTCAAAGGTCATAGAATAGATTCCTGTTGGAAAATTTTAAAAATTGTTAATTTTCATATTGTTATGAACAATTTACTTAAGTGAAAAATTATAAAGCTTCAATTTATAATATTCATTTGATCCGTTTTCTTATGAGCAGAAAGTACTCAAAAATAATTTTTAATAATTATTATCTTCTATTGCTTAAAAAATAATTATAAACCAATGCGTTGTTTATGAGATAATTTAAAATATTCTTTTGCAACATAATTGAAGCTTTAAAATTTTTCACTTAAGTAAATTGTTAATAACAAAACGAAAATTAACAAGTTTCCAACAGGAATGTATTTCAAGACCTTTGAGAAATAGCTCCAACAAAGTAAAAAATTCTCAGATTAATAGTTTAACAATTATTCCACTTGCAATGTTAATGTTCGGGCTACAAAAAATTTTTAATCAACTAACGGATAACTAATTGAAAAGTAGCGAAAAACATTTTTGGACCACGGATTATTGTTGATTGATCTATCCTGCAGGTCCATGAATTTTTACAAAGTTTTATTTTCATATATATATTCATAGGTTTAAATAATATTTATTCATGAAAGGTCCGAAGGGGGCGAGACTTACGCAAGCTGAAGTACCCGTTTTCGGGAGTATTTTCAACCCTCTGGGAAAATTATAAATATTTGCCCTAATTCCGGGAGTAAGAAATTTCCTCCTCTTCGTGAATCTTTTTTCAAATTTGATTTATCTCAGATAGTTTTTGAGATATTGACAAAAAACCAAAGCCCCTTCTTTTTTTTCACTTAATTGTTTATAACTATTGCAATTTTTGCGAGCGGCCTCAGCATTTTCTCAAAAACTATCTATATGCCATTCCGAATCGTATGAAACCTCAATTTTCGGAGAATACTCAAAAATTTTGACCTAAAAAGCACTTGTTGACTAGACTATAATACACTTTTCACTTTACGAAAATTCAATGGAATCGTCGTTCGTTTAGTCATTTGAACGACGTCGTTGTAATGCTGGATTTATCTATCTTTCCTCCGACCATATATAATAACGTACCTCTGACAGCCACAAAATTTTAAATTGGTTCAACCACTGACTTGAAGTAAGGAGCATTTGCGCGCATATTCTATTGTCCATTCATATCTATTGGACACTCTTAAGGCCGATTCATATTAATATCCCGCTCCAATTTACCATGGTAAATTCGAATTAAGAGTGTTCAATACAGGAGAATGGACAACATAATATACCATGGTAAATTCGATTAAGGGTGTCCAATACAGATGAATGGACAATAGAACATACGCGCAAAACCTTCTGACTTCACGGCAGTGCTTGAACCAATTTTTTAATAATCTTTTCAAAAGATTGAAGACAATTATTTGAAAGAAATTAATGCAGAACATGTATCTATGTCATAATGAAAAAAACTTTGACTATTCGAGGAGAACATATTAATCATTTCACTCTACATAAAAATTTCCAAGTTTTCTCTTTTTGCGTGTTATTCATTCGAATCTTATCCCGAATGTTGTGATTTGAGATTATGGATTTAATGTAGCGTAAAAGGTCGAAAAAAGAAAAATTATAATTTATTTTATATTACAATATAAATTTATATTTTTCAACTATATCTACATTTTAGTGGAAACAATGTAGGTACGGAACTCGAAAGATTCAATGAAAATGAAAATGAAAACATTTTGATATTCAATTAGCATATATTGGGAACAATACGTCAATATTGATTAATATTACTTATCTAATAAGCGAATTTACATACGACATTTGATGACGTGAGACAAAATATCAACAAATTAGAATACAAATGTACTTTATAGACAATTAATGCAAACAAGATAACTATATGTATAAATATGAGGGGCCTCCGTCATGACTATAATTAATTCCAAATATTCTATTGTTTCCCCCTACAGTCAGTATTAAATTGACGGTTAGTAACCGACACAGTGTCAAAAATGTCTCTGGGTTGGAAGTGAAGAAATATTCTCACAGAAATTTCTCTGGAATTTATATTCGATCATAGAATTCTACTGTGGGTACTGTGTGCGACTTCACTTGTGTTCAATCCCTAGACTATAGAAGAGAGAGGACGGATAACATATTCTCTGACATTGAAACCAAATGGGCACCACATGGCCACAGAACCAGTCTCCTTTTTCCTGCTGTGGCTTTTACAGCCGTAAGCTGCACATCCTACAATTATGTGTAACACAGTTTTATAACAAAACAGTCCGTAAAAGCTCAGATAAATACAAGAAACAAAAGTCCACCACATCGTTTGGTGTCCACCAAACTGTCAGAGTCTGTCAAAGTTTTGGTTTCAGATCGATAGCGTTACGTAGTATGACATGCGGTATCCACTCTCTTCCCTACTCAAAGGTTCAATCATTGATCTCAAATTTGCCCTAATTTATTTGGCCCTGGCCCCCTGGACATTTAAAATTTTTTTTTTGCTCTCTTATAGTTTCACCCCTTTCTTAACTTGTGTAAGTGTAATTTTCATTAAAAATGGGTAAAACAGGCAATATTTCTGTTCTTTTAATCTTTAATGTTGGCAGATTCTTATAAAATTATATGATCAAGAATCCGTGGTCAAAATCGATTCTGCAGATTCAACGGAATGAGCTGGACTCTTGAAATTTTCAGAGTAGGTTTGCAGATAAATACCTCGGTTCATTACGTTATTGGGCGAGATCGGCCTGGTGGTTTCGGAGTAACGATATTATTTTTTTTTTACATTACAAATTTCAAATTCAATTTTTTTAGGATGAAGTTTCATCATAAGAATCCATTGATATTGGCTTTTGGTTGTTATACTTCTAAAGTCACTTATCCAAACATTTTAAAATTACAGACATTTGGCAAAATGATAGGGGTTTCGTTCAGGAGAATAAGCGCGCCAAAGATCAAAATGGAAATATCATTTTCTAAAATATGCAGCACCTTTTATCAGAGAATCAAACAATCCATTAATTTTCGTTGGTCCTCCGAGCCGGATTTCGGTATTTCGGTCCGGTGATGAACTCGAAGCATTTAAGAATGAGATTACGGCTGCTGTTTTACGTTGATACCTCCTCCTTTTCGATATATATTCATTCCGTCGAAATGTTCCTATTTACCGCAACGACAGTAATTTAAATGAGAAATAATTGAGGTTATTCACCTCTTCATTGCCGCTGTTTATTGCACAGGCATTTAATTCTGCGTAGAATTGGCAAATAATGTGTTTTTATGTCCGACATTTATTTCGTATCTTTTTCCTTATTCACTATTTGCAATGTCCTTAAAATGATATCGTGTGCAATATTTCAGAAACTTGGGACGTTTATATTCCCGTAGGTGGATAATGGAGAGATAGAGTGTGAATGCTGATTTTTTTTTCGAAGTTTTATCAGTGTAGACATGAAGCCTCATTTCGATAAAGTGATAAAACGAATTTTACTTTGCAATTACAGCTTGATTTGGTTGCCACTCAGGATTATCTGAATTGCAAAGGTAATTTTACGCGGGTGTCAGCGTTCTCAAAATTGCTAATGGAGAATCCATCAGCCTGGGTAGATTCTAATATTTTCAAGCAGACATTTTCACTATTGGTCAGTGCGTGAAAGTCATATTTCAAGAAGGATCGGTTCGCTGATCAATTAATAGAATTTTGGATAGCCAAGTCACCCTAAATGCACTGGCTTTCTACAACTGCACCTCCCTGCTTGTCCTTGACGTCCAAACCACTCTTGCCAAACTGAGAGAGCGGACCACTCAGGCATAGAGGACAATCAAAGCTTTATTCATTCCCTTTAGACATAAAAATATTCACGGAACATGTCAACAGAACATTGTAACGGCACCATTCAACAAACTTCTTTCTCCATGATGAAAGTACACTCACCCAACAACTCCACACGAGTTCGGGCTGAAAAAGCGGGGTGTAATCGGCACAGATGGGGATCAATTCGGCTATGATATGATCAGGCAAGGCATTAATGAAGGGAATGAAAATGAGTGGTCTCAGAATTGATCCATGAGTCACCCCCTAAACAGAATCGAATCATTCGGACCGGTACTCATATTCAAACTTCTATCAGTTAAAACTTACACTCGGTGCTTAGTTATCACAACGATACCTAACGATAGTATCATCCGAATGCCTAGAGCAAGGCTGGAGACAATCATAGCAGATTGCACATTCATTGTTGATATTGAAATCGATATTGATATGAATAGGTATAGGCTGACGAACTTATTATTTCAATAGTTCATTTCATTCTTTTGAGAGATTAAAAATGTATTTTGAATTCTTGTTTTTCTTTATTTGAAAACTTATCTCATTCTACAAAATATATTAATTAAATGATATCTTCTTTTCATAATTTAATAGTTCATACCACTAACACATTCATTCTGTATTATGAACTCAAGAAAATATATTTGATACACAAATGTAGATTTTTGCTGGCGATATTATGAAAATACTGTATAAAGGAACATGCCTCACAACTTTTAAAGAAGTAAAAGAAAATATAAACATCAGTGGTCAACGTTATTAAACGTCATTAAAATGATCCAATTCTAAATCTTCTGAAACACCATCCCCAATATTTGCACATAAATTATTCAATATGCAAGAAGTCAATATTATTTTTGGTATCAAAGAGTGTCTTGTATATATTCACAAATTGAAGATCCGGATACTTGTTTTCCAACAGAAAATAGTTCCAAAGTACGAAATATATAAACAAACTAGAACAGAAATAAATAATATGACGTATCTTATAGCTACATAAGATGACATGAATGAACAGTGAACACAGATAGAACACAGACAAATAGAATTCGCTTTCTGTGAAAACATAGTACGATGTATTATTGAAATTTTGAAAAATCATATCTCCGAAAGTGTGTTAGCTTGTTAGAGTTGAAAATGATATCAATGGATCCTTATGATGAAACTGCATCTTAAAAAACAATACAATTTGAAGTTTGTAATGTAAAAAAATAAAAATTGTTTCGTTACTCCGAAACCACCGGACGGAGATATTTATCTCCCAAACCTATTCTGAAAATATCAACTGTCTAGCTCATTCCGTTCGAGAGTTATCGTGTTAACAGACGGCCGGACAGAATCAATTCCGAGGAACAAAAGCGCCAAAAAGGGAAATTCCATTTGAAAAAACCTGGTTTTTGGCTTTCTTGTTCCTCAGAACAGAGTGCTTATCAATTTGCCCAAATGTCTGTAATTTTCGATTTTTGGCGCTCTAGTTCCTCGGAACTGAGTGCTTATCAATTTGCCCAAATGTCTGTAATTTTCGAATATTTCGATGAAAATGGTCTTAAACGATTTGGTTCGACTCACTGATCAAGAATCCGTGGTCGAAATTCATTCTGTCCGGCCGGTCCGGCCGGCCGTAGGCACGATAACTCTCGAACGGAATAAGCTAGAGAGTTGAAATTTTCAGAGTAGGTTTGGGGGATAAATATCTCGGCTAAGTTCGTTATTGGGCAAAATCGGACAGATGGTTTCGGAGAAACAAAAAAAAAAATTTTTTTTTACAAGGCAAATTCCAAATTAAATTTTTTTCAATAAGCTGTTTTACCATAAGAATCCAATGATATCATTTTTAACTCTAACTAGCTAATACTTTCGGAGATATGATTTTTCAAAATTTCAATAATAAATCGTATTTCAACGTTGTCACAGAATGATATTATTCTATGAATTGTCATAATGTCAAATGATGTTCCTGAGACATTATCTAATCAATCGAAGAATTGTGAGCGAAGTGAGAAAAATCTCAGTTGTTTGCTCCGAAATTAGTTTTTCTCAGAAAATTCTTACATTTCGGAACTGAACATGAAGTAAGAGATCTGTTAGTAGTGAGACTGCTTTTCATCCATAGACATAGATATAACTCTCGAACGGAATGAGGTAGGTAGTTGAAATTTTCAGAGTAGTTTAGGGAGATGAATATCTCGGTTAAGTTCGTTATTGGGCAAAATTGGCCAGATTTAATTTGATTTCTTTTATGGTGCTGTTCTCATTCTCATGATTGCTCATTTAATCTTGATAAATAAACTATTATTTGAATTGAATTTCCTTTAGGATGCAGTTCTATCATATGAATACATTGATATAATTCCCAACTCTGAGAAACCAATACTTTTTGGCGCTCTAGTTCCTCGGAACTGAGTGCTTATCAATTTGCCCAAATGTCTGTAATTTTCGAATATTTCGATGAAAATGGTCTTAAACGATTTGGTTCGACTCACTGATCAAGAATTCGTGGTCGGAATTCATTCTGTCCGGCCGGTCCGGCCGGCCGTAGGCACGATAACTCTCGAACGGAATGAGCTAGAGAGTTGAAATTTTCAGAGTAGGTTTGGGGGATAAATATCTCGGCTAAGTTCGTTATTGGGCAAAATCGGACAGATGGTTTCGGAGTAACAAAAAAAAATTTTTTTTTTACGAAACAAATTCCAAATTAAATTTTTTTTAATAAGAAGTTTTATCATAAGAATCCATTCATATCATTTTTAACTCTAACAAGCTAATACTTTCGGAGATATGATTTTTCAAAATTTGAATAATAAATCGTATTTCAACGTTGTCACAGAATGATATTATTCTATGAATTGTCATAATGTCAAATGATGTTCCTGAGACATTATCTAATCAATCGAAGAATTGTGAGCGAAGTGAGAAAAATCTCAGTTGTTTGCTCCGAAATTAGGTTTTCTCAGAAAATTCTTACATTTCGGAACGGAACATGAAGTAAGAGATCTGAGAGTAGTGAGACTTCTTTTCATCCATATACATAGATATAACTCTCGAACGGAATGAGGTAGGTAGTTGAAATTTTCAGAGTACTTTAGGGAGATGAATATCTCGGTTAACTTCGTTATTGGGCAAAATTGGCCAGATTTAATTTGATTTCTTCCATGGTGCAGTTCTCATTCTCATGATTGCTCATTTAATCTTGATAAATAAACTATTATTTAAATTGAATTTCCTTTATGATGCAGTTCTATCATATGAATACATTGATATAATTCCCAACTCTGAGAAACCAATACTTTTGGAGATATAATTTGTCTGTTTGAACTAGAGCGCCAGAAAGCTCCTGTCCACAGGGCTTGAACCCATTTTTTTTTATGAACATGGTCTTGAAAGATTTGGTTTGACTCACTGATCAAGAATCCATGGCCAAAATCGATTCTGTCCGACCGGTCCGTCTCGAATGGATTGAGCTAGGCAGTTGAAAGTTTCAGAGTAGGTTCAGGAGATAAATATCTCGGATGAGTTCGTTATTGGGCAGAATCGGCCTGATGGTTTCGGAGTAACGAAAAAAAAATTCTTTTGACATTACAAATTTCAAATTCTATTTTTTTAAATGCAGTTTCATCATGAGAATCCATCGATATCATTCTCAACTCAAACAAGCTGTGATACTTTCGGAGATGTGATTCCTCAAAATTTCATAGGATAGAGTATAGTATAGAGTTCATAGGCTGTACTTACTTATTCTATCTATGAATTATTATATGATCTATGTTCATACATGTCATCTTATTTTGCTTTAAGTGACATTTCAAATTTTCATTCTTGTTCGTTATGCTTGATATAAAATACCTTTCCTGTTATAGAGAACAAAGTATGATTGAATGGAAAATGACCAATCAAATAACCTCAGCTATCGTGGGATTAAGGGCATGATAAGCTATTATACTTTCAAGATGATAATATAATGCCCTTGGATAATCCATATGATGATGGGAATATATACTTTGGTAGGTAAATTGGGTTCAGAATATTTTCTGTATGAACAAAACTGGAATATTGGCTAAGATTCAATTGATTTAATATAGTTGTCATAGTAGATTTGAGGAATTAATATCTCGGATAAGTTCGATATTCGGTAAAATTGGTCAGTTGGTTTTGGATTAATGATTTGGCACTCTTGTCGAATTTAAAATTTTCTGATGTTTGAAATTTATTCATTTTATGATGAAGTTCTATCATAAGAAACCATTGATATAATTCCTAACTCGGGACACCAATACTTTCGGAGATATGATTTGTCAAAGTAAGACCAAGAGCGCCAAAGCTCCTGTCCACAGGGCTTTCCCACTTTTTTAGAGAAATAAATATGTCACATTCCTCTATCATTTCCTATAAACAGTCTAAAGTTAATCACCCTGAATCATAACTGATTAATTCCTAAGGTCAAACTTTCCGAACTTAAGAAAACTCAACCCAACAGAACAAAAATAAACAAAGACTGTTGCATTACAATGTTTCGAAATTCTTTTGATACTGGAAAGTTCACGCAGACCATTATAGAAGGTCGAAATTCCCTGGTGCAGTCGATAATAATGAGAACTCGAGGTAATGTCGTAAGAATGAACAAGAAGGAATGTTTATTCTGGTTTTCGTGCGAAAAAACACGTTGAAAAGTTCGAAGAAGTAGCAGGTCATGGATCAAACTGATCTTGAAGCGACCGAGAGTTTTCAAGAGTGGAAAAGATTCAATTCTATCGAGTCAACACACCCTCCATTAACTTCCGCCAATAATGAACGGTTCATTGAAGAACTTGTGAGAGTAGGGAGATGAGTTCCGTTCTGGCAGGCTTCGTAACTAAAGCCTTAAGGCGGGTTTATACAGCAAATAAGATAAAATAAGAATCAAATTAAAATCAAATAAGAATTAAGGGTTAAAATGATCGGTTTATACAGATGATCTAAAACAAAATAAGAAATAAGAATGAACCAATCATATCGCAGATTTTTGACAATTTTATGCAAGTTCACTCTTTGAGCATGCGCATTGTCATTTTCCAAACAAAATAACATAAAATAGCAAATAAAGATGAGAGTTGGCCAACTTTAATTCTTATTCTTATTTCTTATTTTATATTATTTCGTGTATAAACGCTCTCATAGAAATGTACATGTTCAACTTTCTTATTTTATTTTGATTTGTTGCTTTTTTTATTTTATCTTATTTTATTTGCTGTATAAACCCGCCTTTACTTCTAACAAACTTTGACAAATCATATCTCCGAAAGTATTAGCATATGGATTATCCATATGCATTATATTATCACCTTAAAAGTATAATATCATATCATCCTCATAATTCTACGATAGCTGAGGTTATTTCATTGGTCATTTTGCATTCAATCATACTTTGTTTTCTAGAACAGGAGGTGTATTTTATATCAAGAATAACGAAGCAGGAATAAAATTGACATATCTCTCATAGGAAAATAGGATGACATGTGAGAACACAGAACATATAATAATTCATAGATAGAATAATTAGGTACAGCATTCTGTGAAAAGATAGGAGTACGATTTATAATTGAAATTTCGAAAAATCATATCTCCGAAAGTATAAGCTTGTTGAAGTTAAAAATTCTTATAGTGAAACTGCATGTTTAAATAAAAAATTATTTGAAATTTGTAATGCAAAAAAAAATGTTTTATTTCGTTACTCCGACACCATCAAGACGCTTTTGTCCAATAACGAACATAACCGAGATATTTATATTCTAAACCTACTGTGAAAATTTCAACTGTTTAGCTCATTCCGTTCGAGAGTTATCGTGTTAACGGAGGGCAGGACAGAATCGATTTTGACCAGGGATTCTTGATAAGTGAGTAGAAACAAATCATTTAACACCAGTTTCATCCAAAAATTCGAAAATTACATACATTTCGGCAAATTGATCAGCATTCTTTTCCGAGGAACAAGAGCGCCAAAAAGTGGGAAAACCCTGTGGACAGGACAGGAGCCTTGGTGCTCTTGTTCAAACTTTGACCATTCATTTCCTAAATTATTGGTTTCTCAGAGTTGGGGATATCAATGGATTCTTAAAATAGAACTGTTTCATGAAAGAAACTAAATTTAAATTAAATATCAAACTTATTCTAGATATTCATTCCCCAAATTGATATATTATATCAATTGAAACTTCCAAAATTTCAGTTTAGTTTTCACTGAAGATATTCTGAACCCAATTTGATAAACTTACCAAATTATATATTTCCATCATCATATGGATTATCCAAGGGTATATCTGGTAGGGGTAATTATAATATCCTATAATTGGTCATTTTGCATTCAATCATACTTTGTTTGTTAGAACAGAATTACATTTGACATGTCTGTTATAGGTAGATAGGTAGATTACATGTATGAACAGTGAAAACAGATAGAACACAAGACAGATAGAATTTTGAAAAATCATATCTCCGAAAGTATTTGCTTGTTAAAGTTGAAAATGATATCAATGGATTCTTATGATGAAACTGCATCTTAAAAAAAATTGAATTCGAAATTTGTAATAAAAAAAATTTTTTTCGTTACTCCGAAACCATCCGGCGGATTTTGCCCAATAATGAACTTAACCGAGATATTTATCTCCCAAACCTACTGTCAACTGTTCAGCTCATTCCGTTCAAGAGTTATCGTGTTAACTGATGGCTGGACATAATCGATTTTGACCACGGATTCTTGATCAGTGAGTCGAACCAAAATGTTTGAGACCATTTTCAGCCAAAAATTCGGAAATTACAGACATTTGAGCAAATTGATAAGCACTCTGTTTCGAGGAACAAGAGCGCCAACAATACGTAAAAGTTGACATTGACACATTTCATTGATCAGATTGGACATATAGCATATAAATTGAGACTAATGAATCCTAATCTAAATATTTGGATTGATTACCTCCTTAAACTTTATCAGAAGGTAACATGAATAGTTTTCATTATTTAAATAACTAGAGCGCCAAAAATCAAGAGGACGAAAAGCATAAAAATGGGTTCAAGCCCTGTGGACAGGAGCTTTCTGGCGCTCTAGTTCAAACAGACAAATTATATCTCCGAAAGTATTGGTTTCTCAGAGTTGGGAATTATATCAATGTATTCATTTGATAGAACTGCATCATAAAGGAAATTCAATTTAAATAATAGTTTATTTATCAAGATTAAATGAGCAATCATGAGAATGAGAACTGCACCATGGAAGAAATCAAATTAAATCTGGCCAATATTGCCCAATAACGAACTTAACCGAGATATTCATCTCCCTAAACTACTCTGAAAATTTCAACTACCTACCTCATTCCGTTCGAGAGTTATATCTATGTCTATGGATGAAAAGCAGTCTCACTACTCTCAGATCTCTTACTTCATGTTCAGTTCCGAAATGTAAGAATTTTCTGAGAAAAACTAATTTCGGAGCAAACAACTGAGATTTTTCTCACTTCGCTCACAATCTTCGATTGATTAGATAATGTCTCAGGAACATCATTTGACATTATGACAATTCATAGAATAATATCATTCTGTGACAACGTTTGAAATACGATTTATTATTGAAATTTTGAAAAATCATATCACCGAAAGTATTAGCTTGTTAGAGTTAAAAATGATATGAATGGATTCTTATGATAAAACTCCTTATTAAAAAAAATTTAATTTGGAATTTGTTTCGTAAAAAAAAATTTTTTTTTTGTTACTCCGAAACCATCTGACCGTTTTTGCCCAATAACGTACTTAGCCGAGATATTTATCCCCCAAACCTACTCTGAAAATTTCAACTCTCTAGCTCATTCCGTTCGAGAGTTATCGTGCCTACGGCCGGCCGGACCGGCCGGACAGAATGAATTTCGACCACGGATTCTTGATCAGTGAGTCGAACCAAATCGTTTAAGACCATTTTCATCGAAATATTCGAAAATTACAGACATTTGGGCAAATTGATAAGCACTCAGTTCCGAGGAACTAGAGCGCCAAAAACATGGTAATCATATTTCAACAATTGTAGTAGTTGTATTATATTCACTAAAATTTCTACCATTCTTCTTGAATCTCTTCTTTAAAGGCTGTCATAATTGTATGGAAGAAACTAACATTGCCACAGAAAGTATTTTACGTAGTTTTCATAGTACCTACAGAATGTTATGGTTTTTGGCGCCCTAGTTCCTCGGAACTGAGTGCTTATCAATTTGCCCAAATGTCTGTAATTTTCGAATTTTTGGCTGAAAATGGTCTCAAACGATTTGGTTCGACTCACTGATCAAGAATCCGAGGTCGAAATCGATTCTGTCCGGTCGGTCCAGCCAGCCGGCCGGCCGTAGGCACGATTGCTCTCGAACGAAAGGAGTTAGAGGATTGAAATTAGCAAGGTGGGTTTGGAGCGTAAATATCTCGGCTAAGTTCGTTCATGGGCAAAATCCATCGAGCGGTTTTGGAGTTATGGCCATTTTTGGTAAAAACATTTATTATGAATATTTCCAAAACCGATCACTCGATCTATCTGAAATTTAGCATCAAATTGTAGAATTATGACCTTCATACGTATGTGAAGTTTTGTATAGACCAGGTTACCGCAAAGTGTCAAAAAAATTTTTTTAAAATTTAAAATTTTTTTTACAATAACTCTCGAACGGAATGAGCTATAGGCAGTTGAAATTTTCAGAGTAGATTAGGGAGATGAATATCTCGGTTGAGTTCGTTATTGGGCAAAATAAGCCAGATGGTTTCGGAGTAACAAAAAAAAATTTCAAATTCAATTGTTATTTAAGATGCAGTTTCACCATGAAAATCCATTGATATCATTTTCAACTCCAACAAGCTTATACTTTCGGAGATAAAATTTTTCGAAATTTCAATAATGAATCGTACTTCTATGTTTTCACAGAATGTTATCATTATTCTATCTGAACTTCATTATATGATCTGTGTTCACACTCGTACATATCATCCTGTTCTATAAGAGAGAGTCAAATTCATTTCAGCTATTTTAATTTGATTTCTTCCATGGTGCAGTTCTCATTCTCAGATTGCTCATTTAATATTGATAAATAAACTATTTTTTGAATTGAATTTCTTTTATGATGCAGTTCTATCATAAGAATATATTGATATAATTCCCACTCTGAGAAACCAATACTTTCGGAGATATAACTTGTCTGTTTGAACTAGAGCGCCAGAAAGCTCCTGTCCACAGGGCTTGAACCCATTTTTTTTCATTTTCTTTCACATCTTGAAGGCAAATAAAAAGAGGATTGAGGGTAAGGTTCGCATTTTTACGAAGAAGAATGACAATTTTAAATTTGGATTTGACGTATTTCGGGATTTTCCATAAATGTGTACGGTAACCAAGATAATGAATTCATTCCATTTGGCTTTTTCACTCTATATAAACCAGTGACAGCTAAATAAGGTTAGGATGAAACACTGAGTTTACATTATCAGACTAACGGTGGGTTACACAAAGCTTTGACAGCTCTTAATTCCCAAATTAGTGCGGTTCTATGGCGATTTTCAGTTCATTTTTGATAGAACCATCGAATTAAATCCACAATTAAGCTAATTGAAGCTTCGTGAAACCCAACAATAAAGTTATAGTATATAGTTGTATGTTCATCAAGTTGAGTTGATGTATTGTTGTTCTCGTGGAGTATTTTTGTATCATATGTATTTGTACTAATGTCTAATACCAAGTTTTTTTTTTCTTGTCCATCATCCTAAAAACCTTAGAAGTCTGTTATGATGTAGTGCCATCTTGAAATTAACAAGGAAACATCCATCTGAAACCTAATACTGCATTCAAACGGAGTAGCTATAAAAAAATCATTCTACTGGACTATATACATCATAGAGATATTAGATATTATCCAATATCTCTATGATATATGATGGTCATAGATATCAGGCACATATAAAGAAGGAAGAAGAAGAAGACTTCACGGAACCGAAAGGTTAGACGACGAATGATCTTCGGGCCTATGTGTATTGCCGGCGATTAGGAGGGAGTATCCCTTCAGTTTTCTTCACACGTCAATAGTCTACAAACAAGAATCGATACCGGATTCTGAGATCAAGCATATTGCATGCATAATAATTCGTAATTTACATCAGGAACTATTCATATCGAATGGAATGCCCAAGAATGCAGAATTTCATTGTGCAGCATACTTCATTACTATTTTCCAGACATCCTTTGAAAAAATATGTAGTTGGAAACGTGCTGGAATTATTAATGAAACGAGAGGGCATTTCTGAAGTAAAAACACGTGATAATAATGGCACATAAATACAGTCTTGTAAATGTTAGAATTAGCCTATGAAAATTGTACCCCATAAAATAAAAACTCATCAATATTGATTTGGATGTGTTTTTCGAAAATTATTACGTCCATCATTGAAATGCCTACTTTCATCGATGCAAAATATTTCATCTTGTCTACAAATAATTATGGTATTAATGTTCATACATTAAGCGGTGAAAGTAATGAAGATAAATCAAATAGCGTATTAAAATAATTCTACGAATAAATTCCACCATATTAGAATATAATATCTGTTGTGGATATAAAATTTCCTCCTTTTATTCGTATGCCTATTTGCTAATTATGTTCTCACATCAACTTCCGTATCTTTTTCACTGTTATCGTTCAAAAGTCGGTTTATCGCTTTATTGATAAGTTATTGATTTGGCGTACTCATGGAGTAGGTAGATATCATTTTCATTTTAATGTAAATATTTCGAACTGTTTTGATCGAATTGAATAGTGTGCTAAATATATCATTAAAATTGTGTTACTTTGTGAACGCACATTAAACCTAATTGTCGATACACGGGATGATTTTTTTCACGAACTTTTGAAAAATATCATCTAACAAAAAATTTGAGAAAAGCACTGAAGGAAGTCAGAGCTTTTGCGTTGGGCCGATTATGCCCAACAACGAAATTGACTGTCACATTCGGATGCGCAACCTACCCTTAAAATTGGAAGTTGCTATCTCTCAGTTATCTTGGCAGTGGTCACCCATCCAGCTACTGAACTCACCCAAGATTGCCCCAATCTCCAACAATATAGATCGATCGTGTTCAAATTTGGAACTTGGCAGTAATGTTAGGTTTTGAAGGCTCTCGAAAAATTTCAGTAATGTCGGACGATACATTTCTGATATAGAATTTTTTTCAATGATTTTCAATGATTTGTTTTTTAAATTTTACATTGCTACGATTCTCACGAAATATCGCGCAAACATTTTCGCGTCGACATTATACGACTAATCACCCTGTTAGAATTTGATCGGTTTTGTATTTTTTGAGCTATTGAGGAAATAACTAAAAAATTTCAGACCGTTTCGCAAACTCCTATATGTCACATTCGAATGCGATTCTTCATTTTCAGGTTGAGTTTCGGGTTCCTTGGAGAAACCTATCCGTTTTTTGACGAAGGAATCCATATTGAAGAAATATATGCTCATCAATATATTTAAATTTCAGCAAATTTTGCAAACAACAGTTACAAATCACCACACTCACGGGGAGAAAGGTTTTTTTGCTGAGGTTTTCCCCTAAGCTCTTGTATCATACGTCGAATTGTATGGTACTCCTTTTATCGGCCCAGAACCTTTCTGCGGTATAGGAAAATGCACCTACAAGAAAGAGTTTCTGGAGAAGGAGGAAACCAAAAGAGAGACACTCTGGCGGAATCTTCCAGGTTTGGTTCATTCCAAAAAGTTCCTTAAGAACTTTAAAGAAGTGAGATCCAAAAGGTATCTGGATCTCTGTAAGAATAAGTTACACCTTGTCACTGGCTTCCTCACAGGACACTGTCGCCTCAGGAAGCATTTGATGAGAATAGGTTTATCAGATACTGACGAGTGCAGATTCTGTGGGGAGGAGGAAGAAACTCCTCTTCACCTTGTTACAGAATGCCTCGCCATTGCAAGTCAGCGAAAGGAATGCTTTGGACAGGAAACTTGTAGGAGTGAAGACGTAATATCCTTGAAGCCTTCCCAGATATTGAGGTTCATTTATACTCTGGAACTGGAGGGCGAGCTGTAGATGGCGTAATGGTGAGAACAGCTCTGATGGGGGGCACAATAGATCTCAAGGTCGCGGTGCAACGTAACCCCTTATCAATAATAATAATAATAATGGTACCCCTTTACACCAACCTCTGCTAATAAATATACAGCTCTCAGTCAAAAGAATATATGGGTGATTCCGTTCTAACTGTGATATTCAATGTCCTGTATTGTTTGTTCTCATAGGTCATTAATTAATAATCAATTTATGAAATTTTTGTGCTTATTGGAAAATTATGAACATATTTCAACATTATTTTCATATAATATAACTTGCCACTTACAGAAAACTTACAATTTATCACTTAAATGTCAGTACCATGTCCATTTCTAGAATTTATTTATTAAATGTCAGTACCGTGTCATGTCCATATCTAGAATGTATTTATAAACTGTTAGTTTTTTTGTCGTAATAAATGATTTAAACTAATTACCTCATAAATTCTAATGTTTATGATCAAACTGAACAAAATTGACACATTTTTTGTTTAATGTATTAAGTTAACATTGAATTCCGGTTCAATAACTTTTGTCTTTAAGGCTTAAAAGCTTTACTTAATACATTAAATAAAAAATGTGTCAATTTTGTTCAGTTTGATCATAAATTATGAGGTTTTAGTTTAAATAATTTATTACGACAAAAAAAACTAACAATTTATAAATAAATTCTAGAAATGGACATGACACGGTACTGACATTTAATAAATAAATTCTAGAAATGGACATGGTACTGACATTTAAGTGATATATTGTAAGTTTTCTGTAAGTGGAAATTTATATTATATGAAAATAATGTTGAAATATGTTCATAATTTTCCAATAAGCACAAAAATTCCATAAATTGATTATTAATTAATGACCTATGAGAACAAACAATACAGGACATTGAATATCACAGTTAGAACGGAATCACCCATATAGTATATACCTTAAAAATTGCAAGTCGCTATCTCTTTCCGTTGTCAAGTTATCGTGACATACATAATAAATATTTTTTGAAAATTTTTTGACGGAAAGAAATAGCAACTTGCAATTTCCAGGGTAGGTTACGCATCCGAATGCGACGGTTGAGTTCATTAATGGGCATAATCGGCCAAACGGTTTCGGTGTTGACATTTTTTTTTCAATCAATACAGATCTGATCGAACTGAAACATGATGACATTTGGGCAAATTGATATATGTACTCTGTTTCAAGGAACAAGAGCGCCATAAATAGAAATACTTCAAAAATAAAATAGGAATTTTTCTTAAAATTTTATATTTCATAAAGAATTTGTCAGATTTTGCTGTAATTTCACACAAACCATCAAGTCGAATTTTATTTTCACAATATTTTCAAAAATACAGATCCGATCGAATTGAAATCTAGTACTCTGTTGAAAAAGACGAGTTGAAGGTTCATGCAGTATTTCGTGAGGGTGTGTGAGGCGTGAATAGACAGAGGAGCAAAAGCTCCTGACTTCAAATCAGTGCTTTCCAAGAATTTTTTCGATCAATACATTTTCATGATCTTTTTGTCATATTTTGAGTAACAAAATATTTTTTTTGTCCCAATACGACCTTAATGTAAAGGACCCCATGTAAAGGACAATAAGGGGTTCTTTGCTCTGTGAGTGGATGATAATCATAATAAATAATGAAAATCAGTTGTATAGTTTTCAGGAAACAATCACTCCATACAGTAGATTTCTGATATTACGGTAGATATTTCAAGTATATTCACCCTTTGAGATCTTTTTGTCGTTCTTGTTCCTCGGAACAGAGTGCTTATTAATTTGCCCAAATGTCGATATTTCGAATTTTTGGATGGAAATGGTCTTAAACGATTCGATTCGACTCACTGATCAAGAATTCGTGGTCAAAATCGATTCTGCCCGTCCGTAACCACGATAACTCTTGAACGGAATGAGCTGGACAGTTGAAATTTTCAGAATAGGTTTAGGAGATTGGATTGGCCAAAATTGGCCTGATGGTTTCGGAGTAACGAGAAAATATTTCAAATTTCAAATTCAATTTTTTTCAAGATGCAATTTCACCATATCTATTGGTATCATTTTCAACTCTAACAAGCTAATTCTTTCAGAGATATGATTTTTCAACATCAAACCGTAAGTCTATGATTTTACAGAATGTTACATCGAAAATTACGTCCGTATCTATAAACTTGATGATCTGTGTTCATATATGTCATCACACAGAATATACCCTAGGTAAGGTATATTCTGTGTGTTATCATTGTCATATATTAGTGTTCTGTGATTGTCATCTCATAGAGAAATAGAAGGTATTGTCTCTGCCTACAGATAAAAGACATGTCAAATCAAGTATATGTCTTGTTTATTTCTAGTTCTATTCAAAATTCTTGATATAAAATACCTTCTGTTCTAAGAGACAAAGTATGATTGAATGCAAAATGACCAATGAAACAAGCTATCGTAGATATATACTTTGGTAAGTTAATAAAATTGGGTTCAGAATATCTAAAGTA
The DNA here is from genome assembly GCA_937662695.2 of Halyzia sedecimguttata. NCBI lineage: Eukaryota > Metazoa > Arthropoda > Insecta > Coleoptera > Coccinellidae > Halyzia > Halyzia sedecimguttata. The sequence goes on from OW569413.2 coordinate 89,024,411, forward strand.
AAAACAAAACTGGAATATTGGCTAAGTTTCAATTGATATAATATAAGATATCAGAGTAGATTTGAGGAATAAATATCTCGGATAAGTTATTGGGTAGAAACGGTCTGGTGGTTTCGGATTAATAATTTTTGGCACTGTTTTTTTTAAATGACACCTTTTGAAGCATTAAAGCATTGCAGATTGCTCATTTAATCTTGATAAATAAACTATTATTTGAATTTAATTAGCTTTATGATGCAGTTCTATCATAAGAATCCATTGATATCATTCCCAACATTGAGAAACCAATACTTTCGCATATTTGATTTGTCAAAGTTTGAACAAGAGCGCCAAAGCTCCTGTCAACAGAGCTTTCCCACTTTTCATCATACAACCAAATAACCCTCATTACATGGAGATTCGAACGATAAAGAACAGCTGGCATTTTATCCTGAATACAGACGGATTTATCCTGATATCCACGACAAGTGTCCACTCCAATTACGCCAGAATATCACAAAAAATAAAACGCGCAAATGTTATGAGTGACAAGTGGCATCCGGTAAGAATCTGATAATCTATCTCTTTGTGCAAAAGTTCTCGAGTAACGTTATTAATGATCCCCCGTTCAAATGTACGAGAGTTGATAAATTGCCTCAGGTGTCATTTTTCTTGCACGTTTGCGAAAATATGGGAGAGTGGATATTTTTCATGGTTGTTGAGAAAGATTTTCGTTTCGAGATGCAAATATGTGGGTGGGTCACATTTCATTGATATTATATTGAACTAGTGGACCGGACAGACGCTGTCTTGCTCCAACGTTGGTTTGTTCGCTATCAGCGGGATCAGCGAACGTTTTTGGCGCTCTTGTTCCTCAGAACAGAGTGCTTATCAAATTGCCCAAATGTCTGTAATTTTCGAATTTTTGGATGATAACGTTAACACGATAACTCTCGAACGGAATGAGGTAGACAGCAGAAATGTTCAGAGTACGTTTAGGAGATAGATATCTCGGTTGAGTTAGTTATTGGGCAAAATCGGCTAAATGGTTTCGGAGTAAAGAAAAAAAAATCGCCAAAACTTACGCTTTTCACTCTATTCGAAAATACAGTCCTCTTTTTTGCGCGCATGTTCTGGGTAACATCACGTTATCATTTTGCTCAAATGTCTGTAATTTTCGAATTTTTTGACTAAAATGGTCTCAAACAATTTGGTTCAACTCTCTAATGAAGAATTCGAGGATTCTGTCCGGCCGGCCGACCGTTGCAACTATAACTGGAGAACGGAAAGAGATAGCAACTAGAAATTTTCTTGGTAGGGGGAGCGTCCCAATACGACAGAGCAGTTCGTTAATGGGCATAATTGGCCCAATAGTTTCTGAGAAATAATTTTGTTTTCAACCAATACAAATCCGATCAAATTGAAACTTGGTGAGTAGTTCCAGAATATGAACTTAAGGACGTTGTTGAAATTTTGTGAGAATCGTTTCACTAGAAAGTTTTAAATGAATAATTAAAAAATATTATTTATGTCACGATAACCTGAGAACGGAAAGAGATAGCGAAGAGTTAAGTTCGTTTATGGGCATAATCGGCCCAACGGTTTCGGGGTATTACCAACCTGGAATATTATTTCCTCAAAAAATATAGACTAGATCGAATTGAAGTTTGCTAACTAGTTGTAGAATATCGACATAAAGACGTGTGTTAAATTTAGTGATAACCGTATCCCTTGAAAATTTTAAAAAAATTACGAAAAAAAAAATTGGTTCATTATCGGTAAATTCGATTAAGAGTGTCTAATACAGGAAAATGGACAATAGATCATGCTCGCAAAAGGTCCTGAGTTCACGTCAGTGATTGAACCAATATTATGAATAACTCGCCTTTAGCCATGTATTCATGACATCTGCTGCTTTTTCCGTTTCAATTTTTCTTATCTGCGCTCTCCGCTCCAGACGGTTTGAACTTTTTTTGGCAAGGATCCATAATCCGTATTCGGTTTCCGATTTTAAATTTCAATCAATATTTAGATTCACTAATTCACTATTCACGAATAATTTATATAAGAAGTACAAGGTTATGTTTCTTTCTATTGAATGATTTTGATGTATAGCCGGGGAAGGCCGGGAATTCTCCAGTCCTGCCATCTAGTCTCTAGCAGCAACAAAGCTTTCTACAATGCTGTCGGTCTATAATAATAATCATATTATTCAAGTAGTAGTTCAAAAAAATCTGTTTTTATTATGTCCTTTTTATAGTTTTCCAACTATCCACGGTCAATTTGGCGCCCTTTGAGATATGATCCGGGGGGGAGGCTCCCCTCCATTCCCCCTGGGAGCGACGGCCCTGGCTTTTAGATGTATTAGAAGTAAAGACACCTGGTTAGGTTTTACAACTTTACCATTCACTACACAAGTCAACCATAATCTGTTAATATGTCGGGCACCTACCTGGAACTCGATTACTCCTGAAGAGTACTCATGACAATTCTCAATATTCACATTCAAATACATTGCAGCAATAATATTATTATTATTGTATAAGTCCACCTAGATGACCTCAGTTTATGGTCTCCGTTTGTTACATTCCTCCCGGGATACCCTGTATACTCTTATACCTATAACAACTGCTCGTGATGCTATTTGAATTTGAATATCAATTGCCATCTCAATTTTATCACTAGTTTTTTGGTAATTGAAAAAATCATATTTACACTGAAATACGTAGAGAATAGAAGAGTCTACAGAGGAACCGGACTTGTCAATGTTTAATGTATAGCATTATTTGTTCTTCTAGTCTCTTGATGTATTTATCATAATTATCGTCAACTGAAGAGACTCATAAATACGAGCATAAATATGCCTAAACCAACATCACGTCTTGTCTTGAAGGCATATTTTAATGTCTCTTCAGCCTTCACACCTGTTAAAAAATCAGTTGAACCATTCCTCAGATCCATAGATATACCTGAAACAATAGACAGTGGGATTCAAACCCACGATGGCTCGTCAATAACTAATATGGATTTTTGAAAAATTCTTTTGATCAAACTCGTTATAACAATGAAACATAATTATTTGGAATTTCAAATTACTCCCAGTTTGAAATTCATTATTTTCCGTTTAGGAATAATTGAGAATGGAAATCGCATATCCTGAATTTTCCAATGTATAATAGGCTATTGACATAATATACAGTACACACACATTTGGAAAAGTCAAGGGATTTTCTTGGAAATACGAGGCACTTTCAAGAATGAGATGATTATATTAATATAATAAAGATAATATTTCATTATTGAATATTTGAGAGACTTGAATTAATTAGAGAAATTAGTGAATTACCGAAAAAATGTAATGGAAAAATAATCATGAAAAGTGTACTGTTCATAATTCATAAGGAAATTCTCCCAAAATTATAAAATCAACACTTTATACAGGCCATGGTCACCTCGCTGATTGATTACAGCTCTAAATCTATTATTCTTAGACAAAATGAGATTGTATTGTGGTCGTTGGTTGAATTGGTCCACAAGCTACCTGAAAGCTAAAAATATATAAAGGGCAAGTCTTTAAGTTCTACATGAATTTTAACCATACATTCCTCTCATCACTTCTTTTTTCATTTACCATTTTCAGCTCAGGTAAAATGTTACAAGCGTTTAAAGATTTCACAATATGCTAATACACTCTTGGACTTTGTTTACCCGTTCAAGACAGAAAAAGGAAGGCTTAATGTAATCTGTATTGTTTATACTTATCAACCAACTAGCGAGTAATTATTCAAACTTTGACAAATCATGCCTCCGAAAGTATAAGTTTCTCAGAGTTGGGAATGATATCAATGAGTTAATTATGATGAAACTGCATCATAAAAAATGTTGGATTTATATGCATCAGCAAGTTATAATTACAGCATTCTATGAAATCATAAAATTACGATTAATTATTGAAATTTTGAAAAATCATATCTCCGAAAGTATTAGTTTGTTAGAGTTGATAATTATACCAACCGAGATATTTATCTCCAAACCTACTCGGAAAATTTCAACTGTCTAACTTATTCGGTTCGAGAGTTATCGTGTTGACGGCAGGCCGGACAGAATCGATTTTGAACACGGATTCTTGATCTGTGAGTCGTACCAAAACGTTTGAGACCATTTTCAGCCAAAATGTTACAAATATTTAGGCAAATTGATAAGCTCTCTGTTCCGAGGAACAAGAGCGCCAAAAACTGTATCATCTGATGCTTTAAATCCAATGAAATTGATTGAGAAAACTTATAAACTCACACAATATTCAAATGATCTGATGTATAATGCAGCATTCAAATATTTCACTATTCTTATCAGTGGCACTTGATTTCAATTCAATATTGAGCTGTTGTTCCCACTGTTTACTATAGCATTATACACTATTTCATCATCGCCTTATGAACACATTGATAATTCCATAAATATCGTAATTCTTATCAAATGTTATATGCAGGTGTCTCGAAATTAATGCAACAAAATTAGGTCACAGATTCTCGAGACGAAATTAGGATAACCCTATTTTTTATTTTTCTCAGGGGCCCTCCTCTTTCGGAGTTACAGCCCCATGAATTTCACCCTTAAAAAATTCGAGAATTTCAGAATAACTATCAACAATATTCTATAAATTCTATTTATTTTCTAGATTTTCGTTAAGCGTCTGACGAAGGAGTCTGATATAGACTCCGAAACGTTACGATATAGTTGTTTCTTCGTTGATGTTGTTTAGTTGTTGTTTGTTAGCCAACATTGTTCAAAATTGATTGCTCCTGACAAATATCTTGTGTTTCTTACGCAGAAGCAAATCACAAAATAATTAATTTTTATTTTATAGAGAGTTTGGGAGAGAAAACCTAGAAAGAAACCTTTTAATCATTGCATTTATTATCCAAAATTATAATCTCCTATAATCCTCATAACTCTACGATAGCTGAGGTTATTTCGTTGGTCATTTTGCATTAAATCATACTTTGTTTTCTAGAGCAAAAGGTATTCTATATCATGAGTAACCAATTTAGAATAGAATCAGAAATAAATATGACATATCTCTTACCGGTAGATAAGATGACATGTATGAACACAGATCATGAAAATCATAGATACGAATATGGACGTTAATTTTCGATTACAGCATTCTGTGAAATCATAGAATTATGATTTATTATTGAAATTTTGAGAATTCATATCTCCGAAAGTATTAGCTTGTTAGAGTTTATAATGATATCAGTGGATTATTGTGATTAAACTGCATCTCAAGAAAAATTTTATTCGACATTTGTAATGTAAAAAATAATTTCGTAGATTCGTATGGAATTCTATTTGTCAATCACATTGCTAGATTTTTCTCAGAAATCTTTCGTTTCATGGAAAAATTGCAAGACATGAATATTTTTCTATTGAGTGGCCTTCCTAACGGTTCAATAATTTTCAAGAAATTCAATTCAGTGGTTCCAAAGATATTGTGGCCCAGTAAAAAGTGTCGTAAGGGGGTCCATCGCCAGAATAGGTAGCACTACCAGAGTTAGCATATCATAAAACTCCTAAAGCAGCGGCCCCCCGACAAAAATCAAAAATAGGGGTCTCCTAATTCCGCCTCGAGAATTGACCAAATTTTGTTGCATTAGTGACGGGACACCCTGTATTTTGTTTTGAGTTGTCTGTGGACTGGTTAAAAGCACTACAAGTGTTACTACACTCTAGTCCATCACAATTAGTTATTTTATTCGACCGGGGAGGAACTGGACGATAGTGTATTTACTCGTGTAGTGATGATATATCAATCTTTTCCGGAGCAGTTTATTAAATAATAATAAATATGTAAACATAAATCAATCATTGAATTATTAAATAATACTTTGTTCATCTGTCGATATCTGGAAGGATATCATTTTCAACAGCACAAAATGTAATAAAATATATTGCAACAACACCACGACTCCAACACATGTTGAAGTTTCAAAAAATTTCTCTTTAGATGGAAAACAACTCGAGTTAATAGCCACTTATTGATAGACGTCCATTCGAAAACATCTCACTCGACTTCATGAAATATTCTTCTGCAGAATGATCTGTTATCGCGGAAAAAATGTTGAACATAACATCATTTATAAAATTCGAGATATTTATAGAGCATGATTTGTCTGATTTGTTTCGTATTACTTGGCAGGGTAATCAAGGTTAAAATATTTATAGTGGATGGGTTGTTGAATTAATCTGTTTCGCCTGTTTTATGTTCTATAGAATAACTTAGATTATCCAGTCGATTTGTTACACGAGATCAATTTTCTAGAGATAAATTTCGTTTCATAAATAGGTTGGTCCATTTGATGCACTGCTTGGCTCAGCAGGTTTTAGTGTTTGTAATAATTTGGGAATTGCGGCGGAAATTCGCCGTATATTTTCATTGTGTTCTATTTATTTGACTACTTCACTATTAGATGGATCCATTAGTATCCCAATGTATTTGTTTACATCAGAGTTGAACGATTTGTTATTGTTATAACCATCAAATTAGAGAAGAAAGCCTTTATATTCCTGCATCAAATCTGAGTAGCAAGAACATTACGTTCATTTTAATGATACTCCTCATAGAATTGAGGAACGAATATCTCGGATGAGTTCGTTGTCGTGTAGAATGGGTCTATTGGTTTTGGATTAATAATTTTTAGAACTCTTGTTGAATTTAAATTCTTTTATGATGTTTGAATTCAATTTCTGCTATTATAAAGTTCTATCATAAGAATCCATTGATATAAATCGCAACTCTTACCAATACTTTCGAAGATATGATTTGTTTGAACAAGAGCGCCAAAGCTCCTGTCCACAGAGCTTGAACCAATTTTTGAATCTATTTACGAATATTTATAAATTTTTTTTTCGAGATGCGAAATTTAAGTTGCGTATGAATTGATTCTTGATATATTCGATGATTCAACTAATAAATTAATCTAGGAAATTTACGAAAAAACAACATTTCATCGACTTTGGGACACCCTGTACATTTCGACGGAAGCTTGCGGCGAGATAACCTTCAGGGCAATAATTAGAGCCTAGCACGCGCTGAGCTTCCCTGCATTCTTCAACTACAATCTCAATAAGACGATCTCTGTGATAAACGATCTCTCGTAATAACATGGTAAATATTCCTTTCGCATGATTCCAACTCATTGAACAATTTAATTGATTTCTTCGGCAATACCTCATCTATCATCAATTATAATCAATTAATATTGACAGAATCTAGAATGCAAGATCTTTCTATCTATATTTTGCAATTTCTCCAAACCAACACAAAGTTTTCACTGAAATTCATATTTCACATTTCTTATGCAAGTTTCTGTCATTTCAAGTTTAAGCCTGATTTAATAAACTGGGATTCATCTTCTCTCATTTCATCATCGACTAACGATTAAGATTCAAGGGAATTCTGAAAATATGACACAACATCATCGCAAGTCTCCAAGTTGTCTACAGATACGATATCGATTTATCTTGATGCGATCAAAGATCCATCGTTAGACGGAATAAATATTCATTAATCATCTTCTGGGTGAGGAATTATGTTGGACTGAAAAATCTGGGACACCGGCAAAAAACCGGAAGTGATGTATCCGGATGCACAGTGCCCGAAGGTGGGTTTGTTTGGATCGAGGTCAGAGGATATTTGGGATAAGATTTTCGCCATCGTCATTGTTTGACGATAATAGGTTTCGTTTTGGAACGACCGCCTTAACCTGACTTTGACACTATACCAGGTGTGTGAAGGTGTCTACGTCAGAGATAGCTCCGCGTTTTAGAGCGGGATTGATAATGATCTTATATATTGATATCACTGATTTGCGGACTATGCCAAATCGATTAGCGGTATAGTTAATATCGAATAGATCGGGTGACCCAGATGGAATACCGATTGGTTTTTATGCAAGTTCATTAAACTGTTTTTAGAAGGAGAGACGGCAGGTGTTAAGGAGCAGTGGCGGCTGGCGTAGAAGAGCGCACAGTTGTAGCACCAGTTCTGAAAATGAGAAAAACCATATAAATATTTCATCTTTTATGACTGAATTTTCATTATAATATGTTATTTGCATAACAAGGATGTTCAATGTTGTAATTTTATCAACGTGAAATTGTTATCTATCAGCGCTACCTTATAACGGCGCCTATGTCGCATGGCGAATTTCACTGATCTAATTCCATACTGCCATATTACCCACATATTCTCTATAGTCAGCTATGATGCTACGTGAACAATTGAGAATCAGCTGCAGGGACTGGAGGGAAGATTATATTAACGTGGGTACTGTCTAGAGAATTTAATCGAGCCCCTACGAGAACTCGCTTCTCTTCACCTAGTGACCAGGGGGGTGGCCCGGATGGCGACGGGCTTCACACGAGACGAGAGAGTAGGCGAGAGAATAAAAAATCTCGTCTCGGTCTCGCAAATTCCCTAAAAAAATTAAGTCTTGTTCCTCGTCTATCAGTTGTCTCGTCTCGTCTCGCTTAATTCTGAATAACGCTAATAAATATTATAATATACATATACAGGGTGAGTCTTTGACCACTGCATTAATTTAAACCAAAGATTCCTCTCATCAAATGTAACACTTTTTTCATTTAACATTTTTCCAAATTCAGCTCAGGTAAAAAGATACAGGCTGTTGAAATTTTGAAAAAAAATCAGTTTTTATTTTGTAGCTTTGACATCCTTTTTTCGAATAAAATGAATTTTGGCGTAAAGTTTTCTATAACTATGATACATGTTTTCCAAATATCAGTTATTTTCTACTTCTACTGGTTTTCTACTTATGGACTCGTGGATGCATAAAACTAAACGAAATTAGCATAAAGAAAGCATATAAAGTTTTTCTTGAGTCATTTCAAGAATATTCCATCGTTTTAGAACATTATATTATTCTTCATCATTTCTCCTTAAACGCACCGTTTTCGAGATATTCTTCATTGAATGTTTTAAAATGGAAAACTCCAGAAATTTCACTACTTTTATGGATCCGTCCCTGAGCGTTGAAATCCCGAATCAAGGTGTAAACCACGTTACCATACCTTATTGTCGTCCGCCAACAATGTCATAGATAATTTATATGCGGGAGTGTATTAGCACATTGTGAAATCTTTAAACGCTTGTAACTTTTTACCTGAGCCGAATCTGGAAAAATGGTAAATGAAAAAAGTGTTTCATTTGATGAGAGGAATCTTTGGTTAAAATTAATGCAGTGGTCAAAGACTCACCCTGTATAATGGTACATAATAATGAATAATTTTGTAAAGCTATATTTATCACACCCTTATACAAATATATTTGTACTTGTATACATATTATTTTTAAGTTAAATTTCTCGATGACCAAGAATTCAAACATAATCACGCTTGCATCACATCATCTTTCAATGATGTACGTGTGTTTGCCACGATCATACCTGCTGTGGAAAATAATCCTTCAACATGTACGGATGTAGCCATTAATAAATCATCGGCCATCTTGGAAAGTGTAGGAAGAACTTTTCTCTATTTCAGTATCGTAATGAGTCCATTCCAGCACTAAAAACAGAGCTGGAATGAACTCATTCCCGCATTGTTTCTAGTTATATTTTTCGTTTTGTGGTAGTCAGCACTGACATTCGATCCTATCAAATTTCAACAGACGTCAATTGTCAATATAATATAATCTGGATGTAGTGAAATAATCGTTCAGAGGAAAAGTTTCATTTTGATTAAAAAATAAGGTACTAGATATTTCCTTCTTGCTAATTTTGAATCATTCCTGTTATTAGGAAACTGTTTTAAATATGACCACCACGCCCTACGTACGATTCAAATTCCGTAATCTGTCAACTTCCGTAACAGTCACATCAACTGTCAAGATACAATACAAAAGTCACTAGGATGAATAGTCTGAATTTTTCATTGAATTTCAACAGTATTTTACAAATCTTGACTGAAATAGAGAAAATATCGTCTACTACTCGTTGCAGAAGGCTATTCCAACACTCATGCCTTCGAAAACTCGCTCCTTCGTCGCTCGTTTTCGAATTTCGCATTCGTGTTTGAATAGGAGCCCATTCTGCAACTTGTTCTAGAATATACTATTTCATCACTTTCCACCACTGTGAAATATTCCTATTGCTCTTTCTTACAGCAAATTTTATTTAAACAGCTTTCCATTATTTCGATGGTTTTGTTGATGTTTAGAAGAGGCTATAGATGTCGATACATTTTTCAATAGAATTGATATAGTTTTCAAAGAATACCTTCCCAGTGGGTAGATCATTGAGGATGTTCTTGGCGTATTCCTCATAACACTTTTCGAAACATTGAATAGCTTCATTTCTTTACCAGTTTTATTATACGTACTCCCACATATGTATACAATAATTGTTCACGTCTTCTCTAGAAGAAGCACAAGACAATAAATTTCTCCAGATGTTCAAATAGAGACGAAATTTTAAAAGCATTGGGATTTAGGGGTCCGTTAAGTATTGAATTCACAATAGCATCAGTTTTTATGGTTGCGAATTCTATTTTTTCTCAAAAAATAATCTCAATTATCGCAAGATCACAAGAAACATAATAATCAATAATCTTCTAAAAAATCGTGTATTTCTAGAACGATCGATGTATAATTTAGACAAAATATATTGGTGATTTTTGTGGAAACTCATCATATTCAATTGTTTTCTGAGGGTGTTGAAAAAGGTCGAGTCGTATATAAGAAAAGTCAACTGTATGTATCTGTAGTAAACAAGACGATCTTCCAGGAAAAAAATTTCGAGCCAAATCCAATTATTAGTAATTCCTCTGCGTATTATATGTTTTTTTCTACTCCTCAGAAGTCTGACCTTTTCGAACGGAATAATTCAACTTAATATTTTACTTATCTCCAGCTCCCAAGGTTTTTCATCCATAAAGTCTTTCGTAATTTAAAATTTTCAAATAATGTCTATCTTTATGACAACTACAATTCTGATCCATCAAATGGTTGGAAGCATAAAACCAGAACCTTGTATCTTGGCCAGAACATTTAGGCTGCTTTCAAATTTGCTCGAATCTCTCCTATTGGTTTGGCCCTTTGGCGTTTTTCTTTATCGTATGATTTCTTTTTTTAGTGAAGGCAGTTCTTATAAATAGAAAAATCGATTATGCCCATTAATGAACGCAACCGTCGCATTCGGATGCGCAACCAACACTGAAACTTTCCAGTCGCTTCTCTTTCCATTCGAAAGAAATCGTGGCATCGGACGGCCGGCATTTAAGCAACAGCTCACGAGCCGCCACTGTTGAGAAGCATAGAGCTTATGTCGAAATTGTTGATTGAGATCGATTATCCGTCGGATTTGGATCTTAATGAATCGGATTTAACGAATGTTCCAAAAGAATTCGCATTAATACTGTCATAGGAGAAAGAATACCAAGTAATTATGAACATGTTGCAATAAGTTGCTCAGTATATGTCTAGATCGAGGCAATAAACCAATTCCCAGAAAGATCAGAATATTCCGTCATGCTGTGCTGGAATGTACCTGGTTCGATTGGTTTGATTGTATCTCACTATAAGATTTTGACTGCTCATAAATTTGGTTATTAGAAGAATTTATCTATTTAGTTCTCAATACTGCCCCTAAAATGTTTACAATTTACCTCCAGAAATCGAAAAAAAAAATACAGAAAATGCACTGACGTGAAGTCAGTAGCAGATAACTCATTGTCTTTCTCTTACTGTCTTACTCAATGACCTACCTCACTCGTTGTAACGTCATTTATTGTTATATAAGTCAACTTATTAGCTAGGTCAAAATTCTTGCATATTCTCCGAAAATTATGATTGAGGTGTCATTCGATTCGGAATGGCATGTAGATAGTATTTGAGAAAATGCTAAGGCCGCTGGCAAAAATTGCAATAGTTATAAACAATTAAGTGAAAAAAAAAGCACTGACGTGAAGTCAGTACTCTTTGGCGCGCGTGTTCACGGTGGCTAATTTGAATTGAATGATGAGTACTTCAAGCTCAGTGGATAGAGCGAGCCGAAGATATTTTATCAAAATCCGTTGAAGAGTGCTGCGATGAATGTTTAGTTCCTGGCTACGATGTCGATTGGAGGTGCCCATTGACGAACTTGTCCGTCGAATTGGGATACGCCACCTACTCTGAAAATTCCAAGTCGCTATCTCATTTCGTTCTCAAGCTATCGTGACAACGGACGACCGGCCGGCCGGACAGAATCAAATTTGTCCACGAATTCTTCATCAGGAAGTCAAACTCAGTCGTTTGAGGCCATTGTCAGCAAACAATTCGAGAATTATTATCATTTGGGCAAAATGATAACGCGATGTTCCCCAGAACATACGCGAAAAAATTTCATGAAACCTCTTGCATGATTTTCTGAACTTATTCGGAGGAATTCATAAACATATATGACACTTCAACATGGCCACTTTATCTTCCCTAAAAGGTGGCGTTGTCAAGTCAAAAAATTTCATTTTGACTGGCCAGCTGGCCGTTGCCACGATAACTTTCGAACGGAAAGAGTTAGCGATTTTCAGGGTACGTGGCACGTCCAAATCCGACGGACAAGTTCGTTAATTGGCGTAATCCGCCCAATGGTTTCCGAGTAATAATTTTGTTTTCAACCAGTATAAATCCGATCGAATTGAAACTTGGTGAATAGTTGTAGAATATAGACCTAAGCACGTGGAATTTTGTGAGAATCGTATCGCTAGAAAATTTTAAAAAAATTCTTGAAACATATTTTTTATTACGCGATTACCTGAGAACGGAGAAAGAAATTTGAAATTTTCAGGTTAGGTTGTACATCTGAATGCGATATTTGAGTTTGTTTATAAGCATATTCGGCCGAACGGTTTTGGAGTTATACCCATTTGAAATTTGGTTGTTATTTCCTCAATAACTCGAAAAATATAGAAGCGATCCAATTCAAATATGGTTATTAGATGTAGAATGCCAACGCGAAAGTTCCTGCAAAATTTCGTGAGGATAGTATCACTAGAAATTTTTTCAAAAATTATTGAAAATCATTGAAAAAAATTCTATAGGTCGATAACTATTCATCCAATATCGCTGAAATTTTGCGAGATCTTTGACCACTGCATTAATTTTAACCAAAGATTCCTCTCATGAAAGGAAACACTTTTTTCATTTAACATTTTTCCAAATTCAGCTCAGGTAAAAAGATACAGGCTGTTGAAATTTTGAAAAAAAATCAGTTTTTATTTTGTAGCTTTGACATCCTTTTTTCGAATAAAATGAATGTTGGCGTAAAATTTCCTATAACTATGGTACATATTTTCCAAATATTAGTTATTTTCTACTTCTACTGGTTTTCTAGTTATGGACTCGTGGATTCATAAAACTAAACGAAATTAGCATAAAGAAAGCATATAAAGTTTTTCTTTAGTCATTTCAAGAATATTCCATAGTTTTAGAACATTATATTATTCTTCATCATTTCTCCTTAAACGCACCATTTTCGAAATATTCTTCATTGAATGTTTTAAAATGGAAAACTCCAGAAATTTCACTACTTTTATAGATCCGTCCCTGAGCGTTGGAATCCCGAATCAAGCTGTAAACCACGTTACCATGCCTTATTCTCGTTCGCCAACAATGTCATAGATAATTTATATGCGGGAGTGTATTAGCACATTGTGAAATCTTTAAACGCTTGTAACTTTTTACCTGAGCCGAAACTGGAAAAATGGTGAATGGAAAAAGTGTTTCATTTGATGAGAGGAATCTTTGGTTAAAATTAATGCAGTGGTCAAAGACTTACCCTGTATAGTTGGAGATTCGAGCAGCCTCGTGTGAGTTCAGTAGATAGATGGATGAGTGACCATTGACTCGATAACTTTCGAACGAAAGGAGGAAGGGGCTTGGAATTTTCGGGGTGTGTTGCGTATCCGAATGGGAGAGTTAAGTTATGGGCATAATCGGTCCAACTATTTCCTCGATAACTCAAAAAATATAAACTCGATCGAATTGAAGCTTGGTATAATCGATATAAAGACGTGTTTGAAATTTTGTGAGAACCGTACCCCTAGAAAATTCCAAAAAAATTTCGAAAAAGAATTTTTTGTAAGAACCGTACAACAAGAAAATTTCAAAAAAATTACGAAAAAAAAAATTGGTTCAAGCACTGACGTGAAGTCAGTAGCTTTTGCGCGTATGTTCATTCTCCTTTATTGGACACTCTTAATCGAATTTACCATGGTGAATTCTATTGTCCGTTCTCCTGTATTGGACACTCTCTTAATCGAATTTACCATGGTAAATTCGGGGTGTCTAATACAGGAGAACGGACAATAGAATTCACCATGGTAAATTCGATTGAGAGTGTCCAATACAGCAGAACGGACAATAGAATTCACCATGGTAAATTCGATTAAGAGTGTCCAATACAGGAGAATGGACAATAGAACATACGCGCAAAAGCTCCTGACTTCACGTCAGTGCTTGAACCAATTTTTACAATGGGTTTTCACTATCAACAAACGTTCTTCCAAGGTATGACGCACCATTTTCGTAAATGTCTATCTTTTAATTGAACAAATGTGACTGACCCGAAAATTGACCGTCAAAAATGGCGAGCAATTCAAAATTCAAGTTCTTGGTGAGACACCCTTCATATCCAAATTTGTCGATTTGAATATCAAGCTCTCGGTCCACCCTATGTTTACACGCTTTCATGGGAATTTCAAGAGAACTCGCCACACCACCATAAAGTCATCATTGTACGAATCATTTTGTTCCTAACCTTACAATTTTTCGTGGGCCCTGAGATGATTAAAGCATATTTTAAAGTTGATTGCATATTCCCCCGATTTCCCCTTCAAATAGTTCGATTACCATAAGCTGGTGTATTTCATAACAATATCAAGTGAACGTTGCGTTATCTACGCACCAAATAGAAGAATTGTTGCTTCAGTCTTGTACACAATCGATTCGAAACGGTTTAATAACACAATACAATGTTGTTATTTATTACTGTCTAGAAAACAGACAAAATATAGACCGATATGCCACTCATAATGGCGGTGGCAATTCACGCTTGAGTTGGGGTACAATAACCTCTTAACACAATAATAAAATATCCAAGTATTTCATATTCACATCGTTTTCATTGATTCTCTCCTCATCGAACATTCTCACGAATTGCAATATTCGGTGCAATGTTCTGGAATTTCAATGGAACGTTGTTGAATGTGAACGAGAATTGCGAAAACTGGAAGGATTTTTAAGTGCTGATTATCCATTATTCGCACCTTCATTTATATGCGAATGTAGACCTGGTCTTTTGATAATATATGGTTATTTCAGTGAGGAATTTTTCCCAATTTTATAGTGGAATGATTCCCACTGAACATTTTTTTTATATGGACGGTAAACGTTAGAGTAAAACGTATGTGGGTTTTCGACTTGTGGTCTGAAAGTACAACAATTAATACCTATTGTTTCTCATGGCGAATGGAACTCCACGTGTTCTTGCAGCACCTACTTTTGAGCTATTTGATAGTTGATACAGCTCAGTAAGGATCGCTGTATCGGGTGTCCAAATCCGTTGTTTAGTGAGGGGTTCTCAGGATCCCTTTGAGCTGAAAAGAAGTGAATGCCACATTTTCGGTCTCGATTTTTGCGAGAATCAATTTGGTGAAAACCGCAACCTTATAAGTTCAACTGTTTTCGTGTTATGAGCGAAAAAGTAGTGAAATGAAAAGTACTCATATCTTCTTCAATACTGAAGCTATCGACTTGAAACAAAAATCTTCTACAGGCACTTTTTAGTAGAATCTACTGGTATTACCAATTTATTTTTATTGCGGTTACTTTTAGAGTTATAATATACAAACTTGTGTTTTTTTTTAATGTAAACCATACAAATTTTCGATTTTACCATTATTTATTGCGATTTCCCGATATAGTTATTTATTGCTACGATCAGTTATATTTTAAAATGGCAATTTATGATCATTATGAAAAGTTGACATGCTCAAGTGTTATTTGATTGCAAATGAAAATTCGCAAGAAGCGTTAGATGATGCCTATTTTGGATTGCACCAATAAAGACAATAACCCAACCTTACGATATTTCAACGTTTGGTCCATAATTTGATGAATTATGGAGCATTCGAAAAACCCCGTTCCAAGAAATATAATATTGCTGGACAAGAAGAAAACTGCCTTAAAGTAATTGGGCTAGTAACAGTGGATCCCAACATATCTTTAAGGAAAATGAAAATAGAAACGGGCTTTCCAAGATCGAGCGCATCAACTGTTCTAAAAAAGAGTAAATTGCAAAGTGCAAAGACTCAGAGAAGGCGATGTACAGCGTTGATTAAACTTTTGTAGATGGTTTGAACAGTTTAGACGAAAATGGAAAATTTCAAAGACGTTTTGGATTCAGTTTGTGGGTGGCTTTAAATTGGAACGGTATATTAGCTTATCAAAAATATATCAGGAAGTTTTACATGGAGAAAGATACATCGATTTTTCAAAGCATCACATTGAACCATTCATGGAGAATTTACCACTAAGCGAATTTCGAAACATGTATTTTCAACTAGATGTAGCACCACCACACTACACTAGAGCCGTGACAGATTTGTTAAATCAAAATTTTTGATGCAAATGGCTTGGAACTTCTGGTCCAGTACGGCGGCCACCAAGATAACCGGATTTAACACCGTTAGATTTTTTCCTTTGGTCACAATGGGAATGCAGAAGTGTTGATCAATAATACTGAAAATGCGTTCAGAAATGTTAGCAAAATTCACGTACAAAACGCTATTCGTATAGTATTAGAAGAAGGTGTGAACTTTGCACTAATCAGAGCGGGCTCCATTTCGCCAAATATTCAAAAACATTTTACCTGTAGTTCAAATTTTTTTAGCTTATGTTCTTATTTTGTTATATTTTTGTTTATTTGTTTTTTAATTGTTATCATAAAAACTAAAGAAAGTTAATTTCTATTATTCACACAAGTCTTTATTTAATGAACCAAACTTTCTAAAAGCTTAGATTTATCGTAGCAATGAATTTAAAAATATATTACATTATTCTTATGTACCTCTGTGGTCCATAGAATATGACGGCCTGAATAAGGCCTATGTATACTGCTCTTGACCATCGCCTATTTCAATCATCTGTAGCGCCCTCTACCGTGAGGAACGAGAAGTGAATAAACTGAGTGCAATTCACACGTTGTTATCAATTTTCGGAACAATTCTCGTGCTTTCACACAAAAGGTGATTCAATAAGCGATTTAAGATTCAAAACTCAAAACGTATTTACTGAATTGGAAAGACTTACTAATTAGAATTAACTTTTACAATTTTATTTCGTTCAAATGTGACTCTGTGAAGACTTTGTTGGTAAAAGCGAATGCGATCAGTATAATTTATGAGGAGGTTTTCACATAATCGAGTTAATCAAATTAGGTTCAGAATATCTCCAGTAAAAACGAAAGTGGAATATTGTTCAATTGATATAATATAATTTTCATAGTTGATTTGAGGAATGAATATCTCGGATGAGCTCGTTATTGGGTATAATCGGTCTGGTGGTTTCGGACTTATAATTTTAGACTCTCTTGTGGTATTTAATTTCATAAGAATCCATTGATATCATGCCCAACTCTGAGAAACCAATACTGTCGGAGATATGATTTGTCAACGTTTGAACAAGAGCGCCAACGCTCCTATCCACAGGGCTTCCCACTTTTTATTAATTTCTTCAAAATTTTCCAGTAATACAATCCTCCCAAAATTCTACATAAGTCTTTGGGTGGGTATTCTACAACTAGTTACGAAGTTTCAATTCGATCGGATCTGTATTGGTGGAAAATAAAATTAGTACTCGGAAACCATTGGGCCGATTATGACCATTAACGAACTTGTCCGTAACATTTGGACGCGCCACCTACCTAAGTTATCGTGGCAACGGCCAGCGGGCCGGACAAAATGAAATTTTTTGACTTCGAATTCTTCATCAGTGAGTCGAACCTAATCGTTTGAGACCATTTTCGACAATAAATTCGAACATAACAGACATTTGGGTAAAATTATAGCACGCTGTTCCCCATAACATGCGCGCAAAAAAATACTTTTGATAATTTTTAGAGAACGAAACGTAATTTTACTAATTTGACAACGCCACAACAAAGTGGCATGATGAAGTGTCATATGTTCATGATTTCCTCCAAATGAGTTCAGAAAAACATGAAAGAGGGTTCATGAAATTTTTGATATTTCCGGATATGTCCGGAAGTATTGGGATTTTTTGGCGCTCTAGTTCCTCGGAGATATGATTGTTCAAAATTTTAATAATCATTTTTGGCGCTCTAGTTCCTCGGAACTGAGTGCTTATTAATTTGCCCAAATGTCTGTAATTTTCGAATTTTTCGATGAAAATGGTCTTAAACGATTTGGTTCGACTCACTGATCAAGAATCCGTGGTCGAAATTAATTCTGTCCGGCCGTCCGGCCGGTCGTAGGCACGATAACTCTCGAACGGAATGAGCTAGACAGTTGAAATTTTCAGAGTAGGTTTGGGAGATAAATATCTCGGCTAAGTTCGTTATTCGGCAAAATCGGATAGATGGTTTCGGAATAACAAAAAAAAATTTTTTTTACAAAGCAAATTCCAAATTAATTTTTTTTCAATGAGCAGTTTTACCATAAGAATCCAATGATATCATTTTTAACTCTAACAAGCTAATACTTTCGGAGATATGATTTTTCAAAATTTCATTAATAAATCGTATTTCAACGTTGTCACAGAATGATATAATTATTCTATGTATGAATTGTCATAATGTCAACTTATTTTCCTGAGACATGACATTATCTAATCAATCGAAGAATTGTGAGCGAAGTGAGAAAAATCTCAGTTGTTTGCTACGAAATTAGTTTTTCTCAGAAAAGTCTTACATTTCGGAACGGAACATGAAGTAAGAGATCTGAGAGTAGTGAGACTGCTTTTCATCCATAGACATAGATATAACTCTTGAACGGAATGAGGTAGGTAGTTGAAATTGTCAGAGTAGGTTAGGGAGATGAATATCTCGGTTAAGTTCGTTATTGGGCAAAATTTGCCAGATTTAATTTGATTTCTTCCATGGTGCAGTTCTCATTCTCATGATTGCTCATTTAATCTTGATAAATAAACTATTATTTGAATTGAATTTCCTTTATGATGCAGTTCTATCATATGAATACATTGATATAATTCCCAACTCTGAGAAACCAATACTTTCGGAGATATAATTTGTCTGTTTGAACTAGAGCGCCAGAAAGCTCCTGTCCACAGGGCTTGAACCCATTTTTTTTTAATTTCAAAACGGAACTTTATTTGATATCAAATTATACGACTTTGCCATAATTCAACCGATACTGTATCTCTTACCTCGAATTTCAGCCAGCCTGTACCTATCTCAAACTTCAAAATTATTTTCCTATTTATCCTACTCGTGGGGAAAATGGAAATGAATCAATTAAAAGGCATTGGAAAACTCCTTACATCCGAACCAGAACCGGAATCCGGTCAGGGAAAACAAGTGTCGATCGGCTACATCCGCGGGACAAGATGAACACGTAGAAGTATCTGACCATAATCAAACAATTTCACAGAAAACTTCGCATTCATTAACATCATTAGTGAGCTCTTATTCGATGGTCCACTTATGGATTTCGAAGGTAAAACATGAATCGAACAGGCACCTCTTAGAGGAAACATTAAACGCAACAGATATCCCAAAGTACACACTTGAAAAGTAACGAAGTGATTTACTGCCGACTTGTTCTGTGAGGAAGGTTATCTAAACGCAGAACAAACAGACAAATGTAGGTCACAGATGATTTGTTAGCGTAATTATTAATATTGACTTGTTCGAGTTACTTCACAGAACGGTCAGGTTGGGGAAGAATTCGCTTGATGTAGATTTGCAAATATTTTTTAGACGATACTGTAAATGGATCCTTTCTGGGTTTTCTCTCCAAAACTCTGAATTATTATTTAGTCTAGTCAACAAGTGCTTTTTAGGTCAAAATTTTTGCGTATTCTCCTAAAATTATGATTGAGGTGTCATTTGATTCAGAATAGAATGTAGATAGTTTTTGAGGAAATGCTAAGGCCGCTCGCAAAAATTGCAATAATTATAAACAATTAAGTGGAAAAAAAAAGGAGGAGGTTTAGGTTTTCGCCAATATATCATAAACTACTTGGGATAATTCAAATTTGAAAAAAAAATCAAATAGAGGAGGATATTTCCTAAAAAAAATTCCGAACTGCCGGAACTGTAGGACCAATATTTATAATTTTCCTAGAGGGTTGAAAATACGCCCGAAAACGGGTACTCCGGATTGCGCAAGCCTCACCCCCTTCGTACCTTTGATGAGTAAATATTATTTAAACTTATCAAATATGAAAATAAAAATTGAAAAAATTCTGGTGCCTGCAGGATAAATCAATGAACAATAATCCGTGGTCCAAAAATGTTCATTGCGATTTTTCAATTATTTATCCATTAGTTAATTAACAATTTTTTTGTAGCACGAACATTAACATTGCAAGTACGATAATTGTTGAACTATTAATCTGAGAATTTTTTCCTATCGTGGAGTTATTTTTCGAAGGTCTTAGAATAGATTCCTATAGGAAAATTTTGAAAATTGTTAATTTTCGTTTTGTTATGAACAATTTACTCAAGTGAAAAATTATAAAGCTTCAGTTTATAATATTACTATTGATCCGTTTTATTAGGATCACAAACTACTTAGAAATGATTTTTAATAATTATTGTCTCCTATTGTTTGAAAAATTGTTATAAACCAGTGCGTTGTTAACAAGATCATTTAAAATTTTCACTTAAGTAAATTGTTGACAACAAAACGAAAATTACCAATTTTTCAAATTTTCTAACGGAAATCTATTCCAAGACCTTTGAAAAATAGCTCCACGAAAGGGAAAAATTCTCAGATTAAAAGTTTAACAATTATCGCACTTGCAATGTTAATGTTCGTGCTGCAAAAGATTGTTAATTAACTAATGGATAACTAATTGAAAAGTCACGATAAACAATTTTGGACCACGGATTATTGTTAATTAATCTATACTGCAGACGCCTGAATTTTTTCAATTCAGTTTTTTTCATATTTAATAAGTTTAAATAATATTTATTCATGAAAGGTCCGAAGGGGGCGAAGTATTAGCTTTTTAGAGTTGAAAATGATATCAATGGATTTTTATGGTAAAACTGCATCTTAAAAAAAATGAATTTGAAATTTTAAATGTAAAAAAAATAAATTTGTTACTCCGAAACCATCAGGCCGATCTTAACCAATAACGATCTCATCCGAGATATTTATCTTCCAACCCTACTGTGAAAATTTCAACTGTGTAGCTAATTCCGTTCGAGAGTTATCGTGTTAACGGCCGGACAGAATCGATTTTTACTACGGATTCTTGATCAGTGAGTCAAACCAAATCGTTCAAGACTATTTCCATCAAAAAAATCGAAAATTACAAACATTTGGGCAAATTGATAAGTACTCTGTTCCGAGGAACAAGAGCGCCAAAAACTTGATTTACTGAATTTATTACAAGTTAGAGACTCCCACTGTATGTAATGAATATTCCCCAACTGAAGCCGTGTAATAATAAGGCAGAGTTGGCAATAATATCGCCGAATTGTATACTAAATTCAACTGCTACATGCAATTTGATGAGAATTATAGTTATTTTTCAAAGGAGCACCCAAAAACACTTCTCATTATCCAATGCTTGCCAACCTATTTAAGATGCATTTTTCCTGTCTGAGCATAAGCTCAACATGACATAAGCTAAGGTTTTGGGAATAAATCGCAGCTGATATTTCAGTGAAATTACGAAAGTTTATTCATTTCGTTTCAATCTCAAAAACATCTTCACATTCTAGATTTACGATCCGCTTGTTGTCTAGTCAACAAGTGCTTTTTAGGTCAAAATTTTTGCGTATTTTCCGAAAATTACGATTGAGGTGTCATTCGATTCGGAATGGCATGTAGATAGTTCCAAGGCCGCCCGCAAAAATTGCAATAGATATAAAGAATTAAGTGAAAAAAAATCACGAAAAATCAAGCCCTGTGGACAGGAGCTTTCTGGCACTCTAGTTCAAACAGACAAATTATATCTCCGAAAGTATTGGTTTCTCAGAGTTGGGAATTATATCAATGTATTCATATGATAGAACTGCATCATAAAGGAAATTCAATTTAAATAATAGTTTATTTATCAAGATTAAATGAGTAATCATGAGAATGAGAACTGCACCATGGAAGAAATCAAATTAAATCTGGCCAATTTTGCCCAATAACGAACTTAACCGAGATATTCATCTCCCTAAACTACTCTGAAAATTTCAACTACCTACCTCATTCCGTTCGAGAGTTATATCTATGTCTATGGATGAAAAGCAGTCTCACTACTCTCAGATCTCTTACTTCATGTTCCGTTCCGAAATGTAAGAATTTTCTGAGAAAACCTAATTTCGGAGCAAACAACTGAGATTTTTCTCACTTCGCTCACAATTCTTCGATTGAGTAGATAATGTTATGTCTCAGGAACATCATTTAACATTATGACAATTCATACATAGAATAATATCATTCTGTGACAACGTTGAAATACGATTTATTATTGAAATTTTGAAAAATCATATCTCCGAAAGTATTAGCTTGTTAGAGTTAAAAATGATATCATTGGATTCTTATGGTGAAACAGCTTATTGAAAAAAATTTAATTTGGAATTTGCTTTGTAAAAAAATTTTTTTTTTGTTACTCCGAAACCATCTGTCCGATTTTGCCCAATAACGAACTCAGCCGAGATATTTATCTCCCAAATCTACTCTGAAAATTTCAACTGTCTAGCTCATTCCGTTCGAGAGTTATCGTGCCTACGGCCGGACGGCCGGACAGAATGAATTTCGACCACGGATTCTTGATCAGTGAGTCGAACCAAATCGTTTAAGACCATTTTCATCGAAAAATTCGAAAATTACAGACATTTGGGCAAATTGATAAGCACTCAGTTCCGAGGAACTAGAGCGCCAAAAAGGAGAAGGTTTAGGTTTTTGCCGATATCTGAAACACTGTTCGATATAATTCAAATTAGAAAAAAGACTCAAATAGAGGAAGAAATTTCCTAAGAAAAAGTCCCAACCGCCGGAAGTGTAGGACCAATATTTATAATTCCCTAGAGGGTTGAAAATACGCCCGAAAACGGGTACTCCGGATTCCGCAAGCCTCGCCCCCTTCGTACCTTTGATGAATAAATATTATTTGAATTTGTCGAATATGAGAACAAAAAATTGAAAAAATTCAAGCACCTGCACGATAGATCAATGAATAATAATCCGTGGTATAAAAATGTTTATCACGATTTTTCAATTAGTTATCCATTAGTTAATCAACAATTTTTTGTAGCACAACATTAACATTGCAAGTACGATAATTGTTAAACTATTAATCTGAATTTTTTTTCCTTTCGTGGAGCTATTCTTCAAAGGCCTTTGATTAGATTCCTAATGGAAAATTTTAAAAATTGTTAATTATTGTTTTGATATGAACAATCGAGTGAACAATTTAGTTAAGTGGAAAATTATCAATTTATAATATTACTATTGATCCGTTTTATTGGGATCAGAAACTGCTTAAAAATGATTTTTAATAATTATTATCTCCTATTGTTTAAAAAATTGATATAAACCAATGCGTTGTTTATGAGATAATTCAAAATTTTCTTCTGAAAACATAATTGAAGCTTATAATTTGGCACTCAAGTAAATTGTTAATAACAAAACGAAAATTAACAAATTTTTAAATTTTTCAACGCAAATCTATTCCAAGACCTTTGAAAATAGCTCTTCAAAAGGAAAAAGATATCAGATTAATAGTTTAACAATTATCGCACTTGCAATGTTAATGTTCTTGCTACAAAAAATTAATTAACTAATGGATAACTAATTGAAAAATCGCGATAAACATTATTGTTCATTGATCTTCTACTTGAATTTTTTCAGTTTTTATTTTCATATTTAATTAGTTTAAATAATATTTATTCATGAAAGGTCCGAAGGGGGCGAGGCTTACGCAAGCCGGAATACCCGTTTTCGGGAGTATTTTCAATCCTATGCGAAAATTATAAATATTGGTCCTAGTTCCGGGAGTTGTGACATTTTTTAGGAAATTTCTTCCTCTTGTTGAATATTTTTTCAAATTTGAATTATCTCAGATAATTTCTGAGATATTGGCGAAAAACCAAACCCCCTTCTTTTTTTTTACTGAATTGTTTATAACTATTGCAATTTTTGCGAGCGGCCTTGGAAATTTTATCAAAAATCTACATGCCATTCTGAATCGAATGACACCTCAATCATAATTTTCGGAGAATACGCAAAAATTTTGACCTAAAAAGCATTTGTTGACTATACTATTGGTTTATGCGTAAAGGAACTGGATTCTCAAAACTGATAACTCATGTCTCATCTTGACAGTAAGCCAAATACTGACAGTAGGAACAATCATTTACGAAATATATTTCGATTCAAAGCATTCCGAAGCAGGCTGGGTTCCATAATATTTGGCTGAAAGAATGTTTTTTAGCGGATGTGATTGTTTGTTTGCATTGGAATTCCAAACAATTTCGAATAAGCCATCTAAAAATTCTTGGATGATATATTCCACGAATATTTTAAGCCTTACTCATGTTTTAATCCAACTGCGTTGAGCTGTCCGTTCCGATTTGATCGTCGTTGTTATTTTTACTTTCCAATATTTAAATTATATTATCGCATATGACATGCACGATATGTACGTCAGTGACCAATCAGAAACGCTACATATACAACGCAAAGGTTTATTATTTTTCATTCAAAATGAGCGGATTCTTTCAATTTGAGTCTATATCTATTGATTTTGATTTATATTATCGCGATCAGTATACGTAAGCGATCGAGAAAAAGTTATTTTTCACTTGCATATTATTTGTTTATATTATCTTGGATACGGCTGCTATATATACTTATTACGCCCATGGCTGACCGATCATCATACGAGGAGAGATGAAGCAAAAGCTATAACGAATTTTTTTTTCTTAAACCAATCTCGACCTCTAATAGTTCGACAGCAGTCGGCCGTTTGGCCAAATATGGTGCTCAGGATCAGGAACTAATAAAAATTACAGGCCATAAAAATTTCTACTCGATGAAACCTTATTTGAATATCGATCTAGAACATCATAATAAAATTATTAACAGCATGAGCGGAAATACGTATTCGTCAGTTATAGAATCAAATATACTGCACCACAAAAGTTGATGAGTTTCAGAAATCTTGACTATTTCAAAAGTTTCCATTTTTTTCACCAATTTTTATGTATATGAGGAATCTAAATTTCCACTTACTCATCTAACTAATTATTTTGCCCATTTCATTACAAGTTTCATAATTTCAGATAAAAATTTATTTTTAGTATTTGTAGTGCAAAATCAGTTCAATTAAAAATTGAAAAATACATTTCAGTAAAGAGTATGGCCTCCTCGAACATCCACCACAGCCTGACAACGCCTTTGCATATTTTCGATCAGATTTTTGAAGTAGCCTTGATTAATTTTTTGCCACAGTTGCGGTAAGAACCGTTCTTCAGTTCTTGAAGTATATGTGGAAGTGGTTGATGATAATCCAATGCTCTTTGTAGCGGATCTCGAGCGTGTTCTATGGGATTGAGATCAGGCGACAGAGGGTGTAGGGCCAAATGTGGAATACCATGAATTTCCATAACTTCATCGACAATTCTCGCACGACGAGGTGGCACATTATCGTCCAAAAATATTTAATTTGGCCCAATAGCATCATGAACCAAAGGAATAACACTGTCAATGACTAGCTCTATGTAAATCTGCGCATTCATGGTAGCAACAAACACCAACAATTCTGTACGTCCTTGAAATAAATGCCTCCCCAAACAGTAACTGAACCACCTCTGAATGGATGAACTTCCTGAACCTATCTGCGATTTCTGGGCACCAGAGGATGGATCCATACTCGAACACGTCGACTATCTGAAAACCGTCCATATCTCGACTCATCTGTAGATAATACAGACCTCCATTGATCGATCTAATTCATGTGCTCATTGGTCCATTCCAATCGAAGTCGCATATGATTTTGAGTGAGTGGAATCCTCAAAAGTCGTCAAGAATGTAGATTAATGTCTCGAAGTCTTCGAGGAACTGTTTGAATCGAAACCAAAATACCAGTAGCGTTCAAAAGGCTCTGTTCTATGATTCGACAAGTACTCAAAGGCTTTCTACGGGTACAGTCAGAACCGATCTTGTGCAGGAGTGGTAGATCTTGGGCCTTCCCGTTGTTTCGGTTGCTCTTCCAGTTTCTCAATATCGATTAACGAGCCGGGAAACTAGACTTTCACTAACTTGAAAGAAATTCGCAACATCTCTCTGATTACGTCCCGCTTCGATCATACCAATAGCCCTATTGACTTCATCCGCGCTAAGTTTACGTCCAGGCATTATTGCAAAATAAATTTTCAGATTTCGAATCAAAGTTGATTATTAGAACTTAAAACAATAACTGATCCAAAATCCTCAGAAACGCAAACTACAAAAACGTGCCTGAAACTGAAAAAGCTATTAAACAAAGTGGAAAAAAGACCATTCAGATATAAAAGAGTTAAAATTTGATTTTCTCCTAAATATAATAAATATATCGATCATTTGGTGAAGAAGAATCGGCAACTTTTGAAACGGTCACAAAATTTCTGAACTTCCTCAACTTTTGGTGTTCTTTTGTCAATTGCACTTCTGAAAAATAGATAATAAAAATTTGTTGTTTTCTTACAATTATGCAGCAAAAAAATTCCATATCGATAAACCCTAGTATGTTGATAAATTCTCAACAAATTTATAGCAATTTTCTCAAGCGATGTATCCTTCTGCTACACTACTTGACTTCCAACCTCCGTGTCGTTTCAAAGACTCAATGCTGGCTCCTTCATCTATAAGTAGTGTAGCAGAAGTTCGCCTCATTGAATGACCTGTGTATTCGTTTGGATGATTTAACTGCAAAAAAGTGGCAACCTTTCTTGGAACACTTCCTATACTATGTATTCCCATCAAAGCTCTGTAGCATTTTCCAGATGAAATTTAAATAAAAAATCTATTTTCAACGAAATCGTTTGGTCTTAAAGCAGTGTACCTCTTATAAATATTTAGATTATTCTCCCTAATAACTGTGAATGGTCTAACATAAAACCCATCCTTTTTGGTTGAAATACTAAACATAGATATATGGTGCTGCTGACTTTTTTGTAAAGCTAAAAGTAATTTGATTAATATAATTGCTATAAATTTCATTCCTTTATTTCAACCTGTTCAGGTAGCACACGCCATATTATATAATTTTTGCTGACAAATACATTTGTTATATATTTATAAAAAATTGGTTCAAGCCCTGTGGACAGGAGCTTTCTGGCGCTCTAGTTCAAACAGACAAATTATATCTCCGAAAGTGTTGGTTTCTCAGAGTTGGGAATTATATCAATGTATTCTTAGGATAGAA
This sequence comes from Halyzia sedecimguttata, assembly GCA_937662695.2. NCBI lineage: Eukaryota > Metazoa > Arthropoda > Insecta > Coleoptera > Coccinellidae > Halyzia > Halyzia sedecimguttata. Next base: position 89,052,060 of record OW569413.2, read on the forward strand.
CTGCATCATAAAGGAAATTCAATTCAAATAATAGTTTATTTATCAAGATTAAATGAGCAATCTGAGAATGAGAACTGCACCATGGAAGAAATCAAATTAAAATAGCTGAAATGAATTTGATCCCCTCTTATAGAACAGGATGACATGTACGAGTATGAACACAGATCATATAATAAAGCTCAGATAAAATAATTATGACATTCTGTGAAAACATAGAAGTACGATTCATTATTGAAATTTCGAAAATCATATCTCCGAAAGTATTAGCTTGTTGGAGTTGAAAATGATATCAATGGATTTTTATGGTGAAACTGCATCTTAAATAAAAATTGAATTTAAAATTTGTTACTTAGAAAAAAAAATTGTTTTTCGTTACTCCGAAACCATCTGGCCTATTTTGTCCAACAAAGCACTTAACCGAAATATTCATCTCCCTAACCTACTCTGAAAATTTCAACTGCCTAGCTCAGTCCGTTCGAGAGTTATTGTAGAAATTTTTTTTTTATTTTCAAAATTTTATTTTGACACTTTGTGGTAACCTGCTCAATACAAAACTTCACATGCGTATAAAGGTCATGATTCTACAATTTGATGCTAAATTTCAGATAGATCGAGTGATCGGTTTCGGAAATATTCATAAAAAATGTTTTTACTAAAATCGGCCATAGCTGCGAAAATGCTTGATGGATTTCGCCATTAACAAACCTGTCCGAGATATTTACGCTCCAAACCCACCTTGCAAATTTCAATCCTCTAACTCCTTTCGTTCGAGAGTTATCGTGCCTACGGCCAGCCGGCCAGAATCGATTTCGACCTCGGATTCTTGATCAGTGACAGTGAGTCGAACCAAATCGTTTGATACCATTTTCATCCAAAAATTCGAAAATTACAGACATTTGAGCAAATTGATAAGCACTCTGTTCCGAGGAACTAGAGCGCCAAAAAGTAGTCTTTAACACTCGGGGATAATATACCTTTCTAACAGTGAAAGAAGTTTCAAAATCGGATCAGCAGTACCGGAGATTACCCTGAACATACAAACTCACAAACTTTACCTCTTTATAATATATGTATAGATGGAGTAAGGAATTAAATACTATTGAATAAACATAGTAGGTTTGTATCTTGGCTACTGACGTAAGATGATTGTACGAATAATTAATCTTCCATATTGCAACAACTCAAAGTAAGGAAATGAATTACATAATATCGAAACTATTATTCCAATCTTAATAGCATCGATTTAATAGACTTAACAATTATAATTCTTTGATAAAAAAATTGGCCACATTTAGAAGATTAGCGTAAAGACCAGTGGTTGGCATTTAATTGATGATATGATGAAAAATTCTCATAATAACATATCGGGAATCACCATCAATTTCTTTCATATTTGATTGGAAACAGCTTATTATTCCGTTCGATATTAATGATTAAATCGTGTTCTTCTGATATATGTTTTTCACGGTTGTTCCCCTGAAGCATATATCATTTTGCACAAAGGAAGCAAGTTTGATGAATAATTACCTCGAATGGTTTCGAATGTTTTAACGATTTGATTCTGTTTTCCAATAAATCGAAAGATACGGATTGGTCTGAATTGAAACTCGGTAGTTAGTTGAAAAATACCAACATGAAGACTTATGTAAAATTTCGTGAGTATCGTATGACTAAAAAATTATTTAGATAAATTCTGTGTCTCAAAAATTATGAACGAATTTTAAATTTATAATACAGTTCAACGATATCGGACGAATAGTTTTTCAGGTATAGAATTTTTTTTTTAATTTTCTAGTCATGCTATCCCCACAAAATTTTGCATTAGTCTTCGTATATGTATTTTTCAACTTACCACAGTGTTATAATTTGATCAGTTCAGTATTTTTCGAGTTATTGGTAAAAAAATTTGAGACCATTCTCGGCCAAAAATTTGAAAATTACAGACATTTGGTTGAATTGATAGGCACTCTGTTCACCTGAATAGCGCGCCGAAAGGTTTAAAGATTAGTCATCCAATAAGACAACTCTTTACTCAGCTACTTACACAAATAATTCAATCGTTGCTATAAATTTGGTTTTCTATTATTATTATCTTGGGTTTCTGAAAAATATCAATAGACAATGCTTCTTTGATAGTCTCACTAAACTAGATTAATAATCTAGATTTCCTTCGAAAAGTGATGATTTTTGTTAGTTCCAGAATATGCCTATTTGAAATTTTGTTCTGACATATTAATCATAGAATGAACGTGTGCACTGAAGCTCCTTACATCACGTCACTGATTCTGAATTTATTTTACCTGTTTCTTTCATTTAATAGTGCAGTTGGCTCAGTGGGAGAGCATTTGACTTGAGAGCGGAAACCCCAAGTTCAACTCCGAGGCTAGGAAATAAATTTTCTAGTCACGGTAATCACCATTCCCTATTGGGTCAAGAATAAACAGTGCTGTGCCTAAGTTGGCGTAAGGACACAGTAACAAATCCTACACAAAACACAAATGGTTCTCCTTTCTCGCTCAAGCTTTTCGAGAGCTTATGAGGGGTCTCCTTGGGGAAGACCTAGGAGGATGAGTATAATAATATAAAAAAAAAATAGGGTATATATGTGTGGGAAAGTGGGAAAGCTCTGAGGACAGGGGCTTTGGCGCTCTTGACAAACTACTTGCGAATAATTATTCAAACTTTGACAAATCATACCTCCGAAAGTATTGGTTTCTCACAGTTGGCAATGATATCAATCGATTATTATGATAGAACGCAGGTCTATATCTACATACATCAGCAAATTATAATTAGACGGAGGTTACACGGTCAATCTGGTATCAATCTGGCATCAATCTGACATCAATCCTGCCATCAGTCTACGCGTAAACAATCAGTTTCCCGTCATTCTGACATCAATCCATGATTTATGTCAAACTGAACCAGATTCACCGTGTAACCTCCGTCATAGAGCATTACTATGAAATCATAAAATTACGATTCATTGTTGAAATTTTAAAAAATCATATTTCCGAAAGTATTTGTATGTTACAGTTGAGAATTATATCAATGGATTCTTACGATGAAACTGCATCTTAAAAAAATTGAATCTGAAATTTATAATGCAAAAAAATTTGTTTTTCCCAATAACGAAGCGATATATATATATATATATATATCTCTTTCTCTCAAACCTTCTATGAAAATTTCCACTGTCTACGTCATTCGGATCGATACTTATCGTGTTAACGGCCGGCTGGCTGGACAGATTGATTTCAACCACGGATTCTCAATCAGTCGAACCAAAACGTTTGAGACCATTTTCTGTCAAAAATTAGAAAATTATAAACATTTGGGCAAATTAATGAGCACTCTGCTCCAACGAACAAAAGCGCCAAAAATCAGGATAGTCCGGAGAAGTATATTTGAATGGGAAAGCTAAACGGATAATTCCGCAAAAGGAGCAGAGAAAAATAATTCTGCTGGTACCTGCCAGCACGTGTTTCTGCTAATTGGCTTCTTCAGGACAGGGCAACCAAGAAACCAAGGATAATATGGACAGAAAACTGTAAGACGGATATTACACGGTCAGTCTGGTATCAGTCTCGCATCAGTATTACCATCAATCCGGATTAGAGAATCCAATCCCGCAAATACTGGATCCCGCGAATGCGGGATCCCGCTGAAATTCTGCGGGATCAACATTGCGGGATTTTCCGTGCGGGATTTGCGGGACTCAATATTAAAATTCCGTATTCGACAATGAGAGCGCAAACGTCCCAGAAAAAGAAAAAGTACTTTTTCGTCCGCTGTGGTCACAATGAATACGGCATGATACGATTCAATACAAACATAAGTGCCTATAAGAATAACTGTCAGTCGCTGTGGTCACTATGAATATGGCATGACACTGTTCAATACAAACATAAATGTATATGAGAATAACTGTCATCTGCTATTGTGAAATTATTTAAGAGGTCCGAAATTCATAAAAGTATGTAGAGGTTGACGAAAAAATTGAAATATGCACCTTGGCGAAAAACTGACTATTGCCTCGCCTGCTTGCTATCCTTTGTTCCTCCTCGGATAGCAATTTGCAGGCCCGACCATAATAGACAGTTTTTGGTCATTGGTACATAAAAAACCTCATATGCTACTACTAAAGTATGTTTTTAATTGTATAAGACCTCTTTGCGCGTATGTTCTGGGGAACATCGCGTTATCATTTTGCCCAAATGTCTGTAGTTGTAGAATATAAACCTAACCACGTTTTTGAAATTTTGTCAGAATCGTATTACTAGGAAATTTAAAACAAATTATGAAGAAGTATTTTTTATGTCATGATAAACTGAGAATTGAAAGAGATCGGCCAAACGGTTTTGGAGTTATACCCACCTGAAATGGGGTTGTTATTTCCTCAATATCTCGAAAAGTACAAAACCGATTAAATTCAAACATGGTTTTTTGTTGTACAATGCCAACGCAAAATTGTTGCAAAATTTCGTAAGGATCGTATCACTAGAATAATTTTAAGAAATCATTGAAAATTATTGAAAACAATTCTATATATCAGTAACTTTTCGTCCGACATCGCTGGAATTTTGCGAGAGCCTTCAGAATCTAACTCTACTGCCAAGTTCCAAGTTGGAACACGATCGGATATAAATATTGTTGAAGATTCGAGCAGCCTTGTGTGAGTTCAGTAGATGGATGGATGACCGTTGCCTCGATAACTTTCGAACGAAAGGAGATAGGGACTTGCAATTTTCAGGGTATGTTGGGTATCTGAATGGGAGAGTTAAGTTCGTTTACTGGCATAATCGGTCCAACTGTTTCGGAGTTATATCCACCTGGAATATTATTTCCTCGATAACTCACAAAATATAGACTCGATCGAATTGAAGCTTGTTAACTAGTTGTATAATACCTGTATTATACAGTTAATATATAATACAGGAGAATGGTCAATAGAACATACGCGCAAAAGCTCCTGACTTCACTTCAGCGCTTGAACCAATTTTTATTAGCATGTTTAATAGTTTGAGTACAAAGAGTATATATATTGTTAACAATCCCGCATTTTTGCGGATCCGCGGGATTGATAACTTTAATCCCGCGTGTTTGTTGGATATAGATTTTGGTGCGGGATTGGATTCCCTAATCCGGATCATCAGTCCATCAATCAACGAATATAGAACCAATTTCTGTCAATCTCCCATCAATTCATGATTGATGTGATGCGAGGCTGATACCAGACTGATACCAGACTGACCGTGTAACTTCCGTCTAAAAAGGTGATACCATAACAGGAGCAAGCAACCAATTGGTACCTTCAGCTCTAGGACCTCCAATTCGGAGGCAAACTATGGCACCGGCGCAGAGCAGAACGATTTTTGGCGCTCTAGTTCCTCGGAACTGAGTGCTTATCAATTTGCCCAAATGTCTGTAATTTTGGAATATTTCGATGAAAATGGTCTTAAACGATTTGGTTCTACTCACTGATCAAGAATCCGTGGTCGAAATTCATTCTGTCCGGCCGGCCGTAAGCACGATAACTCTCGAACGGAATGAGCTAGAGAGTTGAAATTTTCAGAGTAGGTTTGGGGGATGAATATCTCGGCTAAGTTCGTTATTGGGCAAAATCGGACAGATGGTTTCGGAGTAAAAAAAAAAAATTTTTTTTTACGAAACAAATTCCAAATCTATTTTTTTTTAATAAGCAGTTTTATCATAAGAATCCATTCATATCATTTTCAACTCTAACAAGCTAATACTTTCGGAGATATGATTTTTTTAAATTTCAATGTAAATCGTATTTCACAGATTGATATAATTATTATTCTATGTATGAATTCTCATAATGTCAACTTGACAGAAGGGAATATTGTAACTTCAAAAATATTGGATTTGAAATACTCGTATTTTAGCGATGCAACGGGGACCTCACCAGAAAATGTTTGTAAATATTACGTAAATATTGAAAGCATAATTCTGTAGTTTGGTGATCGTAGATCAGGAAATTTCTGATCGATTACAAGGTAATTTATTATTACTTATCTAATAATCTATTATTTGAATTGAATTTCCTTTATGATGCAGTGATATCATATGAATACATTGATATAATTCCCACCTCTGAGAAACCAATACCAGATATAATTTGTCTGTTTGATCTAGAGCGCCAGAAAGCTCCTGTCGACAGGGCTTGAACCCATTTTTCTCTGCTCCATTTGCCGAATTACCCGTTAAAATTTCCCATTTGTTAAGTATGTTCGCAAGAATCCAGCGATAAATATCTATTTCAATCAATTCAATTCTATTTTGGTAACTCATCCAAAAGAATCGATAATATTATTTTTAAAATTCGCTCATCCTTTGATGAATTTCTACATTTCCTTTCGTGACCTCATCCCTATATCCGTCATATTTTCATCGCCTTCTTAGAAGATCCCGGATTTCAATCTGCGCTGACGGCTTCAGAGGAGTATAACGTCGGATGTTTTCAACTGATCGTTAGTAAAATATTAAATTGAGCTCATATTTATTCATCGGGTCGTAGGCAGGAGAATCAGTTCGAATTATTTCATGGAGGATACGTTGGAAGTCCCCACTTCCCCCGCATTATTTTCCTGGTTTACAACGGAGCTGCTTTTGGTTGATTATTGACAGAAAGATTAAATAAGAATGAGATGTAATTGACTGACTAGTTATAGTACGAAAAGAATCATTATTCTTCTGAAGAAGGGAATAGTCCCGAAAATAGGGTTTTTTTGGACGAATAGACAAAATTCTAGGAGGAGCGTAAGCGGCTATCCTCGCCAAATTTTGCAAACATTTTCGCGTTGGCATTCTACAACTAATAACCATGTTTGAATTCAATCGGTTCAGAATTTTTTGAGTTAATGAGGAACAAAAAACCACCAAATTTCAGAATGGCTATAACTCTAAAACCGTTTAGCCGATTATGCTCATAAACAAACTGAAATGTCGCGTTCTAGTGCACATCCTAACATCGAAACTTCAAGCCGCTATCTCTTACCGTTCTCAAGTTATCGTGACAACAAAAATTTTTTTTAATAATTTTTTTTAAATTTTCTAGCCATACGATTCGCATAAAATTTCACAAACGTGCTTAGGTTCGTATTCTACAACTACTCACCAAGTTTCAATTCAATCGGATTTATATTGGTTGAAAACAAAATTATTACTCAGAAACCACTGGGCCGATTATGCCCATTAACGAACTTGTCCGTCGTATTGGGATGCGCCACCCACCCCGAAAATTTCAAGTCGCTAGCTCTTTTCGTTCTCAAGTTATCGTGGCAACGGCCGGACGGACGGCCGGACGGCCGGCCGGACAGAATCAAATTTGACCTCGAATTCTTCATTGGGGAGTCGAACTAAATCGTTTGAGACCATTTTCGTCAAAAAATTCGAAAGTTACAGACATTTGGGCAAAACTATAACGCGATGTTCCCCAGAACATACGCGCAAAAAGCACAGTTAGTAGTACAGTACTATGTATCATATTCGTTCAACTCGTTTCACCGGAAATTATACCAACTTTCGTTTTTGGTGCTCTAGTTCCTCGGAACAGAGTGCTTATCAATTTGCCCAAATGTCTGTAATTTTCGAATTTTGGGCTGAAAATGGTCTCAAACGATTTGGTTCTACTCACTGATCAAGAATCCGAGGTTGAAATCGATTCTGTCCGGCCGGCCGGCAGGCCATAGGCACGATAACTCTCGAACGAAGGAGTTAGAGGATTGAAATTTGCAAGGTGAGTTTGGAGCGTAAATATCTCGGACAAGTTCGTTAATGGGCGAAATCCATAAAGCGGTTACGGAGTTATGGCCGATTTTAGTAAAAATATTTTTTATGAATATTTCAGAAACCGTTCACTCGATCTATCTGAAATTTAGCATCAAATTGTAGAATCATGTCCTTTATACGCATGTAAAGTTTTGTATTGACCAGGGTACCGCAAAGTGTCAAAAAAAATTTTTGAAAATTTTAAAAAATTTTTTCTACAATAACTCTCGAACGGAATGAGCTAAGCAGTTGAAATTTTCAGAGTAGTAGGAAAGGATAGAATAAACTAGGTTATGTTAAGACGTCAAATCAGACAGATAAATATTGTGTTGGTAGATATGACATTTGGACAAAAAGGCTTGAAATCCCTACGATTCAGGGGGAACAAATAGAACCAGTTCTTTTTATTTTCAAGCCTGAAAAAGTCTACAAAATAGTCCCGGGCGCATGGGTATTTCCTCAAAATTTCAAGCGCAGTCAGTCAGGCTGACACATAGGCACGAGAAAGGCATAGTGTAATAAGGGTATAATGCACTTTGCAAGGTTTCAGAATAGACTGGTGGTTCCTACTTTAATTGACTGCATCATTCAACACTGCAAAAATAGATGGTACCTTTCCAAGGAATTAATCTGGTCAAATACAAACCAGAAATGATCAGGAACCCACGAGTTCGATCACCTTGATCTATTCGAAATCGCCAATAATTTCTCCGAACCAGTGATAAATTTTATGCTAATTCAACGTTGACGCACATTTTGGAAGCGATCCCAAACCAGAAGTACTTGAAATATCAGTATAATTTCACTCTGAGAAAACAACCAACGCCTTCCTGACAAATTTCGCTTCCAGCAAGGAGGTCGGATTTTCATGACGTTATTATATAGGTGCCTATTGACGTATAGCGAATACCGATCGAGTATTACGTCGAAATAGTTCAACAGAGTCATATTTGATGGCTGATCACACCCACGGGGCGACCTTTAAGTGTTTCCTTGTCGTTATCGAATTCCTACGGCGATTTAATTGTGGATTACGTGCCGCTCCTACCTGCCGCTCTGTTGAAAAGTTAAAAATTGGAGCTAGACAACCGCTTTCGAAGAGGCGCCTACCAGGGAATGGTCTTGTTTGCAATTTGCATGAATATTGGATGGGACCCGCTTCACGACAACGCTTCTGTTTGGACAATATGAATACTGATCGTGGAAGGATCAGGGGAAAATCCCTTGAAGACTTCGGGAAATATATGGTGGGCGTAAAGGCCTGATTTATGCTCAGTGACATGGAATAAAGAGTAGGACTTTTTTAACCCGTCTTGGATAAACGTTTAACTGCTAAAAGCAATCGATTCTTAGCAGATACAGAGGTAATATAATTCTAAAAATTCGAGGAAAGCACTGATAGTTTGGCTTCAACCAAATGAACGATAATTTCGGATTCGATAATTCGATTTTAGACAATATGAATATTGAGATATAATGAGCCGGGAAATACAAGTCCAAGCAATAATAAAATCACTACTGACAAACACTATGAGATTCGATATGATTAGACTTACCAGTAGAAAACTCGTGGTGGTATTTTGAGCGTCCTATTTCGCTGAGATTAGAAAATGAACTGGTTAGGTCGTACCAAGAGAGGTACTGTCAGCCCTTGGGCTCTGTGTTTCCGTAGGGGCGGAGGACCTTCGACATATTCTTCTTACGGGACTGGCTTAAGTTTGGCATAATCGATCTCTATGCGCAGAGTCAGCAAGATGATGTCAGAACATAGGCCCAATCGGGTAGAACTATTCCACGTATCATGCAATTGCATTGTCGCAAATCAATATAATTATAATTTAAAAGAAAAGAAAGAATATATATACACATATATAATATATATAAAATGGGAACAGAACAACTGATGTGAAGTCAGGAGCTTTTGCGGGCATGTTCTTCTGTTTATTAACGCCATGCACACCCTTAACAAATACTGCATGAATTTTCAAGACGTATATGCGCGCATGTTCTGATAATAGACTCAAGCGATTAGGTTCGACTCACTTATGAAGAATGCCAGATCTAATTTGATTCAGTCCGGGTCGCCGTTACCACGATAACTTTTGAACGGAAAGAGATACCGACTTTTCAGGGTGGCTCGTCGAAATGCGACGGAAAAGTTCGTTAATGGGCATAATCGGCCCGACAGTTTCCAAGTACTCATTTTGTTTTAAACGAATCCGATCGAATTGAAACTTGGTAATTCTTTGTAGAATACCGACACAAGGATGTATGAGAGATTTTGTGAGGACTGTATCACTAGAAATTAAAAAAAAATTATTTAAAAATATTATTTATCTCGCGATATCTTGAGAACGGAAAGAATTTGCGACTCGCGATTTTTAGGGTAGATTGTGCATCAAAATGCAATATTCAACTTCATTAATAGGCACAATCGGCCAAAAAGTTTTGGAGTTCTTCCCATTTGAAATTTTGTTGTTATTTCCTCAATAACTCAAAAAAAACAAATCCAATCTAATTCAAACATGATAATTAATTGTAGAATGCTGACGAACTAATTTCTGCGAAATTCCGTGAATATTGAATTACTAGAAAAAAAATGAGAATTTGTTTTTCTTCAAAAATTTCATATTTCAGAAACTATGCGTCAAAATCGGCTGAAATTCCGCACATAACTTTGAGCCACCATGTTATAATCGAGTACCGAATTTCAGCTCGATCGACTTCGTATGAGGCGTGAATAGACAATGGAGCATTGCCGCAAAGGCTCCTGATTTCACGTGCTTTTCTCATTTTTTTTTAACGTTGACATGTGAAAAATATATTGGACATCAACTGTATTCAAATTTTGAAATAAATAAAATAGTGGATTTATTCAGCGAGTAGTCTAGTCAACAAGTGCCTTTTAGGTCAAAACTTTTCAGAGTTGTCGTTCGACTCGGAATGGCACGAAGATATTTTTTGAGAAAATTCAAGGCTGCTCGCAATAATTGCAAAAGTTAAAAACAATTAAGTAAAAAAAAGGGGGTTTGGTTTTTTGCTATCTCAAAAACTATTTGAGATTTTTCAAATTTGAAAGAGCTTCAAAAAGAGGAAATTTCCCAAAGAAAAAGTCCCGGTACTGTAGGACTAATATTTATAATTTTCCCGGAGGGTTCAAAATACGCCCGAAAACGGGTACTCCGGCTTGGGCAAGTCTTCGAAACTTTAATAAATAAATATTATTTAAACTTATAAAATATGAAAATTAACTACTGAAATAATTCAGGTGCCTACAGAAAGCCAAAAATTTTTATCGCGATTTTTCAATTAGTTATGCATTTGTTATTTAACAATTTTTTTTAGCGCGGACATTAACATTGCAAGTGCGATAATTATTAAATTATTAATCTAATAATCTTTTCCTTTCGTGGAGCTATTTTTCAAAGGCCTTAAAATTCATTTCCGTTGGAAAAATCGAAAAATTGTTAATTTTATCTTTGTTACTAAACATTTTCTCAGGTTAAAAATTATACAACTTAATTAATAATTGAAAAAACATTTCTTTTATAATATTACTATTGATCCATTTTCCTATGATCAAGAAGCTACTTAAAAATGATTTTTAATAATTTTTATCTAGCATTGTTTAAACAATTATTATAAACAAATACGTTGTTTACAAGATAATTAAAAATCTTAGAAAACTATCCGAATATATGCAAAAATATTCATTGTACAAACTATTGTCCACAATATCAAAATTTTTGTCTATCAACCCAAAACTATCTTCCATATACCGAGTAATGCATGTTTTCATCAGACCACCCAGGTTCTTCAAAGATGAATAATATGAGTTTCGTTATTTTTGCTGATTGCATCAGTTGGAATTCTAATAAGTTTCATAATGGGTCAATAATTTAATGAATATTTATGCCGCGAAGTTCAATCTATTGCAATGCTAGAATTAAAAATATGTACCAATAAAAAATGGAAATTGTACTCATCGGTTGGGTGATTCTGCGGGAAGAGAATGAATGAGCTACTTATATTTTATAGCTTCAATGCTTCCTACGTAAAACTGCGGTTATATTTTAATTTCCGTAAATGTTAACAGGAGAATAAATGTTTAATGGGACAGTCGGATCGTAAATTTGAGAAAGATTTGCGTACTTCCCCTTAAAATTTCACGCCGTATCCTTCTCCCCAATGTCGTTTAGGTTGAGTCACATGTCACCAAGCGTCGAATTCCATTCAATATGTTGGTGGAATATAACAATAATTATATCGAAAAATCCACAAAGTTTGAAAATTATATTTTATAACCATTTTCAAATCCCGCTGACACGAAAAAGTGTATCAGCCTAAGCTGGCGTAAGGATACAGTAACATATGGAAATATATTATGTTTATTGAAACTTAGCCAATATTTCAGTTTTGTTTTTAATAGAGATATTCCTGATCCGAATTTGATTAACTTGCCAAAGTATACCGGGAGTCCCAGTATATATGTTCCAATGGATTATCTCAGCCATTTCGAAAGATAAAAATTTGATGATTTTCAATTCGTTCAAGGAACCTTCAATTGAGAAAAACAAAATTTGAAAGTCACTTTCGGTTTGACCGGAAGTGATTTGATGGTGAAAAAGTCAATTGAAATTTCAAAGCGAAAGAATTGCAGTAGGCTACGATATTTCGTGTGATGTTGATTTTGACTTCAATAAGCGTCATCAATAAAAAAACCTTACTCAAGTTGAAATCAACTATGTATTTTACCGAACGTTTTATAGAGAATGAATAGTAAAAGAAACAAAAAAGGGCGCAAAAAAATACCTATAATAACTAGAGCATATGTTCGAAATGTTGACCATCTGCTTCTACACATCTTCCAGCTCGGTGGACTAGTTCACGCCAAGTAACACTTCTCAAGTACTCAGCATTAAGGGCTCTACATGCTCCTTATTTTGTTTTTTAGATCTTCCAAGTCAATATCCCAAAAAGAAGAAATCTAGTGGTGTTAAATCTGGAGATCTTGCAGACCATCTTATCGGTCCGTGTATACTGATCCATCTATTTTTGAATGGACCAATAAGATGGCCTGCAAGATCTCAGGATTTAACACCGCTAGATATCTTCTTTTGGGGATATTTGAAAGATCGTGTGTACCACGCTCCTCCTATTGATTTGGAATATCTAAAAAACAAAATAAGGAATGCATGTAGAGTCCTCAATACTGAGGTGTTGAGAAGTGTTACTTCGTGTGAACTAGTCCACCTAGCTGAAAAATGTGTAGAAGCAAATGGTTAACATTTCGAACATATGCTTTAGTTATTATGGGTATTTTTGCGCACCCTTTTTTGTAATTTTTTGCTTCTTTTACTATTTATTCTTTGTATAACGTTCAGTAAAATACTAGTTGATTTCAACTTTAGTAAGGTTTTTTTATTGATGACGCTTATTGAAGTCAAAATCGACATTACACGAAATATCGTAGACTACTGCAATTCTTTCAATTTGAAATTTCAATTGACATTTTCTCCATCAAATCAAATGTAAAATACAAAGTGTGATACGTCGTTGGAAAGGTAATTTTGACTAGAAATAAAAAATTGCAAAAAATATACAGGGTACCATCAAAGATAAAAAATTCAGAGTCACTTCCGGTCAAACCGAAAGCGACTTTCAATTTTTGTTTTTCTCAGTTGAAAGTTCCTTAGACGAATTGAAAATCATAAAATTTTCAAATTTTTATCATTCGAAATGGCTGAGATAATCCATTGGAACATGTATACATGGAAACCCGGTATATTTCCATCATATGGATTATAATCATCATATGGATTACCCAAGAGCTACCTATGATAGCTGAAGTTATTCCATTGGTCATTTTGAATTCGATCAAACTTTGTTCGACATGTCTCTGATCTGTAGATGAGGTAAAAATGATGAAACGACAAATAATAGTTAGGTACGATTAAATATTGAAATTTTGAGAAAATCATATCTCCGAAATTATTAATTTGCTAGAGTTGAAAATGATATCAATGGATTCTTATGATGAAACTGCATCTTGAAAAAAATGAATTCGAAATTTGTAATCTAAAAATTTTTTTTTTTGTTACTAGGTACTACAAGAGCGCCAAAATTAGAAGAGATATCTAAAAAATTCCTCAGCCTGCCACTTGATCCCGTTTCATCTGATAAAATGATAAACCAACATTTATCCGGTAAACTTCAACCTAACTGGAAACAAAATCAGACTTAGCAAAGCGCAATCTGTCGACGGTCACGCGGATTAATAAATCATGCCAGAGGAACTAATTAGACGTCCTAAAAAACAGCCCACGATTTAGCGAACCCGCGTTCGTGCTCTGAAAGGCAAACCTGGACATAACTTCGTACAAAAATTTAAATTCATCTCGTTCTGCTGATGACGCGAGAACCTTGGAACCAGACAAAGAACCAACTTTTCAAAAACAGATCAGGATATACAAGGAATGTTATTCCAAGACGTAGCTTTGTTCGTGGATTTGTTTATCCGCCTCATATCGAAACGTATGATGTAATTCTGCTTTCCCCCGAGTGAGAATGGTTTTTGTTGATTTTTTTTTTAATTTAATTAGGACATTTAATAGGGGGTCTCGTGAATGGAGGATAGCACACCTGCCGTGAATAAATTAAATATATTGCCAATTATACAAAGAATTTTTTTTTTCGAGCAGTTTAGCATATTCTACTCCGTTTCGCTTGGATGATATTTTAGTGAGAAATCATTTTATTTTCGGCGTATGTAATTATGTTATTCCTTGCGTTTTTGTGCACATATTATAGGGAACAGCGTTCTAACAATCTTCCCAAATATCTGTAATTTTTTATCGAAAATGATCTCAAACGATTATATGTTTGATTCACTGATGAAGAATTCTAGGTCAAATTCAGTTCTGATCGGCCGGCCATTGCCACGAAAACTTTCGAACGAAAAATAATTGCGACTTGTAATTATCAGGGTAGGTTCCGCAACCGAACGCGACGATTATGTTCGTTAATGGGCAAAATCGACCTAACGGTTTTGGAGTTAGACCCATCTAAAATTTCGTTGCTATTTCCTCAATGAGTCAAAAAATTCACATCCGATCGAATTGAAATTTGGTAATTAGTTGTAGTCCATTCTCCTGTATTGGACACTCTTAACCGAATTTACCATGGTGAATTATATTGTCCGTTCTCCTGTGTTGGACACTTAATCGAATTTACCATGATAAATTCGAGTATCAATATAATTCACCATGGTAAATTCGATTAAGAGTGTCCAATACAGGAGAATGGACAATAGAACATACGCGCAAAAGCTCCTGACTTCACGTCAGTGCTTGAACCAATTTTTTGTATATGAAATATCAACACAATAAAAGATATGATCTGCATCACAAATTACTCAAAATTTCTTCTTCTAACCTTATAATATCTTGATTTAGTCTTACCTTATTTTGTCTGAGAACACCGAGGAGAAAACATACTCTCTCTCTGACTAAAGCATGAATAAACCCGTCCTTAATTTTGTGGCAACCATTACTATCGAAAGGTAATTTAATTCTTAGGAACTTGGGAATTATTCTATTGTCTCTGCATCTGCACATGAAAGTGAGACTGTTTTCTGCATGTGAAAATTTCTTGTATCTTCCTATTTTCTGAAAAGGATGATTGAAAAAGGCCCATACCTTTGGTTTAAGTAATCATTAAAGGATACTGTGTGAGGTATAGTCATTATTAAATGGTTTCTTTCAGGGTTTTCTCTCCCAAACTCTGAAAAATATCTATAAATTAAAAATTTTCAGATCTTCAGAATGATTTTGTTGATAGTTATTCTGAAATTCGAGAATTGTCACAAAATCATTTTCGTTAAGTGTCTGACGAAGGAGTCTGATATAGACTCAGAAACGTTTCGATATAGTTGTTTCATCGTTGATGTTGTTGTTTCGTTGTTATTTGTTAGGCAACATTGTTCGATTGATTGCTTCTGACAAATTTCTTGTCTTTCGTACGCAGAAGCAAATCACATATATTACATTTATTTTATAGATATTTATCAGAGTTTGGGAGAGAAAACCCAGAAAGAAACCATCCAATAATGAATATACCTCCCACAGTATATCTTATTTGTATTATCAACAAATCATGAATATCCATTCTTTTATCCATCTCTTTATATTCCACGGAGGAAGCACTTATCCCAAAGGAATCTTAATAAAATTGCATCAGCAATTTTATCACATGTGTGAGATCTTCGAAATGTTTGTTTTATCTATTTACGTCGCATTCAGGAAAATGTTGAATTAGCTTGGTTCGGGTTTCGAAACTGCTAGTGAATTTCCTTCAGATCATGTGCTCAAACTTGTTGACATTCTCGTTTCCGACCAATTCACGAAGGAAACTTTCAACAGTTCGCTAACTGTAAATTCAATCATGTATAAAAATTGTTAAAACGCATTGACGTGAAGTCAGCAGCTTTTGCGCGCACGTTGTTCTCTGTTAACGCTTCACGAAATGCATCAACAATCAAGCCTATTTTTTTCGAAATTATATTTTTGAAAATATTGGGAACATAAAATTTGGCGATACAGACAGTAATTTTTCGAGTAGATATATTGGCTACTACTAAACAGAAAAAAAAATTAACTCTGGAATATACAGACGGATCATTAATTTTCAAACATCAACTACAAAAAATGATCACAAAATTTCTGATTTCAAATGGCACATCCGGTATTTCTATATAGGGTTGAACGTAAAAATTAATTTCGAAACTATCTTCATAAGGTTTTCCCACACCTAAACCTAATACTTTCTCAGCAATTTCCGACCATTATTTGTAGTTGATGTTTGAAAATTAATTATGATCACTCTGTATATTCCAGAGTTAGATTTGTTTTTCTGTTTAGGAGTATCCAATATGTCTACTCGAAAAAATACTGTCTGTAAGGCTGGCCTAACTGGTTTATCATTAATTGCTTTTTAAAAAAATCATCAATTTTTAGCCTTTTTCTTGTAAATGGTGCTTCTAAGGTATAAAGTGATCTGAAGAAACTCATTATAATTGGAGTTTAGGGTCAAATACAGGTATTACATTTAAAAAAATTTAACTTTGATCTATATCTTTGTTTTCGAACACCCTGTATATGAAAACAATTTTAATTTGTGCTTTTGAACACCCTACGTACATCACAGAAAAATATTCTCAAAATATCTTCATTTACTCCCTCAAAACGAACTCCGCGTCTGTGGTGGGCCACCCGGTATATTTGAAAGCAAAATTAGTACTCGAAAATCGTTGGGCCCATTATGTCCATCGACAAACTTGTTCGTCGCATTTGACTGCGCCACCTACCCTGAAAATCGCTATCTGTTTCAGTTGGAAAGTTTCCGTGGCAACGGG
Organism: Halyzia sedecimguttata; assembly: GCA_937662695.2. Lineage (NCBI taxonomy): Eukaryota > Metazoa > Arthropoda > Insecta > Coleoptera > Coccinellidae > Halyzia > Halyzia sedecimguttata. Next base: position 89,069,266 of record OW569413.2, read on the forward strand.
GGCCGGACAGAATCAAATTTAACCACTAATTCTTCATCAGTGCAAAAAATTCGAAAAGTCCAGACATTTTGGCAGAATGATACCACGCTGTTCCCCAGAAGATGTGCGCAAAAATGTAACTTTTCTCCCCGCGAATATCACAGTTTCAAGAGCAAAATGTGAAAGACATAGTGAATATATAGAGAGAATTGTTGCATGCTAAGCACATAATTAACGTTACGTTTTCAGCATTGAACACAGGTTTCATAACATACTTTATAGTTCGGAAATCAAAATCTGACATTTATAAATACTTAACCTTAATCTCTGTGACTTGTAAATATTCAATATTGTAGGTACATAATGAATAAAATTCTCAAAACAAATGTAGAACTTTACCAGTCTACGCTGTAACAAATATGCTTCCCAATTGGTTTAAAATATGCATACCTACTGAGTAATTGATTGAATTTTATATCTGAACTTATCGTTGAGCGTCGATCATAAATCATGGAAAGATTCTGTCCCATTTCACTGACAAGTAATCGATATAGCCTTCCCATGCGTTTGCCACTTGCCACCAGTTCTATGATTTTCGTTTTACATATTTACTATCCCATCAAGTCACTAACAACTTTTCCTGTTATTTGCTGAATTACAACTAGAAATTCTCTGGGATGAATAACCATTTTTCTTTCTTGAGATATTTTTAGATTCATACTCAGTTATATTAATTAGTAATCCAATGGTTTTTGTCGCTCTTGTTCCTCGGAACAGAGTGCTTATCAATTTGCCCAAATGTCTGTAATTTTCGAATTTTTGGATTTTTTTTTAAATTACAACTTTTGGATTCGATTTTTTTTTGAGGTGCACTTACATCATAAGAATAAATTGATGTCAATTTCAACTCTTACAAGCAAATACTTTCGAAGATATGATTTTCCGAAATTCAATAACACATCGTACTTCTATGTTTTCACAGAATGCTATCTATCTATGTTCACTGTTCATTCATGTCATCTTATCTACCTATAAAGGACGTCATATTTATTTCTGTTCTAGTTTGTTTATATAATTCGTACTTTGAAAATATTTTGCGTTAAAAACAAGGTTCCGCATCTTGAATTTGTGAATATATACAAGACTGTTTTGATACCAAAAATAATAATGATTTTTTGCATATTGAATAATTTAGGTGCAGAAGATATGGAATTAGATCATTTTGATGATGTAGTTTATGAAGGCAATAGAAAAGAACAACATAATGGAATAATCAAGAAATTACTGTTCGTTGACCACCGCGGTTAATATTACTTTTACTTCCTTAAGTGGTGAGACATGTTCCTACTCATATTTACAGTATTTTCATAATGTTGCTAGCAAAAAAGATGCTGACATATTGATCTACATTTGTGTATCAAATATTCTTTCTTGAGTTAAGGTTCATGATACAGAATGAATGTGTAAGTGGTATGAACTATTAAATTATGAGGATTGTATTTTATTGATATATTTTGAACTATTAAAATCATTTGTTCGTCAGTCTATACCTATTCAAATATAGGGAATAAAGGGACAATCTGCTCTGATTGTCTCCAGCCTTGCTCTAGACATTTCGATGATACTTTCCTTAGGTATTTCGAGTTGTGATCTTCCACGTTAGGATCAAAAGATATTTATCAGAAGCAATTTATGGAGCAATGTTGGCTAATAAACGAAACAATACTAACGATAACATAACATTTCGTAATAACGTCCATCCGTTCAGAGGAGTTGTTTAAGGCTGGTATTGGGCCAAATTTCTTATTTTTGGACGATAATGCGCTACCCCATCGTACTAGAATTGTCGATGAAACTCTGGAAATCCATGGTATTTCACATTTGGCCCTGCCCCTTCTGTCTCTTATAGGAAAATAAGATGACATGTATGAACACAGATCAAATAATAATTCACAGATAGAATAATTACAGCATTCTGTGGAAACATAGAAGTACGATTTATTATTGAAATTCTGAAAAATCATATCTCCAAAAGTATTAACTTGTTAGAGTTGAAAATGATATCAATGGACTCTTATGGTGAAACTGCACCTTAAAAAAATTTATTTCGAAATTAGTGATGTAAACTGCGTTACTCCGAAATCATCAGGCCGATTTCAACTTCAGTGGAGCACTATGTGTAAATTACAGTTATTATAACAACCCTGCCGCCCTGCGTACTTTGGGTTCTTGAGAAAGCGGTTATGCTACTTCCTTGAGTAGCATCGGAAATCAAGGCCCGCGTGATTTACTTGCATTTTTCTGACTTCTTTATTCCGAGTCTAGTAGGTATATAGATAGATGCAGCGTGTGCCACTTTCTCCACACTTTGACCTTCACATGATGCTATAGATATACATACCAAGAATGCCCCGGCAGCGTCAGCTACATAATATGTATTGTGTTGTGTCCATTCATCTATCACGAATATTCCACTCCAAACTTGTTCGGCATTCCTTCCGTGCATTCAAACGAGTTATGAATACACTGAAACACTACTTGTATCAGAACTTTCCAACTGCCGACTGTTTCTATCAACATATTCGAAATATGTGCCTAATGAATCGCTGATTCTCTCTAAACTAAGGTTGAGAATATACTCACGAAGTGTTACCCCCAGAAGGGATAATATCTTCAACATTTTCAGGCAATAGAAAACTATATTTAAAATATGCTTCGGTAACAATGTCCATGTTTCAACTCCGATAATATTTGCAAAGAATGTGAGAAAGCCCTGTGGGCAGGAGCTTTGGCGTTCAAACTTTGACGAGTCATATCTGCGTAAGTATTGTTTTCTCATCATGAAAGAAATTAAATTAAAAAAATCATAAAATAACGATTAATTATTCAAGTTACCATAAAAATAATTGCAGAGTTAGAAAAAGAAATATTGTTCGCGGCCATACCACACTTAATATGCTAGATACCGTCCAAACACTGAAGCCAAGCAGCGACCGCTTGGGAACACCACGTGCAGTAACATTTTTTGAATTTGGCTTCGGTGCGTCCATTTTCTAGAATCTTCGTATTTAAATTCAAATCGTAAGTATATATATGACTCACCCCATGTTCGATTTACATATATCAGCAAATTATAATTAGAGTATTCTACGAAATCACAGAATCAAGAATAATTATTATTGAAATTTTGAGAAATCATATCTCCGAAAGTATTAGTTTGTTAGAGTTGAGAATGATATCAATAGATCCTTGTTTTTAGTTACTCCGAAACCACCAGTCCGATTTTGAACAATAACGAACTTGGCCATTTTCAGCCGAAAATTCTAAAATTACAGACATTTGGCAAATTGATATGCACTCTGTTCCGAGGAACAAGAGCGTGAAAAAAGTATGTCCTCGTTTCCCCTGAACCGCCTATCAATTTTCCCAGATGTCTGTAATAATCGATTTTCAAGCATCAAATGGTCTAAGACGATTAGTTTTGACTCACTGATGGGGAATCCAAGTTCAAACTTTTTTGTCTAGGAAGTAATTTCGCAAAACTCACCCATCAAAATTTTAAATAAAGAATAATTACTGAACAGTGAGCATACCCATTATGTGAAGAAGAAAGTTTGAATAAATGAATAATTGAGATGATTTGAGTGAAAATGCTAAAATGGGAGATATTATTACTAAATACGGTAAGATTCTTTCGGAAGTAATCTCAATATGTTATAAAATTCGTTACATAATTTTTCTCCGCAATATTGTAATTTTTCCGTTATTTAAAAGTAATAAAACATTTTATCAGTATAGGTCATCATCACGGACAATACACATTCAAATTAAGAATTCTCAACTCTACATATTAGATACAAATCCAACATCAAAATTTGAGAAAAGCAGTGACGTGAAGTCAGGAGCTTTTGCGCGCGTGTTCCATTGTCGATCGAGCTGAAATTCGGTACTCGATTGTAAAATGGAGGCTCGGAGTTATATGTGGAATTTCTGCTGATTCTAACGCATAGTTTCTGAAATATAAAATTTTTGTGAAAAATTCTTTTTTCCTCTATTGATACGGTATTCACAAAATTTCGAGGTAATTAAGCGCGGTGACATTCTGCAAGTAATTATCGAGTTTGAACTGGTCGGATTTGTATATTTCGAGCATAGAGGAAATAATAACAATATCTCAAATGGGTTTAACTCCCAAACCGTTTGGCCGATTGTGCATATTAACGAACTTAAATGTTGCATTCGGATGCGAAACCTATCGTTAATTTTGCAAGTCGCGATCTGTTTCCGTATTGAAGTTATCGAGATGAATAATAATTTTTTTGAAATTTTCTAATGATACGATACTCTCAATTTCACATACTTCTTTGTGTTACTATTGTACAACTAGTCACGAAGTTTCAATTCGTTCTGTATTGGTTGACAACAAAATTCGTACTCGGAAACCGTTGGGGCGATTATGCCCATTATTGAACTTCTCCGTCGCATTTGGATCTCTTTCCGTTCGAAATGCTTCTCCGTATTCTTTTCGTTGGGACTTCCTGTATATCTTGAAGAAATTGTTGTTAGGGTTCTCATAGAATAATCTATTTTGTATCTGTTCAATGTGAATAAGATATTTTCTTTCACACCCATATGGTCTGTAAAGTATACAGGCTGATTCACGAGGACCGTTCGTTAGAATATTTCAAAGAAAGACTCGAGATACCTAAACACTTGAAATTTTATAGTTAAGCTTTGTTAGGAAAGATGAATTCTTGGAAAACATTTCAGATTTGTTCGAATGAAGCCCTATTTGAGAAAATTTAAAGGGTTATTTCAGATTTCACACGAATTTTCTGAGAATAATATATAAGTGACACATTTGAAACAATATAGAATTCAATGGGTAATCCGATATCAATCAAAAAACTGGGTATTAGATTTAAAAAACGAATGTTGGTATCATTTCCGGTGAGACCGGAAATGATACCAACATTCGTGTGAAATCTGAAAAAAACCCTTTAAATTTTCTCAAATAGGGCTTCATTCCAATATTAATAACTTGTAGATTTTTGCTTGAAAATTCCTAATTTTCTAGCTTCTATTAGAAGACATACCAATGCTTCTCCTTCGTTAGTTCAAAATTCAATTGAACATACAGGGTGTTTCTATTTAAATGTCAAAGTCAGTCATGACAAAAACCTAAAAACTAATTGTTTTCAAATGAGAACTCATTTTTTTTATTGGTCAGCTGGAATCTACGTGGAAAAATAGTGTTTATACTAAGTGAGGTAGTAGTATATATTATAAAAAATACACTTTTTGAGATTCCAGATTACCAATAAAAAAATGGGTTCTCATTTGAAAAAGATGAGTCATTAGGTTTTTGTCATGACTGACTTTGACATTTCAATAGAAACACCCTCTATGTTCAATTGAATTTTCAATTAACGAAGAAGACGCATTGGTATGTCTTCTGATAGAACCTAGAAAATTAGGAATTTTCATGCAAAAATCTACAAGTTATTGACATTGGAATGAAGCCCTATTTGAGAAAATTTTAAGGGTTTTTTCAGATTTCACACGAATTTTCTGAGAATAATATATAATATAATGCTACATTGAAACAATGTAGAATTCAATGGGCAATCTGATTATCAATAAAAAAACTGGGTATTACATTTAAAAAACGAAAGTTGGTATTATTTCCGGTGAAACCGTATGTCGAACGAATCTGAAATTTTTTCCAGGAATTAATCTCTCCTAAGAAAGCTATATAAAATAAAAATAAAGCACCATAAAATTTCAAGTGTCTTTCTTTGAAATATACCTTCTGAGAAGTAATGTAATTAATTTTTTTTTACTTGAAGGAATTTCCACATTTTCATCAAAACTAATGGACGCCATCAACTTCAAAACAAAGATGCATCGAATTCGCAACGGAACATTTAAATACGAAATGAGATTCACGATTCACACTGATGAACTTTAAGAACGGTTCATCTTGCTATTTATTCCGAAAATAACGAATTCCATAAATTACGGAACGATTTCAAGGGCGCATATTTCGAAATTGAGAGATATCGGAGATATTCCGGCTCCTTGAACTATTCCGAGTTCGTTTCTGAAAAGTGTCAGCGGAGGAAATGACGACACGGTGCCAACATTTTTCTTATGAATAAGTTCGTGGGACATCCTGAAATATATTCTACGCCCACAATTTCTAACGAACTGCGATCTTATTCATGTTATTAATATTTTGTGTTTCCTGATATTTTAAAGTACTGTTGTGGGTGAACTGTGTAATGGTTCTCATTAAGTTTATTATTGAGTTTATTATTTCCGCATCGAAATTCAACAATTTTTCCTTTCCTTCATTTAAATTCTTCTTGTTCATAATTATGTAAGGAGTAGTTTTCAAAACGCATTATGTCCAATTTGGTCGAAATTGAGGTTGAAGCGGATTCAGAAATGATTTCTATGCCCTATGTGAACAAAATCTTCCAAATGGCATTATGTCCCTGTGTAATTCAAATCCAAACTATGTAAGCCGCATCGCAATAAATTATTTTCACGTTTCTATTTTTAAAACAAATAAAATATAACCAAAAAATTTGTTTATCCATTTGCTAATGTTAATTCTGCCGTAATAAGGTAAAAGGCAGTAACTGCAAATACTATGATTCTGAGATAATCGCAGTTTAAGTTTTTGGGTGTTTTTTTTCTCATCTTTAATTCAATTTTATTGGGACAAGGATCAAGAATTACTACTAAATATCTGTTATTTCATTATTGAATACAATTTTTGCTATAGAAAATATGTTAGTTACTGCTATTTACCATACCATTAACAGCTGACCTTGTAGTTACTGCTGTTTGCCAGAGTTTGTTTTGGCGTTATTTGATGACATAGGATCACCAAACCCAGTGTAATAGTTGGGAAAGTAACTGCTTAGGCCGGTTGCGCTAATATCTCGTTTATGATGAAAATGTCAGTTACTGCCTTTTACCTTATTACGGCAGAATTAGGTTACAGGCCAACACTTACTGTGCAGACTGTTTTCTCTAAATTTATAATAAATCGCAACAAACAGCATTATGTTCAATTTCAACCACAACAAAACGCATTGTATACAATGGGATGAATAAAAACGCATTAAGTCCAAACGCTTTTTACATTTTCTGTGTATATCTGATCAATATTGATTTAAATGAGATTAGTTATTACCTTTAGATGTGAATTTCTATCAAACAAACTCGACGTTCTCAAATTATAAGCCAGGGTGGAAGAAAAAATCGTTTTTCGTTGATTTCCAATAAAATGGTTTTTGCACTAAATGCGTATTGAAAAGTTGCTCCTCCCGAATAATATGGATACCTACCTACTTATCTTTGGAATCGTTCTGTGGTGAAAAAAGTGGGATAGCCCTGTTGACAGGAGCTTTGGCGCTCTTGTTCAAACTTTGACAAATCATATGTTCGACAGTATGTAAATAATTACAGATACTGTAGCTTTGCTGAACTTACAAGTTAAAGCAGTGAAATTTCCATTATTACCACTCACTTCTTCAGCAGCTCTACAGCATATTTACAAACAAACCTGGGTAGAAAGAGAAATTGATCCAGATAACAGTGGTATTGGGAGTCGCCCAACCGTTTCTGTGCGGCCGGCTGACGGCCGCACAGAAACGGTTTTGACCACGCATTCTTGATCAGTGAGTCGAACCAAATCGTTGCAGACCATTTTCAGCCAAAAATTCGAAAATTTCATACATTTGGGCAAATTGATGAGCACTCTGTTCCGAGGAACAAGAGCGCCAAAAATAACAACTTTATTACCACCAGTACCCGATGATTTACTGAACACAATATTATGTAATTGTACAAAAGATTGTGACGGAAAATGTGGATAAAGAAAAAATTGATTAAGATGTGCAAAAGTTTGTGGACATTACCGTAACCAATCATGCTTAAACGCAGAGTCAAATGATGAAGATGTCGATTTAAATATAGGAATGAATCCACTTGCCGTTTTGTCAGCAACTGTTAATAATATAGAAACTGAAGATATCGACAATGAATGACAAAAAAAATATATATCAAAGTTTATTTTTTCTTAATTCTTCAGTATTCAAATAAAGTCATTCACTCTTAAATAAAAAAATATCTCATTACATATGATGGATTATGCCTATGGCGGAAACCATGTAAAAAATACGTGCCTTGCATTATACCTCGAAGGTGGCGAGGAAACTAGTGCATCGTCATAAAGCATTCGCTTTCTCGGCGCTCTACTCCGAAAACGGTTAATTTTACAGAAAAATGCAACAGACATTTTTCGTAGATAATTTCACGGCAAACAACCTCTATTGACCTCCGAGCAAGAGGTATTTGCGAAAAACTGATTTTGGGGAACCTTTGACCTTTATAGCGTTTTTAGCCGGCACGATACCTATCAATGTCATTTTTCACATCTTTATTGCAACGCCGTAGTAAAGATGTATACAAAAATTCAGCTCACTAGGAATTTTTCTGCAGATAAAGCCTAAAATGACTGGACTATTATTCTACCATTAGCCGGCCTGTTGAAGCTTCAATAGCTGAATTTTTAAGGCGGCAAAAACGACAAGTCGAAACCCATCGTAGATGTTTAGCTTATAATCGCAAAGTTGAACAATGAACCCGCCATTAAGAACAATGCACGCAAATAACCATAAATCATCATCAAGATGTGAACCCACCGAAACAAAAAACGCTCCTACCACAACTACATGACGTATTTACGATGGGAGAAAATGAATTATACGAAAAAATTCAACGCGTCAGTTATTGCAAAAGACATCTTGTCGTTTCAAGTACGGAGTGTACAAACACTTGGAGGTTCATCGTGTCGAGTTTAAACTCGGACAAAAGAGATCAGGTTTGTGTACAGAAAATTGTAAATCTATGTCTGGTCTGTGTGCTTAATTGAATAAATACTGAAAATTGGATTAGGGACGACGTGAGCTGACGGATTTGAGAAATACGCATTCTGGGAAGAAGACTGAGGTCACCGTGATATGGTAAATCATGGATGAAAATTCCATTCAAAATGGTGTTATATTTGTATAACATTTCGTAGAATAAAATTAAGGTTGAATGGATAACTGTGTGAAACACCCTATATCTTAATGATTGAGGAGAAAGTCTAATACAGGTTGGTTTATGCTGGCTGGTAACTTTAACTTAATCCTATATATATAATATATATAGACATAGATTTTCAGTGTTAATGCTTATAATCAGACTAAAGAATCCGTTAACTTATTAATTATTATTATTATTAATAAGTAAACGGATTCTTTAGTCTCAGTATAAAAAATATTCCTAGAAATCTATGTTTCAATTTTTAAGTTAAGGGTTACCTAAGTTTTAAGGCTGGTTTATGCTGGCTGGTAACTTTAACTTAATCATATATATATATAATATATATAGACATTTATTTTTAGTGTTGTGCTTTATAGTCAGACTAAATATTCCGCTAACTTATTATTAATTATTATTAATAATAAGTAAACGGATTATTCAGTCTCAGTATCAACCATAGCGTTAGAAATCTATGTTTCGATTTTTAAGTTAGGTAATAAGTTAAAGTTACCAGCCAGCATAAACCAGCCTTAACTCACACAATCTTGAGACCTTTTATTGTATTTTATCGGCTGATTTGTATTGGTTTTCAGTTAACTCTTATGTCTGTATATCAGCCTTAAGCTCAAAGTTTTATCATTCAGTGCAATTAGAATTTGTAATAAGTGATTTTAATTTGTACTTTATTAACTATAAGACCGCTCAGGCAACCTACTAGCACCAATGTATTAAAAAACCTGTTTTTATACTTACAGCCTATGGCTCCGAAGATGGCTTTTAAGCCGAAACATGTCAGCCGATAAAATACAATAAAAGGTCTCAAAATTGTGTGAGTTATTAGACTTTCCCCTCAATCATTCTATTGACTCACAATAGGTTCTCGTGAAAATATCCTATAACTTAAGCCAACTTTTCGTGCATAAATTTCCTCTTCTTCGAGCTTGGAAAGGGTATATACAGGTAGTTCCTGACCAAATTATAGTTTCTGAAATAAAAAATGGTTGAAGAAATTTTTAAATTTTTTTTCTAGTGATACAATATTCATTTATAATTAATACTTTCGCGAAAATTAGTGCGTCGGCATTCTACCAGTGATTACCAAGTTACAATTGGATCGAATTTTTTTTTGAGTTATTGAAGAAATAACACCGAATTTATGATGAGTACTCTGAAACCTCTTGGTCGATTATGTCCAACAACGAACTTAACTGTCCCATTTCGATGCGCAACCTATACCCTAAATATTGCAAGTCGCTATCTCTTTCCGTTCGAAAGTTATCGTGGCAACAGTCACCCATCCAGTTACTTAACTCATCCAAGGCTGCTCGGTCTCCAAGAAATATAGAATTTTATCAAAGATTTTCAATGATTTTTTTAAAATTTTCTAGTGATACGATCCCCACGAAATTTCTCAAAAATTTGCTCGTCGGAATTCTATAAACTAATTACTATGTTTGAATTGGATCGGATTCGTATTTTTCGAGTTATTGAGGAGACAAGAACAAAATTTCAGATTGGTATCAGTCCGAAACCGGTTTCCCGATTATGCCAATTAACGAACTTAAATGTCGCATTCAAATGCGCGAATCTACCCTGAAAATTCAAGTCGCTACCTCTTTTCGTTCTCAAGATATCGTGAGATACCTACAAAATATTTTTGGCGGCATCCGAACAGAGTAAGCACATACCAATTTTCAAATTATTTTTTTTTTAGATGCAGTTTCATCATAAGGATGTATGAATATCATTATGAACTCTAACAAACTAATACTTTCGGAGATTTGATATTTCAAAATTTCGATAATTAATCGTAATATTATGATTTCATAGAATGCTCTAATTAGAATTTACTGATGTATGTAAATCCAACATATGAGGTGAGTCATAGACCTACGTTTTGAATTTAATTTTTGGCACTCTTGTTCCTCGGAACAGAATGCTTATCAATTTGTTTTCACAAGATATAGATAATCCATACTCCTCGATTGATTATAATACCAATGCTTGGGACATAGTTTGACAATTCCGCATGTGAATAGCGAACGGAGACAGATATAAAGTCTATGATCCCATAGACTTTCTGTGAACGTTACCTACGGATAATTATTATGATTTTTAAGTTGGAATCACATCTAAACTAATCGGTTTAAGATTTTCTTGGAGATGAATGGATATTTATGGAATTTTCAATAATAATAATATTTCAAGAATCCCATATTTGTGAATTGTGAGTATTAAACAAACACGCCATCTTCAGTAAATTGAGCTTCATCACTGCACATTGTCCTGTAAAAAGTAATTCTGTGATTTGCGATCCAATATGAGAAATTTTATCTTAAAATATTATCGCCAGCTTCTAACGATTGTACAGGGTGGGCAAACTTCTTAATTTTAATTTATGATGCAGTTCTATCATAAGAAGAGCGCCAATGCCCCTGTCCACAGAGCCTTCCCACTTTTTTTATTATTTTTTTGAATTTTGCGTGTGTTACGATCCTCACGAAATTTCACATTCGTTTTTATGTCAATATTCTACAACTATTTACTAAATTTCAATTCGATAGGATCTATAGTGAACGATTCATTCGTTGCTATGGATTTGATTTAGTAATAAATAATAATCGGAAACCACCAACTAAAAAAGTGGAAAAGCCCTGTGGATAGGAGCTTTGGCGCTCTTGTTCGAACTTTGACATATCATATATTCGAAAGTATTTGTTTCTCAGAGTTGGGAAAAAACATTTAAATAAAAACAAGAGTGCCGAATATTAATAATTTTTTTTCTGTTGACTTGTGAGTTTATAGGTTTTACCTCTACTCTTCAACAATGAATAATAATAATAATAATAATCCGAAACCACCAGACCGATTCTACTCAGTAACGAACTTATTCGAGATATTCATTCCTCAAGTCTACTCTAAAGAATTTATCATATCGATTGAAACTTATATTCCAGTTTTGTTTTTAATGGAGACATTCTGAACTCAAATTGACTAGTTTACCAAAGCATAATTACATTTCCATCATCAAATGGATTATCCAAGGGCATTATAATTCTACGATAGCAGAGGTTATTTCATTGGTCATTTTGCATTCAATCATACTTTTTTTTTTTGAACAACTAGAAATAAATCTGCCATGTATCTTCAAGATGACATGTATGAAGACAATTCATGAAATTCATAGATATTACATACAAATACCGACGTTAATTTTCCATTACATCATTCTGTGAAATCATGCTACGATTTAATATTGAAATTTTAAAAATGAGATCTCCGAAAGTATTAGCTAGTCAGAGTTTAAAATGATATCTATAGATTCTTATGATGATACTGCAACTTAAAAAAATAATTTTTTCGTTACTCCGAAACCATCTGGCTGATTTTGCTCAATAACGATCTTAATCGAGACCTTTATCTCCCAAACCTACTCTAAAAATTTGACAGATTCCCCAAATTGTATAAGAAATCTACAGGGTGTTTTAAGAAAAGAACTTCCAATAAACATATATCCTAAACCTCTACAGCTACAGGGTGTTGAAGTTTTTTTATCAAAACTTCAATAACTGCATAGATATTCTTATGACATTTAGCACTCGCCCTATATATGCACCCATGGCAATTTTTTCATGCGAAAGATTTTTTAGTATTTCAACCTGTCATATCCGTAAAGGATGTGGACTAAATATTTTTGGGAAAAAATTATGCACTCCACTGCTTTTTCTTAAAATAAAAATTATGTATAAAATCCTGATTCATTTAAGGTTAAATTGTATATCTGGTTCTTTTTTCGTCATACGAAGGGTTTCCGACAAAAAATAAAGAGCTGTATACAGAGGCGTGCATAATATTCTTCCAATCCGGTATGAATGTCAAAGGATGAAAAATTGAAAAATCTTCCGCATCAAAAATGGCCTTTGATGCTTTCAGGAAATGTGTCAAATATCTATGAAGTTATTTTTTTTTTGAAACTCTAACACCCTGTATCCCACAAGAAAACAGGTTTAGAACATAGCCATTATGGAACTTTTCTTCTTAATTTCACCTCCGGATTGACACCTTTAAGGATTAGCATCTTATTCTGAAACACCCTGTATAGTACCGTATCGAAATGTGACGATCTTCAAAGTTCAATAAATTCGACTTTCACTACGGTAGGTTGTCACTAGTCATTAAAATATATTGATCATTAAATGAATAATTGTATTTTTGCATATTCAGGAGAAAATCTTTTGACAAACAGAAGACGACGAAGGTAGAGATTTCTTTATTGCATCTTTCAATTATACGTAAATCGAATTGTTATGTGTGGAAACATCAGGGTCGTTTGATAATGGTTTTACCTGATTTTACTACTAAAGTTTGTTATTTGGGAGAATATCACACCAAACTATCTGAGTCATCATCCTCACCTTACCTCGGCACACAAAATGCGTCAAAAATGTATGCAACTGACACATCAAAATATTCTAATGCAAATCCGAGCCGACTAAAAGTGGAATAAAAATAATAATTTAACACAAAGATATCTAGGATAAGGTCGAAAGAAATATAAATACTCGTACTACTTCGATCCCGTATTTTATAATAATGGTCTCAGCGGAAAGCTATTATCGGACCAGTCCGTAATTATCGCAATCGCTACGAATGAAAAAAGATCCTTCTCAGGAATATGTCCGATTTATTGGAACGGCTGGCTCTTCGGGGACTCTTGACCAGTTTTTCCGCCAATGGCGGCCGCCTGGCTAATGGAATTATCTCAATATGTCACGGGGTATTTAGTGCTACTGAGAGATCGGGCAAGCGATATTCCTTTATTGACCAGTAATTTTGGACCGGATAATACGTTGACTGTAAAAATCGAGATACCGGGACATTTTTCTTCGTTTTATTGAGGTTCTCTACATTTAATGGCCCTTTATAGGCCAGTGGAGCAGGGTTCGTCATCAGACATAACCCCGGCTCCACACGCTGGGCCAACGTTGGCCCAACGTGTGGATGGGGTAATTTGTCTTGGCTCCAACGTTGGCGCCAACGTTGGTTGTTGGCCGTCGCGTGTCGGTTTTATCGAAGGAAAATAGCACCAACAATCACGACCCGTACACACGTTCTTGTCTACATCTGCAGTCAACGGGACGTGACGATTATTCTTGAGAATTAAAATGGAGGAAGCAGTGGCGTTCTATTATATGTGATTGAATAATTATCTACTACAAGTCGTAAATTTCCTGCGAAATCAAACATGCTCTCAAAATCTGGGTTGCTACTGAACTGAACACCGAAGTCGAATATTGCATCATAAAAAACCTTTTGAATCGTGCCAGTTTACCGAGAGTCCGGCGAAATATATTCGTCTTGGCCGGAACACATCGCGATTCCAAACGTTGGCAAACGTTGAGTCCAACGTTGGCGCCAACGTGTAGACACCTCACGAAGTTAACCGGAAAACGTTGACCCAACGTGTGGAGCCGGCCTAACTGTGTGGAAAATAATTTTGATCGCTTCTTCGAACCTCAGTCCTTGGTGTACGAATTTTTGATTCCAGCATCAATAATGGCATCAAAGAATAGATGGATATATGAATAATAGATTATCAGGTGAGAGGAATCATAAAGCTCCAACAAAAACGATATGCCTGCAGATCAGGCAAATCAACGCTTGATGCACTGCACCATCTTATTGTAGAGGTGTATAGGACCTTCTCTGCAATAGAGATCTTACTTGCTATGTTTGGTGATATTGATTTCAACAACACTCTGCTCATCTCCATATGCAATGCTGCCAAGCGCAAAGAGGTAGACACCTACATCGGCAACGTTGCACTGCGACCTTAAGGTCTATTGTGCCTCCGCCCGTCAGAGCTTTCGATGTCATCACCATGTACAGCTCGCCTTCCAGTTCCAGAGTTCTGGTGAACTCCAGTGTCTGGGATGGCTTCAAGGAGGCTACGTCTTCGTTTCTGCAGATTTCTTGCACAAAGCATTCCTTGCGTTGGTTTGAGATGGCGAGGCATTCCGTTATCAGGTGATCAGGAGTTTCATCCTCCTCCCAACAGAATCGGCACTCGTCAGTTTCTGCTGGCCCTAATCTCATCATATGCTTCCTAAGGCCGCAGTGCCCTGTGAGGAAACCCGTGAGGAGGTGCAGCGGTTACTGAGGTGCGAGTATTTTTTGTTTCTGGCAGTATGAAAGTTCCGGGGGAATTTTTTGGAGTGTTACATTCCAGGGAGAGATTTCCAGAAATTACCTCTTTCAATTCTTTCATCCGTAATTCACTTTTGTAGGTGTATCTACCAACCCCACAGTAGGGTTCCGGGCCAATAAAGGGCGTATGTACTCCTTTCTTGGCAGGTCTGTTGACCTCCTCAATTCCTGTGATTGCCGTGTGACCAGGAACACAGACCAAGGAGACCCTGTTGTTCTTGCCTACTTCATTGAATTTTCTTCGGTACTCCCATATTAGCTTGGACTCGATAACATGGGAGCTCAAAGCTTTAGTAGCAGCTTGACTGTCAGAGTGAATTGCTATATCACATCTCTGATAGTTTCTTTCTAGGTTAATTTCCACGCATCTTTCTATTGTAAGTACTTCTGCATGAAAGATGCTCGGATAGGAGCTTAGCGATAGTGAGCATTTGGTACCTGGCCCATATACTCCAGCGCCAGCTCCTCTAGTGGTTTTTGAACTATATGTGAAACCATTTAATGCCATTTCTTTTAAGAACTTGGGTGGTGGATTCCCTGTTCCAGTCTTTTTTCCTACAGAGCATCGTAGAGAAGTTCTTTTCGATGCTTACTTTCTTGAAAAATTAAAAATTGGTTCAAGCACTGACGTGAAGTCAGAAGCTTTTGCGCTTATGTTCTATTGTCCATTCTTCTGTATTGGACACCTTTAATCGAATTTACCATGGTAAATTATGTCGTCCATTCTCCTGTATTGGACACTCTTAATTAGAATTTACCACGGTAAATTCGAATTAAGTGTCCAATACAGGAGAATGGACAACATAATTTACCATGGTAAATTCGATTAAGGGTGTCCAATACAGAAGAATGTACAATAGAACATACGCGCAAAAGCTTCTGACTTCATGTCAGTGCTTGAACCAATTTTTTTTTGTGATTTTTTTAAAATTATCTAGGGGTACGGTTCTTAAATTTTTTTTTTGCGTCATTTTTTTCAAATTTTCTAGGGGTACGGTTCTTACAAAATTTTAAACACGTCTTTATGTTGATTTTCTACTACTAGTTACCAAGCACCAATTCGATCGAATATTTATATTTTGAGTTATTAAGGAAATAATATTCCAGGTGGGTATAACTCGGAAACCGTTAGACCGATTATGCCCAAAAACGAACTCAACTCTCCCTTTCGGATACGCAACCTACCCTGAAAATTGCAAGTCCCTATCTCCTTTCGTTCGAAAGTTATCGAGGCAACGGTCACCCATCTACTGAACTCACACAAGAATGCTCGATTCTCCAACAATATTTAACCGATCGTATTGAAACTAGAAACTTGGCAGCAGAGTTAGGTTATGAGGGCTCTTGCAAAATTTCAGCAATTTCAAACGAATAGTTACTGATATATAGATTTTTTTTTTTTATTTTCAATGATTTATTAAAAATTTTCTGCAAATGCTATCCTCACCAAATTTTGCAAACATTTTTGCGTTGGCATTCTACATCTAGTAACCATGTTTGAATTCAATCGGTTCAGTATTTTTCGAGTTAATGAGGAACAAAAAACCACCAAATTTCAGAAAATTTCAGATGGCTATAACTCCAAAACCGTTCGGCCGATTATGCTCATAAACAAACTGAAATGTCGCGTTCTGGTGCACATCCTAACCTGAAAACTTCAAGCTGCTATCTCATTCCGTTCTCAAGTTATCCTGACAACAAAAATATTTTTTAATAATTTTTTTAAAATTTTCTAGCCAAACGATTCGCACAAAATTTCACAAACGTGCTTAGGTTCATATTCTTCAACTACGCACCAAGTTTCAATTCGATCGGAGTTATATTGGTTGAAAACAAAATTATTACTCGGAAACCACTGAGCCGATTATGCCCATTAACGAACTTGTCCGTCGTATTGGGATGCGCCACCTACCCTGAAAATTTCAAGTCGCAAGCTTTTTTCGTTCTCAAGTTATCGTGGCAACGGCCGGCCGGACGGCCGGACGGCCGGACGGACAGAATCAAATTTGACCTCGAATACTTCATTGGGGAGTCGAACTTAATCGTTTGAGACCATTTTCGTCAAAAAATTCGAAAGTTACAGACATTTGGGCAAAACTATAACGCGATGTTCCCCAGAACATACGCGCAAAAAATTAACACAAGTAGCAGAATGATTTAAATTTTACGGCATTGGTGAATTCTGATGAGAAAATCAAACTTTTGCGTGAAGTTCGTAACGTTTCTCATTGGATATGCAAACAAAAGTTCCGAGTTTCCATGACAAGATCTGAACTCCAAATACACACATCGGAAAAGTTGCGAAATTCAATTGATTTTGCTTAGGTTTCAGCAATGTCCCATTCATCAGTTTAAACACCAATGTAAACAGTTTTTTCTGCCAGGCACATGTGAAATAGTTAACAAAAACTGGGTATTCACGATAGTGATGCAAAAACTGGAATTTACTATCTGCGTTGAATTGTTGGATTTTAATAATTATATTCATTTAACTGTAACATTAGTGGCGATATCTTGTGGGAATAATTTGTTCGCAAGTGTTGTGGTCTATAACACAAGTGCGCCACTGTAGAAAAGGACAATAAACTAGTAGGAAAAGTACAGCCAGGAGCTTCAGAGCGCTTGTTCAAAGTTATAGCCAGTTACTTAACTCGCCCAAAATTTCATAGCTCTAGGAAAAAAAATATATTTTTTTTTTCCTTATACTTCCTACAATATAAATCCGACTGAGTCTAGAACTTGGCTGTATAATATGGTTTTGGAGGTTCTCGCATAATTTCAGCAATATCCGACGAATAGTTTCTAGGATGAAGAATTGTTTTTGGCACTCTTGTTCCTTGGAGCAGAGTTCTTATCAATTTGCTCAAAATGTGTAGTGGAAGTTTTTTTCTTAAAATCACCTGAGGATTCACACCCTTAAGGATCAGCATCTTATTCTAAAACACCCTGTAAATTTCTCATACAATTTAGTGAATCTGTCAAACTATTCATATTTTTCAGTTACCCAGTTATTGGTTTCTGGCGCTTTTGTTCCTCAGAACAGAGTGCTTATCAATTTGCCCAAATGTCTGTAATTTTGGAATTTTTGGCTGAAAATGGTCTCGAACAATTTGGTTCGACTGACTGATGAAAATCGATTCAGTCCGGCCGGTCGGCCGTAGAAACGATAACTCTCGAACGGAATGAGCTAGACAGTTCAAATTTTCAGAGTAGGTTTGGGAGACAAATAACTCGGTTGAGTTCAGTATTTTGGCCTGGTGGTTTCGGAGTAATGAAATGTTTTTTTTTTAATTTTTCATATTCAAATCTTTTCAAGATGCTGTTCCATCATAAGAATTCATTGATATCACTCTCAACTCTAACAAACGGATACTTTCGGAGATATGATTTTTCAAAATTTCAATAATTAATTGTAATTGTGGGATTTCATAGAATGCTCTATGACGGAGGTTAAACGATCAATCTGGTTTAGTTTGACATCAATCATAGATTGATATCAGATTGACGGGAAAATGATTGTAGGTATAAGCGTAGACTGATGGTCCAAATTGATGGCAAGATTGATGTCAGATTGATGCCAGATTGATACCAGATTGACCGTGTAACCTCAGCCTGATTATAATTTGCTGATGTATGTAAATCCAACATATGAGGTGAGTCATAGATCTACACGTTTTGAATTTAATTTTTTATGATGCAGTTCTATCATAGAATCGTTTGATATCATTCCCAAATCTGAGAAACCAATACTTTCTGAGATATGATTTGTCAAAGTTTGAATAATTATTATGATGCAGTAGGTACTATCATAAGATTGATATCATATCCAACTTTGTGTGTTTCACAAAGCTTTGACAGCTCTTAATTGCTGATTTTATGTCAATGTCCAGTTGATGTTTGATGCAACCACCGAATTAAATCCACAATTAAACTAATCGAAATATTGTATATTAACAAATCCATATTCAAGCAATAAAAAAAAATCTGTAAGATACGGTTTTATTTTTAATCATAATTTTCATCAAAGATTATGTTCCCCAAAAAAAAATTTTAATTGTCTTATAATCAACAGCAATTCTTCATAAACATTTTTTGACCAATAAGAGATCAAAATTACTAAAAATTATTTTTAAGTAGCTTCTGGCCATGCGAAAACGGATCAATAGTAATATTATAAAAAATGTTTTTTTCAATGTTTAATTAAGCTTTACAATTTTTAACCAAAGTAAATTGATAATAACAAAGCGAAAATTTTTCCAGCGGCAATCTATTGTAAGGCCTTTGAAAAATAGCTCCATGAAAAGAAAAAATTCTCAGAATAATAGTTTCATAATTATCGCACTTGAAATGTTAATGTTCGTGCTACAAAAAATTGTTAATTAACTAATGGATAACTAACTGAAAAATAGCGATAAAAATTTCTGGATCACGGATTATTGTTCATAGATATATCCTGTAGACGCATGAATTTTTTCAGTTCTTAATTTTCATATTTAATAAGTTCAAATAACATGTATTCATTAAAGGTCCGAATAGGGCGGGAAGCGCAAGCCGGAATACCCGTTTTCGGGCGTATTTTCATCCCTCTGGGAAAATTATAAATATAAGTCCTACTGTTCTCGGAATTGGGAAATTTCCCCCTCTTTTTGAATCTTTTTTCAAATTTGAAAAATCTCAAATCGTTTTTGAGATATATGCAAAAAACTATACCCCCTTTTTTTCACTTAATTGTTTATAACTTTTGCAATTTTCGCAAGCGGGCCTTGAATTTTCTCAAAAATACATAAAAGCCATTCCAAATCGAATGATACCTTAATCATAATTTTCGGGGAACTCTAAAAATTTTTGACTTAGAAGGCTCTTGTTGACTAGACTATGAAAGCTTGTGCAAGTTAGGAGAGTCAGTTGTTGTGTTCTGTGTAGACTTTGTTATTTTGAAGAATACCCATAGATTTGTTACGACGTTTGCAGAAGACGATGAACTAGAATATTGTGTTACCATTCCACAAAAATCCCGTTGGATTATTATCCTTCATATTATACACATTTCGTGAGGTAATTGTTCGTAAAATGGTATCATTCGCATATCAAAGGAGTAATTGCGAAATGAGTACACATCATTTACTCGTGTGTTACATCACCTGCACAATTTCCTGAGTAGAAAGCGTATATACAGTGAGGTTCACTGATAACTTAGATATTTTGTTATCTTCCAACTGGGAATGCGAATGTTCACCGGTGCGTAATGTGCGAAGAAAATTGAGGCATATCAAGCATTACCTGAATCTATACAGTGTGAAAAAGTCGAATGGAATAATTTCATTATCTTGGTTACTGTACTTATTTATGCAAAATCCCGAAAAATATCAAATTCAAATTTTAAATTGTTATTATTCTTCGTAAAAATGCGAACCCTACCTTACACCCCCTCCGAAAGACAGGTACGACCCCCAATTTTTCAAATAGGAATTATGGGCTTGTGATACATCGTTTGAAAGTTCGCGTCATTCTCTATTCAGAAATGTTATAACTTTCATGTTTATTGCAAAACTCAAAATAGAAAAAATGAAATTCATTTTAATATTCCCGTGAATATTCCCAAATCTTATTACAATAATACTAAACTAATTTGCCTTCAAGATGTGATAGAAAGAACATGAAGAAAAAACATAACATTGTGTTTTCCAGATGGTGCCATGAAAACTACTTAAAACACTCACTGTGGCAATGTTAGTTTCTTTAGAACGCCCTCGCAAATTATTATGTGCTGATACGTTGTGTTTATAAATTGTCTAATTTGTGTTTGAATTTCATTGAACTTCAATTTCGAATAAGGGTTTTATTAACGGAAATGCACAAAATAATAATTTAACAAATGATTAGTTACGGAGATAATAACCAAAAACAAAAAGAAGTACTTCACTTGTTTTATGAGAAATTTCCGCCTATAACAGAAGGGACAATAAGTCAAATAGAGAAGCAGTTTCGCGAGTTTGGGCATGTAAGGTAGATCAGAAAAGCAGGTGCTAATACACTGTGGGAGGATGTGAAATTAGATGTGATGCTTGACTTTGAAGAAAATCCACATAAATCGAGAAGAGATGCCTCCACAACATTCAATGTGAGCCATACATCGTTCCTAAACATATTAAAACAAAATAAAATGCATCCCTATAAAATCATGCCTACCCAGGAGCTTTTGGAAGACGATTTTGATAGGAGAACTTATTTTTATGAACAAATGATGGTCATGTTTGATAACAATATTATCCAATTAGTAGACGTCTGTTTCATGATGAGTGCCCTTTTTCTCTCAATGGCCATGATAATCGTGAAAATTGCCGCTATTGGTCTACCGAAAATCCTCACTGGATGAGAGAAGAACACACGCAATTCTCTCAAAAGTTTAATAGTTGGGCAGGAAATGTTCGAGACCATATCATAGGCCCCTTTTTCACTGAGGGTAATTTGACTGGCGATTATTATTTACCACTACTTCAAAATGATGTCGTTCCAACTTTGGCAATTTCATATCCTGATCAAGGAAATCCTCAAGTTCCGGAATACGATATGGTTCGAACTAAACCACAGTACCACCACATTACCAACGCAATGTCTGGCAGTACCTCGACGCAATATTTCTAAATCGGTGGATAGGAAGGCGAGGAACGATCGAATGGCCAGCGCAATCCCCTGATCTTAACCCATTAGTTGTGTACAAAACTAAACCCCTTGATTTGAATGGCCTAAAAGATCGTATAACGCTTGTGATTAGGTTGATCACTGCTGAGATATTGTATAATGTCGGAAGAAATTTTTATTTGATGTTAGAGTGTTGCCAAGGCGTTTGCGATGAACGTCTACTTCATCAATATTCATAATTTTTGGCGCTGTAGTTCCTCGGAACTGAGTGCTTATCAATTTGCCCAAATGTCTGTAATTTTCGAATTTTTCGATGAAAATGGTCTTTAACGATTTGGTTCGACTCACTGATCAAGAATCCGTGGTGGAAATTCATTCTGTCCTGCCGTCCGGCCGGTTCGGCCGGTCCGGCCGTCCGGCCGTAGGCACGATAACTCTCGAACGAAAGGAGTTAGATGATTGAAATTTGCAAGGTGGGTTTGGAGCGTAAGTATCTCGGCTAAGTTCGTTAATGGGCAAAATCCATCAAGCGGTTTCGGAGTTATGGCCGATTTTAGTAAAACACATTTTTTATGAATATTTCCTAAACCGATCACTCGATCTATCTGAAATTTAGCACAAAATTGTAGAATCATGACCTTCATACGTTTGTGAAGTTTTGTACTGACCAGGTTACCGCAAAGTGTAAAAAAAAATTTTTGAAAATTTAAAAAAAAAATTCTTACGATAACTCTCGAACGGAATGAGCTAGGCAGTTGAAATTTACAGAGTAGGTTAGAGTGATTAATATCTCGGTTGAGTTCGTTATTGGGCGAAATAGGCCAGATGGTTTCGGAGTAACGGAAAATAATTTTTTTTTCGAGTAACAAATTTCAAATTCAATTTTTATTTAAGATGCAGTTTCACCACAAAAATCCATTGATATCATTCTCAACTTCAACAAGCTAATACTTTCCGAGATATGATTTTTCGAAATTTCAATAATGAATCGTACTTCTATGTTTTCACAGAATGTTATAATTGTTCTATCTAAGCTTTATTATATGATCTGTGTTCATACTCGTACATGTCATCCTGTTCTATAAGAGAGAGTCAAATTCATTTCAGATATTTTAATTTGATTTCTTCCATGGTGCAGTTCTCATTCTCAGATTGCTCATTTAATCTTGATAAATAAACTATTATTTGAATTGAATTTCCTTTATGATGCAGTTCTCTCATAAGAATATATTGACATAATTCCCAACTCTGAGAAACCAATACTTTCGGAGATATAATTTGTCTGTTTGAACTAGAGCGCCAGAAAGCTCCTGTCCACAGGGCTTGAACCCATTTTTTTGGTACATTTCGTATTACATTTTAGTTTTTGATATTGTACCAAATTTTGCTAATCACTTGATTTTATTTTCTCTAATTTGATTTTTGCAATAAACATGAATGTGATAACATTTCTGAATAGAGAATGGCGAGATCTTTCAAACGATGTATCACAAGCCCATAGGTTTGGGTAGGGTACGCATTTTTACGAAGAAGAATGACAATTTCAAATTTGAATTTGACGTGTTTCGGGATTTTCCATAATTATGTACAGGCTTTTCCACACTGTATGTTCATTCTTTCAGTGGAATTCTTTGAATACTCTACTGCTATCGTTTCTGATTCTTCCGCATGGGTTCACGCCTAAATGTGTCTTCTTGATATGACAGATATGCAATCTCATTTAATTCCATTATGATCTAATGTTATACCGTTATATAACCAATAAAACATGAGTGCATTTCGTGATATTTCACGGAAGTCATAAAATATATTATAATACAGCTGGACTCCACTTGGAATCGAAGAGATGTAAGTGCTGATTCGAGGGAGACTGCTGCAATTCATAAACATTGCAAATTTTACCTTAAGGTATATTCATTCCTTGGAGAAATGCAAAATCTCCCATCTTTTGGTTAATTTGCTCACTTTTCAAACAACACTTTTGGTAGTCAGTGTTTTGTGATCAGTAGTTGTGATATTGTCATAAAAAAGTGGGAGAACCCTGTGGACAGGAGATTAAGTGCTCTTGTTCAACCTTTGACAAAGCATATCTCCGAAAGTATTGGTTTCTCAGAGTTTAGAATGATATCAATAGAATCTTATGATAGAACTGCATCATAAATATAATTTCAGAGTTAGAGGAAGAAATATTGATTGTGGCGATAACACACTGAATATGCAAGATACCGTCCGAAAACTGAAGCCTACCAGCGTCAGGTGTGGTTAGTTCTCGGATGGATGACCGCTTGGGAACACCGCGGGCTGTAATCTTTTTCCAATTTGGCTTCTGTGCTTCAATTTTAAAGAATTTTCGAAATTTTGAAAAATTATATCTCCGAAAGTATTAGTTTGTTAGAGTTGGGAATGGTAACGGTAGATTCTTATGCTGAAACTGCATCGTAAAAAAAATTTAATTTAAATTTTGTAATGTAAAAAAAATGTTTCTCTTTACTCCGAAACCACTAGGCCGATTTTGCCCAATATCAAACTTAACCGAGATATTTATCTCCCAAACCTACCAAAATTTCAACTGTTTAGCCCATTCCGTTCGAGAGTTATCGTGTTAACGGCCGGACGTCTGGACACAATCGATTTTAATCACGGATTCTTGATCAGTGAGTCGAACCAAATCGTTTAAGACCATTTTCATAGAAATTTGCGCATCAGCTCTCGGTTCCGAGGAACAAGAGCGCCAAAAAAACAGTCAGTCTCGAGGAAAAGCCCTGTGGGCAGGGGCTTTGGCGTTCTTGTTCAAACTTTGACAAATCATATCTCCGAAAGTATTGGTTTCTCAGAGTTGGAAATGATATCAGTGAATTCTTATGATAGAACTGCATCATAAGAAATCAAATTAAAAAAGTGTCAGTTAAAAAAAAACAAGTTTGCCAAAAAATATTGATCTGAAACCACCAGACCGATTCTACCCTGTATCGAACTTAGACAAGCATTCCTCAAATTTACTCTAAAAATTATATTATATCAATTCGACCTTAGTCAATATTCCAGTTTTGTTTTTACTGGAGTTATTCAGAATCAAATTTGATTAACTTACCAAAGCATTTCCATCATCATATGGATTGTCCAAGGGCATTTATTATCACCCAAAATGGTAGCTGAGGTTATTTCATTAGTCATTTTGCATTGAATCATATTTTGTTTTCTAGAACAGGAGGTATATTATATCATGAGGAATAGAGCTAGAAATAAATATGACATGTCTCTTTAATGCAGATAAGATGACATGTAGGAACACACAACATGAAATCCATAGATACAAATACGGACGTTAATTTGGAAAAATCACTCTCTTCCGAGGAACAAGAGCACCAAAAATATATGAATGAGATAGAAGTGTCAATTTGATTTCGAAGAATTTTCAATAGAATTCAAGAGAATTTAAAGGGAGTTAGAATTTGTATCGAGAACCCTCAAACGAGTTGTGAGTCTCAGTTAAATAATCATATATCATATTAGAAAACATTACTAAATATCCATACATACGGCTAGGGAAAACAACAGATGGTTGAACCAAAAAGTCCAGGAAATCTGGAGCAGCATATCTCGATACAGACATGCTCGATCAACAATTACTGGCCCATCAGCTGAAAGAGCCAAGCAATGGCTCAAAATCTCTAGGGCAGACCTGAGAATCCTTACAGCTGTATACATGGGCCTCTGATGCCGCCTCAAAAAACACCTTAATACGCTGGGGTTGACTGAGGACTCCGAGTGCAGACTATGCCTGGAGGACGACGAGTCTATCAAATACATCATGTGTGACTCTCCCGCTGGGGACAGGATCAGATTTGAGGAACTAGGAGTCCACAAACTGAGACTGAGGGAACTGGACAAGTTTTCAACCACCAGACTCATATCCCTAATCAAGAGACTTGAGCTTGTGGGTGAAGTATAGATTATATACTATATAGGTGTGTCACAATAGACCAACTGGTCGCAGTAAAGGGGCGGGTTGCGTCTGCCCAACACAACCCATATAATATATACTGACTGACAAAGAAACTGGCAACACCCAGAAGGAGCTGTTTGAATTTTATTTATTTTTTTTGGTAAAACATAGATAGTATAGCAAGGAGTAAATGATTGAAAATTGAAGAAAAACGAAGGGTTTACAATTTTTTTAAATAAATTTGTTAATAATGTGTTTGTCCACCGCGATTATCTATACCCTCCCCAACACGTCTTGGCATTGATGCAATAAGATGATCTATTTCTTCTTGAGGTATACTATCCCAAGCTACCTGTAGTTCAAGTATCACAGCCGCCAAAGTCCGTGGGGACTGGGGTAAATTTCCAAGCGATCTACCCATGATGTCCCATATACGCTCTATGGGTGAAAGATCAGGGGATTAGGGCGACCATGGCAGAATATTCACATGGGTCGCTTCAAAAAAGTTTAAACTAACTCTTGCAACATGAGGTCGAGCATTATCTTGCTGAAATATTGTATTCTCGAGCCGGTTAAGGTAAGGGAGAACATATGGCTCTACTGTTTCTTGAAGGTAACGCAGCGCTGTCATGTTACCTCGAATAAAGGCTACTTGCATGTGCAATAGCACCCCATATCATAAGGCCTACTGTCCGGTGTACATGATGCTCAATATCAAACTGAGGATCACGTCTTTCTCGTTGACGTCGTCTAACTCTTCTTCGGACATCATGTGCACCCAAGGAGAATCGAGATTCATCAGAAAAGACGACCTGATATGATGCCATTCCACATTCCAATGTTGACGTTCTCTGCACCACTTTAATTGTTGCCGGCGATGCTCAACCGTCAGAGGTAACACAAGATGGAGTCGATAATGCTGCAGTCCAAAAGACCTTATCCGGCGGTAAACCGTTTGGACAGTTACAGGATGGCCTTGTTCTCCTAACCGCTCATCAGCCAAAGATCGAGTTATCGCAAATCGGTCTCTAATAGCCATAAGTCTTAGACGTCGATCTTGAACTTCATTTGTGCCCCTTCGACGTCCGGTGCCTACTCTTTTACGATTTTGGGCATTATCAAACTACGCTTGACAACATCTCATAACAGTAGTTGGATTTCTGTACGGTTAGCGATTTCTCGAAATGACAACCCCGCCCTACCGTAGACCAATAATTCTACCTCTTTCAAATTCACTCAGCTTTCGATAAATTCCGCTTACACGTGCTCTAGGCAATTTAACAATAACTAAACATCAACTTTGGATCTCCTCGAACAGCTGGTTTGTTGTAAAATTTAAAAAAATTGCAAAAAACGACTACACTATGTAAGTAACAAAAAATGTTCACATGAAAAAACCTTCACGATTTTTTTCTCCAAATTTTAATCATTTACTCCTTGCTATGTTTAACAAAAAAAAAATTAAAATTTTAAAGCTCCTTCTGGGTGTTGAAATTTCTTTGTCAGTTAGTATAATAATATAATATAAAAATATCCATATAATAATTCTAATCGATATAAATATATATATATATATATTCTTTTGAACTTGAGCATTACAATTGCTTTTTCATCTAACAATAAAGCATGTGTATGAAAAAAGTGTTAGCAGAGGTTAGTGTAACGGGGTACCATATAATTTGATATATGATACTAGAGCTTAGGGAAAAAACCTCAGCAAAAAAACCCTATCTCCCCGTTAGAGTTGTGATTTATGAAAATTGAAATTTTTAACAAAATATGCTGAAATATTAAATATTGAAGGGCATTTTTTTCTTCATTATCGCTTCTTCCTTCAACAAGCAGAGAAGTTTCTCCAAGGTACCCGAAACCCAATCTGGAAAAGGAAAAGGCAAAGGGAGAAAACGAACAAATTAAAATTGGTTCAAGCACTGACGTGAAGTCAGAAGCTTTTGCGCGTATGTTCTATTGTCCATTCTTCTGTATTGGACACCCCTAATCGAATTTACCATGGTAAATTATGTTGTCCATTCTCCTGTATTGGACACTCTTAATTTGAATTTACCATGGTAAATTTTCTACAAATGCTATCCCCACCAAATTCTGCAAACATTTTTGCGTTGGCATTCTACAACTAATAACCATGTTTGAATTCAATCGGTTCAGTGTTTTTCGAGTTAATGAGGAACAAAAAACCACCAAATTTCAGAAAATTTCAGATGGCTATAACTCTAAAACCGTTTGGCCGATTATGCTCATAAACAAACTGAAATGTCGCGTTCTGGTGCGCATCCTAACCTGAAAATTTCAAGCCGCTATCTCATTCCGTTCTCAAGTTATCGTGACAACAAAAATATTTTTAAATAATTTTTTTTTAATTTTCTAGCCATACGATTCAAACAAAATTTCACAAACGTGCTTTGGTTCATATTCTACAACTACCCACTAAGTTTCAATTCGATCGGATTTATATTGGTTGAAAACAAAATTATTACTCGGAAACCACTGGGCCGATTATGCCCATTAACGAACTTGTCCGTCGTATTGGGATGCGCCACCTACCCTGAAAATTTCAAGTCGCTAGCTCTTTTCGTTCTCAAATTATCGTGGCAACGGACGGCCGTACGGCCGGACGGCCGGACGGACAGAATCAAATTTGACCTCGAATTCTTCATTGGGGAGTCGAACTTAATCGTTTGAGACCATTTTCGTCAAAAAATTCGAAAGTTACAGACATTTGGGCAAAACTATAACGCGATGTTCCCCAGAACATACGCGCAAAAATGGAATATTCTATATTTTATATTTTTTATGCTTGATTATTCGAGATTCCCCTGGCCCCAGTCACTAGTAATCCCATCGCTTTATCATCATGGTCAGGCCGATTGAGTAGATTCAGAATTGGGATCCTGATGCCTTGCAGATACCTATATTAAAACACAAATTATTTCAAGCAACGTTGGATCGTGCCACCTCATTTGGGATTCCCTCCTATGACCGGTATCTGGCAACAGCTTCGATGAGGTAGCATACATTCCTTCATTCTTCCTTCTGAATGACCGGAACAAAACAATACGTGACGTCAGCTCTTTGGATCGCAATGAAAAGAAATCATACAACTTTTTTCTATGATTCGACACGTACCTCGATTGTGCGATTTGTGAATAAATCCCATTTTATCGGATGAAAGTAGCGGGAACATATATTTTATGGCCGTTGCCAGTTCAATGTTGTCACCCCCTTATGAATCACGTAGTTCATGGAATGGAATAACTATCGATTATTACTGCTACCGATCCATTGGTATCGAAGGTTGTTACGTGCTTCTTCGATCATTCCGTTTCGGGAGAGAAACAATCGATATTTAAAAGTTTGTTCTAGGGATGGCGATGTGAAATCGATTTAGTGGGCCAAAAAAATCGATTTTTTTAAATCGATGTATCGTATGGAATCGATCCAGTGAATCGATATTCCACCCTATAAAATCGAGATTCGATTTTTTGTGTTTGGAATTTGGACACTAGCTATTGTTTCTCCTGATGCAGTTGTTGAAATATTGGATCAAATATCGTGATTCATAGAATGAGTTCATTAGTCCAAACCGCAAATCTCATGACCAACTTTATTTTCCAATATAGTACGGATGATAAATTAATTTTACTCTATAAAAATTGGTTCAAGCACTGACGTGAAGTCAGAAGCTTTTGCGCGTATGTTCTTTTGTCCATTCTTCTGTATTGGACACCCTTAATCGAATTTACCATGGTAAATTCGATTAAGGGTGTCCAATACAGAAGAATGGACTTCACGTCAGTGCTTGAACCAATTTTTTTTTTCGTGATTTTTTTGAAATTTTCTAGGGCTGCGGTTCTTAAAATTTTTTTTTTCGTCATTTTTTTCAAATTTTCTAGGGGTACTGTTCTTACAAAATTTTAAACACGTCTTTATGATGATTTTCTACTACTAGTTACCAAGCTTCAATTCGATCGAATATTTATTTTTTGAGTTATCAAGGAAATAATATTCCAGGTGGGTATAACTCGGAAACCGTTCGACCGATTATGCCCAAAAACTCAACTCAACTCTCCCTTTCGGATACGCAACCTACTCTGAAAATTGCAAGTCCCTATCTCCTTTCGTTCGAAAGTTATCGAGGCAACGGTAACCCATCTACTGAACTCACACAAGAATGCTCGAATCTCCAACAATATTCAACCGATCGTGTTGAAACTTGGCAGTAGAATTAGGTTATGAAGGCTCATGCAAAATTTCAGCAATTTCAAACGAATAGTTACTGATATATAGAATTTTTTTTTTCAATTTTCAATGATTTTTTTAAAATTTTTTACAAATACTATCCTCACGAAATTTTGCTAGAATTTTCGCATTGGCATTCTACAACTAACTATCATGTTTGAATTCAATCGATTTAGTATTTTTCGAGTTAATGAGGAACAAAAAACAACCAAATTTCAGATGGCTATAACTCTAAAACCGTTTGGCCGATTATGCTCATAAACAAACTGAAATGTCGCGTTCTGGTGCACATCCTAACCTGAAAACTTCAAGCCGCTATCTCTTTCCGTTCTCAAGTTATCGTGACAACAAACATATTTTTTAATAATTTTTTTAAAATTTTCTAGCTATACGATTCGCACAAAATTTCACAAACGTGCTAAGGTTTATATTCTACAACTACACACCAAGTTTCAATTCGATCGGATTTAAAATGGTTGAAAACAAAATTATTACTCGGAAACCACTCGGCCGATTATGCCCATTAACGAACTTGTCCGTCGTATTGAGATGTGCCACCCACCCTGAAAATTTCAAGTCGCTAGCTCTTTTCGTTTTCAAGTTATCGTGGCAACGGCCGGACGGACAGAATCAAATTTGACCTCGAATTCTCCATTGGGGAGTCGAACTAAATCGTTTGAGACCATTTTCGTCAAAAAATTCGAAAGTTACAGACATTTGGGCAAAACTATAACGCGATGTTCCCCAGAACATACGCGCAAAAACAACATTTTACCCTTTGAAAATACTAAAGAATCAATCACCATGTTTTTATCTATGTTTTTCATGATGTGGAATTATATAGTTTTTATTTTCACCGAATATATGGCTTACACTATTGGTAGGTAATGTCAATTTTCAAGAGGCGAATATTTTCGTCGTGGCTTTTTCCTCCTTTCGTTTATTCTGAATTATACAGCTTATGAAAGAGCTGTCCTATATCGCAAATTATTTTTAACTATTATGTTTCCCAAGGTACCTGGGACACCACGGAGCTTTCGAAAGTTCCCGTTATTTATTCCAATAATTCTTCTATTTTTTTTTTTTTTGAACTGTACAATGTTCATAAGACTGTCCAGAATTCTCTTGTGTTACCTACTGTCCCCATCAGCAATTATTTTGTTATAAATAAGGTTATACATAGAAACAATATCTTTCAACAATTATTTAGGCTTTCATGGCATTTGAGTATTTGAGGTTAAGTTCCAATATTTAAAGAATAATTCATTATTCAAATTATTTATCATATTATTTATAAGGGACATATACCATCAGAGCATGTATGCTCTGTTGGTGTGTGTCCCTCATTATCAGCTCTTTGACATACTATACAATTTTTATTCAAAATGATTTTGGAAATTTCATATTGCGACAAGAATGCACCGTTCGTATTTGGCTTCGATGGAAGAATCCTAAGAACGCCAAATTGCACTTCAAATTGCTTCCGCACTCACCCTTTTCTCCAGACTTGCCCCGAACTACTTCAACCTGTTCGTAAACCACAAAAAAAAAGCTCGCCGTAATGAGATTTGGCTCGAATGAGGTGAAACAAATGCTTATCTTTAGGCCACAGATAAATCGTTCTTCAAAAAAGGTATTGAAATTTTAGAAAAGCGTTTGAATGACTGTATCGCTCTTGGACGAAACTGTGTCAATAAATTAAATCGAATTTGACCAAAATATCTTTCTTCCTTAGACCGTGAACTAATCAGACGATGTGTTTTATATCGACATCAAAAGTATATCTGAGATGCCCATAATAATGCAGGTTAATTCGGGTTCATTATATAGTTCTAATGATGATGTTCTATCTCGAAGACTGCACCTATAATGTTCCTTTCCTGGATTTCACTCGATGGAGACTACGGACAATATTGCATCGACAAATACATATAATTACGATTCACTTAACAATGGGTCGTCCTCCAAAGTGAGCTCTTACTCAATAATTACAAGAAGGAAAAACAAGACCCACTTGAGATAGGCAGTCATTTAGTCTTTTATGGATTACGATGATCGCGAATATCACGGCATCTGCCTATTTAAAAGATTGCAATCTCGGCTTTTCCGGTGTATTGTTCTTTGAAAAAAAAAAATGCTGGAATGCTTGTTGTCCGAATATTTATTTTACGGGAACTTTTTGAATTTCAATTGACTTTGTTTTGGTTTATCTGATACCAACCAATCAAAGAGCAATGAAGATTTCTGTCCGTAAAACTTTATATACTAACTGACAAAGAAACTGCAACACCCAGAAGAGACTGATTATTTTTGTTGTTGGTAAAACATAGATAGTATAGCAAGGAGTAAATGATTAAAATTTGGAGAAAAAAATCGTGAAGGTTTTTTTATGTAAACATTTTCGTTACTTAAATATTATAGTCGTTTTTTGCAATTTTTTTAATTTTCACAACAAACCAGCTGTTCGAGGAGATCCAAGGTCGATGTTTAGTTGTTGTTAAAATGCCTAGAGCACGTGTACACAGAATTTATCGCCAGCTAAAGGCGGGTTTATACAGCAAATAAGATAAGATAAAATAAAAAATGGGTTCAAGCCCTGTGGACAGGAGCTTTCTGGCGCTCTAGTTCAAACAGACAAATTATATCTCCGAAAGTATTGGTTTCTCAGAGTTGGGAATTATATAAATGTATTCATATGATAGAACTGCATCATAAAGGAAATTCAATTCAAATAATAGTTTATTTATCAAGATTAAATGAGCAAATCATGAGAATGAGAACTGCACCATGGAAGAAATCAAATTAAATCTGGCCAATTTTACCCAATAACGAACTTAACCGAGATATTCATCTCCCTAACCTACTGTGAAAATTTCAACTACCTACCTCATTCCGTTCGAGAGTTATATCTATGTCTATGGATGAAAAGCAGTCACACTACTCTCAGATCTCTTACTTCATGTTCCGTTCCGAAATGAAAGACTTTTCTGAGAAAAACTAATTTCGGAGCAAACAACTGAGATTTTTCTCACTTCGCTCACAATTCTTCGATTGATTAGATAATGTCATGTCTCAGGAAAATAAGTTGACATTATGACAATTCATAAATAGAATAATTATATCATTCTGTGTCAACGTTGAAATACGATTTATTATTGAAATTTTGAAAAATCATATCTGCGAAAGTATTAGCTTGTTAGAGTTAAAAATGATATCATTGGATTCTTATGGTAAAACTGCTTATTAAAAAAAATTTAATTTGGAATTTGCTTTGTAAAAAAAAAATTTTTTTTTGTATACCGAAACCATCTGTCCAATTTTGCCCAATAACGAACTTAGCCGAGATATTTATCTCCCAAACCTACTCTGAAAATTTCAACTGTCTAGCTCATTCCGTTTGAGAGTTATCGTACCTACGGTCGGCCGGACCGGCCGGACAGAATGAATTTCGACCACGGATTCTTGATCAGTGAGTCGAGCCAAATCGTTTAAGACCATTTTCATCGAAAATTTTAAAATTACAGACATTTGGGCAAATTGATAAGCACTCAGTTCCGAGGAACTATAGTGCTAATAAGAAATAAAATAAGAAAGATAAACATGTACATTTCTATGAGAGCGTTTATACACGAAATAAGATAAAATAAGAAATAAGAATAAGAATTAAAGTTGGCCAACTCATCTTTATTTCTTATTTTATGTTATTTTGTTTGGAAAATGACAATGCGCATGCTCAAAGAGTGAAATTCATAGAACTTGCATAAAATTGTCAAAAAGCTGCGATTTGATTGGTTCATTCTTATTTCTTATTTTGTTTTAGATTATCTGTATAAACCCATCCGTTTAACCCTTAATTCTTATTTTATGTTAATTTGTTTCTTATTTTATCTTATTTGCTGTATAAACCCGCCTTAAGTGAATTTGAAAGAGGTCGTCGAAGTATTTCCTAGAAGTTGTTTCATTTTCGTGGAAGTTTTAAACAACTTCTAGGAAACACATTCGATAAAACTCCGGACATATTTAAATCGGGTATATATGAAATTAAATGTTCAGATTGTAACAAGTGCTACATCGGGTAAACAAACAGAAACACGGTATAAAGAGCATACGGGACACATTAGGAACAACAACATCGATAAATCTGCTGCTGCAAAGCACGTTTTAACAACTGGCCACTCAATTTCAGAAAATTCCGCCAAATTGTTGAAAAATTCCAATAAATTGTACTTAGGAACACTTGAAAGTATCGAAATGTTTTACTCAATAATGATCTAACCCCTATTAACAACTCATTATTCTCACTAATCGGTGTATGACTAAGGGTATAATGTCAACCCATACTTGTGTGTAGTAATTGAAAACGCGTCATAATAACGCTTCGCCTCAGAATATGGAAACATCGTTTCCGAAACATATGTCAGACGACAAAATTTGTAGTGGACAAGAGTGTACTAGTGTAGTCTTCATAACCAATCCACAGTGAACTCAAACTAAAATATCTTTACAATACAATGATGAAACTCTTCGTTTGCTCTTCTCATAGCAAACTTTTATCTAAAGGAGTAAAACATGTCAAATTTTTCTGCTGTTTTTTGACGCTCTTGTTCCTCGGAACAGAGTGCTTATCAAATTGTCCAAATGTCTATAATTTTCGAATTTTTGGCTGCAAATGGTCGCAAACGTTTTGCTTCGACTGACTGATCAAGAATCCGTGGTCAAAATCGATTCTGTCCGGGCGTCTGTCCATCCTCGAATGGAAGTTAAACTGTTCGACAGTTGAAATTTTCAGAGTAGATGTTGGGAATAAATATATCGGTTAATTTCGTTGTTGGGAAAAATTGGGTAATTTCGGAGTAACGAAAAAAAAAATTTCCCCATGACAAATCTCAAATTCAAATTTTTAGATGCAGTTCTATCATATGAATCCATTGATATCATTATCAACTCTAACAAACCAATACTTCCGGAGATATGATTTTTCAAAATTTCAATAGTTATCCTTAATTCTATAATTTCATAGATTACTTTAATTATAATTTGCTGATGTATGTAAAGCCAACATGAGTTGACTCATAGATCTACGTTTCGAATTTAATTAAGACAATTCTTGAAAATTGACGCACAGAGGCCAAAGTGAAAAAATATTACTGCACGTGTTGGTCCCAAGCGGTGATCCATCCAAGTACTAACCGCACCCCACCCTGCTTGACTTCAGTGTTCGGACGGTATCTAGCATTTTCAGTGTGGTATGGCTGCAAACATAATTTCTTCCTCTAACTCTGCAATTAAATTATATCATAAGGATCCATCGATATCATTCCCAACTCTGAGAAACCAATACTTTCGGACATATGATTTGTCACAGTTTGAACAAGAGCGCCAAAGCTGCTGACCACAGGGCTTTCCCGCATTTTTGGTGCTCTTGTTCCGCGGAAGAGGGTGCTTATCAATGTGCCCAAATGTCAGCAATTTTCGAATTTTGGGCTAAAAATGGTCTTAAACGATTTGGTTTGACTCACTGATCAAGAATCCGTGGTCGAAATTGATTCTGTCCGGCCCTCCGGCCAGCCATCGGTTACCATGATACCTCTCGAGCGGAATGAGCTAGACAGTTGAAATTTTCAGAGTAGGTTGGAACCTAAATATCTCGGTTAAGTTCGTTATTGAGCAAAATCGTTCGGAGGAACAAAAAAAATTTTTTTTTAATACAAATTTTGAATTGGATTTTTCTGGAGATGCATCTTCATCATAAGAATCCATTGATATTATTCTTAACTTTAACAAGCTTATACTTTCGGCGATATAATTTTTCCAAATTTCAATAATACATCGTACTTCACAGTTTTCACAGAATGCGAATTCTATATGTCTGTTTTCTATCTGTTTGCGGAAGGTCCAGTTTGAAAGATAAACGTCATTAATGTCAAACGAAACTGAAAGTGTATTTCTGGAGATTTTGGTTGATGTAAGCATGTAAACAATTTGAAATTTGCTATGTTCGCTAAGTTCATAGGCAGAGTTTTTTGGTTAGTGAGTCGAAAATGAATGGTGCAAGGAAGACGAGAATAATTTACGAGTCATTCTCTAATTATGGAAGATCTAGAACGGGATTTCCAACTAATGTAGAGGTAGTTATTCCTTAGTAACACTATTTAAGATTTCCTACATAAGTATTCTGGTTTGAGTTATCTCTGGACTGATTGCATTATATTTGTTTCATAAATAAATGTGGCTCTATTTCTCAGAATGACTCCTGATATTTTGGAAACACTTGTTTGGACCGTCATATAAAGATAAGATACAAAGGGATTTTTTTATTTCTTTCATGATTTAGTTCTATCATAATAATCCATTGATATCATTCCCAACTCTGACAAACCACTAGTTTCGGAGATATGATTTGTCAAAGATTGAACAAGAGCGCCAAAGCTCCCACAGGGTTTTCCCACATTTTTTAAATAAAAGTTACATTGATCATGTCGGATACGTCATTCATCTCACTAATTGTCACATTATCTTATCGCAGGTCACACTTGGCACAAACATGGATAGTCATCAGTACTCCCTCAATAGATTCATGCGCTGAAGGTGAAATTTCTAACTCTGTTTATCAACCCACTCTTTATCCGCAGAGTATGTTTTGGTCGTCATTTATATCCAGCTCTCCATCATGATCTGAGTTAATATTTAACGACTGCCACCGCACCGCAGTTCCAACATAGTAACATAAATATGCCATACTAAAAATACAGAGTCGAGGGCCTTTCTGTTTGAGGAGAGATTAGGGGGGCACTGGGAGACCGTTCCCTGTTATACAGATTTCCGATTATATTCAAAATTTACGAGCTTATCCCGGTATTCTCATGGCTGTTAGTCATCGGTTTTTCCATGAATTTTTAAGAATTTACTGAATTTATTCTACTTTCTGTTATTTTTCTTGACGAAAATAGATATGGAATGTTTCATAAACAATTTCCTCGAAAATTTTTTGACAGTTCCAACAACCAATCAAATTTCCTCATTTTGTATCATATGAACAATTTCACCCAATCATGTCAACATTACATCGATAACAGACCATGGGCTGTTTTCACGTTGCTATGAACCATAGACATAGAATAACATGGACTGGCCCTCACGTAATTTTATCACACTGTTCATTGCGGAATACATTAGAGAGAGAGATGTTATGAAGGATGGAATAATTCAAGGCATATATCATGGTATAAAAATAATGGTGTTTTTATACCATGGGCAAATATACATGGGATATTTATTGGGAACTTCCAAAACTCTGGTGGCGGGATTCGGCAACTAACCAGGCTAGTAATAAATGTAAACAATCTCGTGTTGGACAGGTCAGTCGACGAAGTTTGACCGAAATTTTCATGGAAAATTTAAATTATAATTGACTTGAGATCATTGTTGGATTACTTTGTGATACAGATTATAATATTGATCATTATATAACTAATTTTATGGCACTTGATTGATATAAAGACTACAACCAGTAAGTATATTCATATATGTTTGTCAAACTTCCATTATATTTAAAAGTTCTTTCAGTTACTATTTGCGAATGATTAGGAAGGGACTCAGTTGATTAGAATTTCTGGAGTACATAGGAGCTTCAACTTCTAATTCTAGAGTCCTTGTAGAAGGAGAAGAGGTTCTAAATGTAGATCATGTAATCGTGTGTGACAAAACAAATTGTGGTCCCAGTTTTATAGATATTTGTTCTTTATGTTTACAAAGTAGTGCCCTTAATTCAGTACCACATAAAATTGATGGCCCATTAATGTGGAGAATGGTAAACTTAAAATATAAGGTATGGTATATTCTTGTAAAATCGGAGCACGGAGGAGGTGTAAATATATTACTGATGTATTAATTAAAGTTCAGGTGCATGATGTTCTAGTTTATTTATGAGAATATAGTGTCAAATTGAACCAGATAAAGCTTTTGTAAAACAGTTACCAATAATTGAAATGGTTTTTTCAAAATATGATACATATATATTATGTGAAAAGAATTATTAACAATAAGTGTAATGTTTGAGGTATAATAAAGATTATCTGGATGTAGGTCCAGGTTAAGTACTCTTCCAATATTTATATTTGGTTTTCCGGAGGTAAGAAGTGAAAACTCAAACCTATACATTTTGGCATTTTTTTCGCCCATGAATTGCATTGAGGCACACAACAATAGTCGTTTCTGGTCGAAGACATATTAGGCAGGATAATATTCACTATTTCAACTTGAATTTTTCTTTTAAACAAAAGTTTATTGACGAATACTGAACAATTAAACTCGAACACGTGGCTCATTAGGAGCTTGGTTAGTTGTCGAATCCCGCCACCAGAGTTTTGGAAGTTCCCAATTGCCACAGTATAAGAATATATTCTTATACCGTCACACCGTGGTTTTGCCCATAGAGAAATAGAATCTATTCTATTGTCTCTGGTTTTGCCTTGAAGTATTCTATCTCTTTTTAATGCTGATATCAATGGTCTCTTTCTCAGAACCAGTCCATATTATTCTATGTCTATGCTATGAACATATATTGATATTTCGATTATGAAGTTTCAAATATTTAATATTTCGAAATGTCACGATTTGGTTGTAATACTGACGAGAATATTAATGAAATTATTGAATCGAATATACCCAAAAACACCGTTTACAGTAAGAAATTTGTATGGAAAGCATTTATGGACTTCTGCAACGATAGAAAGTATCAATTAGATGGAAATCGGACGGCGGAAGAATTGGCGTTGATTTTAAAGGATTGGGCTGTGAACATGAGGAAAAAAGATGGTACAGAGTTCAAAGAAAGTACGGTCAAATCCATGTGGAATATAACAAGTAAGCTGTTACAAGAAAAATATTATAAAGAAATGAAAGTTATTATTGACCCATTCAAAAGTGTTGTATTTCAACAAGCGCGAGCTGCCCGCGATTCTGTACGACGAAATCTGCAATCAGATCCTTGTAAATGGAAACAAAGTTCGGCAGCATTAAGTTCTGTAGAAATAACGAAAATGGTAAATTTATGGAATGAAAATACTTCCGAAGGGCTTCAACGGAAATTCTATCATATAGCCGCGGTAGAATTAGCTTGGCGAGGTGGGGAAGCTGCTGCTTGCTTGACATATTTTTTTTCTATCGAATCAAACAACGATGGTTCTGTAACAAATCGAGTTGAATATAACCCTGTATTCAGCAAGACCAGCCAGGGTGGTTCAAGAATGTGTACTGGAAGCAAATTTTTAATAAAAAACAACGACAGCAACGTTTTTCCTGTCCGATTATTCAAAAAATTGATGTCGAAAAGGGGCCCAAATATTAAAACCAACAGATTATTCCTTAGACCAAATCGTCAATGGAAATCCGAAAATGATCACTGGTATGATAATATGCCCATTGGAAAAAATACGATTCAAAATTGGACAAGATCGTCTGCCGAAGCGATTGGCTTGAATACAAAGGAAAAAAGAATTACTAATCATTCCAATAGATCGCCCGCTGTTAGTCGATTGGCCAAAAGTGGTGTACAAGAACAACAGCTTATAAAAATTACGGGTCACAACAATGCCAACTCAATAAAACCCTACTTGAATATTGACGAAGAACATCATAATCAAATTATTAACAGCATGCGTAGTGGAAATACATCTTCATCAGTTATAGAAACTAACACGTCTGGATCTTCATTCAACTTTTCTAATTGCTCCTTTGTTAATTGCACGTTTAAATAAATTGTTTTGGCTCCGCATTTTTTCTATAACTAGCAAAAAATTTTCTATCCGAATAACCCTCGGACATTGATAAATGCTCAAAAATTTTATGACAACTTTCTCAAGCTTGTTGCTTGTAGGCATAGACATAGAATAATATGGACTGGTTCTGAGAAAGAGACCATTGATATCAGCATTAAAAAGAGATAGAATACTTCAAGGCAAAACCAGAGACAATAGAATAGATTCTATTTCTCTATGGGCAAAACCACGGTATGACGGTATAAGAATATATTCTTATACTGTGGCAATTGGGAACTTCCAAAACTCTGGTGGCGGGATTCGACAACTAACCAAGCTCCTAATGAGCCACGTGTTCGAGTTTAATTGTTCAGTATTCGTCAATAAACTTTTGTTTAAAAGAAAAATTCAAGTTGAAATAGTGAATATTATCCTGCCTAATATGTCTTCGACCAGAAACGACTATTGTTGTGTGCCTCAATGCAATTCATGGGCGAAAAAAATGCCAAAATGTATAGATTTGAGTTTTCACTTCTTACCTCCGGAAAACCAAATATAAATATTGAAAGAGTACTTAACCTGGACCTACATCCAGATAATCTTTATTATACCTCAAACATTACACTTATTGTTAATAATTCTTTTCACATAATATATATGTATCATATTTTGAAAAAATCATTTCAATTATTGGTAACTGTTTTACAAAAGCTTTATCTGGTTCAATTTGACACTATATTCTCATAAATAAACTAGAACATCATGCACCTGAACTTTAATTAATACATCAGTAATATATTTACACCTCCTCCGTGCTCCGATTTTACAAGAATATACCATACCTTCTATTTTATGTTTACCATTCTCCACATTAATGGGCCATCAATTTTATGTGGTACTGAATTAAGGGCACTACTTTGTAAACATAAAGAACAAATATCTATAAAACTGGGACCACAATTTGTTTTGTCACACACGATTACATGATCTACATTTAGAACCTCTTCTCCTTCTACAAGGACTCTAGAATTAGAAGTTGAAGCTCCTATGTACTCCAGAAATTCTAATCAACTGAGTCCCTTCCTAATCATTCGCGAATAGTAACTGAAAGAACTTTTAAATATAATGGAAGTTTGACAAACATATATGAATATACTTACTGGTTGTAGTCTTTATATCAATCAAGTGCCATAAAATTAGTTATATGATGATCAATATTATAATCTATATCACAAAGTAATCCAACAATGATCTCAAGTCAATTATAATTTAAATTTTCCATGAAAATTTCGGTCAAACTTCGTCGACTGACCTGTCCAACACGAGATTGTTTACATTTATTACTAGCCTGGTTAGTTGCCGAATCCCGCCACCATTGTTTTGGAAGTTCCCAATAAATAATAAATATCCCATGTATATTTGCCCATGGTATAAAAACACCATTATTTTTATACCATGATATATGCCTTGAATTATTCCATCCTTCATAACATCTCTCTCTCTAATGTATTCCGCAATGAACAGTGTGATAAAATTACGTGAGGGCCAGTCCATGTTATTCTATGTCTATGCTTGTAGGCAACAGATCTCCGCCTACGGCGTCGATCTGTTTCCAAGCAACAAGCTTTCGAAATCTGTCATAAAATTTTTTCGAACAATTATCAATGTCCTTGGGTTATTACTACTGATTATTTTTCCGACCCAAATATCGACCAATAGAATTGCACCATTCGACGTCACGTGGTACAACCTACATGGTATTATACTGATAATTTTTTGATTATTTTCTCTGGTAGTTGCTATATATAAAAAATGGGTTCAAGCCCTGTGGACAGGAGCTTTCTGGCGCTCTAGTTCAAACAGACAAATTATATCTGGTATTGGTTTCTCAGAGTTGTGAATTATATCAATGTATTCATATGATATCACTGCATCATAAAGGAAATTCAATTCAAATAATGGTTTATTAGATAAGTAATAATAAATTACCTTGTAATCGATCAAAAATTTCCTGATCTACGTTCACCAAACTACAGAATTATGCTTTCAATATTTACGTAATATTTTCAAACATTTTCGGTTGAGGTCCCCGTTGCATCGCTAAAATACGAGTATTTCAACCCCAATATTTTTGAAGTTACAATATTCCCTTCTGTCAAGTTGACATTATGAGAATTCATAGATAGAATAATAACTAGTGGGCCCGCAGATCTACCTAGCCAGTAGACCTACATTTTTCCGGTAGATCTACATTTTTCCGGCAGATCTACATTTTTCCGGTAGATTTACATTTTTCCGATAGATCTACAT
This sequence comes from Halyzia sedecimguttata, assembly GCA_937662695.2. NCBI lineage: Eukaryota > Metazoa > Arthropoda > Insecta > Coleoptera > Coccinellidae > Halyzia > Halyzia sedecimguttata. The sequence continues at coordinate 89,111,470 of OW569413.2, forward strand.
TTTCCGGTAGATCTACATTTTTCCGAGACTTCCTCAGACACACACACACAGAAAGTTTCAACGAAATCGGTCCGGTCGTTCTCGAGAGTCTATAAACCGAACACAGTGCTATCTACCGAGTTCCTATTGTGACTCTGAGGCCCATTCAAATACGCACACAAAGTTTAATCGAAATCGTTCGAGCCGTTTCCTATAGATCGATCGGGGCGCCCCTACAGGATGCTATTGTGAATCAGAGATACGCCGAAAGAAAATCACAGAGTTTCATCAAAATCGATCCGCCTGTTTCCGAGTTCCTATACATCGATTTTAGCGCCCCCTACAGGGTCCAATTGTGAATCTGAGCCGCCTTGGGTTCCACTGAAATACATACACGTAAAGTTTCGGAGTTGACATATTTCTTAAGACACCCTGTATAGCAGCGGTTATCATTTCGCAACGGTTTTACAAAGTTGAGAATTCTCCTCGCGATAGAAATCTCGAAGTGACATTTTACTTAAAACGCTTGCATTTGAAAATAATCGATGCCGCGAGGAAATGAACACCCTGTATAGTAATGGTTTATTTCCAACGATGTATGCCTCGAAAGTATATTTTCCAACACGAAAAAATGAAAGGGTATGTTCATAGCGTTAAAAACAGCAATCTGCAATTGACATTAAAAGAAAAACACCCTGTATAGAGATTTCCGAAAAATACATTTAAGAATCCATCCAAGGTTCCTATTTAGATAACGGTTTGTTTGTGGCACGAATCAATTCAATCGTGGCAAATTGTGCCGTGAAAAAAAGAACACCCCGTATAGTAATGGTTTATTTTCAGCGATATATGCTCAGAAAAAAAAAAGGAAAACACCCTTACTTAAAGTCGGCAGATATACCGTTATTCGAAGTTAATATTGCGATAAAAATTGAAAAAAAAACACGAAAAAGTATAATTCCCTTGATGGGCTTCGAACCCGCCTTCCCTCGTCCGAAACCGAGATATCCACTATCTATACATCTACACTATCGGACTCCTCGAAGGATCCTCTCGATCTCCGGTATTAGAATAAAACGTCGGTACTAACCGCGGATAGATATTCTTAATTTTCACTTTTCGACATAAAATCGCCACATGGAGGTTTATTTGACCGTTTTTTACCCTTATCTTCGCTTCTCGTCAACGTTCAGTCCCGAAAACTGCCTAGAACGGCCATTTCGTTGCGAAAAATTTCCCGCACCCCGTCTAACGGATTCATTTTGACGTTTCTCAGACAGACTTTTAGCAAGGAAAATTCCCGAGGTCGGAACTTCGAGAACTTGTATCGATTTAGTTGACATTATGAGAATTCATACATAGAATAATAATTATATCAATCTGTGAAATACGATCTACATTGAAATTTTAAAAAATCATATCTCCGAAAGTATTAGCTTGTTAGAGTTGAAAATGATATGAATGGATTCTTATGATAAAACTGCTTATTAAAAAAAATTTGATTTGGAATTTGTTTCGTAAAAAAATTTTTTTTTTTTTGTTACTCCGAAACCGTCTGTCCGATTTTGCCCAATAACGAACTTAGCCGAGATATTCATCCCCCAAACCTACTCTGAAAATTTCAACTCTCTAGCTCATTCCGTTCGAGAGCTATCGTGCCTACGGCCGGCCGGACCGGCCGGCCGGCCGGCCGGCCGGACCGGCCGGACAGAATAAATTCCGACCACGGATTCTTGATCAGTGAGTCGAACCAAATCGTTTAAGACCATTTTCATCGAAATATTCCAAAATTACAGACATTTGGGCAAATTGATAAGCACTCAGTTCCGAGGAACTAGAGCGCCAAAAACAGTCAAATTAATTACACGTCAAACTGACAGGTTGAATTCAATTGTGAAAATTGGAGATTTTGCATGAAAATGAGTCGATTTGGAGTTTGTTCTCTGTCCACCATCGATAAAAAAGTCAAAGGAAATGTTCCCATTAATACGGAGAAGGCAAAAAAAACAGTTTGGAACCAATTTACTACTTTTTGTACTGAGAGGGAATACACATTGAGTGCTGAAACGAGTGAAGCGCAATTGGCAAACATTATGAAAGATTACGCTTACAATATGAAGAAAATGGATGGAGAAGACTATAAGGAAGGTACAATTATGAAATTCTTATTTGTTAACTGTTCATTTCATCTCATGGTGCAATTCTATTGGCCGACATTTGGGACGGAAAAATAATCTCCCGAATACCACACGAGCTTCAAAATTATCTGGCATTTCCCTCAAGGTTCCCTGCTAACAAATAAAGTCATCAAGTTTTTCAGGAAAAATCACTCGCGCTTCGCGCTCGTGATTTTTTAACCTGAAAAACTTGACTCCTTCATTTGTTTGCAACGAACCTATCGGGAAAAATACCCGATAATTTTGAAGCTCTTGTGGTATTATAAGTGAATATTTCCCTCATGTCATATATTTCTCATAATAGGAATGCAATCAGCGAAAAAAATAATGCGGAAATTGAATCGTAAAGCAATAATTGAAGTGCAAAAACACCCCGTCGCCATGGCTGCAAACAAACCATGGTAATCAAATCATCTTATACTTTATTCGTTGCATCGATAATAGTAACGATGCGTGGAAATGAACCTAGAAAGAAACAATCAGGGATGTGATATAGCAATCCACTCTGACAGTCAAGCTGCTATTAAGGCTCTGAGCTCCCATTTATGGAGTTCAAGCTAATATGGGAGTGCCGAGGAACTCAATTAAGTAGGCCAGAACAACAGGGTCTCCTTGGTCTGGGTTCCTGGTCACGCGGGAATCACAGGAAATGAGGAGGCCAACACACCTGCCAAGAAAGGAGCACAAATGCCCTTTATCAGCCCGGAACCCTACTGTGGGGTTGGTAGATACATCTACAATGAATTTCGAATGAAGGAAGAAATTGAAAGAGGTATTTTCTGTTGATCTCTACCCGGAATGTATCACTCCAAGAAATTCCTCCGGAACTTTGATACTGTCAGATCCAAGAAATACTTGGACCTCAGTAAGAGTACGCTGCACCTCCTCACTGGTTTCCTCACAGGGCATTGCGGCCTTAGAAAGCATATGGTGAGATTAGGGCTAGCAGAAACTGGCGAGTGAAGATTCTGTTGGGAGGAGGATGAAACTCCTGATCACCTGATAATGGAATGCCTCGCCATCTCAAGAAATCTGCAGGAGTGAAGACGTAGTCTCCTTGAAGCCATCCCAGATACTGGAGTTCATCAGAACTCTGGATATCAGAGGCGAGCTGTAGATGGTAATGACATCGACAGCTCTGACGGGGGGCACAATAGACCTTAAGGTCGCAGTACAACGTTACCCACTACAACAATATACAATACAAATATACATGTGTTGACATTATACCCTTAGTCATACACCGATTAGTGAGAATAATGAGTTGTTAATGGGGGTTAGATCATTATTGACTAAAACATCTTTTCTCTTATACAGTATGGTGCAAATGAAAGGAATTAATTCGTTATTTCGTAAACCAGCGACTTTAAGGAAAAATCCTGAAACCCGTCGATTTTATTCTTAAACGGGCTATTCATAAGGATACCTTTTCATTTTTGACGTCATCTATGTGAGCGTGATGACGTCATCGCCAAAATTTTCAGATGGAAAGGTGGGTGTTGTAATACATTATTTGAAAGGTCTTTTAAATACCTATTCAGCCATATCAATAATGTACACAAATTGATTTTTTTATTTTTTTCAACAATTAATAAAATTTTATTATTATTATTTAATATGACGTCAAAAATAAAATGACGTCAAAAATAAAATGGTTTCCTTACGAATAGCCTGTTTAAGAATAAAAATCGACGGGTTTCGGGATTTTTCCTTAAAGTCGCCGGTTTACGAAATAACGAATTTATTCCTTTCAATTGCACCATACTGTATATATATCGATACATTCAAGTGTTGCTGGGTATAAGTTTTTGAAATTTTTCAATAATTTGACGGAATTTTCCGAAATAGAGTGGCCTATTGTTAAAACGTGATATGCAAGAGCAGATTTATCGATGTTTATGTTCCGAATGTGTCCCGTATGTTGTTCATAACGTATGAGAATGTTTCTGGTTGTTTGCCCAACGTAGCACTTGTTGTAATCTAAATATTCAATTTCATTCGGACCAACAACCAGAAACAATGTCAAACGATTTCACATTAAAACATGAAAAATCATTAAAAAATCGTATATATCAGAAAGTACTTATCCGACATCGCTGAAATTTTGCAAGAACCTTCAAAACCATGAATGTCAAGATGACAGATTAAATTATGACATAAATTTTCGGCCCGATTTCTTCATAACACGATAGAGAGTGAAGCATCTATCTATGGGAGATGATAGCCCTACATTACGGTCCGGTAGCGATCTTCGAACATCTGAAGTTCCGAAAAATCATCGTTTGGTTTGGACAGACCTGGGACTCAAAGAAAAAGAGTGAATATCTTTGAAAACTAGCGGAGGCGGTTCTTCTTCAAGAGATCCATGCGGCTACAGAGGAGTATATTTCTCAGAGGGAACTTTTGAAAGGCTATGTATAATTTTTCATTTGTTCGTTTTCTCCTCTTGTCTTTTTGGGGTTATACCCACTAGGAATATTATTTCCTCGATACCTAACTCAAAAAAAAATTTGTGAGAACAGTACCCCTAGAAAATTAAAAGAAAATTACGATAGAAAAAATTGGTTCAAGCACTGACGGAAGTCAGGAGCTTTTGCGCGTATGCTCTATTGCCCATTCTCCTGTATTGGACAGTCTTAATTGAATTTATCATGGTAAATTCGCTATCTCTTTCCGTTCTCAACTTATCGTGGCAACGGCTGGCCGGACAGAATCAAATTTGACCTCGAATTCTTCATGAGAGAGTCGAATCCAATCGTTTAAGACCATTTTCGGCAAAAAATTCGAAAATTACAGACATTTGGGCAAAATAATAACGCGATGTTCCCCAGAACATGCGCGCAATGATCCCAAGTCGTTCATACATACAGATGTTTCAGATGATTCAAGAATGAAAATTATCAATTTGAGCAGTAGTTATTCAGGATTTTGGATTGAATTTTTTGTGGCTCCTAGGGGTCTATTTTCCATAAAATTTTCCCGCTCCAAGAGTTCAATATTGTTCACCTTAATAATAAAATTCAACTCAATCCGATATATAGTTCCCGAATTTCAAGTCTTCGTATCTGCATTCTTCAATTAACTACCGAGTTTAAATTCGATCAGATCAGTACTTTTAGAGTTATTGAGAAAACAACATTTTATGAATTAATTTTTTTTTCCGTTCCTATATATCAGATCATTACAGAAATTTGCATACATATAAAGGTTGTAATTCTACAATTTGTGGCCAAATTTCATTTAGATCAAAAGAACCGTTTCGGAAATAATCAGTAAAAACTCTCAAACTTAGAAGGGCCATAACTGCGGAACCGCTCGTCGGATTTTGCCCATTAAGGAACTTAACCAAGATAGTCATACAGCAAAAAGCAAAACCACCCAGTAAATTGAAACTCACTAACTAATTTCTTTTGAAGAGCTACCGTTCTCGACGGAGAGAATAGTAATTGACCTCGGATTAGTGATCAATGAGTTTGCTACCATTTCCAGCCAAAAATTCCTAAAATTCAGAAATCTGGGCATAATGATAGCACGCTGTTTCTGGCGGAACATGCAGGCAAAAAGAGGTATAATAAAGGTTTTTCCAATAAGAGGTGTTATTTTGATATTCAAAGAAAAATGCCATTTTTCAATATAAATGATCGGATGTTTATTATAAAGAAGAAGCGTTAATAGTGGAAAATAACATCAGGCAAATGACCACCACGACCACGCTTACAGGACCATATCCTTTTAATGAAATTTTCGATAACCAAATCGCAAAGTGGCTGCCCTATGTCCTCGATTGCCTCACGAATTCCATCTTTGAGGTCTTGAATTGACGCTGGGCTATTGGCGTAGACCTTCTCTTTCACGTGGCCCCAAAGGAAGAAGTCACAAGGTGTTAAATCACAAGATCTCGGTGGCCAATTGTGATCACCTTTTCGAGAGATAACACGGTCCGGAAACTTTTCCCGCAAAAGATCAATGATTTCGTTGCTTGTGTTGCACGTAGCGCCGTCTTGTTGAAAGTAAAAGTTGTCCAGATCAATACCATCCAATTCCGGCCAAATAAAATCATTAATCATCTTTCGATAGCGCAATCCATGACTACGCCAGACCATAAACCGCACCAAACAGTCACACGTTGAGGATAGAGAGGTTTTTCAACAATAACTCTTGGGTTTTCCGAGCCCCAGATGCGACAATTTTGCTTGTTGACGAAGTCACCGAGGACGAAATAGGCCTCATCACTCAAGATGATTTTTCGATGGAATTTCGGATTATTTTCATGCATTTCAACGACCCAATCAGCAAAGACAAGATGCCGTTGATGACCGGCTGGCTTGAGGTCTTGTGTTAACTGAACTTTATAAGCCTTAAGACCCAAATCTTTATGCAAAATACGGTGTAATGACGTTTGTGGAATGCCCAATTCCAAAGAACGACGAAGAATGGACAAACCTGGGTTTTCTTCAACACTTTCGGCTACAGCAGCAATATTCTAGGCTGTTCTTGAGCGACGTGCACGGGTTTTATTCTTCACATAACTAACTTGTCCCAACAGCTCAAATTTTTCCACCAATTTCCTTATTGCGGTCCGACAAGGTGCTTCACAACGACCCCAAAATGTTCGAGTTTTACGAACCGTCTCTGCCAAATTTTCACCATTTTTATAGTGAATTCAAATAATTTCAATGCTTTCTTGAAGCGTGTTTCGTTCCATTTTTATTAATGGCGTAGTTTCTACTTGTCAAATGTCAAAAAATTACAGCTTCAGAAGTGACATCTACCGAAATAGTGGGCTATTCAAAATAACACCTCTTATTGGAAAACCCTTTATAAGAAGCTTTGGTTTAAATCTTGTAGCGTGTTCAAGAGAGGGCAATCCTCCAAACGTAAACAACCGTATCGTGGAAAATTCAAGGATTACCTACCTATTTGAATTTTATTACATGTGCGAAGGAGTCACGGACAAAATCTGAGCGGTTCAAAATTGGTGAACTTTTCTACGTCGTAATTTCATCGCCATACCTTTAGCATAATCATGGATATCATCAGCTCTTCGAATGAATTATTTAACGAGAGGTGCTCTTTACCGAAGTCTGCACACGGTGCTGTGTACGTGTTATGGATCACATATCTTGATTTGCAGATATATCAAACCGCTGCGCACTCAAGCTTGCAACTAACAAATTATTTAACGCTTCAAGATCTAACTTTTATACTTATATTCGTGAATATTTTTCTCGACCTCTTTTCAGCAAGCTGAAATATCAATCAAATTTTGTGGTCGCATAACTTACACTCTATGAATCACCTCACCATCATCGAATACTTGTTCTGATACAATGCCCATTTATTATTCCCCTTAAATACATTAGAAACGAGGTGTATTCTATTATAATTGTGAAATCAACTCTTCAAAAAATATCTAACGTTTCTGATCAGCAGCAACATGGAACGTCTTCGGGAATTTATGTTGGAAGTAATTGTTCAAACTTTACTAACAATTATTATTTCAGTTTATGAAATTGTTTTATGATGAATAACCAATTAATAATTTACTCTGTTAAAAATAAATCCTTCAAAGAGTAATATTTCATTATTATTTTGTGAATTATTTTGGCAGTCTTTTTTTCACGGTGAAAAAAAGTAAACGTTTACGCATTTTCACAATAAAGATGCAAAAATATCAAGTTTTTTTGACAGTTGCACAAAAAAAGTATTTTGAAGCTTTCAAGATGCTAGTTTACACATTTTTCTCCTCGAAAAATTTTTAGTAGTTGTGGTTATCACGTAATCCCGAGGAATAGCGTGACAAAAATATTCTGTAAATTTTTGGCTAATACTAGTCCTGGCGGTAAAATGATTGAATTCATGCTGGAAACAATTGAACATTATTTTCTGCAGACCCAAAAAAAATAAATAATTTCGAAAAAACATTTTCATTTTGAATAATTCAAACGTTGTTTGAGTTGAAAATGTGGGAATGCTTGAAAAAAATTATAGTCAGCCAAGACACAAAGATGATTATTGTGAGGATCGTATCACTAAAAAATTAAAGAAAAATATGAAGAAATATTATGTATCTCACAATAACTTGAGAACGGAAACAGATAGTGACTTGCAATTTTCAGGGTATGTTGCGCATCCGAATGCAACATTTAAGTTCGTTGATAGGTGTAATCGACCAAACGGTTTTGGAGTTCCACGCATCTGAAATTTTGTGGTTTTTTCCCCTATGACTCAAATATACAAATCCGATCCGATTAACACTCGGTAATTACTTGTAGAATGCCGACGCCCTAATTTTCGCGAAATTTCGTGAATATCGTATGAATTAAAATAAAAAAAATGTTTCCTTAAAAAATTTTATATCTCAAAAACTGTGATATTTGTAAAAATTATAAATTCTGAGTTGATTTATTTCTATATTTCAAAATTTCCACTCCTCAAAATGGGTCGACCGAACTAAGGATCTCCTCAGGGAAACTGCAATAATTTCAGGGGGAAGAGGGACAGTGCGCTCAAAAATAGTTTACTAATGACTTCACATGTTTATATTTGGGATAATATCAAATCAAAATATTGATGACATCTCCAACGATAAATAAAAACGTTAAGGAAAACTTTTTACTTGGACTCTAATGGATTTAAATATAAACTAACTGACTCATCACTGAGTACGGACCTCGCGCTTCGTAAAAACCGAATCTAATTGAAGCTTCTTTCCTACGAAACGCCATTCCAGAAGTTCAAACATCGAACACGAGATATGATAATACCTCATATCGGAACAACAAAAGTGACATATATTTCCCTTCTGGCTGCTCTTCGATACAAACAGAAAGACCGCAGCAACATCGAGCAACGGATTGTGAAAGTAGCGTGCATTCAGTCGCTCTAAGCCAGCCAGCGGTTCTAGAACGGATAGCATAGCACGTATCGTAAGCGCTAAGCGGGTTAGGTTAGTGCACTTAGGAATAACTGCTCGTCCAGTCGCAACCAATCGCGGACCCTCTTCTCGCGAAGCGCCAAGTACGATTTTGACGCATATTCTCGCGACCATCCTTACTGACACCGAAGACTTCGAGTGCTAGTTCGAAAAGCCGAGTGTACCGATCGACTTCTTTCCTTAATTCGCCTAGAAACGCGTGGATAATTCGATGTGAAAGTCATTTGTCCCGCGAACAACGGTTTATTTCTAGAACAAAGTGTTTTTCCTCGATTTTATCCGGTTCAGTGAAAGTGGCAATGTAAATTGAAATAGTTGCGAGCAGGATGATGATGATGAATACGGAAGTACTCCAAGTGGTCCACGAGAAGGAACACTGGATGGACGAACCCTCTATTGCTTCCCTTCCTAGGGGAAGGGAGGAATCCTGGCCCAATATCCAGGAGGAGGTGACGTTGCTTGTGGACAAGAAGTCCAGGAGGAAGTCCTGGCACGCTATAAGGTTCGAGAGGAAGAGGAGGAAGGGCGTGGTGGATCCGAGCACACCACCGGAAGATAGGAGGCAGAAGAGACCGTCTTGGTGGAATATCTTTGCATCTTCGCAATGGCCAAGGTATTGATTAACTCCTAGGCGGTTTGTAGCTTTTCATGGCATGCTCTGATGGTTCAGTAATATTTCTGATCATCAACATACGATTTGCATGAATTGTGCCGTATATCATAACAGACCAAATGACGAGCCAAATGATTACCAAATATACCAAGCTGGGTATTTCTTATTGAGAGGTTTCTTTCTTGGTTTTCTCTCCCAAACTCTGAAAAATATCTATGAAATAACAATTAATTATTTTGTGATTTGCTTCTGCGTAATAAACACAAGATATTTGTCAGAAGCAATCAATTGAACAATGTTGCTTAACAAACAACAACGAAACAACATCAACGAAAAATCAACTATATCGTAACGTTTCGGAGTCTATATCAGACTCCTTCGTCAGACAATTCATGAATTTCACTATCAACAAAATAATTCTAAAGATTTTCATTGAACGTCTGACGAAGGAGTCTGATATAGACTCTGAAACGCTACGATATAGTTGATTCTTCGTTGACGTTGTTTCGTTGTTGTTTGTTAAGCAACATTGTTCAATTGATTGCTTCTGACAAATATCTTGTGTTTCTTACGCAAAAGCAAATCACAAAATAATTATTTTTTATTTTATATATATTTTTCAGAGTTTGGGAGAGAACCCAGAAAAAAACCTTTCAATAATGAGTATACCTCCCACAGTATCCTTTAATGGGTATTTCTGGAATTTAAATTTATAAGCTTTCAAGGCTTCAATGCTTCTATAGTTGATTCATAAAAAGGTAACCTCTGAACCGATTGTGGAATTCTTTTGACGAATAGAAAGCTACATTATAATTGGGGTCTTCATTTTGAGATCTCAACGTCAATGTAATGTAACATCAATGTCTAAATAGTAAAATACGCAGTAAGCGTCAATAGTATTTATTAATGGATTTATTTTCTACCCTTTCAGAAAAATAATTGGATAAGTCAAACTTAATTAATTTTTTAAGGAACATTTTCCCGTACCTAATTGTTATTGTTCTACCAATTCCCATTAAATTTAAAATAGAAACTTTGTTACTGCTCTTCTGCCGGGAGGTTTCTTGAAACGGTACTCCAAGCGATGATTTTTCGAAACTTCAGATGTTCGAAGACCGCTACAGGACCCTAATGAATGGCAATCATCTCCCATAGATAACAGCTACACTTTCAAATGGAAAATCGATGTAAAAATCTCCAAGAAAATATATGTCTAAGTGACATATCAAATAGTAACCAATTCCCATTACCAAGCAGTCATGGATATTTTTTTAAATTGCAGGCCGCTATTTTTGGCGCTCTTGTTCCTCGAAACAGAGTGCTTATCAATTTGCCCAAAAGTCTGTAATTTTCGGATGAAAATGGTCTTAAATGATTGGGTTCGACTCACTGATCAAGAATCCGTGATCAAAAGTCGATTCTGACCTGCCGTAAACACGATAACTCTCGGATGGAATGAGCTAGATATTTGAAATTTTCAGAGTAGGTTTGGGACATTAATATCTCGGTTGAGTTCGTTATTGGTTCGTTAGTGGTTTCGGAGTACCAAAAAAAAAAATTTTTTACGTTACAAATTCCGAATTAAATTTTTTATTAAGATGTAGTTTCATTATAAGAATCCATTGATATTATTCTCGACTCTAACAAGCTAATACTTTCGGAGATATGATTTTTCAAAATTTTAATAATACTTCTATGTTTTCATAGAATGCGAATTATATCTGTCTGTGTTCTATCTGTTTGCGGTAGCTGGCGTTGGGTCCAGTTTGAAAGATAAACGTCATTAATGTCAAACGAAACTGAAAGCTTATTTCTGGAGAGTTTGGTTGATGTAAGCATGAGGACCATTTGTAATTTGGATTTTCTAAGTTCATAGGCAAAGTTTTTCGGTTAGTGAGTCGAAAAGGAATGATGCAAGGAAGTCGAGCATAATTTACGAGTCATTCTCTAATTATGGAAGATCTAGAACAGGATTTCCAACTAATGTACAGGTAGTTATTCCTTAGTAACACTATTTAATATTTCCTGCATAAGTATTCTGGTTTGAGTTCTCTCTGGACTGATTACAGATTACATTAGATTGGTCCGGCCGGCCGGACGGAGGGACGGCCGGACAGAATCGATTTCGACCACGGATTCTTGATCAGTGAGTCGAACCAAATCGTTTAAGACCATTTTCATCCAAAAATTCGAAAATTACAGACATTTCGACAAATTGATAAGCACTCTGTTCCGAGGTAAAAGAGCGCCAAAAACTGGCCTTATTTTGAACTGAGAAATCTGGCCCTCAAATATGTCGTTCTAGTTGTAAAACACCCTGTACATCATATTCGACATTTCTCGTGAATATCCGACTCCTCTCAAATATATTGTTTGAATTTTGTCCACCATCTCACTGAATCCTTTACGACTAGCTCAAGTAGGTATATCGGTCATCTACATATCAATTAAATCACGATCGTTACACCAGAATGTTACAACAGTTTATTTATGTTAGTTATTCCCAATTTAAATTATAAAATAATTATACGAGTGGTTCATATGAAGCTATAAATCACGAAATAGCAATAACCAGCTCTGTTGGCACACATATTGTAACTCATCGAGGTTTACCTAGACCAATGATAGAGGCTCCTACTTCATATTCTGATTTACAGTTATCAGAATTTATATTCTGTCTGATGCCGATAAACGCCGAACCATTTTTAGTTCAGTTTTTGACGTAGGTGAAGAAAAATTAAGAAACTAATTCGCCTTCGAAAATGCTAAAAAGTGAAAAAAAAATAATAGTAGGATGAAACACATTCGAAAAGGAAGAGAATATAACAAATTTTAGGTAAAGGTAAAATAATTTATGGGCGATTGTAGGTCGGGAAGTGGAAGAGGGTGATGTTTTAAGGGTAAAAAAAAACCGGTCTATCTCGATTTCCGGCAAAATTACAATTCCTATAGAAAAAAGTGGAATGACAAAGTTGTAGGTAATAAAAAGATCATCAAAATTTGTGATCACACTTTCTACATAACCTCAAAATTTATGTGAAAATTTCAAATAACCAAGTTTTTGGTTTTTATTTGTATCTTTTACAAAAAACTTATTTTTTCAAGAATTTTGGTGAAAACTTACCTTTTTATGTCCCAAATACACTGTTATTTATTTGCTTTAAAACTTGTATTTTTTCACCTTATTTTGACTTAATATCGGAAAAGCAGAATAATTTTCAATCGAAAATTCTCACGTCAAAATATCTGCTATTTTTAGAAAGACGAAGGGAACTGTGTTCGCTTGAATCTCTTCTTTCTGATGGTGTTAAAAAAATATACATTACTATGGTAAACTTTCTCTGAAAATGCTACGAAATAACAGGTAGTAAGGCCCAGACCCTCCTAGCGCCTTCCTTCTTCTCTATGAAATACCTTTTGATGTGCTAAAATTTTCCGTATGTCACTTAGGTAAGATATCTTAAGATAGCAATAAATAGGCCTCTACGCATATAATTTAGAGAAGATTCTACAACTTTCTCAAAATATTGTAGATGTCTTATTGAATATTAACTTTATTAACTGAATTTTCTGAGAAAATTTACCAATGAAAATAGAGATATCAACGAACAAAAAGCCCACCGACTTTTTAAAAAAGCAGATATTTTGTCATGAGAATTTTCGATTGAAAATTAATCTGCTTTTTCGATATTAAGTCGAAATAAGGTGAAAAAAAATTTTAAATTCAATTCCAACGATTTGCAATATTCACTGTAAGCAAGTAGGTACTATGAGAATACACAAGATATCCAGATGTTCTAAATTTTTTTTTTTGATTTTCACTTTCAATACTAGTATAGTTTTTGGTGCGCTGTTCTATGAACAAAGTGCATATAAATTTTGTAATAAAAAATTGTTTATTTGATGAAGACTTAATTCAAAAATTTTCACATCTTTTTTAAATTTTCAAATCGATGAGGTCACCGCTTGGTGAAGGGAACTGGTAGAGAAATAAGAATTACGGAAAAATATTCCTTATAAAATAAATTAATTTGACCTATCAAGCCATTTTTTGCTCATTCAAACATTAAATTGTATTTTTCCCTCTTTCATCACTTCATTAATTTCTGCGGGAGAGGAAAATTCGACGATAAACAATTTCTTCAGTTCTTTGTCCAGCAAGAGTACCTATATCCCGCTTTATGGCGTGGATTTGCTAAGTTGTTGGAATCGCATAGTTCCAGTCTCAGATGGAAGTAGATATTTCGGAGTGCCGTATTGTGTCTTTCTACATATCCTGTTGGAGCATGGACTCTGCAAGCACACAGAATGTGTATAATAGTTTCCTGCTGGCTGTGGGATGCTCTGCACGTTATTGGAGTGTCCACTTACATGATGTTCTTCTTATACCTACCATCTTGTATTTATCAACCCATCTTGACAAGCCATAACGAATCCCTCGGTTTCCGACTTGGGCCCAGCGAACTTCAAAAAGGGCGAAGGATAATTCCTCAGACACGCCCTGATCTTTTACACTCTGGAAATATATGGGGTGCAGGTGTTTACTCAGGCATCTTCGAATAGTGTCTTTAGTTTTGCCTGTTTTATCTCTCTGCCAACTCTTCTTTGTTCTGTTGGCGTGATGTTCTCTGACCAGTCCTAAATAGAGAAGCTCCTCAGTTCCTAATTTCATGATGAGCCACCATTTTCAGAAGCGGGTCTTCACTCCTCAATATCCTTATTGCCATTTCCAACGTTAGCTGATGGTGTTGGTATTCCAAACTTTGCAAACCTTTGCCTCCCTGCGTTCGTGGAAAGTATAACCTTTGAATCGAGCAGTTGGGATGCAGGCTACGATTCATGTTCATCACTCTACGAGTGGTTCTGTCTAGCTCGAGAATTTCATTCACTGTCCAGTTAACTATCCCGAATGAGTAGGTGATTATCGAGACTGCCAAGCTGTTCATAGCAGATAATTTATTTCTCCCGGACAGTTGTGATTTCCATATATCTCGGATCTTCTTTTTGTAGCTAGCTAGTAAGGCATCCTTGATTTGGGTTGTGTCCAGTGCACCTCGTTGTTTCATCCCAAGTAATTTGTATGTTTCTTCTTCTTCGCGGTGTCGAATGCTTATTCCCTCTTCTATTATACACTGCGCAAAAAAATTAACGCACTTTCTGAAAATCTCAATTTTAATGAAAGTTTACTCTACATTGACTTTATAACTTATTTTTTATGTTCTCTCGGGAGGGTTTTGAACCATTAAATAGAAGAAAAATTCAGGATTTCACCGAATCTTATGTGAAAGAAGAGAAATAAACAATTTTCAAAATACTGGAATGCTGATAAGTGATTTAATACTTGATATTTCCCCCCCTTGCGTTAATTACAGCTCGGTAACGACGGTTCATACTCAAAATGAGTGATCTTAAAATGTTCTGATCCAATCCTTCCCAGATTTATCTGAGTTGGATTCCTAAGTCATTAAGAGTAGCTGGATGATTTTCTGAACTTCTCATCCTTCTATTGAGGTTGTCCCAAACCTGCTCAATCGGATTGAGATCTGGATTTCTTGCTGGCCATTCCATTCGAGAGACTTCAACCTCTTCAAGGTACTCCTGAACGATGCGCGCACGATGGGGTCTGGCATTATCGTCCATAAAAATGAAATTTTCACCAATGTATGGGGCAAATGGCACTACATGCTCTTCAAGAATGTTCCTTATATACCTATCAGCATTCATAGCTCCATTATCAACGACCACTAGGTCTGTGCGAGCAGTCAAAGATATTCCACCCCATACCACAATCGATCCTCCCCCGAAACCAGTAGTATTCAGGAAATTGCACTGAGCATATCTTTCATGTGGACGTCTGTATACTAGGGAACGTCGATCACAGTGGTAGAGGCAGAATCTAGACTCATCTGTGAAGAGAACTCTTTACCAATCAGCCTCTTCCCAATGAATATGCTCTCTCGCAAAATCCAAACGCGCCCTTCGATGGGCTGGGGTAAGAGCTGGGCCTCTTGCCGCGACACGAGGCCTTAAATCATATTCTCTGAGGCGATTTCTTATTGTCTGAGTGCTAATTTGCACCCCATGAGTTTGCTCAAGCTGATTTTGAAGGAGGCGAGCGGTTGCAAACCGTTGTCTCAACGAAGAAACTCTCAAGTAACGTTCTTGAATGGCAGTTGTTACCCGTGGTCTACCCTGTCCTGGTCTTCGGACATTCATACCTGTCTCCCTAAATCGCTGCAACATTCTGGACACACTTGTATGGGAAACTCCAAACCTTTCTGCAATTCTTGTGTATGTCCACCCTTCCTCTCGCAAAACTACCGCTTGGGCACATTCCTCTTGGGTCAAATTGCGTGTTTCGCGTTGCATAGCGATCGAGTGTAGAAAATCAAACGAAAGAAAAACTATTGATCACTAGAATTCATCAAGAACAACTGATTTCAGAATGGAGCCAATATATTCAAAATCTGATAATCTCATCTTTTTTTATTCCTGCTGGAAAAAAACATCTGTAGTGAAGAAAAACGTTGAAAGTGGATAACATAAGCATGCATAATTCTGATAAAAATAATTATCATTGAAAACACCTTCAGTTGTAGAATAAATTTGAGATTTCCATAATGTGCGTTAATTTTTTTGCGCAGTGTATTATCATTATTATTATTTTAATTGTTTGACAATTTCTATCAGGGAAATAACCTTAATATTTTCCAATTTTATTTGTCGTCAATATTTCTGGCTTCAGATCCAATTCATAATAATTTTCTGTATCAGAATACAAATTTTTCATATTTTTAGCATTGTTTTCTTTATTTTTTTATATTTTTAATAAAAAAAAAATCAGATAATGTACGTTCGAAATCTTAAAAATCGAATAGCTTTGCCATCAACATTTAAATCATCACTGTATATTAAATTTTGTGAAATTATTCGGTTTTCAATTTGAACAGAAATCCGATAAACGAGATCCGAAACGTACCGAAATTTTGATAGCCTTGGTACTTCTGTTGCTCATATAATCGCACCTACTCAATAAAACGAACCAATAATATTTCCGCCGTAGCCTCAATTACATGAATAATTCCGCAAATATTCCGAACTTCCGTTTCCTCAAACTCCCGAATTGACACGTGCTGTTTATATAAATTTCGAACGATGGAGATGAACCGTCCGGCATTATTATTGAACACCAATAAATGTACCACGCGGACTCGTTCTATTCATAACAATAATTCATTCTCAAATGACGATAAACACGAATAAATTTATCGATATGATTGACGACTGTGTTTGTTGGCAAGCTGATGTCAGATTTAATGATTTTCATTATCTGGGATGCCGATAACGAGAACGTTTTGTTGTGCTTAACGTGGTGGACAAATAAATAGAAGCAGACATTCTGTGGCGAAAAACCAACATCTATTGCTGGGTCTATTTCCGCACACTTGATCGATCTAGAATAGGAATTTCCATAGAATGAAGAAGCTGGTTGTTAAGGGGCTAATGAACTGAATTAGTTCAGAAAAGATGTCCAAACGTTTCTTCCCGATTTCAATTCCTAAGACAGTATGGCTTTGTTGATGCATAACAACGGAAGTGAATCCCAAATGGGGTAGCCCCCTTTAAAAGCTAAAGGATCTTACCCAAATGTCTGTAATTTTCGAAGTTTTGGCTGCAAATGGTCTTAAACGTTTTGGTTGCATCAACTGATCAAGAATGATAGGTCGAAATCGATTCTGTCCAGCCGGCCGTAACCACGATAATTCTCGAACGGAATGAGCTAGACAATTACAATTTTCAGAATAGGTTTGGGAGATAAATATCTCGGTTGAGTTCGTTACTGGGCAGAATAACGAAAAAAAAAATTTTTTTACATCACAAATTTCAAAATCATAATGTTTTAGGATGCACTTTCATCATTAGACTCTATTGATATCATTTTCAACTCTAGGAATGTAATACTTTCGCAGATATGATTCTTCAAAAGTTCAATAATACATCGTATGTTTTCACCGAATGCGAATTCTATCTGTCTGTGTTCTATCTGTGTTCACTGTTCATGAATGTAATCTTATCTAGCTATTAGAGACATGTCAATTCGTAATTTGAAAATATTTACTGTTGGAAAACAAGTATCCGAATCTTGAATTTGTGAATATATACAAGACAGTTTTGATAACGAAAATAATATTGGCTTGTTGCATATAGAATATTTATGTATAAATATATGCTTTATAATTTTCCACTTAAGTAAATTGTTAATAACAAAACAAAAATTAACAATTTTAATTGTAAAGTAGCGATAAACATTTTTGACCACGGATTATTGTTCATTGATCCATTCTGCAGATGCCTGAATTTTTAATTTTCATATTTAATAAGTTTAAATAATATTTATCCATGAAAGGTACGAAGGGGGAGATGCTTACGCAAGCCGGAGACCCTGTATTTTCAACCCTCCGGGAAAATTATAAATATTGCTCCTAGTCTTGGGAGTTGGGACTTTTTCTGGGAAATTTCCTTCTCTTCTCGGATCTCTTTTCAAATTTGAATTATCCCAGATAGTTTTTGAGATATTAGCAAAAAACTAAAACCCCTTCTTTTTTTCACTTAATTGTTTATAACTATTGCAATTTTTGTGAGTGGCCTTATCATTTTCTCAAAAACTATCTACATGCCATTCCGAATCGAATGACACCTCAATCATAATTTTCGGAGAATACGCAAAAATTTGACCTAAAAAGCACTTGTTGGCTAGACTATTACTTCCTTAAGTAGTGAGACATGTTCCTATACAGGGTGAGTCTTTGACCACTGCATTAATTTTAACCAAAGATTCCTCTCATCAAATGAAACACTTTTTTCATTTACCATTTTTCCAGATTCGGCTCAGGTAAAAAGTTACAAGCGTTTAATGTTTTCACAATGTGCTAATACACTCCCGCATATAAATTATCTATGACATTGTTGGCGGACGAGAATAAGGCATGGTAACGTGGTTTACAGCTTGATTCGGGATTCCAACGCTCAGGATCCATAAAAGTAGTGAAATTTCTGGAGTTTTCCATTTTAACACATTCAATGAAGAATATCTCGAAACGGGTGCGTTTAAGGAGAAATGATCAAGAATAATATAATGTTCTAAAACGATGGAATATTCTTGAAATGACTCAAGAAAAACTTTATATGCTTTATTTATGCTAATTTCGTTTAGTTTTATGAATCCACGAGTTCATAACTCCATGTTGCTAGCAAAAAACTGATGAAATATGGATCTACATTTGTGTATCAAATATTTTTTGTTGAGTTAAGGTTCATAATACAGAATGAATGTGTGTTATGAACTATTAAATTATGTAAAGAGGATTGTATTTTATCGATATATTTTGTCGTATAATGAGAAAAGTTTTCAAATAAAGAAAAACAAGAATATACAATACATATTTAATCTTTCAAAAAAAATGAAATAATCTATTAAAATAATTTGTTCGTCAGCCTATTCAAATATCAAGAATAAATGTGCAAGCCTTGTTCTAGACATTCGGATGATATTATCCTTACGTATTTCGAATTGTGAAAACTATATGCACCGAGTGTAAGTTGCGACAACCCATTCCAAGAGGTTGAATCATTGCAGATTGCTCATTTAATTTTGATAAATGAACTATTATTTGAATTTAATTTCTTTTATGATGCAGTTCTATCATAAGAATCCATTGATATCATTCCCAACTCTGAGAAACCAATACTTTAAGATATTCGAGGAGATATTTTTGGTGCGCTGTTCAGTTGAATATTGATTTCAAACGATTAGTTTCGACTCGCTGATGAATAATCCGAGGTCAAAATTGATTCTGTCCAGCCGTCCGGCAGCACGATTACGCTCGAACGCAATGAGTTAGAGAGTTGCAATTTCCTGAGCAGGTTTGGAATCCAAATGCGCCGGTTGAGTTCGTTAATGGACAAAATTCACCGAGTGGTCTCAGAGTTATAGCCATCTGAAATTGTGTTTTCCTAATAACTCGAAAAACACTGACTTGATCGAATCAAGCGCAGTAGTTAGTTGACAAATACCGACACGAAGACTTGTGCAAAGAATAGCATGACTAGTAAATTAAAAATGGGTTCAAGCCCTGTGGACAGGAGCTTTCTGGCGCTCTAGTTCAAACAGACAAATTATATCTCCGAAAGTATTGGTTTCTCAGAGTTGGGAATTATATCAATGTATTCGTATGATAGAACTGCATCATAAAGGAAATTCAATTCAAATAATAGTTTATTTATCAAGATTAAATGAGCAATCATGAGTATGAGAACTGCACCATGGAAGAAATCAAATTAAATCTGGCCAATTTTGCCCAATATCGAACTTAACCGAGATATTCATCTCCCTAACCTACTCTGAAAATTTCAACTACCTACCTCATTCCGTTCGAGAGTTATATCTATGTCTATGGATGAAAAGCAGTCTCACTACTCTCAGATCTCTTACTTCATGTTCCGTTCCGAAATGTAAGCCTTTTCTGAGAAAAACTAATTTCGGAGCAAACAACTGAGATTTTTCTCACTTTGCTCACAATTCTTCGATTGATTAGATAATGTCATGTCTCAGGAAAATAAGTTGACATTATGACAATTCATACATAGAATAATTATATCATTCTGTGAAATCGTTGAAATACGATTTATTATTGAAATTTTGAAAAATCATATCTCCGAAAGTATTAGCTTGTTAGAGTTAAAAATGATATCATTGGATTCTTATGGTAAAACTGCTTATTGAAATTTGGAATTTGCTTTGTAAAAAAAAATTTTTTTTTGTTACTCCTAAACCATCTGTCCGATTTTGCCCAATAACGAACTTAGCCGAGATATTTATCTCCCAAACCTAATCTGAAAATTTCAACTGTCTAGCTCATTCCGTTCGAGAGTTATCGTGCCTACGGCCGGCCGGCTGGACCGGCCAGACGGCCGGACAGAATGAATTTCGACCACGGATTCTTGATCAGTGAGTCGAACCAAATCGTTTAAGACCATTTTCATCGAAAAATACGAAAATTACAGACATTTGGGCAAATTGATAAGCACTCAGTTCCGAGGAACTAGAGCGCCAAAAAGGAATAGAAATATTGATCATGCGAAGAAATATATATAACTGGGAAGGTTTAACGGTTAATTCCGCAAAAGGAGCAGAAAAAAATCATTCCGCTGGTACCTGCCGACACGTGTTTCTGCTAGTTGGCTTCTTCAGGACAGGGCAACCAAGAAACCAAGGAAAAGATGGATATAAAATTGAAAATAGGTGACACCACACCAGGAGCGAGCAACCAATTGTGCCTTCAGCTCTAGGACCTCCATTTCGAAGGTAAACTATGGCATCGGCGCGGAGGAAGCATAAGCAACCTGTGCGATGCGACCTTAACCCGAGGATATGATACATAGAAATATGGATCATGCGGAGAAATATATATAACTGGGAAGGTTTAGCGGGCAATTACGCAAAAGGAGCAGAACGGAATGATTTTTCTCTGCTCCTTTTGCGGAATTGCCCGTTAAACCTTCCCAGTTATATATATATATATATATATTTCTCCGCTTTATCCATATTTCTATGTTTCATATCCTCGGGTTAAAGTTGCATCTCACAGGTTGCTTATGCTTCCTCCGTGCTGATGCCATAGTTTACCTCCGAAATGGAGGTCCTAGAGCTGAAAGCACAATTGGTTGCTCGCCCCTGGTGTGGTGTCACCTATTTTCACTTTTATTTCCATCTTTTCCTTGCTTTCTTGGTTGCCCTGTCCTGAAGAAGCCAACTAGCAGCAACCGCATGATCCATATTTCTATGTTTTATATCCTCGGGTTAAGGTCGCATCACACAGGTTGCTTATGAATCCTCCGTGCCGATGCCATAGTTTACCTCCGAAATGGAGGTCCTAGAGCTGAAGGCACAATTGGTTGCTCGCTCCTGTTGCGGCGTCACCTATTTTCAGTTTTATTTCTATCTGTTCCTGGGTTTCTTTGTTGCCCTGTCCTGAAGAAGCTAACTAGCAGAAACACGTGTCGGCAGCTACCAGCGGAATGATTTTTCTCTGCTCCTTTTGCGGAATTGCCCGTCAAACCTTACAGTTTAAAAAAGAATATTTTAAAAAAATCTGTATCTCAGAAACTGTCCGACAGATATTGCGAAAGCCTTCAAAAACTTATTTTACAGATGAGTTGTCGATTTGAACTGGATCGGAGGTTTATTGGTGCTGATATTGCCGAAATATCGCAAACATGAAAGTGATAACAACCTATTTCCCACACTGTATACAAACGTAAGTGATAAAAGATATAGGGCATTTTCCACGATACATTCTAAGAACCGGCCTCATCAAACGTGTCGTCGTACAGTTATCATTGTTCATTAATTCTATGATGCCCTGGTTTCCATACCCGCTTGACGTTTCAACTCGATATACCCGTAGTTTGATGTCTGTCGGTTTCGTGCGATTTTATTTACCACCTGTTTCTAGCGGCCTATAATGTGGCGAAATGCACACGCTGTCTTCTTGTTGCCAAACAACGTTTGTGCCAGGAATAAAAATATACCGGGATAGGTGAGGCACCTGCGTTCTCAACTAGGAAGAGTGTAGTGGGTCAGATCATGACTCTAATTCGGTCCAATTTTCACATAAGGTCCATTACTTTCTCTTCAATTCAATTTAATTTAATATTCTTTCGTTGTGATTCCCAATTCTGATTTCGAGTCAGCTGGCTTGCACTAACACTGTCCAGCTGGCTTGTTTTGTTGATTGAATGTATGCTACATACTTTTGAGTGTGCGACAATAATATTCATATTAAATCGAATTCGTTGCAACGAGTAAATCGTTTGCTTAGATACCATGATTGAGTAATGTAGTTTCTAGGTGACTTTTTCTTTCTGTTATGATAAGAAAGTTATAACCGGAAATATCTAAGAAATATGTGCAATATATGAATTATTATTCCTTCAAGGTCAATGTTTGGAAATATTCGAGAAATAGACAGGTATTCTGGAACTACGTGACTCTTTCGCAGGTGTGAATAAAAAATGTATCCAACTGGTACTCTCATAATTCAGTTTTTTTGTGATAACTTCCGAACGACTCAACCGATTCTGGTAATTTTTCGAATTTGAATCATTAAAAATATCACTAAAATCAGTAATGATTTGTTTCCGAGACCCTCCCCATAAGTATTCAAGACAGCCAGGGACGGACTGACCCTAGCACTTGACGGTCAGAAACTTTTTTTTTGGTTAAAGATATCGGCAAAAATCCTCCATTTATGTATTTTATCATTAATTCTGCAAGAGAAAGGTATACTAGTGCAACATAGAAAAAATTAACCGTTTTCGAGTTACAACCATTTTTATGATTGAATTCCAAATTATTTGGGGGAAGTTTCAGAACAATCACAGAAAGATTTAGTATGCATATCAACAATAAACAGCTCGCAATATTCATAAACAAATTATGATATTCAATCAAAGGCAACATGCAACATTGAAAAAATGCACCGTTTTTGAGCATTTTTATGATTGAATATCAAAATTTTCTCATGCATATTGCAAGTTGTTTATTGTTGATATGCTTACTAAAACTTCTCTTTCTGTGATTGTTCATTTATCTGAAACTTCCCTCAAACATTTTGATATTCAATCATAAAAATTGGTAAAGTCAGGAGCTTTTGCGCGTTTATTCTATTGTCCATTCTCCTGTATTGGATAATTTTTTTTTCGTAATTTTTTTAAAATTTTCTAGGAGTATGTACGTTTCAAAAAAAATTCTACACATGTCGATATTCTACAACTAGTTACCAAGCCTCAATTCGATCGATTCTATTTTTTTGAGTTCTTGAGGAAATTATATTCCAGGTGTGTATAACTCTGAAACCGTTGGACCGATTATGCCCGTAAACAAACTCATTAACTCTCCCATTCGCATACGCAACATGCCCTGAAAATAGTCCTTATCTCCTTTCGTTCGAAAGTTATCGAGGCAACGGTCACCCATCCATCTACTGAACTCACACAAGGCTGCTCGAATCTCCAACAATATATATCCGATCGTGTTGAAACTTGGAACATGGCAGTAGAGTTAGGTTCTAAAGGCTCTCGCATAATTTCAGCGATGTCGGAGGAATAGTTACTGATATATAGATTTTTTTTCTATAATTTTCAGTGATTTTTTAAAAGTTTTCTAGTAATTAGTAACGGTTTTGTATTTTTCGAGTTATTGAGGAAATAACAACCAAATTTCAGATGAGTAGGTATAACTCCAAAACCGATTGGCCGATTATGCCTATAAAAAAAATCAAATGTTGCATTCAGATGCACAACCTAACCTGAAAATTTCAAGTCGCTATCTGTTTTTGTTCTCAGGTTATCGTGACATGAAAGATATTTTTTAATAATTTTTTTCAAATATTCTAGTGATACGATTCTCACAAAATTTCACAAACGTGTTCAGGTTTATATTCTACAACTATTCGCCAAGTTTCAATTCGATCGAAAATTTGTCCTCGATTTCCTCATCAGGTAGTCGAACTCAATCGTTTCACGATGCAGTACATTTACATCAAAGCGCCCGAAAAACGTGGAGGTCATATTCCTTTCGCTGGCTTCGTCTCCTACACCTCCATTTAATCAACCTATGTGGTAATGAATCAAAATTGATCTCGACATCCAAGAGTACTGTCATTACACCATCAAGTATACAATCTCGATGATTGCCCACAGAATTATTGGCGGTTCTGCTCTGTCATTTCGCTTTTAAATCCTCTTGAATGCACAATGGAAATTGGAAACACCTTCCAAGAAGAACCTCCGTCTCGCATTGCCTTCGGTCTGATGTTTCAGCGGTTTGCAGTGCGTCTGTGTGTCGTATTTGCTTATTCGACCCTGTACGCCTACAAGAACGTTTTCAGATGCGGAGAATTTATTCTTCCCCACGCCCAGATTCTTTGTTTCGATCTGTGCAATTGCAAATGATTCTTCGGAAACCAGATTTCTATTTTTTTTTATGTTGAACGTCTAGAGATTCTGGATTTCTTCGAAATGGAGTTCCAGTAGTTCTTTTAACTATGGATCTCAAGGTTGGCACTTGGGTGTGTTCGGGTCTCAACAAAGGTTGATTTAGTGTTTTCATTTCTCGTATATTGAACCTCCTATGTTTACGCTTCGGATTATAATATAATATGATAATAATAATATTCGAAAATCCATTCAGACATCTCAGATATACAGGGTGAGTCTTTAACCACTGCATTAATTTTAACCAAAGATTCCTCGCATCAAATGAAACACTTTTTTCATTTAACATTTTTCTAAATTCAGCTCAGGTAAAAAGATACAGGCTGTTGAAATTTTGAAAAAAAATCATTGTATATTTGACATCCTTTTTTCGAATAAATTGAATGTTGGCGTAAAGTTTTCTATAACTATGATACATATTTTCCAAATATTAGTTATTTTCTACTTCTACTGGTTTTCTAGTTATGGACTCGTGGATTCATAAAACTAAACGAAATTAGCATAAAGAAAGCATATAAAGTTTTTCTTGAGTCATTTCAAGAATATTCCATCGTTTTAGAACATTATATTATTCTTGATCATTTCTCCTTAAACGCACCGTTTTCGAGATATTCTTCATTGAATGTTTTAAAATGGAAAACTCCAGAAATTTCACTACTTTTATGGATCCGTCCCTGAGCATTGGAATCCCGAATCAAGCTGTAAACCACGCTACCATGCCTTATTCTCGTCCGCCAACAATGTCATAGATAATTCATATGCGGGAGTGTATTAGCACATTGTGAAATATTTAAACGCTTGTAACTTTTTACACGAGCCGAATCTGGAAAAATGGTAAATGAAAAAAGTGGTTCATTTGATGAGAGGAATCTTTGGTTACAATTTATGCAGTGGTCAAAGACTCACCCTGTATAGGATAAGTCAGCAAATACAGTTATTGGCCAGGTACTTTTCGCGCGTATGGTCTGAGGAACATATAATACAGGAAAATGGACATCTAGTTACCAAGCTTCAATTTGATCGATTCTATATTTCGTAAGTTATCGAGGAAATAATATTCCTGGTGGGTATAACTCCGAAACCGTTGGACCGTTTATGCCCTAAATGGAATATAACGCTCCCATTCGGATGTGCAACCTACCCTGAAAATTGAAACTCCCTATCTCCTTTCGTTCGAAAGTTATCAAGGCAACGGTCACCCATTCAGCTACTGAACTCACACAAGGCTGCTCGGATCTCCAACAATATAGATCCGATCGTGTTCAAATTTGGAACTTGGCAGTAGAATTAGGTTTTGAAGGACGAATAGTTTTTGATGTACAGAATTTTTTTCAATGATTTTCTAAAAATATTCTAGGAATACGATCCTCACGAAATTTTGCAAGAATTTTCGCGTTGGCATTCTACAACTGATAACCATGTTTGAATTGAATAGGTTTTGATTTTTCGAGTAATTGAGGAAATAACAACCGAATTTCAGATGGGTATAACTCCAAAAGCGTTTGGCCGATAATGTCTATCAACAAATTCAAATGTCGCATTCAGATGCACAACCTAACCTGAAAACTATCGTGACATAAATAATATTTTTTAATATATTTTTTTAAAATTTTGTAGTGAAATGATTCTCACAAAATTTCGCAAACGTCCTTAGGTTTATATTCTACAACTACTCACCTAGTTTCAATTCGATCGGATTTGTATTGGTTGAAAATAATATTATTACTCGGAAACCATTGGGCTGGTTTTGCCCATTAACGAGCATATTATGTGGGAATGTTTCTGTGGTTTGCCTGGATGTTTTGAATGCCGATAAAAATCGGGAATACAGTGTGAATGCTCACTTTGGCTTGTTTATTCACCTGAACATCTATCATTTTGACCAAAGGTCTGTAATTTTCGAATTTTTGGCCGAATTTTTTTTTATTGAAAAAAATTCTGTATTTCGTAATCTATCCGTCAGATATCGCTGAAATTTTGCGAAAGCCTTCACGATCTTGATTTACAGCCATGTTCTAGATTTAAACTCGATCGAAACTATACTGTTGAAAATATTGGGAAAATATTTTATTCTTCCAAAAAGCCAAGCTGCCTTGCGCGAGTTTGGTACCTGGATGGGGTGACCCGTCTGGTTATGAATTCGAACAAGCGCTCCAAAGTCGACTAACTGACTAATTTTTTTCCAATTATTTTAATAAATTCTTGGGAAAATAAAATTCAGAAAATGCCGACTCTGTTGATAAACTGACAGACAATGTCGCTGATGAAAGTTTGACTGAAATTATTCTGCATATTGATGAATATACAAAGTTATGTAGATATATTTCCAGGTATATTTCAAGGTGAACCTTTCGAAATATCCTGAAATTATCTTGGAGAAATGAACGAAATGGTACCAACATTCAGCCATGACCCAACTAGATTTCCATTACGTTTGCACGCAACACACAGGTGGAAAAGTATGAAACAATCGAAGAAAGTGGAAAAGCGTAACCTTATTTGTAACAACAGCCATAAACGAATAGTTTCTCACATTGTATTTGATGACATTCTACCTCTTATTAAAAGGATTTTTTCTGGGTTTTCTCTCCCAAACTCTGAAAAATATCTATGAAATGAAAATTAATTATTTTGTGATTTGCTTCTGCGTAAGAAACACAAGATATTTGTCAAAAGCAATCCATCGAACAATGTTGCCTGACAAACAACAACGAAGAAACAACTATATCGTAACGTTTTCAGAATTATTTTGTTGTTGTTGTTGTTGATTACAATGATGAAAAAAATCATTAAACAAGCACTGACGTGAAGTCAGGAGCTTTTGCGCGTATGTTTTATTGTCCATTCTCCTGTATTGGATACTCTCAATCGAATTTACCATGGTGAATTCTATTGTCGGTTCTCCTGTATTGGACACTCTTAATGGAATTTACCATGGTAAATTCGATTAAGTGTCCAATATAGTTGCAGAATGGGCTCCTATTCAAATACGAATGAGTGTTGGAATTGTCTCCTGCAACGAGTATTAGACGATATTTTCTCTATTTCGGATCATATTTGTAAAATACTGTTGAAATTTAATGAAAAATTTGGATTATACATCCTAGTGACTTTTGTATTGTATCTTGGCAGTTGGTGTGACTGTTACGAAAGTTGACAGATTACGGAATTTGAATTTGAATCGTACGTAGGGCATGGAGATCAGATTTAAAATAGTTTTCTAATAGCATGAATGATTCAAAATTTGCAAGAAGGAAATCTCTAGTAACTTATTTCTTAATGAAAATAAAACTTTTCCTCTCAACAATTATTTCACTATATCCAGATTATATTATATTGACAATTGACGTGTGTTGAAATTTGATAGGATCGAATGTCAGTGCTGACTACCACAAAAAGAAAATTATAACTAGAAACAATGCGGGAATGAGTTCATTACAGCACTGTTTTTAGTGCTGTAGACAAATAAATTTAAACATTCGTTGTTTACGTTTAAAGTGCCAATGTCAAACACACAATAATTAGTGATGTGTTTACGTTCATAGTGCCAAGTTCCAACACATAATAATGCGTGCTCAAACAGTCGCACACAGTATTAACTAAATACTGTATAGAGGACACTCTTTGGCGAAAGAACCTCAATATCGTTCAAACTACAACGCCTATTTTACATCAATATGTGGAAACGTGGACAGGTCACATTTTTATCGTTATTCAGTTCAGTGTTAAATGACCATTTTAACATGAGTGTCATATCTTCGAAACAAACTGGTTCAACAAGAATTCGAGTCACCCGCAAAAGATTCAAATTCTTCGGAAAATACCTCAAATTCTGGGAAGTAAGTGGAGAATGTTGTTTGATTTGATGGTTCTCCAAAATTCCATTTACATTACTTCGAAAAATATCAACTGATTGAATGAAATATCTTGTTCTTTTTTACTACCATTCGAAGCAAATATACAGGGTGATTCACGAAGACCGTTCGTTGGAATATTTCAAAGAAAGACTCGAGATAAACACTTGAAATTTTGTAGTTAAGCTTTGTTAGGAGAGGTGAATTAATGGAAGATTCGTTCGACTTCCGGTTTACCGGAAATGATACAACTTCGTTTTTTAAATGTAATACCCAGATTTTCCCTTGGTAATCAGATTATCCATTGAATTCTACTTTGTTTTAATGTGTCACTTACATATTATTCTCAGAAACTTCGTGTGAGATCTGGAAAAAACCTTTCAAATTTTCCCAAATAGGGCTTCAACTAACTAGCTCATTATGTTCGAGAGTTATTATGGAAACAAAATTAAAAAATTTTTGAAACTTTTTTTGACTCCTCACGGCAATCCGATCAATACAAAATTTCGCATGTATATGAAAGTCATGATTATACAATTTGGTGCGAAATTTCGTAATCGGTTCCGGAAATATTAATAAAAAATATTTCACCTAAAAACGGCCATAACTCCGAAACCGCTTTGTGGATTTCGCCCATTAACGAACTCGTGGGAGATATTTAAGCTCTAAAACTACCTTGCAAATTTCAATCCTCTAACTCATTTTGTTCGAGAGTTATCGTGCCTAAGGCCGGCCGGACATAATTGATTTCAACCTCGGATTCTTGATCGGTGAGTCGAACCAAATCGTTTAAGACCATTTTCATCCAAAAATTACAGACATTTGGGCAAATTGATAGGCACTCTGTTCCGAGGAACAAGAGCGCCAAAAACACATCTCAGATGGGATGAAGGAGTGGTGTGGAGTGAAGGGGGGCTGCTACACGGAAGATAGCGCACATTCTATGGCCGTGGCGATCGCCCTTAAGGGTGCAGCGCAGACAATTGCGCCATCTACTGGGGGGACGAGAAGTGACTATAGGAATGAAGTAGATCCATATAAAATAAAAAAAGCAAAATTATAAATAAATAAATAAATATAAATATATATAAAAATTTTTATTAAGTGAATTCTTTATTTGAATGTACAAATTTCGTCAAGATCCATGAGATTATGTACAGTATCCTGTTTTTATCCTTGTGTAAATCTCGAACGTCGGATAATCGAATAAAGCACGATATTTAGATTAAAGTTTCATGATGAATCGAGTAGCCGGTTATTTCCTAGAATTAATGATTAATTCTAAGAATTGCGGTGTATTAGGAAATCCATGATTTATCGTCAGATTGTTTTTTGTGGAATGAACAATAACAATAGTAATTGTTTATGTGCTCTTGTACCTGGGCGCTATCGTATCGTTAAAACGTCTGTATTATGCTAATCTTCAACCAAAATTATTCTCACATGTTTACTTTGTATTGTATTTTAAAAATTAGACTAGATTTTGAGTTCCAAACTAGGACACGGGAAATCATCCTGCCGTAAAGACCATTTTGGAACTGAACAGCCTTGGTAGACCTACTTTAACCCATTTTTGGTTATGTGCGACTGGAAGGAGCATCATATCCAATATTTTATCCTTATTTATTCAACGTGTGGTGGCCATATTGGTAGACCTTCTTTGCTTTCTTTGTTCAATGAGTAAACTCGATTCAAAACTGCGTGTTTTCATTTCGCCCAAATGTCTGTAATTTTCGCGATTTTTTTGCGAACATGATCTCAAACGATCAGGTTCGTCTCACTCGTGAAGAATTCGAGGTCAAATTCGGTTCTGTCAGGCCACCGGGCGTTGCTACGATAACTTTCGAACGGAAAGAGATAGCGATTTGCAAAGTTTCAGGATAGGTTGCGCATCCGAATGCGACGGTTAAGTTCATTAATATAATTGGCCAAACTGTTTCGGAGTTATACCCTTCTGAAATATTGTTTCCTCAATAACTCAAATAATATAAGTCTGATCGAATTGAAACTTGGTGATTAGTTGTAGAATATAACGCGCAGATTTTTGCGAAATTTAGTGGTGATTGTATCACCAGAAAAAAAAATGTTTTTCTTCGAAACAGTTATATTTCAGAAATTATATGTCAAATTCAACCAAATTGCAACCTCTGTTCAACAAAATACACTCCTTAATTTTCTTTTTAATGAAATCAGACTCTGTCATCAGAATCCAATCCATCATGTGATATCCATGACTTGTACATACATGTTCTGCTATTTTTGATTTTTTATATGTACTTCTTAGCTTGTTCTTATGTTTCTTACTTCTAGTGGTATCGTTGTTTCTCCTGTATACGATTCGCCACAAATACAAGCAATATTATACAGTGCGCGTCAAAATTATCGAACAAATTCATTTTCTCAGAAGAAAAATATTTGGCAACAAAATCCTGAAACAGGTCAATATTTGTTTCACTTTTACCAAATTTTTATGCATTTTTGAAGGATTTTGTTGCACCCTGTGCCATCACCATCAACTCTCTAAATTTTTTGAATAGGGAAAGTGGGTCCTGTGACTCCTGTGCAACTTTTTTGGCAAGATCTTCGTATCTTCTTTACAGGCGTGCAGAAATTTTCAGGAAAAAAATTTTCTTTTTTGAAAAATAGTTAGTTCAAAGAGGTTTTCAGTATGTGCACTTTGTCATGGCTCATTATCTTTGAGACGATGGTACCTGATGAAATTTGTCACCGAATGAAAGTCGACCATTACAGTTTTGTTCATGTACAACTTTCAACCCCTACGAACCCTTCAATGGAGAAAAAAAATGGAGTGGAAATTTATTTCGGCATTGGAGTACCACCCGGAGAATCATTGTACATTACAAGGTAAGTTAAATTAAATATTCAAAATGACCACTTCAGTAGAAACGTACTAATAACATACCTACTTAAGATCATAACTGAAGCGCAGTGTTTCACACATTCTAATTTTTCACGTGAGGGGGTTGAAAGTTGTGCATGGACAAAACTGTAATGGTCGACTTTCATTCGGTGACAAATTTCATCAGGTACCATCGTCTCACAGTAAATCAGCCATGACAAAGTGCACATACTGAAAACCTCTTTGAGCCAACTATTTTTCAAAGAAGAAAAATATTTTCTTGAAAATTTCTGGACGCCTGTAAAGAAGATACTAAGACCTTGCCAAAAAAGTACCACAGGACCCACACTCCCTATCCAAAAAAATTTGAGGGTTGATGGGGATGGCACAGGGTGCAACAAAAATCCTTCAAAAATGCATAAAAATTTGGTAAAAGTGAAACAAAAATTGACCTTTTTCAGATATATTATATATGTTATATATGTTATATATTATATATATATATAATATTTTTCTTCTGAGAGAATGAATTTGTTCCATAATTTTTACGCGCATTGTATATACAGTTTTCGGATTGTTGCTTTTCATTAATGGGTTTGTCTTAGTTAATAAAGACGTAAGACAATTTTGTGTCATGAACACGGTTCTTATATTGAACCAATCCTCCTGAATTTTGCGGAAAGGCCACGAACATAAGGGATCACATTCAATAGATTGGGTTGTTGTTCTTATTGGCTATTCTGTAGAGTTTGAGAGAGAAAATCCAGAAAGAAACCATTTAATAATAGATATTATGATCATAACATTTCCATGATCACGAATTATTATGCGTTATCTCTGACAATATCTGCATTCCATGCGTCTTGCATATTAAATATGGAGACACATGAGACATCAATATAATGTTGAAGTGAATTCTTTCTTTTATTCCTCTCGAATTCAAAGTACTTAATTACTTCGATAAAATAGCACAAGCTTGGCAGCGCCATCCGATTTCGAAAAAATTCAACGCGTGATAGGCTCAAATTAACACATTTCCGTAAGCGTAACCCAGCAGATTTAGTTGCAATATTAATTGTTACTTGCTTACATGACGTAAAACCAATTATATTGGAGAGGGATTACGCAATTTATACCGCTTGAAAATGTGTGAAATTGAACAATATTGCAGGGTTTAACTAGATTAAAATAACTAATTGTTAAATAAATCACCAGTAGTAATTCAGCAGCTGTACAATATTGTAGTTCTTGGAAATTACAGATCCATTATTTCTCAAAATCGAAACTTTGAATTGGAATATTCTGGAAGTGTTTAAAATGTGCTTCAAAATAAATGTGCACGTCAATTTAAACATTAAATTATACATTAAAATAAATAAAAACAAGCACTGACGTGAAGTCAGAAGCTTTTGCGCGTATGTTCTATTGTCCATACTTCTGTATTGGACACCCTTAATCGAATTTACTATGGTAAATTATGTTGTCCATTCTCCTGTATTGGACACTCTTAATTCGAATTTACCATGGTAAATCGGTTATCGTGACATAAAAAATATTTTTTTAAATTTTCTAGCGATACGGTTCACAGAAAATTCTACACACGTCTTCAAGTCGATATTCTACAACTAATTGGCAAGCTTCAATTCGATCGAGTCTATATTTTTTAAGTTATCGAGGAAATAAATTTTCCGGGTGGGTATAACTCGGAAACCGTTAGACCGATTATACCCAACAACGAAATCAGTTCGCCCTTTCGGATACGCAACCTACCCTGAAAATTGCAAGTCCCTATCTCCTTTCGTTCGAAACTTATCGAGGCAACGGTCACCCATCTACTGAACTCGCACAAGAATGCTCGAATCTCCAACAATATTTAACCGATCGTATTAAAACTTGAAACTTGGCAGTAGAGTTAGGTTATGAAGGCTCTTGCAAAATTTCAGCAATTTCAAACGAATAGTTACTGATATATAGAATTTTTGTTTTATTTTCAATGATTTATTAAAAATTTTCTACAAATGCTATCCTCACCTAATTTTGCAAACATTTTCGCGTTGGCATTCTACAACTAATAACCATGTTTGAATTCAATCGGTTCAGTATTTTTCGAGTTAATGAGGAACAAAAAACCACCAAATTTCAGAAAATTTCAGATGGCTATAACTCTAAAACCGTGTGGCCGATTATGCTCATAAACAAACTGAAATGTCGCGTTCTGGTGCACATCTTAACCTGAAAATTTCAAGCCGCTATCTCATTCCGTTCTCAAGTTATCGTGACAACAAAAATATTTTTTAATAATTTTTTTAAAATTTTCTAGCCATATGATTTGCATAAAATTTCACAAACGTGCTTAGGTTCATATTCTCCGATTATACCCATTAACGAACTTGTCCGTCGTATTGGGATGCGCCACCTACCCTGAAAATTTCAAGTCGCTAGCTCTTTTCGTTCTCAAGTTATCGTGGCAACGGCCGGACGGCCTGACGGACAGAATCAAATTTGACCTCGGATTCTTCATTGGGGAGTCGAACTTAATCGTTTGAGACCATTTTCGTCAAAAAATTCGAAAGTTACAGACATTTGGGCAAAACTATAACGCGATGTTCCCCAGAACATACGCGCAAAAAGCAACAGTGCCAAAAATTGTTAATCCAATGGCATTATATTATCAGCCAAAATTATAATATCCTACAATCCTCGTAATTCTACGATAGCTGAGGTTATTTCACCGGTCATTTTGCATTCAATCATTTTTACGTCAAAATTTTTGCATATTCTCCGAAAATTATGATTGAGGTGTCATTCGATTCGGAATGGCATGTGGATAGTTTTTGAGAAAAAAGCTAAGGCCGATCGCAAAAATTGCAATAGTTATAAACAATTTAGTGAAAAAAAAGAAGGAGGTTTAGGTTTTCGCAATACCTCAAAAACTGTTCGAGATCATTCAAATTTGAAACAAGCACTGACGTGAAGTCAGAAGCTTTTGCGCGTATGTTCTATTGTCCATTCTTCTGTATTGGACACTTAATTCGAATTTACCATGGTAAATTCGAATTAAGAGTGTCCAATACAGAAGAATGGACAATAGAACATACGCGCAAAAGCTTCTGTATTGGACACTTAATTCGAATTTACCATGGTAAATTCGAATTAAGAGTGTCCAATACAGAAGAATGGACAATAGAACATACGCGCAAAAGCCTCTGACTTCACGTCAGTGCTTGAACCAATTTTTTTTTTATTTTTAATGATTTATTAAAAATTTTCTACAAATGCTATCCTCACCAAATTTTGCAAACATTTTTGCGTTGGCATTCTACAACTAATAACCATGTTTGAATTCCATCGGTTCAGTATTTTTCGAGTTAATGAGGAACAAAAAACCACCAAATTTCAGAAAATTTCAGATGGCTATAACTCTAAAACCGTTTGGCCGATTATGCTCATAAACAAACTGAAATGTCGCGTTCTGGTGCACATCCTAACCTGAAAATTTCAAGCCGCTATCTCATTCCGTTCTCAAGTTATCGTGACAACAAAAATATTTTTTAATGATTTTTTTAACCAAGTTTCAATTTGATCGGATTTATATTGGTTGAAAACAAAATTATTACTCGGAAACCACTGGGCCGATTATGCTCATTAACGAACTTGTCCGTCGTATTGGGATGCGCCACCTACCCTGAAAATTTCAAGTCGCTAGCTCTTTTCGTTCTCAAGTTATCGTGGCAACGGACGGCCGTACGGCCGGCCGGCCAGATAGAATCAAATTTGACCTCGAATTCTTCATTGGGGAGTCGAACTTAATCGTTTGAGACCATTTTTTTCAAAAAATACGAAAGTTACAGACATTTGGGCAAAACTATAACGCGATGTTCCCCAGAACATACGCGCAAAAAGATTCGAATAGAGGAGAAGATTTCCTAAAAAAACTGCTGGAACTGCTGGAACTGGAACTGTAGGACCAATATTTATAATATTCCTAGAGGGTTGAATATACGCCCGAAAACGGGTACTCTATATTGCGCAAGCCTCGCCCCCTTCGTACCTTTGATGAATAAATATTATTTAAACTTATTAAATATGTAAATGAAAAATTGAAAAAATTCAGGCGCCTGCAGGATAGATCAATGGTCCGTGGTCCAAGAATGTTTAACGTACTTTTTCAATTAGTTATCCATTAGTTAATAAACAATTTTTTGTAGTACGAACATTAACATTGCAAGTACGCTAATTGTTAAACCATTAATCTGAGAATCCAAGACCTTCGAAAAATAGCTCCACGAAAGGAAAAAATTCTCAGATTAATAGTTCAACAATTATCGCACTTGCAATGTTAATGTTCGTGCCACAAAAATTGTTAATTAACTGATGGAACTAATAGGAAAGTCGTGATAAACATTTTCGGACCACGGATTATTGTTCATTGATCTATCCTGAGGACGCCTGAATTTTTTCAATTTTTATTTTTATATTTAATAAGTTTAAATAATATTTATTCATGAAAGGTCCGAAGGGGGCGACGCAAGCCGGAGTAACCGTTTTCGGGAGTATTTTCAACCCTCTGGGAAAATTATAAATATCGGTCTTAGTTGCGGGAGTTGAGACTTTGTTCTAGGAAATTTCCTCCTTTTCTTCAATATTTTTCCATATTTGAATTACCTTAGATAGTTTTTGAGATATTCGCAAAAAACCAAACCCCCTCCTTTTTTTTCACTTAATTGTTTATAACTATTGCAATTTTTGCGAGCGGCCTTAGCATTTTCTCAAAAACTATCTACATGCCATTCCGAATCGAATGACACCTCAATAATAATTTTGGGAGAATACACAAAAATTTTGACCTAAAATGCACTTGTTGACCAGAGAAAAGACGGTACTGATACTTGAGCTTGTAGTATGTTAATAATATGCTTTATCCACGACAATTGATTCTTTCCCATAGAATCACAAATAATTGTTGAAATCAAATGCACCCTCTGAATCAGATGAAATGTAAATATCAGAATTGGTAGGTGTTCTAAGAATTTCAAATCTGTTTGCGTTTCAGTTATCTCTAGATAATTTCAAATTTAAGAATGGCAAGTAGCCGTCCTTTTCCATTTCGTATGAGTTATAAATTATTCAATAACACAATGATATAATTGTGATATCAGGTAAAGGAAATGATATTGAAAACATACAATTTAATCTATTTTTCAATGAAACCAAGTTTCGACAAAGAAGTTTTCTATTACAGTGGTTAAAAAGTACTATCATAAAATAAGATCAGCTTTCGACTTTTTTAATATGCTACGATGAATAAAAGATTTTCTTGCAGATAAGAGGCTGAAATGTGGTCCTGAAATTTAAATATCATAGAGGAATTGGCGAATACCAGCTGTTAATAGATCAATTTTTTATGGTTCTTTCAACTCGTTTCTGGTGTTTGAGGTAACTAAATCGTCATCGTTTTCACTTCTAGCGCATTTTTAATGGATATAGGTACTCATTTATTATATTATCGATTTAAGATATCTTGTTTCGATAGATGCGAAGCCGAATTAATTGGGTTTACATAATTATTTGCATATCCTAAAGGATCCTGACTGAATCTGTTTTTAATAGAGAACTTCACAAGTGAATAGTTTCACTATATTCAAGGGCTTTTTTAGCACGTATACAGTATGTTTTAAAAAGTGATTTTTTTAACAGAGGGAAAAACTTATCAAAAATTGAAAAGGAGATGAAAAACTCGATAAAATTGATCCTGGTGTCCTAACTTCTGAGAAAAAAGAGAAACGAAATTTTGGTGTTTGTAGCCCTGAGGTGGTAAAGTTACACTTATCTTGAAAGGCGGTGTATATTGGATTGTGTTAAATTAGCTCATAATTAAGCTAGACTCAAAATAAGAGTTTTCAGAAATCTGGTTTTCAGAAAAAACATACAACTATGTTATTCTAAGGAAAAACTTTATTCTTTATAGTTTTTGATACGTACAACTCAATTTTATCTCAAAAAAATATAATTTATTGATTTAAACAAACACAACAATGTCTTATAATACTCACACAAATAGAAAAAACAAATATGAATAAAAATGTTATTCTGGAAACATTGCCATATAATATGCCTGATCAACTATCAGGTAGTTTGAAAACTTTATGTCATATATATCACTATGAAAATTTGGTTCAAGCACTGAAGTGAAGTTAGGAGCTTTTGCGCGTATGTTCTATTGTCTATTCGCCTCTATTGGACACTATATACTTCGAATAAAGCATCGATATTCACCGTTTTCTCAGCTTTTATAATATATAATAATAATAATAATAATTTATTTGCAGATATTATACAGGTATACAGATCTACAAATAATAGTGATTCCCACAAAGGCTTAGCCTGTCCGTGGGGTGAACCACCGAAATTAAATTAAATTCCAACTGCTTAATCAAAACAAAATAATGAAATAATAAAGGCACCATTTCAATGACAGACTTCAGTATAATGAGAGAATCGTCTATTATCGCAATTTTTTTTATACTTACATATTATATAGTCTAGTCAACAAGTGCTTTTTAGGTCAAAATTTTTGCGTATTCTGCGAAAATTATGATTGAGATGTCATTCGATTCGGAATAGCATTTAGATAGTTTTTGAGAAAATTCTAAGGCCGCTCGCAAAAATTGCAATAGTTATAAACAATTAAGTGAAAGAAAAAGCAAGGGGCTTTGATTTTTCGCCAATATCTAAAACTATCCGAGATAATTCAAATTTGCAAAAAGATTCAAGAAGAGGAGCAAATTTCCTAAAAAAAAGAACCAACTCCGGGAACTAGCACCAATATTTATAATTTTCCCAGAGGGTTGAAAATACTCCCGAAAACGGGTACTCCAGCTTGCGTAAGCCTCGACCCCTTCGGAAATTTAATGAATAAATATTATTTAAACTCATTAAAAATGAAAATAAAAAATTTAAAGATTCGAGCGTCTGCTAGATCAATGAACAATAATCCGTGGTCCAAAAATGTTTATCACGACTTTTCAATTAGTTATCCATTAGTTAAATAACAATTTTTGTAGCACGAACATTAACATTGCAAGTGAGAGAATTGTTTAAGTATTAATCTGAGAATTTTTTCCTTTAGTGGAACTATTTTTCAAAGGTCTTGGAATAGATTTCCGTTGGCAAATTTGAAAAATTGT
The DNA here is from genome assembly GCA_937662695.2 of Halyzia sedecimguttata. NCBI lineage: Eukaryota > Metazoa > Arthropoda > Insecta > Coleoptera > Coccinellidae > Halyzia > Halyzia sedecimguttata. The sequence continues at coordinate 89,150,134 of OW569413.2, forward strand.
TAAGTTTCGTTTTGTTATTGACAATTTACTTAAGGGAAAAATTATAAAGCTTCAATTATGTTTCAAAAGAAAATTTTGAATTATCTCATAAACAACCTATTGGTTTATAACAATTTTTTGAACAATAGGAGATAATAATCATTAAAATCATTTTTGAGTAGTTTCTGATCATATGAAAACGTATCAATAGTAATATTAGAAATAGAAGCTTTATAATTCTTCACTTACGTAAATTGTTCATAACAAAACAAAAATTAACAATTTTTAAAATTTAGCTATAGGAATCCATTCTTAGACTTTTGAAAAATAGCTCCACGAAAGGAAAAAATTCTCAGATTAATATTTAACAATAAGCGCACTTGCAATGTAAATGTTCGTTCTACAAAAAATTGTTGATTAACTAATGGATAACTAATTGAAATATCGCGAGAAACATTTTGTTGTTGTTCAATGATCTATCCTACAGTCGCCTGAATTTTGTAAATTTTTTATTTTCATATTCAATAAGTTTAAATAATATTTATCCATCAAAGGTACGAAGGGGGCGAGGCTTGCGCAAGCCGGAGTATCCGTTTTCGGGCCTCCTTCTTCTTATTTCACTTAATTGCTTATAACTATTGCAATTTTTGCGAGCGGTCTTAGCATTTTGTCAAAAACTATCAGCATGTCATTCCTAATCGAATGACACCTCAATCATAATTTTCGGAGAATATGCAAAAATTTTGACCTAAAAAGCACTTGTTGACTAGACTACATAATAGGTATTCTATTGGAATTGAAATACGAAAAAACTTACGTCTCAAGTAACCCCGGGATACGATATTCACGAAATTCGGCGAAAATTAGTGAGTCGGTTGATCTCACCAGAAATAAAGAAAAAATATCAACGTTCCAAACAAACTGAAAAAAATTTGTTTTTTATATATACGGGGTGAGTCATTAATTTCAACCATAGATTCCTTTGACTTAGCAAAATACTCTTTTCACTCACCATTTTTCGGCTCAGGTAAAAAGTTACGGACGTTTAAAGATTTCACAATGGGCTAATACAATTCTGCAATGCACCATTTGACATAGAAAATTGTTACTGATATTGTATAACAACAAAAAAACTTAATCATCTGATACTTGAAATTCAGTGAAATTGTTCGAGGAAACTTAGTTACTGACTCATTTATTTATTATTATAATATCGCTCTATAGAAGCAATGAAGTTAACTTCCATTCATTATCCATCAATTGTTTCCATTATGAGATTATACAAAATTTATCACGCATTCTTGAAATATCATTAGCATTGAAAATTCCATTAATATCTATGAATCCATTCAATTCCAAGGAAATTTCAAATCGAATAGTTGAGATGTGATTCCAACTGACTGAATAATCATAATAATAATTAGTATTAGGTTCACAGAATACCTTTGGATCATACACTTAATTCTATGTCTTCGTTCGCCGATCCCATGCGGCATTGCCAAACTGTGTACATGGCCATACCTTTTGGTGTAATATCCAATCGAGTAGTATGGATTATCTAAATCTTGTTCAAAATCAAGTGTGAAACGTATAATTACATCGATTCAAGGCCATCCTAGGCCAGGAGCGGATCAACCAAAATAAGGCAAATATGTACTTAAATTTTTATTAGATTTTATAACATTAAACGTTGAATATCTCAAAAACGATGCGTTTTAGGAGGAATGATGAAGAATAATTGAATTTCGTATAATGATTGAAGATTCTTATGATGACTCTAGATAAACTTCATTTGCTTTTCTTATGCTAATTTCATTCAGTTTTATTAATCTGCGAGTCTATAAATAGGAAACCACTGGGAGTAGAATGAAACTATTAATCGTGTCATAGTTATAGAAAAATAAATAAAAATTACATCAAAAAATAATATAAAAATGACATCACATTATATGTCAGTGAAAACTGAATAAAAAACGCCAAATTTCTAGTTACCTACCTTATTTCACGGTTATGCATTTGGCGGATGCGCGAGGTTAAGACTCGAAACATATTTCAGTTCAGCTTGCTCTTGCCATCTGTGCAAACATTTCTGTAAACAATTACTTCAGATTATAGTACCAAAGTATACTGTTTATCATTGAAAAGGCTCCATCTGTAGAGTTATTGGTGAACTATGGTGGAAATCTTCCATTTCTTTTCACGTAAAATTGCTATCAGAATGATATTTCAGATGACTCATTTTTTGTTGATCCTTATGCACATACAAATTTTTTGAATATTCTGGTGAAAAAATTCCAAGGTCTATATTTTTTTTAACTTTTTTTCCGCTTCTAGTGACACCATTTTCATGAAATTTCGCATGAACTTTAACCTCGATACACTACATCCGAATACCGCTTATCAACTCAATCGGACATAAAGTTTTAAAAATATTGGGAAAATAAGAATTCAAATATGTATATCTCCGATACCAATGGGAATGTTTTGCCGGTCACGATCTCTACCGGCGCATTTCGTTACAAACCCATTTCATTCTCTTAGTTCCTTTTTCCAGAAATTATCCGGTTGACTACTGGACAGTAAGTCAAATGGAATCATTTAAGATCATTATCGGCTAAAAATTCGAAAATGACAGACATTTGAGCAGAAGGATAGCCTCAAGTTAATCCTCCTCATCAGCGCTAGTGAACGCTGGCATTTCCTTTACTTTCAGCATTAATTATCCTCATTATTTCCCAATTATAACAAAATTCTTTCAATTATTGTAATGAAGCTCCTTTCAACAGCTGTTGTAAATATTCAGACCGGTTTTTAAACTCGAAAGATAGCTTCTCAAAGTAAAAATTTCTCAATTCATTAACAATTTCCAGTCAACTAGTAGTTAGTTGTCTTCGATAATAATTCATTTATGCCATTTTTTTCGCAAGGACAAATTCTACCTACTTGTTTATCTTTCTTGTTGCATATGACACTGCAACTAATCGAATTAGCAGTTTGCCTTGCTGTTCGATAGCACGAAAGCAGTCTTGAGTATGAAGTTCGAGTCTTATAAATACATACAAATAAGAAATTAATCCTTTATCGGTGTCATTGCAGTGATACTTCCGGGATGATAGGAATTTTTTTGGATCATTGATTTATGAAATCACTGAGACATTTATACTAATCAAGTACGTTCAATTAGTGGTATCAATATTAAATATTGATATATGACCAAAACAAACAAGCAGCTCATTCAAAAATGTATGACAGTTTGTTAGATTCTATTCATCAATTTGAAAAAAATGAGTTGCACTCGTTTTAATAAAGATAATAATCAGTGAAATCACTGATAAAATTTTCTAAAGCACTCATTATACAGGGTGATTCACGAGGACCGTTCGTTAGTATATTTCAAATAAAGACTCGAGATAAACAAGTCAAATTTTATAGTTAAGCTTTGTAAGGAAAGATTAATTTCAGATTCGTTCGACCTCCGGTTTCACCGGAAATGATACCAACTTTTGTTTTTTAAATGCAATACCCAGTTTTTTCATTGATAATCAGATTTTAATTCAATTGATCACGTCCGGCAACATTGATCTGAATGAGACTTCATGTCTATGGAGTTCGATCATAGATTTTATATTGAGGTTGGAGCGTCATTTATAAATTTGAAGATAGTTAGAATATTCAAGGATTTGTCTTAATAAACGTTGATGAAATTGTGTATAATATTATAGTGGAAATAGTTGGATAATAAATTAATAGAATAATATTGAAAATTGGCGATACCGTTATTAATAAATCAACAAGTCCAGAGCGTTCCTGCCAAGAGGGTCTTCATAATGGCTTCGTATAATTAATATACTTATGCATATATTTCACAAGTCGAATAAACCCCAGGGGATTTAATTGATTTGCCGAGAAGCAAGAGCAGAGGCGTTTCTGGCTTCTTGGCCTTCATCAGTACTCTGTAGCTTCCCAATATATTATGATTTTCGAAAACGCTAAACAGCGTTCATGGTCATAGGAAGATACTGTCTGAGCTCTGCGGGAGTCGTTTTTCTCGATTAAAATTAAAAATTGGGAAGCTACAGAGTACTGATGAAGGCCAATAAGCCAGAAACGCGTCAGCTCTTGCTTTCTCGGGAAATCAATGAACTATTTGACTTGCGAAATATATGCAAAAGTATATTAAATATACGAAGCCATTATGTAGGCCCTATTGGTAGGAACGCTCTGGACTTGTTGATGAATATAATAGGTCGAAGTTCAGTAGTTTAATATTCCAGAATTGTGAAAAATGATTGCTGCAAATGCCGCATCAAGGGCGAAATCATAATAATTCTGTAAGTAAATAAGTTTTCTCAAATAAATTCATTGAATTTCAAGCATCAGATGACACAGATTTGGTCAATATAAAATACGGGTTTCATTAAGAGTTATATATGTAAAGATAGTGCAATGGGTTGTTTCAACTTAAACTCGGTGCATAGTTTTCACAACTCAAAATACCTAATCGTAATGTCTAGAGAAAGGCTGGAGACAATCATAGCAGATTGGCCATTTATTCCTGATATTCGAATAGGTATATTATATATAAATTATTTTAATAGTTCATTTCATTTGTGTGAAAGATTAATTATGTATATTCTTGTTTTTCTTCATTTGAAAACTTATCTCATTATAAGATAAAATATATTACATAATAAAATACAATCCTCTTTTCAAAATTTAATAGTTCATACCACTGAAACATTCATTTTGTATTATGAACCTTAACTCAAGAAAAAATATTTGATACACATGTAGCTGGTATGATCAAGTATTCAATACTGAATACATTTCTATTGAAACCATTGCATTCATTCGAATAGTTTTCGAAATATCGAAAAAAAAACCGGAAAAAAAGTCAAATATGTTTAGTCAGTATTATGTTCATTATTCTTATTTTAAACATCCTGAGCGTGAACCGTTTTCACAACATCCAAGAGGGAGAATGTGGAAAGGTCATACATCTTTTGAAGTTAAGAAATATCATCACAGGGTGTTTCAAATTTTGTGTCGAAAATTGTGATAAAAAATTGGCCTTAACTTCTGTTTTTCAAATTAGAACCCTATTTTTTCATGATTGCGATGAATTCTGGGGTGAAAAATAATGATAGTTTTCTAACATGATTATGCTCCCAAATTCAATTATTTTAAATTTTTGTTTTGTTTTCTTTTCAATTTAGGGGCATAATCGTGTTAGAAAAGTATCATTATTTTTCACCGCAGAAATCATCGCAATCATAAAAAACTGGGTTCTAATTTGAAAAACAGAAGTTATGGCCAATTTTTTATCACAATTTTCGACACAAAATTTGAAACACCTTGTGATGAGATTTCTGAACTTGACCTTTCCACATTCTCCCTCTTCGATGTTGTAAAAACGGTTCACGCTCAGGATGTTTAAAATAAGAATAATGAACATAATACTGACTAAACATATTTGACTTTTTTTCGGTTTTTTTTTTCGATATTTTGAAAACTATTCGAATGAATACAATGGTTTAACAGAAATGTATTCATCATTGAATACTTGATCATACAAGGAATGGAAAACTTGAAAAAAATGTTTTTATCGAATTTATTTTCACTCCCTGTATAACCGGAAGTGCTGGGGCTTCGAAAAAATTTTAGCTCTGTAGAGAATTGCAAGCAATATCATAATCCCAATTTTCAGATTTCAAATATGTCCAGTTCTCCAGAAACGTCTAATAGGCTCTCGAACTTGGACAACCTGTAGCATCAATGGATTCTTATGATGAAACGGCATCTTGAAAAAAATTGCGGATTTACGGATTCTTGATCAGTGAGTCGAACCAAATCGTTTAATACCATTTTCAACCAAAAATTCGAACAGAAGAAATTCAAATCGTCTGCATATGACCATCAGCTTCTTTGTTCTGTGACGAATTAAAATCAAGAAATGAAAGAGCATTTCATGTTGGAAGAAAATTTCTCCGATGGCTATAAATTCACCATCTCATTGGCGCCGGCAGTTACATTCCCACATTCAATGAACTGTCGGCTAAAGGTTGTTTTACATAAGTGAAATCGATTTCCGTTATAGACTGGCGCGTAAACTGTGTTCAGTACCATGTTGCACTACCCGGCAATTTGAGTACTTATGTGATTTGAATTGAATATAACAACTTAATCATGTTTTCGTCGCGCATTCTTCGGAGGAAGCTATATTAAATTTTCATCAGAGAACAGTATCAAAAAACCTTACTGAACATAATAATAATTTATTCATCCTGTAAGACATCTCACAATGTATAGGACAAGTCATAAAAACACCAAAGAATCACAATTTATCTCCAGTATCTGGGATGGCTTCAAGGAGGCTACGTCAGCTCCTGCAGATTTCTTGCCCAAAGCATTCCTTGCATTGGTTTGAGATGGCGACGCAAGGAATGCTTTGGGCAACAAATCTACAGGAGCAAAGACGTAGCCTCCTTGAAGCCATCCCAGATCCTGGAGTTCATCAGAACGCTGGAACTGGAAGGCGAGCTGTAGATGGTAATGACATCAACCGCTCTGAAGGGGGGGGGGGGGGCACAATAGACCTTAAGGTCGCAGTGCAACGTTACCCCCTACAACAATATACAATGCCTTGGGATTACGCATTTACAATGGTTGAAAGCGTGGGGAGACAGGACCGTACTCAAAAATTGGTGGAATCGCATGCGAGTTCGGGGTGTGTTAGCAACCCTTTCATGCATATTTTACACAGTGTGGAAAAGCCAAATGGAATAAATCCATTATCTGTCCAATTTAAATTTCAAATTATCATTCTCCTTCGTAAAAATGCGAACTCTACCTTCAACCCCCTTCGAACGACAGGTACAACCCCCAATCTTTCAAATAGGAAGTATGGTATAATTGTGATACATCGTTTGAAAGGTCTCGTCATTATCTATTCAGAAATGTCATGACTTTCATGTTTATCGCAAAAATAAAATTAGAAAAAATAAATCAAATGATTAGCTAAATTTGGTACAGTGTAAGCTAAAATTTAGGAAACAAATTATGAATGTTAATGAAGTTGATGTACACCGTGAATGCCTGGGCAATATCTTAACCTCCAATAAAAATTTCTTCAAACATTATTCAACATCTCAGGAAAGATCATTTTCTTCACATCATGAAGGTAAATAGGTTTAGTATTATTGTAATAAGATTTGGGGATATTCGAGGGAATATTATAATGAATTTCGGTAATCCCATGATTTCATTTTTTATTTTTGATTTTTGCAATAAACACGAAAGTGAGAACATTTCTGAATAGAGAATGACAAGATCTGACAAACGATGTATCACAAGCTCATTCTTCCTTTTTGAAAAATTGGAGGTTATACCCGTCTTTCGAAGGGGCTTGAAGGTAGGATTCGCATTTTTACGAAGAAGAATGACAATTTAAAATTTAAAGTAAACAAGATAATGAATTTATTCCATTTGGTTTTTCCACTCGGCATATGTGGTTTTTTGTGAAATGATATATTCTGATGAGTTCTATCTTTTGTTGAAAAAAAGACTCCTCTTTGAAAACATCCTGTATTTAAGATGAATATGTTCAAACTTAAGTCCCTTATTGTTTCATGAACCTTACAAGAAACCAACCTGTCTTCTATTTATATCTTCAAGCAATGAAAATGCTAGTCTTGAGTCACAATTTGAAATTCCCTTTTTTTACGCGGAATGAATAACATAAATTCTTTCCTCAGGACAAAGTTTCACTTTGCTAACTCGTTAAAAGTTCATCTCGGTAAAATTTTTGTTAATAAACATTTGATGATCATAACGCGATTGGAACTTCTTCTATGCAAATTACATGAAAACATTTTAGACTTCCGTGTCTGTAAGGCTTTGGTTCGGTTGATTGAACCGATGGTGTTTGAAGTATCTCGAAATAACTCCTTTATAATTAATGAATTTGAAATATCTACTGAGAAAAGTTGAAACACACTCCCTTTCTATATAGGGAAGACAAGTATAGAGCAGCTTTTGTATTGATTTAATTACATTTATCAGCCCTATACGAGGTGAAATAGTCAACTGGAATAAATTAAGCATCACATCTAATTTCACATCCTCACACTCATTGTCCCTTGGGTTATAGGCGGCAAATTCGGAAATTTCTCATTAAACAAGCGACTTACTTCTATTTGTGATCGGGTGTTATCTCCGTAACCAATCATTTGAAAAATTGTTATTTGGTGCATTTCTGTTTATCGAACCATTATTCAAAATTGAAGTTAATGAAATTCAAACAGAAAATAAGACAATTTATAAACACAACTTATCAGCACAAAAAAATTTTCGGAGGCGTTCTAAAAAACCTAATTTTGCAACAAAAAGTGTTTTACGTAATTTTCATGGTAGGTACCATCTGGAAAATACAATGTTATGGTTTTTTTCATTTTCTTTCCATCACATCTCGAAGACAAATGAATTTATTATTATTGTAATAAGATTAGGTAATATTAAAATGAATTTCGGTAATCACATGATGCTATTTTTTTCTATTTTGAGTTTTGCGATAAACATGAGTGAGTAATAACATTTTTGGCGTTCTTGTACCTCGGAACAGAGTGCTTATCAATTTGCCCAATTTGTCTGTAATTTTCGAATTTTTGGCTGAAAATGGTCTTAAACCATTTGGTTCGACTCACTGGTCGAAATCGATTCTGTCCGGCCGTCCGGCCGGCCGTTAACACGAATACTCTCGAACGGAATGAGCTAGACAGGTTAAATTTTCAGAATAGGTTTGGGACATAAATATCTCGGCTAAGTTTGTTATTGGGCAAATTCGGTCAGATAGTTTCGGAGTAACAGAAAAAACAAATTTTTTTACATTACAAATTCCAAATAAGTTTCTCACAAGATACAGTTTCACCATAGGAATCCATTGATGTAATTTTTAACTCTAACAAGCTAATACTTTCGGAGATATGATTTTTCTAAGTTTCAATAATAAACCGTACTTCTGTGTTTTCAGAATGCGATAATTATTCTATCTATGATTTATTATAATATGATCTGTGTTGATACATGTCAACTTAGTTTCCTGAGACATGATATGTCAAATTTTGATATTTAATGACCATGGTTAATCCATATGATGGTGGGAATTGTAATGGTAAGTTAATAATATTGAGTTAAGAATATCTCCAGTAAAAACAAAACTGAAATATTGGCTAAAGTTTCAATTGATATAATATAATTTTCAGAGTGGATTTGAGGAAAAAATATATCGTTCATCATAGAATTGAGGAACGAATATCTCGGATGAGTTCGTTGTTGGGTAGAATTGGTTTTGGATTAATAATTTTTGACACTCTTTTTGAATTTTAATTCTTTTATGATGTTTGAATTTAATTTCTGCTATTATGAAGTTCTATCATAAGAATCCATTGATATAATTCCCAACTCTTACCAATACTTTCGAAGATATGATTTGTCAAAGTTTGAACAAGAGCGCCAAAGCTGCTGTCCACAGGGCTTGAACCAATTTTTGAATATAGAATGACGCTGTCCACACTGTATAATTCAACTAAAATTAGTTTGCGATAACAAACTTCAATATTCATTCATTTTTCACTACATATTATAATCGCGCAGATATTCTGATTTAAAATCGTTCTCATTATGATAATATGTATATGTGTGTTTATCTCATTATATTTCCGGCAAGATAAATAAATGTTTATTTCCTTTTGATTGTTATGGAAAATTTGATGAAAACATAGTCGTTGCCTTCTTAGTTTGATACAAGGAATTCTATTATTTTGTGACATGATTCTAGGGTGCTTCTAGCCCTGTGGACAGGGGCTTTGGCGCTCTTGTTCAAACTTCGACAAATCATATCTCGGATAGTATTGGTTTCTCAGGGTTGGAATTCTTATGATAGAACTCCATCATAAAAGAAATTATATTCAAAAAAAGTGTAGTTTAAAGAAAAACAGGAGTGCCCAAAAATTATCAATACGAAACCACCAGACCGATTCTACCCAATAACGAACTTATCCGAGATATTCATTCCTCAAATCTACTCTGAAAATTATACTATATCAATTGAAATAGTCCAGGTTTGTTTGTACTAGATATATTCAGAACCCAATTTGATTAACTTACCGAAGTATATATTTCCATCATCATATGGATTATCCAAGGGAATTATATTATCACCCAAAACTTATAATATATTCTAATCCTCATAATTCTACGATAGCTGAGGTTATTTCATTGATCATTTTGCCTTGAATCATATTTTGTTTTCTAGAACAGGAGGTATTTTATATCATGAGTTACGAATAAAATTTGAATGGAACCAGACATAAATATGACATGTTTCTTATCGGTAGATAAGATGACGTGTATGAACACAGATCATGAAATTCATAGATACGAATACGGACGTTAATTTTCGATTCTGTGAAATCATAGAATTACGATTTTTTATTGGAATTTTGAGAAATCATATCTCCGAAAGCATTAGCTTGTTACAGTTGAAAATGATATCAATGGATTTTTAAGATGAAACTGCACCTTGAAAAAAATTTAATTTGAAATTTGTAATGTAAAAAAAAACTTCTTTTCCGTTACTCCGAAAACACCTGGCCGATTTTGCCGAATAATGAACATAACCGAGAAATTAATCTCTCAAACCTACTCTGAAAATTTCAACTGTCTAGCTCATTCCGTTCGAGAGTTATCGTGTAAACGGCAGGCCGGACCAGCCGGCTGGACAGAATCGAATTTCGACCACGGATTCTTGATCAGTGAGTCGAACCAAATCGTTTAAAACCATTTTCATCAAAATATTCTAAAATTACAGACATTTGGGCAAATTGATAAGCACTCTGTTCCGAGGAACAAGAGCGCCAAAAATGCGGTGAATTTGGTGTGTAAAATTGTCAAACCCTTTGAGGGAGTACTCATAAATGAGTAAATAAAAAAATTTGTTGGAGTATTCTAAATCAGCCTCAGAACAACAAAAATTTCAGAAAACCTGTTCTGAAAACACAACAGACAATATTTATATGTAATTAGGGAAATAATAATTTTCATTTAATCTATATTTGGCGAATAGAGAACAATCAAGAAGTGGGTGTGCAAGAGGGACCCAATAAATATTGACATAAGGAATGACTTCTCTTCTTCTTTCCTTGTGGGTCCCAGCTGTAAAAATATCGTTACCAGAATTGTTTTCATTTAATCTTCTTTTAGGGTTGGCACGGACGTGTAAGGGAAAACCGATTGCATAAGCATGCTATGTAATAGTGGTCGTCGCCGATCATACAGAGTCTCCGAAGAAAATATCATTATTACTAAAATGGCGACGAAATAAGTGGTTACCCTTTCCGGTTAACACTCTGTACAACGTTTCTATTGGAGATCAAAAGCCTGCTGCTAAAACTCATTTATTTTAATGAGTAATCCATTCCTACATTCCATTTACACGGATAACGAATTTTCCTCCCTTTTATCGCCTCGATTAGAGCCAATTGTGAATTATCATTAATTCCAATTAACAATGGCATTAATTCGCGCATTGTTATATCGAGTTGTAGATTGCCTGTACTCAATGAAATTCAATTTAACGACCTGCAAGGCTAGGTGTTTAATTCGCCATCATTCATCCTTTGCCGAAGAAAAGGGTGTGGATTAATGGTTTTATGAGCATTCACCAGCAGTTATGATTTTTATATTTCGGTCGTTATCATTTACGACCAAGAAGGTCGATTGCTAATGATTCAAGACAAAAGAGAACATGATATGGGGTATAGTATTTCGGAAATTTGAGGTTCAATTGTGATGGGTTGATTCTGATTGAGTGATTGTCAACGTAAAGGGCGACACGATAAAAAAATAATCATTTCTGACATCTGCATTGTTGTGGACAATGAATAATAATACAAAAGATGAACAAAGGAATAATTTATATCTGACGATTTACAAAACCACCAGATGATATCAATGGAGCCATATGATCTTCCTGGTAAGAACCAGAAAGATCAAGAGTGCGTTCTCGAGTTTAAATCGATTGTTTTCAACTAAGAAAATGAAATTTCTAATGCCGGGTCCAGACGGGTGTAATTTAACGCTCAATGTAAGGCGAATTCCGTGTGGACAGTCTAGACGAGCGTTACATGCAATGCTCGTAGTACCTACCGTCCACACCGGAGAATTCGCCTTACATTACGCATTACAGTACGCGTTACATTACACCCGTCTGGATCCGGCATTAGGTTGAACAGTCATAGTATTTTATAGAAAATTTTCAGAGTTATTCTACACGGAAAAATTCAGGTGAAAATCCAGAAAATAATATAATAATCATCCAATATATCTCCAGATTTCCCAGAAGAGTAAATGAAATTTTTAGAAGTAAATATTTATCCAGTTTTGAGAAATAATTATAGGTTAGTTAAGTCATAGTGTTTTGTTCGTTTCAAGTTTTCTTCCTGATGTTTATTAAATTGTTTTGGTAAATTAATTTCAATGTATTCCAATATAATAATTAGAATCTTCCCTAAATTAGAAAGGAAAGAGATATCGACTTGAAATTTTCAGGGTAGGTGGCGCATCCCAATACGACGGACGAGTTCGTTAATGGGCATAATCAGTCCAATGGTTTCCGAGTAATAATTTTGTTTCCAACCAATACAAATCCGATCATATTGAAACTTGGTGATTAGTTGGTTGTAGAATACAAACCTGAAGACGTTCGTGAAATTTTGCGAAAATCTTATAACTAGAAAATTTTAAAAAAATTGTTAAAAAGTATTATTTATGTCACGATAATCTGAGAACGGACAGAGATAGCGACTTGCAGTTTTTAGGGTAGGTTGTGCATCTGAATGCGACATTTGAGTTTGTTAATATGCAAAATCGGCGAAACGGTTTTGGAGTTATACCATTCTGAATTTTGGTTATTATTTCCTTAATGACTCGGAAAATACGAAACTAATCCAATTCAAACATGGTCATTAGTGGTAGAATGCCGACGCCAAAATATTTGCAAGAATTCATGAGTATCGTATCACTAGAAAATGTTTATATATCCTTGAAAAAAAATGTATATATCAGAAAATATTCGTCTGACATCGCTGAAATTTTGCGAGAGCCTTCAAAGCCTAACTCTACTGTTATGTTTGAACACGATCGGACCTATATTGTCGGAGATCCGAGCAGCCTTGGGTGAGTTCAGTAGCTGGATGAGTGGCCGTTGCCTCGATAACTTTCGAACGAAAAGAGATAGGTACTTGTAATTTTCAGGGTAGGTTCCGCACCCGAATAGGTGAGTTGTTGGGCATAATCGTTTAAACGGTTTCGGAGTTACACCCATCTGCAATATTATTTTCTCCTCAGAAAATAGAGACCCGATCGAATTGAAGCTTGACAAACAATTGTAGAAGATCGACATAAAGACGTGTATGAAATTTCATCAGAAATGTATCACTACAAAATTTTAAAAAAATTACGAAAAAATATTATATATTACCTCCGGATAACTTGAGAACGGAAAGAGATAGCGACTTGCAATTTTTTAGGTAGGTTGGGCATTCGGATGCGAACTTTGTGTTCGTTAATTGGCTAATCGACCAGATTGTTTTGGAGTTATACTCATCTGAAATTTTGTTGTTATTTCCTCTCTAACTCAAAAAATACAAAATTTGAACCAATTAAAACTCGGTGATTATTTGTAGAATGCCGACCCACTAATTTTCGCGGAATTTTGTGAAAATCGTAATCCTGAGTTAATTGAGGTATTTTTTCGTATTCAATTTCCAATAGAATACATATAATGTCAGAATTAAACATTCTGTGATCACAGACGATTCTCTACTGAAGTATGTCATTAAAATGATATGAAATGTATTCATGTATAGAATAGTGTCCAATAGAGGTGAGTAGACAATAGAATATGCGCGAAAAAGCTTCTATATTCACGTCAGTGCGTGAACCAATTTTTATCTCTTAATAATACACATGATAAATAAGAAAATGTTTCTACTTTCCAGAAAAACTTTCTGATGCAACTCTATCAATTTTCAGTCCAACTTTGTGACTGCCAAAGTAACATTGTAATTTTTTTAGGGAAACCTCCAATTTCCAGAAATTTCCTGCGGAATTATTGGGGAAAACAATGAAATGAGATGAGGCAAAACAGTTGAAATGAACAAAATTAAGAAAATTACAAAAAACCGCGGTACAAAAATTATTCTGGGAAAGAGTCGGAATACGTTCTAAACATTAATTAAAACGTTTCGGAATTTTGCTGATAGGGTCAAACGAAGATTAGGGAATATACTTGTTGATAAAATCGAAATATTTTGGTGAAATCAACACTAAGCACAGCTTGGTAATACGTTTGTCCCGGTTCATAATTTCGAAGCATTTTAATTAATGGTTAGAGCCTTTCAGGGGCGATAGGGGCATCGGGGCAGTCGGTGTTTTTCCAATTTTCATAATTTTGTTTATTTGTAAGGGAAAATCCAATTTTTAGGGATTTAATGATGACTTATATCGTAGTCATCAATTTTAACGAGTCATTAAATACAAGTACAGTAGTATTGCTGTATTAAATACCATTCAATCCTCTCAGATCCGAATAGGGTGATAGGGTTAACAACATTTCCACCAATGTCAACTAATCGCACTATACAGAAACTCTGAAAATAGCACCAGTTGATCTAGATATCGCGCTGCGCCTTGTCAACGTTCTTCGTATAATGGCTAGATATTGCACCATGCTAGCTTATGGAACGTTCATGTAACAGTTTACCACATGCCTTGCATACAGGGTCATTGCATGTTTTGCTGCCAGTTTTATTGCTCTTGGATGCATTTTGCTTTTACATCACTTTGGTGCTCTCGAGGCCACATCGATGTATCGAATTCCTTAACACCAACTGTTGTACATCCGAAATTGTTAATAGTTCGTTTAAAGGTTAATTTGCAACGAATGAAATACGTGAAAATAAAAACTCCATATTTCTGGTAGTTTCACCAAATGCAGTAGACACGTCATATATATAACAAAATGAAAATTAACAATTTTTTTATTTTTCCACCAGTAATCTATTCTAAGACCTTTGAAAAATAGCTTCACGAAAGGAAAAAATTCTGAGTTTAATAGTAATAATAACAATTAACGCACTTGAAATTTTAATGTTCGTGCTACAAAAAAGTGTCTATTAACTAATGGATAACTAATTGAAAAATCGCTTTAAGAAGTTTTGGACCATGGATTATTGTTCATTGATCTACCCTGCAGGTGCCTGAATTTTTTCAATTCTTTATTTTCATATTTCATTAGTTTAAATAATATTTATTCATTAAAGCTCCGAAGGGGGTGAGGCTTGCGCAAGCCGGAGTAGGTACTCGTTTTCGGGCGTATTTTCACCCCTCTGGGAAAATTATAAATATGGGTCTTACAGTTCCGGGAGTTGATGAACTTTTTGTTAGTAAATTTCGTCCTCTTTTCGAATTTTTCAAATTTGAATTACCTCAAATAGTTTTTGAGATACGGCCGAAAAACTAAACCCTCTGTTTTCTTGTCACTTAATTGTTTATAACTATTTATAATTTTTACGAGTGGCCTCAGCATCTCAAAAACTATCAACATGCGATTCTGAATCGAATGACACCTCAATAATAATTTTCGAAGAATACACCAAAATTTTGACCTAAAAAGCACTTGTTGAATAGACTACTAATAGCCTGATTCCAATGCATATTTATTACCTTACTGTTAGGTAACTTAGAAAAATCAGCCATAATTACATTTAATTGAATAATAATTGAATTTATTCATTCCAATCATTTACAAGTATATTTTTTCGAGTAAATCACATGTTAGTTGTGAGGTATGTAAAAAAAGTTGTCAGTTATCAATCAGCCATGACCTTCGAGTTGGCAGGTGTAACCACGCATTATGTTATTGTTAATTATTTTCGCTACTAGCGAGTAATTATTCCAAATTCGACAAATCATATCTCCGAATGTATTGGTTTCTAACAGTTGAGAAGGATTCTTATGATGAAACTGCACCCTGAAAATTTAAATTCGAAACGTAGGTCTAATGCTCACCTCATATGTTGTATTTACATACATCGGCAAATTATAATCAGAGCATTCTATGAAATCATAAAATTACGATTAATTATTGAAATTATGAAAAATCATATCTTAGAAAGTATTAGTTTGTTAGAGTTGAAAATGATATCAATGGATTCTTATGATAAAATTGCATCTCAAAATAAAATAGAATTTGAAATTTGTGATGTAAAACAATTTTTTTTTTCGAAACTCCGAAACTACCAAGCCGATTTTGCACAATAACGAATATGTATCTCCCAAACCTACTCTGAAACTTTCAAGTGTCTAGCTCAATTCGTTCGAGAGTTATCGTGCTAACGGCCCCCCCGACAGAATCGATTTTGACCACGGATTCTCGATCAGTGATTCGAACCAAAACGTTTGAGACCATTTTCAGCCAAAAATTCAGCACTCTGTTCTGAGAAACAACAGCTCCAAAAAGAGTTGTTGGGAAAATTATAGGAGGTAAATAAAGGATAGAGGATAGAGGGTTAGTTGATATTTTCCACCGAAATATCCTAAGATCGGTGTAGTTCGCAAGTTGTACAATAAATAATGTGGTGAAATCAGGTAGTTATGGTAAAATACAGAAAAATACCAATTTTCTATATTTATATATAATGATATATTATTATCATAACATATTCACATTTTCACAGACTCATTTCAAATGATTCAATTTTCTGGCTTATTCACTAACTCCTTCTGACATCACATATTGAATGATTATATTTTATAAACCAGAAATATTTATTCAAATACTCACACGAAGACACTATGAGAAAACTAGGAACTGTAATTCTATAGTCACACAGAAATCAATCAATAATTTATTTTCTTCACATTTAGTTCGGTTTTTGATAAAACTTCGACTCCATCGTTTGCTATTTTTTCATGAAGCCATGTCAAATTAGGTTCACGCTAAATCAATTTAACTTTCCAATTAGTTTCCGACAGCGAATTCGCGGTTACTCAATAGATAATAATGGTAACCGATAATATATTCATCGATCTAGAGGTGAGCAGTCTCTCATATATAACGAGTGATGTAAAAAGGATGAGGTTCATAATCGGTCAAAAACGATATTGAAATGTAATCAACGATTGATATTTATTACATCAATGGTTGTATGATATCGAGCGAGATAGCCAATAATAGAAGCACTTCAAAGAGATATCTGCGATCTGTAAAATTTTAATATACACGAAAGTGATGAGAAACAGTTAGTTATTGAAGTGGCTAGAAACAGTGATTTCAGAGTACAAATTGTGTAAATCAAATCCATATTATTCGAATTTACACCAATGATTATAATTTTTGATTTTCCTCTTCACAAATCATAATTGGAGTTTATTTTTATCTCAATCGCTTTTGAAATTAATATCATTCATTCATTATAAACTTCAGATTTTTGCAGGCAGATCACTACCTTGTATAAAACATTTACTTGCATTTCCCAAAATTTCGTTCCAAATATTTTACAACCTAATCCAGATATGTAAGGGAACTGAGTTGAAATACTCGTGATTTGAATACAAACTGAATAATTAACAACCTTCCACAGGAAAAAGGTCATTGGGATTGTAACTCATATCTTTCTCTTCAATTGCTCATTGGCTCAGTGGTAGAGTAATAATTGCGATTGGCTCAGTGGTAGAGTAATTGACTTGGGAGCGGAAGCCCCAAGTTCAATTCCGAGGCTAGGAAAGAAATTTTCTAGTCACGGTAATCGCCACCATTCCCTGTTGGGTAAAAAATTAACAGTGCTGTGCCTAAGGTGGCGTAAGGACACAGTAACAAAGCCTACACAGAACACAACTGGTTCTCCTAACTCAGGGCAAGCTCTTAGAGCTTATGAGGGGTCTCCTTGTGGAAGAGCCAGGAGGATCAGTATAATAATAATAATAATAATAATAATAATAGTATATGGATCAAAATCCCGAATCTTGTTAATTTTCTGCGAATATCGCTCAGCTATTCCTGGATTTGCATTTGAAACATCACTGAAATAGGTTTTTTCTGTATTGACTGAAAGAACACTTAATAAAACTATTTTACAAAGAAATATTTGAATTCTTGGATTTAAAATCATTCAAATATCTTGATATATCTTTTACTTCTACATCTTTCTATTTATTGATTGCCGATATAAATATTCTTGGAAATTTTGTTCTTAATAATCTTAAATGCAATATATGTTACACTACAAAAGTAACTACACTCTTTTCCACAACAGAAGTGGACAAGAGTGTAGTTACTTTTGTAGTTTTCATAATAAGTCCACAGAGAACTCAAGCTAGAATATACAATATATGGTAAATATTTGAAAAATAACACTCTACTGTAACTCAGGACAATAAACATTTTTTATAATTCTTCAAGATCACTGATAACAAATACAGAATCAAACGTTTGTTTCTCCTCCAGACTTATTGTGATGGTAGAAGGTATGAAATGGCTATTTTTTCGATTGCCAAGGTCAATCAACCCAAAATCAGTTTTGAATGTGGGTCCCATTTCAGTTGCAGTTAACTCGCTTGAGTTTCCTAACTTTTTTGTAGATTGAAAATTTTCATGTAATATTTAGGTAATACGATTTTAAAATTAAGTTACTTCAAATTATACTTAATAATGAAACGTAAAAGCTGTCATATTCAAGAGGAACATATTTACTGCATAATGGATTCAAATGCTTTTCCGATTTTTCTACTATCCTTATCGATTAAGAGGTAGACAAAACAATAATAACTATGAGTATTTTCAACTTCTATATATACAAGCACAAAGATAATAGTAATTATTTGACTAATTACTGATTGCGACAGCATTAATCGATTTATTTGATCAAATGTTTTGTTTTAAGCTGAGGTCATCAGAATATTCTAGATTCTAGATGTTCATCAACAACTCAAAAATCATTTCCTTGGAATTTTTCATTATTTTATGAATAAACAATTTTAAGATATATGAAAACCATATCAATATACCTTTTTCTTTATCCTTATTTTGAAAAATTGAAGAATAGAAAATCCTGTAAAACCCTTCACAAAAATGTATCTTGTCTCAAAAAAATGAATATCTTTTATTTACAAATTGAAATTAGATCAACTTTGATTGCTATTTGAATGTCAATATTTAAAGAGATTAATCTATGCATGATTTTAATAAAAAAAAACTCATATAAACATAGACCCGTTTTAGCATAAATTTTGATACACAGCGTGTTAAAATATATTGATATATCGTGAAAAATAAACTAGTATAACACATCTTCAATCAGAGATTTATATTAGTTTTCTAGTTTTATATTCTATTTCAATAATCTGTAAGGTACATAATATACATACATAATTTGTGTTCGTATTAAGTATGATATAAATAATAGACGCTCCTTATATTTTTTGAGCGCGTGTTCCGCAAGGAGCAGCGTGCTATCATTTTGCGACAATGTCTGTATTTTTCGAATTTTTTAATTGAGAAAATTCCAAAATAACTCTACTCTATTACGAAATGAAGATCCATCGAGGAAAATTTTTCTTCGTTTGAGAATAGTACCATGTTTTATGAAAATATCTATTATATATAGTCCAGAAACTAGAAAAAAATTTTTAGTACCCTTGATTTAAAATCATTCATAAGATTAATCTCTTTGACTATTGTCATTGCAATAAAATTTATTTCAAAATTTATTTTTTTTCGAATATCTTCTAAACTATATTGTATTTTTTGGTGGGTGTAATATATGCGTAAAGACATAACTTTTGCAAAGAAAATTAATCTTCAGGTTAATAAGTGTAAATATGTTCAATAAAATTATACGCAGTTATTTTCGTATTTTGAACTGACGAGCAGAAAAATATGGAACTACATGTTTATTTTGATACCGTAGCATATTAATTAATAAAAAATTTGAAGGAAGGAATTTTGTTCCTATAGGAAATTCTCCAATTTCAATCGAAATATACTTACAAGAAAACTAATGAAAAATTCTGATTCAAGAACTATGTTAATCAACAATATTTTGAAACATATTTCTACACACTCTATATCATTAATGAGGTAAAATCGGGTTTATATGAACCGAGATATGAACACTTTGACTCAAATGAATGGATTAAGGGAGATAACTCCCTAAATATTGACGCTCAATTTGAAAACTGTGAAAGATATTTCAGTAAAAAAATTGGTTCAAGCACTGACGTGAAGTCAGAAGCTTTGGCGCGTATGTTCTCTTGTCCATTCTCCGATATTGGACACTCTTAATCGATTAATAGTGTCGAATACAGGACAATAGGACATAGGCGCAAAAGCTCCTGACTTCACGTCAGTGCTTGAACCAATATTTTTTTCGTGAAGTCAGGAGCTTTTGCGCGTATGTTCTATTGTCCATTCTCCTGTATTGGACACACTGAATCGATTAAGAGTGTCCAATAAAGGAGAATGGACCAGAGAACATATGTGCAAAAGCTTCTGACTTCACGTCAGTGCTGGAACCAATATTTTTTTCAATGATTTTTTAAAAATTTGCTAGTGCTACAACTAATAAACATAATATTTGAATTGGATCGCATTTGTATTTTTTAAGTTATTGAGGAAATAACAACCAAATTTCAGATTGATATAACTCCAAAACCATTTGGCCTATTATGCTAGTTAAAGAGCTTAAATGTTGTATTCAGATGCGCAATCTACTCTAAAAACTGCAAGTCGCTATTTCTTTCCGTTCTCAAGGAATCATGAGATGCATAATATATTTTCGCAATTTTTTAAAAATTTTCTAGCCATACGATCCTCACAAAATTTCTTGAAAATTTTTGTGTTGCCATTCTTCATCTAATAACCATGCTTGAATTGGATCGGTTTTGTATTTTTCGAGTTATTTAGGAAATAACAACCAAATTTCAGATGGGTATAACTCCAAAACCATTTTGCCGATTATACCTATAAACCAACTCAAATGGCGCATTCATATTCGCAACCTAACCTGAAAATTTCAAGTTGCTATCTCTTTCCGTTCTTGGGTTATCGTGACGTAAATAATATTTTTTAATAATTTTTTAAAAATTTTGTAGCGATACAATGTTCATAAAATTTCACAACCGTACTTAAGTTTATATTCTACAACTACTCACCAAGTTTCAATTTGATCGGATTAGTATTGGTTCCAGACAAAATTATTACTCGGAAACCATTGGGCTGATTATGTCCATTAACGAACTTGTCCGTCGTATTGGGATGCGCCACCTACCCTGAAAATTTCAAGTCGCTATCTCTTTCCGTTCTCAAGTTATCGTGGCAACGGCCGGCCGGACAGAATCAAATTTGACCTCGAATTCTTGATCAGGGAGTCGAACCCAATCGTTTGAGACCATTTTCGGCGAAAAAATTGAAAATTACAGACATTTGGCAAAACGATAACGTGATGTTCCCCAGAACATACGCGCAAAAAATATTACAGGATTTTCTGTTCTTTAATTGAACTATACAGGGTGAGTCTTTGACCACTGCATTAATTTTAACCAAAGATTCCTCTCATCAAATGAAACACTTTTTTCATTTGCCATTTTTCCAGATCCGGCTCAGGTAAAAAGTTACAAGCGTTTAAAGATTTCACAATGTGCTAATACACTCCCGCATATAAATTATCTATGACATTGTGGGCGGACGAGAATAAGGCGTGGTAATGTGGTTTACAGCTTGATTCGGGATTCCAACGCTCAAGGACGGATCCATAAAAGTAGTGAAATTTCTGGAGTTTTCCATTTTAAAACATTCAATGAAGAATATCTCGAAAACGGTGCGTTTAAGGAGAAATGATGAAGAATAATATAATGTTCTAAAACGATGGAATATTCTTGAAATGACTCAAGAAAAACTTTATATGCTTTCTTTATGCTAATTTCGTTTAGTTTTATGAATCCATGAGTCCATAACTAGAAAACCAGTAGAAGTAGAAAATAACTAATATTTGGAAAATATGTATCATAGTTATAGGAAACCTTACGCCAACATTCATTTTATTCGAAAAAAGGATGTCAAAGCTACAAAATAAAAACTGATTTTTTTTCAAAATTTCAACAGCCTGTATCTTTTTACCTGAGCTGAATTTGGAAAAATGTTAAATGAAAACAGTGTTTCATTTGATGAGAGGAATCTTTGGTTAAAATTAATGCAGTGGTCAAAGACTCACCCTGTATAATCTCAGTGAAAGCTGCTTCCTGCATCAGTGAATCACAATGACAAAACAAAGGCTATATTTTCATCATGTTAGCCATTATTTCAATCAACAACACATCGGAATTATGGGCTAATTCTATATTCGCAATCTACTCGGTAGTAACGTAACAATTGTCCTACTTACGGAATTCGTATTGTTTCCTTTAAAGCGAACTCGATTCTCTCTTTCGAAGAAAATTGCAACTGAAGAATAAACGGTTTCACTACAATTTTTTATCGAGTACAGTAAACGGTTTCGCCATTATTGCTGTATTACTAATGCGGATTCAGATCACACTTGATTAACATGTAAAAGAAGTTTCATTGAAAGCACAACACTGTCGATTTCACACTTTTAAGTTCCCTGCTATCGAGGAAGAAATTAGCGAATTTAAACGAAATTAATTCCACGTTACTAAACATAATAAATATGTTTCTCAATTTCAGTATCGTAATAAGTTCATTACAGCACTAAAAACAGTGCTGTAATGAACTCATTCCCGCATTGTTTCTAGTTATATTTTTCGTTCTTTGGATGTAGTGAAATAATTGTTGAGAGGAAAAGTTTTATTTTCATTAAAAAATAAGGTACTAGAGATTTTCTTCTTGCTAATTTTAAATCATTCAGGCTATTAGGAAACTATTTCAAATCTGATCTCCGTGCCCGGCGTACTATTTAAATTAAAATTCCGTAATCTGTCAACTTTCGTAACAGTCACACCAACTGTCAAGATACAATACAAAAGTCAATAGGATGTATAATCCGAATTTTTCATTAAACTTCTTCAGTATTTTACAAAACCTGCCTGAAAGAGAGAAAATATCGTCTAATACTCATTGCAGAAAGCAATTCCAAACAGTCATTTCGCATTCGTGTTTGAATAGGAGCCTATTCTGCAAATTGTTTTTGAATATACTATTCTAGCTGATTGTGAGTTAAAAACTACTCCTTTATAAATAATTGACGCAGCAAATGAAGCTACAGCAAATTTATTACCCAATAATTCAAAAAAGTGTTTAAAATTTGTTATAGAAGGTTTATAAATCCGTGGGAAACGGAGTTGGTTATGAATCATAAACTAAAGCCTTCGACCTTATGATCAGGGTATTCAATGCTGAAGGCAAAACTTTTGTTGAACTAAAATATGTAAATTCTACATTTGACCAAAATAAATCAATTCCAAATACCAGTATGAGAAATTTGACAACAATCCGAAAATAAATGAGTTTTAGGTGAAGAACGTGAGAGCTCCGAAAACAAATGCGAAATCAAAACTTGAAAATAAGAAGTAAAATTAACTAAAAAATTCGAATATTAGATATTATCAAAATAATATATTTTTGGCTGTTTTAAGAAAACAAATATTATAAAGGGTTGTAACATCGCAGTTTGCTTTGGATTTTTATTTGCCACTTCCAACTTCTTGTGTTCTGTTTATATCAAAGAATTTCTAAAATGCGACAGCCAATATTGAATTATTGTCAATTCTTAGGATTCTTTTCAATATTCGTGAAAATTCAGTTTCCAAATTATTTAAATCTGCAATGTCTTATGATTTAGAACAAAACACATTTAGTATGATGTCCTATATTACCGCAATGGTATACATTAATCGATGGTGAATGGATTTACTCTGTAGAGACCTGTAAAAATGAATATATGAACTTAGAATACGAGTTGAACAAAATCCTCAAATGTAGATATTCCACGTCGCATAGTGTACTGCTATTGGTTTCTAAATAATCTTAACATCGACAGATTATTGGACTTACCTAGTGATGAGGCTTGGTTTCAATTGTCGGGTTATGTGAATTCTCAAAACTACAGATTTTGGACATTTGAGAATACCCACAGTTTTATTGAGACTCCACTACTCCAGTATATTCGCAAAAAGTTGGTGCGTGGTTAGCAGTTTCTCGTCGTAGAATGGCCTAGTTTTCTTGCATGATACCATTAAAGGTGAAAGGTACAAAAAAATAATGCTGGAGCCATTCATAAACCAACTAGATGACGAAGAAATACAGTTGGGATTTTTTTTACATTCTGCTTTTCAATTGATGTCGGATATAAGGATATGGTAGGTCTACCAGTTATTTCTTATATTTTTCAAAATATTAACGGATTTGACAGCATAAAAAGGGGTCTTTTATTATCAGGAGTATGTTTATATAAAATAATAAGAATGTTTGTATAAAATATCCTTTTCTTTATTTCCCTTTCCACGGGATCCGATTGCTGTGAGGGTCACTCCGAGATAGGCATATTAATTTACTCCCCGTATTATTTCATCTCACAGGATAAGATCACTCCTGCCATTATTCACTACAATATATTTTGTTTTTGAGGTGTTTATGGTCATACCCCACTGTATATATTTATGTTTCATCCAATTTTCTCAACATATAATAAATATCTTCCTCATCTATGGCCATGACGACCAGGTCATCAGCAAAGTGTAGAGTGAAAAGTATATATTATTTTCCTATTGGAATTCGACATGTATTTCGACATTTTCTTCGCCAATGTTTCAGAGTCGAGGCAAGATAGATCTTAAACAGAGCCGGTGCTACCGGACAGCCCTGTCGGAGACCTTTTGAGATACGAAACTCCTTAGACAGTTTGGTTCCCACCTTCACCATTCTTGAAATATCTGTTAAAATCTCCTTCACTCCCCTAATTGTATATCTGACTTACGCCATTTTCTTCCAAGGTCTCCCACAATTTAACGATTGGTACACTACCATAAGCCTTCTGCAAGTATACAAAAATCAAGTTTCTCTCTGTGCTTTTTTCCACAAGCTGCTCCAGGCAAAAAATGTCGTCAACGCATGATCTTCCTTCCTTGAACCCTTTCTGCTCTTCTATGACATGTATTTCATCTTCTGTTCTACCTTTTATAATTCTACCATATAATCTGGTCAATGAGTTAGTAACACTGAGTCCTCGGTAATTTGGTCATAAAAATAGTACGAATCTCCACTTGAAATCAAATTTTCCACGGTGATTTAGGCACTCACTATTGACCATAGACATAAAATAACATGGACTAGTTGTGAGAAAGAGACCATTGATATCAGCACTGAAAAAAGACAGAATAGTTAAAGGCAAACCATAGTATAAGAATATATTCATATAATTTGGCGATTGGCAAAATCACAGAATAAGAAACATTGGTTTCCTTTATCCTTTGACATTTCTTGTATACTGTATTGTTTAGTTTCATGTATTGTGTATGTGTTTTGTTGATTTGTAGACAGCATAGTTAAAGGCAAAATATATTCATTTAAATCCGAGACTCGTTTCTTAATATTCTGATACTTATAATCTGAAAATATTTCTCATAAATTTCCTTACTCTAATTCATTCAGCTTTTTCGATACTCATTCAAAATAATCAATATTCCTCTTAAAAAAATCGGGATTTTCCAATATACCCCAATTTCCAATTTGTGTATTTGCCTATGGTATAAAAAAAAACATTGTTTTTATACCATTATTTGACCTTACTTATTCTATCCTTCACAACATCTCTCTTTCTAATGTATTCCGCAACGAACTGTGTGATAAAGTTACGTGAGGGCCAGTCCATGTTGTTCTATGTCTATGCTATTGACAAACAAAACAGCTGTCAATTGAATTTTCATCCACTATCGCCGCCATATTGTAAAAAGTGATGGTAGTTGATTGGCCTTCCTTTTAGGAGGTGTTGATAGATCCATCTAAAAGTGGCGCTTACGAGCGCCAGTTCCAAAGTGCTATCATTTCACTCAAAATGTCTGAAATTTTCGAATTTTTTGCCGAAATTGAACTCAGTGGTTTCACGTACTCATGAATAATCCGTAGTAAAATTCAATTTCGTCTGTCCGTGAACACGATAACCTTCGAGGGGAGTAATTAAGTTTCTTTCGTATGTATTTCAGTTAATTGATTCATCATTGTCATCACCTTTGCATTTTTGGGCGCATGTTCTAGGGGAACATCGTCCTATCATTTCGTCCAAATGTCTGTAATTTTCGAATTTCGAGCTGAAAATTGGCTAATAGACTAATTCGGACTCCCTGATCACGAATCCGGTGTCAGATTCTTGGGTGCCGTCCGGCCGGCCGGCCGGTTTCCCGGCCGTAAGCACGATAACAGGAGCACCGAAGGTCCTATCGACTTCAAACTTTCAGGGTAGGTTTCTGATCAAAATGCGACGGTTAAGTTCGTTAACGGGCAAAATCGGCCGGACGGTTTAGGAGTTATAGACATTTAAAATTTTGAGGTTATTTCCCTGATATTTCAGGAACTAAAGAAGATGTTGAATCAAAACTTGGTAGTCAGTTCGAGGATATAAACGCGCAACTTTTGGCAAAATTCTGTTATGATCGAAATGTTGGTAATTTTTAAAAAAATATTTCTTGTAATTTTTTCGAAAAAAAAATTTTTTTTTCGTGAACTATTCATCAGATTGCAACAAAAACTTGTACTAACGTCAATTGTAGTATTTTGCAACATTGTGCAAAATTTTGGCTCTATACGATTTCAAGTTCTGGAGATATAAGACAAAATGTGTCAAATTTCCTGGGTCTCTCTCAGTATTTTCATCGATTATTATATAATAATCAATAATATTAAGGTATTCAACATGATACTGCTTTTTTTCTTTACTGGTCAGTACGGGCCACAAGGAAGATGAACATGCGCCCAATAGCTCCTGTCCACAGGGCTTGAACCAATTTTTATGAATTATAACGGAAATGCCAATTTGAAATATCTCATTTCCAGTGGCATATGATGCGGAATTTAGCCGAGACAAAAGGTCAAAACCATTCACATAATTGACACCAATTAACCGTTTCACACTAATTCATGATATGTTCCGATGTGAAGGTAATTCAGTAGGATTCTGTAGTAATTACTCGTGCAAAAATGGGCCTGACGGAGGAATTACTCCATTTATTCCATAATCGTCGGCTTTTGTCCAATGCTTCTGCATCCTTGATGCAATTGGAGGAAGATTATTTTAATGGTTCCTTTCCATTTGAGCTAATTGGAGGGGAAGACATGTTTTAGCTGCAGGAGATCTTTAGATAGGTATGTAATAGATGCATAGAATATCAAGGCGACGCTTCAACTAAAGCGATGAAGGCGCTAGAGTCGATTTGGCAGGTTCTGACAAAGTGACAAACTTTAGTATCATTCCACTAATCCACAGTTACTTATTAAAAGGTTTCTTTCTGGGTATCCTCTCCCAAACTCTGAAAAATATATCTATAAAATAAAAATTAATTATTTTGTGATTTGCTTCTGCGTAATAAACATAAGATATTTGTCAGAAGCAATCAATCGAACAATGTTGCCCAACAAACAACAACGAAACAACATCAACGAAGAAACAACTATATCGTAACGTTTCGGAGTCTATATCAGACTCCTTCGTCAGACGCTTAACGAAAATCTTTAGAATTATTTTGTTGATAGTTATTGCGAAATTCGAGAATTGTCAGATTGTGACAATGTGACATTCATCGACAATTAGGCTCCTCCAATGGTCCTTCCACATAGGTGGACACAAATTAACGAAACAGCATAGGAAGCTTGCACAACTATTCAAATAGCTATTGAAAGATTTCGACACTCTTGATTTAAATCATCACTAATTTACTCTTCCATATAAATTGAATGTTTGTTTATGACAGAAAATTGGTCAAACATGGGAATAACCGTTATTAACTTCTAATAATCTATGATTTTTCGATGTTTCTCCATCCTTGGCGTACATAGTCTCCACATCACCGATTATTTTTCGAGCTACGAGTGAACTGAATGCATGAATAATTATACAGGCGGCACAGGAAAAATCTGCCATGTCTGAAACGCTGAATTATGGATGTGGTTGTCATTAACTTTACCGGTCTCAAGATTGTTATATAATAAATATGGGTCGAAATGGTAATTATTCCCCACGTTGAGAAGGTCAAGAATAATGCAGCCTAGACGAGATCAATGAGTACCTTGTTAACATGCCGAGATGTGTCATAATTAATCTACTATCGGATATACTGGGTCATTACGACAGTTCTTGTGGGACAACATTCTAACGTGAATGTCGAAAACTGAAACGAAGGTTCATCATTCTAGATCTTCATAGTCTACTTTTCTTTATTGTTTTGCACTACTCTTATCTGGTTCTATCTCTACAGACATGTGGACAACTTCGAACGAAAACCAGAAATCGAACATTCCCAAAATTTTGTATATGGGCCACTGTTGGTCGTCGGGCAGTGCCTCCAAAATACTGAGATTGAAGTAGCACTCCAGGATATACCGGAAACGCATACGTACTACCTTATTTCAAATAGAACACCTAACTGACAGAATAAATATAATAATTAGTAGGTTACGTTCACAGAAACTAATTGCATTAGATCATAGACTTAATAGATGGTGAGTCTTTAAGTTTTAAATTAATTTCAACCATGGATTCATCAAATGAAACATCAAACATCGAACATGGACTCTCATCAAATGAAACATCTTTTTCCTTCACCTTTTTTCCAGATTCGGCTCAGGTAAAAAGTTATAAGTGTTTAAAAATTTTACAATGTCTCTGAACCGTATTTAACTGTTGAACGCAGAAACACTTACTGGATTCAATATCGCTTATAGTTATATGAAAGCTTTATTATCTAACGCTCGAAATTCAACCAAATTGTCTAAGAAATCTTATTTGCTCACTCAAGTCTTATGGAATGCTTTTGAATAATTTTTATGGTGTATTTTTGAAAAAAAACTCTTTCTGAATATTGAAACACTGACTGCAACTTGATTTTCATTGAATATCCACAATATCTTTATCGCCTATTCTGACATTAATTAAATATTTTAATCCGCAACATATGACTTTATAAAACATTTTACCACTTTATAAATATAACAACAATTATTATAACCTCTATCAGTCTATATCCTATAGATAGCATAGAACCTAGACTTATTATGTTCAAAAAATACGTTCTATTCACAATTAACTAATTTTTCCGCCATATTTAACAAGCAGATTAACAAAATTCGGGTTTCACAAAGCTTTTCGATTATATCAAAACCCGAGATTCTTAGATAAGAAAACCTTCGATTTCTCGAAACAATCTGACAAGTGGCTACCTCCTATACACATAGTATAAAAATATTTTTTATACTGTGAAAGAAGCAAACACATACATGTAATAATTATTACAGCATTAGGTTAGCCACAGAATATACCGTTATGTGAAGTTAGCGTGTCTGAATTCTTTAGATTCAGAATTCAGATTAATGATTTCTCGTCAATAATAATTGGGATGGATATGTGGGATGATATTTATAATTGATTAGATATTTTTAAAACTATGAAGAAACTCGTTTTATATTCACTATTGGGAATAAATAGAGAAAAATTAGATGATTAATACAGATAAGCATATTCATCAATTTCCCAAAAGATAACTACCCTGTTATTCAAGTTGTTTGAATTACAGGTGAATTTGCATAATTCTCAAAAAAAGTGAAATTTTAAAATAATCATTTATCAAGAAATTGGAAATTAGATATTCTTAAGTTATACCATATTAACTTATCCCGTTCAAAATAGAAATATAACCAATCAATTTGGAAACGAACGAGATTGAATTGAAATGCATAAACATTATGTGGGATAAAGAGATTCTATACCTCTTTCTACATGTGTCATCAGTACTCAGTCTATATCTTTATTCGGGCACAGATCATCTGTTATTTATATTCCAGGTCCGGATTGATATTAACAGTTACATTTCTGGGATTTTTATCATATTTCATGACATTCAATGAAGAATATCTTGAAAACGGTACGTTTCAGGAGAATTGATGAAGAATAATTTAATTTTCTAAAATATTCTTAAAATGACTCGAGATAATCTTCACCTGCTTTCATTATGCTAATGTCTCTAATTTTCACGAGTCTATAACTAGGAAACCAGTGGAAGTAGAAAGAAACTGTTAATTGCAGAATAAGTGTCATAGTTAAAGAAAATTTCACACGAAAATTCATTTTATTCTGAATGTCCATGTCAAAGCTACATAAGAAACAACTGATTTTTCTTCGCAATTTCAACAACATGTATCTTTTTATCTGAGCCAAATCTGGAAAAATGGTAAATCAAAAAATGGTTTCATTTGATGAGAGAAATCTATTTTACAACTCAAAGACTCACCCTGTATATGGCTGTTCAAATATCTAAATAGCATTCCTAAGCTGCAGAATGGCGAATGCGCATTGTTTATGAATTCCATTGGAATTAAGTTATTTGGGATGCAATGTGCATTTAAATCACTTCATCTCCACAAAATTCTTGCGAGGTAAATAATATTCATACCAAATTAATTTAATTATTTTCATATTGCTAATAGACCTTGAAAATCAGCACGTAGTTAATGGAAGAAACTGGAAAAAATAAACAAATTTTTTACAGAGCCTCTGCAGGCTCTAAGACGATTAAATGTTCTAATTTTGTTTTTATAGACTGGCATTTTATTTTATTAGATGTCAGTGACGATTCCATTCCAACCCATAATTCGGAATAGTCGAAAATAAAATGAACTGGTCTAACAGCATAATAAGCAGATTGTACGACTTTTTATGATTCTCAGACATGCAAAACACATTCCGGGGCTCACATTATAGCTTCATTATATTCAATTAATGATATGGAAAATATTGGTCACTCTTAGTGCGACGATAAATGAAGGTGAATAATGGCTTATGTTATTACATAAAAGACAATGAAACCTATCAATAAAATTACATTATGATGAGATAATGTAGTTTCTGTTCGTTAATTCTTCTGGTTTCAAGTTAAGTTTAATCCAAATTGAAAAATATATATATTCTTTTGATTGAGAGCTTTAGATGTGTTGGCAGAGGTTAGTGTAACGGGGTACCATACAATTCGACGTATGATACAAGAGTTTAGAGAAACACCTCAGTAATAAACCCTATCTCCCCGCGAGTGTTGTATAGAGTGAATTTGTTTACGCAAATGTAGCTGAAATTTGAAATATTTACGGGCATTTCCCTCTTCAATATGGATTTCTTGTTCAAAAAACGGAGAGGTTTCCCCAAGGTACCTTAAAGTCAACCTGAAAAATGAACAGGCAAGAGGAGAAAAAAATGAACAAATTAAAAATAATACATAACCTTTCAAAAGTCCCCTCTCACAAATTACTTCTCTGTAGCTGCATGAATCTCTTGAAGAAGAATCGTCTCCGCTAGTTTTCATAGATATTCACTCTTGTTCTGAGAAATCACTTCAATATTTGAATTCATAAGAGGGAAAGCCCTGTGGCAGGATCTTTGGCGCTCTTGATCAATCATTGACAAATCATATCTCCGAAACTATGCATGGGTTTCTCAGAGTTGGGAATGACATAAATGGATTCTTATGATAGAACTGCATCGTGAAAGGAGTTAAATTCAAACAAGGGCGCTGAAAACTACGTACTTACCCGAGATATTCATTCCTCAAATCCACTCTGAAAATTATATTATATCAATTGAAACTTAGCCAATATTTGAGTTTTGTTTTTACTGGCGCTATTCTCAACCCACTCCGATAAACTTACCAAAGTATATATTTCCATCATCATATGGATTATCCACGGTCATTAAAATATCACCAAAGAGTATGATATCATATTATAATCCTCATAATCCTACGATAGCTGAAATGAATTTGACTCTCTTTTATAGGAAAACAAGATGACATGTACGAGAATGAATACAGATCATATAAGACTTCATAGATAGAATAATTATAGCATTCTGTGAAAACATTAGAAGTACGATTTATTATTGGAATTTTGAAAAATCTTAATGATTCTACAATTTGACGCTGACTTTCAGATAGATCAAGTGATCGGTTCCGGAAATATTCATAAAATATGTTTTTTACTAAAAACGGCCATAACTCAGAAACCGCTTTGTGGATTTCGCCCGTTAAAAAACTCGTCCGAGATATTTACGCTCCAAAGCTACCCTGCAAATTTCAATCCTCTCACTCCCTTCGTTCGAGAGTTATCATGCCTACGGCCGACCGGACCGGCCGGACAAAATAGATTTCGACCACGAATTCTTGATCGGTCGAACCAAATCGTTTAAGGCCATTTTCATCCGAAAATTACAGACATTTCGGCCAATCGATAAGCACTCTGTTCCGAGGAACAAGAGCGCCAAAAAGGAAAATGTCGTTGCTCGTCCTCTTTCAAAACGAGGTCTGGCCAATCCAAGCGATGATTATTCAGAACTTCAGATGTTCGAAGACCGCTATATATAGGACCTAATGTAGGGCTATCATCTCCCATAGATATACATGCGTTACTATCTATTGTATAAAATAATAAAAAAATGAGCCGGAAAAATTTACGTTATAATTTAATATGTCATCATGACTATACGATACGATTTATGCAAGGTATTATTATCTTGGCATTCCTCGCCAAAATAATCTCCGCTCTCTTCGGAATGCTGGCCTTCAAGTTGCCGGTCGCTTTTTGTGGGAAAAGTCGCGAACCTTTCATAAAACAAAAACCATTAGGATCGTTTTTACGTAGGTGCGAGTATCGAGATCACGCATGATTGACATACCATTAACATGTTTTTACCGACGACCTTCCTTCGACGATCTTGATTACCGATTCGAAAAACGTGAAATCATCACTCGTTACCGATAATCGAATCAACGGTTTCAGGGCTATTTCATGCGTGAACTACGGCAGATATCAATGCGAGATAAATGCATAAAGGTCGGTGTATGTTTTTGGCCTCGTCAGTCCATTATTCTTGCTTAAAAAAAGGTGAATTGATTTCTTAATAATGGTGTGCCTTTATATTATTGAAAGCACTCTAGTGTAATCATCAAGTGCTATAGGTCAAAATTTATGCGTATTTTCCGAAAATTATGATCGAGGTGTCATTCGATTCGGAATTGCATGTAGATTGTTTTGAGAAAATGCTAAGGCCTTTCGCAAAAATTGCAATAGTTATAAATAATTAAGTGACAAGAAAAGAAGGAGGTTTAGGTTTTCTCCAATTTCTCAAAAACTATTTGAGATAATTCAAATTTGAATAAAAATATATTCGAAAGTATTGGTTTCTCAGAGTTGGGAATGATATCAATGTATTCTTATGATAGAACTGCATAACAAAGGAAATTCAAATCAAATAATAGTATTTATCAAGATTAAATGAGCAATCTGAGAATGAGAACTGCACCATGGAAGCAATCAAATTAAAATAGCTGAAATGAATTTGACCCTCTCTTATAGAATAGAATGACATTACGAGTATAAACACAGATCATTTAACAATTCATAGATAGAATAATTATAGCATTCTGTGAAAACATTGGAGTACGATTCATTATTGAAATTACGAAAAATCATATCTCCGAAAGTGTTAGCTTGTTAGAATTGAAAATTATATCAATGGGTTTTTATGGTGAAATTGCATCTTGAAAAAAATTGAATTTGAAATTTTTAACCTAAAAAAAATTTTTTTCGTTGTTACTCCGAAACCGTCTGACCTATTTCACCCAATAACGAACTCAACCGAGATATTTATCTCCCAAACATACTCTGAAAATTTGAACTACCTATCTCATTCTGTTCGAGAGTTATTTTAGAAACAAAATTTAAAAATTGAAAGAAAATTGTTGACACTTTACGGCAGTCCGATCAATACAAAACTTCGAATGCGTATGGAGGTCATTATTCTACAATTTGATGCTAAATTTCAGATAGATCGAGTGATCGGTTTCGGAAATATTCATAAAAAAAGTTTTTACTAAAAACGGCCATAACTCCGAAACCGCTTGGTGGATTCCTCCCATTAACGAATTCGTCCGAAATAGTTACGCTCCAAACCTACTCTGCAAATTTCAATGATTTAACTCCTTCCGTTCGAGAGTTATTGTGTTAACGGACGGCCGGACAGAATCGATTTCGACCACGGATTCTTGATCAGTGAGTTTTTCTGTCGGGTTAGTCAGGTACTTTTATTCTTTTTTCAAATGAACTATCACAAAGTAACGGACTACTCTATCCATTATTTTTCTTTAAAATTACAACAATTGATTCTTGATTTCCGCACAAGAAAATAGCATAACTGAATCTTCCAGCCAGTTTATATACGTGAAATATTTCCAGTAAAAACACAGGAAAAATTTTCTTCACCAGTCGCCAGGTCTTTGGAATTGTTGAATTCACATAATATCTTTTCAAATTAATTATTTTTCCGTAGTAAATTCACATTGTGAAAAATACCTCTGTTAAAAATACGTAATTACTACGACCTCTATGTAGAGAGGACAACGTTGCGTAGTTATCTGACAGGAAAATGACTATAACCTAACATTTTCAAAATATACATGCTGAAATGTGTCATACTTCATGGCCAACCGGGAGACTTTATAAAAGTGAATGGAGTATATATTATTAGATATTCAACGAATTTATTTTCCAACAGGATACATATGTCAGAATTAAATATTCTATGATGATAGACGATTCTCTCATTATTATTATTATTGTATTATTATACTGATCCTCCATGGTCTTCCCCAAGGAGACCCTTCATAAGCTCTCGAGAGCTTGAGTATGAAATGTATTCATATCTCATAAAAGCTGAGGAAACGGTATTTATCGATACTAAATTCTAATAAGAGTGTCCAATAGGTGTGAGTAGACAACAGAACATGATCGCAAAAGTTCCTGACTTCACGTTTGTGCTTTAATCAATTAGCTTTGTTGCGATCGTTACTGACTGTCTTGTCAGGTATTTTTTGTCGTTTTAATCAAATCAGAGTTGTATAAATATACCTAGTGTCCTCGGATGAGGAAATCGCGTCATTGTGCTCATTTACTAGTGTATATTAATGCACTTTGTCGTATTGCATTTAATATATATAAGATACTATAATTATCCTGATTAATCACCTTTCTCCTATATATTCACCTTGATGTCCTCTTCTAATCGGAAATACATTTCTTTGAGTTTATTTATAGAGCTGTGAAGTCGTTTGAGTCCTATTTATTATAGGCGGATATTACCAGTTTCCATTTATATGTTCGATGACTTATGGATCAACGGTACTTATGTCGGTATTCCGTAGACGATAAGGTATGCAGTTTTCATAGATATAAGCTGGCTATAGTTCTGAGAGAGCGGTAAATCAACCCAAGGCACTTCTTCTATTCGAAACTCCTATGGTATCTGAGAAATGTAGGACGAAATATCGACAAATATCTTGGGGATTATGATGAAATAAATTCCTCAGATATATTGAATGCAGCCGTATCGCAAAAAGGAGCACAGCACTATCGTTATCATTGCTTCAACCTCCATTGGAGGTGAGGAAGAATATCATAATTGATAATCCTCGATTTTATGTTATCTGAGCTGCTTGGGCGAAATTCAATTATACTAACAGACAAAGAAACGGCAACACCCAGAAGGAGCTGTTTGAATTTTAATTTCTTTTTTAGTAAAACATAGATAGTATTCCAAGCAGTAAATGATTAAAATTTGGAGAATCGTGAAGGTTTTTTCATGTAAACATATTTTGTTACTTCCATAATGTAGTCGTTGTTTGCAAATTTTTTAAATTTTACAACAAACCACCTGTTCGAGGAGATCCAAAGTCGATGTTTAGTTGTTGCTATAATGCCTAGAGCACGTGTACGCGGAATTTATCGCCAGCTAAGTAAATTTGAATGAGGTCGAATTATTGGTCTACGGGAGGCGGGGTTGTCATTTCGAGAAATCGTTAACCGTACGAACAGAAATCCAACTACTGTTATGAGATGTTGTCAAGCGTGGTTTTATAATGCCCAAAATCGAAGAAGAGCAGGCACCGAACGTCGAAGGGGCACAAATGAAGTTCAAGATCGACGTCTAAGACTTATGGCTATTAGAGACCGATTTGCGACAACTCGGTCTTTGGCTGATGAGTGGGTAGGAGAACAAGGCCATCCTGTAACTGTCCGAACGGTTTACCGCCCGATAAGGTCTTTTGGACTGCAGCATTATCGAACCCCATCTTGTGTTACCTCTGATGGTTGAGAATCGCCGGCAATGATTACAGTGGTAAGAGAGCGTCAACATTGGAAGGTGGAATGGCATCAGGTCGTCTTTTCTGATGAATCTCCATTCTTCTTGGGTGCACATAATGGCCGAAGAAGGGTTAGACGACGTCGGGGAGAAAGACGTGAACCTCAGTTTGATATTGAGCGTCATGTACACCGAAAAGTAAGAGTTTTGGTATGGGGTGCTATTGCACATGCAAGTAGGTCACCTCCAGTCTTTATTCGAGGTAACATGACAGCTCGAGAATCCAATATTTCAGCAAGATAATGCTCGACCTCATGTTGCCAGAGTTAGTTTAAACTTTTTGGAACATCACGTTTGGGACATCATGGGTAGAAGGCTTGGAAAATTACCCCAGCCCTCACGGACTTTGGCGGCTCTGATACATGAACTACAGGTAGCTTGGGATGGTTTCCCTCAAGAAGAAATAGACCATCTTATTGGATCAATGCCAAGATGTGTTGAGGAGTATATAGGTAATCGCGGCGGACAAACACATTATTAACAAAATTATTTAAAAAAATTGTAAACCCTTCGTTTTTTTTAAATTTCAATTATTTACTCCTTGCTCTACTATCTATGTTTTCCCAAAAACAAATTAAAATTTAAAAAGCTCCTACTGGATGTTGCAGTTTTTTTGTCAGTCAGTATATTAAATGCAGCCGTATCGTATCTATTATCGTTATCATTGCTTCAACCTCCATTGGAGGTGAGGAAGAATATCATAATTGATAATCCTAAATTTTATGTTATCTGATCGGCTTAGGCAAAATTCAATTATGTCATTGCCGTGAACTCCGAAATATTGAAGTTGAAGTAATATCGAACGATGTGAAAACGTGATTGAACTCATAATTCGGGTATTCAGTTTACTTGCCCTATATATTGAAGGGTTTCATACTCTCATCCGACTACTTTATCAGTTTAAACAATAATCTACTATTGATTTTATATCATAATTTAAATAATGTATTAAATTCTTATCATTCTCCAATAGTCTGATATACTGAAAAGGTGATACTGTACTTTTCAATGAGTCAAAAAAATATTTT
The DNA here is from genome assembly GCA_937662695.2 of Halyzia sedecimguttata. NCBI lineage: Eukaryota > Metazoa > Arthropoda > Insecta > Coleoptera > Coccinellidae > Halyzia > Halyzia sedecimguttata. Next base: position 89,187,659 of record OW569413.2, read on the forward strand.
CAGAATTGCCAAGTAATCGATAGACAATGGAAATGAGATAATGCTAAAGTTTTCCTATTTTTCAAGTATCTCTTCATTTCACTTAAAATTAGATTTTTCCACTTAGATATAATTCGATAAATTAGTCATTGAGTTGTAGGATAATTTTAGCAATAGATTCCGCCCATTAAGGAAACTTTCCTTTGCTATTTTTCCAAATTTGTCTCATAAAGCATAAAGAAGGCAGATGAAGTTTATCTTGAGTAGTTGAATAATCAGTCATTTAAAAGAATTTAATCTTTCTTCAACATTTCTCCTCCATCGAACCGTTTCCGAGATATTCTTCATTGAATGTTATAAAATCTGCAACTCCTGAAATTTCACTACTTTTACGGATCCGCCTCGAGTTTTGGAATCCTCGAATCAAATTGTAAGCCCCTTTGTCGTACTTTTTCCTCATTTACCATCAAAGCCGTAGACAATCCATATGCAGAAGATTATTAGCACATTGTGAAATATTTAAACTCAGGTAAATTTTACCTGAGCCAAATCTGGAAAAATGCTTGATGAAAATAGTATTTTATTTGATGGGAGGTGTAAATTAAAGTACAACTCAAAGACTCATCCTGTATACAGGGTGATTCACGAAGGGTGTTCGTTAGAATATTTCAAAGAAAGACTCGAGATAAACACTTGGAATCTTATAGTTAAGCTTGGTTAGGAGAGATGAATTCTTGGAAAAAAATTCAGATTCGTTCGATTTCCGGTTTCACCGGAAATGACACCAACTTTCGTTTTTTAAATCTAATAACCCAGTTCTTTCATTAATAATCAGGTTACCCATTGAATTTTACATTGATTTAATGTGTCACTTACATATTATTCTCAGAAAATTCGTGAGCAATCTGAAAAACCCTTTAAATGTTCTCAAATAGAGCTTCATTCTAATGTCAATAACTTGCAATTTTTGTTTGAAAATTCCCAATTTTCTAGCTTCTATCAGAAGACTTACCAATGCTTCTTCTTCGTTAATTAAAAATTCAATTGAACATGCAGGATGTTTCTATTTCAATGTCAAAGACAGTCATGACGACCCTAGTCTATAAATCTTTGGTAGATATTTTTCAGCAAAAATTTTACGATGAATCGTTAAAAACCTCTTCTGGCTCATGAACTAGATCGACCTACGCCACTGACGAAACACGATTTTCACACACGTGGATTTAGATCACGTTTTTCTCCTACTGCGCCATGGATCACAAGATAATTTTGCAAAAGTTGCTGTCGCATGGAAGATTATGACTGTCATTTGTGTTTAATAGAAACTTGACTGCTCGCTTAAAACATAATTACAGTGCAGTGAGTTATAACCTAGATTCCCATCGTCTATTTGTCTTTCATACTCGGGTTCATAAATATGTAAATTCGATTGAGATGATGTAATATTTTGGTATTGTCCTTGATATTTATTGCTTCAGGAGACAGGGAAGATGTCGAACAATTCTTCCATGTTCGCTTCCTGTGATGTCCTGTCTAGGTCAATAAAGATTGAAAAAAGTTCCTTCCTTTTTCCCGAAGAGGAATGATCACTTCCTTAATACTAAAACAAAGTTAGTAATTGAAGAATTATGGATGATTCACAGAACAAATTAATTAAATTAGAAATTGATTTGCAGGTCCATGCTGGTGTTAAATTTTATATCGTTTTTCACTGCATTGAATTTTTTTTGTGTTTATAAACTTTTGGATTGTTAACTTCATATTATGTCGAAATATTCGAAAAAGAGATTTTATACACCAGTAATAATATTTCCCAGTGTTCCAACTCTACATGTTCCTTTTGCTACATTTACTAATTTCTTCACAATACTCCCATCACTTTTCTCGAATATTGAACAGTTATATTTAAAGGACATGGAAATCAAAAATCGAATGAAATCCATCCGTCTGCATCGAATTATTCGATCTTTTGAAAATATGGAGTAAAATGTAGAAAGGGTGATTACAAATTAGACGTGAACCTTGGAGGAGGTGTTAGTATGACTCATTTGCTGCGGTTTGAACCATATTTATTGATAACCGAAAATGAAAAAAAAATATGAAAGATTTTGTAATTTTTCGTCAATTTTTTCTACGTTGACCAAATTTGATTATAATGTTGGATTATTTTCATCAGAAAAGGTTACGATATGTGTGAAAAAAGCAAAACTTTGTTGTATTAGACGCTGAAAAATAATTAGTATGATTTGATAGGGGAAATATGAAGCAAAGAAAGAAAAATAACGAATTTTATATTTTTTATTGCAACTAAACTCGAAATTTCATTTGAAAATGTAGTCGTAAATTATGTTCGAAGAAAAAATGACCTCCACCTTTCCGTATACAAGCACTTGCCCTCTCGCTGCCTTTTGATTATAGTTATAAAAAAATCTGCTGAAACGAAACTAGTGAATGCATTGTAAGTATATTATTTAAAAGAATAAAGAAGAAATTTGGCAAGTTTTTAAAATAATTCTGGCATACATAAATTATGGGATTCGAAAGTTGCAGGCAAATTGATATTAGAAATTGATTTTTCTTTTATTCATATACCACCTTTCGAATCATAATAATTTTTTTTCAACATCTAATACACCATAGTTTTGCTTTCTCCATGAATATCATATCCTTTTCTGATAAAAATAACCCCAAATTATAATCGAGTTTGGTCAACGTAGGAAAAATTGACGAAAGACGAACTAAGGTGAGAAATCTTTTAAAAATCATCAGAACTCGAATATCTCGGAAACTATTGATTTTCGGTTATCAATGAATATGGCTCGAAGCTCGAACAACAGCAAATGAGTCTTACTAACACCTCCTCCAAGGTTCACGACTCACGTCTAATTTGGAATCACCCTGTATGTACTGCATAATGTAAATCGTCAATCGTCGCTAGTCGCTATTTTAGAGGAGGTTAGAAGAATTTTTTTGCTGCACGAATCGAAAGGTTTGTGGGTTTTCGACTTCTGGTATGGTCTTCGAAGTCGAACTTTTCAATACAGCTGGCAGCACTGCAGCAGCCTGCTGTTGACGTCTGTGCTTCGTTCGATCCGAGAATCTGCTGGAACTGGCGTGCGGAAGGATACAACGCGTTTTATGACCTGTGCGGCCGATGTGGTGGGGAGGCGTGTAGATGATTGCGCCATCTACCGGGAGGGCGACGAGTGGCTTGGAATGAAGTAGATCCCTACAGTTTCATTATTTGAGAAAACGTTAATCGAGATCATTTTTGACCCTGATATCAATTTTAAAACTTATAAATCCAACTTGTATATTATAAAGTAATGTATCTAATAAGTTCAATCTACAGGGTGTTTGGCAGAACGTTGAACATACGAAAATGGTGGATAGGTGGGGTCATCTGCTACTCACTCAGCCCTAATTTATTTGGCCCTGGCCCCCTATATATTTAAAACAAAAATTTCTGCTTTCTTCTAGTTTCACCACTTTCTTAACTTTAAAGTGTAATTTTTATTACAAATGGGTAAAACAGGAATTTTTTTTTTCATTTTTAATGTTGGCAGATTCTTATAAATGGGGGTGTAAAGGTCACTTTCTGCAGCAAAAAAAATTTTTTTTAGGAGAAAAATAACATTTCGGGGGGAAGTTCAACACTAGTAGCCGAATACCAAAACATGCAAATGAAGAGTGTCGTTCGGCCAACGTGGGTCTGTCAAAATATTTCAGTCGCGACTCAGGCATGCCATCCTCGTATGCCACGACTCGCCTGATTTCACTATGCAAGAATGTCAACCTTACATCCTGATAGTCGAGAATTTCTTCTGTTCGAACTGGCGCTCGTGTACGAATGGCGCTATAAAGTTAATAGATCTGGAAGGCCGGCAGGTCAAGGTGACTCGGTGACCTTTCAAACTAGCGGGTAACGGGAGCAAACTTTCAGTTTGGTAATTTTCGTATAATTTTGAGGTAGTGACAACAAGAAAATCAGATATGTATGTACATACTTCTTTTAGACTGTATAGTCTAGTCAACAAGTGCTTTTTAGGTCAAAATTTTTGCGTATTCTCCGAAAATTATGATTGTGATTTCATTCGATTCGGAATGGCATGCAAATAGTTTTTGAGAAAATGCTCGACCGCTCGCAAAAATTGCAATAGTTAGAAACAATTAATTGAAACGAAAAGAAGGAGGTTTAGGTTTTCGCCAATATCTCAAAAACTGTTTGAGATAATTCAAATTTGAAAAAAGATTCAAATAGGGGAGGGAATTTCCCAGTAAAAAGTCCCGATTGCTGGAACTGAAGGACCAATATTTATAATTTTCCTAGAGGGTTGAAAATAGGCCCGAAAACGGGTTCTCCGGCTTGCGCAAGCCTCACCTCCTTCATACCTTTGATGAATAAATATTATTTAAACTTATTAAATATGAAAAGAAAAAATTTTGGCAAAATGATAACGCGATGTTCTCCAGAACATACGCGCAAAAAGATCCAAATAGAGGAGGAAATATCCTAAAATCTCAGCTGACGGAACTGTTGTTAAATATGAAAATAAAAAATCTAAAAAATTCAGGCGCCTGCAGGATAGATCAATGAATAATAATCCGTGGTCCAAAAATGTTTATCGAGATTTTTCAATTAGTTATCCATTAGTTAATTTAGAATTTTTTGTAGCACGAACTTTAACATTGCAAGTACGATAATTGTTGAACTATTAATCTGAGAATTTTTTCCTTTCGTGGAGCTATTTTTCAAAGGTCTTAGAAATTCCTATTGAAAATTTTAAAAATTGTGAATTTTCGTTTTGTTATGAACAAATTTACTCAAGTGAAAAATTATAAAGCTTCAATTTATAATATTACTATTGATCCGTTTTCTTATTATCAGAAACTACTCAAAAATGATTTTTAATAATTATTATTTCCTTGTGTTTACAAACTTGTTATAAACCAATTCGTTGTTTATGAGATAATTATTATTTTTCACTCAAGTAAATTGTAAATAACAAAACGAAAATTAACAATTTTTTCAAATTTTCAATATCTAAATGTATTCCAAAACATTTGAAAAATAGCTCCACGAAAGGAAAAAATTCTCAGATCAATAGTTTAACAATTATCGCACTTGCAATGTTAATAATCGTGCTGCAAATAATTGATATTTCATTAATGGATAACTAATTGAAAAGTAGCGATAAACATTTTTGGACCACGGATTATTGTTCATTGATCTATCCTATAGACGCTTGTTTTTTTTAAATTATTTATTTTCATGTTTAAATAATATTCATTCATTAAAGGTCCGAAGGGGGCGAGGCTTACGCAAGCCGAAGTACCCGTTTTCGGGAGTATTTTCAACTCTCTGGGAAAATTATAAATATTGGTCCTAGTTCCGGGAGTTGGGACTTTTTTTAGGAAATTTCCTCCTCTTCTTGAATCGTTTTTTCAAATTTGAATTATCTCAGATAGTTTTTGTGATATTGGCAAAAAACCAAAGCACCTTCTATTTTTTCACTTAATTGTTTATAACTATTGCAATTTTTGCGGGCGGCCTTAGCATTTTCTCAAAAACCATCTACATACCATTCCGAATCGAATAAGACCTCAATCATAATTTTCGGAGGATTCTCAAAAATTTTGACCTAAAAAGCACTTGTTTACTAGACTATTAAGCCTTGCACGAGTTTCAGTGAAAATATACAGGGTGAGTCCAAATTAGAAGTGAACCTTGGAGGAGGGGTTAGTATGACTGATTTGCTGTTGTTTGAGCCATATTTATTGAAAACCTAAAATCAACAGTTTACGAGATATTTGAGTTCTGGTGATTTTCAAAACATTTCTCTCCTTAGTTCAGTTTTTTTAAGTTGACCAAATTTGATTATAATATTGGGCTATTTTTATCAGAAAATGATATGATAAGTGTGGAAAAAGTAAGACTATGCTATATAAGATGTTGAAAAAGAAATAGTATGATTTAAAAAGTGGTATATGAATCAAAGAAAAATCAATTTCTGGTATCAATTTGCCTGCAACTTTTAAATTCCACAATTTATATATGCCAAAATAATTTCAAAAATCATAGTTTTGCTTTTTTCACACCTATCATATACTCTTCTGATAAAAAAAATCCAAAATTATAATAAAATTTGGTCAACGTAGAGAAAATTGACGAACAATTAGATAAGGTGAGAAATCTTTTAAAAATCACCAGAACTCAAATATCTCGGCAACTGTTGAATTTCGGTTAACAATAGATATGGGTCAAACGACAACAAATGATCCATTCTAACACCTCCCCCAAGTTTCACGTCTAATTTGGAGTCACTCTGTATAATCAACTATTCGAAAATTGCAGTTGAACTGCAAATAATGCTATCAATCAATAAAGGACAATAAGAGTATATACAAGTTAACACGATATCCATAACTTGAGAATCAGTGGTCCGATTCTGATTATATTTCACTTACAATTCTTCATTATGTCGTTATTGCCATGAAGAAATACACAACTCAGTCTAATAAATTCGGTTTTTGTTGGAAATGGCTCACTTTCTTCAAGAGAGTAACAAACAAACGAATTCATGTTTTATATCATTTTTTTGTAATATGGTCCTATTTTTAGTTTTGTTCTGGTCATATTTAACATCATTTGCTGAGATTTTGGCACATGCAATTCATCAGTAACAAGTATTAACACATTAACAGTAATTTTTTTGAAAAATTTGTCTATTGAAAAGAAAACAATCAAACCTATTTATATCCTTTCATGTCTTACCTCATAATTTTTTATTAATTTCTGCCTATAAATTCTATCACATAGGTCTGAACAATGAGATATCTCCCATACGGAATACGATCTCGATTTTATTTTTGCTGGTATTTGAAAGGGTATTTGATTAAAGGGGAATAAATGCTTTGTTCGCCCTGCGCCTTCGCCATTTTGTGACTTAAACGGCCGTTATCACATGAATATAGTTCGGATCGATGGGATTGATATTGCGATATTGAAAAATTGTAGACAAAGTAGTTACCCAGAATTTAGATTTGTCCAGATCATAGAAAAACAGAATTATTCTTATATGCAGTTTATTAAATAAAGAACTTATTCATGAAAGTAACTGAAAAAATTAAATTAATTTAAATTAACTACAAGAGAACTTATCTACATACCTACTTATTATTCTTGTAATTTGTTTATTAAATAAATATATTATTAAAAAAGGTAACAGAACACATAAATTGAATTCAAATTTTCATAAACAAGAGATCACATATTTATATATTTTCAATTTTGTAATCGGAAATTTTTGTTTGAACTTTAGAGTCAGCTTCATTTTTGGCGCTCTTGTTCCTCGGAACAGAGTGCTTATCGATTTACTCAAATGTCTGTAATTTTCGAATTTTTGGCTGAAAATGGTCTTAAACGATTAGGTTCGACTCACTGATCAAGAATCCGTGGTCGAAATCGGTGTCCGGCCGTACTGCCGGCCGGCCGTCCCTTAACACGATAACTCTCGAACGAAAGGAGTTATAGGGGATTGAAATTTGCAGAATTGCTTTGGAACGTAAATATCTCAGGCGAGTTCGTTTATGGGCGAAATCCACCTAGCGGTTTAGGAGTTATGGCCGTTTTTAGTAAAAACATTTTTTATGAATATTTCCGAAACCGATCACTCGATCTATCTGAAATTTCGCATCAACCTGTAGAATAATGACCTTTATGTGCATGCGAATTTTTGTATTGATCCAGTTGCCGTAAAGTGTCAAAAAATAATTTTTAAAAATTTTAAATTTTGTTTGTACAATAACTCTCGAACAGAATGGGTTAGGCAATTGAAATTTTCAGAGTAGGAGATAAATCTCTCGGTTAAATTCGTTATTGGGTAAAATGGACCTGATGGTTACGGAGTAACGAAAAAACATTTTTTTCGGCAACCGTCCGGAAAGTGCCCACTTCCCGGACGCTTTTTCTTTGAGAAAGAAGCATTTCCCGGCCTAGTCCGGGAAGTACGTACTTCCCGGACTAGGCCGGAATGATCACGTCGTTTTGGTCATTGTAAATATGAAAATCAAACAAATTGAATCCCTTCAATATTAGTAATTGCTCGAATTTTAATATAAATAAGAATTGGAATGTTTCTGTTAACATGTGATATTTTCTGTTCTGTTTAATTTGAATAAGAATTAAAATATATAAAAAAGAAATGTGTCGCCTCATTGATTTGTTATTCTACACGGTTGCCGAAAAAGTATTGTACGCAACACGCCCGAAAAAGGTTTTTTTGGACTCATAGACTTCTAGGACTCAGTCACGCTCGTCCTAGAATTTTGTCTATTCGTCCAAAAAAACCCTATTTTCCGGACTTGTTACGTAAATTACTATTTTTTATTACAAATTACCTAAATAAAGAATTTTGAGGATATTCAAAACATTTATTACTTCATCAAAAATAAAGACAGAAATAGTCGAATATGAAATGTCAGTATTCTACGATCAGTTTTTAACAGAGCTATAAGACTGTGTGGGCGACAACATGAAAAACAACAATATTAATAGATGTAAATGTTCTCAGAAATATCAAGCCAAACTAGACAAATATCTGGGGACCTCTATCGGTTTTGGCGCTGGTTCACTTCGCCAAAGTTTAAAAAATTTTATATCCTTGTTTTTGGTGTGGAATTCGATTCTTTCTGATTAGACCGTTCGCTCACACCGTCTGAAACAGGTTATCTATGGAAATTACTGTCGTTTAGCAGGATGCTCCGACGGAAAGCTTTATATAATGATACGAACTCGTCATCCGACTAGTTCAATTTCACCGAATCTTCCGAAAAGTTCGTCTGTTTCGAGTGTTGTGCGCGAATGAATTTTTTTATCGTCCGATCATTGACTTTGAAGTGCTCAGAAGATGGTGAAGATAGGAGCGGGATCACCCTTCAAATTTTTGAATATCAGGTCCGAAGTTCTATTGAAGGAGTTTAATTTATTTTGATATATCCTGAAATAACACTTGCAATTTTATACATATTCAAATGATTTTTTTCTCTCATCCACCAAGACTTATAATAATTAATTATAAGATTAATTCTCACCTTACCTATATGATTAATTTATAAATAGAGATAATAAATCACCCTGTAGAGACAAATTATTCTAAGCCCCGTTCCTGAACATTCTGAGGGATGTTTACAACACTTTTGTAGTCACTCATTTCAAACTATCTAAGTACTTCATTTCCAAAATATCTTCCATTTTCATCACAACAAACCTAATTTAATTCCATTTGGGTAATTAAAGTAATTATGAAATAAAAAATATCGAAGTTGTCTGACATTACTTGTCATGATGGAAATTCAATTTGTAATATAAAAATTGGTTCAAGCACTGACGTGAAGTCAGGAGCTTTTGCGCGTATGTTCTATTGTCCATTCTCCTGTATTGGATACTCTTAATCGAATTTACCATGGTCGAACCAAATCTTTTAAGACCATTTTCATCCAAAAATTCTAAAATCACAGACGTTTGGATAAATTAATAAGCACTCTGTTCTGATGAACAAGAGCGCCAAAAATTGGTTCAAGCACTGAGATGAAGTACTGCGCATATATTATGAAACACCCTATACAGGGTGAGTCTTTGACCACTGCATTAATTTTAACCAAAGATTCCTCTCATCAAATGAAACACTTTTTTCATTTACCATTTTTCCAGATTCTGCTCAGGTAAAAACTTACAAGCGTTTAAAGATTTCACAATGTGCTAATACGCTCCCGCATATAAATTATCTATGACATTGTTGGCGGACGAGAATAAGGCATGGTAACGTGGTTTACAGCTTGATTCGGGATTCCAACGCTCAGGGTCGGATCCATAAAAGTAGTGAAATTTCTGGAGTTTTCCATTTTAAAACATTCAATGAAGAATATCTCGAAAACGGTGCGTTTAAGGAGAAATGATGAAGAATAATATAATGTTCTAAAACGATGGAATATTCTTGAAATGACTCAAGAAAAACTTTATATGCTTTCTTTATGCTAATTTCGTTTATGAATCCACGAGTCCATAACTAGAAAACCAGTTGAAGTAGAAAATAACTAATACTTGGAAAATATGTATCATAGTTATAGGAAACTTTACGCCAACATTCATTTTATTCGAAAAAAGGATGTCAAAGGTACAAAATAAAAACTGATTTTTTTTCAAAATTTCAACAGCCTGTATCTTTTTACCTGAGCTGAATTTGGAAAAATGTAAAATGAAAAAAGTGTTTCATTTGATGAGAGGAATCTTTGGTTAAAATGAATGCAGTGGTCAAAGACTCACCCTGTATATTGAAAGTCAGAGAAACCTATTTTCGTCGACCCCTATGAAAACTGACATTTGACGTACTAATTTGCGGCTATAAAATCAACTATTGAAGGCAAGCACTTTGCGGACGAGAAAGTATTTCTCGTCCGTAAAATTACTTTCTCATCTGCCGTGGTCACTATGAATACGGTATGATGGCATTTGCTAGTGTGAAATTATTTAAGTAGTCGGAAATTCATAAAAATATGTAGAGTACGACGAAAAAATGTAATATGCACCTCGGCGAAGAACTGTCTATTGTCTCGCCTGCTTGCTATCCTCGGCTCCGCCTCGGATTGCAAATTGCAGACTCGACTATAATAGACGGTTTTTCGTCCTTGGTACATAAATAACTACTTATTATCAATGAACAAGCTGAAACTCTTAAAGCCACTCCAAAATGTTGCTATTTGATAAGGGGAATCACAATATAATACTTCAATAGGTATCGTTAACTATGAAAATTTCCAGGTAGTACAATCATTATTCAATTGTTCATCATGCATTCATTGATTTTTATGCGTTGACACGTTTCCATAAATTCAGTCTCCAATAAAAATTCAAAACATAATCAGCACTTATGAATGGAATTATTCATTGTTTTATAGCACCAAACAATTATATTTTTTTAATATAGACTTGAATTAAGAATACATCAAATGACTACAACAATAAAAATTGCAGTCAGTTGCACATTACGGAAAAACATTTATAATTGATCTTAAAATGTACTTACTTATTTATTTACATATTTAAATTCCCAGCAGGAAATAACGAAGTGATTCAGTTTCGCTAGCATGCGTTTTTTATATTATTTGCCTGTTAGCATTTTTCATTTACCATGTTGGATTTTCTTGCTTGTTTTGCATGATTTTTTTTTTGCTTGTCGTAGATCAAGAAGAGCCTCGCAAGATACCGGTAGGGTTACCAAGGATAATTTTCCATGGCTAAGGTAGGTGAATTCGGATTTATTTAATTATTTCTCTCTAATTCTGAATTTTACACTATTTTCTCAGCATATCCAATCCATATCAGATCAAAAATACCTTTTAGAGCCATAGCCATAATATATATATATATATATATTGTTTTGATTGAAAGCTATAGATGTGTTAGCAGACGTAAGTGTAACGGGGTACCATACAATTCGACGTATGTTACAAGAGCTCAGCAAAAAACCCTGTCTCCCCGTGAGTGTTGTCATTTGTAAAAATTGAATTTGTTTACAAAAGTAGCTGAAATTTGAAATATTGATGGGCATTTCTTTCTTGAATATGGATTCATTCATCAAAAAACGGAGAGGTTTCTCCAAGGTACCCGAAAGTCAATCTGCAAAACGGATAGACATGAGGAGAAAACGAACAAACTGAAATAATACATAACCTTTCAAAAGTCCCCTCTCACAAATTACTCCTCTGTAGCGGCATGAATCTCTTGAAGAAGAATCGCCTCCGCTAATTTTCAGAGATATTCATTCTTGCTCTTAGAAATCCCTTCAATATTTGAATTCAAAATGAAAAATGTCGTTGCTCGTAAGGCCAGGAGGGTCTCTTTCAAAACCAGGTCTGGCCAATCCAAGCGATGATTATTCAGAACTTCAGATGTTCGAAGACCGTTACAGGACCCTAATGTAGGGCTATCATCTACCATAGACACATGCTATATTTCTATTATATAAAATAATGAGAAAATGAGCCGGAAAATTTAATATGTCACTCATATAATAATTATAGTGTACGGAAATATTTAGGGGAGGCTTTCGATGGTTTTATTGTAATTTTCTCAACAATTTTTCTCATATATAGTCTTGATATGTTATGTTATGACATGTTACGTCATCAAACCGGTCACAAAAAAAAATAATTTTTATTGGTTGAATTTCGCTATCAAACTTCACAAAATGAGTATATGAGATAATCTGAAGATAGTCTAAAAATTTCATCAAAATCGGTCCGGCTGTTTGTGAGTCTACAAGAAATATACATACACAGATGAATTTTTATACATTGTGGAAAAGCCATTATCTTGGTTACTGTACATATTTGTGGAAAATCCCGGAAAACGTGGAATTCACTTTCTAAATTGTCAATCTTCTTGGTAAAAATGCTAACCCTACCTTCAACCCCCTTCGAAAGACAGGTACAACCCCCAATTTTTCAAATAGGAAGTATGGGCTTGTGATACATCGTTTGAATATTTCTCGTTATTCTCTATTCAGAAATGTTATCACTTTTCTGTTCATTGCAAGACTCAAAATAGAAAAATATTAAATCATATACATAGATAGATATGATCACTCCTGAATTGTTGAATGATGTTGGAAGAAATTTTTATTTGACGTTAGGATGTTGCGAAGGCCTTCACGGTGAACACTTAACATTCATAACTTTTTTGCTACATTTTAGTTTTTGATATTGTACCAAATTTCGTTAAACACTTGATTAACATTTCTGAATAGAGAACGACAGACCTTTCAAACGATGTATCACAAGCCTATGCTTATTTGAAAAATTGGGGGTTGTACCTGTCTTTCGAAGGGGGTTGGAGATAGGGTTCGCATTTTTACGAAGAAGAATGACAATTTGAAATTTAAATTTGACGTGTTTCGTCCACAAATATGATCAGAAACCAATATAATGAATTTATTCCATTTAGCTTTTCCACACTGTATATAATATCGCGGTTGCAACATAAATGTACTGTCATTCACTCAGCCTTCATTCTAATAGTTCTCGATTATTGTTACATTTAATTCGATCGATAGCAAAAAAAGAAATGTTCTAAGTATGGCTATGAAGTATACTGAAATAGGTCATACTTAATAATGATAATTATTGTAAAATAAAAAATCAGATACTGCCCAATGTTTTAATTTAGAAAACAGGAGCAATTTTTTCGTAATTTGGTGAAAATATCAATTTTAATGCATAATTCAATAATGCCATTTATATTAATCTGCAGTGGATATACTAACTCGCAATATTCAGTTCTCTGATTGAATTACAGCTTCGTTGTGGAATTGTAGATCTTCTAGCTTTTGGCATCGTAAATAACACTGCAAAATTAATTGCACAATGAGATCTTCGAAGGTACTCACCGTTTGAAAATCATACTCGAAAATATAATTCCACAAAATTACGAAGGAATCTGTCTGAAAAATCAATAATTCTATCCAAAATTAACGATCGGATTGTGGCGATAATGAAAAACGACAAAACCGTTCACAATGTGTATTTAATCAAACCGAAACAGCATATAACTCCACGTTTTATCGTTAATTTTTCTGATATTTCAATAGTTATTCTTCTTGTTGTTATGCGTCTGACCGGACGTCTACGAGGAGAGTAGGCCTAAGACTTCAATTCATGAGCCAAGAAAAGAAATTTTTTGTTATGATTCTCTTATCTCTGAAGTAACATTAATTATTGAAGTACTAACGTAAAAACAACTGGATTCTGATATGGATTGAGCCCTGAAATGTAAATATTGATAAAGTGACCTTTTGATCGACCAAAGTGATCAATGTTGAAATACGCTAAATATGTTTTGTCTTTGCAGGAGTAAGAGCAGAAGTGTTGATCATGGCATTGCCTCTCCCTTCGATTTAGAAGCCCTCAGAGCTAAGGTAGATGGACACTTGGATAAAAGCATCGATAGAGGTAAGCTCTTTGCAGATACTATGTTTCATGAACAATTATTGTCCGACCTTTATAGTGTGCATTATGTGTACGATTCAACATAACCTCAATTTGTTCTGTTCACCTCTGACAGTAAACGTTTGCAGGAAAAACAACCTCACTTCCTTTATTCCGTTATGTTTGTGAGTTCATGATATTAACAATTTTACAGAATTTTTTTTGTAGTTGAAATAACTGCGTTATTGACGAATTCGTAGATAAACTGCCTGCATATTGTGCTCTAGTAAAACACTAGTAGCAAAACTACTGTGAAAAATTATTTTTCGGATTGGGGTTTCTTATGTAGGTTGGGGTTTCTTAAGTAAGTACATATATATTCTCATTTTTAAGCCGTTTATCATATTTCCATCTATCATTGGAGGAGCTAATGAAATATGCGGAAGCTTCATCAGATCTTACTATAGGATGTCTCGAAATTAAGTTCAAAATATTAAATTCACGACGTTCTTCTCGTTCATTATATTTTCCTTACAATAATTGAATTAATTCAGATGTTTGTGAACTGGAACAAAAATCTTTCAGTTTTGAATGTCCAAACCACAATTGGAATAGTATATTATAAAACAAGTTACAAAATGCGAAATACGAATACGAGCGACGAAGGAGCGAGTTTTCGAATGCATGAGTGTTGGAATTGCCTTCTGCAACGAGCATTAGACGATATTTTCTCTAATTCGGGCAAGTTTTATAAAATACTGTCGAATTTTAATGAAAAATTCGGATTAAACGTCCTAGTGTGTTTTGTATTGTATCTTGGCAGTTGGTGTGACTGTTACGAAATTTGACAGATTACGGAATTTGAATTTGACGTATGTAGGGCATGGAGATCAGATTTAAAACCGTTTCCTAATAGCACGAATTAGTAAGAAAAAAATCTTTAGTACCTTTTTTCAATGAAAATAAATCTTTTCCTCTCAACAATTATTTTACTATATGACTATATCCAGATTATATTATATTGACAATTGACGTGTGTTTAAATTTGATAGGGTCGAATGTCAGTGCTGACTACCACAAAACGAAAAATATAACTAGAAACAATGCGGGAATGAGTTCATTACAGCACTGTTTTTAGTGCTGTAATGAACTCATTACGATACTGAAATTGAGAAATTTTATTTTCTTAATTTAACGGATATCTAATAACCATGAATTTAAATAGTTAAATACAGGATGAGTATTTGATTTGTACATTTTTCCAGATTCGGCTCAGATAAAAAGTTATAAGCGTTTAAAGATATTACAATGTGCTAATCCACCCCTGAACTGTCTTGAACTGTTGAACAGAGACACACTTACTGGATTCAATATCGCATAATTATCTGAAAGCGTTATCATCTGAAGCTCGAAATTCAATGAAATTGTTTGAGAAAACTTATTTACTCACTCAAGTCTTTTGAAATGGTTTTTAATAATAACTATCTTCCTCAATTCTAAAATATTGACTTCAACTTGATTTTCATTAAATACCTATACTATAAGATTATCCAAAATATCTTCATTGCCTATTTTCACATTTTTATTATTATTATTATTATTATTAATACATAATTAAGAGTAGAGGTATACACCTATATACTCAAACAAAAATAAAATAACATTCGATTGAAGTGAGTTAATGAAAGAAAAACAAGATTTGTGAGAGAAAAGAAAAAAAAAACAAAATTAATCAATTTGACTCAATATAAAAACGAAAGAAACTGTAAGTATCATTTCCGAAGCCTGTCGTAAGCATTCTTGAAAGCGTTCGTACTGCCGGCGTCAACCACCCCACCAGGTAGACCATTCCAGTGATGAAAGATTCTGTTAGTCAAAAAATATTGGCGCTCACATGTGCGAAACGCCTCTCTACCAAGCTTGAGAGAATGACCACGTAGATTATTTGGATTCAACCTGAAGATGTTCGCTATTTGATCTCCAAAATGACCATGCAGAGCTCTAAATGTGAAAATCAGGTCACCACGCAATCTTCTATCCTCGAAAAATGGCAAATCAAAAATTTGCAACCTATCTCCATAGGAAGGTCGCACAGGACCATATGGCAACCTTGTGATCCAGCGCTGAACCAACTCCAATCTATTCCTGTCTCCCTGTGTACAGGGATACCAGGCAGGACCAGCATATTCTAGAATAGGGCGTACATAGTAGCGATAAAGAAGGTTGAATGTTTTGGGATCACAGCCCTTGAAGCACTTGAAAAGAAGATATGCGGTTTGTCTGGATTTAGAAACGATGTTCGAGATGTGTTCTGTCCAACTCAAGTTAGCCGATACGGTGATGCCGAGATCGTTATGACTATTAACCACACGCAGAGCCTGACCGCAGATATTGTAGACAACCTTAGGATTACTTTTTCCCAAATGAAGCACCGTGCATTTCTCTACGTTCAGCGGCAGCATCCAGTCCAAGCACCACTGGCGAAGAGAATTCAAATCATCCTGAAGGGTAACAGAGCCGGAAATAGCACGGTTGTATAATTTACCATCATCAGCAAAGAATACACTCTTGGATACGAACAGGCGTGGTAGATCCGAAATGTAGAGCAGAAACAATATAGGTCCTAACACGGAGCCCTGTGGGACACCATATTTGACAGGAGTGTCCGAGGAGGAGTAGACACCTCCGACATTTATCAAATATTTTGATTCGCATCATGTAAATGAATACAAAATCATGTAATATCCAACCAACAACAATTATTATAACCTTTATCAGTCTATGTCTCTGACCTATTGGTAGCATAGAGCCTATAGACTTATTATGTTTGCAGCAGGTCTCACCAAGATTTTCGATTATTTCAAACCCCGAGATTCTTAGATAAGAATACCTTGATCAAAACCGCCGAGAAAATAAATCTGACAAGTGACAACCTCGTATAGCCACAGTACATTAATATTATTATACTGTTACAGAAATGTAATAATTATTAGAATATTAGGTTAGCCACAGAATTTATCGTTAGTCCAACGGTGAGGTTAGCGTGCGTTCGTTTATGTTAGTTGTTTACATAATTCCGTAGATTCAGATTAAGAATGTATCGCCAAGAATTATTGGGATGAATAGGTGGAGTGATACTTAAAATTGATTTTAACATTTTTAACCGTAGTAGTTGGAATAAAATAATCAGAAGCGACGTGAGTTACATATATCTGTAGAAAATTATTAATTGAATGATGAAATTATATTTCATATATGAGAGAAATCCTTAGAATGATTGTGCAGAATCGAAGCAGTATGAAATTGAGTGTTTAGATGATAATGATAACAGATAATTTAAATGTGTTATATCCACTTTGGGGAGTACAAGATACATAGAGAAAAATTCATAGATTCATTTAGATAATGGTAAGCCTATTCATCTATTGCCCAACTTGTTTCAACCTGTATCAATTGCTGGTGAATTTGCACAATTCACAAACAAGCTGAAATTCTAAACTAATCAATCAACAAGTCCAGAGTGTTCCTGCCAATGGGGGTCTTCATAATGGCTTCGTATAATTAATATACTTATGCATATATTTCACAAGTCAAATAAACCCCAGGGGATATCATTGATTTTCCGAGAAGCAAGAGCAGACGCGCTTCTGGCTTCTTGGCCTTCATCAGTACTCTGTAGATTCCCAACAAATTCAACTAAACTGAACCGTGTTAAGCCTCTCACAGCCGGCTTGGTCGATTATACATAATCGCCCACGTCGCCTATGAGACAAAACAAGGAATTCAGCCTTTCCCCACCAGTGAAAATTTGAAGAAAATCGAGCGAATGTGGTGGCATATGATTTCACGCTTCAAATTTTCACTGGTGGGGAAAGGCTGAATTCCTTGTTTTGTCTCATAGGTGGCTTGGGCGATTATGTATAATCGGCCAAGCTGGCTGTGAGAGGCTTAACACGGTTAAGTTTAGTTGAATTGTTTGGGAAGTTACAGAGTACTGGTGAAGGCCAAGAAGCCAGAAACGCGTCTGCTCTTGCTTCTCGGCAAATCAAGGAAATCCCCTGGGATTTATTTGACTTGTGAAATATATGCATTAGTATATTAATTATATGAAGCCATTATGAAGACCCTATTGGCAGGAACGCCCTGGACTTGTTGATTTAATAACAACGGTAACACCATTTTTCATTATTATCTGAACTAATCATTCATCAAGAAATTTGATTACTAGATATTCTTATGATATCCGTTATTAACTTAGGTATTCCGTTTTAAGATGGTAATATAACCAATCAATATGGAAACAAGTGAGATTGAATTAGAATGCGTAAAAATAAAAAATATTATGTGAGATAGGGAGGTTACTAGTGACGCCTCTTTCTATAAATGTCAACTTTGAGATTAATTCCCAGTATATGCCTTTATTCGAACGCATATGATTCTAGGCCAGGTCCAGATTGATAAAAGCACTTGAATTTCTGAAATTTTATCATATTTTATGACATTCAATGAAGAATATCTCGAAAACGATACGTTTTAGGAGATATGACGAAGAAATTAATTTTCTAAAAAGATTGAGTATTTCAAAAATAACTCAAGATAACCTTCATCTGCATTCATTATGCTAATTTCTCATTGTTTTATGAATTCGCGAGTCTATAACGAAGAAACCAGTAGAAGTAGGAAGAAGAAAGAAAGAAATCAGAGATTATGTCTCATAGTTATAGAGAACTTCTCACCAAAATTTATTTCATTCTGAATAACCATGTCAAAACTACAAAAGGAAAACTGATTTTTTTTTTATTTCATCAACCTGTATCTTTTTTCCTGTGCTGAATTTGGAAAAAGGTAAATGAAAAATATGTTTTATTTGATGACAGGAATCT
Source organism: Halyzia sedecimguttata (assembly GCA_937662695.2). Lineage (NCBI taxonomy): Eukaryota > Metazoa > Arthropoda > Insecta > Coleoptera > Coccinellidae > Halyzia > Halyzia sedecimguttata. The sequence goes on from OW569413.2 coordinate 89,206,504, forward strand.
ATGGTTAAAATTAATGTACAACTTAAAGACTCACCCTGTATCATTACAATAACGAGCGCACATAAGCTCCCGACCCGACGTCAGTCTTCTTATTAAGTTTTTGCGCGTATGTTCTGGGGAGCATCACGTTATAGTTTTCCCAAATGTCTGTAACTTTCGAATTTTTTGACGAAAATGGTCAAACGATTTAGTTCGACTCCCTAATGAAGAATTCGAGGTCAAATTTGATTCTGTCCGGCCGGCCGTCCGGCTGTTGCCACGATAACTTGAGAACGAAAAGAGCTAGCGACTTGAAATTTTCAGGGTAGGTGGCGCATCCCAATACGACGGACCAGTTCGTTAATGGGCATAATCGTTCCAGTATTTCCGAGTAATAATTTTGTTTTCAACCAATATAAATCCGATCGAATTGAAACTTATTGAGTAGTTGTAGAATATGAACCTAAGCACGTTTGTGAATATTTGTGCGAATCGTATGGCTAGAAAATTTTAAAAAAATTATTGAAAAATATTTTTGTTGTCACGATAACTTGAGAACGGAATGAGATAGCGGCTTTCAGTTTGTTTATGAGCATAATCGGCCAAACGGTTTTAGAGTTATAGCCATCTGAAATTTGGTTGTTTTTTGTTCCTCATTAACTCGAAAAATACAAAACCGATTGAATTCAAACATGGCAATTAGTTGTAGAATGCCAACGCAAAAATTCTTGAAGAATTTCGTTGGGATAGTATTTGTAAAAAAATTTTAAAAAATCATTGAAAATTGAAAAAAAAAATTCTATATATCAGTAACTATTCGTTTGAAATTGCTGAAATTTTGCAAAAGCCTTGATAACCTAACTCTACTGCCAAGTTTCAAGTTTTAACACGATCGGTTGAATATTGTTGGAGGTTCGAGCATTCTTGTGTGAGTTCAGTAGATGGGTGACCGTTGCCTCGATAACTTTCGAACGAAAGGAGATAGGACTTGCAATTTTCAGGGTAGGTTGCGTATCCGAAAGGGAGAGTTGAGTTCGTTTTTGGGCATAATCGGTTTAACGGTTTCCGAGTTATACCCACCTGGAATATTATTTCCTTGATAACTCAAAAAATAAATTTTCGATCGAATTGAAGCTTGGTAACTAGTAGTAGAAAATCATCATAAAGACGTGTTTGAAATTTTGTTAGAACCGTACCCCAAGAAAATTTGAAAAAAAATGACGAAAAAAAATTTTTAAGAACCGCACCCCTGGAAAATTTCAAAAAAATCACGAGAAAAAAAATTGGTTCAAGCACTGACGTGAAGTCAGAAGCTTTTGCGCGTATGTTCTATTGTCCATTCTTCTGTATTGGACACCCTTAATCGAATTTACCATGGTAAATTATGTTGTCCATTCTCCTGTATTGAAGATATACAGAATACAGAAGAATGGACAATAGAACATGCGCGCAAAAGCTTCTGACTTCACGTCAGTGCTTGAACCAATTTTTAATTGATTGGTTTATTTGTGTTTTCAAAACCAGTAGTTCCCCCTCTGCTTACCAAAGTGCATGTTTATTATGTATTCGATATTCAGTGTTGTTTATATCGCGAAAACCAAATTATTCTTTTGAAATTGAACATATGGCTCACGGATGAAATTTGCCAATTGATTGTGAGATTAATTACAAGCTATTATTGCTGCTTGGAAACCCGCTAGAGTACGTCTAAAAATAGCGGGAATAAATGCCCAATAACATAGTCGATCATGCAATCAAACCGTAAACTTTTCTGATGATGGAGACACAATATTTGTCTGTTTAATGTTCGTGAAAGGTTTATTTTCAGTTCGACTACCGAATGAACATCTGCATTGGAATTGTTTATAGAATTCATTCGAAGTAAAATATCGTTTTATAATATTGCACCCATTTGAATAATCTCTATTTCCGAATAATTATTTCTGTTCTGAATTTGTTATTTCTCTGGGTATTGGGCATATCTACTCATCCATTCTTTATCATTAATCACTATATATGACGTAAACATTGTTGCAACACCGAGTAATTCTGAATTTATTAAATCAATTTAATGACGAGGAAGCGATGCTGATAAGAATAACGATAGACATAATATAGCCGTATTAAAAAGAATTCCTGAAAATTCATAGTCTTTCACTTGCAATCAACATAAAGGGCTTTCCAATAAGAGGTGTTATTTTGAAGAGCCCGCTATTTCCGTAGATGTCACTTTTGAAGCTGTCATTTTTTGACATTTGACAATCGAATCTACGTCATTAATAAAAATGGAACGAAACACGCATTGAAATTATTAAAATTTACTATAAAAATGGTGAAAATTTGGCAGAGACGGTTCGTAAAACTTGAACATTTTTGGGTCGTCGTGAAACACCTTGTCGGACCGCAATAAAGAAATTGGTGGAAAAATTCGAGCTTTTGGGACAAGTTAGTTATGTGAAGAATAAAACCCGTGCACGTCGCTCAAGAACAGCCGAGAATATTGCTGCTGTATCCGAAAGTGTTGAAGAAAACCCAGTTTTGTCCATTCCTCGTCGTTCTTTGGAATTAGGCATTCCACAAACGTCATTACACCGTATTTTGCATAAAGATTTGGGTCTTAAGGCTTATAAAGTTCAGTTAACACAAGAACTCAAGCCGGCCGATCATCAACAACGTCGTGTCTTTGCTGATTGGGTCGTTGAAATGCATGAAAAAGATCCGGAATTCCATCGAAAAATCATCTTGAGTGATGAGGCCCATTTCCACCTCGATGGCTTCGTCAACAAGCAAAATTGTCGCTTCTGGGGCTCGGAGAACCCAAGAGTTATTGTTGAAAAGCCTATCTATCCTCAACGTGAAACTGTTTGGTGCGGTTTATGGTCCGGCGGAGTCATTGGACCTTACTTTTTCGAAAATGAGGCTGGAGCAACAGTTACGGTGAATGGATTGCGCTATCGAGAGATGATTAATGATTTTTATGGCCGGAATTAGATGGTATTGATCTGGACAACGTTTACTTTCAACAAGACGTCGCTACGTGCCACACAAGCAACGAAACCATTGATCTTTCGCGCGAAAAGTTTCCGGACCGTATTATCTTTCGAAGAGGTGATCACAATTGGTCACCGAGATCTTGTGATTTAACACCTTGCGACTTCTTCCTTTGGGGCCACGTGAAAGAGAAGGTCTACGACTCTACGCCAATAGCCCAGCGTCGATTCAAGACCTCAAAGATGGAATTCGTGAGGCTATCGAGCACATAGGGCAGCCACTTAGCGATTTGGTTATGGAAAATTTCATTAAGAGGATATGGTCCTGTAAGCGTGGTCGTGGTGGACATTTGCCTGATGTTATTTTCCACTATTAACGGCATAGCTTCTTCTTTATAATGAAATAAACATCCGATCATTTTTATTGAAAAATGTCATTTTTCTTTGAATATCAAAATAACACCTCTTATTGGAAAACCCTTTACTACAGTGTGTGGATAAAGTAAGGAACGTCATTTTTACAGAGGGACGTCATAATTTTTTTCTCAAATTACGCTTACCAATGTTGTAAAAAATTGGTAACTTAAATAACAAGTTTTTCAGAAAATAAAACAATTACTGTAAGAAATAAAAAAGTGGGAAACCTCTGTGGACATCGGCTTTGGCGCTCTTGTCAAATTACTAGCGAGTAATTATTCAAACTTTTTACAAATCATATCTCCGAAAGTATTGGTTTCTTATGGTGTCACGAAGCTTCGATTAGCTTAATTGTGGATGTAATTCGGTGGTTGCATCAAAAATGAACTGGAAATTGACATAGAATCACACTGATTTGGCAATTAAGAGCTGTCAAAGCTTTGTGAATACACCGTAAGAGTTGAGAATGATATCAATGGATTCTTATGATACAATTGCATCATATAGAATTAAATTCAAAATGTAGGACTATGACTCACCTCATATGTTGGATTTACATACATCAGCAAATTATAATTAGAGCATTCTATGAAATCATAAAATTACGATTAATTATTGCAATTTTGAAAAATCATATCTCCCAAAGTATTAGTTTGTCAGAGTTGATAATGATATCAATGGATTCTTATAATCAAACAGCGAAAATAATTTTAAATTTGTAATGTAGTAAAAAAATGTTCAACCGACAGAGCTATATGCCATGTCTGTATGGATCTGCGGTGCAATTTCTAATCAATTTCATAAATGTAACCTTCATTCAGTAGAGAACAGAAAAAAAATACCTCAGGATCTCTGATCTCTGAAATTCTCTATTTCAATTCATCAAAATACGTCCAATGCACTATGATTTTGACGAACGAATGGTTTTAAATATCGACATTAATGCATATAGATAACTGTTTTCCAAACTCCTCTGAAACGGACAAGCATTCTTTCGTATTAAAAAAAAATGTGGTAATCTGGAAAACAAGAATTATGGATTATAAGTAACTTACGTTCTTAGTTTGTTTTATATTATATAGGTATTAAATATCGATTTAAAATCATCTTTTAAACAAATTTCACTGAACTGATAAAATTAATTGGTTCAAGCCCTGTGGACAGGAGCTTTCTGGCGCTCTAGTTCAAACAGACAAATTATATCTCCGAAAGTAATGGTTTCTCAGAGTTGAGAATTATATCAATATATTCTTATGATAGAACTGCATTGTAAAGGAAATTCAATTCAAAAAATAGTTTATTTATCAAGATTAAATGAGCAATCTGAGAATGAGAGCTGCACCATTGAAGAAATCAAATTAAAATAGCTGAAATGAATCTGACTCTCTCTTATAGAAGAGGATGACATGTACGAGTATGAAACCAGAGCATATAATAAAGCTTAGATAGAATAATTATAGCATTCTGTGAAAGCATAGAAGTACGATTCATCATTAAAATTTCGAAAAATCATATCTCCGAAAGTATAAAATTGTTGGAGTTAAAAACAGACAAATTATATCTCCGACAGTATTGGTTTCTCAGAGTTGGGAATTATATCAATGGATTCTTATGAAAGAACTTCATCTTAGCAGAAATTGAATTGAAACATAATAGAAGAATTTAAATTCAACAAGAGTGCCAAAAATTATCAATCCAAAACCAATAAACGAATTCTACCCAACAACGAACTCATCCGAGATATTCATTCCTCAATTCTATGATGAACGATAATATATATCTTTCCTCAAATCCACTCCAATACACCAATATTCCAGTTTTGTTTTTAGTGGAGATATTCTGAACTCAATATTATTAACTTACCATTACGATTCCCATCATCATATGGATTGACCATCGGCATGAAAATATCAACCACCAAAAAGTATGATATTATATTATGATTCTCATATTTCTACGATTGCTGGAATGAATGAATTAGACAACGTCATGTCTCAGGAAAATAAGTTGACATTATAACAATTCATAGAATACCCACAGAATAATTATATCATTCTGTGAAAACATAGAAATACGATTTATATTGAAATTTTGAAAAATCATATCTCCGAAAGTATCAGCTTGTTAGAGTTAAAAATGATATCAATGGATTCTTATGGTAAAACTGCATATTGAAAAAAATTTAATTTGGAATTTGGTATGTAAAAAAAAAATTTTTTTTGTTACTCCGAAACCATCTGTCCGATTTCGCCCAATAACGAACTTAGCCGAGATATTTATCTCCCAAACCTACTCAACCCAAATTTCCAACTGTCTAGCCTACGGCCGGTCGGACAGAATGAATTTCGACCACGGATTCTTGATCAGTGAGTCGAACCAAATCGTCCATTTTCATCGAAAAATTCGAAAATTACAGACATTTGGGCAAATTGATAAGCACTCAGTTCCGAGGAACTAGAGCGCCAATAACATAACCACAGACAGAAATGACATTTGTAATTAAATCATCATAAAAACTCCAACTGCTGTGATATTTCGATATTTTGCCAATATCTCCAACAATATAGATCCGTTCGAGTTTAAATCTAGAAATTTGCTGTAGGATTATTATTTGATGGCTCATGCAGAGTTTTAGCGATATCTGCCGGATAGTTTCTGAGATGAAGAATATTTTTAAATAAATTTTCAAAATTTTCTAGTCATATGATCTCAACGAAATTTTCCATAAGTCTTCGTGTTGGTTTTTTTCAACTAAATACCGAGCCTTAATTCAGTCGGATCAGTATTTTTCGAGGGAAATCAAATTTGAGATAAATATTATATACTATAACTCTCAAAACAACTCGGTGGATTTTGCCCATTAACGAACATACAGGGTGAGTCTTTGACCAATGCATTAATTTCAACCAAAGATTCCTCTCATCAAATGAAAAACTTTTTTCATTTACCATTTTTCCAGATTCGGGTCAGGTAAAGAGTTACAAGCGTTTAAAGATTTCACAATGTGCTAATACACTCCCGCATATAAATTATCTATGACATTTTTGGCGGACGAGAATAAGGCATGGTAACGTGGTTTACAGCTTGATTCGGGATTCCAACGCTCAGGGACGGATCCATAAAAGTAGTGAAATTTCTGGAGTTTTCCATTTTAAAACATTCAATGAAGAATATCTCGAAAACGGTGCGTTTAAGGAGAAATGATGAAGATTAATATAATGTTCTAAAACGATGGAATAATCTTGAAATAACTCAAGAAAAACTTTATATGCTTTCTTTATGCTAATTTCGTTTAGTTTTATGAATCCACGAGTCCAACTAGAAAACCAGTAGAAGTAGAAAATAACTAATATTTGGAAAATATGTATCATAGTTATAGGAAACTTTACGCCAACATTCATTTTATTCGAAAAAAGGATGTCAAAGCTACAAAATAAAAACTGATTTTTTTTCAAAATTTCAATAGCCTGTATCTTTTTACCTGAGCTGAATTTGGAAAAATGTTAAATGAAAAAAGTGTTTCATTTGATGAGGGGAATCTTTGGTTAAAACTAATGCAGTGGTCAAAGACTCACCCTGTATGGCCAGCACATTTGGACTCCAAACCTACTGTGAAAATTTCAACTCCCTAACTCGGACGGCCGGACACCGGACATCAGAATCAATTTGACCTCGGATTCTTCATCAGTGAGTCGAATCTAATCGTTTGAGATCATTCTCGGCCAAAAATACCAATAGAATTCTAAGAGTTTTTTCAGATTTCACACGAATTTTCTGAGAATAATATGCAAGTGATACATTAAAACAATGCAGAATTCATTGGGTAATCTGATTATCAATGAAAAAATTGGGTATTACATTTCGAAAACAAAAATTGGTATAATTTCCGGTTAAATCGGAAGACGAACGAATCTGAAATTTTTTCCAAGAATTCATCTTCCTAACAAAGCTTAACTATAAAATTTCAAGTGTTTATCTAGAGTCTTTGAAATATTCTAATGAACGGTCTTCGTGAATCATCCTGTACATTAGTGAGTCTGAGTTTGTCGTATCCTAATACATCTCATAACAGTACTGCCATCTTTCGAAACGAATTTCAATCGATTAGGTTCACATCCGTAAGAATTATCGCAACATTATGTAGAGTTTCCTGTACTGGGAATTGAGATTATCCTTGAACTGGATGTGAATTAACTCGAGGAACTAATTTTAGGTAATCTAGACGATTTCTCTCGATGATCTAATATCTAATTATTTCTTAGAAGAATTTCCGTATTCGGTAGACCTTCACCTATTTATTGTCATTATATTCATTGATAAAACAACATCTGCGTCATATTATTTTGTCTGCAATTCAAACTGATACCGCATTGAACTTGTTGAAGGTGGAATGGATATTTCCAGTGTCAGAATAGTATATTCTAGAACAAGTTGCAGAATGGGCTCCTATTAAAACACGAATGCGAAATTCGAAAACGAGCGAGTTTTCGAACGCATGAGTGTTGGAATTGCCTTCTGCAACGCGTATTAGACGAAAAATATAACTAGAAACAATGCGGGAATGAGTTCATTACAGCACTGTTTTTAGTGCTGTAATGAACTCATTACGATACTGAAATAGAGAAAGTATCTTTTTCATACTACTTCACGAAGGAATGTTCACAATATAGTCCAAATTATTTATTAACGGTTTATTCAATACATGTAAATTCAAATGCTGCACAAAAATTGTGTCAGTGTCACCGGACAAAGCCGAGAGTAAGTGAAATAAACTACACAGTTACGCAGTGGAAAATTTAAAAGCAAATTCTCTGCAGATTCATGTCGTTGGACCTTTAGATCGTCGACATTATTTGAATGAATTTTTATATGTTTTTGAGTAGGTATCTGTAGATGGATGATAGTAATAACTCGTAATTTTTCTGCAGCAGTTGTGCCAATTGAAATATACAGTGCTTCCCAGCAACTTCGCACCAAGATGGACTTTTATTTTATATTAATATTTCCGAATTTTATTTCTCATGAAAAGTTAGTGCATCAAAAATGATAAATAATGATATAAAACTCGGCCATCTGCGGTTTGAGTGAAAATGGTCATTTGTGAATAAAAATGTTGATTATCTCCAAAAATTCGAACTTTTTGTATGAAACGATCTAAGTAAACTTGTTTGAAATTATAATTAAGACCAACGTGCAATTCAGGCTGGATAACCTGAAATGATTTTTTTTTTCTCTTTTTGCTTCAGTATAACTTTAGTAATTACCTAACGGATTTTTTTGGGACTAAAAAATATAAGTGTCAGCATGAATATTAATGTAACTAGGAAATTTTGTTTTAACTTGGTTTTTCGACATTTGTTTCAATTAACCCTCAAAAACTCAAAACTGGTTTCATTTTGGTGCAAAGTTCACATCTGAGAATCCCAAGAATGCAAATCTGGCTACAAAAGGCTCATAGAGCTCAAATTTTGAAATAGAATTTTATCATGAATATCATTCATCTTGGTTGAAAAATAAGACTTTGAAGGCTGGTACAAAGTTTCCGCGATATCTGATAGATAGAGTGCGAGATACCGTCTGCGTTTCGGTATTTACGGCGCTCTTTTTCCTCGGAACAGAGTGCTTATACATTTGCACAAATGTCTGTAATTTTCGAATTTTTGGCTGAAAACGGTCTTAAACGTTTTGGTTCGACTCACTCATCAAGAATCCGTGGAAAAAAAACGATTATATCCGGCCGTCCTCTCGTTAACATGATAACTCTCGAGCGAAATGAGCTATAGTCAGTTGAAATTTTCAGAGTAGGTTTGGGAGATGAATATCTCGGTAAAGTTCGTTATTGGGCAAAATCGGCCAAGTGGTTTCAGAGTAACGAAAAAAAAAATTTTAAATTACAAATTTCAAATTAAATTTTTTTTAAGATGCAGTTTTATCATAAGAACCCATTGATATCAAAGTCAACTCTAACAAACTGATATTTTCGGAGATATGATTTTTCATAATATCAATAATTAATCGTAATTTTAGGATTTCATAGGATGCTCTACGATGGAGGTTACACGGTCAATCTGATTGACCATGTAACCTCCGCCTAATTATTCCTCTAATTATCTAGTTTCGATTCGTATAGATGAGTATTTTTCGAGGTATTCGGAAGTTCACATTCTTTTGGGGAATTCTTTTGTCATTTCAACTACAACTGAACTTATAATTTTATTTACCTGCTGGAAAATCTTTTTCTCAATCCGAGATTGATTTATTCCATGTATCTTTATGGATCCACCAGTTTTCTCTATTCGCTGAGATCTTTTAAACTCATATAACTAATAATTTGGCCACTCACTGCTGGTGTAATCCGAAAACATTCGAGTTCAATCCCGAGGCTGGGAAAAAAAATTCTTCTCAGAGGGTAGTGGCCACCATTCCTTGTTGGCTCAAAAATGATCTGTGTTGTGCTTAAGGTGACGTAAGAAATAGTAACAAACCTACACAGAATACAAATGGTTTTCCTAACTTGCACAAGCTCTTAGGAGCTTCTGAGGTGTCTCCTTGGGGAAGACCTAGCAGGGTCAGTATAATCATACCGTGATTTTCTACAAGTGATTTTCTGTATATTTTCGCACGTGCCTATCAACTGGTAACACGTATTCATTAACAATTTATACTATTACCAATTATTGTTCAAGCAATCGAAATGTATTCAATTCCCCATGATTCATTTTTTTAAGGAAGTGAGCCTTCTAATTCTGTTGAAAAATTAATTAATATTACAGAATACAGAGTAAGTAATTGTGGTCTTCTCAATCAATTGTTTGTGAAAAACTACATTGCACAATTTTATTATGAATTATTCATTTGCCATGAAATAGATAAACAATCATTATATGACAGGGTACTATTTTTAATCATCATGACGAAATACTCATAAAATAGAATCGGTAATACCCTTCTATTCCAAGGTTCACTGAGAAATTCTCGGAGCTGAAAAATTTTTGGTGTTCTAGTTGGCATTTGTTACTTTGTTACTTGTCATCTAAGACACAGCACTGATATTTGTATACATAAATTTATTTCTCTATTTCAGTATCGTAATGAGTCCATTTCAGCACTAAAAACAGTGCTGGAATCAACTCATTCCAGCATTGTTTCCAGTTATATTTTTCGTTTTGTGGTAGTCAGCACTGACATTTGATCCTATCAAATTTCAACACACGTCAATTATCAATATAATATAATCTGGATATAGTGAAATAATTGAGAGGGAAAAGATTTATTTTCATTGAAAAATAAGGTACTAGAGTTTTCCTTCTTGCTAATTTTGAATAATTCATGCTATTAGGAAACTGTTTTAAATCTGATCTCCATGCCCTACGTACGTTTCAAATTCAAATTCCGTAATCTGTCAACTTTGGTAACAGTCACACCAACTGCCAAGATACAATACAAAAGTCACTAGGATGTATAATCCGGATTTTTCATTAAATTTCAACAGTATTTTACATAACTTGCCTGAAATAGAGAAACTATCGTCTAATACTCGTTGCGGAAGGCTATACCAACACTCATTCGTTCGAAAACTCGCTTCTTCGTCGCTCGTTTTCAAATTTCGCATTCGTGTTTGAATAGGAGCCCATTCTGCAACTTGTATTAGAATATACTATTTCGCGCTTGACCAAGTTTTTATTCACGCTCATGATACCCCTACGAAATACTACATGAACCTTCAAGCCGTGTTTTTAGCGCTGACACGTAATGAAATGCGGTGGGCATCAACTGTGTAAAAGTTTTCATTTATACAGGATGTCCCACTAGTGCCGCAGCGGACGATATAAGCGTGAAGGTCAAAGTTTGGCAAAAACTTTTGATGCAAACTCCAAGAATACCACAACCTAAAAATATTTTCGAATATATCGGCTGTCCCACAAAAGAGGAATAGAGTGTGACTTTGATTCTTCAAATGGGACACACTATATTCAGTAGTGTTTTATAATTCTCTGGAACTTCCTGCATGCTCTTGTATACTTTTCACATATTTTTGTTCAACAGCTTTCGAAATATTTGTCATTTTGACAAAAAAATGATACTTGTAGGGGCTATGTAAGATAATTATATTTCACGAACCCTTGCACATACCAATAACAGCTTTATATGGATTGAAAGTCAAGACTTCAAAGTATCATAGCCAGCTATAATAAAGCATCTCCAGCATATGATGTCCACAAAAAGACTATCAAGATGACAAATTTCAACGAATTTATTTTCATTCTTTCAAATGCAATTCATATAATTTTTGTTCGTCATTGTAATCACAGAAAGTGAAGTAAAGTGAATAGTGATTACAATGATGAAAAAAAATTATATGCATTGCATTTCAAAAAATGAAGATAAATCGATTTGAAATTCGTCATGTTGATAGTCTTTTTGTGGACACTCCGCGCCGTTTTCAAAACTGCGCAATTTTCCCATCTACACGCAACGTTTTACCTGCAACGTGTTGAACTGTGTAGGCAAAAGGTTGTGCAAAACGTAGCGTATGGACCGGCCTTTACAACATCTCACTAGGGGGGTAAAGGAAGTCAAAAAATCTTCAAAAATGCCTCACGTAATTATTGGTTTTCACTTATCAGCAAGTTTGCCTTACTAATACCTTATAAATGGAACACTTCATTGATATGTCCGTGAAACTGTCAACAGATATGTTTATATTCAACATAGGGGAAATGGAACTGCAGTGATTTCTCACGCTTTAAGGCCGGTCCATACGCTACGTTTTGCACAACCATTCGTCTGCGCAGATATGAATTCCAGAGTTTTCATTAAGTCGATTTTGCCTCGATTAGTTAGTTGTTACTTGTTATAGGGAACCGTTCTAAAGAAACCTTCTAAGTCCCAAATTTCATTGAACGTATTAGAAAATTATTTGACCGTTATTTTACATAGCCTTTCCCAATAGTAAGCAAACTAAATCAGTTTGAAAATATCTTCTGCCGATGAACCAGACCGAGAACATATTTTTCACCTATACAGTCGATATGTACTCATCAATAATACTTTTTTTGACGCTCTTGTTCCTCGGATCAGAATGTTTATCCATTTGCCCAAATGTCTGTCATTTTCGAATTTGTTTATGAAAATGGTATTTAACGATTTGGTTCGACTCACCGATCAAGAATCCGTGGTCAAAATCATTTGTGTCCGGCCGGCCGGCGTAGGCACGATAACTCTCTAACGAAAGGAGCTCGCGGATTGAAATTTGCAGAGTAGGTTTGGAGCATAAATATCCCGGAGAAGTTCGTTAACAGGTGAAATCCACCAAGCGGTTTCGGAGTTATGGCCGTTTTTAGTAAAAATATTTTTTACGAATATTTCCGGAATATCTCCTGTCCACAAGTCTTTTTTTTTTATTTTTATTTATCAGTGGAGTAAATCCTCTCCGTTTCTCTATTAACACTGCACCATGCATCGGCTACTACTACCACTTCATTTTTTGGATACTTCCTATTTGCATGCCATATTTTTGGATGAGTCTGATAGAGTTCTAGGAATTTTACATTTTCATTCTGTCACACAAGTGACGATTTTGCTGACAAGGATTCCATCTCCGGCCATTGGTCAAGTTGTTGGCTTATCTTGGCACCCAACGTGTGTACAGATCGCGTTTAATGGCGCTATTTCTTTTGATAAAACCGACAGGTGATGGCCAATATCCAATATTGGCGCCACTGTTGGGCGTTGGGGCTAAGACAAATTTTCCGGTCCACACGTTGGGCCAATAGTGTTGGGGCCAACGTTGGCCTAACCCCTAACGTGTGGGTAAGGTAAAGATTTAATAATATCAAAATTGTCTACTTCAAAACAGAAGCTATCCTAATTAGACCAGGGTCGATAATTTTTGAAACCGAAAAAATTATAGTAGAATGAAACCCGTTGTAAAACTAAGAGAATATAATAAAAAATTGGTTCAAGCACTGACGTGAAGTCAGAAGCTTTTTGCGTATGTTCTATTGTCCATTCTTCTGTATTGGACACCCTTAATCGAATTTACCATGGTAAATTATGTTGTCCATTCTCCTGTATTGGACACTCTTAATTCGAATTTACCATGGTAAATTCGAATGTATGGCAACGGCCGGACAGAATCAAATTTGACCTCGAATTCTTCATTGGGGAGTCGAACTAAATCGTTTGAGACCATTTTCGTCAAAAAATTTGAAAGTTACAGACATTTGGGCAAAACTATAACGCGATGTTCCCCAGAACATACGCGCAAAAATGATAGGAAAAATAATTTACGGGCGATCTGGGGTCGGGGAGGGGAGTGGGTGAGTTTTTGAGGGTAAAAAACGTTTTATCTCAATTTCCGGCAAAACTACAAGTCTTATGGAAAAAAGTTGTAAGCAATAAAAAGATCTACAACTTTTGTATTCACACTTTTTTCCCATAACCTCAAAATTTATGTGAGAAATTCAAATAACCACGTTTTTGGCTTTTAATTTCTATCTTTTACAAAAAGAATTTTTTTTCACCAAATTTGGTAAAAACTCACCCTTTTAGTCTCAAATATACTGTAATTTTTTGGATTTAAATTTTTTTTTTCACCTTAATTTGATTCAATATCAATAAAGCAAAACCAATTTTCAATCAAAAATTCTCACTCAAAATATCTGCTTTTTCAAAAAAGTAGGTGGACTTTTTGTTCGTTGAAATCTCTGCTTTCTGATGATCTAAAAAAATATATACATTACTATGGTAAATTTTCTCAGAAAATGCTCAGTTAATAAAGTTAATATTTAATAAGACACTAACAATATTTTGATAAAGTTTTAGAATCTTCTCTAAATTATATAACTTATACACCTGAGTGACCTACGTAAAATTTTAGACCATCAAAAGTTATCTTATAGAGAATTGGACAAAGGGCTATTAGGGTCTGGGCCTTACTAGCTGTTATTTCGTAGCATTTCACATTTACCATAGTAATGTATATTTTTTTTTAGATCAGAAAGTAGAGATTTCAACGAACAAAAAGCCCACCTACTTTTTAAAAAAGCAGATATTTTGACGTGAGAATTTTTGATTGAAAATTAGGCTGCTTTTTCGATATTAAGTCAAATTAAGTTGAAAAGAATAATTTTCAAATCCAAAAAATTACAGTGTATTTGGGACATAAAATGGTACGTTTTTAGCAAATTTTTTTTGCAAAAGATAAAAATTAAAGACCAAAAACGTGGTTATTTGAATTTTTCAAATAAATTTTGAGGGTATGAGTACAAAAGTTGTAGATATTTTAATTACCTACAACTTTGCCCCTTCCCCTTCCCGAACTCAAATCGCCCGTAAATTATTTTTCCTATCATTTTGTTATATTTTCTTCCTTTTCCAATGGGATTCATTCAACTATAATTTTTTGTCACTTTTTACCATTTTTAAAGGCTTCGACCCTGGTCTAAATGCCGGGTCCATGTAACGCGTAAAAGCCGCTTTACACTAGGCAATATTTACGCAACGCAATAGCAATGCAACGCATTGCATTTCATGAATATGATTATTCCATACTCCAATTTAAGTGCAATACTATTGTCAAGGACTTGTACGATCAACAAAAAGAAAACTAAAAGCACTTTTGCATTTATACTTTTATCACAGCTTTTATATTGCGCCGACATTCAAATACCTAGTGAATTTTATTATATCATATTCATGTTGGCTGCCATTAAAGTCACTAAAAAACAAACCAGAATTGCCAAATAATTGCATGAAAAATAGCCCCAGCCGTAATTTTAAAAGTTGCATCAGCTGATCAGAAAATTGCCGTCACGCATGTGCCATTGGGTCATTTCACATTGCATTGCTCTTGCATTGCACCAATATTGTATAGGGTAAGGCGGCTTTAATGTAATGCATAACATTACGCGTTACATTACCCGTCTGGACCCGGCATCAGAGCCGAAGCGATGTGTAGAACGGAAGAGTGAAAAAAACTCAACTCAATCATTTCAAAATGATGGGTATTTAATCTAAAAACCGCGAGATGACTCATCTGTCATCGTTCTGCCTTTTATCAACTCCCATTTCCCAATCCCATAATTCTGACTATAAGCGGATAACATCACTATCAGCGAAATAATATATCTAGTTGTTATCTAACTCTAGCCTGATACGGTGCAGAATAGAAGATACCGATTTGCTGATCACATTCCATCTGTTCTCAGGAGCAACCGGAGCAACTGTTGCGCGTTCGCCATAAGAGCCGAAGGACGTTTACTTTTATTCCGTTTGGCGTTTAGTTTAGTTATCCGAATCCGATAGAGCCAACGTGCATAGCAAGCAGGCGACGAACCGTATCGTTTATACGGGCAAAGTTCGCGTCTATTTACCCAATAATGTTTTGCGCATTTTTCATATCGAATTACATCTGACGCCATGCAACGATTTCCTGTCACATCGTCACTGAGGTGATCAGTGATCACAGTTTAAAAGACCCGTTGTTTCAGTGTCCCGTTGTTCCCGTCTGTCAAAAATAATGACAGACAATGAATTTACGAATTCGGATGTTTATTTCACTGTAGACGATGAAGACAACTACGTCGTTGTGTTTATCAACAATCAACAAGGTCAATAGTCTTAACCTCTAATCGTCAAATACCCGAATCTCATATGGATGGACGTTTTATTTCAGATCTGAATAGTTCGACCAATAGTTTATCTGAGAAGAAAAGAAGTGGACCACCCGAAAATACGACGCTGTATACGGTGAGTGTATGAAATTTTGAATCCCCTTTTATAATCTGTTGCCAATTCGTGAACGTCAGGAAGGAAATAAAAGTGTGCGATAACATAACACGAACAGTATTACATTTTATATCCTTTACATTCGGTCACATTATTGTGTGGGATAATATTTTTCGGCTGAATAATACATAAGTGACAACATTCTTTATTGACTCTGTTGCTGTGTAGATTGTTTATGGTTTACATCAGTAGACATGCAGAAGTAAGTAAGTTTTCTTATATTGTCAACTAGTGCAACTAGAGAAATTGGACACTTCTGAAGGGAAAGTCCTGTACTAGGTAGACGCAATTTAAGCAATATTTTCCATTTTGGAAAAGCATTCTCTTAGCAACTGTTCATGTAGAATTCGATGACGTTAATTAAATTTTCCCCAAACCGATACCTATTTTATCAGATATCGGTATGAAAATATTTTTTTTCAAATGGTTGGATATTTCGATAGATCCTGAAATTACCATTTCAAAGATATAGCAGCATACTTGATATAGTCTAAGTGCCATTGACCGGCAAACGCATATTTTAGGAAAGCCTGAAATTTGCCTAGTTAGTCTATGGCACCTACCATACCTATTTGAAATAGAGGATAGCTAAGCCCAGTCGCGGTAGCATCAGCGTCCCTCAGGTATGATAAGTATAATAATTTCACGAACTAATAATATATTTTTGGAAAGTTGACGTTTTTTCAGTGAATAAAAACACTTTGTCTGTTTTTTGCGGTTTTTGTAATGGCTGAGATTGAAATATAAACACCCTGTATGTTCAATTGAATTTTTAATTCACGAAAGAGATGCATTGGTATGTCTTCTGATAGAAGCTAGAAAATTACAAGTTATTAACATTGGAATGAAGAAATATTTGAGAAAATTTAAAGGGTTTTTTGAAATTTCACACGAATTTTCTAAAAATAATATGTAAGTGGCACATTAAAACAATGTAGAATTCAATGGATAATCTGATTATCAATGAAAAAACTGGGTGTTAAGTTTAAAAAACGAAAGTTGGTATCATTTCCGGAGAAACCAGAAGTCGAACAAACCTGAATTTTTTTCCAAGAATTCATCTCTCCTAACAAAGCTGAACTATAAAATTTCAAGTGTTTATCTCGAGTCTTTCTTTCAAATCTTCTAACGAACGGTCTTCGTCAATCACCCTGTATATATACACAAGGGATACAATTTGAAAGCTCTATATCTCCAACATTAACAAGCTAATACTTTCGGAGACATGATTTTTCAAAATTTCAATAATACATCGTACTTCTATGTTTTCACAGAATGCGAATTATATCTGTCTGTGTTCTATCCGTGTTCACTATTCATTCATGTTATCTTATATAATACCTATAGGATACACCGATACATGTCAAATTTATTTCTGTTCTAGTTGTTTATATCATTCGAACTTTGAAAATAATTTGTGATGGAAAACAATGTTCCGAATTTTGAATTTGTGAATATATACAAGAGTCTTGATACCAAAAATAATATTTACTTGTTGAATATTGAATAATTTAAAAGGAAAGAACAACATAATGGAATCATCAAAAGAAAATACTGTTCGTTGACCACCGAGGTTAATATATCCTTTTACTTCCTTAAGTAGTGAGAAATGTTCCTATATACCGTATTTTCATAATGTTGCTAGCAAAAAACTGCTGAAATATTGATCTACATTTGTGTATCAAATATATGTTTTCTTGGGTTATGGTTCATAATAAAGAATGAATGTGTTAAATGAACTATTACATTAAGAGAAGAGGATTGTATTTTATTAATATATTTTGAACTATTAAGATAATTTGTTCGTCAGCCTATTCAAATATCAGGAATAAATAGACAATCTGCTATGATTGTCTCCAGCCTTGCTCTAGACATTTCGATGATTCTTCCCTTAGGTATTTCGAGTTGTGAAAACTATGCACGGATTGTGAGTTGCAGCAACCCATTCCAAGAGGTTGAATCATTGCAGATTGCTCATTTAATCTTGATAAATAAACTAAAATATTTGAATTTAATTTCTTTCATGACGCAGATCTATCATAAGAGTTCATTGATATCATTACCAGCTCTGAGAAATCAATTCTTTCGGAGATACTTTATTCAAATAGATTCTTCTTTATTCCAGGTTATAGATAGAGATACTCTCACATCCGTAGCCGCTAGGTTTGATACTACCCCTACAGAATTGACCAAATTGAATAGGTTAGCAACGCCCTATATATTTCCTGGACAGCAACTGTACGTTCCGTTTAGGGAGACATTCGAGGAGGAATCTGAAGGATCCACGCCAGTTGAAGAAGCCCACGAGGATCTTCCAAAAGACGAAAAAGGTTAGTCCTTTGATCTGAAAAACATTCGAAATGGCAACGTGTTTATGAAAATTCGTAAACTTGAAACATTGAATGCGATTTGAATTTGTGATATTCTTCTTCATGTCATTGCAATATGTTGAGTACTTTTAACATTCTTCATCCCTCCTTTCAATGCACTTTGTAGACATTTAATTGGATACATTAAATTAATAGGTCGTTAAGGGCAAAAGAGGAATTACATAGTAATATATTCTGTAACCAGCTCGGAATGTGGCACACTCCACATGATAAAGGAGCTCGTTCGAATATTTATCCCTAGAGATAACTAGGTTTTTGTTTGCCATGTGGGGTTTAAGAGCTCCCTCAGATCAGTATATTAGTAATTGAACATTGAACCATTCGATTAAACTTCTAGCAATTGTCACATAAAAAAAAATCTTCACGAACATTTTGGTGGGATTCCCTGGAATTGCTCATGATAGTCAGAGTCTTCTAGACTCTGACAATGAATAGAAGATTTAATGTAATGTTCCAGAAATATTTTTTTGAAAATTATCATCCTGTTAGAGATATGACATATTCTTAGAGAAAGTGGCTAATGACTCCTTAAGACATGTTCTTCTAGAACGGTGTAATCTTTGATCTGATACATTACCATGTTTCAGGGAAGCATGAGTTATCAATCAGATAAAATGGAACCACAATCTTGTTCTCAGTGAAACTAGAATCGTTGTCGAACATACTTTTATCATTCTCAGAACGAGATGGAAAATATTGAAATTTATAAATTATGACTCCATAGAGAAAGCTATTATGATAATTTCCATATGCTGTGTACTTCATAATTTTTGTGATGTCCATTAAGATGTTTGGAGTTATTGTGAAAATGCTGTATTTGAGTCTAGCCTGAATTAGCAAGTGATACAGAAAGGGACGAAATAGTGAAGAGTTATAATTGCTGATGTGTTATGGCAAAACCATACCCAATGAATATCGTGTATGAATTTACTGAATAAATTCATGGCTTGATTTTAATCTAATAATGAGGATGAATAATACACTATCAAGAAGCCGATAAAACATAAATTTACACCATATTTGTTAGAGCCTTTTACTTCGAAGCCATTGGCCCAAAGTTCAATCCTGAGGCTAAAATAAAATATCCCATTGCAAGTCTTTTATCAGTATATTTACTAAATTCTGAATATATCACATAATTCAAACATTATATTTGGAAATAAAGAATCTCGGAAAAGTATAAACATATTTCCTAAACCCTATTATACTACTACTGATATAAAACAAAACATTGGGTATAATTTTTCATATCCTGAATAAAATATACCTATAGTTGCTCTGAAAACTATTCGAAAAATACAATAACTACTCTTCCGTAAAAAACTCCATAAATATTCCTGATCTCATGTATGCTGTCCCATTTTTCGAGGAAGAGTGATATCATTATGTTCTTCAAACATATCCATCATCTGAGCCTATCCCTTTGGATTTGCACCAATTCACGAAGAACATTAGTTCTTTTAATTGCCTGTGGTCGTACACTTCTCCTGCTTTGAATATATTCCCTTCTAATCTGCCAGATGACGCAGACTCAACTGAATATGTACCTGCAACTGATGTAGATCCCTGATTCTCAATCAATGAAGAATTCACTGTAGATCTTGTAGGGATATCTTCATTAGCAGCGTTATCAGTTATGACACCAGGCTGGCCTTTGTGTTTGTCCTAAAGAATTTCATTCATTTCATCAAAATATTTGGGAACTCTCAAACGCCCCATTCCTGTTTTTTCACACATACCTATATTTTATATAGGTCAATTGCAAGTTATAAAACTTTTGTTTAACCTTTTCTCGAGCGACCGTTCCTTCTCTAATAAAATTCCTTTTCTGGCTCATTTCTCAGTCGAGTTCTGATCAGAGGTCTTTCTTTGCTGTCTTCTCATCATAAAACTTATTTCTCTGAATCAAACGGAGAGACAAAATTAAAACAGTTGCCAGTTCATCCTCTTCAGTCGGACACTTCAATCTTTTCCATAGCCGACAATCTGTTCAGTACCCATGGGTACTGAATTCTGCCTCACAGAGTCTTTAAATCTTTCTGGGAAGACCGGATCTAAAATGATCAAAATATGAATATTTTTCTTTTAACTACCTACGAATAGTAGGTAGTAGATATTCCATGAAACATGTATGAAAGAAGAGAAGTAATAATGAAAAATTACCTTGTAATCGATCAAATATTTCCTGATCCACTTTCACCAAGGTGAGGGGACGTTAAACTGCAAATCAACCCAAATTTTCTCCTATGTCGAACTATACAGAATTATGCTATCAATATTTACGTAATATTTCCAAACATTTCTGGGTGTGAGGTCCCTGTTGCATTGCCAAAATACGAGTATTTCAACACCAAAATAATATTCTTGAAGTTATAATATTCCCTTCCGTCAGTCCCGTCATTAAGTGAGAGAACTGAGCATGATGAATAGCATTCTCACTTCTCTCAGATCTCTTGCTTCATGTTCCGTTCCGAAATGTAAGACTTTTCTGAGAAAAACTCATTTCGGAACAAACAACTGAGATTTTTCTCACTTCGATCACATTTCGGAATACACTTTTAATGTTTTAGTAAAGCAGCCAGATCATAACTCGCGGTTTTGGCAACGAGTTGACATACAAATTTGCGCGTTATGTTTGTAGCATGGGCTTGTTCCTATTTGATATAATAGTCTAGTCAAAAGTGCTTTTTAGGTAAAAATTTTTGCGTATTCTCCGAAAATTATAATTTAGTTATTATTCGATTCGGAATGAGATATAGATAGTTTTTGAGAAAATGCTAAGGCCGCAAAAAAATTGCAATGGTTATAAACAATTAAATGAAATAAAATGAAGGGGGTTTGGTTTTTCGACAATATCTCAAAAACTGTCTGAGATAATTCAAATTTAAGAAAATATTCAAGAAAAGGAGGAAATTTTCTAAAAAAAGTTCCGACTCCCGGAACTAGGACCAATATTTATAATTTTCCCAAAGGGTTAAAAATACTCCCGAAAACGGGTACTCCGGCTTGCGTAAGCCTCTTCCCCTTCGGAACTTTCTGGATAAATATTATTTAAACTTATTAAATATGAAAATAGAAAATTGAAAAAATTCAGGCGTCTGGAGGATAGATCAATGAACAATAATCCGTGGTCCAAAAATGTTTATCACGACTTTTCAATTAGTTATTCATTAGTTAATTCACAATTTTTTGTAGCACGAGCATTAACATTGCAAGTGCGGTAATTGTTAAACTATTAATCTGAGAATTTTTTCCTTTCGTGTAGCTATTTTCCAAAGATCTTGGAAAAACGGGAATCTATTCCCTTCGGAAAATTTTTAAAATTGTTAATTTTCGTTTTGTCATTAACAATTTACTTAAGTGAAAAATGATAAAGCTTCAATTATGTTTTCCAAAGAAAATTTTGAATTATCTCATGAACAACCATTGGTTTATAACAATTTTGTAAACAATAGGAGATAATAGTTATTAAAAATAATTTTTAAGTAGTTTCTGATCATATTAAAACGGATCAATGGTAATATTATAAATTGAAACTTTATAATTTTTCACTTAAGTAAATTGTTCATAACGAAACGAAAATTAGCAAATTTTTAAAATTTTCCAACAGGAATCTAGCTCCACGAAAAGAAAAAATTATCAGATTAATAGTTTAACAATTATCGTACTTGCAATGTTAATGTTCGTGAAACAAAAAATTTTTTATTAACTAATGGATAACTAATTGAAAAATCATTTTTGGACCACGGAATACTTTTCATTGATCTATCCTACAGACACCTGAATTTTTTAGATTTTTTATTTTCATATTTAATAAGTTTAAACAATATTTATTCATGAAAGGAAAATTATAAATATCGGCAGAACAGTTCCGTCAGGTGAGATGTTAGGATATTTCCTCCCCTATTTGGATCTTTTTTTGACGAAAATGGTCTCAAACGATTTAGTTCGACTCCCCAATGAAGAATTCGAGGTCAAATTTGATTCTGTCCGGCCGGCCGTCCGGCCGTTGCCACGATAACTTGAGAACGAAAAGAGCTAGCGACTTGAAATTTTCAGGGTGGGTGGCGCATCCCAATACGACGGAGAAGTTCGTTAATGGGCATAATCGGCCCAGTGGTTTCCGAGTAATAATTTTGTTTTCAACCAATATAGATCCGATCGAATTGAAACTTGGTGAGTAGTTGTAGAATATGAAATTTTGTGCGAATCGTATGGCTAGAAAATTATTAAAAAATTATTAAAAAATATTTTTGTTGGAAAGAGATAGCGGCTTGAAGTTTTCAGGTTAGGATGTGCATCAGAACGCGTCATTTCAGTTTGTTTATGAGCATAATCGGCCAAACGGTTTTTGAGTTATATCCATCTGAAATTTGGTTGTTTTTTGTTCTTCATTAACTCGAAAAATACTAAACCGATTGAATTCGAACATGGTTATTAGTTGTAGAATGCCATCGCGAAAATTCTTGCAAAATTTCGTGAGGATAGTATTTGTAGAAAATTTTAGAAAAATCATTGAAAATTGAAAAAAAAATTCTATATATCAATAACTATTCGTTTGAAATTGCTGAAATTTTGCAAGAGCCTTCATAACCTAACTCTTCTGCCAAGTTTCAAGTTTTAACACGATCGTTTAAATATTGTTGGAGATCAGAGCATTCTTGTGTGAGTTCAGTAGATGGGTGACCGTTGCCTCGATAACTTTCGAACGAAAGGAGATAGGGACTTGAAATTTTCAGGGTAGGTTGCGTATCCGAAAGGGAGAGTTGAGTTCGGTTTTGGGCATAATCGGTCTAACGATTTACCATGGTAAATTATGTTGTCCATTCTCCTGTATTGGACACTTAATTCGAATTTACCATGGTAAATTCGAATTAAGAGTGTCCAATACAGAAGAATGGACAACATAATTTACCATGGTAAATTCGATTAAGGGTGTCCAATACAGAAGAATGGACAATATAACATACGCGCAAAAGCTTCTGACTTATAATTTTCGGAGAGAAGGCAAAAATGTTGATCTAAAAAGCACCTGTTGACTAGACTATAAGTAGTGCAGTTCATTTTTAGTCGGCCTTTGTCATTCAATCTTCAAACACAAATATGCTTGCATATATCATTGAATTTCAACAAAAATTTGGACATCGGACCGAACGGAGAATAACAGTTATATCGTTTTCTAATATATGCGTTATTCATAAGGACAAATTCAGCCTTGATTAAGGTTATAAAACTACAAAATTCTCGTCTTTGAACTCAGCCGACTTTCGTCATCTTCCCCCAATTTAATGGAACAAATGCATGTGTTAATCGACTTTCTGGGTCATGTCAAGGATTTATCGAATCCAAACGTTCGTTGAATACGAACCGT
Organism: Halyzia sedecimguttata; assembly: GCA_937662695.2. Classification (NCBI taxonomy): domain Eukaryota; kingdom Metazoa; phylum Arthropoda; class Insecta; order Coleoptera; family Coccinellidae; genus Halyzia; species Halyzia sedecimguttata. The sequence goes on from OW569413.2 coordinate 89,230,443, forward strand.
CGATATCGTCATTGAAAATTTATTAGGGGTAATCTCAGAAACTTGATTCCTTGGATTATGTCAAATTTCGGAATTACGGAATTCATTTGCAATAATCCAAATTTTTTATGTATGATATGTTCAAAGTCACTTGGGGATCTATAAAATTTAATCGGCCAGATATCTCTTCGATCTAGAACCGCAAACAATGGTGCACGCCGGTTTGCCGCATTAGATCAACATTTCGCCCATTTAATTTTTTGAGCTTTTTCTCCCATCGACTTTGAATATATCATAAATAAGATAAGATGAGTTATCTAAAATATCACACCTGTTAGCGGCATCAGATCAAATATCGGCTATTCTAGATGAAAATAAATGTAACTTTTACTGATTCTATGTGCTTCCCAGTATCTCCGCACCAAGGGGGCCTTTTCTATTCTAATAATATATCGAAATTAAAAGAATATAATCATAACCAAGGATTATACAGTAGTTATACAGAGATCGTCGAAATTATGGAACAAATTCATTTCCTCAGAAGAAAAATATTTGGCAACAAAATCCTGAAACAGGTCAATTTTGTTTCACTTCTACCAAATTTTTATGCATTTTTGAAGGATTTTTGTTACACCCTGTGCCATTCTTATCAACCCTCTAAATTTTTTGAATAGGGAAAGTGGGTCCTGTGGTACTTTTTCCGCAAGGTGTTTGTATCTTCTTTACAGGCGTGCAGAAATTTTCAAGAAATCATTTTTCTTTTTTGGAAAATAGTTAGTTCAAAGAGGTTTTCAGTATGTGCACTTTGTAATGGCTCATTTACATTGAGACGATGGTACCTGATTAAATTTGTCACCGAATGAAAGTCGACCATTACAGTTTTGTTCATGCACAACATTCAACCCCTACGAACCCTTTAATGGAGAAAAAAAATGTGAGGGGGTTGAAAGTTGTGCATGAACAAAACTGTTATGGTCGACTTTCATTCGGTGACAAAATTCATCAGGTACCATCGTCTCAAACTAAATGAGCCATGACAAAGTTCACATACTGAAAATCTCTTTGAACTAACTATTTTTAAAAAAAGAAAAATGTTTTCTTGAAAACTTCTACACGCCTGTAAAGAAGATACGAAGACCTTGCCAAAAATGTACCACAGGACCCACTTTCCCTATTCAAAAAATTTAGAGGGTTGATGGGGATTGCACAGAGTGCAACAAAAATCCTTCAAAAATGCATAAAACTTTGGTAAAAGTGAAACAAAAATTGACCTGTTTCAGGAGTTTGTTGCCAAATATTTTTCTTCTGAGAAAATGAATTTGTTCCATAATTTTAACGCGCTCTGTATATTGTGGTAAATCATCCAGAGTAGTTATATTCTCCAGCTTAACTGATTTATTTTCCATCTTTGCTTCAACGAAGTTAGCACTTATAATTACAGAGCGTTCTATAATGAAATTTCCTACAGCATCACAAATAGTTTTTGAGAACATAATCTGTTCAGTCCCCTAATACGTAAACCCCATATGTTAAAAACAGCAATTTTATCTTGCCCAGATATAATGAGTTCAAATAAGGAATTCATCAGTAAAGGAGTTTCGTTGGAACAGCAGCAGATATCAATTTGAGAGGAACTGTAAATGAAAAATTTCTATATTACAAAATATCACATTCAGTGTCAGAAGAATAGAAGCATTTAATTTATTTTTTAATACATTGAATAATACAGAATTTTCTGTAATAAATCTATAAATTACCTTTATCATGTGAGGTTCATTTAAATTGAGCATTCAATTTATTGTTTTCGATTTATAATTGGACTCTTCGTCAAAATATTTTCATGTGTATACAGCATTTTTTTTTAAACTTACCCCAGTTGAAAACTGGTTATCTTCTCAGTGATTAAGGATATGATGAAAAATTTCAAAATATATTTGACTTGATCATTCAGAATTAGGTATATTGATGAAAAAAAAAATTATTTATTAAATTGATACATTAACCAAATAGAGGGTGTTGCTCCACTTTTTAATCTTTTCATCAATATACAGGGTGCCTGGCACTACGGGACTCTTTCTCAGTTGTAAATAAAGTATGTAAAGACGAGTCAGGAATGCTTTATTTTTTTTTTCTTACGACGCCCCCCTGTGAACATATGTGCTTCCAAATATTAATTAAGTTTTTTTGTACTTCCGAACGACTCAACCGATTCTGGTAATTTTTCGAATTTGAATCAATGAAAATAGTTATAAAGAATTGAGTGTAAAAAAAGATGGGGGTTTGGTTTTTCGCCAATATCTCAAAAACTATTCGAGGTAATTCAAATTTGAAAAAAGATTCAAGAAAAGTTCCAACTCCCGGAACTTGGACCAATATTTATAATTTTCCCAGAGGGTTGATAATACTCCCGAAAACGGGTACTCCGGCTAGCGTAAGCCTCGCCACCTTCGGACTTTTCATGAATAAATATTATTTAAACTTATTAAATAAGAAATTAAAATTTGAAAAAATTCAGGCGCCTGCCGGATAGATCAATGAAGAATAATCCGTTGTCCAAAAATGTTTATCGCGATTTTTCAATTAGTTACCCATTACTTAATTAACAATTTTTTGTAGCATGAACTTCAACATTGCAAGTGCGATAATCGTTAAACTATTAATCTGAGAATTTTTTCCTTTCGTAGAGCTATTTTTCAAAGGTCTTAGAATATATTCCTGTTGGAATTGAAAATTGTTAATTTTTGTTTTGTTATTAGCAATTTACTTAGGTGAAAAATTATAAGGCTTCATTAAACAATAAACATTGAGAAAACTTTTTTTTTATAATATTACTATTGATCCGTTTTCTTATGATCAGAGGCTACTTAAAAATGATTTTTGATAATTTTTATCTCCTATTGTTTAAAAAATTGTTATAAACAAATGCGTTGTTTTTGAGATAAGTTGAATTTTTTTTTGAAAACATAACACTTGATGATAATAATTTTTTAATGATACATGGTTGTTTTTTCAAATAGAAAAAGAAAAAAAATACAAAAAGATATTTCATTCCTTTATAACGAATTGTTTTTTAAATAAAGAATGAAAATTTAAATAATAATCGATATTTTTTTTATATCAAAGACCAAGATAAATAATGATTTTTTTTAAATGGTTGCTCCAGCCGGAGTACCCGGTTTCGGACGTGTTTTCAACCCTCTAGGAAAATTATAAATATTGGTCCTATAGTTCAGGCAGTTGGGACTTTCCTCCTTTATTTGAATCTTTTTTCAAATTTGAATTATCTCAAATGGTTTTTGAGATTTTGGCGAAAAACTGAACCTCCTTTCTTTTCACTTAATTGTTTATAACTATTGCAATTTTGCGAGCGGTCTTAACATTTTCTCAAAAACTATCTACATGCCATTCCGAATCGAATGACACCTCAATCATAATTTTCGGAGAATACGCAAAAATTTTGTCCTAAAAAGCACTTGTTGACTGGACTACTATCTCTGAATGCAGTTCTAAAAATATCAACGATCATTATTGATAATTTAAAATGTCACTTCATTGAATCAGTAGTGAAATTTCGAATTTAATTTTTAACCACTCATCTAATGAAGTAAAAATGATAAGGAGTTGAAAATTGATACAATCTCATGTTTACTAAACGGTACAAAACGTTGAGCAACTATTTGTTATTCGTCATACATAAATATATGCCTATTTAATTTACACAGGAAAATAACTGAATATATTTTTCACTCTACAACGGCGATCTATTTGTGATTTGATAGAATTTTCCGGAAGGTACGTTTCAAATGCTTCAATACATTCTTAAAAGCATTTATCGTAGAAACAAATATACGACCTTCTGATAAGATAATCTTTGACGTTACTGAAACTTACGTTTCACAATATTTATTGTCAGAAGTTACATACACCTTGCCAGTTGTTTTCTAGTTTATTCGAGTGATAGAGTAGGTGTTTGTGCAAACGGAAAATTAAATTCCCAGATTGCATTTTGGACGAGCACATTCAGGACTGGGACACTACATGTATTGTTTTCTAGAGAAATTATATCGATATGAACATACCTAAATGTGCGGTATTTGTTTATGTAATAGGCGATTATATTATCGGTACCGGGTGATATCTAAAAATGCGCAGCTAGTAACTTGTTCTCTTCATTGACCGATCTGCGTTAGGGCTTCTCCAGATGTTTCAATCTGTCTATAACTACGTTACAGATTTCCTAGACACCCTGAGGCCAGTAAGTCCGAAGCCGGGACATGTGGAAAGGGTGCGCACCCCCTCCTGTGCACAGAGCTCAACGGAGAGGGACGAGGAGTCCCCCATATTCAGGGAGAGGTTCCTCAAGATCAACGTGCGGCACATCACCGACGGTCAAGGAGTGGTGGGGGGCGTGCTCCTGGTCACCCCCAATGCGGTGATGTTCGATCCGAACGTGTCGGACCCCCTGGTCATCGAGCACGGTCCCGAGGCCTACGGCGTGATAGCCCCCATGGAGTTCGTGGTGAACGCGGCCATCTATAACGACATCGCCCACATGAGGGTGGGCCACACGCAGAACAGCCAGGCTGAGAAGCCGGAGATTTATTACCCGAAGTCTGAGAATAGTGGTGGTGATATGGAGCCGGATTCGTTGCTGGTCAAAGATGAGACTTTTCCCGAGCTTGGTAAGTGTCACCTCTTCCTTATTTGTCATTTGAATCATCAATGTGTAACTTGTTATTTGAAATAAAGGTGCATATTTGTCAGCTTGCACACCGAAGATGCAAGCAGTTTCATACTGCAATTGAATCGTGACGTATTTAACGCCTTAATACATCCAAACACAAATACGCATACTGGCAAAATAAATGCATCTAGACGCAATTGCGTCACAGCCCTCTCTAGAGATAGCCTGGAACACAGTCTGACAAGACCCAATTTATCGTCTCTTGATAGCCTTATTACACTGTGCCTTTTTCGTGCCTATTTGTCAGCCTGACTGACTGCGCCTGAAATTTTTAAGAAATACGCATGCGCCCGGGACTATTTTGTAGACTGTTTCAAGATTGAAAATAAATAGAACTGGTTCTATTTGTTCCCCCTGAATCGTGGGGATTTCAAGCCTTTTTGTCGAAATGTCATGTCTACCAACACAATATTTATCTGTCTGACTTGACGTCTTAACATAACGTAGTTTATTCTATCCTTTGAATCGCAGCCTTCGTAAATTCAATAATAAATTTATGTTTAATACTCTGAGGATGTAAAGTAACTAAACTTACGAAGGCCAGATAATCTGTGATGATATCCCCGAGTGATATGAAGTTTTCACCAGTAGCCTAGTAGCGCAAAGTAATTATTAATTTCGTTTTTGGAGAAATGCTTTCTGGAATTACAGTGTCTTTTTTCTGTATGTGAATTTGCACTCTATGTAGTAGCATATTAAACGTTTCTTCACACATTCTTAAAACACTATGTTATTGTTTTAAAAATATACAAACAAATAAGAACTTGAGGTAAATGTGTCAATTTTTTCAATGGTTGCAGCTCTAAAATTACTGCCTGAAACAAGCGCGAAAAAAGCGCGGTGTAATAGTGCCACTCACTAGGGGGGAAATTAACCTACAAATAGCCATGAAAAAAGAAGGCATAGTGTAATAAGCGTATTAGAGACATACTTCTTCATTGCGGTAGCGCGTGATATCGTATAATTCGAATTTAAAACTCTAGTGATCTCATTGAATAGGTTTTCTTGCTTGGAATCCTTGGATCAATAAACAATATGAGACTCTACTTTTTCAATATATTGAATAACTACATTTCATTCTGCACAATATTATTGAGATATTGAAATAGAAACCTATAGGTAGTTGTTATTCAATTCATTGTTCAGCAAGAACCACGAGAAGGTGTAGGGTTATCCATGGCCAACAAAATGATAAACTTGAATGAAATTCTCAAAATAAATATATATTTCCAAACATAACAATTATAAGACTAATAAGGCAGGCAAATGAAAATTGTGATAATCGTCTTAGAGTTTGTTATTTTTTGGTTCCGCTATCTACAAATGTTATTGTTTATTTTCCATTCGGTGGACATTAACATTGAAATTCGTATTTTTTACAAAGTTTTTCAAAAGTTAATTTGCGTAAACAGAACAATTTGAATTTAGAATGATTTACGAATGTAAACCACAACTAAAAGTCTCTGTGAATTCTAAATAACAATTCAGTGCTACAAAGAGTAAATTCACATAAAATTATTTTTTGATCTGAACCGTGCAAAAATGTTGATAAAACAAATTGATAAATTATGAATCTGAATCCTCATTAATTATATTTCTATAGTGGAAAAGCAGATTAGTGAGTTGAGACCATGTGCTCAGGGTTAGATCGAAAGGAAGAATCTCAAATCACTGCAGGAAATCTGAACATTCTTAGCGAATAATTTAAGATGAATAAGGTCCTTATTGATTTCAACTGAAGCATCTACAGATGAAGACTTTTCGATATTGAATACATATATAAAAATAAATTCTTTGAGCTTCTTGATCTCCCATCCAGATGTACCAATTTTGGTTGAAAAATTATTCGAAAGGTCATCTTCGAAAAATCTTTTATAAAATCGGAAGAAATGAAAGTTCTATTTCACTCATATTTCTAGTCCATCTTGTTGTTTATAGTTTCAATTGAAATGTACTCATCTCCAAGTAGAAATAATCCAAAGGAAATTTCACTATTTACACACTGCAGTTTAATCACAGAACATAAATATCCGACTATATTTATCACTGGATTGCATTCATTCACATTTCACACTGATACTGATTAATTCCAGAATCAGAAGTAATCGTCCATTTACAATAACAAACGTTCGACTGAATCGCCTAGCGTACGACTCATTGCCGTGTTGCCATTTTATCATGTTCCAGGCTAGTTAGATATAGTGGGCTATGGTTGTATCAAGGCAGTTTTAAACATATTAACCTGGTTCCATACTGTATCCCCAACCCAAGACAGCAAAAGTCGTGATATTGCGCACTTCGTATTAAACTGGGCGTTTTTGATCCCTCGTGGTCGATAGCATGAGACTCCAAATGGAGTACTTGCGAATCACCGCAGAGGTTAACATAATATACGCAGGGATCTATAGTTTCGAGTAACCACAGCGAGGAGCTTGGTTGGTTGGACGCCAGGTGTCACTTCTGTTTACGTAAACGCCCAGGTAATACTACAGTGACTTTATACAAGCTATAATATATATATATTATAAAGTCACTGTAGGTAATACTCAGGAGCGCAAATATTGGAACCATACAAAGGAATATAGTACTGCTTGCATCTTCTGTGTGCGGTCTTGGTTTACGTAAAAAACGGCCAGAACCAAAGGTTACGTCTATGACTATCACATGGAACTCGTGTATTCCACATATTCTGCCCCATTGCATGCCTGAATATGTTACCTTTTCTTCAATGAATATTTCAAACGTCCCTGCCAAGATGCATAGAATAACAAGGTGTTGACACTTCCTGCTAATTCCTGTTAAAATTTTCGGCCGAAAAACGGACCTAGAACTGTCAAATCACGTACTTTATGTACTAGTTCACTTTATTAACGATGGTGCCGCAAGAGTCGATTTCGAAGATTCTGACAAGGGAATAAATGAAAACTGACAAGCGACAAAGTTATTGAAAAATCAATTCACTTTTTGATTAATCAGACAGCTGTTTAAACATTATATGTAAACCCCATTTGTTTGGAACAAAAATTTCATCTTGCCAAGAAATAATGAGGTCAAATAAGGGATTTATCAGTAAGAAGAACATTTTGAATGGAACTGTAAATGAAGAAATCTGTGAAATCAATATTTATTCAAATGTATTAATTACCTTTATCATGTAAGGCTCATTTAAATTGGGCATTTTACTTATTATTTTCGATGTATAATTTGTAACTTCATCAAAACATTCTCATGTATACAGCATTTTTTCAGTTACCCAATACCCCTTGACAACTTTTTATGTTCTCAGCAATTAGATTGCAAAATATATTTGATTCGATAGCTATTATTCAGAACAAAGTATACTGATGAAATATCGAAAAATGATTCATTAAATTGATAAACTAACCAAATAGAGGATAGTATACTACGTTCCAATCTTTTATTCAATATATATTCACTAGAAAAATATTTTGAACAAACAAATCTTCTAATTTTCAATACCCTACCTCTACCACAAGCCAGTTGCCATTCTTGTCGTGTAACAATATCCTTGAAACAAATAATATTATATGCCAAAAAGAATGACGCTTTAGGAAAGCAATTCAACTTTGATGAAATCACACTGTGTGGTTGCTCTGAACTTTGTTCTCTGCTAGTCCTTTCATCGTTGACAAATAATATTGTTAGTTTTCATAACATGTCATTTCATTCCTTCTCAATATATAACTGAATTGTATAATCAATATAATTATTAATTAATAGAGTTATACCTTAATGTTTCAACTGTTAAAACAGTTTATGATCATCAACCGGCAAGATTATAGTAAATCAACAAGTCTTAGCGTTCTCCTAAGTTGATTTATTAACAATTAACGGTATCAGCGATCTTTCAATATTATTAATATTATAATTAATACCTATCTGGAAACTAGAAATCTGCTCCTGATCCGGCAAGAATAAACAATTGTTAAAAAAACTATATTCGCATAAAAACGGAGTATTTTCGAAATGAAAATGGTTCTGGATACTCGTTCAGAGTTCACACAGCAAACATTAGGCATACTTTCGGCGCGGAAAACAAGAACGTTGAACAAAATACTCAAAATACTAAATTTCAGCAAACGGTACGACTTTCCACAAGAAACTAGAATAAACAAAGATTCGAATTTAATTTGACATGTCGATAATTTTGTCCATAAAATTTCTACTGCCGGCATCTACCGGCGAAAACTGAAGTAGAACAAAATCCTTGTATTTTGACAGTATTTGGACCGCAAATTGGCCGAAAATATGTCAAAGAGTGTCTTCACCATGTATTCTATGCATCTATGACCCTACCTTTCCAGCTCATTCAATGAATCATCGACCTATAGATATCAACAATCGCTTCAATATTGCGCAAATTTTGTTTGCATCTACATTGTTCCTTGCGATTTGGGGTGAATTCAAAAATATCAACTCTCTGATGATCTCCTTTCTAGCAGGTGATGATGCAGAATCAGTTTGCTCGTGTACCGAAAGAGAAGGCGATGCTTTTCCTAAGGCTTTCGATCGTGACCTTGTAACACCAACGAACACAGACGATCCAGATCAGCAACATAAGTTATTGGACGAGAGGAGAAAATCTCTGCTGGATCATCACTGGCCCATGTCTTCGAGAGACAGAGCGTAAGTTCCAATCTCCGCAGGGTGTCCCAAGTTCGAGTGCCTATTAGACGTTTCTGGAGAAATGTACATATTTGAAATCTGAAAATTGGGATTATGATATTGCTTGAAATTCTCTACAGAGATGAAATATTTTCGAAGCCCAAGCACTTCCGGTTATACAGGGAGTGAGAATAAATTTGATGAAAAACAATTTTTTTCGAGTTTTGCATTCCTGGTATGATCAAGTATTCAATGCTGAATAAATTTCTGTTAGAACCATTGTATTCATTCAAATAGTTTTCTAAATATCGAAAAACACCGGAAAAAAAGTCAAATGTTTAATCAGTATTATGTTAATTTTTATTATTTCAAGCATCCTGAGCGTTAACCGTTTTTGCAACATCGAAGAAGAAGAATGTGGAAAGGTCATGCATCTTTCGAATTTCAGAAATATCATTACAGGGTGTTTCAAATTTTGAGTCGAAAATTGTGATCAAAAATTGGCCATAACTTCTGTTTTTGAAATTAGAACCCTATTTTTTATGATTGCGATGGATTCTGCGGTGAAAAATAATGATAGTTTTCTAACATGATTATGCTCCTAAATTAAAAAAAAAACTCAGAAATTATTTAATTTAGGAGCATAATCATGTAAGAAAACTATCATTATTTTTCACCGCAGAATCCAACGCAATAATAAAAAAATAGGGTTCTAATTTAAAAAACAGAAGTTACGGCCAATTTTTGATCACAATTTTTGACACAAAATTTGAAACACCCTGTGATAATATTTCTGGAATTCAAAAGATGCATGACCTTTCCACATTCTTCCTCTTCGATGTTGTAAAAACGGTTTACGTTCAGGATGTTTAAAATAAGAATAATGAAAATAATACTGACTAAACATATTTGGCTTTTTTCCGGTTTTTTTCGATATTTTGGAAACTATTCGAATGAATACAATGGTTTTAACAGAAATTTATTCAACATTGAATACTTGATCATACCAGGAATGCAAAACTTGAAAAACAAATTTTTTCATCAAATTTATTTTCACTCCCTGTGTAACCGGAAGTGCTTGGGCTTCGAAAATATTTTAGCTCTGTAGAAAATTTCAAGCAATATCATAATCCTAATTTTCAGATTTCAAATATGTCCAGTTCTCCAGAAACGTCTAATAGTCACTCGAACTTAAGACATCCTGTACATATCGCAGCAATAATTTCAACAATTTTTTACAGTTCGATCGATGTAGATGAAATGCCTCTGCATTCATCGTCGATGCAAGAGGAATCCGTGGAAAACATAGAGGAAGAAGAGACCATATCAAAAGAAAGTTGTCATGATTCAGGAATAGATATCAGGGAACCAGTTCTACCACCAGTCGTTCCAATACCAACCAAAAAAGTAGGTTTATTCCTTAAATCGTACGTAAACGGCGGTGATCATCTACCAACTTGATATGAGGAGAGATTTAAGTTTTCATAAAAGCCCACTTTCTCCTTTCAGCAGTACAGTGATGCCGATATAGTTTTATCAAAAGATTGGGTTCCACCTATCACGATAGCCCCCACCAATGTTACGAATACTTACGAGATGTTTAGTCCGAGGAAGAAAAACAATTCAGTTTCCTTCAGTCTTGACTCTACATCTGAGATGGATCCAACCTTACCGCCACTGTCGACTAGTATAGAATCCAAAGAAGATCATGAAAAGGCTGAAAACAGGAAGAACAAAGTGAGTAGACGTGAGATAAGACGTTGATATAAAGTTATTTTCAACAATAACAGGACTTTCTCAAATTGCTCTTTCTACTATTTTGTATATTGCTGTATGGGGTAACGTTGCACGTCGGAGTCATTACCATCTACAGTTCGCCTTCTCGTTCCAGAGTTCTGATGAAATCCAGTATCTGGAATGGCTTCAAGAAGGCTACATCTTCACTCCTGCAGATTTCTTGCCCAAAGCATTCCTTGCGTTGGTTTGAGATGGCGAAGCATTCCGTAATCAGGTGATCAGGAGCTTCATCCTCCTCCCCACAGAATCTTCAGTTTCTGCTGGCCATAATCTCATCATATGCTTCCTAAGACAGCAGTGTCCTGTGAAGAGGTGCAGCTTGTTTTACTGAGATCCTTATACTTTTTGGAGTGATACATTCCTGGGAGAGATCTCCAGAGTTTACCTCTTTCAGTTACTTCTATCATCCGAAATTAACTTTTCTAGGTGTATCTACCTATCCCACAGTAGGGTTCCGGGTCAATAAAAGGGGTTCGTGCTCCTTTCTTGGCAAGTGTGTTGGCCTCCTCATTTCCTTCAATTCCAGAGGAACCCAGACCAAGGAGACCTTATTGTTTTTTCCTACATCATTAAGTCTTCCTCGGCACTCCTATATTAGCTTAGACTCGATAACATGGGAGCTCAGAGCTTGAATGGCAGCTTGACTGTCAGAATGGATGGCTAATTCACACCTCTGATAGTTCCTTTCTAGGTTCATCTCCACGCATCTTTCGATTGCGAGTATTTCTGCCTGAAAGACGCTCGGATAGGTATCTAGTGATAGTGAGCATTTGGTGCCTGCCTCATATATTCCAGTGCCAGCTCCTATATTGGTTTGTGAACCGTCTGTGTACAATTAAATGACATTTCTTTTAAGAACTTGGGTGGTGGGCTCCCTGTCCCAGTCTTTTTTCCTACCTAGCATCGTAGTGAAGTTCTTTTCGATGATTATTTTTTTATCATTTCGTCACTAGGAAGATTGGCTGATGAAATGTACCTGGTAAGAGAGGACCAGGCTTTCTTGTTTTTTTTATAGTCTCATTACCTGTTCCTTTCCTAGATATTCTGAGAATTGCGCTTCATGAGGCATTTTATCAATCACTAGATGAAGTCTAGAGACTAGATTCAGCATGAATATGATTGTAACTAGAAAATTTTGTTTGAATTTGTTGTTTCGACATTCGAATTTTCACAAATCTTTGGTCATGGAAAAAAAATAACTGGTGTTGAAATTGAACTAACGATGGATATTCAGACTCATTCTGTTTGCGTATTGCTATAAACATTGCTGTTCAAGTCATATTGCTCTCCTACTAATTTTTAGCAATATGGCTATGGTATTAAATATTCTGTTCGGACTGTTATGGCAATATTGGTTATCAATTTTCTACCAGCAATATTACTATCATGTGGGTCAAAGTTCATTGATTTTAGAGTTGACAACACTGTATTTCATGACTTTTATATGAAATAGAAGAGTAATTTAACCTTAATTTATAAACATTTCGTCCGTTTTTCGGTGGTGATTCGTAATTCCTAACCAAATATATAAAATGCCACGAAGGCGAAAAATGAACTATGTTATTTATGAAACTAACAAGATGGAGTTGCTGATCAATTTTCAGGAAACACAGAATATTGATAACCGCTATCATGACCGAAAAATTGAAGACTTGCAAACACCTAAACAAATATTAAATTTTAATTTTTTCCAGCCTTCAGTCAGTCTTCGAATGCATATTTCTAACTTAAAAGAAGCAGTATCTCTCCTAGTTTGCTCATGAACAAATAAATAAATGAATAAAATTCCCTCAGCTCTTAAGTTAAATCAAAAGCATAAATCTTATTATCAAGGCTGAATAGTTGAACTTTTCTGTTTACAAATAGAAGGGATTGTTAGTGGCAGAACTAAGTCTTAGAAATTTCCTTAAAATTAAGAATTTTAAAGTACCTTTAACAAATATAAACGATTATGTATATTCTTATTCATTAAAGGACCTACCTATTTTCAATATTTTTGAATTCTTGGAAGAAGAAAGCGGTTCTCTGCCATATTCCAAATCTTGTTATCCTCTTAGCAAGTACTATTATGAGGTTGCTGAGATAGCAATGTGGATAGCAACTTAGTTATAACTTGACATTTTGCATCATGATTTACATTCTTGGGATTCTAAGAAGTGAATTGAAAGTGAAATGAAAGATTTTAATAGCGAAAATATGAATAGGAGCAGTGCTTTTCAAGATTTTTTGGCGCTCTAGTTCCTCGGAACTGAGTGCTTATCAATTTGCCCAAATGTCTGTAATTTTCGAATATTTCGATGAAAATGGTCTTAAACGATTTGGTTCGACTCACTGATCAAGAATCCGTGATCGAAATTCATTCTGTCCGGCCGGCCGTCCGGCCGGCCGTCCGGCCGGTCCAGCCGTAGGCACGATAACTCTCGAACGGAATGAGCTAGAGAGTTGAAATTTTCAGAGTAGGTTTGGGGGATGAATATCTCGGCTAAGTTCGTTACTGGGCAAAATCGGACAGAAGGTTTCGGAGTAATAAAAAAAAAATTTTTTTTTCACAAAACAAATTCCAAATTAAATTTTTTTTAATAAGCAGTTTTATCATAAGAATCCATTCATATCATTTTTAACTCTAACAAGCTAATACTTTCGGAGATATGATTTTTCAAAATTTCAATGTAAATCGTATTTCACAGATTGATATAATTATTCTATGTATATTCTTTGTATGAATTGTCATAAAGTCAACTTGACAGAAGGGAATATTGCAACTTCAAGAATATTGGGGTTGAAATACTCGTATTTTAGCGATGCAACGGGGACCTCACCCGAAAATGTTTGAAAATATTACGTAAATATTGAAAGCATAATTCTGTAGTTCGAGAGAGGAGAAAATTTGATGAACGTAGATCAGGAAATTTTTGATCGATTACAAGGTAATTTATTATTACTTATCTAATAAACTATTATTTGAATTGAATTTCCTTTATGATGCAGTGATATCATATGAATACATTGATATAATTCCCAACTCTGAGAAACCAATACCAGATATAATTAGTCTGTTTGAACTAGAGCGCCAGAAAGCTCCTGTCCACAGGGCTTGAACCCATTTTTCTGTTATAAGATGCTAATATAGTGTAAATTTTCAGATGTTGAAAAGACTGTCCTATCCTTTGTCGTGGATGGAAACGCTTGGAGGTGAAAAAGATGAAGAGAAACCGTCGAGTCATCCGAATTCCGCAGATTCTCATCACGCATCAGTGTTCTCCAAAGTTTTTTCAAGGTAGGTCTTCACTCAACTTCTTTATTTCCGAAAGTTACGCTTCGAGATAATCGCCTATGAGCGTTGTGAAATGATTACTGAATTGTGTAATGAAATGGGATTTGGAAAAATGGAAACGTCAGATCCTGTACGTTGACTGAAGCTGATAATCACTCCTTATATACGCTTTTTACGTGTTCGTACCAAGGCCATATCATTTTATCCTAATGTCCAAATTTTGATGATTTGTATTCGAAAATTGGCTCAAAAGATTAAGTTGGATCCAGTATTGGATTCGGGGTTTGGTTCTGGTCTGTGCGTCGGTTTGTCGAAGAACACTTGCAAGGGTCGTTAATTTTTGAAACAAAAAAAAATAATTGCAGGATGAAACCCATTGGAAAAGGAAGATAATATGACAAAAATGAAAGAAAAATAATTAACGTGCGATCTGAGGTTGGGAAGAGGAAGGGAGTGGGTTTTTAAGGGTAAAAAACGGTTTATATTTATTATTTATTTGTTGATTTCCGAATCTTGATTCTTGAAGTCCTATGGAGTTAATTGAAGAAATTGAAGTTAAATGGCAAAGTTGTAGGTAATAAAAAGATCTATAACTTTTGTATTTACACTTTTTCCACATACCTCAAACCTTATGTGAAAAATTCAAATAAACAAGTTTTTTTTTTAATTTTTCTTTTAAAAAAAATAATATTTTCACGAAATCTGGTGAAAACTTATTTTTTCATGTTCCGAACATACTGTAATTTTTGATTGAAATATTTATTTTTGGCGCTCTAGTTCTACCTTATTTTGACTCAACATCGAAAAAGCATCCTAATTTTCAATCGAAAATTCTCACGTCAAAACACCTGCTTTTTTAAAAAAGTCGGTGAACTTTTTGTTCGTTGAAATCTTAACCTTCTGATGGTGTAAAAAAAATACATTACTGTGTTGGATTTTATCAGAAAATGCTAAATACTAAAGTTGATATTCAATAAGACATCCACAATATTCCGAGAAAGTTGTAGAATCTTCTTTAAATTATATGCGTAGATGCCTCTTTATTACTATTTTAAGAGTAATCTACGGAAAATGTTAGCCCTTCAAAAGGTATTTCAAAGAGAAGCGAGCAAGGGGCAAGGAGGTTCTGAAAAAATTTACCAGAGTGATGAATATTTTTTTACACCCTCAGAAAGTAGAGATTTCAGCGAAAAAAATGCTGACTTTTTTAAAAAAGCAGATATTTTGACGTGAGAATTATTATCGATTGAAAATTAGGCTGCTTTTTCGATATCAAGTCAAAATAAGGTGAAAACATAAATGTTTTTAATCAAAAAAATTACAGTGTTTCTGGGACATAAAAAGGTAAGTTTTTGCGAAATTTCCTGAAAAAAAAAATTTTTGTAAAAGATAAAATAAAAAACCCAAAACTTGGATATTTGAATTTTTTAAATAAACTTTGAGGAATGTGAAAAATGTGTAAATAAAAAGTTGTAGATCTTTTTATCACCTATAGCCATTCAACATTTCTCTAAAGGACTTTTAGTTTTGCCGGAAAGCGAGATAAACCGTTTTTTACCCTTAAAAACTCACCCCCTTCCACTTCCTGACCTCAGACCGGCCGTAATTATTTTTCCTTAAATTTTTGTTATATTCTCTTCCTCTTCCAATCTCGAAAAATGAAGATTCAACCAAGTTTGACTGTATTTGTGCAGTATTCGTGAAACTCATATCGCTAAAAGTATTGAACAAATAATTGTCACATATTTCGAGAGCTATTGACTAAATTCAGCGGGAAATAAGTACACAGTGCGAGTCTCTAACTTGGAATAAATTCAGTAAATCAAAGACAGTTTTCTTGTTGTGAATATTTTCGGAATTTTGGCCGAAAATATGTAAAAGAGTTTCCGCACCATGTATACCAAGCATCTACATTATGTCTACAACAAATATATGTTGTGTCATAAAGTAAATCAAATAAATTAATTCA
This sequence comes from Halyzia sedecimguttata, assembly GCA_937662695.2. NCBI lineage: Eukaryota > Metazoa > Arthropoda > Insecta > Coleoptera > Coccinellidae > Halyzia > Halyzia sedecimguttata. The sequence goes on from OW569413.2 coordinate 89,246,832, forward strand.
TATTCCTACGAGCGTGCCCAAAGTACTACTTTTCCGCACGCATTTGGATTACCAAAGTAACACTTTTCCGCATCGTGCGGAAACATTTTTTTGCGGCACGGAAAGGTTAAACTGATCAAAATTCTTGTTGAATATATCAGAAACGGGTGATTATTTCATGCAATGTCTAATAAGATATTGTATACAGATAACTCTACTTTATATAATCGAACTTTATCAAGCCATTCAACGAACGAGAATATTGCTTGCCGTTTTGCGCTGAATCAGTGTTTATCTAGACACCCATTGAATGAACTGACAGGATCAGCAATCAATTTACAATAGGTAAATAATAATTGTTCTTTCGTTATAAATATTACCAACAAATAAGTGCTAAGTGACTTTTCCGCACGCAAAAACTTATCCGAACTCCGCTGCCACTTGTTAGGAAATAGTATATTCTGAAGCAAGTTGCAGAATGGGTTCCTATTCAAACACGAATGCGAAATTCGAAAACGAGCGACGAAGGAGCGAGTTTTCGAAAGCATGAGTGTTGGAATTGCCTTCTGCAACGAATATTAGACGATATTTTCTCTATTTCAGTCAAGTTTTGTAAAATACTGTTGAAATTTAATGAAGAATTCGAATTATACATACTAGTGACTTTTGTATTGTATCTTGGCAGTTGGTGTGACTGCTACGAATATTGACAGATTACTGAATTTGAATTTGAATTTCACGTGTGGCATGGAGATCAGATTTAAAATCTTAATCCTAATAGCATGAATGATTCAATATTAGCAAGAAGGAAAACTCTATTACCTTATTTTTCAATGAAAATAAAACTTCTCCATTCAACAGTTATTTCACTATATCCAGATTATATTATATTGACAATTGACGTGTGTTGAAATTTGATAGGATCGAATATCAGTGCTGACTACCACAAAACGAAAAATATAACTAGAAACAATGCGGTAATGAGTTCATTACAGCACTGTTTTGAGTGCTGTAATGAATTTATTACGATGCTGAAATAGAGAAATAACTGTTTACTTACCACTCTGTCGTACTACTTGAAATCTGTCATGTCATAGATGCAACTATATTTCGCCTGAACCATCGAATTTGATATCACTTGTCCTTGAGGGCATCAATCTTCATTGAATGTTTGTGATGATTATCAGCTTCATCGAACGTATGAATTTGTTACTTTCCTTCAAGATCCCTATTGGTGAAATGTCCTAATATGATTCTTTCTTGCCATACCTCATTGGGATCGTAGCTCCCCCATCAATTTGGTGGATTTCGGATCGGGCCTGTTCAACAAAACTCCGTCAGAAGAAAGCGGCGGTTCCGGAGGGCCCCAATCCAGCGGCAGCGGCGGACCCCCCCTCACCGAGTCCCCCCGCACCGACGGCACCAGTTTCTTTCCCAGTAACATCATCAATTCCGTGGGTGCTAGCGTGGGAGCGGTTGGGGCGTCGGTAGGTGCCATGGGGGCGTCCGTCGGGGCCTCGGTTGGAGCTATGGGCGCGTCCATGGGCGCTTCGGTGGGCGCCATGGGCGCTTCCGCGGCTGCCTCCGTCGGGGCCCTCGGAGCGACCGTGGGCTCTTCCGTGAAAGAAGTGGGCGCCACCGTGAAAGACATGGGGTATGTTGTGTTGGTGGAAACGTAGCTGTACACTCGACACACGAAACACAAAAGTCACCTATGGAACACTTTTAGACTTTCACACAAATACTGTCAAAATACCTACTACCCTGCTAGAAATATTATATGTGGTCGATTTTTTTTTATATAATGCTTGACGAAGAAATTTGAAAAAACCTGTAGAAATGATTTTCTCTCAATAATATTCTGTATATGTAGGGTGAGTCTTTAAGTTGTACATTAGTTTTAAACATGGATTCCTCTCATCAAATGAAATATCTTTTTCATTTACCATTTTTCCAGACTCGGCTCCAGATTCGGATTTTATAAATTACTTTATAAACCATTTTACCACTATAAATAACAACAATAAGTATTATAATGAGTCTATGGCCTATAGATAGCATAGAACCTAGACTTCTTATGTTCGCGAAGATACGATCAGCTCACAATTAACCAATTTTTCTATCATATTTAACAAGCAGATTTACGAATTCGGGTTTCATAAAGCTTTTCGATTATATCAAAACCCGAGATTGTTAGATAAAAAAACCTTCGATTTCTCGTAACAATCTGACAAGTGACAACCTCCTATACACATAGTATAATAATATCCTAACCTAACCTTTTAGCGTGTTTATTGTTTACATGTATTTGGATTTAACGGTCTTTATTCGAGCACAGATCATCTGTTATTTTCCAGGTCCGAATTGATAAAAGCAGTTAAATTTCTGTTGTTTTCATCATATTTTATGACATTCAATGAAGAATATATCGAAAACGGTACGTTTTAGGAGAATTGATGAAGAATTATTTAATTTTCTAAAATAATTGAAGATTCTTATGATGATCCCGATAAACTAAATTGCTTTCCTTATCCTAATTTCATTTTTATTAATCCGCGAGTCTATTAAAAGGAAACTAGATCTATAGTAGGAAAAAACTGTTGGTCGGAGAAGATGTGTCATAATTATAGAAAACTTACACCAAAATTCATTTCATTCTGAATATCCATGTCAAAGCTACATAAGAAAAGAAAAACGTATATTTTTCTCTAATTTCATCATCCTGTTTCTTTTAATCTGAGCCGAATCTGGAAAAATGGTAGATAAACAAAGTGTTTTATTGGATGAGTGGAATATATGGTTAAAATTAATGTACAATTCAGAGACTCGCCCTGTTTTTAGGACGTTGAGTGGAAAAATGATTATTGAATTCATTCAGTATAATTGTATTGCATCTGTGTATAACTCATCACTTCTGATGATAATCAGAAACTACCTAAATGCAATAAAAAATCATTACGTAACACTACATCTTGGGAAACATTACTCAATTAAAAACTCAATTCTTGACAACAAATATATTTGTTGCCGTGGTGTCCGAGTGAGATCTTATATCTTCACTCGAACATTGTCAGATTTTAGTGATATAAAACAACTTAAATCACGACAAAGGTCGAACACCTGAAGATAAATTACCAACGGACAACTCTGAATTCGATAATCGGAAAATGACTCAATAAAGTGCAGAATATGTTGCAAATCGTGACTCATCAACCTGTTATTGAAGATGAGTCAGGTTCAGCAGATATTTTAGTCCTTTCACTCAATATCGCCTCTTAAATATTCATACAAATTATGATTGAAATGAAATAAAATTTAATAGGCTTACAAATTTCTTTGTCGCGCATCATAAGCTCGGTGACATGAAAATCTCAGCACGAAGAGATTTGTCGGACCAAACTTGGCAGAAACGGTTAACTATTAGAGGATAGAAATTGTTTTAAAATTTTATTTATATGGGTTAAATGATGCTGGCTTATATGACAGTACTTCATTGGTTTCCAACAGTTTTATCAGGGGAATGTTTTACGAGATTCTGTTTAGTTCTGTATTGTTTTTGCTTTTAATCCTTTGTTTTGCCTACCTGGGAAGCGATAACGTGGAAATCATCTCTGATTGAGTGGAGGAAGTAAGGCGTATTGCTTTGATTCAGATGAAGTGCAAATCGCCATCATGTGCTATCAAACATGAGTCAGGGAGTCACAGTAGAGGATCCTCGAAAAGAATAAGAAGAACAGATGACTACCATCCTCTGCTAATGGCAACACAGGGGGCCGATTCTCCAGTGCCAGGTCAATTGCCGTTCAATGGATATGTAATGAAGGTCGCCATCTAACCCTTCGAAAGTTTACCACAGAATCAGAGCTTTGGGTTTGCAACCTTATCGACCACATCTTGTGATACTACGCATGGCTCAACACCAACAGTTTGGAGTTGTACCCCCCCGTCAGAGCTGTCGATGTCATCACCATCTACAGCTCGCCTTCCAGTTCCAGAGTTCTGATGAACTCCAGTATCTGGAATGGCTTCAAGGAGGCTACGTCTTCGCTCCTGCAGATTTCTTGCCCAAAGCATTCCTTGCGTTGGTTCGAGATGGCGAGGCATTCCGTGATCAGGGGATCAGGAGTTTCATCCTCCTCCGCACAGAATCTGCACTCGTCAGTTTCTGCTAGCCCTAATCTCATCATATGCTTCCTAAGACAGCAGTGCCCAGTGCGGAAACCAGGAGGAGGTGCAGCGTGTTCTTACTGAAGTCCAAGTATTTCTTGGATCTGACAGTATCAAAGTTCCGGAGGAATTTCTTGAAGTGATAAATTGCGGGGAAAGATCTCCATAAAATACCTCTTTCACTTTCTTCTTTCATTCGAAATTCCCTTTTGTACGTGTATCTACCAACCCCACAGTAGGGTTCCGGGTTAATAAAGAGGGTTTGTGCTCCTTTCTTGGCAAGTGTGTTGGCCTTCTCATTTCCTGTGATTCCCGCGTGGCCAGAAACCCAGACTAAGAAGACCCTGTTGTTCTTGCCTACTTCATTGAGGTTTCTTCGGCACTCCCATATTAGCTTGGACTCAATAACATGGGAGCTCAGAGCTTTAATAGCAGCTTGACTGTCAGAGTGGATTGCTATATCACATCTCTGATAGTGTCTTTTCAGGTTCATTTCCATGCATCTTTCTATTGCAAGTACTTCTGCCTGGAAGATGCTCGGAAGGGAGCCTAGCGATAGTGGGCATTTGGTACCTGGCCCATATACTCCAGCGCCAGCTCCTGCAGTGGTTTTTGAACCGTCTGTGTACCATTTAATGGCATTTCTTTTAAGAACTCGGGTGGTGGATTCCCTGTCACAGTCTTTTTTCCTACATAGCATCACAGTGAAGTTCTTTTCGATGCTTACTTTCTTGATCAAGTCGTCACTAGGAAGATTGGCTGATGAAATGTACCAGGTTTTCTGGTTTTTAATTCTCTCATTACCTGTTCCTTTCCTAGATATTCTGAAAATGGCTTCATGGGCCATTTTCTCTATCACTAGATGAAGTGGTGTGAAATTTGTGATAATCTCAAGTGCCCTGGTAGGACAGGCTCCCATAGCTCCAGTGATACACACACAAGCCAAGCTTTGTGCTTTGTCGAGGGTTTTCCTTGTACTATTCTGGCTTGTTTTTGAGTACCAGACTATTGCTCCATACCTAATTATGAGTCTCACAATCATGACGTATATCCATCGCAGTATCTTAGGGTTGCTGCCCCAAGTCTTACTGGCTAGATTCCTGCACGGCATTAAAGCCTTTATTGCTTTGCAAGCAGTGATTTCAACATGCCTATTCCGCAGAAGTTTACTATCTAGTGTTACCCCTAGATATTTAACTTCAGACTTCCATTCTATAATATCTCCGTTCAAAAAAAGGGATCTCACAGCTGGAAGTTTCCTTCTCTGAGTAAACAATCACTGGTCTTGTTCGGGTTTATGCTGAGCCCCATTAACAAGCACCACTGCGCGATAATTCTAAGGTCCTCCTGTAGTAAGTTACACAAGGTGCCCTCGAATTTACATCTGACCACTAGGACTGTGTCATCGTCATAGCCTATACACCCGAGCCGAGCTTCGTTAGTCTGTGGAGGAGCTCGTCCACTACCAGGCTCCACAGAAGGGGAGACGTTACTCTCCCTTGAGCCATGGACACCCCTACGATTAAAATCGAGCATGTCTGAGAAATAGTCGAGGAAAGCTGGAATGTAAGCTGCAGAGAGTGGGAGAGAGTGTAATAAATAGGGCAGTGACAATCTATTATTAAAAAAAATTTATTTATATCTAAAAAATTGCTTAATATTTTGATCATTACCTCTCAGTTAGTTTCTGACAAGTTTGTTCGAAAATTCGTACCCTTTTAGGTGTTGAAGTTCCCATGTCACTGAGTATATTTTTATGAGTTATAATTGGTATGCTCTTTCATTCATTCACCAGGACCATTCATTCTATCCTCTAGAAACTTATCTGATGGATTAATGGTACATGGAGCCTCCAGAATCAATACATGATCATCGCATCATCATTCGAATCATCTCAGTGATTGTTCTACGCTTGCATTCGTAGTATTTTTTTCCTTATTTACATTGTGACATACCTATACTGTTCTTGGTTCCTAAACGGTCATGTTTAATTTCAGACGTTCTTCGGTTGGCACATTCATGAGACAACCAACAGAAACATCTAAATCTAAAGTACCTCCTCCAAAGCTTGATTACCGATCAATGGTGTCAGTGGACGACATGCCAGAGCTTTTCGTTTCATTCGATAGTAAGTACAAATATAATAGTAATTTTTTTATACTCCACCCGTTTTCAAAAGAGAGAAACCTTCTTTATAGACCAAGGTGCGTTCCAAAGTAAATAGGGTGAAAGTAAAATGCTAAAGTTCTAGATAATAAAAAGATCTACAACTTTTGTATTTACACTTTTTCCACATAACCTTAAAATTTATGTGAAAAATTCAAATATATATATTTTTGGTTTTTAATTTTTTTTCAATTCTTAATCGAATTTACCGTGGTAAATTCGATTAAGAGTGTCCAATACAGGAGAACAGACAATAGAATTCACCATGGTAGATTCGATTAAGGGTGTCCAATACAGGAGAATGCATAATAGAACATACGGGCAAAGCTCCTGACTTCACGTCAGTGCTTGAACCAATTTTTATTCATTTAAAAACAGTAATAACACACAATTTCATAATAATCTAACTCGCAGGAATTTGAGAATTCTAGATTCAACTGGTTTCTCAAGACCTTCTTAGATTATATTAGATTAGAGCAAGAATGTATTTTATGCATCTATGACATAACCTTTCGAAAGTCCTCTCTCACAAATATACTCCTATGTAGATCTGACCTCTACAGGACCCTAATGTAGGGCTACCGTCTCCCATAGATTTGCGATGAAAAAATCGGCCCGAAAATTGATGTTTTAATTTAATATGTCATCATGACATTCATCGTTTTGAAGGTTCTCGCAAAATTTCAGCGATTGCCATCCAGCTACCGAACTCACAAAAGGCTGCTCGGATCTCCAACAATACTGATCAGATCGTGTTCAAACTTGGAACTTGGCAGTAGAGTTAGGTTCTGAAGGCTCTTGCAAAATTTCAGCGATGCCAGAAGAACATATGATATATAGATTTTTTTTCAATTATTTTCAATGATTTTTTTGAAATATTCTAGTCATATAATCCTCATGAAATTTCGCAAGAATTTTCGCTTTAGCATTCTACAACTAATAACCATGTTTGAATTATATCGGTTTCACATTTTTCGAGTTATTGAGGAAATAACAACCAAATTACAGATGGGTATAACTCCAAAACCGTTTGGCCGATTATACCTATAGACAAATTCAGATATAGCATTCAGATGCACAACCTATCCAGAAAATTGCAAGCCGCTATCTCTTTCCGTTCTCAGGTTATCGTATCATATAAATAATATTTTTTAATAATTTTTTTTTAAATTTTCTAGAGATACGACTCTCACAAAATTTTGCGAACGTCCTTAGTTTTGTATTCTACAACTACTCACCAAGTTTCAATCCGTTTTCGGCAAAAAATTCGAAAATTACAGACATTTGGGCAAAATGATAACGCGATGTTCCCCAGAACACACGCGCAAAAATTGCCGTGTGTTTGGGACATAAAAAGGTAAGTTCTCACCAAATTTGGTGAAAACAAAAATTTGTTGTAAAAGATAAAGATGAAAAACCAAAAACTTCGTTATTTCAATTTTTCACATAAATTTTGAGGTTATGTGGAAAAAGCGTTACCACAAAAGTTGTAGACGTTTTTAATACCTACAACTTTGCCATTCAACTTTTTTCCATAAGATTTGTAGTTTTGCCCCCTTCCACTTCCCGACCTATGATCGCCCGTAAATTATTATTTCTTTCATTTTTGCTATATTCTCTTCCTTTTCCAATGTTTCAATTCCTGCTATTATTTCTTTTCACTTTTTACCATTTTCAAAGGTTTTAGCCCTGGGCTACTAGGAGGCCATCCTGAATAAAATCGTCCTATTTCTAGAAAATACCTTTAGTACTTTGGAATGCACGATGTATTTGTATATGGAGGTTTTTTCTAGCGTCTAATTAACAAATATTCAGCTTACCAGTTTCAAGGAGAAATTTCTATGTTCCAGAATATCGAACTTAAACCTAACTGACAGAACAATAATATTTGTGGTTCATGACGAGACTGAAACAAGTTTTGATTAACCTTGGTTTTCCATTATCGGATTCTTTCAATTATTTGATCTATTCATTATATAACTTTCGTGGCAAATCCATTATTAGAGACATCATTAAAACAAAAATTGAAGTATTTAATTAATGAGGTACATAAAACGTACATTACGATGTTCATTATAATATTAAAATAAATTAATGTGCACTCGCTTGGTGCATTCCCGCTGTGTTGATTTCAGTCTAGATCTTCAATTATGATTATTATGAAAACACAGAGATGAATGGGAACGTAATTTGTATTTTTTCCTCGACAATAAATATCCCAATTAACTCTTTATGTAACGATGATCTCAGGTTGATGAACACTCAGTTGAGGTGATGCAATATTGCATGGTTGAGAATAGAATAGAGTTTGGATTCTCATCATGAGATATTGATTATTATATTTCTAAACTATTTATATTGTAGTAGTGAAAAATTATTTTCTGGGAAATTATCCATCTGAAAATTATTGCAAAACACAACAAACACCTCATTATTCAATGAAACAATCAACACATTTGCACTGCAATTGGCTGAATAGTAGGAGGTAGCAGTAGTTTCACCTAGATGCCGTCAGTATCGTTTAGGGCTTCACACGAGATGAGAGTAGGCGAGAATATAAAAAATCTCGTCTCGGTCTCGCCAGTTCCCAAAAAATTAAGTCTCGATCTCGTCTCGTCTCACTTAATTCTGAATAACGATAATAAATATTATAATATATAAACGAAATGGTAGATAACAATGAATCATTTTGTAAAGCTATATTTATTACGCTCTTATACAAAAATATTTGTACATGTACATAATTTTTTTTTATACTGTTATTTTCATCTTTTAAATTACTCGATGACAAAGAAATCAAACATAATCACGCTTTCAATGATGTATGTGTTTTTGCCATGGTCATACCTACTGTAGAAGGAAGTTTTAAGGAAGCTATCGTTGTCGATACATACATATGTATACAATAATTGTTCACATCTTCCCTACTAGAAGCACAATAAAAAACAATAAATTTCTGCAGATGTTCAAATAGGGACGAAATATTAAAAGCATTGGGATTTAGGGGCAATACAATTTGTCCGTTAAGTATTGAATTTATAATGGGATCGGTTTTTATGGTTGGGAATTCTATTTTTTCTCGAAAGATAATCTCAAGTATCGGAAGGTCTTTAATAAATCGTGTTTTCTGTGGGTGTTGAAAAGGGGCGAGTCGTATATAAGAAAAGTTTACTGTATGTATCTGTAGTAAATAAGACGATTTTCCAGATAGAAATGTTCAAGTCAAAGAAACCCTTTCAATAGTATACACGCTTAATACTCAGTAGTTTATAGACACATACGAGTATACTCAATCGAGAGTAAAAAATCGGTCTTGAAAAAAACACATTCAAACTTAAAATATCTGCAATATAGTAGAGTTCAAACCGGGCTCTATCGTGTCACCCCGTGGGACCTTCATTGCTAAAATGTATAGACCACTGGGTATCATTCTCCATACCCTTACAATGTAAATTCAACTGGTCGTCAAAAAATCGTCGCGTGCAGGAAGGGGTGGGGGGAATTTTTCCAAAAATTGACAAAAAATTTTTTTCTGTTCATGGTCATCTATATACGGTGAACATCACTCACACAAACTTCTGTTGAAATATACGATTCAGAAATATTTTTTATTAATTGTCAAAAAAGTCGGATACAATGCTCTTAAATGGAATTCCTTAAGATATAAACGCTTGCCCTGAACACCCATATTAACTATTATGTTCCACTCGGTTTTACTCGAGATCTGTTAGGATTATCGAAAAAATGCTTTATATGAAAGGTCTGCTCCGAAAACCAACGATTCATATGCTTCTTTCAAAATTACAATAGGTAGAATAGTTTCCTCACAAAATAAGAAATTGTGTTATTAACTCCCATTAACCGAAACCGAACCTGGAGACGCTAGTAAGGCGCAATTTGTAGCGTTAGTCCATGTTAGTGGCGACCTTATGGATTTGAGCTTTGATCTATGCACATAAGGTTCGTTATATCTGTCCGACCAACTTTACAGTACTATTCCTGCGTGCCTTCAGAACGCATTTTGAAGATATTGTTTAAATTCCTAATTTTTTATGTATATGAGAATTTTACAGATAATTCATATATATTTGATTTAATTTTGTTAATTCGTTAATAAATATGCAAATATGCGTGTTCAAACTTATATTCATTACTTTATAAATCAATTTTTTGACGTAATATTAACACATTTTTGAAATCATCGTTCATTCTCATTAGTAGTAACAATATTTCCTGAATCCTAGACCAAAAATCTAGAAAAGAATTAAGAAGGTATATATGTAGTTTAGTTGGTATCTATGATATTTAGGGCCTAAAAATTTCTTACATGTCATGATTCATCTAATTCAACTATCACTATCACATGAAGAATCATCAAGGGAAGGAAGATTTGAAAAATTTGAAGTACTCGTATTTGCACATGTTTTTGGGCCATACATTTGCAGGGAGCCAATAACGGAATTTGTTTTCTTTTACAGGAACACATTGATCCTGTGCAATCTGAAATGAGAATTTCCATTTCATAAAGAATATTTACGGATCTGATATTCGAAATAATATTTACCTTTCCTACAACTGCAGTTGCTAAGGATAGATGTTTCCTTAGGTAGGATTGGCATCGTCGTTAATTTTGGCAGAAGTTTTCCATTTTCTACATACCACCCACTAAATATAGGATCCGGTAAAGATGGTCATGGTACATTACTATTGATCCAAATTTTTGTTTGGTAATGGACTCGAAGGCTGTGTTGTCTCAAACTATCCAATGTTGGAGGTAATTTACTTATGGATCTTGAAGAAGCTATAATATTCCCCTGAGCCTGTTGATACATTTCACATTTTCGTTTGTCGTATACAGATGGATTTCAAATTCAACAATATCATTGAATACTTATTCTCTCAAATTCTCAAAATCTTGAAAGTTCACTCTGCAGTATCTGCTCAGAATCTTCATCAATTTTCATTATTTTTTTACCTTCTTCGACATTTTGACCGAATGAAGATGCAAAGATGAGCGTAATGTGACTAACTTCATACCAATAATGTTGTAACTCAAGAACCATTCATCCATTCTATAGTACTATTTTCAGTTTATCCCACTGTTCCTCCTGCAGCTTTGGAATTTTTGTTGATATGCTCTAGCGCCTGATCTACAGAAAGTTGGTTAAAATTCCCAATCAAACATTTCATGACAAAATTCCTATTTTTGAATTCATCATGTACTTCCGGTGCCAAGTTTGAAAGTATTCAATGATATTGTTGAATTTGTAATCTGTCTGTATACGAAAAACGAAAATGTGAAATGTATCAACAGGCTCAGGGGAATATTAAAGCTTCTTCAAGATCCATAAGTAAATTACCTCCAACATTGGATAGTTTGAGACAACACAGCCTTCGAGTCCATTACCAAACAAAAATTTGGATCAATAGTAATGTACCATGACCATCTTTACCGGATCCTATATTTAGTGGGTGGTATGTAGAAAATGGAAAACTTCTGCCAAAATTAACGACGATGCCAATCCTACCTAAGGAAACATCTATCCTTAGCAACTGCAGTTGTAGGAAAGGTAAATATTATTTCGAATATCAGATCCGTAAATATTCTTTATGAAATGGAAATTCTCATTTCAGATTGCACAGGATCAATGTGTTCCTGTAAAAGAAAACAAATTCCGTGTATTGGCTCCTGCAAATGTATGGCCCAAAAAACATGTGCAAATACGAGTACTTCAAATTTTTCAAATCTTCCTTCCCTTGATGATTCTTCATGTGATAGTGATAGTTGAATTAGATGAATCATGACATGTAAGAAATTTTTAGGCCCTAAATATCATAGATACCAACTATATACCTTCTTAATTCTTTTCTAGATTTTTGGTCTAGGATTCAGGAAATCTTGTTCCTACTAATGAGAATGAACGATGATTTCAAAAATGTGTTAATATTACGTCACAAAATTGATTTATGAAGTAATGAATGTAAGTTTGAACTTGCATATTTGCATATTTATTAACGAATTAACAAAATTAAATCAAATATATATGAATTATCTGTAAAATTCTCATATACATAAAAAATTAGGAATTTAAACAATATCTTCAAAATGATGATTCTTCATCTGATAGTGATAGTTGAATTAGATGAATCATGACATGTAAGGAATTTTTAGACCCTAAATATCATAGATACCAACTATATACCTTCTTAATTCTTTTCCAGATTTTTGGTCTAGGATTCAGGAAATCTTGTTACTACTAATGAGAATGAACGATGATTTCAAAAATGTGGTAATATTACGTCACAAAATTGATTTAAGAAGTAATAAATATAAGTTTGAACACGCATATTTGCATATTTATTAACAAATTAACAAAATTAAATCAAATATATATGAATTATATGTAAAATTCTCATATATATATAAAAAATTAGGAATTTAAACAATATCTTCAAAATGCGTTCTGAAGGCACGCAGGAATAGTACTGTAAAGTTGGTCGGATAGATATAACGAACCTTATGTGCATAGATCAATGCTCAAATCCATAAGGTCGCCACTAACATGGACTAACGCTACAAATTGCGCCTTACTAGCGTCTCCAGGTTCGGTTTCGGTTAATGGGAGTTAATAACACAATTTCTTATTTTGTGAGGAAACTATTCTACCTATTGTAATTTTGAAAGAAGCATCTGAATCGTTGGTTTTCGGAGCAGACCTTTCATATAAAGCATTTTTTCGATAATCCTAACAGATCTCGAGTAAAACCGAGTGGAACATAATAGTTAATATGGGTGTTCAGGACAAGCGTTTATATCTTAAGGAATTCCATTTAAGAGCATTGTATCCGACTTTTTTGACAATTAATAAAAAATATTTCTGAATCGTATATTTCAACAGAAGTTTGTGTGAGTGATGTTCACCGTATATAGATGACCATGAACAGAAAAAATTTTTTTGTCAATTTTTGGAAAAATTCCCCCCACCCCTTCCTGCACACGACGATTTTTTGACGACCAGTTGAATTTACATTGTAAGGGTATGGAGAATGATACCCAGTGGTCTATACATTTTAGCAATGAAGGTCCCACGAAAATCTGTTTTAGAGCTCTTTTCATGCCTTGTGAACTCTACTAATAATAGATATTTATGATAAGGGATACGTTACTATAAGAAGCTATAAGTACAGTTAACAAGTTCAACTGAAAATGTGAAAAAATGATTATGATTTACAATAAAATATTTTGCAGATAGTCACAAGAGTTAATATTTTGTAAAATATATTGATCTCTATGTAGACCTTTTCTAATTTTTCGAATAAAAACTTCATAAAAAAAATTAACGAAACCAAAAACGAGACTCCCGGGTTGCGCTGTACGTGGTCTCGGTATCGCCTATAATATTTTTCAAAACGTCTCGTCTCGTCTCGTCTCGCTTTTCCGAGACGAGAAAAATCACGCTCCCGTGTGAAGCCCTAGTATCGTTTAGCTTGACAAAATAGGGGTTGAATAAATATTGAGAGATTCTTCTTTTGTTCATGGGAACATCATTCGATTTCATGAACATTTTTCTTCGTCATCTTCAACAGTTATGACTTAATAACTTAACATCATATTCATTTTTCAATTGCTGCAGTCCGTTCACCACGTTTTGGGCTAGATTCTATTGGTAGGTTTTGCATGTGGCTGTTTTGTAGCACCTGGGACAAAGACATACGAGGCGCAAAATCGCCATGTTGGCCTTACGGCACAAAAATGCACACACGAGACGCAAAAATATTCTGATTTCGGTTTCAATAAAATACAATCCACTTTCATAATTTAATAGTTCATACCACTAACTCATTCATTCTATATTATGAACCTTACCTCAAGAATGAATATTTGATATGTGTATGTCTATATTTCAGCAATTTTTTGCTCGCAACATTACTACTTAAGGAAGTAGAAGGTAATATTAACCTCGCTGGTCATCTAACAATACCTAATTTCTTTTGATGATTCCATTATGTTGTTCTTTCCTATTTCCTTCATAAACTACATCATTAAAATGATCTAATTATAAATCTTCTGAAAGATCATCCCCCATATTTGTATATAAATTATTCAATATGCAACAATTCATTAATATTTTTGGTATCAAAACAGTCTTGTATATATTCACAAATTCAAGATGCGGAACCTTGTTTCCCAACACAAAATATTTTCAAAGTACGAATTATATAAACAAACTAGAAGAAAAATAAATATTATGTCTAGTATAGGTAGATAAGATGACATGACATGACATGAACAGTGAACACAAATAGAACACAGATAGATAGAATTCGCGTTCTGTGAAAGCATAGAAGTACGATGAATTATTGAAATTCTGAAAAATCAAATCTTCGAAACTATTAGCTTGTTAGAGTTGAAAATGACATCAATGGATTCTGATAAAACTGCATCTTAAAAAATTTTGAACTTGAAATTTGTACTGTAAAAAAATGTTTTCTTTCGTTACTCCGAAACCAGCCAAATAACGAACTTAATCGAGATATTTATCTCCCAAACCTACTCTGGAAATTTCAACTGTGTCGCCCATTCCTACGGCTAGACCGGCCGGCAGGATTACACGTTAAAAAAAATTTCTTGGAAATGTTATTGTTCCCTGCCTTATGTAAGATTAATTACCACATTGCCAGAAAAAAATGAACTATTTCTTCTGGGTGTAACACTTCTACAATGATTGCGTGTGTACTGCACTGTCCTTTCGGCCAAATTAAACCTCGTGTGTCTTTATCCCTGCAGAATTTACTACAGCAACAGACTTCTTCCCCTTTCTTTTCAATACCAATTTCACACATTCAATGGAAGATTTATCGAGGATTGTCAAAAATTGGGTTATTCCTAAATTCTTAATTTGATGTTTCTCTTTCAGTTTATTCATCTCATTGATCAAACTCTTTTGCATTGGATTTGGACTCAAACGAATCGTATCTAAATGAATCACACTTCAAATGAGTCCAATTTTTGACAATAATCGTCATCGCTATATTTCCCATATTATTGTTTGAGATGTATAAATGTGCATGCTTGAAGGTATACTAATACAAAATTCCTAACAGGATATTGTGTTAAATAATTAGATGGAAAAATAGATCCCTTTTCCGTTAACTCATTTCAAATAAATTATTAATATTATCTCAAGAAAATTTAATAAAAGTCCAATGGAGCCAGTTCAGGTGATCTGGGTGGCCGCTCAATATGTCCCCTTCTTCCAATCCAGGCGTGAGGGAAATTTTTATCTAAGAACTGACGCACCGGTTGAACGAAATGAGGTGGTGCGCCATCTTGTTGGAAAATGATGGTCTTCTGCATTCGCCAATACTTGCACGAGGGCTTGGTTAATAGCGTTCTCCAATAGATCTGAATAAAGGCCAGTGAGATTACGGAGTATAAAAAAGGCCGATTATGTGATTTCCATAAATACCCGCCGAAACATTTGATTTTTGAGGACGCTGAGTATGCACCTCATGAATTATCTTGGATTTTCATCTGACCAATGCCGACAGTTATGCCGGTTTACAATGCCGTTAAGATAAAATGAACACTCGTCCGAAAAACAGTCGAACAAGTAGTTTTGATTACCGTTAATCATTTCACTGGCCACTTCACAGAACTGGAGTCGGCGATCGGGATCATCCTCATTCAGTTCCTGATCCAATCGGATCTTATAAGGATGGAATTTATGTTGTTTCAAGATTCTCATGATTGTTGTGCGTGAAACACCAGATACATCGGACAATTTCCTAGTACTCAAGATCGGATCCATTGCTACATGACCTAAGACAGCCACATCCCTCGCTCCGTCGCTTTCATGCACCCTCTTTTTGTTTCCGACTGAACCGATAGCGTCAATTTTGGCAACCAGTTGCACAACGTAAACAGCGGATACATTTTTTCGGGATGTCGTTCGTTAAATAGAGCCGCTGTTGTTCGCGCAGAGTCGTTATTGCTAAAAATAATCATTTCCACCCTTTTTTCTACGGAATACACCATTTTAATTCTTCTACAAATTTACAATCGCTTTGACACACTTGTAACGTTCTTAGAAATTCACGATAGACTAAGGTAATTCAAAAACATGCTCCGTCTACCTATTTGGTCAAGAAATTAATACATTTTTGGACAAAAACTCAACAACATTACTACTACGTACCTTTGAAATGTGTCGGATACACATTTTTATTTTAATGTCGGAAAATCGAGGTGTTCAGTTTTCGTTGGACCGCTCTGTATCTATGTACGTCATAAAAATGTTTCGATTAGTTTGTGAGTACTATATTAAATTTTATCGCTTTTTGTCGCATATCACGGTAGAATAACACGCCAGAACTGAGAATTCACCTTTGCAATTTACCGTTACAGTTTTGAACAGAACGTTTTCGAATGATTTCCAGAACTGATCCCACGTCCGGCCAGACCCTCTGAAGACCCGCCGCTGTATTTGCGGCTACGGATGGGCAAACCGATGTTCAAGCCAATCTCCAAGTCTACGCCGCTCATGTCGTATGGCAAGAAGAAGATGAGACCGGAGTATTGGTTCAGTGTACCAAAGAATAGGGCAGACGAACTGTACAAATTCATACAGGCATGGGTTCCCGATATCTATGGTGAACTCAACGAAGAACAAGTAAGTAGATTACCATTTTACGCTGTCGATTTTTGTATTTGATAGGGCCCAACCAGACTCATCTCCAGGCTCTATTATTTTCGAAACAAAATAAAATAGTAGGATGAAACCCATTGGAAGAGTAAGATAATATACAAAAATTGGTTCAAGCTTTTGCGCGTATTATCTCTTGTCCAATTTCCTGTATTGGACACAATACACTCTTAATCTAATTTACCATGGTAACTCTTAATCGAATTTTCCATGGTAAATTCGATTAAGAGTGTCCAATATTGGAGAACGGACAATAGAATTCACCATGGTGAATTCGATTAAGAGTGTCCAATACAGGAGATTGGACAAGAGAACATACGCGCAAAAGCTTCTGACTTCACGTAAGTGCATGAACCAATTTTTTTTGCCGATTATGCCTATAAACAAACTCAAAAGGCGCATTCAGATTATCAACCTAACCTGAAAATTTCAAGTCGCTATATCTTTCTGGTTTTAGGTTACGTGAATAATATTTTGTAATAATTTCTTTAAAATTTTCTAGCGATACGATTCTCCCAAAATTTTACGTCCTTAGGTTTATATTCTACAACTACTCGCCAAGTTTCAATTCGATCGGATTAGTATTGGTTGTAGACAAAATTATTATTCGGAAACCATTGGGCCGATTATGCCCATTAACGAACTTGACCGTCGTATTGGGATGCGCCACCTACACTGAAAATTTCAAGTCGCTATCTCTTTCCGTTCTCAAGTTATAGTGGCAACGAGACGGCGGGCCGGACATAATCAAATTTGACCTCGAATTCTTGATCAGGGAGTCGAACCCAATCGTTTGAGACCATTTTCGGCGAAAAATTCGAAAATTACAGACATGTTCCCCAGATCCTACGCGTAAAAATGAATGGAAAAATAATTTTCTGGCGATCTGAGGTCGTGAAGTGGAAGGGGGTGAGTTTTTAAGGATAAAAACGGTTTATGTCGATTTCCGGTAAAACTACAAGTCCCATGAGAAAAAGTTTAATAGGAAAGTTGTAGGTAATAAAAAGATCTACAACTCTTATATCTGAACTTTGTTCACATAACCTCAAAATTTATGTGAAAATTTCAAATAACCAAGTTTTTGATCTTTTATTTTTATCTTTTATTATACCGGGTGGCCCACCACAGACGCGGAGCTCGTTTTGACGGAGTAAATGAAGATATTTTAAGAATATTTTTTTGCGGTATGTGTAGGGTGTTCAAACGCACAATTTAAAATTATTTTCATGTATACAGGGTGTTCGAAAACAAAGATATAGACCAAAGTTACATTTTTTTTATGTAACACCCTGTATTTGACAAAAAAATGGAATTTCAAGCTCAAATTATGATAAGTTGAAATATAGAGTTTTTTTTAATAGTTATTAATGAAAAAACCAGTTACGCCAGCAATACAGACAGTACTTTTTCGAATGCACGGCAAATTATAATTTGCCGTCCAATAATTATTGGATGCCAAAAATAGGATCGCATCAATCCAAAAAAGCGATGTCACCATGACATCGGCTAATGTGGTCATCAGATAAGTTTTGTAGTTTAATTTATGGAAACGTAACTGGCATTTTGCGATAATTCGAATTCATGCAAAAAATACAATCTATTTGTGCCACTGTAGATAAAATTTTTAATTATGCACGTTCGATATGAACATTGTCAATAAAGTTGTGTTATTGTGTTTATTTATATGTACATTCATTAGTGTTCATATCGAAAATGATCATTAATAACTATAATGATGTTCTTATTACTTTTGAAGCCTAATACCTGCTATTGAAATCATTTTGAGCAATTACGTTAAACGATTATTTTTGTTGAGTGATTGTATTTTCAATAATTCTTTTTTTTTCCTTTTGTTTCGTTTTTTCCGTTCAATGCTAGAAGGGAGTTCCGCACAATCCAACAAATTCAAAATATAATTAAAATCCAAAAAATTGTTTAAAGCACTGACCTATAGTCAGAAGCTTTTGCACGCATGTTCTATTATGCGTTCTCCTGTATTGGACACTCTTAATCGAATTTACCGTGGTAAATTTGATTAAGATTATTGTCCATTCTCCTGTATTTGACACTCTTGATCCAATTTACCATGATAAATTCGATTAAGCGTGTCCAATACAGGAGAATGGATAATAGCACATGCGTGTAAAAGCTTGAACCAATTTCTTTTTTCGTAATTTTTAAAAAAATTTCTAGGGTTACGGTTCTCAAAAATTTTATACACTTCTTTATGTCGATATTCTACAACCAAGTAACCAAGCTTCAATTCGATCGAGTCTATATTTGCAATTCACTATCTCTTTCCGTTCTCAAGTTATCGTGAGATAAATAATAAATTTTTTTGATTTTCTGGCCATATGATCCTCACAAAATTTCACATACGTCTTTATGTAAGTATTCTACTATAGTTACCAAGTTTCAATTTGATCGGATATGTATTGGTTGAAAACAAATTTTATACTCCGAAACCGTTGGGCCGATTCTGCCAATAACGAAATTGGGCGTCGTATTTGGACGCGCCAGCTACCCTGAAAATTTCAATCTGCTATCTCATTCCGTTCTCGAGTTATCGTGGCAACAGCCGGCCGGACACAATCGAATTTGTCCTCGAATTATTCATCAGTGATATTTTTTGAGACCATTTTCGGTAGAAAATTCGAAAGTTATAGACATTTGGGCAAAATGATAGCACGCTGTTCCAGAACATGCGGGCAAAAAAAAAACAGTCTGAATTAACACCATACTTTAAACTTCAGCATTTTTGCAATATGAGAAATTAATTCATGAAAACCCATTATTGAAGATTTCTCCAGTTTAATATCGGTATTTAGATGAAGAATAACGACTTATTTAATGAGAATAGTATCGAATGAAATAAAAAAAATCTTTTAATAAAATTCCAATATCTCAGAAATTAATCTCCATAATTCACTGAAATGTTGTGTATATATCTGAAGGTCAACGATAAAATGAAATATCGGAAATATCAGTTTTATAGCTTTTCTAATATAACAGTTTTTCTGGAATCTATGCTATGAATGTGTTTCACTATTAATTTAATTTTAGGTTACTGAAAAATATCAATTGGCGATGTCATTTCGACAGATTTATTGACGTATTTATTCCAATGAATATTTTTGAACAATATCGATAAATTTCATTTGTGTAGAATGTAGATACGGTATCATAAATCAGGGAAATATAATGATCGTTAAATGAACGAGGGTCCTGCTGCTTCCGATCTTACGTTGGTACTTTAGAAATTTTTAATTCTACGTATTAAAAGCGTTAACAGTGAAATTTTTTGGGAATTTCACGAACATTTTTTCGATGTGCAATTCCATAAGTTCATTATCACTGAAAATAATAAAACAATATGCTATTCTGGAGAAAGAAGTAATAAAAAAATGGTTTAAGCCCTGTGGACAGGAGCTTTGGCGCTCTTGTTGAACTTTGACAAATCATATCTCGAATGTATTGGTTTGTCAGAGTTGGGAATGATATCAATGGATTCTTATGATAGAACTGTATCATATAATTAATTAAATTAAACAGGACTCCATTGATATCACTCCCGACTCGGAGAAAACAAAATTTCCGGAGTTATGATTTGTCAAATTTTGAACAAGAGCGCCAAAGCTCCTGTCCACAGGGCTTTCCCAATTTTTCAATTTGGCTTCTATGCGTCAATTTCCAAGAATTTTCGTAATTAAATTCAAAACGTAGGTCTATGACCAATCTGATGTTGGTTTTACATACATCAGGAAATTATACATAATTAGAGTATTCTCTGAAATTGTATAGAATTGAGAGTAGTTATTGAAATTTTGAAAAATCATATCTCCGAAAGTTTTAGCTTGTCGAGAATGATATCAATGGATTCTTATGATGAAACAGCATCTTAAAAAAATTGAATTTAAAATGTTTAATTTAATGTAAAAAAATTTTTTTTTTAGTTACTCCGAAACCACCACGATATAATATGTTTCTATACACCTAAACTGTAAGGTTTTCGAATTAAAAGCAGGTTCTCGTGCCAATGGGAACATTTAAGTTAGGTTCGTTATTGGGCTTTCTAGGATTCCAAGTATCGAAGTAATGAATGTCGAATTGAAGCTATGTTTTGCACAAAAAAGGAAGTAAATCGATTAATTACTCGAAAACCGCTAGAGATAGGGATGATGAAGTAGATCCTGAATTAATCAGGAGGCTACAGTGGAACGAAAAAAGCAATAATATATAGGGGTTTTCATTTGAAATATCAAAGTTGTTAGAACTTTTTGATATATGCGGCAACACCGCAGCGCTCAAAATATGATAGATCTGTGGAGCGTTCCTAGCCAAGGATCACGTTCACCGTAAAAGTCCAGGGTACCATCGACCGTGGACCACCCTGTATACTGTATCTGAATTTTATATTAATGTTGGGTTTCACGAAGCTTCGATTAGCTTAATCGTGGATTTTATTCGATGGTTGTATCAAAAATGAACTGAAAATCTACATAGAATCGCACTAATTCGGCAATTAAGAGCTGTCAAAGAAACTAGACAGATGACACCCCAAATTAATTTTCTAACCTAGCTCCTATTTGTGATTTCTGCTACATTTTGCATATTGAACGCGACAGGAACTTCGACGTTTAAGATATAATTTCAAACATTTTTCAAAGAGTAGAGAAAGATTGTTTCTGGAAGTCACATTTTTCGTCCTTAATCTTTTATTTTTATCTCATCATATATGTTTGTCAATTTACCTACAATGACGGTAAGATTGCACACCCTCAGTCTTTTACAATGACCACCTTTTACATAAAATAACATTATTTAAAATTGCGGAAATGTAATTTCAGCTGGCCTGATGATGGCTTAATCGGAGCCGAAATCGATCGCCAAACAATTATGAAATAATACAGTGTGTTTTTATTTACATCCACCTACCGAATATAAGCTGTCAAAGCTTTGTGAAACCCAGTGTTAGAGATTCAGATAAGAACATTCCCACCCTGTGTACTGTATCTGAATTTTATATTAAGAAATTCAGATAAGAACATTTGACCAAAACATCCGATTACCGAATTAGTTTATTCAATATGAAGTATGTCATTAATAAGTACTAAGTAGCGGAATGATCTTGTCTCGTTTCGGAATTCCCTGGACTAAATTAACGAAATCGGCTGCTTCCAACCAGTTATGAATTGAACAATGAGACTCAGTTTTGCGGGTCTGCGAAGTAATTCATGTTCTTTATATCTTGACTTCACAACAAATACAGACGGATCGGCGGTCATTTCGTTGCGTAGTGTCGTTCAGTTCTCGTAGTCAGATGAGCCAATTACGGAGTCCTCCTACTTCCTGCATTTGCTAACATCATAAGTCCGTCATATTGGAGTGCAGCTAGAGAATAGTCGCAAACATTTTCTCGGTCCGCAACTGTGGAAATTATGAATGTGAATTGGAGTGCCGTGAAGTACATGTGCAACCAAAAAGTAAATATCTGGATCTTTTTAAACAGGGTGAGTGTTTAAGTTGTACATTAATTTTTGAACATAGATTCTTCTCGTCAAATAAACCACTTTTTTCATTTACCATTTTTCCAGGTTCGGCTCAGATAAAAAGTTATAAGCGTTTAAGGATTTTACAACGGGCTGATACACCCTCGCATTTTATTTACACGTTGAACACCGATAACTCTTAATATAGACTGTATTGTATGTTGGCCAAATCTTTATCATCTCTAATTTATCTGAGAAAACTTATTTACTCACTCAATTATTATGATCCGACCCTAATGCAAAATTTGCAACAAAAAATTTTCACAATCCTTGAATATTAAAACACTGAACTTCAACTCGATACCTGTTCTATTCACTAATTATCCAATTGTTTCCAATATAATATTATACACAATTTCATCAACGCCTTGTAAAAGAAATTCTTAAATATCCTAACTATCTTTAATTTATAAAGAAATACAATTATATCGTTCCAACCTCAAAATGAAATCTATGATCGAACTCCATAGACATGGACGATAGATTCAGATCAACGTAGCCAAACGTAATCAATTAAAGTATAATAATTCTATGCGAGAAAATCACGAAGTTAATAGAAATATCAATAAAAATTCGGAAAATCATGGTAGCATTAGGCACTAATTGAGAACAAAATAATGAAATCTTCATCGGCAGCTCGTTTGTACAAAAAACTAATCTATCACAGATGACGTTTTTATCTATCTGTGTAGTGGGGATGAATTATCTATGGACGATGGCAACGTAGCTTTCACATTTAATCGAGGGTTTCTAGTTCAGGATCGGATTTATAAAAGCAATTAAATTTCTGCATTTTTCATCAGACTTTACATCATTCAAAGATGAATATCTCGAGGATGGTACGTCTTAGGAGGAATGATGAAGAATAATTTATTTAATTTCTAAAATAATTGTAGATTCTTATAATAACTTAAGCTACTAAACTTCGGCTTTCTTTATGGTAATTTCTCATAGGTTTTTAAACTGGCGAATGTATCACTAGAAAACCATTGGAAGTAGGAAAATACTGTTTATTGAAGAATACGCATCATATTCATAGAAAACTTCACCCTAAAAACATGTTTTTCGGAATAACTATGCCAAAGCTACAAAGGAAAAAATGTATCTCTTTATCTGAGCCGAATTTGGGACAATGGTAAATGAAAAAAGTGATGAGAGGAATATATGGTTAAAATAAATTTACAACTTAAAGACTCACCCTGTACATGGTTCATTCGAATGTGGAGTATTTTTTAAGAAAGGTACTATATCAACTGACGAATCGGACGACTTTGTTGCACTACTGAAGTGTTGATGTCTCTGCTTTCTTGTTTGAAACTCAAAGTTCAATTATTGGATTTGAAAACAAATTTGTTGAACCTAAATATTGACAATACAATCTCCCAAATAATAAATGAATAACATTTCAAACCATCGTGAGCTAGTGATCCTGACACTCGGTGTTAACAATCATATTAACCTTGACCCGAGTTCTCAATAATATCTTCGGTACTATTAGAGATAGGCGAGTGTAATTTCCTTAGCTAATGGATCCCATAGGAGAGCTTCCCCCCTTTGGATTTCGAAACCAATTAGAAATTTGTAAGTTTGAACAAAATTCCAAATTATTTAAATGTAAAATTAAAAACAAAAACGAACTGAAATCGAAATGTTGGATACAACAGTATTTATTTATCAAGTAAGTATTAACATATTAATCATATCAAATAAGCGAGTGTCCGGTGAATATGTAGAAAAAATTCTTATAAAGCACTGATGTCAAGTCATGAGATTTCTTGAAGTAATTACCAAGTTTTAATTGGATCAGATTTGAATACAGGATGATTCACGAAGACCGTTCGTTAGAATATTTAAAAGAACGACTCCAGATAAACACTTGAAATTTTATAGTTGAGCTTTGTTAGGAATGAATTCTAGGACAAAAATTCAGATTCGTTCGACTTCGATTTCGAGTTTCATCGGAAATGATACCAACTTTTGTTTTTGGCGCTCTGGTTCCTCGGAACAGAGTTCCAAATGTCTGTAATTTTGGAATTTTTGGATTAAAATGGTCTTAAATGATTTGGTTCGACTCACCGATCAAGAATCCGTGGTCGAAATCAATTCTGTCGGGCCGGCTGTAGGCACGATAACTCTCGAACGAAAGGAGCTAGAGGATTGAAATTGGCAGAGTAGGTAAGGAGCGTAAATATCTCGGTCGAGTTCGTTAACGGGTCAAATCCACCTAGTGGTTTTTAGTCAAAATATTTTTTATGAATATTTCCGGAACCGATCACTCGATCTATCTGAAATTTAGCAATTGTAGAATCATGCATCATCATTTCATGATGCAGTTGTATCATATTTGAATTTACATACATACATGAATTTCTTTCATGATGCAGTTCTATCAAATGAATCCATGGATATCATTCCCAACTCCGAGAAACCAATACTTTCGGAGATATGAATTGTCAAAGATTGAACAAGAGCGCCAAAGCTCCTGCCAGAGGGCTTTCCCCCTTTTAAATGTAATACCCAGTTTTTTCATTTATAAACAGATTACTCATTGAATTCTTCATTGTTTTAATGGGTAGCTTACATATTATTCTCAGAAAATTCGTGTGAATTCTGAAAAAAACCTTTAAATTTTCTCAAAAAGGGCTTCATTCCAATGTTAATAAGTTGTAGATGTTTGCATGAAAATTCCTAATTTTCTAGCTTCTATCAGAAGACATACCGATGATTCTCCTTCGTTAATTAAAAATTCAATTGAACATACAGGGCGTTTCTATTTCAATGTCGAAATAAGGCATGACAAAAACCTAAAAATTAATTTTTTCAAATTAGAACCCATTGTTTTTTATTGGTCAGCTGGAATCTACGTTAAGAAATAGTGTATGTTTCGTAAAATACACACTACTGCTCTAAAATGTTTATTTCCCGATATATTCGGTAAGTAAAGCAGTAGTATTTAGTATAAATAAATACACTATTTCAGCTGACCTATAAAAAAATTGTTTCTCATTTGACAAAAATAAGTTTGGAGGTTTTTGTCGTCTGACATGTTTCGGGAACTATTGTTATATTCCATCTCTGAGATGAGGCGTTATTGGTAGTATTGGTAAGGTTTCACCTGTGAAGATGAAAATATATTATCGGTCCCAAAACATATGTCAGACGCAAAAATTTGTAGTGGCGTAGCTGGTCGCTTTATAGTGTTAAGATCCAGTCCACAGATAACTAAAACCAGAATATTGATGATGACGTGTTTTATCATGCAGCCGACCTAGTTCCAATTAATTTCTAATAGTCCTGACGTTTGTTCAGATCAAAGACCGCGGATACTCCTTGGTCGAGATGGACACCGAGCTGTGGAGTGACGACCCTACGCCCTCCAATAGCAGACACAACAGTCAGGATGGCGACATCTCAGATTTGACGAAGGATAGCTGGGAGGTGAGTTTTTTCCGTTTCCGAATTTGTTCTTTCGATTTCGGTGGATTGATCTCGATGGAATTGGAATGTTCATTGTTTTCCGTATTTATTGGATACGCTCGATTGATCACTAGGAAAATATCGTAATTCGAAATTTATTGGTTATTTATGGAACGAAAGTTTTAAATTTTAGTTCACTGATCCTCCACTCAACGTCGAGTAACTGCAAGGTGGTTCATTTCTTGGCGACCTTGGTGTCTGATGCAAGTTTCGGAAGCGATGTTTCCTTTATCAAGACATTTTACGTTATTAACTTGAATATTTTTGTTTGTCTGATATATACAAAGAAAGTGCAACACCCGAAAGGAGCTGTTCAAATTTCGATTTTTTTTTGGTAAAACAGATAGGGTAAGTGCCATAAAATACAAACTACTGGTTTTTTGTGGGAGACCATTGTTTTTATTTAAAGCTAATACAATAAACTACAGATTAACGAACAAAACTAAACAAATTTCTAAAAAAACATAACTTCAAAAATAACAAAAAACTAAAAGTTCAATTGGCCATCTCCCCCAGAGTATCCGGGAGAGATGGCCAGTATACTTCGGGAGAGTTGGCCGATATTAAATCTTCGACTTCTCTTCTTTTGCTGCGCTTATTTTTTGCTTCATCTTTTCCATATTATTTTGGCCTCATTTTGAACACAAGTTTTCAAATGGAGTACAGTTTTCATGAACCCAGTGTCGATAAACGATGCATTAGAGCCAGTCTTCTATGTGTTTCAAAATAGTTCTCGCCACAGTCCACACAGTTATCTTTGTTGGCACTTTCTTCATTTGGGGGATTGCCACTGCAACTGTCAGACAAACTTCTTATGGAATTTCTCTTTCATCTAACCCTGACATAGTGTGGCCATCTCATCTAATATTCAGGGAGATATGGCAACATCATCTACACGAGACTATGTATCACTACCTGTTATTATTTTGAGGTTATGTTCAGGTACTATTCATAAGTCATGCCGAGGAAATAAAAGAACACATTTTTATCACCAAACAACAAATTCACAACATGTATCACGCTCACCTCTACAAAATTCCACGATAAGCAAAATAAAAAAGATGTATTTTACTTACTTTTTTCATTTATTTTCCTCCCGTACGGCCATCTCTTCCGGACTTACCCTATAGCAAGGAGTAAATGATTGAAATTTGAAGAAAAGAAACGAAGGGTTTACAATTTATTTTAATGAATTTTTTAATAATGTGTTTGTCCACCGCGATTATCTATACACTTCACAACACGTCTTGGCATTGGTGCAATAAGATGGTCTATTTCTTCTTGAGGGATACTATCCCAAGCTATCTGTAGTTTATGTATCAGAGCCAGCAAAGTGAGGGCTGGGGTAAATTTCCAAGCCTTCTACCCATGATGCCCCAAACATGCTCTATGGGCGAAAGATCGAGGATCTGGGCGGTAATGGCAAAATATTCACATGGGTTGCTTAAAAAAAGTTTAAACTAATAACTCTGGAGCTAATAAGGAAGAACATATGGCTCCACTATTTCTTGAAGGTAACGCAGTGCTTTCATGTTACGTCGAATAAAGACTGAAGGTGACCTACTTGCATGTGCAATAGCACCCCATACCATAAATCCTACTGTCCGGTGCACATGACGCTCAATATCAAACTGAGGTTCATTTCTTTCTCCCCGACGTCGTATAAGCCTTCTTCGGCCATCATGTGCACCCAAGGATAATCGAGATTCATCAGAAAAGATGGCCTGATGCCATTTCACATTCCAATGTTGACGTTCTCTGCACCACTGTAATCGTTGCCGGTGACGCTCAACCGTCAGAGGTAACACAAGACGGGGTCGATAATGCTGCAGTCCAAAAGACCTTATCCGGCGGTAAACCGTTCGGACAGTTACAGGATGGCCTTGTTCTCCTAACCACTCATCAGCCAAAGTTCGAGTTGTCGCAAATCGGTCTCTAATAGCCATAAGTCTTAGACGTCGATCTTGAACTTCATTTGTGCCCCTTCGACATCCGGTGCCTACTCTTCTTCGATTTTGGGCATTATCAAACCACGCTTGTTAACATCTCATAACAGTAGTTGGATTTCTGTTCGTACGGTTAGTGAATTCTCGAAATGACAACCCCGCCTCCCGTAACCCAATAATTTGACCTCTTTCAAATTCACTTAGCTGGCGGTAAATTCCGCGTACACGTGCTCTAGGCATTTTAACAACAACTAAATATCGACTTTGGATCTTCTCGAACAGCTGGTTTGTTGTACAATTTGAAAAATTTACAATAAATGAATACAATATGTAAGTTACAAAAAATGTTTACACGAAAAAACCTTCACGATTTTTTCTCCAAATTTTAATCATGTACTCCTTCCTATACTATCTGTTTTACCAAAAAAAAATAATATTTAAACAGCTCCTTTTGAGTGTTGAAGTTTCTTTGTCAGTTAGTATACATATCTCCAAAACGATCAAAGATTGTTGAATAAACAGACCCTATAAACACAAAATACAGAACGAAACAAGAAGATCATAATTAACCACGTGAAAATCAGAATAAACATGTATGAAAGCATTTGCATATCCCGAAGGGATATTATAATTGTGTTCTCTCATCAGTATGAGTTTTAATATTCTATTGGAAATGAGATTCTTACGTAATTATTCATCCAAACTTCTTCTATACGGGATCAATGCCGAATTGAGTAATGGAAAACCTGTTTCATCTGTATTTGCATTCTTAGAATATATCTAAGCTCCATTATTGCAATGATCTTACATACAGTGCATTCAATAAGAAGCGGATAAATTGAATCAAAATTGGAATGCTGGAGTGTTGTAAAAACTATCGTATCCTTCGATGTTTGTTTTTGGTTTGGAGTTTTTGTGAAGTAAGACTGAAAAATATAAACCAGGGCTTCAGCAATTCATCTTTGAAAATTGTGAAAAGTGAAAAATAAATAATAGTAGAGTGAAACCCATTAGAAAAGCAAGATAATTTAACAAAAATTAAAGGAAAAATAATTTACGGGTGATCTGAGGTCAAGAAGTGGAAGGGGGTGAGTTTTTAAGGGTAAAAAACATTTTCCGGCAAAACTGCAAGTTCTATAGAAAAATGGAAAAGTTGTAGGTACTTAATGAAAATATCGACAACTTTTGTATTTACAATTTTTTCACATAATCCCAGAATTTATGCGAAAAATTCAAGTAACCAAGTTTTTGGTTCTTTTGCAAAAAAAAATTTATCACGAAATTTAGTAAAAACTTACATTTTTATGTCCCAAACACACTATAATTATAATAATTATAATAGATTTAAAATATTTGTTTTTCACCTTATTTTGACTTAATATCGAAAAAGCAGCCTAATTTTCAATCGAAAATTCTCACGTCAGAATATCTGCTTTTTTTAAAAAATCGGTGGGTTTTTTGTTCGTTGAAATATCTACTTTCTGATGGTTCTAAAAAAAATTCTATGGTAAATTTTCTCAGGAAATGCTAATTTAATAAGACATCTACAATAATTTGAGAAAGTTGTAGAATATTATGTAAATTATTTGCGTAGATGGCTATTTATGGCTTTTTTAAGATAACCTGAGTGACCTACGGAAAATTTTAGTCATGCAAAAGGTATTTCACAGATAAGTGGGGATAGGGCTTGGTGGGGTCTGGGCCTTACTATCTGTTATTTCGTAGCATTTTCTGAGAAAATGTGCTACTCTTTCGATATTAAGTCAAAATAAGGTGAAAAAAATGAATATTTCAAATCAAAAATATTACAGTGTGTTTGGGACACAAAAAGGTAAGTTTTTAGCAAATTTTGTGAAAAAAAAACATTTTTTTGCAACAGATAAAAATAAGAATCCAAAAACTTGTCTATTTGAATTTTTCACATAAATTTTTAGGTAATGTGAAAAAAGTGTAAATACAAAAGTTGTTGATCTTTTTATTTATTACCTACAACTTTGCGATTTAACTTTTTTCCATAGGACTTGTAGTTTCGCGGGAAATCGAGATAAACCGTTTTTTACTCTTAAAAAATCATCCCCTTCCACTTCCCGACCTCAGATCGCCCGTAAATTATTTCTTCTATAATTTTTGTTATATTCTCTTCCCTTTCCAATGGGTTTCATCTTACTATTATTTTTTTTCATTTTTACCATTTTTAAAGGCACTGGTCTATATAGCTATTATCTCATTTTAGTTCTATTTAGCAATTGCCCACTCACTATTCAATTATTAATCAAGAACAGATGTAGCATAGTTGTTGTTTGTAATCGAGAAAACATATTCAAGAAGACGGTAATATCAAATTGTAATATCAAATCCATTCTACGAACCCAGCTTTTTAAGATATCCTATAGTCGAGTCAACAAGTGCTTTTTAGGTCAAAATTTTTGCGTATTCTCCGAAAATTATGATTGAGGTGTCATTCGATTCGGAATGGCATGCATATTGTTTTTGAGAAAATGCTTAGGCCGCTCGCAAAAATTGCAATAGTTATAAACAATTAAGTGAAAAAAAGAGAGGGATGTTTAGGTTTTCGCCAATATCTCAAAAACTGTTTGAGATAATTTAAATTTGAAAAAAGATTCAAATAGCAGAGGAAATTTCTTGAAAAAGTCCCAACTGCCGGAACTGTAGGACCAATGTTTATAATTTTCCTAGGGGGTTGAAAATACACCCGAAAACGGGTACTCCGGCTTGCGCAATCCTCGCCCCCTTTGTACCTTTGATGAATAAATATTATTTGAACTTATTAAATATGAAAATAAAAAATTTAAAAAATTCAGGCACCTTCAGGATATATCAATGGACAATTATGTTTATCGCAATTTTTCAATTATTATCCATTAGTTAATTAACAATCCTTTATAGCACGAATATTGACATTGCAAATACACTAATTATTAAACTATTAATCTGAGAATGTTTTCCTTTCGTTGAGCTATTTTTCAAAGGTCTTAGAATAGATTCCTAGTGGAAAATTTTAAAAATTGTTAATTTTCGATTTGTTATGAACAATTTACTTAAGTGAAAAATTATAAAGCTTCAATTTATAATATTACTATTGATCCGTTTTCTTATGATCGGAAACTACTCCAAAATGATTTTTAATAATTATTATATCTTGTTTAAAAAATTGTATAAACCAATGCGTTGTTTATGAGATAATTTAAAATTTTCTTTTGAAACATAATTGAAGCTTTATAATTTTTCACTTAAGTAAATTGTCAATATCAAAACGAAAATTAACAATTTTTCAAATTTTCCAACGGTAATCTATTCCAAGACTTTTGAAAAATATTTTTACGAAAAGAAAAAAAATCTCAGGTTAATAGTTTAACAATTATCGCACTTGCAGTTTTAAAGTTCGTGCTACAAAAAATTGTTAATTAACTAATGGATAACTAAATGAAAAGCCGCGATAAACGTTTTTGGGCCACGTATTATTGTTATTCCTCCAGATGTCTGAATTTTTTCAAATTTTTATTTTCATATTTAATTTGTTTAAATAATATTTATTCATGCAAGACGGAGTACCCGTTTTCGGGAGTATTTTCAACCCTCTGGGAAAATAAAAATTGGTCCTAGTTCCGAGAGTTGGGACGTTTTTTCAGGAAATTTCCTGCTCTTTTTTAATCTCTTTTCGAATTTGAATTATCTCAGATAGTTTTTGAGATATTGGCGAAAAACCAAAGCCTCTTCTTTTTTTTCACTTAATTGTTTATAACTATTGCAATTTTTGGGAGCGGCCTTAACATTTTCCAAAAACTACATGCCATTCCGAATCGAATGACACCTCAATCATAATTTTCGGAGAATACGCAAAAATTTTAACCTATAAAGCACATGTTGACTAGACTACTATAGAATCTAGATCGTATAGATTGGCTCGAACATGTTTCGTATTCCAATGATGAATTTGCATACTTATAATTATTATAGCCATCACACATGGTTACCAACAAATGTGCAATTGAGATCAGTACGAAACGACACGCTTAAATGGCTGTCTCCACGAAAACAATGAACATTCCAAACCATGATCGTTATAGCCATCTGAAGATTACATTTCCTGTTATTTGAAAGTGTGCGCCAGTCGCAATAATAATAAATGTTAATTATTTGAATGCAGCTGATCAAGGCGCCGTATGTTAAGATCTACAGCATTATCAAGACGCAAACCATGTCAGCAGACGACAGTGACGAGGTGATTTGAAATGCACCACACGCCACATAAAATTCTCAAGTTCATACTTCGAGAAATAACTCCTTCGATGAGCTTCTATTCTCCAGGTCTCGCGACCATGAGAATCCAGTTTAGAAATTATACTAAGTACTACTAACTGACTGATTGCGGGTGCAATTTTATTTCCAAATGCGAAAAATCTTAAAAAAAACCTACAACAATTGCAGCGCCTCCTACCGGGACAATTGAATTTCCAACTGATCCAGGGACCCACTCAAACACGTAATTCTAAAAAATACCTAGAACCCGATTGCGGCGCCACCTACCGTGTTCAATTGCGAATACGACCTACCCACTCAAACATATCTGGTTAAGAAAAGTGAGAAAAGGTGAGAAAGACAGGATACCGGCTTCGTTCTCATCCCTACTCCGTGCTGTTTACTGGGACGTGACACAGGTATAGTCTGACAAATGAGTGTTGATCCAGACGCGGAAATTTTAAAAAATCTAGCACTAAATATAGCAGGAATAAACTGACTTGATACTTTCATGAAAATAAATATTTATTATGTACAAAAATTTTAGCTTTTCCATAAGCTCAGGGAAATTTTAATCGAAATAGAGTGAAAAAAATTCACAAAAAATACGGTGACTTGGTTTTAATTAGCTCTTTCTCTGGGATAACTTACCAAGTGATAATTGATCAGTTATCGAGCGGGATGAAAAATTATTAATTACTAAAATGACTATTAAAAAATAGGGGTTGCTAATAGAAGGGTGAAAATTTGGGGTTGTATGTATTTTGTAATGCCACATTATAAAAAAATGAAAACAAAAAATTTCGTCCAAAAATTAAAAAAAAATTTAAGGGTGAAGAACCCTTATCACTTAGGGGTATGAAAAATAGATAGTAGCCGATTCTCAGACATACTGAATACGCATATAAAATTTGGTAAAAATCGGTAGAGCCGTTTCGGAGGAGTAAGGTAACTAACATTGTGACATGGAAATTTTATATATAAGAAATTAGAAGATACTATACAGGGTGGTCCAGATCTTAACCAAATAATTTTAACCACGTATTCTACCTCAAAAATAAGCCCTAGTTTGTCCTATAAACCTATGTCGAGAAATGCTTCCTCTCCGAGATACAGGGTGTTAAAATTAAAAAAAATAGTTTTTATTAATAACTTTTACACTACTTGAAATATTTCTATGAAATTTGAGACATAGGTTCTACCAGTGGCGTCCGTACTGAAAGATGGATCAGTAGTTGGCCTCCACGGAGCCCCGATATTACTACCCCTTTAGACTTCTTCGTATTTGAAAGATATCGTATATGTGACTCCTGTAAACTCAAGGGGAGAGCTTCTTGGCCACATTCAAAATGCTTGCGAGGAAGTAAGAAATCGAAATTTAGCTGCTGCTGTCGGATCTGTTAGATGTCGATGTGAATTATGTGTTCAGCAAAATGGTTCATACTTCGAACATCTTCTTTAAAGTCGTATTTGGTTGTGGCTGTTAACGCTCAATTTTTTTTTAATTACACGTTTCGTTTACAAATAACCTTATTATTATTATGTACCATATCAAATTTTAGCGATTTCTTCATACATGAGAATGTGCTTTATATTTGTACTCGGAAACGGTGAGTCATACGTCAAAAAATCAGTAGACCGAATTTGCTACAAATTGAATGAGGATTTCAAGAGTATTTTTTATTGTTGGAAAAACCAGTGGCGTATCTTTTTTTTGTTTAAAAATATTCAGTCTCGATGCAGTACGGACCCCCCTGGTATAATAAAAAAATTATAATTTTATGCAAAAAGTGCTCCTTGATCCTTACAACCTATGACCCAAATTTCATAGAAAGATTTTAAGAAGTGTAAAAGTTATTGATAAAAAAACATTTTTTTTCTATAATTTTAACACCCTGTATCTCGGAGAGGAAGCATTTCTCGACATATGTTTATATGACAAACTAGGGCTTATTTTTGACGTAGAATACGCGGTTAAAATTTCTTGGTTAAGATCTGGACCAGCCTGTATACTATACTACTATATAGGGTGAGCCATTGTCTTTGGTACCCTGGACTTTTCCAGGAACGGGACGTACGATTTAATTGAAAATTTGGTTCCTTGGCTAGGAGCAACTGCTCCATCGATCTAGACCATTTAATATCAAAAAGTACTAACAATTTTGATATTTCAAATGGAACATCCTGTATATTATTGCATTTTTCGATTCGCCGTAGCCTCCTGGTTATTTATGTATCAACTTCCTCATTCCTTTCTCTAGCAGTTTTTGAGTAATTGATTGATATATTTCTTTTTTTGAGCAAAATATAGTTTCAATTAAACATTCATTACTTCGGTACTTGGAGGCCTAGAGAGCTGAAGTTTCGGGTATGGATTACCAATATCCCGTGTATCATTTACGTTTAATGAAATACGTCTCTTCTCATACAGGGTTGCTCAAAATCCGAAGCTTTTCCGAGGAATACTAAAACGATAAAAAGTGTGTTTTTTCAAATGGAATGACCTGAACATCATAAAAATGTATTGAAAGAGACCTAACCAGAACATTCTGCATGATCTTGCTACAATTTGATCGCATTGTCCTCTTCCATTGTAATGTTCTTTCAACGAAATCTCCGTTGATAAATTCAACTATTCTTTACAATTGATGCCAATTGTCAAATTATCATAATTAACATGTTCTATGACGTTTCATGGATAGCTAATAAAAAAGTAGCTCAATATTTCCATTGGCATGAAAACTTGCTTTTACTTCGAAAACCTTACAATTTAGGTTAGAAACATGTTAGGGTAATTCCCACCAAATGTTCCCCTTTCGCATTTTAGTTTGAAAAAAAATAAATTAACAATAATCGAATTTATTTTTAGATATCCTAAACCAGAAATTAATTCTTATTAATCTTATGCCTAAGGTTACACACTTTCGTTGGTATTTTGTGAAATAATGAGATTTTCATGAAACCGGCATTCACGGATGTTAAATTTTAAATGAAAAAAAAAATTCATATATCCTTAATATAAAAAAAATTGTTTCAAGCACTGACGTGAAGTCAGGAGCTTTTGCGCGTATGTTCTATTGTCCATTCTCCTGTATTGGACACTTTTAATCGAATTTACCATGGTGAATTCTATTGTCTATTCTCCTGTATTGGAGAGCCTTAATCGAATTCACCATGGTAAATTCGATTAAGAGTGTCTCATACAGGAGAACAGACAATAGAATTCACCATGGTAAATTCGATTAAGAGAGTGTCCAATACAGGAGAACGAACAATGGAATTCACCATGGTGAATTCGATTAAGAGTGTCCAATACAGGAGGATGGACAATAGAACATACGCGCAAAAGCTCCTGACTTCACGTCAGTGCTTGAACCAATTTTTCTCTTTCGGACATATCCAGAATATTTATTAGTTTTATAATAGCCCTCGTTCTTTACGTTTTTCTTCTTCGTATAATTCAGGATCATTTTTTCGGGCTTCATGAAGTGTTCTCATAGATTTTCGTTGTTTTTTCTTCTGTTCTTCATGAGATGCAGTAACTTTTTTCTTATTTTTTTTTTAATAAAGTTAGAATTCATGTTCTGAAAGGAGGAACAGAATATTATTATCACATCCGTGAGGAGTACCTCACCTCCGTGAATTACTATATTCACGGAGGTGAGATTCACGGAGGTGAGAAATTTTACTTTTTTATAGAATATCTCATTTAAAGAAAAAGGCTTCAAAACAATATTTTAACTCATTAAATAACTTTCGTAATTAAGTATATTCAGATAACAAATAATTGAATAAAATAATCTCCTACCTTACAATTCATCTTCACGGAGGTGAGAATCCCAAATTTCCCATACACGTCTTTATCACTTGGGTAAGAATTTAACCAATAAGTTACACTTTGAAGTTCAAATCTCAAGTGGTCAGTATTACCTGCACATCAACCAATATTCCAGGCGGTCCACGATGACGATACCGTCATCTTGCGATTAAAGAGTCAAATTACAATGTCGCTTCACGGAGGTGATAGATAATGCAGGAACATCGACTAATGTAAGTAAAACTCGAACACCGATAATTTTTTTCTTGAGATTTTATCATGTCAACATTAATTAGTTGATTGTGGATAATGAACTAGAAATACGCTGTGCCAGAATTCCATTAAAGCTATAATTTTAAGTTTAGGACAATGCGATAACTAAGAGGAACAGTCACGGAGGTGAGGTTTTCAATTCTTTTGGAAAGAAAACTAGCGTTGAAAATTAAAATTTTTGAAATTTTGCAATTCTTTATTCTTTATAGTGATTGTTACATTTCAAAAGGATATAATATAGAGAATTAAACGATTAAACCAGTTTTATGTAGCAGAAAACTGTCATGAACACCAAAGTGGAACATTTCGTGAGAACTACCCGTTACATCGTTTGAAAGGAAATTAAATTCTCTTTCAATACATCTTATGATATAGGGTAGACTGGGTACGGTAGTGACAATTTTGGTTTGATCACCAATAATTTTGTTTATATACTAGTTATAATGAAGAAAAGTAACCTAAAGCGTACTATGTATTTTTGCCTGCGTAAAAACCCCAAAGTATGGCCCCTAAATGCGCTGTACTATGTGGAGCATCTATTTAAAAAAAAAGAGAAAGTGTCACAACCGGCCACAACCCAAGGACGGTTGTGACAGTGGTTGGCGTCGGTAGTGACAAACATCAACAAACAAAGAAATTGTTTTTAATCACTTTTATTGTTATTCGTTCTATTAAAACGTATAGCTCTTTAAAGGCTTGTAGCCTGAGCTACGCGTACAGAGAGTGATGGGTTCCTATTCATGAATGAACGGAACCATTCATCACCAGCCATCTTATTCTCATCCCAAGTAGCAGGTCGCTTTATATCATATTTAGTTGTTAGTTCAAATGCCAGCTTCCGTATCTCTTTTGTAGAAAGACTAAAGTATATTTCAGCGCAACGAGTAATATATTGTGATAGCTGCTGTTCTTGCTCATTGGAGAATACTTCACTATGAGCAACATATCCCATGCTGATGCTGTTTTCATCGTGATTCGCACTGGCTTCATTACGTTTACGAATATATCGCAACAACGACGCACGATTAACTCGGTCTTCCGCAAGCGTTTTCTGGGCATCTGAAAGCAAAAATATGAAAAAAACATATGTCATAACCGTACCCAGCATAGACTTTTGAATTCAAAGGACCGCCGTGACTTTGCTAAATAATTTTCGTAAAAAGTAATCTTACGTAATTAACTACTAATATCGAACTTCTAACAAAAAAATATAGGACATCGACTATCTGCATACAAATAACAGTAACTATAAAAAGAAATTGATCAAAAAACAAACTTTTGACGGTTGAAAAGCAAATGTGGCAACCTGTTTGCGTTCACGTCGCGCGCCGGCTGAAGCAATACTGGACAATGCGTTGAGACTTGCATGGCGCTTCTCTCTCCCCTTGCACCCTACCCCGCATTCCGTATAGTTTCACTGCTATGACGACTGTCACTACCGTACCCTGGCACAACCGTACCCAGTCTACCCTACAGGTTATTCCGTTTGAAAAAAACGCACTTTTCATTGTTTGAATGTGTCTCGGAAAAGCCTCGGATTTTGAACAACCCTGTATGAT
Organism: Halyzia sedecimguttata; assembly: GCA_937662695.2. Taxonomy (NCBI): domain Eukaryota; kingdom Metazoa; phylum Arthropoda; class Insecta; order Coleoptera; family Coccinellidae; genus Halyzia; species Halyzia sedecimguttata. The sequence goes on from OW569413.2 coordinate 89,284,731, forward strand.
TAGGGAAGTACGTCATTATACGTAAATGATACACGTGTTAATCCATATCTGAAATTTCGGCTTGCTAGGATTCCAAGTAACGAAGTAATGAATGTTGAATTGAAGCTATGTTTTGAATAAAGAAAGAAGTAAATCATTTAATTACTCGAAAACTGCTGGAGATAGGAATGATGAAGTTGATACGGTATTAATCAGGAGGCTACAGCGTATCCAAAAAAGCAATAATATATAGGGTGTTCCATTTGAAATATCAAAGTTGTTAGAACTTTTTGATATAAGCGGCAACACCGCAGCACTGAAAATATTCTAGATCGATGGAGCAGTGGTTCCTTGGCTAGGAACCTCAAATTTTCAATAAAATCGCACGTCCCGTTCTCCGTAAAAGTCCAGGGTACCATCGACCGTGGCCAACCCTGTATATTTTGAATACTTAAGTTCTAAGAATAACGTAAAGTATGGAGGAATTAATCTTCAATCGTTTTTTTCCGGGTTTTCTTTCAAACTGAAAATAAAAAAATTGATGTCTTGAAGATCACAACGTGATGTTATGTCATTACTGTATGATTGTTGTTCAAAAATTACTCACCTACTAATTATGGGTTAAAGATTGCGAATGCTTGTTCAGGACATCGAGGTATAGGGAGAAAATTACTTGTTAAGAATATAGTATGATGTAGTCTGATGAAGTCGCTGTGTCGACGAAACGCGTCACAATATTAAATAAATGTATGCAAATCGTATATAATTTTTCATTGAGTTAATATGGATTTGCATGAAGTAAAAACCTCAAGCATTCGATAGTTCGTCGACATTTTTCTTTATATTCTGACAAATATGTGGTGTTTATAACGCAGAAGGAATTTCAATAAAATTAAATTTTTTTTAATCTTATAGATATATCTCAGTTTAAACAGAAAGTCCAGAAAAAAATCATTGAAGGTGAATGTACCTCTCAAAGGATGATTGCCTAATGATACCAAGTTACTGATGATACTGCTATTAATTGAATCATTTAACATCATGCAATTAAAATTAGAAATAAAAGGTATACAATTATAGTTTATATACAGGATCCGAGGCCGCCACTCTGACACGGGCAAGGAGGTGATGGGGTACCATTAGGGTGTCACACTTCCGGTTGTTAAACTGTCCTCTGGGTCTTCTGATGGAAGTTATGGATGGTTTAAGCCAGGGGGGAGTTTCCTTATTTTGCAAATACTTTAGAGACCAGTTGAGATAGAGCAATGAAATTTAACGGTTTGCGTAAGCAGCTCGATTTCTTTGAAACCCTGGTGAAATAAGGTTTTGTAACCCCTACTAAAACAAATGTTAGGGGAGTGGGGGGTACTTATTGAAATAAATGATTTTTTCCACGGTAACTTGTTAATAATAAATTAGATTCCAAAACTGCGATCTTTTACCTTTCATTTGGTGTATCGTTGACACTTGGGGCTCAAGCGGTTACAAAGATGTTATCGAAAGAATGTCACGAATATACAACATTTTCGATAACAGGGTAGAGCACTACATGCAGATCGGCGTTTTTCAGCTTCCCTTTACCATATTGAAATTTTTTCTCTTGCGACTGTCGTTAGAGGCCATATTCTGCATATTTTAAAGATATTAAGAAGTATACATGGTGTTCCAAAAAAGGCTAGTCATCTCAAAACTTCCAAATTTTCATTTGATTTTTACCCTGTATACTTTGTCATTTTTGAATCTTTTCTAATATTTCATTTAATGATTTAATTGTTAGCATAAAACGTATGCATTCCGCAAATAAAAAATATTCTGTGTCCATAATATTTTGTTAATTTGCAAGCCTTAAAAATGCGCCTATTTGCCTAAAAAATAAATCAAAACCGCTTAAATAAAAAATGTTCTCCTCACAAACTTGAGTTGAAATTTGTCGTAGAATATTAAAAAATGGCAAAGTATGCAGGGTGTCACATTAAAAGTTTGAAAGTGAGATGACTAGCCTTTTTTAGAACACCATGTTTACTTCTTAATATCTAGAAAATATGGTCCCTAACGACACTCGCAAGAGAAAAAATTTCAATATGGTAATGGGAAGCTGGAAAACGCCGATCTGTATGTAGTGCTCCACCCCTTTATCGAAAATGTTGTGTGTTCGTGACATTCTTTTGATAACATCTTTGTAACCGCTTGAGCCCCCAGGGTCAACGATACACCAAATGAAAGGTAAAAGATCGCAGTTTTGGAATATTTGTATGTTACCGTTGAAAAAAAATCATTTATTTTGAAAAGCACCCCCACCCCCTAGCATTTGTTCTAGTGGGGGTTACAGAAACTCATTTCACCAGGGTTTCAAAGTACTCGAGCTGCTTACTCAAACCGTCAAATTTCATTGCTCTATCTCAACTAGTCTCTAAAATATTTGCAAATTAAGGAAACTCACCCCTGGCTTAAACCTTCCTTAACTTCCATCAGATGATCCGGAGGATAGTTTAACAACAGGAAGTGTGACACCCTAATGGTACCCTATCACCTCCTTGCCCGCGTCAGTGTGGCGGCCTCGGACCCTGTATATGCATTTTTCTCGTAACGAAAAACACGAGGTTGAATGAAGTTAACAGAACAACCTTTAAAATCGGAATAGAACTTAATTCTGCAGTTGAATTCCAACAAATTATGATGGTCAGTTAATTTCGAAAAATGCCCCCTCTAACTAATTGGATTTAATTTTTCGATTCTGAATACTTGACTACAATTTGAAGCAAAATTATAGACTGATGACTATTCCCGATTTTCAAAGTTGCCCTCTTAACTTGGAATGAAGTTTAGCGGTGTTCGAGAAAAAAATGAGAATTTTAATTTTCTCGGCACAAATAAGCAAGAAATTACTCCTAACGAGCACGACAATTTTCATTTACGATACAATTAAGCATGATGCAGAGTCCGGATGTCACTCATCAAGCCAAGCTTTCGTTTCAACGTTTGTTTTTTCCCATGAAAATTTCATCAAAACACGGAATTCCATTTTAACAATTGTTTAACTATAATCGTTGTAACTTTTGAACGAACATGGTGAAACAGTCATCGATTTTCACCATCAACAAATATTCCCTCGTGATCATGAGGAAAGCGTCATTCAGGGTAGATAGGTACCGATTTCGTGGCTGTTACCAAGCATCAGCGTAACTTAGACACTGAATCTATTCTGACAGTCAAGCTGCTATTAAAGCTATGAGCTCCCATGTTATCGACTTGCCACACTTGACAAGAAAGGAGCACGAAGCACTGTCAGATACAAAAGGTATATGGATCTCAGTAAAACACGCTGCACCTCCTCACATGGCACAGCTGTCTTAGGAAGCATATGATGAGATTAGGGTTAGCACCTGATTACCGATAGCCTCGCCATCTCGAACCAACGCAAGGAATCATTTGAGCAAGAAATCAGCAGGAGCGAACACGTAGCCTCCTTGAAGCCATCTCAGACACTGCAGTTCATCAGAACTCTGAAACTGGAAGGCGAGCTGTAGATGGTGGTGACATCGACAGCTCTGATGGGGGGGCACAATAGACCTTAAGGTCGCAGTGTAATGTTACCCCCTACAATAATATACAATAGCACTGAATGATATATGGAGGAGCTCTAGGAAACTTGAACCCTATTGTTGCGGGCTACTGGAGAGAAATATCTCACTAGCTCCACCTAGGGAAATCATTACGAACTCCAACCCTCTTTGATGCGTAAACCTTGAGCGATGTTCAGTGATGTACATGTTGCGACATAGAAACACCCGGTTTAGTGTGATTAGATAAAACTACAAACCAGTGAGCATAGAATAAGGTGAACTAGGGAAACACTGAGCGATGAGGTGACCAGCCCGGATCACTTGGCAATATTTGTCTTTTAGTTGTTAGCAATTAGGTACAGTTCACCTTATTCTATGTTTTGAACGAACTACCAGATTGTCATAAAATTTGAAGGTTAGTAAGTATTAAAGAAATCATTAATTTTGTATTTGTGGCGCCATCTGTGTGTCAGACCTAGCAACTTATCAGCTGATGTAATAATACGTTTAATAGATTTCATGCTCTCAAACATAATGACCATTTCGACCAATAAAAAGACTTGATCGGGAGATATAATCAATATCTCCGATGATGGCATCGACTACTGGAGAATAGAAGCTCGATCTTTTCCGAATATACTAAATATTCGACCTCCAAAGAACACAATGTAGTGGCTTTACAAAGAATGTTGTAATAAATGTTGGATGTTAGATTTAGATTAGCATAAATAGTTTTAATAGATCCAGATATCGCCTGCAGCTGAATGATAATCACCCGTCCCATATCTATTGAATCTCGACATTTCTTTTAATCTTTGGATATGGAAAACACCCGCACATCGATAAGCACGAAGTGACTTCTATTTCAATTGCTCCTGGCAATACATAGGTTGACCTTCGATTTTGCCGGGGCCATCTGGCTAGAAACAAAACCTACCGACATCAACTAAACCGGACCCGATCGCTATTTGGGTTATATAACTTATATTCCGGGTGTCCCAGAATACATGTTCCAATGGATTATCTCAGCCATTTCAAAAGTTGAAAATTTTATGATTTTTAATTCGTTCAATATTTCTACCATTTTTTTAATTCTACTCAAAATTACCTTTCCATAGATGTATCCCCACTTTGTATTTTACATTTGATTTGAGGGAGAAAATGTTAATTGAAAGAATTGCAGTAGGCTACGATATTTTGTGTAATCTTGATTTTGACTTATAATCCATGTGTACCAATCCATATATCCTCAAATGGATCTATAAGATGGCCAAGATGGCAAGATCTCCAGATTTAACACCGCTAGATTTCTTCCTTTGGGGATATTTGAAAGATCGTGTGTAGCAGACTCTTCCTATTGATATGGAAGATCTAAAAAACAAAATAAGGAATGCATATGGAGCCCTTAATGCTGAGGTGTTGAGAAGTGTTACTTCGCGTGAAGTAGTCCACCGAGCTGAAATATGTATAGAAGCAGATGGTCACCATTACGAACATATGTTATATGGTGATTTCCATTGACACGCTCAGGGGGTCTATTCTCGACCATTCGCAATTTTAACGATCGGTCGCATATGCTTTATATTGCTATAGAGATGCGCACGATCGTGCAAATTGCGAATGGTCGAAAATAGATCCCCGGAGCACTCGAAATCGATCTCATGTGTCATGCATCTGTCCAATTGAACCGAAAATATCTGTCAAATATGACTCCGTATGATCCGAGCGTGTCAATGGAAATCGCCATTAGTTATTATAGGTATTTTTTTTGTTTCTTTTACTATTCATTCTTTGTTTAACGTTCAGTAAAATCATAGTTGATTTAAACTTGAGGAAGGTTTTTTTTATTGATCTCGATTATTGAAGTCAAAATCAAAGTTACACAAAATATCGTAACCTACTGCAATTCTTTCCATTTGAAATATCAATTGAAGTTTTCTCCATCAAATCAAATGTAAAATACAAAGTGTGATACATCATTGGAAAGGCAATTTTGAGTAGAACTAAAAAATTGCAAAACATACAGGGTGTCCCAAGTTTGAATGCCTATTAGACGTTTCTGGAGAACTATACATATTTAAAATCTGGAAATTGGGATTATGCTATTGCTTGAAATTCTCCACAGAGCTGAAATATTTTCGAAGTCCAAGCACTTCCGGTTATACAGGGAGTGAAAATAGATTTGATGAAAAATAATGTTTTCAAGTTTGCATTCCTGGAATCAAGTGTTTCGAATAGTTTTCAAAATATCGAAAAAAAAACTGGAAAAAAAGTCAAATATGTTTAGTCGGTATTATGTTCATTATTCTCATTTCAAACATCCTGAGCGGAAACCGATTTTACAACATCGAAGAGGAAGAATATGAAAGGTCATGCATCTTTTGAATTTCAGAAATATCATCACAGGTTGTTTCAAATTTTGTGTCGAAAATTGTGATCAAAAATTGGCCATAACTTCTGTTTTTTAAATTAGAACCCTATTTTCTTATGATTGCGTCGGATTCTGCGGTGAAAAATAATGATAGTTCTCTAACAAGATTATGCTCCTAAATTTAAAAAAAAACTCAGAAATGATTGAATTTAGGAGCATAATCATGTTAGAAAACTATCATTATTTTTCACCGCAGGAACCAACGCAATCGTAAAAAAATAGGGTTCTAATTTGAAAAACAGAAGTTATGGCCAATTTTTGATCACAATTTTCGACACAAAATTTGAAACACCCTGTGACGATATTTCTGGAATTCAAAAGATGCATGACCTTTCCACATTTTTCCTCTTCGATGTTGTAAAAACGGATTACGTTCAGGATGTTTAGAATAAGAATAATGAACATAATACTGACTAAACATATTGCAATTTTTTTCGATATTTTGAAAACTATTCGAATGTATACAATGGTTTCAACAGAATTGTATTCAGCATTGATCAAACCAGGAATGCAAAACTTGAAAAACATGTTTTTATCAAATTTATTTTCACTCCCTGTATAACCGGAAGTGCTTGGGCTTCGAAAATATTTTAGCTCTGTAGAGAATTTCAAGCAATATCATAATACCAATTATTAGATTTTAAATTTGTCCAGTTCTCCAGAAACGTCTAATAGCACTCGAACTTGGGACACCCTGTAAATAGGGTGCTATCTGAGGTAAAAAGTCAGAGTCGCTTTCTGTCAAACCGAAATACACTTTCAATTTTTGTTATTCTCAGTTGAAGGTTCCTTGAACGAATTGAAAATCATAAAATTTTCTAATTTTTATCTTTTGAAATGGCTAAGATAATCCATTGGAACATGTATACTGGGACACCCTGTATATACCTCATTTTGCTGCTTCATATACAGGGTGATCCACGAAGACCGTTCGTTAGAATATTTCTAAGAAATACTCGAGATAAACGTTTATTTTTTTTAAGTTAAGCTTTGTTAAGAGAGTAGAATTCTCGGAAAAAATTTGAAATTCGTTCGACTTCCGGTTTCACTGGAAATTATACCAACTTTCGTTTTTTAAATGTAATATCCAGTTTTTTCATTGATATTCAGATTACCCATTGAATTCTACATTGTTTTAATGTGTCACTTACATATTATTCTCAGAAAATTCGTGTGAAATCTGAAAAATCTCTATAAATTTTCTCATTTTCTCAAATAGGGCTTCATTCCAATATTCATTCATACAAATGTTTCTCCTTTCTTAATCAAAAATGTAATTGAACATACAGGGTGTTTCAATTTCAATGTCAAAGTCAGTCATGACAAAAACCTCAAAACTCATTTTTTTCAAATGAGAATCCATTTTTTTATTGGTCCGCTGGAATATACGTTAAAAAATAGTGAATTTTTACAATACATACTACCACTTTACTTACCGAATATATCGGGAAATAAGCATTTTAGAGCAGTAGTATGTATTATAAACAAAAAACACGTAGATTCTAGCTGACCAGTGAAAAAAATGGCTTCTCATGTGAAAAAAAATGAGTTTTGAGGTTTTTTTCATGACTAACTTTGACATTGAAATATAAAGACCCAGTATGTTCAATTGAATTTTAAATTAACGAAGGAGAAGCATTGGTATTCTGATTTTAGGAATTTCCACTCAAAAATCTACAAGTTATTAACATTGGAATGAAGCCCTATTTGAGAGTATTTAAAGGGTTTTTCCAGTTTTCACACGAATTTTCTGACAATAGTACATAAGTGACACATTAAAACAATGTAGAATTCAATGGGTAATCTGATTATCAATGAAAAAACTGTGTGTTATTTCCTCGATAACTCAAAATATACAAATCGGATTCAATTAAAACTTGGTAATTAGTGGCAGAATGCCGACGCGCTAATTTTTGCGAAATCACTTGTCACTATCCTTCAGACTCTACTGAAATTCCGCACATACCTTCCAGTCACCATTTTACAATCTGGTACCGAATTTCAGCTCAACTTCGTATGAGGTGTGAATGGACAATGGGACATGTGCGCAAAAGCTCCTGACTTCACAGTGCTTTTTATGAATTTTTATAATTTGATTAGCGAGAACTCAATACATATCTAAATATCTATATTCATTAACCATTAATTATCATTCTTCATCTCTTATGAATAAATTGATTGCTCTCTCAACTTCCTTGAGATAACTCATATTTCCTCATCTCGTTCGATAATTTTCATTCATATTCCTTGAGTGACTCTTCTTCCTGTCGGTGTATTTCCAATTCAGGAAAACAGATCTGTCTCGATGTTTACATTAACGAGGATTATTTCCTCGTCATCCTATCTATCCGAAGGTTCGATTGTAATTTATCTTTTTCATCGAACCCAAGGTTTTTTCCCTATTTAATCTTCGATGCACCGTTAAACTTGGATGCCGTTATAAATTCTTATGGCGTCCGCACACTAATGAAAGTTGGTAGGTCATAAAATTGTCATCAGTATACTTTTATTATTCCTCGAATCAAAATTAGTGCGATCGGGGGACCCCCGTCAGGTACGAAGTGTCTTACACAATTTCCAAGGATCTTCTGCATACCCATATGTCCTTTATAGTCTAGTCAACAAGTGCTTCTTAGGTCAAAATTTTTGCGTATTCTCCGAAAATTATGATTGAGGTGTCATTCGATTCGGAATGGCAAGTAGATAGTATTTGAGAAAATGCTAAGGATGCTCGCAAAAATTGCAATAGTTATAAACAATTAAGTGAGAAAAAAAGAAGGAGCTTTGGTTTTTCGCCAATATCTCAAAAATTATCTGAGATAATTCAAATATGAAAAAAGATTCGAGAAAAGGAAAAAATTCCTGAAAAAAAGTCCCAACTCCCGGAACTAGGCCCAACATTTATGATTTTCCGAGAGGGTTGAAAATACTCCCAAAAACGGGTACCCCGGCTTGCGTAAGCCTCGCCCCCTTCGGACCTTTCATGAATAAATAATATTTAAACTTATTAAATATGCAAATAAAAATTAAAAAAATTCAGGCGTTTGCAGGATAGATCAATGAACAATAATCCGTGGTCCAAAAATGTTTATCGCGACTTCAAAATTAGTTATCCATTAGTTAATTAACAATTTTTTGTAGCATGAACATTAATATTGCAAGTGCGATAATTGCGAAATCTGAGAATTTCCTCCTTTCGTGGAGCTATTCTTCAAAGTTCTTTGAATGGATTCCCGTTGGAAAATTTGTTAAATTTCGTTTTGTTATTAACAATTTACTTGAGCGGGAAATTATAAAGCTAAACTTATTTAATATGAAAATAACCAATTGAAAAAATCCAGCCGCCTGCAGGATAAATCAATGTTCTATAATCCGTGGTCCAAAAATGTTTATCGTGATTTTTCATTCAGTTATCCATTAGTTAATTAACAATTTATATTTGTATACGAATATCAACATTGCAAGTACGATAATTGTTGAACTATTAATCTGAAATTTTTTCCTTTCGTCGAGTTATTTTTCAGAGGTCATACATTCCTATTGGAAAATTTTAAAAATTGTTAATTTTCGTTTTGTTATGTACAATTTACTTAAGTGAAAAATTATAAAGCTTCAATTTAAAATATTACTATTGATCCGATTTATTATGATCAGAAACTACTTCAAAATGATTTTTAATAATTATTATCTCCTATTATTTAAAAAATTGTTATAAACCAATGCGAAAATAAAAAATTTTAAAAATTCAGGCGCCTGCAGGATAGATCAATGAACAATAATCCGTGGTGCAAAAATGTTTATCGCGATTTTTCAATTAGTTATCCATTAGTTAATAAACAATTTTTTGTTGCACGAACTTAAAAATTGTCAGTACAATAATTGTTAAACTATTGATCTGATAATTTTTTCCTTTCGTGGAGCTATTTCTCAAAGGTCTTAGAACACATTCCTATTGGAAAATTTTAAAAATTGTTAATGTTCGTTCTGTTATGAACAATTTACTTAAGTGAAAAATTATAAAGCTTCAATTTATAATATTACTATTGATCCGTTTTCTTATGATCAGAAACTACTTAAAATGATTTTTAATAATTATTATCTCTTATTGTTTAAAAAATTCTTATAAAACAATGCGCTGTTTAGGAGATAATTTAAAATGTTTTTTGAAAACATAATTGAAGCCTTATAATTTTTCACTTAAATAAATTGTTAATAACAAAACGAAAACCAACATTTTTTCAAATTTTCTAACGGGAATCTATTCCAAGACCTTCCAAAAATAGCTTACGAAAGGCAAAAATTCTCAGATTAATAGTTTAACAATTATAGCACTTGCAATGTTAATGTTCTTGCTACAAAAAATTGTTAATTAACTAATGGATAACTAATTGAAAAGTCACGATAAACATTTTTGGACCAAGGATTATTGTTCATTGATCTATCCTGCATACGCCTGAATTTTTGCAATTTTTTATTTTCATATTTAATAAGTTTAAATAATATTTATTCATGAAAGGTCCGAAGGGAGTGAGGCTTACATAAGCCGGATTACCGGTTGTCGGGAGTATTTTCAACCCTCTGGTAAAAGTATAAATATTGGGCTTAGTTCCGGAAGTTGGGACCTTTTTTTTTTGCAAATTTCCTCGTCTTCTTGATTTTTTTTTTCTAATTTGAATTATCTCGAATAGTTTTTGAGATATTGGCGAAAAACCAAACCTCTCCTTTTTTTCACCTAATTGTTTATAACTATTGCAATTTTTGCGAGCGGCCTTAGCATTTTCTCAAAAAATACCTACATGCCATTCCGAATCGAATGACACCTCAATCATAATTTTCGGAGAATACGCAAAAATTTTGACCTAAAAAGCACTTGTTGGACTAAGAGGTCTATTCAGCGCCAGAGATTTTAGTAAGCCCCGGTTTCTGAAAGCCCTCGGTTTGCGAAATTAACACCCGGTTTCTGAAAGGCTGATCAAAGTGTTCATCAACTAACAGAACTGTTAATGTCAAATCAGTCCGAGTTTTTGCGCTTTGCGCAACACAAATTAAGGTTAACAAGAGATTGATATCCGTTTAGTTAACAGTTGTGTTGATCAGAAACCGGGGGTATCTCTCGTAAATGTAACGTGTGTGATTGGCTTCACGGACGATCATACCTTCCTTCGTCAATTGACGATTCCATCTCTTCCATCACCGAAAACAACGTCCACGATAATGTTCCAACATAGACGCCTTGACTCAATAATTCTATTCCAATCGAATACGGCTAATCGTCGTACACCTTCGTTTAATTCACCTTGGAGGATACAGTGCGTTTAATGATGATACCAGGTACCGAGAAGGCTTAACGATTCAGTTCATACCGCAGAGCGTTACGCTCTTCACGCTGAAATAACAATTTAGTTAACCGGTCCGCCAATAATACTTCCATCTGGGAAGTATAGGCGCGTAGAGCCGGCTATTCTTAGGTAGCACTGCCGAAACAAGGGAACACTAATTATTTCGATGTTCTCCAAGTTGGAAGTTCTCGTGTCGATAACGCCCTATTGCGCTCTTATATCTTCAACATTCGATATAGGTATGTGACGTGATTGTGGAGATCCGTGGTGGCGACAGATATTACTTTAACTTGGATTACTTATTTTGGGATTGGAAAGTTCGAAATGGTGAGTAAGCACAGTCTGTTCGATTGTATACCGGTATGTACTGTTACAAATCGAGACAGCTGTTATATTAAAATGTTTCTTTCTGGGTTTTCTCTTCCAAACCCTTACGTATAGACAGAAAAAAAAACTCATGCCATCTCACAGTAAGCCACCACATTTATATGGTCTTCCAAAAATACACAAACCTCTAATTCCACTGAGACCAATAGAAGTTCTATTGGATCTCCATGTCAAAATTTAGAGAAATATTTACTTGAATTTTTAAACCCATTAACAGGAAAGAAAGAAAGTTTTTTGAAGAACAGCAACACTTTCTTGAAAAACTACAGAATTCAAATTTGAACCGAAATGACATTGTAGTAATTTTTGGTGTTGTCAGTTTGTTCCCCAATGTTCCTGTCGATAAGTCGCATCAAATAGTTCGAACGAAATTAGAAAATGATGACTCGGTAATTAAAGATTCAAAATTTAATGCTAAGGATATTATGGAAACGCTTGATGTATGTTTGAATACCACCTATTTCCAACTAGGAGATGTTTTTATCGACAAAATTTTGGAATGGCAATTGGTTCGCCTTCATCACCTGTCATGAGTAATATATTCATGGAGAAGTTTGAAGAAAAATTTGTGGATACATAGTGGATACTATTTGCTGAAACCAAAAGCTTGGTGGCGATATGTTGACGATATATTTGGCAACATGGTAGAGAAGAGTTAGGCACATTTCTCGATTTCATAAATTCAAAAGGAACCTACAATAAAATTCATTTTGGAAATAGAGAAAAATAATCAGCTTTCTTTTCTAGATGTTTCGATGATTAAGTATCAGAAATCAGAACCATTTCGAAACGAGCGTCTTCAGGAAGCAGATACAAATAGATATTTAAATTTCTATTCAAACCATCAACTTAGTGTGAAAAGAGGTGTTATCAAAATACTTTATGACAGAGCTAACCTAATTTGTTCTACTCTTGAAATTCGAAATAATGAAATTGATTTCATCAAAAAATTTCTTGAAGATAATGGATATCTGAGGCAATTCATAAATACATCAATCATGAATTTAGATAGAAGAGCAAATAATCAAGTACAACTGAATAATCAACAAGAACCGCAACCCAATCTGTTGAATGTGATCCCTTATGTTCGTGGCCTTTCTGAAAAAATCAGAAGAATCGGTTCTAAGTTCAATATAAGAACCGTCTTCAAAACACAAAATGATCTTAGGTCTTTATTAACAAAGACAAAACACATTAAAGAAAAACAAAAATAAAAAAACTGTTTATATAATATTCCTTGTATTTGTGGTAAATCGTACACGTAATTAATTTTTTATTTTAGAGATATTTTTCAGAGTTTGGGAGAGATAACCCAGAAAGAACCCTTTTAATAATGAGTATATCTCCCACAGTATACTTTAATGATTACAGCTAGTCTAGTCAACAAGTGCTTTTTAGGTAAAAATTTTTGTGTATTCTCCGAAAATTATGGTTCAGGTGTCATTCGATTCGGAATGGCATTCAGATAGTTTTTGAGGAAATGCTAAGGCTGCTCGCAAAAATTGCAATAGTTATAAACAATTAAGTGAAAGAAAAAAGAAGGGGGTTTGGTTTTTCGCCAATATCTCAAAAACTATTCCAGGTATTCAAATTTGAAAAAAAGGTTTAAATAGGGGAGGAAATTTCCCAAAAAAAAATCCCAATGCCGGAACTGTAGGACCAATATTTATATTATCCCAGAGGGTTGAAAATACGCCCGAAAACGGGTACTCCAACTTGCGCAAGCCTCGCAATATTACTTATATTATTAAATATGAAAATAACTTATTGAAAAAATTCAGTCGCCTGCGGGATAGATCAATAAACAATAATCCGTGGTCCAAAAATATTTATCGTGATTTTTCAATTAGTTATCCATTAGTCAATTAACAATTTTTTGTAGCACGAACATCAACATTGAAAGTACAATCATTGTTAAACTAGTAACCTGAGATTTTTTCCTTTCGTGGAGCTATTTTTCAAAGGTCTTAGAATATATTCCTTTTGGAAAATTTCAAAAATTATTGATTTCCGTTTTGTCATGAACAATTTCCAAATTACAACTTTCAAAGTGAAAAATATATAAAGCTTCAATTTATTATATTACTATTGATCCGTTTTCTGATGATCAGAAACTACTCAAAAATGATTTTTAATAATAATTATCTCCTATTGTTTAAAAAATTTTTATAGAACCATGCGTTATTTATGAGATAATTTAAATTTTTCTTTTGAAAACATAATTGAAGCTGTATAATTTTTCACTTAAGTAAATTGTTAATAACAAAACGAAAAGTAACAATTTTCCAACGGGAATCTATTCCAAAACCTTCGAAAAATAGCTCCACGAAAGGCAAAAATTCTCAGATTAATAATTTAACAATTATCGCACTTGCAATGTTAATAATGTTCGTGCTACAGAGAATTGTTAATTAACTAATGGATAACTAATTGAAAAGTCGCGGTAAACATTTTTGAACCCCGGATTATTGTTCATTGATCTATCCCGCAGAAGCCAATTTTTTATTTTCATATTTAATAAGTTTAAATAATATTTATTCATGGAAGGTCCGAAGGAGGTGAGGTTTACGCAAGCCAGAGTATCCGTTTTCGGGAGTATTTTCAACCCTCTGGGAAAATTATAAATATTGTTCCTACAGTTCCGGCAGTCGAGACTTTTTTTTAGGAAATTTCCCCCTGTTTTTGAATCTTTTTTCAAATTTGAATTATCTCAAATAGCTTTTGAGATAAAAGAGAAAAAAATGAGCCTGAAATTTTACGTTATAATTTAATGTCATCATGACATATGATGATTGTTCAAATGAAAGCAAGAAACCTCAGTTTTATTTGGATTCTGGCACAAACGCCACTCAAAAAGGTAATTTTTCGGGATTTCTAAATCTGCAGACAGATTATTTTCTTTACTTTGGAAATCAGAATGACGATTTATGCAAAGGCAATGTCATCAGCGTATATGAATTTCTCTCAGGAACTAGCGGGAATATCACACAGATATAAATTGAAAAGAAGGGGTGCTAAAACTGAACCTTGTGGGAGACCATTATTAAAATTTTTGTAATTACTACTATTTATTATCATCGAAAACTCGAAACCTTCTATCTGTCAGCTTAATCAAATCCACAAGTGTTCCTATTTTTATTTTATTATTGGAACTTGATTCGATAAAAATAGTGAGACGAAAAACAAACAATTCATAAGCGAGACACGGAAATGAAATTTTGCATATCTACTCTAGAACTAGAGTATTCACGTTTGACAACATGAAATAAACAGTTTTTCAAAATTTGATCATGAGGGTATCAAAATGAGAGAAATTCTAACACACTCTATTGAAATTTACATAATATTCAAATCAAAAATTAATCATTTCAAACCATATCAATATATCCTTTTAGTTTGGCTAAGGGAAGCTTAACGCGGCTCAGTTTAGTTGGATTTGTCGAGATCTATAGAACAATGATGGTGGCCAAGATTTCTCAAACGATGCTCGGCTACCAATATTTTTTCAATATCTCCAACAATATAGGCGATCGTGTCCTAATTTAGAACTTGTAAAATTGGGTTTTGATGGCTATTTCAAAATTTTCATCCAGGCGGGGTATAGGAAAAATTTTATGAAAAATTCTGACAAAGGAAGGTTTCGAGGAATAGATTTTAAATGTAAATTGCACTTTGATCAAACCGCTAGAGAATCTGAACCTGCATAATATACCTATTTGTTTGTATTTATCGGAAAATTGTAATCATAGCGTATAAATAGAACTAGGGTATTAATTCGCTTCATTTGAATATCATAAACAATAGGAATAAATATTCATGAATATACCAATGTTATTCCGGAATCTCTTTACATCTTATGTACCTACATAAGTTATTAACATCCTCGGAAATTATGTTTTCTACTAGTGTTTCCAATACGCCCAAATGTCTGTTATTTTCGAATTTTTGGCTGAAAATGGTCTCAAACGTTTTGGTTCGACTCACTGATCAAGAATCCGTGATCAAAATCGATTCCTTCCGGCAGGCCGATAACACGATAACTCTAGAACGGAATGAGCTAGACAGTTGAAATTTTCAGATTAGGTTTGGAAGTTAAATGTCTCGGTTATGTTCGTAATTGGGTAAAATCGGCCGGATGGTAACGAAAAAAAAAATGTTTATTTCATCTTACAAATTTCAAATTAAATTCTTTTGAATATTCAGTTTCATCATATGAATCCATTGATATAATTCTCAACTATAACAAACTAATTCTTCCGAAGATATGATTTTTCAAAATTTCAATATTGCTGCTGCATGTAAATCCAACATATGAAGTGATTCAAAGACCTACGTTTTGAATTTAATTTTTTATGATGCAGTTCTATCATAAAAATCCATTGATATAATACCCAACTCTGAGAAACCAATACTTTCGGAGATATGATTTGTCAAAGTTTGAATTATTACTCGCAATTAGTTTGACATGAGGGCCAAAGCCCTGTCCACATAGCTTTCCCACATTTTTTATATGTAATTACAATCGAAAGAAAACTCGCAATATCACATTAATGTCAGTACCGTGGCATGTCCTTTTCTATGATTTCACTGTAAATTAGATAATTTTTCGTGTCGCGATGAATCTTTTGCAGCCGTTGAAGGTCGAGCAGAATGAGACAATACAGTTGTCGCTATAAAACTATTCCTATATCGTCAGGAAATTACGTTGGCGTAAATATAATGATCATTTTTGTAAAATTGACAATTCCTTTCAATAAATATCGGAAAATTGCTTTTAACGTTCGCCAACTCTAAATAGTAAAAATCGATATATTTTTTATGACGGAATGAATGAAAACGCTCCGGAAAAATTAATGGAAAAAATTAATTATATTTCTAGACGTTATCGCCGGATGACTATGAAGCAACTAGAAATAGTTCGAAATCGTGGGCTTAGTTATCAAACGGTGTTTCCTGCTGTTTATTCGGACCATTGCCCAATCGTTCGCCAATTTCAAAAAGGGAAAATTATAGCGGATTTGTTTATCGTTCGCTCAAAGATTCGGTTCCATAACAATATGTTAAAATACGTGCTTATTAAATGTTTTATAAAAGAGTTTAAGAGGTTTATATTAAAATGTATACTGTGTTGTGATTGTAATTCGAAGGAAAATAAGAACGATGGCAAACATGGCAAAATTGAAAGTGAACAAACGACTGAGGTGAGGTTATAAAACTACACAGTCCTTCTATAAGAACTAAGAACATTTATTGCAGAAAAGCAATACTGTCGGATTATTATAAATAGAAAGTGCTCTTCGATATGCGAAGGTGGAATTCCAGTTAAATCAGTGGCGTAGGTGCGCGACAATTTCTAGAAAGAAACTCAGCGCCCACTTATAAGGGATTAATCAGGTTGTAGCCGCTGGAATTTGACATTCGATAGAAAACCTTATTGTTATTCATTTATAAGGACAATTCTCCAAATTGCAGCCTTTTTCATTAGCCATATGCGGTAACTTGATCTGAGCATGCTAACAATGTTTCCCAAGCGCACTGGGAAGTGATGTGAAGTGTCTTTAAGATCTGATTAGGTACCATAAAATACAATTTTGTATGAACTACCTTGTAATATAGAGGGTGAATGAGGGTATAACTAGTCAATCAAACACCCCCAATCTTCGCGTCGCACTGAAATCTCCGCGACGTTATCAAAAAATTACAAATTTTATTATAAACTCAACTGATTTGTTTTTGATATCATACGATGAGAATAAGGACTCCTATCGAATGTACTATAAACTGATTCATCTTGTTGTAGTTTCCCAATATTTTCACACCTTATACATTTTCTTCCTAGGTTACTGATTTCTTCTTACAATTTGATACTGTTGAATATGGTCTAGTATTAAGATTATTTCCCAGTCATAATTTATCATTTTAAGCTAGTGTCAAGAGTAGAGATCTCCCTCCAATTTATTATAATATTATGTGATGATAGATTATGGGAATGTTTATATGAGACACTCGACAGATATAAATGCGTTCTTCGGAATAGAAGTGAGAAAGGTTTACTGAGATCATATACCTATGAAATGCCTATTACCTACTCTACTACAATATTGATAACAGATATATTACTTATATTTATCTAACATCTCTATGGTCCATCTCTATCCTAAGGCCGAATTATGTCATTGCTCTAAATATTATTAGTGTTCTGTGCTCAAAATGACAGCAGACTAGCAGAAGTCTCTAATGACAGTCACAAAACACTAATACAGTGAAGTGACAGTTTCACTCTTTCTCCACTTCTATTGCCGAAAACAGCGTCTTGATCGAAGTAATAACTACCATTGATTTACTTAAAATGAATCGTCTTCCCCAGGTTCTACCTATGTCAGAAGAATACCGCAAGGCCTTCCTATGCTCTGCGGCACCCTCATTAGATGTTGAATTGACTCCTCCTGACCTAATTGGAAACACGGAAATTCTGACGTACGAACATCGTGAAAACCTGTGTCGCCATCTACCGGCAAGGGCGGAAGGTTATGCATGGAGTCTCGTTTTTAGCACTAGTCAACACGGATTTAGCCTCAATTCTATGTATAGGAAGATGTACAAACTGGAATCGCCAATATTGCTTGTGATCGAAGACACTGACAATAATGTAAGTATACCCATAGAGAAATAGAAGAAATTCTATTGTCTCTGAGTATACCTAATGGGTCTGCAAGGGTAGTAGGTTACAGAGGGCGTATTCACCAAATTGTTGTTACTGAGCTCTTCTTCTTAAGTACATACTACAAAAATGACATGGATGTAATATTTTCATTGAAATGAAACTCTTTGATGGGTTTGCAAGGAATTACTGGGATTAATGAGGATAAAATAGTTGTAAAATAGAAACCTTCATAAATTCAGGGCCATCTAAATTATTTTGAAACGGAGTGTGGTTCACCCCGAAAGCCATCTCTGCTAAATTGTTGATATTTTCTTCAGAAATATTAAAATAAAGAGTCAGAAATGGAATTAGTTTGCTGGGTTTGCAAAGAATTAATGAGTTTAAAGTTATTGTAAATTAGAGATCTACATCAATTCAGGACCATCGTAATGAGTTTTCATTTTAATTTTAATCTGACTGTGGTTAACTTCGAAAGCCATCACAGCTAAATTGATGATAATAACAAATATTATAGTAAAGAGGCAGGTGACTATAAGACAGAGTAAGATGGATTTATATGTATGTTTCTAACTCAATCACAGCTAGTTTTGAATTTTATTATGTGTATTATGCAATAATATTTCAATTTATCTACTGTTGATACATTATCGAATTTCATTTAGCCCCCTCAAAATTGTAACATAACTTCAGACTAATGGTTTTAGAAAAAAATTTAAATATATCTATTTTTTCAGGTATTTGGTGCTTTGACATCTTGCACACTCCAAGTATCAGAACATTTTTATGGAACGGGGGAATCGCTACTATTCCGATTCAGTCCTGAATTCCAAGTATACAACTGGACTGGTGAAAATCTCTACTTCATCAAGGGAAACAACGAGAGCTTGAGTATCGGGGCTGGGGATGGAAAATTCGGTCTTTGGTTAGACGGCGACCTGTACTTAGGCCGCACAGAGATGTGTAAGACATATGGTAATGATCCACTGACGCCTTCGGTAGACTTCGTTGTAAAAACCCTGGAATGTTGGGCATTCGTCTCAAGTTAAACTGTATTGTGAGAATATACTTGGCTACCTAGATATATGGAGCTAACTACAATTCATTTGTGATAAGATTTGGCGAATACCACCCCCTCAATTGAAAATTTTTCATAGCCCTATTAACAAACAATAACGATTGATTATACTGCACAAGATTTGAGCTTCTGTATAACTTGATGAGAATCAGCTAAATAATAAAGTTTCACCTTCATTTTGTTATCATTCAAAAATATCAATTCTGGAAATTATTAGAGGACCAATTGATTTTGTAATTTTGTATTTTCTTTCTACTAAAAGTAAAATATCTTGATTTCTTCTTGTTTTGATATGTATTTTTCGATGATATACTTATTCAGAGTAAACTCTTGAAGAACTGATTAAATATTTTTCACCTTGAAACTGACCTTTAGGATACAATGCTCAATATGTGCTATTTTCAATTCATTGATAATATTTATATTTGTATGATCAAACAACATACCTTTCACTTGTTTCTTCCCAGTCCAAATATACATTTCTGAAATATGTCGCCAAATATCGACAATGTTGAAGATCAATATTCGAACATTTAGTACTGCTATCATAACATGATACAAGCTTACTTTGCATGAATTTGCTTGAATAGCTATGTACCAAACACTATGATGTATCAAAAAAAAACTAGCTACTTCCCACATTATCAGGGATGGTTTTTGAGTTGAATATCATATATTTTTTCATTTGTAATTAGTAAGTAACGCCACTTCGACCTCATTTAGCATATAAACTTCATAATCTCCAGGTTTTCTTAAATTACAAGTGAAAATTAGTTGATATATATTTTTTATCATTGCATAAGCATTCGCTTCAGAAATATTAGTGAAGTTAACATAACTCAACCTGCAATCAATATCTTTAATTGACATTAGATCTTATAATTTATTTGTAAATGATTAAGTTAACACTTGACTGTATTTAGTTATATGTAGTCTCCCTAGTCATTTTTCTACACTAATTTTAGTAGCTTCGTCTGAATTTGATTTGAGTAAATGAGGGTTTATAAAGTTGTTGCATAGTTATAGGTTATAGTCATTCTATGTTGCTTAGTTTACAACAAATGACTTTGCACTCTTGATTTTATTATGGTAATACATGTTGTTAAATCTGTGCGCAACTAGATTCAAACTAGACACATCCCTGTACAAGTTTTTTATTTGAATGTATCCTTTTTTTAAATCTGTGTAAACTGGGAAAGTTTGAAGTGCTTTGATGATTGTTTACTAGTTAATTATACTAGTTGAAAGATTCAAGTGTAATGTTCAAAATTTGCTCTCCACAGGGTTGTGTCTTTGCCACCACTTGAATAGTGTTCTCCTGAAACATGTATGCAGTTCTTGATTATGCAAAAACCAAAAAAAAAAATTATTATTGTGATTTTATGCTTTCATCACCATTGGTACGAAGCTTAGGTTAGGTGTATCTTTTTATATGTTCAGCAAGAGACATTTGAGTGGTTGGCACTGTGTTCTAAGTTGCATACGGCCAGGTTCAGAGCGATTGTGTTGTAGCAATTGGAACAGGCTGTAGATTTTATGTCTATCTGTCAATTAGGTGCGTAGAAAACACGCCATATCAGTTGTCAATTTGATAATTTATTATTAGAGGCTGTTATGCGGACTGGTGTTAATTTGTCACTGATTGAAGAAAGCGTCAGTTAGCTTGTTGATATATTATTTATAGGTTCACCCATCAGTCCGTAAATTTACTTAGAATTAGTTTGATGTCTCAGTTGTGTATTATAAACATTTATCTAGATATTTATCTGAGAAATTTTCTGTATATAAACTGAATATAAATAAAATAGAACAGTGTATTTTAAATTTATTTCTCTTAATACTGTGTTTTTTGCGGCAGATATTCAACCTTAACCTCCTTTTTATTAAGATTTGTTAAGAATTCAATTGAGCAAAAAAAGTTTCCTAACAAAATCATTCAGTAATTTGAGGAGTAACTTTTCAAAACGCATTATGTCCAATTTGGGCGTAATTGAGTTTGAAGCGGATTCAGAAATGATTTCTATTGCCATATTATGTAAACAAAATCTTCCAAATGGCATTATGTCCCTGTGTAATTCAAATCCAAAGTATGTAAGCCGCATCGAAATGAATTACATTTGTATTTTTGAAACGAATAAAATATAACCAAAAAATGTTTTTATCGATTTGCTCATGTTAATTATGTTACAGCCGAACACTTACTGTGCAGACTGTTTGCTCTAAATTTATAAAAAATCGCAACAAACAGCATTATGTTCAATTTCAACCACAACAAAACGCATTATCTAAAATGGGATGAATCAAAACGCATTAAGTCCAAACGTTTTTTACATTTTCTGTGTATATCTGATCAATATTGATTCAAATGAGATTAGTTATTACCTTTAGATGTGAATTTCTATCAAACAAACTCGACGTACTCAAATTATAAGCCAGGCGGGTGGAAGAAAAAATCGTTTTTCGTTGATTTCCAATAAAATGGTTTTTGGACTAAATGCGTATTGAAAAGTTGCTCCTCATTTCATCCCTGCATACAAAAATCTAATGATGCCAAAGTAATAAGTTGTATGTGAATAGGCGTTAAGAGATTTTGGGTATGATTATTACGGCTTTACGCGGACCTATGTGAATAGTGAATCTCAAGAAGACTTAAATACACCAGAACCACAAATTACCCACCTTCCGATAACGAGGCAAAATTTTACACATCACGGAAATGATATCCTCTATTTTTGAGATTATTTCAAATCGAACCTATGAGCAGTGTGTCCAGGAAAATAGTGACAGTATGTTGTGAATTAAAAAAAATAGAATTATTTGTGTCTCTTAAAGTACATGCATGAAGTACTTTCACAATTCGAATTAGAGTCCGATTAAAATGATCTGATTAAGTGCTGTCTTACTCAGTGGTACGCTCTAGAGCGTTTGACTCATGAACCTGAGTTGCCAAGTTCTCAATACAAAGAATAGGAAAGTCATTTTCTAGTCAGACGGTATAGTGGCCACCATTCACTTGTGGGTCAATAATTAACAGTGCCGTACCCAAGCTATGGCGAAAGGACACAGTAACAAAGCCTAAACAGAACACTACTGATGCTCCTAACTCGCACAAGTTTTTAAAGTGTTCTCCACGGAAGACTTCTAGGGTGCCAGTATAATCATGGCTTACTAACATTGGGCATCAACTAAATTCAAATTATTCTAAAAGCTGATCGAGCTGAAATCCGGTACTCCTATGTAAAATGACGGCTTGAAGGTTATTGCAGGATATAAAATTTAAAAAAAAAACTTGTTTTTTCAAGTGATACTATTCTCACGAAATTTGGCGAGTTCGCATTATACAACTTTCAGGTTTAAATTCGATCGGGTCTATATTATCTATATTAAATACACTTTGCATTATATTTGCTTGTTGCTTGAAGTTCACTATTGCTCGCTCGTTATAGTTGTTGTTGTTGATTCTGTCTGTTTATGGCTTTCACTGGTACCTGCTACTCCTATTCTTTTTATTCTGCAAGGTTTGCAGAATAAGCGTATAACATTCCACAGTTGCTTATAGCCATCAGATTACAGAAACAAGAAACTTGTTTCTGTAATCTGTTATTATAGCCAATTATAAAACTAAAGAAAGTAGTTACACGAAGGGGAATCCAGAGAGAATAGAAATCCTTCTATTTCTCAATGGGGGAATCCCTCAGACAAAGCAAAATAGTCTATATATGGGGAATCCCATGTAGGCTTGCCATTGTTGGCGGTAATGATCATGTTATCTATGGTAATGATTGGACTGCAAACGGCAGCAAATATTGCCAGACTCGATAACTATTTCATATGGAAGTATTTTTTTTTCGTTGCTTTCAGGCTCTTAAGTTAAGAAATTTAAGAGTTCTATCACAGATTAATCTGTGCTTTTATCACAAATTACAGAGTAATCTGTGTTACAGATATGTGCTTTCACTGCTGTTATCACAGATTAATCTGATTAATCTGTGCTGTTATCTTTGAATAAAGATTCTTTATTCAAAGGCTTTTATATTAAATGTTCTGTGGGTGACACTGACGAATGACAGATGCACTGTTATATCTGACATCTGACATTTCTGACATCTCTTCAACGGCCTTCGTCTACTGTTCACTGGGATTTTCAACTTTCGTTTGACGTAATACCGGTTTAAATTCTTATCGGAGTTGTTAATTAACACTTCTGTCTCTTCTAGTTCAAATTATGGCTTTATCACGCCTCAGTTACAGTAGATTAACCAGCAGCATACGTTGTATGTATGCTGTTTCTACAATTTCTACGAAAATACAACGAGCACAAATGGTACGTTATATCATCTTCCAAGGCTTTGACTAATTATCAAAATAACTTTTAAATCAATAGTATCCTCAATATTCTAGGGAATTTTAAATCTTGGTATATATTTAATAGGTTAATTACAGTCATGTTTACGTTCCTTTTATTTTCTTGCTAAATTGTAGGCTTCTTCAGCAAAGGAAGGATTTAGAATTGAAAGAGACACTTTTGGTGAATTAAAAGTACCAAATGACAAGTATTATGGAGCTCAAACAGTCAGGTCAACTATCAATTTTCCCATTGGTGGGGAACGTGAAAGAATGCCAGTAAGTATTATCTGAATATCATAAAATTGAATGAATATCTAAGAACACGAAATGACTAATTTCCAGTAGACAAATATAATTTCCATATTGATCATTCCTGTCCAGGGTACCTGAAACTCGATTTATGTGCATACCAAGTTTCGTGAATAGCACTCTATTAAGTTCAATAAAATAGTCCAGATATACAACGGATGATGGACATCGCTTTTTTATAATTCTACTTAAATGGAAACTTAAAAAATTCACATCTTAATCATAAGTTTCCTAGGGTGGAGATTCATTCCAACCAATTTGTATCATTTACGAAAAAATTTATGCAAAATTGGGTGGGCTCTAAGGTTGCTAAAGTTACCTCGAAATGTGAAGAAATGTTACGTTAGAATCCAATATTTCTGATGAGAATAGGGTCAGGAGGGATTTAGAATATTTTTTCAGAATTCTTGTATCATGTGTATAATTCATTTATATAGTCCCAAACAAGGGAAGTTGGTAATCACAATTTTTTTCTAGTATCCTGTTATTGTTGCAATGGGAATTTTGAAAAAAGCAGCGGCAATAGTCAATAAAGAATATGGACTGGATCCTAAAGTATCAGACGCGATAGTTAAAGCTGCCGATGAAGTAATATCTGGAAAATTGTATAAAGATCATTTCCCGTTGGTAATATGGCAGACCGGTTCTGGCACTCAGACAAACATGAACACCAATGAGGTAATCAGTAACAGAGCGATTGAAATTCTTGGTGGAACTTTAGGATCAAAAGAACCTGTTCATCCCAATGACCATGTTAACAAAAGTCAAAGTAGTAACGACACTTTCCCGACTGCTATGCATATTGCTGTAGCTATGGAAATACACAGGGTTCTATTCCCGGGCCTTAAAATGTTGAGAGATTCACTTCAGAAGAAATCCGAAGAATTCAAGGATATCATCAAAATTGGTCGAACTCATACTCAAGATGCGGTCCCCTTAACTTTAGGTCAAGAATTCAGTGGATACGTTCAACAGCTTTCTTTTGGTATTGATAGGATTGCCGACACATTGCCAAGACTGTACATGTTGGCACTTGGTGGAACAGCTGTTGGTACAGGCTTAAACACAAGAAAAGGTTTTGCTGAGAAATGTGCATCACAAATAGCACAAGAAACAGGCCTTCCGTTCGTTAGCGCCCCAAATAAATTTGAAGCACTTGCTGCACATGACTCTTTGGTAGAGGTTTCGGGAGCTTTGAATACAGTAGCTGTCTCCATTATGAAAATTGCCAATGACTTGAGGTAAAGCAATATTTTTTGAATATCAATAAATCTTAATCTTAGGATTGACTAAAATTAAATGAAATAAAAGTGTTGATTTACACTATTTATTGAGCAATATGACATATCGACTACATTGATACAATAGAGGATTCCATTAATTCAATTAAATGTTGCCAAATCTAACTTCGGCCCCAAATGTCTGACATTTTGTAGGTCTTTATTGATATAATTCAAAGTCAAAACGGACATAATTTTCAATTTTAAGTATTTCTGAGTGTTCCCGAATATATAAAACGGAATATTAATGTTGATATGAAAAATATACAACATCCTAGCCTAGGGGATTTGACTATTGTACGTTTGTCAACCTGTCATTTTATTATCATAAATATCACATATTTCGGCACGTTTTATGCAGAAAACACGTTGTTTTGTTTGATTATCAGAAAAAATAAATCAACAAATATATCTTCCATAAAATGATTGAATAAAACGTGCCGAATATATGACATATGACTATAAAATTGCAGATTTCGTAGGTTTGATAAACGTATATAAACCAAATCCCCTAGGATATTGTAGTTTTGTTCATGTCAACATTAATATTCTGTTTTATATATTCAGGAACATTCAGAAATCCTTAAAAACGAAAATTATGTCCGTTTTGACTTTAAATTATATCAATAAAGGCCTACAAAATGTCATTCTGGGCCCGAAACAAGTAGTGGCAACATTGTATTGAATTAATGGAATCCTTTATTGTGATCTGCTTATAGAGGGTGCTTCATTGGGTAGCGAAAGTAATTAAAAGGCCAATTTATTGCCTCTGACTATCCTTGCAATCAAGATACAGGTGTTTTATGAATTTTGCTCATTTCTTTCTAGGGTGATACCAAGCGTACTAGAGATAACTCAAATTTAATTAATTTTGGTAATAGAAAACCTACTTATTCTGATATTTACATTTCGTCTGATTCGGTAGCTCCCTGGTCACATAAAACAGCCAGCTTACATTTAAACGTTAACCGGTTATATAATATTCGGCTAAGCAATGTAAACTTCAAGAAAGAAAGAAAAATTATTTTCCAAATTGCGGAAGGAAACGGGTATAATCATCAACTAGTTCAGAAAATTATCAGCAAACATAAAGATAAAAATCTCTTCAGTAACATAACCCTAACGAAAGAATTAAAAACGGCAAAAGGTTTCCATGCTTTCACGTTCCATCCGAAAACAAACAACAAATTCCAGAATATTTTTAAAAAGGTTAATATTAAACTGGCTTTCAAAACTTCCACGAAAATTAAACATCTTCTAGGAATAATAATGAAAAATGGCGATACCGTTGTTAATAAATAAACAAGTTCAGAGTGTTCCTGCCAATGGAGTCTTCATAATGGCTTCGTAAAATTAATATACTTATGCATATATTTCACAAGTCAAATAAACCCCAGGGGGATTTCATTGATTTGCCGAGAAGCAAGAGCAGATGCGTTTCTGGCTTCTTGGCCTTCATCAGTACTCTGTAGCTTCCCAACAAATTCAACTAAACTGAACCATGTTAAGCCTCTCACAGCCGGCTTGAGCGGTTATACATAAACGCCCACGCCACCTATGAGACCTAACAAGGAATTCAGCCTTTCCCCACCATTGAAAATTTGGAGTGTGAAATCATATGGCACCACATTAAAATCGAGCAAATGTGGTAACATCGACAGCTCTGATGGGGGGAGCACAATAGACTTGAAGGTCGCAGTGCAACGTTATCCCCTACAATAATAAATAATATCTTTCCAATGCCAAAACATTTTCATGTTCACATTGAAATGAAAGTAGCCCTCCAATTGATTACTTAAAACTTAGCTCAATTTCTAATTACCCTGTTGGTGAAGATATTAAAAAGTTTTGAAGTATACATGCTTGCCTTAATCTGTTCAAAATTATTATCATTATATCATGAGTGCTAGTAGAATTATCACTAATGAGTGTTGGAATAAACATTGACATATGATATTTACAGGTTTTTGGCATCTGGCCCCAGGTGTGGACTTGGCGAACTCAGTCTGCCTGAAAATGAACCTGGCAGCTCGATCATGCCTGGCAAAGTAAATCCCACACAGTGCGAAGCAATCACTATGGTAGCGGCACAAGTGATGGGTAATCATGTTGCAACAACTATCGGTGGTTCTAATGGACACTTTGAACTCAACGTATTCAAACCAATGATAGTTGCTAACGTACTAAGATCTGTCTCTTTATTAGGAGACAGTACAAAATCATTCACTGAACACTGTGCTAATGGTATTGTAGCAAATAAGGAGAGAATTTCTCAATTACT
The DNA here is from genome assembly GCA_937662695.2 of Halyzia sedecimguttata. Taxonomy (NCBI): domain Eukaryota; kingdom Metazoa; phylum Arthropoda; class Insecta; order Coleoptera; family Coccinellidae; genus Halyzia; species Halyzia sedecimguttata. The sequence goes on from OW569413.2 coordinate 89,312,386, forward strand.
TCATGAAAGTTTGATGTTGGTTACTGCTTTGAATCCACATATCGGTTATGATAAAGCTGCTAAAATTGCCAAGACTGCACACAAGGAAGGAACAACACTGAAAGAATCTGCTCTGAAATTGGGTTATCTGAATGAACAACAATTCAAAGATTGGGTTAAACCTGAGGAGATGTTGGGACCCAAATAAATATGTAGTGACTTGACATTTGGTTCATTGTGTTTGTTTTGTATATAAAACAAAGTGTATATAATACTGTTACAATATTTTCATTTGATTTTGTCATCGTTATGTATTGCTTGTTTGATCTGAAATTTCATGGCTGTATAGTTGTATATTGAAAATTTACTAAAGTGATTAAAAATTATTTCAGTCTGCATTTATTGAAAAAATTTCTATATATCAACAAAAATTGTTTCTAGCACTGACGTTAAGTCAGGAGCTTTTGCGCGCATGTTCTATTGTCCATTCTCCTGTATTGGACATTCTTGAATTTATCATGGTGAATTCGAGAGTGTCCAATACAGGAGAATGGACAATAGAACATGCGCGCAAAAGCTCCTGACTTAACGTCAGTGCTTGCAGGGACGAGCCGAAGCCAAATTTTTGGGGGGGGAAAGCATTGAAAATTTTCAACTGCTTTAAAAGTTTTTCAACTGCTTTGCCCCCCATTTAGGGGCACGGCCCTGGTAATGGTTAATCCGTCCGTAGAAGTGGCAATTGAATGAAACCCAGAACATCAAAACTTCTTCTCGGAAATTAAAATGCCGCTCGACAGTAAGAAACGACTCAAATTGGTACTAGATGTTTAGTTTTATGACATACTCGCTTTGGGATAACGCAATATTATGCTAAATATTATTTTTTTGCCGGCTACACACATTGTGCCGAAAACTATTGAATGAGGATCATCCCCCTCCCCCTTAGACCTGTGCCTGAGTGCTTGAACCAATTTTTCGATCTGTTTGCGGGCACAAAAAACAGTGAAATAGGGTTGTCTTTCGATGTTTTTCAGAAGGAAATAATTGCGGACCTCAATTATGATATTTATGAGTAATTAAATTAACGAAATTAATGGACTTCATTACAACGCACATATAGAAGAATTCTAATATGTATATAAAGAATGTTCACGTACTACAGAATGTGACGTAATGTTTGTGGTCATTAAAGCAAAGCTGTTGTCGATATTCACTATTTAATTACAAATATTTACATTACGCTAGCAAGTTAAACAACAGCTATTTCATACATGGGCTTATTTACAATTAATCTATCAAAATTTAACCTTGTTAGATCTATTGTTTGAAATTTTCCATCTAAAATTAATTCAGAGATTGCCCGTCCTACCGCTGGAGCTTGTTGAATACCTGGAACAAATAGATTTTGCTATAGTGATGTACTATTGATAAAGACTAAAAATTTACTCACCATGACCACTGAAGCCGGTAGCAAGGAAGAAATTGCTGTAATATGGATGTATACCGATGATACCATTTTGATCGTAATAATTGTAGTCGTAATATCCACTCCAACCGCTTTGGCACTGCAAGACAAAACATATACAATTTTGGTCAGATTTCAACACATCATAGTGGATTGAGATAATTTATACCACAAAGACTCCCCCATATACCCAGTGTAAATTAAGTGATCAATTTCAGAACGGGCCATTCCCTATACAAAATTTCAAACCCATTATATGCACTGTCAGTACAAATACCAATTGTACTGCATGGACAAGTCAGCAGACGAAACGTGCAGGCTTTGTGGATCGGAAAAGGAAACTTCCGAACGCTTGAAAATGCCCAGTCCCAGTCTTAGAATTTTACATAGGGTTGAAACAGTTCTATAACCTCACGACTTGATAGCCAAGGCTCCTAAGGACGTCATCAGGTATGTTAACACCATTGAAAATGTCCTTAGAATTGAATAAGCAGGGTAATAGAACAAAGGATAGTATCGGTCTCAGTTCTGAAGGGCTGGACCAAGCCTCACGACCCCGTTCTAATAATAAAGACCCGACAAGAATGTAAAGATATCGCAACGATAAAGAAAACGCCTAATATAGAATACAGTATTCGCCTCATAACGCTATCTTGTGCTATGGTAGTACAGAATCCTACTACTCCAGGAGCGTACAAAAATTTGAATTCACCTTTAAACAGTTGAATGCTGGAACTCTATCTGCCAGAATGGGCCAAACAGTTTTGTCGAAAAAATTATAATCTACATCTAAGTTATCTGTTTTGGGTTCATCCTCAGGGAATGGACTCAATCCACAGATGTAAGTTCCTCCTAAAGATTCTCTTCGAAAATAAGTACCAGTCCTATCAATCGTCATTGGTGTATTTATGCCTAGTTGTTCATCTTGACAGGCAAACCTATATACGTAGCGTTTTCTGAAAGAATTAAAATAAATGATTGTTTCCCAGATGATTGAACTATACCAACCTTTTCTCTACTGGTACTGGTATAGATAATAGACCTTTTCCTGTTCCTATTTTAGCTAATTTTGCAATTTCATTCGTGTCGCTACCTGTAGCCAGTACACATATAGAAAATGTAATAGTTTTCTCTTCACCATTGGGCAATCGAACCTGAAATGTGGAAAATTCATACATTATAATGGGAAAAACTCAAGCAAAACATACTTTCATCATGTGTGAAATATCAAAAATTGAAACTTGTGCAGAAGTGAATACTTATAAATGGTTAATCTACAAATTCAACTCTGTTTATAGAAGAGTAATATGAAAGAGGAAAACGAGAGAAATAAAATAAAATATATTTTTCGTCGACCTCTATGAAAAGCGACATTTTACGTACTCATTTGCGGCCGTAAAATTGACTATTACTGTGGTCACTATGAATACGGCATGATACGGTTCAATACAAACATAAGTGTATGTGTCATTTGCTATTGTAAAATTATCCGAGGTCCGAAATTCATAAAAATATGTGGAGGTCGACGAAAAAATGTAATTTGCACCTCGGGGAAAAACTGTCTATTGTCTCGCCTGCAGTTTTTCGTCTTTGCTACATAAATAACTATTTTCGTCGACCTCTATCGAAAGTCACATTTCACGTACTAATTTGCGGCTTTAAAATCGACTACTTTTGAAGGCAAGTACTTTGCGGACGCAATAATTATTTGTTTTACTAGACAGCAAAGTAGTAGATTGACTGCCGCGGCTGATAGTTTATAGCCGAGCGTAGCGGATGAAATATGCAGGAAATTATAAACGATTTAAGGATTACTGCATGGAGAAATTAAATGGGTTCAAGCCCTGTGGACAGGAGCTTTCTGGCGCTCTAGTTCAAACAGACAAATTATATCTCGGAAAGTATTGGTTTCTCAGAGTAGGGAATTATATCAATGTATTCATATGATAGAACTGCATCATAAAGGAAATTCAATTCAAATAATAGTTTATTTATCAAGATTAAATGAGCAATCATGAGAATAAGAACTGCACCATGGAAGAAATCAAATTAAATCTGGCCAATTTTGCCCAATAACGAACTTAACCGAGATATTCATCTCCCTAACCTACTCTGAAAATTTCAACTACCTACCTCATTCCGTTCGAGAGTTATATCTATGTCTATGGATGAAAAGCAGTCTCACTACTCTCAGATCTCTTACTTCATGTTCCGATCCGAAATGTAAAACTTTTCTGAGAAAAACTAATTTCGGAGCAAACAACTGAGATTTTTCACACTTCGCTCACAATTCTTCGATTGATTAGATAATGTCATGTCTCAGGAAAATAAGTTGACATTATGACAATTCATACATAGAATAATTATATCATTATGTGACAACGTTGAAATACGATTTATTATTGAAATTTTGAAAAATCATATCTCCGAAAGTATTAGCTTGTTAGAGTTAAAAATGATATCATTGGATTCTTATGGCAAAACTGCTTATTGAAAAAAAATTAATACGGAATTTGCTTTGTAAAAAAAATTTTTTTTTTTGTTACTCCGAAACCATCTGTCCGATTTTGCCCAATAACGAACTCAGCCGAGATATTTATCTCCCAAACCTACTCTGAAAATTTCAACTGTCTAGCTCATTCCGTTCGAGAGTTATCGTGCCTACGGCCGGCCGGACAGAATGAATTTCGACCACGGATTCTTGATCAGTGAGTCGAACCAAATCGTTTGAGACCATTTTCATCGAAAAATTTGAAAATTACAGACATTTGGGCAAATTGATAAGCACTCAGTTCCGAGGAACTAGAGCGCCAAAAAGTGGGTAAGCCCTGTGGACAGGAGCTTTGGCGCCTCTTGTTCAAACTTTTACAATTCATCTCCGAAATTATTGATTTCTCAGAGTTGGGAATGATATCAATGGATTCTTACAATAAAACTGCATTATAAAAAAAAAATTAAAATCAGATAACGAACTTATCCGAGATATTCATTCCCCAAATATCTTCTGAAAATTATATTATATAAATTTAAACTTAACCAATATTCCAGTTTTCTTTTGATAAACTATGGGTATATTTCCATCATCATATGGATTATCCAAGGGCATATAAGGTAGGGGTAATTATAATATCCTATAATTGGTCATTTAGCCTTCAATCATACTTTGTTTGTTAGATTTGACATGTCTGTCATAGGTATATCAGATTACATGTATGAACAGTGAACACAGATAGAACACAGTCAGATAGAATTCGCATTCTGTGAAAACATAGGAGTACAATGTATTATTGAAATTTTGAAAATCATATCTCGGAAAGTATTAGCTTGTTAGAGTTGAAAATGATATCAATGGACTCTTATGATGAAACTTCATTTTAAAAAAAATTCGAAATTTGTAATGCAGAAAATTTTTTGTTTCGTTACTCCGAAACCATCCGCCCGATTTTGCCAATAACGAAATTAACCGAGATATTTATCACCCAAACCTAATCTCAAAATTTTAAATGTCTAGCTCATTCCGTTCGAGAGTTATCGTATTAACGGACGGTCGACCGGCTGGACAGAATCGATTTCGACCACGGATTCTTGATCAGTGAGTCGAATCAAATCGTTTAAGACCATTTTCAGCCAAAAATTCGAAAATTACAGACATGTGCGCAAATTGATAAGCACACTGTTCCGAGGAACAAGAGCGCCAACAATGCGACGACTTCTTCAGAGAATGCATTACTTTGCTGCCTTGACAGGAAAATTAATAGTTTGCTGATTGATATGTGTCTGCAACATTTATATTTGCTGTCAATCAGAGAAAAAAGTACTTTTTCATCTGCAAACACTTTTTCGTCCGCTGTGGTCACTATGGATACGGCATAATAAGGTTCGATACAAAAAGATAGGACAGACGCCAACCTGCCTCAGTTTTAGTAACAAAAACGTGACAGACCTAAATCATGACAAACCAGGAGACTTTATGAAAGTGAATGGAGTATATGTTTCTATGCATGTAAATTCAAGGGTTCAGATTGCATAATGCGTTGCATACGTGGGATTAGTCTGTACCTACATGTAAGAATAACTGTCGGTCGCTGTGGTCCCTATGGATACGGCATGATACGGTCCGATACAAACATAAGTGTATCTGAGAATAACTGTCATTTGCTATTGCGAAATTCATGAAAGTATGTAGAGGTCACGAAAAAATGTAATTTTCACCTCGGCCAAAAACTGTCTATTTCTCGCCTGCTTTGCCTTCAAGACGATAATATACAGTTTTTCGTCCTTGGTACATAAATAACTATTTGATCAATCAATCCATAATGCAGAGTTGAACAGTATACAGAATTTAAAATGAAAACTAAACGGTTCTTTTACAGAGTTTGGTCACTATGGTTGCCAGCAAGCAATCTTTTATTTTTTTTCTACATAGATTTCAGGAAAATGAAGATAAATATCAATTACTCACAACAACTTCATTTGAACCCACATATTCCCCACTTTCATCACCTGAGACTATAATGTCATTCTCAGTGAAAAGAAATTCTGTTATTTCGCCATGAATGAATCTAGTTCCCAATTCAGTCGCACCTCTCTTCATTAAACTCAATAGGGACCAGGGGTCAAACCAACCTTCCTTTTCCAAGCCTAAGCAACCTACTTCAACGCCCTCGGTGTTCATCCAAGGAAACCTTATGAAGCAAAATAAATGTAAAATGAAACCCTTCAATTTAAAATAGTGATGATTTTTGAGGTATTGTAATCCAGGGCAAGGGCGTAGCCAGGGGTGGGGTTTGGGGGTTCAAACACCCCCCCCCCCGGATTGTTATTTTTCTCTTAAAAAAAAATTTTTGCTGCAGAAAGTGACCCTTACACCCCCAGAAACCCCATCAGAAATTAATTCCTGGCTACGCCCTTGATCCAGGGGCGGCTGGCGAGGGAGGGCTGCGGGGCGCCACCCCGCAATGAAGAACATACATAAACAATTAATTTGTATATTTCATATTCGTGTACTCCAAACTGGATGTAATTAAAATTAAAACATTTTTACCTAGCAACCATCTACAGGGTTGGGATAAAGTATGGAACCAAGTAAATAACTTTTAAACGAAGAGAACGATATTTATGAAAATTTGCAGGTAAGTGCAATGGAACAAAATGCATCTGATGTACATTTTTTTGTTAATAATATACTTCCGGTTTAACCGGAAATGCCATCAACTTCTTTAATTTAAATGCGACACCCTATATATTTTTACAGATTTTGAACGAGCTTGTTATTTAGAGTTCATACATACTGAGTTTCGTGTAAAAAAAATTGTAAAAACGAGGAATATAGCACTTTAATCAACCTCCTTTGAGTTTTTTGCATTAGAGCAAAAAACTATTTAGATGAACTAAAGTCGAATTTAAGCGAATAACCGGAGCAGAGCGGTTAAGACCAATCCCTTGCTAAGCATAACCGATCGGTTATAATAGCAAGGGATTGATCTTAACCGCACTGTTCCGGTTATTCGCTTAAATTTGATGTTGTTTGTATGCATAGTAATAAATAAACGAGTACTGTTTAGTACGTCTTCTGTTCTCCAAGTGTCAAATTCTAATTGACGGAAATAAATTTTACAATTTAGAGTGGTTCAATTAAGTGAAAAAGAGCTTATTGCAATTTTAATGAAGATCGGTTATGGTGATCGTGTTAGAACTCATAGAAACAAAATATTGCAATCGATTTAGAAGAATCGCCTCAAATTTGGCACTAAACCATGGTATCAGTCGACGTTCTGTAGGAAAGATATTAAAAAGTGAAAAGTATCATCCGTATAAGGTACAGTTGGTTCAAGAATTGTCAGACGATGATTTTGACCGATGGCTGGAATTTTGCGAACGGCTAATGGACATCTATAATGTCGACGAAAAAACATAGATTTTTCCGATGAGGCAACTTTTTGTTTAAATGGAACAGTTAATCGCCATAACTCAAGGTATTGGTCAAATGAGAATCCTCATTGGATTCATGAAGCACATACCCAGCATCCCCAGAAGTTGAATGTTTCGATGGGAATTGTGAAAAATAGGCCCATTTTTTGTCGACGGAAACTAAATAACGAATTATTCCTGCACTCCAACAGAATGGGAAATTACCACAAAATGTTGGTTTCAACAAGATGGAGCACCCCCACACTATGATAGACGGGTTAGGGATTTTCTGGATGCGAATTTTCCAAATCGATGGATTGGACGTAGAGGATTCATAGAGTGACCTGCTCGTTCTCCGGATCTTAGCCCGTTAGATTTTTTTGGGTTTATCTAAAATCACGTGTTTACCTTAGACGACGAATAAACTTACAGGAATTGAGACAAAGAATTATTGATGAATGTGAACTAATACGTGGAAAGAGTGACTCAATAATTTGTTGATAGGATGGCATATTGTCAGCAAGTAAACGGCGAGCATTTTGAAAATTTGAAGTAATTTTGTTTCTCATTATTCTAAAATAATGAAATGTGTAAATGTGTAAAAATATATATGGTGTCCCATTTAAATTAAAGAAGTTGATGGCATTTCCGGTTAAACCGGAAGTATATTATTAACATTAAAATGTACATCAGATGCATTTTGTTCCATTGCACTTACCTGCAAATTTTGATAAATATCGTTCTTTTCGTTTAAAAGATATTTACTTGGTTCCATACTTTATCCCAACCCTGTATATTTCACAATAATTACATTTGCGTTAAGCGTACGCATAGACAAGGTTTACTATGAGCGTCCGCACTATGCCGGGCTGAATCCCGATCGCTCAAGCGAAATCGCCGGTTACCATGGAAACGGCAAACGTCCTCACTCAGAGACTAGCTAGTCCCACGCGATTCTCAGTCATGATTCGGGCGTATTGGTAGAAGCCCAGAGAGGAATAAATAGCTACGCTCAGTAGTAGTATACCTTGTTTGGGTAAATTGATAAGCACTCAGTTCCGAGGAACTAGAGCGCCAAAAAACCGATAGTCCTGTCAAAAATGATCGATAGTCTGAAGTTGTGTGGCAAATGCAATCTTGCGCTAAGTGGTCATAATGAGTCGGAAGACTCGATTAATAACATAAGAAAACAAGAACGTGACCGGTTGCTTACGCACTTTAAATGTAATATAGTGTCGTATGGTTTGTAATCAACGTTGCGTGAAATATGTAAAGTTTTGGATATTTTAATATCGATTTCACTGACAACCGCAGAAACTGAAAGATGTTTCTTTACTTTAAAATTGATAAACACGTTTCTAAGGAATACAATGTCGGAAGAAAGACTGACGGCGCTCGTAATGTAGTCCATCCAACAAAATTTAGCTGAAGACATTCCTGACCCAACGAAAAGGTGATCAAGAAGTTCATCTGCGACAAACACAGAAGTAATCATTAAAGGATACTCTGGGAGGTATGTAATAAGAAAATAGGATAACGCGTTATACTTCTCCATCTGGGAGGTATATTCATCATTAAATGGTTTCTTTCTGGGTTTTCTCTCCCAAACTCTGAAAAATATCTATAATAGGCAACAATGTTCGATTGATTGCTTCTGACAAATATCTTGTGTTTCTTACGCAGAAGCAAATCAGAAAATAATTAATATTTTAATTTTATAGATATTTTTCAGAGTTTGGAAGAGAAAATCTAGAAAGAAACCATATAATGATAAAAACAGAAGTATTTGTTTGATTTCAAGATGTAGGCATTTGGTAATTACCTTTTAAAATATATATAATTTTTATGTATTGTTGAATCAGCGCCCCTCTGAACAAAATTATCACCAGCCGCCACTGTTGAAATCAGAAAGTAATGTAGTGTAATGAAGATTTAAGCTGTAAAATTCTTGAATTTTATAATGTAATGACCATTAGCAAACTTTTGGTCTCTGAATGCCTTCACAGTGCATGGGGGTGCTAATAAAATCAAGGATGTGTCAAATTCTGTTAGGAATCTAGAACTAGAATTCTTGAATAATGTTCAATATCGAAAAATAATGAAACTATAAAATATAAAAATGTTGGAAAAGCACTGTGGCCAGGAGCTTTGGCGCGCTGTTCAGATTTGTAGCCAAATCGATCACCCATCCAGGTTCTGAACTCGCCCAAAGCTGCTTAGCTCTAGCAAAAAAATAATAGTCCCAATATTTCAAAAAATATAAATTCGGCTTCAAACAAAAACGTAAAAAAAAACTGGTGCACTGTTAGGACGAGAAGGGAATCAAACGATTAGTTTTGACTCAAATACATACCATTCACTGTTGAGTCGAAAATAAACAGTGCTCTATCTGTGGTAGCGCAAGGACCCCCTCAAATACATACATTCACTGTTGGGTGAAAAATAAAAAGTGCTGAGTTTGTGGTGGCGTAAGGACCCATTCCAATACATACATAATATACAGTGCTTTATAGAAATATGGATCATGCGGAGTAATATATATAAGTGGAAAGGTTTCACGGGTAATTCCGCAAAAGGAGCAGATTAAAAATAATTCTGCTGGTACCTGCCGACACGTGTTTTTGCTAGTTGGCTTCTTCAGGACAGGGCAACCAAGAAACCAAGGAAAAGATGGAAATAAAAGTGAAAATAGGTGACACCACACCAGGATGAGCGAGCAACCAATTGTGCCTTCAGCTCTAGGACCTCCATTTCGGAGGTAAACTATGACATCGGCACGGAGGAAGCATACGCTACCTGTGCGATGCGACCTGTGCTTTGTTTGTGGCGGCGTAATGTATAGCAGTGATTTTATTTTAAATAATTTATTCCGAGAATTATTCTTATGATACAAATCAGTCGAGTCGTATGGTTGTGCCATGAGAACCTATGAATTGAAATTTTATCAAAAATGCCCTGTATAGCGGTAATTTTTTTAATACCTTAATTTCGGCTACGGGAATCGAACCCGGTACCTACTTGCCAAGGTCACTTGCCCTACTACTGGGACACAGAAACACTAAATAATTAATGTGAATTCCGTAACTTGAACTTACGTTATTACTGACAGTATTTTTCGAGTTATTTGGAACACAAAATATCAGATGGATAAAACTCTGAAACCACTCGGTGGATTTTGCCCATTAACGAACTTAGCCGGCACATTTAGACTGCAAAACTAATCTGAAAATTTCAACTCTCTAATTTATTGCATTCAAGCGTAATCATTCTGATAGACGGCCGGCCGGACAAAATCAATTTTGACCCCCGGTTCTTCATCAGTGAATCGAAACTAATCGTTTGAGAGAATTCTCGCCCAAATATTCGAAAATGACTGACGTTTGGACGAATTGATAGGCACTCCGTTCACCTAAACAGCGCGCCAAAAATATAATAATGTGCTATCTGATCAGTAATGAAAAGTTTTCATCATAATTAAGTATGCACATATTTCAATCTAGTCGGGAAGCATTTTGAAATGATTTTTTTGGTAGATTTCATCTTTCAAAGAAAAAACTAAAAAGGGAGGTTTCATCTAGTTCTCGTCATTTTGAAATGCAGTAGAAACCGATTATAACGACAAAATGATAAGGTCCTGGCAAGATCACCAAAAATGTTTGTACATTGCTCATAACTAAGGAATCCAATCCCGCAAATGCTGGATCCCGCCGAAATGCTGCGGGATCAAACATTGCGGGATTTTCCGTTCGGGATCTGCGGGACCCATTATTAAAATTCCTTATTCGAGAATGAAAGCGCAAACATCCCAGAAAAAGAGAAAGTACTTTTTCGTCCACTGTGGTCACTATGAATACGGCATGATACGGTTCAATACAAACATAAGTGCCTGTAAGAATAAATGTCACTCGCTGTGGTCACTATGGATATGGCATGATGCGGTTCAATACAAACATCAGTGTATGTGAGAATAACTGTCACTTGCTATTGTGAAATTATTCAAGAGGTCCGAAATTCATAAAAGTATGGAGACGAAAAAATGTAATATGCACCTTGGCGAAAGACTGTCTATTGTCTCGCCCGCTTGCTTGCCCGACAATAATAGACAGTTTTTGGTCCTTGGTACATAAATAACTATTAAGCTACTACTAAAGTATATTTTTAATTGCACAAGACCTTTTTATAAGCATATTTAATAGGTTGAGTACAAATAGTACTCAACCATGCTAATATTTAAGGGGTTGGTTCTTTGACTCATTTCAGGAAAAAAACTTCCTATGAACGTATGTCCTAAAAGTTTGAACTTTTGAGATTTATTATTATATTATTATTATGGGTTGTGCTGGGCAGACGACACCCGCCCCTCCACTGCGACCAATCGGTCTATTGTGGCACACCTTTAGTATATAAACTATACTTCACCCACAAGCTCAAGTCTCTTGATGAGGGATATGAGTCTGGTGGGTGAGAACTTGTCCAGTTCCCTCAGTGTCAGTTTGTGGACTCCTAGTTCCTCCAATCTGATCCTGTCCCCAGCGGGGCAGTCACACATGATGTGTTCGATAGACTCGTCGTCCTCCAGGCAAAGTCTGCACTCGGAGTCCTCAGTCAACCCCAGTGTATTGAGGTGTTTCCTGAGGCCACAATGGCCCGTGTATACAGCTGTAAGGATTCTCAGGTCCACCCTAGAGAATTTGAGCCATTTTCTGGCTCTTTCAGCTGATGGGCCAGTAATTGATGAGCGAGCATGTCTGTGTCCAGGTATGCTGCTCCAGATTTCTTGGACCTTTTGGTCCACCCATCTGTTGTTTTCCTTCGCCGCTGTTCTGAGAGAGATGCCGCATGCCGGTTCAGGTCCAATGAGCCCCACGGAAGCCCCCCGTGCCGCCAGTGAGTCCGCCATCTCATTACCCTTTATGCCTGAGTGGCCCGGGACCCACAAGAGCTGCAGCCTGCAGCGCCCTCCAAGTTCAGCGAGTGTGGTCCGGCAATCCTGCACAAGCAGGGATTTGCATTTGTATGAAGTCAAGGCCTTCAAGGCTGCTTGGCTATCCGATAGGATCTTGATTGATCCGTGAGCCCAACCTTTCTCAAGTATGAGCTTCGCACCAGTGCTGCCAGAGTATTTCAAACTAGAGTAACAGATGATCATCGAAAATAGTAACAGATCCAAGAAAAACGTAACAGAATTATCATTAACCTAAAAATTAATGCATTTGACTCTGTGCTATTGAAACTTCATTTTTTGAAATTTGAAATAATATATTATTAGTGTTCTGTGGAAATAATTCTGAACATTCAAAAATAAACAAAATCCGATTTGCTTCAAATCGTAACAGATTTCTGCTCAGAGTAACAGGGTAACAGATTACTTTCGATAGTAACAGATCTGTTACAATTGTAACAGATTGGCAACACTGCTTCGCACAGTGATCAATGGCGAAAATTTCTGCTTGAAAGACAGTCGCAAAACTACCCAGGCTGATGGATTCACCCCTAGCAATTCTGCAACCGCTGACTCCCGCTCCCACCCCTTGGGTGGTAGCGGAGCCGTCTGTGAACCAGCAGGGACCCTCAAGCAGTCGGGTCTCAGAGACGGCCCAGTCGTCTCTACTGGGAAAAACAACTCGGTAGGGCCACTCTGTGTAGGTTCTGGTTTTAGATACGTCCGATCGCATGCCCATTATCTCGTTGACCTCCAATTCAGTCTGCAGAGAACTAGGCACGTAGCCGATCGCATCTGGCTCGTTGTGAGCTGTATGCAGAAGTCTGTATGTCCCCATCCGGGCCACGCTCCTGATCACCAGGTGAAGAGGGGCGAGGTCCATTAGGCGTTCCATGGCTGCGGTGGGAGTGGAGCGAAAAGCCCCTGTCACCATCAAGCACGCAGATCTCTGAATTTTTGCAAGCTTCAGCTGAGATTGCACCTTTACAGTACACTCCCACCAAGCAATGCTGCCGTAAGTGATTTGTGGTCTCACCACCATCACGTACAACCAGTGGAGCTGTTCCGGCGCCAGTCCCCACCTCTTTCCACAAGTCCGTTGGCATGCCCATAGAGAGTGCCTAGCCTTATGGATCACCCTATCCAGGTGTGAGTTCCAGTTCAGCTTTCTATCCAGGATAACACCCAGATATCTGGCTTCATCCGCAAACGGGATGTTAATTCCATTCATAGTGATGGAAGCTATATTAAGTTTCCTTTTCCTGGTGAATGGCACAATCAAGGTCTTTCGAGGGTTCACGTTTAACTGTTCCCCCTCACACCAGCCTTGTGTTGCTGTCAGTGCCTCTGATAGGCTCTCGACCAGGACTGAGTCATCCCGGCCCGTGGTCATAATGACTATGTCGTCGGCGTACGCTTGGACATATACATCCAGCGTGCCTATTATGGCCAGTAAGTCGTCCACCAGAAGAGACCACAGCAGTGGGGAAAGTACTCCTCCCTGTGGACAGCCCCTTCTGGCAACGAATCTCACTATGTCCCCACACAGGGACGTGGAGATGAGTCTGTTAGTCAGCATGGATCTTATCCATTCCACAATGAGGTCTGATACTCCCCTCGCCCGCGCTGCTTCACAGAGCGAGTACGTGAGCGGTGCGTTAAAAGCACCCTCGATGTCCAGGAAGGCCACTAGAGCAGTCTCCTTGTGGTCAAGAGATTGCTTCAGCCTTCCCACCAAGTTGTTTAGGGCCAGATCAGTTGATTTACCACTCTGGAAGGCGTATTGGTGCTCACTCAGAGGATTCAGTGTTAGTACACTGCCCCTGACGTAGCGGTCCAGTATCTTCTCGAGGGTTTTCAGAACGAAAGACGTTAGGCTTATCGGTCTGTATGAGTTAGGTTGTGAGCAAACTTTGCCCACTTTAGGGATGTACACAACCCTAACCTTACGCCAGCTTGTCGGGATAAAGTTCCAGGCAACACTGGCTCTAAAGAGTTTGATTAAGTATGGAAGGAGGTCGTCTTCCCCCTGCTGAAGCAGAGCAGGGAAGATGCCATCCTCGCCGGGGGCCTTGAAAGGTTTGTGTGAGCGAATCGCCCATCTCAAGGTCCCAGGGTTGATGATCAGTTTGGCATTTCTCCAGTCTTCCCGGCACGGCCTACAACGCCGCTCCTGGGAAGCACATGTAGAACCGCTATCCGACTCATCAAGTATGCGACAATCTGGGAAGTGTGTCCTCGCAAGGATCTCTAACGTCTCTTTTCCAGAGTCTGTAAGACGACCATCAGATCTAGAGATAGATCCCAGCCCTCCTGACGGATCTTTTGAGATACAGGGTGATAAAATTGTTGTACTGCGATTTGAAGCAAATTTAATTCAATTATTTTAATCAAGAACAGAGCATCTGGCAAAAAAATATATTTTTTTGGATTCTCATTCATTTTGGAACAAATCTGATCTCTTAATTTGCTTTCAGTCGATGCATAAACATTTCCACACCGCATCAGATTTTTGAGGACTTGATCATGAAGTAGAACGATTTTTATTTTTCAAGCCGAAACCGTGCGTCGGACAAAGAAAACCCATGAGATCTAATTTGCTCAAAATGAATGAGGATCTCAAAAGTAATTTTTATTTCAGAAGAAAGCAGTGGCGTAGTATTTTTTCTGCAAAAATATTCAATGCAAAATTCGTATGGACGCCACTGGTAGAGGAAATTTTTTGTACATCACAAAATGCACATGTTACAAATTTTATGAAGATTTCTATAATATTATCTCAGTTATTATTAAAAAACTGATTTTTTTTTCAAAATTTAGCACCCCGTATCTCAAAAGTTAAGAGTTTTAGGACATACATTCATAGGAAGTTTTTTTCTTAAAATAAGTAGAAAACCCCCCTTAAATATGAGCATGTCTTTAAGGAACACCCTGTATATTGTTAACAATCCCGCATATTGGCGGATCCGCGGGATTGATTACTTTTATCCCGCGCGTTTGCGGGATTGATATTTTGGTGCGGGATTGATATTTTGGTGCGGGATTGGATTCCCTACTCATAACGACTATCGGATATAGCAGTCCCTTCGATGTCTTTATAATCGATTTCTACTGTATTATCAAATAGATCTGATTTTTGAATTTGATAGTAGCAATTTATTATAGCATCCCCACAAGGTGGGTCAAATCTACATTATCGAGTACTTATATCCTCTGTGGCAACGACTTCTGGACTACTTTGATATGCTAAATATGTTTACCTGGATTTAAGTTGTTCATTATTCAAAATAATATTATTTGCCCCTAAGGATATCTGTAATTTATGATTGTCCAACAGTTGATGCGCTCCATCTTCCCCTGCTAATGTTAAATATCCATTAGGTGTGAAACATACATCAGCATCTTCACCAAATCGACCCTTTATAGTTCTCAAAAATTCGGCTCCGTATAAAGACATTTGTATGTTCTCTGGCAACGAAAACTGTTGTCTCAATCCTCCTACTGACAAAACTGTTGAACTTTTTGAAAACTGTAAGAATACAAAAGTGAGTAAATGTCAATTCTAGTGAGGAAGTCTTACCGTAGGATCTTTTTCTACTACAGTAACATTCAAGCCTCTCAAACCAGATTTTTCTCTTATCCAATAGGCAACAGACGTACCCATTATACCACCTCCAATAACTAAAACATCTGTGTGGGAAGGAAACGAGTTGACGGCTCTCCTCTCTGTTTCTTCAAAGCTTGGGGCCATATTTACAAAATCACCTTTCAACACATTCCATGTTCTTAAAATTGGATTTATTCTTTTTTTCTTGTGGAGAATGCTTGAAGAACTTATATTTCTGTTGCAAACTGAATTTAGCAACGTCTTCGTAACTAGGGAATTAATATGTTTGGATAACATTGTCTTTATTAATTCTGGAATCAAATGTTAGCCCAAGCAGATGAATATTTACATCAGTTATTATTATTATTATTGACCCAGTCGAGTTCAGTGTTATCTTGGACTGCAGTTTGAACTTGATTGACCTGTTACTCAATGCACCGGTTTAAACCAATTTTCTCTTTGGCAATTATTTACAGTGTTATGAAGTGCTCAATAGAATTAAATAAAGCAATTTTGATAAATCCTTATTGGTAAATATAAATATAACATAATAATATTATTTGTGTTCTGTGATAATAATAACGTTATTAAAGTAAGGTTATCAGTGTGTTCTGTGATCACTGATCAGTCGATCAGTGTCAAAAACTAACCACAGAAACTAACCTAAAAATGTATGAATCTGACATCTGACAAGTAAGAAGAATAAACGTAACCTAAAAAATGGGTTCAAGCCATGTCTGCCCTGTGGACATGAGCTTTCTGACGCTCTAGTTCAAACAGACAGATTATATCTCCGAAAGTATTGGTTTCTCAGAGTTGGGAATTATATCAATGTATTCTTATGATAGAACTGCATCATAAAGGAAATTCAATTCAAATAATAGTTTATTTTTCAAGATTAAATGAGCAATCTGAGAATGAGAACTGTACCATGGAAGAATTCAAATTGAAATAGCTGAAATGAATTTGACTCTCTCTTATAGAATAGGATGACATGTACGAGTATGAACACAGATCATATAATAAAGCTTAGATAGAATAATTATAACATTCTGTGAAAACATAGAACTACGATTCATTATTGAAATTTCGAAAAATTATATCTCCGAAAGTATTAACTTGTTGGAGTTGAAAATGATATCAATGGATTTTTATGGTGAAACTGCATCTTGAATAAAAATTGAATTTGAAATTTGTTGCTTAAAAAAAAAAAAATTTTTTTCGTTACTCCGAAACCATCTGGCCTATTTTGCCCAATAACGAACTTAACCGAGATATTCATGTCCCTAACCTACTCTGCAAATTTCAACTGCCTAGCTCATTCCGTCCGGGAGTTATTGTAGAAAAAAATTTTCAAAATTTTCAAAATTTTTTTTTTACACTTTGTGGCAACCTTGTCAATACAAAACTTCACATGCGTATAAACGTCATGATTCTACAATTTGATGCTAAATTTCAGATAGAACGAGTGATCGGTTTCGGAAATATTCATAAAAAATATTTTTACTAAAATCGGCCATAACTCCGAAACCGCTTTATGGATTTCGCCCATTAATGAATTTGTCCGAGATATTTACGCTCCAAACCCACCTTGCAAATTTCAATCCTCTAACTCCTTTCGTTCGAGAGTTATCGTGCCTACGGCCGGACCGGCCGGACATAATCGATTTCGACCTCGGATTCTTGATCAGTGAGTAGCCGATCTGTTAAAATTGGAATAGATTGGCGCTTGGGCAGCATGACGTGACAGCCAAAGTTCCTAAGGATGCAATCAGTTTCATGAAAATCATTGATGGCCTCCTGAGGACTGATTTGTTGGACATTAATCCTAATAATCGATAATTGTGACTTCTTTTCATGAATATAGAGAGATACTTTTTACTCTATCGATCAAATTTAAGCTTGGTAATTAGTTGTAGAATGCCAACACAAATACTTATGCGAAATTCAAAAGCCAAGTTCCAAATTTGAACACGCTTGGATCTATATGTATTGTAGGAGATCTGAGCATCGTTGGGCCAGTTCAGTGTATGGCAATTTTACTCAGGGAAATTTGGGCGGACATCTCGTCTCGAAGAAAAGTGGTGGAAAAAGAGGGCATTTGGAGGTGACTGGTGAAAAGGGGATGGTTGAAACTGTCGCTTAAGCCATAGTGGCGACTTTTGGAAAAATTCCATATATTTAAAAAAAAGTCCCGAAAGTGACGGGAATTTTGGGAATTTTTTAAAAAAAATTATGGGACGTTTTGAAGTCGGTCGTGACACGAGACCGAAATTTTGAGACGGTAAAAACCGAAAGCTGAAGACGAAATTTCGATATCTATTACCGTTTTCAAAGGATTTCCGAAAGAATTTTTTTTTACGTCTGGACCCCGAATCGCGACAAAATCGATAGTCGAAACGTTAACTTGATAAGGATCTGATCAGACCCGGGTTCCAAAGTAGGAATTGCTGGCGACTTTAGGTCGAAAGATCCATCCAGTCAATATATTATGTGCGGTTTTCCGTTTTGAAACGTTTATATTCGAAATCGACACAAGAAAAGGTGGTATTCTTGCGCGTATGTTCTGGGGAACATCGCGTTATCATTTTGCCCAAATATCTGTAATTTTCGATTTTTTTTTGCCGAATATGGTCTCAAACGATTGAGTTCGACTACCCGATGAAGAATTCAAGGTCAAATTTCATTCTGTCCGGCCGTCTGTTGCCAAGATAACTTGAGATCGCAAAGAGATGGAGCCTTGAAATTTTCGGGGTAGGTGTCCCATCCCAATACGATGGACGAGTTCATTAATGGGCCTAAGGGCTTCCGAGTATTAATTTTGTTTTCAACCAATACAACTCCGATCATATTGAATGTGCAACATTCGAGTTTGTTTGTAGGCATATTCTGCCGAACGGTTTTGGAGTTATAACCATCTGAAATTTGGTTGTTATTTCCTCAATAACTCGAAAAATACACAACCGATTGAATTCAAACAAGGTTGTTAGTTGTATAATGCCAACGCGAAAATTCCTACAAAATTTCGTGAAAATTTTTAAAAAATCATTGAATATTATTGGAAAAAATTCCATATATCAACTATTCGTCCGCCATCGCTAAAATTTTGCGAGAGCCTTCAAAACCTAACTCTACTGCCAAATTCCAAGTTTGAACACGATCGGATATATATTGTTGAAGATTCGAGCAGCCTTGTGTGATTTTAGTAGATGGATGGGTGATTTTCAGGGTGTTGCGTATACGAATGGTAGTGTTAAGTTCGATTACGGGCATTATCGGTCCAACGGTTTCACAGTTATACCCACCTGAAATATTATTTCCTGGATAACTCGAAAAATATAGATCGAACTGAAGTTTGGTATCTAGTTGTAGAATATCGACATAAAGACGTGTTTCAAATTTTATAAGAATCGAAACCCTAGAAAATTTTAAAAAAATTACGAAAAAAAATTTTTCTCAAGCACTGACGCGAAGTCAAGAGCTCTTGCGCGTATTTTGGATTAGAATGGACGAGGTTCAAAATTTTGTCCACAAAATATGCCACTACGGACGGCACCTGAAAACAGATATCGCAGGTAAGTAATAAAATTCATTCATCCTTTCACCGTAAATCCGTTCACACCGATTATATCAGTCGTAAGATCGTCGGGCTCATGAGCTGAAGGTACCGGGATCGTTTCCCGATGGCGAAATTGCTCTTTTTCGTTTTTGCGCGTATGTTCTGGGGGGGTTCTGGGGGTTCGACTCCCTCATGAAGAATTTGAGGTAAAATTTAATTATGTCCGGCCGGCCGGCCGTCTGTTGCCACGATAACTTGAGAACGCAAAGAGATAGATCCTTGAAATTTTCGGAGTAGGTGGCCCATCCCAATACGACAGACGAGTTCATTAATGGGCCTAAAGGGCTTCCGAGTAATAATTTTGTTTTCAACCAATACAATTCCGATCAAATTGAAACTTGGTGAGTAGTTGTAAAATGCAAAACTAAGGACGTTTGTAAAATTTTGTGAGAATTGAATAGCTAGAAATTTTTAAAAAAATTATCAAAAATATTATTAATGTCACGATAACCTGAGAACGGAAAGAGATAGGGACTTGAATTTTTCGGGTAAGGTTGTGCAACTGAATGGGACATTTTAGTTTGTTTATAGACATAATCGGCCGAATGGTTTTGGAGTTATACCCATCTCAAATTTGGTGGTTATTTTCTCAATAACTGGAAAAATACAAAACCGATCCAATTCAAACATGGTTATCTCTTGTAGAATGCCAACGCGAAAATTCTGGCGAAATTTCGTGAGGATCGTATCACCAGAAAATTTTCAAAAAATCATTGAAAAAAAATCTATATATTAGAAACTATTCCTCCGACATCGCTGAAATTTTGCGAGAGCCCTCAAAACCTAACTATAGTGCCAAGTTCCAAGTTTAAACACGATCGGATCTATATTGTTGGAGATCCGAGCAGGCTTGTGTTAGTTCAGTAGCTGGATGGGTGACCGTTGCCTCGATAACTTTGGAACTAGAGGAGATAGGAAATTGAAATTTTCAGGGTCAGATGCACATCCTAATGGGAGAGTTAAGTTCGTTTTAGGGCATAAGCGGTCCAACGGTTTCGGAGTTATACCCACCTGCAATATTTTTCCTCAAAAATTTGATGTTTTATAAACTATCTGTCAGAATCCGCTAAAATTCGCACATACCTACAAGCCACCATTTTACAATCGAGTACCCTTCTAAATTTCAGCACGATCGACTTTGTTTGAAGCGTGAATAGGCAATGGAACATGCACATTTTTAAAAAATCATTGAAAAAAAATCTATATATTAGAAACTATTCCTCCGACATCGCTGAAATTTTGCGAGAGCCCTCAAAACCTAACTATAGTGCCAAGTTCCAAGTTTAAACACGATCGGATCTATATTGTTGGAGATCCGAGCAGGCTTCTGTTAGTTCAGTACCTGGATGGGTGACCGTTGCCTCGATAACTTTGGAACTAGAGGAGATAGGAAATTAAAATTTTCAGGTTAGGTTGTCCATCAGAATGTGACCTTTGAGTTTGTCTAAAGGCATAATAGGCCAAATGGTTTTGGAGTTATACCCATCTGAAATTTGGTTGTTATGTCATCAATAACTCAAAAAATACAGAACTGATCTAATTCAAACACAGTTATTAGTTGTAGAATGCCAACACAAAAATTCTTACGGAATTTCGTGAGGATCGTATTGCTAGAACATTTTTAAGAAATTATTGAAAATAATTCTATATATCAGAAACTATTCGTCCGACATCGCTGATTTTTGCAAGAGCCTTCAAAACCTAACTATACTGCCAAGTTCCAAGTTTGAAAACGATCGGATCCATATTATCGGAGATCCGAGCAGCCTTGTGTGAGTTCAGTAGCTCGATGTGTGGCCGTTGCTTTGATAACTTTCGAACGAAAGGAGATAGGGCAATTTTCAGGGTAGGTTGCGCATCTGAATGGAAGAGTTAAGTTTTGGGCATAATCTGCCCAACGGTTTCGGAGTTATACCCACCTGGAATAATATTTCCTCGATTACTCAAAAAAGAAATTGGTTCAATCACTGACGTGAAGTCAGGAGCCTTTGCGCGTATGTTCTATTGTCCATTCTCCTGTATTGGACACTCTTAAGCGAATTTATCATGCTAAATTGTATTGTATTGCATTAATCGAATTTACCATGATAAATTCGATTGAGAGTGTCCAATACAGGAGAATAGACAATAGAACATACGCGCAAAAGCTCCTGACTTCACGTCAGTAATACGGTTATCACGAATTTTTTTTGCGTTATTGGAAAATAACAACAACATCTCAGATGGTTAAAAATCCGGAACCGTTCGGCTGGTATGTCCTTTAACGAACTAAACCGTTGCATTGGGATGCGTAACCTACCTTGAAACTTTAACGTTACTATATCTTTCAGTTCGAATGTTATCGTGGCAACTGTCACCCATTCAGCTACAGAACTTGCCCAGGGCTGCTCGGTTTCCAACAATGTAGCTCCGGATCGCGTTCAAATTTGGAACTCGGCTGTAAAATTAGTATTTGATGGCTCTCGCAAAATTTCAGAAATATCGGAAACACATTTTCTAGCGATACGATTCTCACAAAATTCCACAAATATGCTCAGATTTATATTCTACAACTATTCACCAAGTTTCAATTTGATCGGATCCATATTGGTTGAAAACAAAATTATTACTCGGAAACCATTGGGCCGATTATGCCCATTAACGAATTTGTTCGTCGTATTGAGATGCGCCAGGTATCCTGAAAATTTCAAGCCGCTAGCTCTTTTCGTTCTCAAGTTATCGTGGCAACGGCCGGCCGGACAGAATCAAATTTGACCCCGAATTCTTCATCGGGGGGTCGAACCAAATCGTTGAGACCATTTTCGTCAAAAAATTCGAAAGTTACAGACATTTGGGCAAAATGATAAGGTGATGTTCCCCAGAACATACGCGCAAAAATTGAATTTGAAATTTGTAATGTGAAAAAAATATATATTTTCGTTACTCCAAAACCGAAACTCCGAGATATTTATTTCCCAAACCTACTCAGAATATATCTGTCTAGCTCATCCCGTTCTATAGAGTTATCGTGTTAACGGCCGGACGGAAATAATCGACCGGCCGGAAAGAATCGGTTTTGAGCACGGATTTCTGATCAGTGGGTCGATCCCTTAGACTAAAGAAAACTCTATAGTCTAAGGTCGAACCAAATCGTTTAAGACCGTTTTCATCGAAAAATTCGAAAATTACAAACATTTAGAAACATTGATAAATAAGCACTTTGTTCCGAGGAAAAAGAGCGCCAAAAATGTGATAATTTATTGGCAAGCCATTTGGAAAAATCAAGCTGATAGTAACTTCCGCTATAACCGGAAGTTAAAAGACTACCTCAAGTTAGCACTTCATAAAAGTCGTTACAAACATTTGATGAAACCAAATACAGCTATCTCTTTTTCGTCTACGCAAATGGTTTTTACTGCTGTAACCCGCAGATTTTTCATTTACGTTATCATGGAAACAAAAATCAGTGGTCACCCACAAGAGATAATCATTTCCTTTCCTAAAACACTTTTCGTCTATTCTGGTGCTTAGATGAATGGCTAGTGTCGAAGGAAAATGACGAAAAATTCGTACGATGTATCCTCCTCCCGGATAGGGAATTTTTCTACGAAAAGAAAGGACAACTCCTTCTCTTCATGCTTGTGTACTATGTTGGTGATGTTAGTGATTTGTTCCATGCTGCTTTTGCTCTCGTTTTTCCTCAAAAAGGAAGCTCCGGAAAAGGTAAATTACTTCACTTATTAATGATGGGAACAAGTTGGAAAAGCACTTTGGCCAGGAGCTTAGGCATGCTGTTCAAAGTTTATACCCATCTAGGTACTGAATTCACCCAAGGCTGCTTAGCTCCAGGAATAAAATAATTTTCTCAATATTTCCAAGAATATGAATCCGACTGTAAACAGAAGCGCCCAACAAAAATTGGTTCAAGCACTGACGTGAAGTCAGGAGCTTTTGCGGGTATGTTTTATTGTCCATTCTCATGTATTGGACACCCTTAATCGAATTTACCATGGTAAATTCGATTCAGCGTGTCCAATACATGAGAATGGACAATAAAACATACGCGCAAAAGCTCCTGACTTCACGTCAGTGCTTGAACCTGAATAACCCGGCAGGAAAACTTCTAGACGAACAGACGTGCCTATGGAATTCCCCACTTTTCTGAAGAAGACATTTAAATACCTTGTTACACAACTTGAAATACACCAGTTTCAAAATATAGTTGTATATACCTCAATAAAATATAATGATAGGAAACTAAGTAATTTCATTCGGGAGTTCAACATGTCAGAATAAATTTTTCCTATATTGCAGATTTCGGTTCTGCATAGCACTTCTGCTTCTTCAAAACTACTTTCGGCATTTTCAATTTCCAAGCGAAGAGTTCTTTATAATTCGAAGCTAATGGTCTGTGATAATATCTTGTCTAAAATTGAAGATTATGTTATGATTATGTTGAGAGTAGAACTTGGCAACGTCTCGGCGAATTGTTTTGACCTTGTCGTTGTTTTGTTACAAAAACGTGATAGACCTAAATCATAGATTAGAGTTGAACTCTAATCTATGACCTAAATCATGGCCAACCGGGATACTTTATAAAAGTAAATGGAGTATACGTCCTAGGAAATAATTATGTCTCAGGGTTTCTGTAGTTGCTAACAGGGGTATTACCTTCACTATTGAGACATTTATGTATATAACAAATTCGATCAAGTAGTGGTAGTATACTAACGTTTATACAAATTCATTATACGACTTTTGCTAATGGAATTTAGTCCATTGAAAAGTTAAATTTGGGGTTGCATTTGTCAGAGGACGCAATTTTATTTTTAAGATATCAAGGGTCAGTTTGAAGTTAAATCCAAGTTTGTGGCGTTGCAACCCTTGTCCCGCGGCCACCATCCTGGAAAAAGGGGTTCAAATGGTTTTTATGCTTTATCTGCGAACTATAAGAATTTGTTAACATTTTTGTTGCAAATGAGATTATCTACAATTTTTGTCAAGTGACTTTTAGTCCTATCGAAAATCCATGAAAATTTATGAAAAAATGATATATTGGTCGAATAACTTTCTTTTCTGATCATTTTACAAAAAAAAAATTGGTTCAAGCCCTGTGGACAGGAGCTTTTTGGCGCTCTTGTTTAAACACACAAATTATATCTCTGAAAGTATTGGTTTCTCAGAGTTGGGAATTATATCAATGGATTTCTATGATAGAACTGCATCATGAAAGAAATTAAATTAAAAAAGAGTGTGTTTAAACAAAATGCTTCAAAAATTATCTTTAAAAAAAAGAGAGCAATCTACAATGCTTCAATGCTTTAATGCTTCAAAAATTGTAATTAAATATATTTATCAAGAGTAAATATATATATTCTTTTGACTGAGAGCTGTATTTGTGTTAGCAGAGGTTGGTGTAACGGGGTACCATACAATTCGACGTATGATACAAGAGCTTAGGGAAAAACCTCAGCAAAAAACCCTTTCTCCCCGTGAGTGTGGTGATTTGTAGCTATTGTTTACAAAATTTGCTGATATTTAAAAATATTGATGGGGATATATTTCTTAAATGTGGACTCCCTCGTCAAAAAACGGATAGGTTTCTCCAAGGTACCCGAAACTCAACCTGAAAAATGAAAAGACAAGAGGAGGAAACGAACAAATTAAAAATAATACATAACCTTTCAAAAGTCTCCTCTCACAAAAATACTTCTCTGTAGGCGAATGGGATCTCGTGGAGAAGAATCGCCTCCGC
Source organism: Halyzia sedecimguttata (assembly GCA_937662695.2). Lineage (NCBI taxonomy): Eukaryota > Metazoa > Arthropoda > Insecta > Coleoptera > Coccinellidae > Halyzia > Halyzia sedecimguttata. The sequence continues at coordinate 89,337,642 of OW569413.2, forward strand.
TAGTTTTCGAAGATATTCACTCCTGAAATCCCTTCAATATTTGAATTCAAAAATGAAAATGTTGCTCGTAAGGTCAGGAGGGTCTCTTTCAAAACCAGGTCTGCAATGATTCAACGTCGTGGAATGGGTTGTTGCAACTTACACTCGGTGCATAGTTTTCACAACTCGAAATACCTAAGGAAAGTATCATCGAAATGTCTAGAGCAAGGCTGGAGACAATCATAGCAGATTTTCCACTTATTCCTGAAATTTCAGTAGGTAGTGGATTACGAACAAATTATTTTAATAGTTCAAAATATATTAATAAAATACTATCATCTTTTCATAATTTGAAATTTAATAGTTCATACCACTAACACATTCTTTTCTGTATTATGAAACTTAACTCAAGAAAAAATGATTGATACACAAATGTAGATCCATATTTCAGCACTTTTTTGCTAGCAACATTATGAAAATACTGTATATAGGAACATGTCTCACTACTTAAGGAAGTAAAAGGTAATATTAACCTCAGTGGTCAACGAACAGTAATTTCTTTTGATGATTCCATTATGTTCTTCTTTCCTATTGCCTCCATAAACTACATCAAAACAGTCTTGTATATATTCACAAATTCAAGGATCGAATACTTGGTTTCCAAGAGAAAATAGTTTCAAACTACGAATTGACAATCTCTTATAAGCTAGAAAAGATGACATTTATGAATAGTGAACACAGACAGATTCTGTGTTCACATTCTGTGAATACATATAACTTACGATGTATTATTGAAACTTTGAAACCTCATATCTCCGACAGTATTAGCTGTTAGAGTTGAAAATGATAACAATGGATTCTTATTATGAAACTGCATCTTTACAAATTTGAATTCAAAAGTTGTAATATAAAAAAAAATATTTTTTTTCGTTACTCCGAAACTATTACACCGATTTTACCCAATAACGAACTTAACCGAGATATTTATCCCTCAAACCTTCTCTGAAAATTTCAACTGTCTAGCTCATTCCGTTCGAGCGTTATCGTCTTAACGGCCGGCCAGACAGAATCGATTTCGACCACGGATTCTTGATCAGTGAGTCAAACCAAGTCGTTCAAGATCATTTTCAGCCAAAAATTCGAAAATTACAGACATTTGGGCAAATTGATAAGCACTCTGTTCCGAGGAACAAGAGCGCCAAAAATGACATAAGACCATTTTATAGATGGTGTTTTGAGGAATCATTTTCATTAGAAACTTTTGTTGCGACCTATAGTTCGTCAGATAAACCATAAAAACTGTTTGAACTCCATTTTCCAAGATGGCAGCCGTGGGACAAGGGTTGCAACTCCACAAACTTGGATTTAAATTTAAACTGACCCCTCCTTGTTATCTAAAAAATAAAATTGCGTCCTCTGACAAATGCACGCTACGCCCACAAAAATGTAACATTTCAATGGACTTGGATTTTTAACGAGTTGCTGTAAAACTATATGCTAATGATTTACTGAACTTTAGGCTAATTTCTGTAACATTTATAATTTATATATACCTTGAAGATACATTGGAAACCATTATAAAGCCTATTATAGAACTTATACGCCAAATTTTCCTGGGTTATCATGAACTCTTTGTTTGTATTCACAATATATGTATTTACAGGAATACACAAATCACAGGAATCACACAAGAAAGGCATATGAAAGATTGAGAGGTAATTTCACAACAACTGAAATAAATGTACCTTCAGATACAACAATTACAAGCTTCCAAGCCACAACACAGAGACAAAAATTAGAAAATACTCCTCCCCAACAAGAATCTACCAAATCAAGTCTAAGTACTGAAACAACATTAACAATGCAAACGACTCTAGTACCAACAATTAATCCATCGGAGAAGTCTACAACGACATCTTATATAACTATAGCAGATTCAACATCGACTTCTGTGGAAACAACGACTGAAAAAGACTTAGACAGTAGGACAATTAAAGATGAACGTTCTGAAAGATCGACTACCGAAAACGATAGCAATATTACATCTAGTCCTCCATCCAAATCGGAAGCAGTTTCCACTACTGAAGCAGTTACCACCACTGAAGCAGTTTCCACCACTGAAGCAGTTTCCACAACTGAAGCAGTTTCCACCACTGAAACAGTATCCACATCTGAAGTAGTTTCCACTAGTCCTCTATCCAAATCTGAAGTAGTTTCCACATCTGAAGTAATTTCCACCTCTGAAGCAGTGTCCACCTCTGAAGTAGTCCATTCCACCTCTGAAGCAGTTGCCACCACTGAAGCAGTGTCCACATCTGAAGTAGATTATTCCACCTCTGAAGCAGTTTCCACCAGTGAAGCAGTGCCCACATCTGAAGTAGATTTTTCCACCTCTGAAGCAGTTTCCACCAGTGAAGTAGTGTCCACATCTGAAGTAGATTATTCCACCTCTGAAGCAGTTTCCACCAATGAAGCAGTGTCCACAGCTGAAGAAGATTATTCCACCAGTGAAGTGTCCACATTTGAAGTATTCTCCACTAGTCCTCCATCCAAATCTGAAGTAATTTCCACCTCTGAAGCAGTGTCCACCACTGAAGCAGTGTCCACCTCTGAAACAGTGTCCACCTCTGAAGTAGTTTCTACCTCAAAAGTACCTTCCACCTCTGAAGCAGTAAGATATGAAAGGTATGAAGATGTTTTGCATTGATTGTTTACACTCTTTTGGCATTTAGATGCCGCTTGAAAATGACGTAGATTCAGGGAATTATTCCTCACCTCCCATTGTTCTTAGGAAATCTTCTTGATTCTCTTAATAGGGATTATAAAAATAATTGATAGGATTCGATATCAAATCATATCCCCCCCCCCCACCCCTTCACAAAAATTTACCTATGCCACTAGCACTTGATATGCTATGAAACACTGCAAACTTTACCCAAATGCTAATAAATTTCATCAAAAAAACTCGGACCAAAAATGTTCCAGCTCCAGCTAAGGTTCGAACCCGCGATGATTTTTAATATAATTCAACGTCTACCTCTTAGTTATTAGTGTTATTACAGTAGCCCAGTGCCACTTTGTGCCACTTATCGATTAAAGCTAGTTTTACACGGTGAAGAAATTCATCAATTTCTTCGCGAAGTTCTTCATGAATTTCTTCATGAAGAGTGTCGTTTTACACGGGCGAAGAAATTCATGAAGATAAATGTCAAATAACAGTAACACCAACTGTAAACTTCTAACCTAGCAAATATCCAGACGACAACACAAACAGTTGCAGCTCGATTCTGTACTTCACTCGTTTTCTACTACAAAACACGACTAGAACTTCCAAAAAACATCCTCAACGACCACTGGTTCGTGTTTTAGCTTTTCCGATAATTTATGGCTTGAAAGAGATGTAGGTAACCCTGACTTCACGCGAAACTTGTTGATAAAATAGAACAAGTTCTCATTTCGTGAAGTTCTTCATGAAGTTTTACTTGAAGTAACTTCACGTCAAGTTGATGATTTACACAGAGAATTTCTTCATGAAGTAACTTCATGAAGAACCTCGCGAAGAAATTCATGAATTTCTTCGCCGTGTAAAACTAACTTAATATCTCCTGCAAAGTATTCACTTAGAGCCCTGACGGTTGTACCCAACGTACCCATATACAGGGTCCGAGGCCGCCACACCGACATGGGCAAGGAGGTGATAGCGTACCATTAGGGTGTCACACTTCCTGTTGTTAAACTGTCCTCCGGGTCTTCAGATGGAAGTTAGGGATGGTTTAAGCCAGGGGTGAGTTTCCTTATATTGCAAATATTTTAGATACCAGTTGAGATAGAGCAATGAAATTCGACTGTTTGAGTAAGCAGCTCGAGTACTTTGAAAACCTAGTGAAATAAGTTTTTGTAACCCGCACTAAAACAAATGGTAGGGGGTGGGGGTACTTTTTAAAATAAATGATTTTTTCCACGGTAACGTACTGATAATGTATTAGATTCCAAAACTGCGATCTTTTACCTTTCATTTGGTGTATCGTTGACACTTGGGGATCAAGCGGTTGCAAAGAAGATGTTATCAAAAGAATGTCCCGAAAACACAACATTTTCGATAATGGGGTAGTAGATCGATGAAAGATGTAGGATCGATGAATGATTGTATCCGTATGGGATGGTTTCCCATGGGATGGAAACCATCCCATACGGATACAATCATTCATCGATCCTCGTGTCATCCATTCGAACATAAAGTCGCGGCATTTCATATAGTATGTTACACCGGCTAATTCATATACCTTTATCCGAAGAAAATTATGGTACAGAATTAGAAATTATCGAACAGCGGTGAACAATGGATATAACACAGAGTTAATCAGAAAAATGTTGACGAAAAAACAATTTAGAAAAACAATTAGTTTAGTATTTCCAGCAATTAAGGATAAAAATAAAATATTCAATAGCTTAACATATTTTGGTACACCGAATCAACAACTTAAAGGTTTCTTCAAAACCAACGGGTGAATATCTCATTCCGGACAAATAATAACCTCGCCAAACTCATAAAGAACAATAAATCGAAAAGGAATAAAGAAGATAAATCCGGTGTTTATCAATTAAATTGCGGGAGTTGTGACAAATCATATATAGGAAAAACTGGTAGAAATTTTGGCATAAGAATAAAGGAATATCATCACAGCTACAAAAACAACAAAATTAATTCAAATTATTCGAATCATTTATTAGCAGAAATACATAAGTTTAACCCGGATTTCAAAATTCTACACAATTTGAATAAAGGTGCGCAACTCAATTACTGGGAAATGGTGGAAATAAATAGGGAAAAACATACAGGTAATTTAGTTAATGAACACTTAGATCTAAATTTTTCACCGTTACTCAATCTATTCAAATAGAGAATCAATTTATAAAAGCATTAGGAATGAATTATTGTTAATGTGTAAAAAGAAACCAGCAGTGTAATCTCATGTAATAAGTTTTAAATGATTCTGTGTCCATGTCATCTAGGTATACGGAGATAATAACTTGTTAAGAATTTAGTATGATGTAGTCTGATGAAGTCGCTGTGTCGACGAAACACGTCACAATATTGAATAAATAAGTGTAAATCGTATATAATTTTTCATTGAGATATTAAGAAGTATACATGGTGTTCCAAATAAGGCTAGTCATCTCACAACTTCCAAATTTTCAATGTGATACCCCGTATACTTTGTCATTTTTGAATTTTTTCTAATATTTCATTTAGCATGAAACGTATGCAATCCGCAAATAAGAAAAATTCTCTGTCCATGATATTTTGTTATTGGCGCTCTTGTTCCTCGGAACAGAGTGCTTATCAATTTGCCCAAATGTCTGTAATTTTCGAATTTTTGGATGAAAATGGTCTCAAACGATTTGGTTCGACTAACTGATCAAGAATCCGTGGTCAAATCGATTCTGTCCGGCCGGCCGGTCCAGTCCGGCCCTCCGTTAACACGATAACACTCAAACGGAATGAGCTAGACACTTGAAATTTTCAGAGTAGGTTTAGGAGATAGATATCTCGGTTGAGTTCGTTATTGGGCAAAATGGGTCCAATGGTTTCGGAGTAACGAAAAAAAAAAATTTTATATTTCAAATTCGATTTTTTTTAAGATGCAATTTCACCATAAGAATCCATTGATATTATTTTCAACTCTAACAAGCTAATACTTCCTTTTTTTTATTAGCCTTATTTATGTTATTATGTTATTTATTATTTATTTACATGTCATCTTATATTCCTATGAGGGATAAATGTCAAAATTATTTCTGGTTCGTTATTCTTGATATAAAATAACACCTCCTGTTCTAGAAAACAAAGTATGATTGAATGCAAAATGACCAATTAAATAACCTCAGCTATCGTAGAATTATGAGGATGATATGATATTATACTTTTAAGGTGATAATATAATGCCCGTAGACAATCCATAATGATGATGGAAATATATACTTTGGCAAAAAACAAAACTGCAACATTGTCTAAGTTCTAATTGATATAATATAATTTTCAGAATAGATTTGAGGAATGAATATCTCGGATAAATTCGTTATTGGTTAGAATCGGTCTGTTTGAATTTAATTTCTTTCATGATGTAGTTATATCGTAAGAATCCATTTATATCATTCCCAGAGACCAATAATTTCGGAGATATGATTTGTAAAAGTTTGAACAAGAGCGCGAAAGTTCCTGTCCACAGGGCTTACCCTGTTTTTTACAAGCCTTTAAAATGCGATTATATCCCTAAAAAAAAAATTTGGTCGATTATGCCTATAAATAAAGTCAAATGTCGCATTCAGATGCAATACCTAACCTGAGAATTTCGAATTTACCGTGGTAAATTCGATTGAGAGTGTCCAATACAGGAGAACGGACAATAGTATTCACCATGGTAAATTCGATTAAGAGTGTCCGATACAGGAGAATAGACAATAGAACATACGCGCAAAAGCTTCTGACTTCACGTCAGTGCTTGAACCAATTTTTCATACTAAATTTGGATTATTTGTAATCGTTGTTGAAGCGTATGCCTTTCTGTGATTAAATGGTAGACATTGACAAATACAACTGTCAACGTCACTAAAAAAAATGACTGCCGTGCGTGAGTAATGTCCATTTGAAAATGGGGCGTTCCCATTGAAAGACCCGTCATTTATGAATTTGCGAATCTAGGAACTAGGAAACAGGTGGAAGTAGGAAAAAACTGAACACTGAAATTTCATTATCATTTCATTCTGAATAACCATGTAAAAGCTTCAGAAGGAAAACCGATTTTTCATGCGTATGTTCTGGAGAACATCGCATTATCATTTTGCCCAAATCTGTAATCTTCAAATTTTTGCCGAAAATAGTCTCAAACGATTGGGTTCGACTCCCCGATGGAGAATTCGAGGTCAAATTTGATTCTGTCCGGCCATCCGGCCGTTGCCACGATAACTTGAGAACAGATAGAGCTAGAGACTTGAAATTTTTAGGGTAGTTGGCGCATCCCAATATGACGGACAATTTCGCTAGTGGGCATAATTGGCCCAATGGTTTCCGAGTAATAATTTTGTTTTCAACCAATACAAATCCGATCGAATTGAAACTTGGTGAATAGTTGTAGAATATAAACCTAAGCACGTTTGTGAAATCTTGTGAGAATCGAAAATTTTAAAAAAATTAATAAAAAACATATTTCATGTCACGATAACCTGAGAACAGAAAGAGATGGCGACTTGAAATTTTCATGTTAGGTTGTGCCTCTGAAAGCGACATTCGAGTTTGTCTATAGGCATAATCGGCCAGACCGTTTTGGAGTTATACCCATCTGAAATTTGTTTGTTATTTACTCAATAACTCGGAAAATACAAAACCGATTAGATTAAAACATGGTTATTAGTTTTAGAATGTCAAAGCGAAAATTCTTGTAAAATTTTCGCGAGGATCGTATTACTAGAAAATTTTTAAAAAATCATTGAAAAAATGTTTATACATCAGTAACTATGGTTCTGATGTCGCTGTAATTTTGCGAGAGACTTCAGAACCTAATTCTACTGCCAAGTTCCAAGTTTGAATACGATCGGATATATATTGTTGGAGATCCGAGCAGCCTTGTGTGAGTTTAGTCGATGGATGGGTGACCGTTGCCTCGATAACTTTTGAACGAAAGGATATAGGGATTAGAGAATTTTCAGGGTATGTTGCGTATCCAAATGGGAGAGTTGAGTTCATTTACGGGCATAATCTGTCCAACGGTTCCGGAGTTATACCCTCCTGGAATATTATTTCCACGATAACTCAAAAAATATAGTTTCGATCGAATTGAAGCTTGGTAAGTAGTTATACAATATCGATATTAAGACGTGTTTAAAATTTTGTAAGAACCGTACCCCTAGGAAATTTCAAGAAAATGAAGAAAAAAAAATTGGTTCAAGCACTGACGTGAAGTTAGGAGCTTTTGTGCAAAAGCTCCTGACTTGAATCAATTTTTTTTTAATTTCAACAGCCTGTATCTTTTCACCCGAGCAGAATTTGGAAAGATGGTAAAGGATAAAAGTGTTTATTTGATGGGAGGAATATATTGTTATAATTAATGTACAACTTAAAGACTCAACCTGTATATGTACTCCTGCATAAGTAAATACATTTTTTTTGTGTTAAATTTGCAGGTCCCCCAATCACACGAATACATGCCGGTCATCAAGATGCAACTCTGCTGCTGCCCGCATCTTTGGTTCGATAGACTCAGCCAAGATGCCTTGCAGTGACTTCTTCGAATTTGCCTGCGGTGGTGATATTTTGATCGACAAAAGGAGAGAAAATGATATTTTTGAACCAGAAATATTAAAAAATGAATCGCCGAATTTTTTGAAGAATTTCACAAACTTTTATCGTTCCTGCGAGAAATACGAATATCCCTTCAATTATAAGAAACGTATCGCAACATGTAAGTTTGCTCTATTTAGTTTCTTTTTAATTTTGATGTTATCCAACCAGAAGGAAATAATAGAAGATGATTTATTCTAGTTTGAGTTCACAATCTTCTACAATACAAATTTTGTCGTTTGACACATTTTTCGGAACAGATATTTCCATCTTCTGAGATGAAGCATTATTTAAGTATGCAGGCAGTAGTCTGGTACTCAAAAACAAGCCAGAATAGTACGAGGAAAACCCTCAACAAAGTACAGAGGCTGGCCTGTGTGTGTATCACAGGAGCTATGAGAACCTGTCCTACAAGGGCACTTATAACAAATCTCACACCACTTCATGTACTGATAGAGAAAATGGCCCATGAAGCCATTCTCAGAATAACTAGAAAAGGAACAGGTAATGAGAGTATTCAAAACCAGAAAACCTGTTCCTCTCTTACCAGGTACATTTCATCAGCCAAACTTCCTAGTGACGAAATGATCGAGAAAGTAAGCTCTCTTCTTCTTCTTCATCTTTTCGAAAGCCAAAGGCTTGTTTCACCCCTCACGTGACCTCTTGAGATGCTGATGACCAGCTATCTTTCCATCTTTTTGGAGGGCGTCCCGGTGGTCTTCTATTAGCTGGCTTTCCATTCCGTGCAATTTTGGCCAGTCTTTCATCGCCCATTCTGGAAACATGTTCATTCCAGTATCTCCTTCTTGCACGTGCCCATCTTACCACATCCAATATCCCACACTCGTCTCGGATGTCCTCGCTTCTCCTGTGATCTCTCAATGTATTACCCGTTATGGCTCTTAAGGTCCTCATCTCGTTAGTACGCATCATTCTCTTTGTTTCGGATGTGTCGGCTCTGGTCTCAACCGCATATGTCATGATCGGGCGTACGCAAGTTTTGTAAATTCTGACTTTGCATTGTCTGGTCATAAATTGATTTCGCCATATTAACGATTTCAAGGCACCCGCTACCCTGGCTGATTTATTAACTTGCTCCCTGACAACACCCGCCAGGTTTCCCCACGACGACACTTTGACCCCTAAGTAGCTGAAATCTGAAACTTGCTCTATTATGTTGTTATCAACTACCAGCTTGCATCGACGTGGCTCCCTCGATATTACTACACTTTTAGTTTTTGCAACAGAGATCATCATGTTGAGTCTTTCGGCTTCACTTTTGAAAGCCTGTAGTAGCCATTGTAAGGCGTCCTCCGAATCTGCCAGGAGCGCTGCATCATCCGCGAAGCATACGATCTTGAGGAGGTGTCCTCCCAGTCTATAACCATGGTTTACCTTCCGAACCCTCTCTATTATCCTGTCCATAATGAGGCTGAAAAGAAATGGACTCAAGCTGTCGCCTTGCCTCACACCAGACTTTATTCTTATTTTACCGGTGGATGTCGATTTTGTTTTTGCGCGTATGTTCTGGGGAACATCGCGTTATAGTTTTGCCCAAATGTCTGTAACTTTCGAATTTTTTGACGAAAATGGTCTCAAACGATTTAGTTCGACTCCCCAATGAAAAATTGGAGGTCAAATTTGATTCTGTCCGTCCGGCCGGCCGTTGCCACGATAACTTGAGAAAGAAAAGAGCTAGCGACTTGAAATTTTCAGGGTGGGTGGCGCATCCCAATACGACGGACAAGTTCGTTAATGGGCATAATCGGCCCAGTGGTTTCCGAGTAATAATTTTGTTTTCAACCAATATAAATCCGATCGAATTGAAACTTGGTGAGTAGTTGTAGAATATGAACCTAAGCACGTTCGTGAAATTTTATGCGAATCGTATGGCTAGAAAATTTAAAAAAAATTATTAAAAAATATTTTTGTTGTCACGATAACTTGAGAACGGAAAGAGATAGCGGCTTGAAGTTTTCAGGTTAAGATGTGCACCAGAACGCGACATTTCAGTTTGTTTATGAGCATAATCGTCCAAACGGTTTTAGAGTTATAGCCATCTGAAATTTCCTGAAATTTGGTGGTTTTTTGTTCCTCATTAACTCGAAAAATACTGAACCGATTGAATTCAAACATGGTGATTAGTTGTAGAATGCCAACGCGGCAATGTTTGCAAAATTTGGTGAGGATAGCATTTGTAGACAATTTTTAATAAATCATTGAAAATAAAAAAAAAAATTCCATATATCAGTAACTATTCGTTTGAAATTGCTGAAATTTTGCAAGAGCCTTCATAACCTAACTCTACTGCCAAGTTTCTAGTTTTAATACGATCGGTTAAATATTGTTGGAGATTCGAGCATTCTTGTGTGAGTTCAGTAGATGGGTGACCGTTGCCTCGATAACTTTCGAACGAAAGCAGATATGGACTTGCAGTTTTCAGGGTAGGTTGCGTATCCGAAAGGGACAGTTGAGTTCGTTTTTGGGCATAATCGGTCTAACGGTTTCCGAGTTATACCCACCTGGAATATTATTTCCTTGATAACTCATGAAATAAATATTCGATCGAATTGAAGCTTGGTAACTAGTAGTAGAAAATCAACATAAAGACGTGTTTAAAATTTTGTAGGAACCATACCCCTAGAGAATTTGAAAAAAATTACGAAAAAAAAAATTTTAAGAGCCGTACTATTAGAAAATTTAAAAAAATCACGAAAAAAAAATTGGTTCAAGCACTGACGTGAAGTCAGAAGCTTTTGCGCGTATGTTCTATTGTCCATTCTTCTGTATTGGACACCCTTAATCGAATTTACCTTGGTAAATTATGTTGTCCATTCTCCTGTATTGGACACTTAATTCGAATTTACCATGGTAAATTCGAATTAAGAGTGTCCAATACAGGAGAATGGACAACATAATTTACCATGGTAAATTCGATTAAGGGTGTCCAATACAGAAGAATGGACAATAGAACATACGCGCAAAAGCTTCTGACTTCACGTCAGTGCTTGAACCAATTTTTTTTTTATTGTAGTTACATTGTCTGTATTGAGTTGTTCTATGATGTCTATGATGTATTTTGGTATTCCTTTTTCTCTGAGCTCAGTTAGGACGTCTGTAAGCTTCAATCGATCGAAGGCCTGTGCAAGGTCCACAAAACAAATAAACGCTGGTTTGTCAAATTCGACAGCTTTTTCTATAATCTGGCGAACTACAAATATAGCACCGTTGGTACTGCGGTTTTTTTTTTTCCTTTTTTCCTGTTCTTCCGAAATACTAATTTTTTTGGAAATATGTTTCCCCAGTAGTTTTGTGAATAGCTTCATCGTGGTATTCAACAGGGATATTCCTCTATAATTCGAGGGGTCCGAGTTATTTCCTTTCTTGAAAACCGGTATTGTAATACTGCTTCTCCATTCTTTAGGTATGTTTCCCCTTTTCAGTATTTCATTGAATAGTCTCGTCAGTTCTTCGGCCAATTTTTCTCCCCCATTCTTCAATAGCTCATTTGGGATGTTGTCCGGACCTGGGGATTTTCCATTTTTTAGTTTTCTCATTTCCGACCATACTTCTTCAACAGTACATTCCTCTATTTCCTCCCCATCTACAGGGTTTTGTCTAGAATATAGTTTCCGTTCAGGAAGTTTATCATCTCCTGAGTACAAGCTCTCGAAATGACTTTTCCATTTTTCGACCGATATATTGTTCAACTGAACAGACTCATTCACCTCCTTCTTTGCAGATCTCAACATCTTCCAGACACGTTTCTGTGAAGTAAGCATCGGAAAGAACTTCACTACGATGCTCATTAGGAAAAGAGACTTGGACAGGGAATCCACCACCCAAGTTCTTAAAAGAAATGCCATTAAATGATACACGGACGGTTCAAAACCCATTACAGAAGCTGGCGCTGGAGTATATGGGCCAGGCACAGAATGCTCACTACCGCTAGGCTTCGATTCGAGCATCTTTCAGGCAGAAGTACTTGCAATAGAAAGATGCGTGGAAATGAAACTAGAAAGAGATGTGATATAGCAATCCACTCAGACAGTCAAGCTGCTATTAAAGCTCGGAGCTCCCATGTTATCGAGTCGCTAATATGGAAGTGCCGAAGAAAACTCAATGAAGTAGCCAAGAACAACAGGGTCACCTTGGTCTGGGTTCCTGGTCACGCGGGAATCATAAGAAATGAGGAGACCAACACACTTGCCAAGAAAGGAGCACAAACCCCCTTTATTGGCCCGGAACCCTACTGTGGGGCTGGTAGATACACCTACAAATCTGAATTCCAGATGAAAGAGGAAATAACTGAAAGAGGTATTTTCTGAAGATCTCTCCCTGGAATGTATCACTCCAAGGAATTCCTCTGGAACTTTGATACTGTCAGATCCAAGAAATACTTGGAGATTAGGGCTAGCAGAAACTGACGAGTGCCGATTCTGTTGGGAGGAGGATGAAACTCATGATCACCTGATAACAGAATGCCTCGCCATCTCAAACCAACGCAAGGAATGCTTTGGTCAAGAAATCTGCAGGAGCGAAGACGTAGCCTCCTTGAAGCCATCCCAGATACTGGAGTTCATCAGAACTCTGGAACTGGAAGGCGAGCTGAAGATGGTTATGACATCGACAGCTCTGACGGGGGCACAATAAACCTTAAGGGCACAGTGGAACGTTACCCCCTAAAACAATATACAATATGTGTAGAAATATACTCTTGTCGAATACGAATTTTGTCGTTTGACACATGTTTCGGAAACGATATTTCCATCTTCTGAGACGTAGCGTTACTTAAGTATGCTATCAATTACTACTCTCAAGTATGAGCTGACATTATACCATCAGTCATAAACTGGTTAGTGAGAATAATGAGTTGTTAATAGGGGTTAGGTCAATATTGATGAAAACATCTTTTATCTGATACATTTCGATACCTTTAAGTGTTTTCCAATTTATTGGAATTTTTCAACAATTTGACGTAATTTTCTGCAATTGGTTGGCCAGTTGTTAAAACGTGATGTGCAACAGTAGATTTATCGATGTTGTTGTTCTGAAGTCTCCCGTATGCTCTTAAATCGTGTGATAATGTTTCTGGTTGTTTGCCCGACGTAGCACTTGTTGCAGTCTAAACCTTTAATTTCATATATATCCGGAGTTTTATCGAAAGTATTTCCTAGAAGTTGTTCAATTTTTGTGGAAGTTTAGAAAGCCAGTTTTATATTAATCTTTTTAAAAATATTCTGGAGTTCGTTGTTTGTTTTCGGAGGGAACGTGAAAGCTTGGACACCTTTCTCCGTTTCTGGCGCTCTTGTTCCTCGGAACAGAGTGCTTATCAGTTTGCACAAATGTCTGTAATTTTCGAATTTTTCGATGAAAATGGTCTATTGAAGATAATTTTTTTGTACTAGTCGATGACTATATCTGTTTATTTCGGCTATTTGGAAAATCATATTATATGATTGATATCGAAAATTATCTATATCATCGACCTCCGAAGAATGGTTCAAATATTGATATTATTATACTTACTCTCCTAGGTGTTCGTCAAGGAGGCCCCTCATATGTTGTTAAGAGCTTTAGCGAGCTAACAGAATCAGTTGTGTTCCTTAAAAGCTTTGTTGAAGGTTAGGTTGTGCATGTGAATGCGAGTTTGTTTATAGGCATAATCAGTCAAACGGTTTTGGAGCTATAACCATCTGAAATATGGTTGTTATTTCCTCAATAACTTGAGAAATACAAAATCGATCCAATTCAAACATGGTTATTAGTTGTAGAATGCCGACGCGTAAATTCTTGCAGAATTCCGTGCGGATCGTATCACTAGAAAATTTTCACAAAATCATTGAAAAAAGTTCTATATATCTGAAACTATTTGTCCGATATCGCTGAAATTTTGCGAGAGAATTCAGAACCCTACTCTACTCCAAGTTCCAAGTTTGAACATGATCGCATCTATATTGTTGGAGATCCGAGCAGCCTTGGGTGAATTCAGTAGCTGGATGGGCGACCTCGATAACTTTTGAACGAAAGGAGATAGGGACTTGCAATTTTCAGGTAGTTTGCGCATCCGGATGAATAAGTTCGTCTTTGAGCATAATCTGTCTAACGGTTTCGGAGTTATACCCACCTGGAATATTATTTCCTCGATAACTAGTTGTAGAATATCGACATAAAGACGTGCGTAAAATTTTGTGAGAACCGTACCCCTAGAAAATTTTTAAAAAATTACGAAAAAATATTGGTGGTAGCACTGACGTGAAGTTGAATTTACCATAGTAAATTCGATTAAGGAGTGTCCAATACAGGAGAATGGACAATAGAACATACGCGCAAAAGCTCCTACCTTCACGTCAGTTCTGAAACCAATTTTGATTCGATCAGATTAGTTATTGAAAACAAAATTTCATAGAGCCTTTAACTCCGAAACCATTCGGTGGATTTTTCCATGAAGGAACTTAACCGAGAAATGTATGCCCCAAACCTACCCTTCTAAAGTTGAACTCTCTTACTCATTTCGTTCGAGAGTTATCGTGATGACGTCCTAGAGAGGTTTGTGTTGCCTGGTTGGGTGTTTTTCTTACAATATGATCCAATTTCTGAATAAACGGTGGAAGCAAAGTTATTTTAGGGAGCCAAGTTAGGAAATTTTTTTTATTTTGGGCTTATGTGTAACAATCTTAATGAGTTGAAAAGTAATTAATATAAATTTTTCAGTATTCGACATCTTAACCAAAGATATTTATGGACATGGGAATGACAAAGACAGAATAACCGAATTATGGGCCAACTTAATATTGCTGGAAGCCTTTCCATATCTCGACATTGGCATTGACATCAATCCAAACAAATTGTCATCTTTCGTCATAGTGGTGAGTTAAAAGTCGCTTAATATACAGGATAAAGGTGACCAACTGAAAGCGAAACAGGGTTATTTTCAGGAAGAGAGTCAACATTTTAGGAAAACATTCAAATCCGTCAAATTCTGATTAAAGGGAAGAATCACTCCCAAAATATTTTAAATGCCATTGGGGATGATCGATTAAGATCATCTTTTGTCTTTTGAAAGCTCTTGAATTCTCTTTCAATATTACAATTCCTCTCAATACTTATACAGTGCGTTTCAAAAAGTACGCACCAAGGGGAAATTTTCTCGCCTGTATAGTTTTTTGACATTTTGGTTTTCGGGAAAGTTGGTGCTCAAGAAATGATGTTTTTTGACATACATGTCATTGATCCTGTTACTCTGCAAACAAGTCAAAATTGACATTTTTTTAGAAAAATTACCAAAAGACGTAGAAATCAGAACAATATCAAAAAGTTTCTGAAAGAAATGTTGCTCAGAATTTTATTTTATATAAAACTGCCAAATTTCATAGTGATATTCCGAAATTTTTTGATATTAATATTTTGATGACAGCACGCTAGAGGGAGCTTTAGGCTTTGCGGAAATTTGAGAAATTATTCGGAATGTAATTTCAATGAAACTGACATTATAAATATTCAAATAAAGTTTATATTAATTGAATGTTCCTCATAAATTATGATGACTATCGTGAAAACCTCACAATCTTGGTGCAAACCGAATTATACTTGAGAAATGAAATACGCAAAGAGCTAATATCTTGCTAATTATTCTTCGAACATCAAAAGAAATTAAATTATTCGATTTCACATCTGAAGAAGAATTCTCCAATCCTCTGAAATCCCTTGTGAATTTTTTAACTCAAATAACACTAAAAACGCAATACAGACCTCATCTAAAACAAAGATACCTGTGAAAATAATAAAATGAAATCGATTTGACAGGCGCATAAAATTATACACTTACAAATTATTTATTCATTTAATGCGCCTGTCAACTCGATTTCATTTTCACAGGTAACTTTGTTATAGATGATGTCTGTATTGCGTTTTTAGTGGTATTTGAGTTAATAAATTCACAAGGGATTTCAGAGGTTTGGAGAATTCTTTTTCAGATGTAAAATCGAAGAATTTAATTTCTTATGATGTTCCAAGAATAATAAGCAATATATTAGCTCTTTGCACATTTAATTTCTCTAGTATAATTCGGTTAACACCAATATTGCGAGGTTTTCACTATAGTAATCATAATTTATGAGGAACATTGAATTGATATAAACTTTATTTGAATTGTGATAATGTCAGTTTCATTGGAATTACATTCCGAATAATCTTTCAAATTTCCGCAAAGCCCAAAGCTCCCTCTAGCGTGCTGTCATCAAAATATTAATATACAAAATTTTTCGGAATTTCACTATGAATATTGGCAATTTGGTATAAAATGAAAATCTGAGCACCATTTCTTTCAGAAATATTCTGATATTTTTCTGATTTCTACGTCCTTCGGACATTTTTCTAAAAAAATGTAAATTTTGATAGGTTTACAGAGTAACAGAATCAATGACATATATGTCAAAAACCATCATTACTTGAGCACCAAGTTTCCCGTGTACCAAAATTTCAAAAAACTATACAGGCAAGAAAATTTCCTCTTGGTGCGTACTTTTTGAAACGCACTGTATATACAATATTAAGTACCTATATGGATTTCAATTTTGAGACTTATCTGCAAACAATCATCAATTTCTGACAAACAGTATATTTCCATTAAATGGTTCCTTTTTGGGTTTTCTCTCCTAAACTCTCAAAATAGTTATAAAATAAACAATTTATTATTTTGTGAATTGCTTCTCCGTTAGAAAGACAAGATATTTGTCAGAATAAATCTAATGAAATAATTGTTCGCTAATGGTTTTCGAACAATTTCAGATGATTAATATTTATTGAACAGCTGAGCGAGGGACAAGGAGCGAGTGCTAAGGAATTTCTACCTGCACAATAGATGGAAATCCCGTTCTAAATCTCCCATAATTAGAAAATGGCTCGTAAATTATGCTAGACTTCCTTGCATCATTCATTTTCGACTCACTAACCAAAAAACTATGCCTATGAACTTAGCGAATCCAAATTTCAAATTGTTCACATGCTTTTATGAACCAAATTCTCCAGAAATACACCTTCAGTTTCATTTGACATCAATGACATTTATCTTTCAAACTGGACCTACCGCAATCAGAAAGAACACAGAATATAGAATTCGTTAAGTACGATGTATTATTGAAATTTTGAAAAATTATATCTCCGAAAGTATCAGCTTGTTAAAGTTGAGAATAATATCAATGGATTCTTATGATGAAACTGCCCTTAAAAAAATTGAATTCAAAATTTATAATGTAAAAAAATATTTTTTTGTTACTCCAAAACCATCCGGCTGATTTCGCCCGATAACGAACTCAACCGAGATATTTAGGCCCCAAACCTACTCTGAAAATTTCAACTGTATAGCAGGATGTGCTAGACAGTTCAAGAGTTATCGTGTTATCGGACGGCCGACCTGAATCGATTTCGACTACGGATTCTTAATCAGTGAGTCGAACCAGATCGTTTAAGACCATTTTCAGCGAAAAATTCGAAAATTACAGACATTTGGGAAAATTGATAAGTACTTTGCTCCGAGGAACAAGAGCGCCAAAAAGTGGTATGGCACTGATGGTGCCATCTGTGTGTCAGACTCAGGACTTACTGAGTGACGTGTTATCTGTGTCTTATTTCATTTTATAGTTTTCTCTACACCTAAAAAAATCACCCCTCACTTGCGAAATGATCGATTCCACTTTTTGGTGCTCATGTTCCTCGGAACAGAGTGCTTATCAATTTGCCCAAATGATATTTTCGAATTTTTGGCTGAAAATGGTATCAAACGATTTGGTTCGACTCACTGATCAAGAATCCGTGGTCGAAATCGATTCTGTCCGGCCGGCCAGCCGTCCGTTCGTTAACACGATAACTCTCGAACGAAAGGAGTTAGAGGATTGAGATTTGCAGGGTAGGTTTGGAGCGTAAATATCTCGGAAGGGTTCGGCCGTTTTTAGTAAAAACATTTTTTATAAATATTTCCGAAACCGATAACTCGATCTATCTGTAATTTAGCATCAAATTGTAGAATCATGACCTTTAGACGCAGTTTTATATTGATCGGGTAACCGTAATGTGTAAAAAAAAATTTTTGAAATTTTTTAAATTTTGTTTCTACAATAACTCTCGAACGGGCTAGGCTGTTGAAATTTTCAGAGTAGGTTAGGGAGATAAATATCTCGGTTAAGTTCGCTATTGGTTTCGGAGTAGGTTAGGGAGATATATATCTCGATTGAGTTCGCTATTAGTTTCAGAGTATCAAAAAAAAAAATTTTTTAACTTACAGTTTGCATTTTCACTATAAAAATCCATTGATATCGTTTTCAACTTCAACAAGCTAATACTTTCGGAGATATTATTTTTCGAAATTTCAATAATGAAGCGTACTTCTATGTTTTCACAGAATGCTATAATTATTCTATCTATGATTTATTATATGATCTATGTTCATACTCGTACATGTCATCCTGTTCTATAAGAGAAAGTCAAATAATTTCAGCTATTTTAATTTGATTTATTCCATGGTGCAGTTCTCATTCTTAGATTGCTCATTTAATCTTGATAAATAAACTATTATTTGAATTGAATTTCCTTTATGATGCAGTTCTAACATAAGAATATATTGATATAATAATTCTCAACTCTGAGAAACCAATAGTTTCGGAGATATAAGTTGTCTGTTTGAACAAGAGCGCCAGAAAGCTCCTGTCCACAGGGCTCGAACAATTGTTTTTTAAACTATAATATATCTCTTCACTAATCAGAATAATGATAATAGTATCGATAGTTATAGAATAAAAGCAATATTTTTTTCAGTTAAGGAAGCCCAAGTACAAACCTCTTAGTTCCACATACTGGTCCTCGTTTTCAGATTATCGAAGGAAATGCCTTAGGGAAATCAGTGGGTCCAAATTAGATGTGAGCCAGCTAAATGATCAATATTGGAAATGTATGACAAATTACTCTGATTATTTAACAATCATTCAAACTTTACGAGAGGACAAGAACGATATTTTGAAAGAGAATAAAACTATTGAGGAAATAAAACAATCAGTAGACTACGTGTCCAGATCAATGATACGATTGAGCGTAAGTAGAGGAATAATTTCATTTTATACTTTATAACGTGGACGTCGAAAGTATGAAATAATTAATTAATTTTCCCCCCTTTCAAAGTAATTTATTTTTTGAAGTAGATTTTCCAGTAGTTCTCTATTCATCTATCATATCCAGTTACCAAGCAGTGACGCATTCGAATTATTTTTTATGGCCCCTATTTTTTTTCTTGACATCGATAGATCATAATATTCTAAATTCAGTAATGCACATGTAACGCCATTTGGATTCGGCATATTAATCCGGGTAAAGATTCCAAGAGTAGTCTCGAAGTTAACTCACCAGGCTATGAAAGTGTTAGAAAGCTGGTGCGAGAGGGTCAGCCTAAGTGTTAACCCCTCACAAACAGTTAATATAATTTTCACACTCAAGAGGAATTTTGAGGGAATTAAAGCCCCTGAACTCATGAGTGTGCAACAAACCTGGCTGATGAGGTACGCTACTTGGGCGTTATGCTTGATACCAAGTTAACCTAGAACGCACAACTCTCAGCAACAGTTGGCAAGGGAGAGAAAACCCTCATAATTGCTCGCAGAGAAATTGGCAAAACATAGCGCTTGAGCCCGGGAATCAATAGGTGGATTTACACTGATATAGTGAGGCCCTTCCTCACATATGCTTGTGCTGTGTGGTGGACAAAAATCAACCAGAGCAGGACCATCAACGAGCTGGCCTTGCTTTGTATTACTGCAGCATTGAAAAGCACTCCAAATACTGCTATGGAGGTTCTCGTGGGACTCCCTGCCCTTCACCTTCTAGTGACGGCCTACAGCCTGCAGCTAAACGCTGTTTGGAGACAACGGTCATACGGACACGCTGGGATTGGGGGACTTAATAGTCACCTGATCCTGAATATGGTGAACCACAGAACATATCGTTAGGTATATTCTGTGTGGTGAACGACTGCAGTCCAGTAATGGCGCGTTTACATTAGTCAAGTGAGTTGATCAAGTCACTTGAATACACAAAGTTGACCGTGCTTCAACTGAGAAGCCGTTCAATTCAGCCGATCGAGTGAAACGAATTGGGGGGTTTACACATTCGATTCGCTTTCAAGTCACTTGAATTCAACTGACTTGAGCAACTCACTTGCCTGATGTAAACGCGCCTTTACTCACAATTTTGATACTTCCTTCAAGCTGAGGCTAAAGCTCCCCGAGGAGGGGGAGAAAAGACCGCACAGTGAACTAACATGGTTCAAGGACAGATAAGCGATGGGCGGGACTGTAACCAATGTGAGTATTTCGATGTGGCTTGGGCAATGCACCATTATATTCCACTTTTATAAAGTCTCCTTGTTGGCCATGAAAATTTGACACATTTCCCCATGTATATTTTGAAAATGTTAGGTTATAATTATTTTCCTGTCAGATAACTACGCAACGTTGTCTTCTCTACAAAGAAGTCGTAGTAACTACGTATTTTCACAATGTGAGCTTAGTTCGGATAAATAATGAATTTGAGAAGATATTATATGAATTCAATAATTCGACAGTCCTGGCGACTGTAGAAGAAAATTTTTCCTCTGTTGTTACTGGAAATATTTCACGTATATAAACTGGTTGGAAGATTCAATTATGTTATTTTCTTGTATGGAAATCAAGAATCAATTGTTGGAATTTTATTGAAAAATAATGGGTAGAAGATGTAAAGTTAGGTTCTTTAGTATTAAATTATAGGCGAATAGTCACTTTTTAGAATTTATTAACAATTGCCACTCTGGCTATCTTACATGTGTATCGTGCCGGTGATTGTAGGCATAGACCCACATCCGGTCTCCTTGTCTGTTGGCCACAGACTGCATATGACAGTTAGGGGTATGTTCCATACCTAACATCTCCCCTTTTTAAACTAAATTAATTAAAACTACTAACTGAAAACTGAAAAGACTACAATTATAAATTTAACTTTTTAGGTGGCTTTACCACTCTTCCTGAAGACGTTTTCTTTTCCACTGGTAGGTCGTTCACAATTGCATTGTCCTCAGAGGTCAATTTTATATCAACATTGACATCAGCACTTAACTGTGGTCCACTAGTTTCACTTTCACTTGTCCCTTCAATGTTATCATCAGTATCCTCAATGCTTATATAATATTCAACATTATAGTCTTCCTTTGAATCACCTGGAGAATGATGTCCTACTTTGTTTCCTAATTCTTGGTCTCCAATAACCTTTATAAACCTTCGATTGCGACAAAGTTCCGTATCATTCTCCAATCTGATTTTATAAACTCGATCTCTCAATTTGTCTACTATAATTCCAGGTGTCCAATTTGATTTTGGTTTGACTTGAATATAAACTTTTGAATTTATGGGAATATCTGACAGTTCTTTGACACCACGATTATAATATTTTTGGTTTGCAAGCTGAGTGTTTTTGATTTTTTGTTCTACATTCTTAGTCGTTTTCGGTTGATAATGATTTTCTTTACAAATAATATTGGACCGCAAGTTCCTGGACATCAGGATCTGTGAAGGTGTGAATCCTGATTCGGTATATGAGTTTTTATAGTTTAAAAGAGCCATGTAAATATCTCGTTTGTCTTCCATAGCTTTCTTAATAACCTTTTTTACCGTCTGTATGTGTCTTTCTGCCATACCATTACTCTGTGCGTATGTTGGTGAAGACATTATGTGAACAAATTCCCATTGTTTGGCAAATTTTTTAAACTCATCAGAACTAAACTGTGGTCCTCCATCTGATATCAAAGTAAGTGGTATTCCGTGCGTACAAAATATTGACTTCAAGACATTTATAATATTCCTGCTTGTGGCATTGTCATTAAGAATTGAGACTTCCACGTTGTTCTGCCATGATTACTTAATTAAAATTTACTATTGCCTATCCTGTCCACAGCGCCATGTAAAGTTAGGTTCTTTAGTATTAAATTATAGGCGAATAGTCACTTTTTAGAATTTATTAACAATTGCCACTCTGGCTATCTTACATGTGTATCGTGCCGGTGATTGTAGGCATAGACCCACATCCGGTCTCCTTGTCTGTTGGCCACAGACTGCATATGACAGTTAGGGGTATGTTCCATACCTAACAGAAGAGTCCGTTACTTTGTGGTAGTTCATTTGGAAAAAGAATAAAAGTATCTGAATAACCCGGCAGGAAAACTTCTAAACGAACAGACGTACCTGTGGATTCCCCTACTTTTGTCAAGAAGACATTTAAATACCTTGTTGCACAACTTGAAATATACCAGTTTCAAAATGTAGTAGTAATACGAATCCCGAGTTATACCTTAATAAAATATAATGATAGGAAAATAAGTTTAATTCAAGAGTTCAACATGTCAGAATGAAGTTTTCCTATTGCAGATTTCGGTTCTGTATAGAACTTCTGCTTCTTCGAAACTACTTTCGGCATTTTCAATTTCAAAGCGAAGAGTTCTTTATAATTCGAAGATAATGGTCTGTGATAATATCTCGCCTAAGATTGAAGATTATGTTGAGAGAAAAAATTGGCAATGTCTCGGCGAATTGTTTTGACCTTGACGATATTTCAGCAGCAAAAACGTGATAGACCTAAATCATGGCCAACCGGGAGACTTTATAAAAGTGAATGGAGTATAGTTAATGGCCTAATACTACTTGCTAGGAAAATGGACCTTATGTTGATAATACCATGGAGGTAGAAGGAAGTGGAGGGTGCATAAAGATCGCAACTTGTCACGTAAACCGCCATATTGGTCTGTCCCAATTTTCTATAGGAATCCGGAATTCCAACCATAGAAAACTCACAATTTCATGTTTATAACAAAGGATTTGCCCATACCAATATGGCCGATTTTATGTGACACTTTCGTTACAAGGGAAATATAGCACATGCTCCCTCCACTTCATCCTACCTCCATGGATAATACAACGGCAAGGCAGTGGGGATGTCACATGAGACCTATGTAATGTCGGCGGTGCAGGACTTAGCTCAGTTAAATAACTGTAGGCGATCGAATCAGGGACCATATGGAGGCTGGCAACCCGAGCTGAGGGGGATCAACCATGAGACCATTTCAGCTAATAGGAGATGGATCAAGGTGCAATAAGCCTCTCTAGGCTGCAACATGGGCTACTTGCTCGATCAGAATCGGTCAAACACAAACAAACAACGCCATTATGTCCATTCCCAACAGCTTATTCGACGAGTTGTCAACGAGCTGTTTCGTTTCTGTTTATTAGAAAATATTGTTCCATAAATCACTTCTGACAAAATATATCTTCTGTTTCTATTGCAGAAGCAACTTCAAAAGTATTTATTTCTTTTAATGATAGAAATTTTTTGAGTTTGGGAGAGGAAACCCCAAAAAACCTTTGAATTATTAATGCACCTCCCAAAATATCCTTTAATGATTGCAACTTGAACTGCGTGTATTAAGTGTGCTAGTTATACCCTGGAAGATGGTCCCCTCGAAATAAAAAACATATGTGAGTGACTTTTTTCGACGAATTCGATAGTTTTTTAAGTATTTAATAATAATAATAATCACTTTATTTCCATTGAATGGCTACATACTGTGGAAAAAGTCATACATTTCAAAATACAAAAACATTCTGAGGAGGGTACCTCAGTGTAGAAATTCATCGAGACTATAGAAACATCCCTCAATAAGAAAATATTTCAACCTTTTTTCAAATAATATTATATTATTTGAGTTCTTTATTCCACTACTCAATTTATTATAGACCTTTATTCCCAAATACGTAGGTGATTGTCTTCCTATTCTAAGTCCGAATGCAGGAACAATGAAATAATTTTGATGGCGTGGGAAATATTGGTGATAATCACTAATTTTGTCACATTTATACTCATAAATCAATGTGGCCAATTCCAATATAAAAATTGACGGTAATTTGAGAATTTTCAGAGATTTGAGAAATGGTCTACATGACTCTCTCTGTTTAATACCAGCCAGACGTCTTATCGCCCTCTTCTGACTTACAAAAACAGCTTCAGCAGGGGAAGGAGCACCCCAAAAAGTTACGCCATATCTTAATCTGGACGTTACCTGCGCATGGTATAATTGAACCAACCGTTCCAGCATAAGATCTCCCTTCAAATTTCTAAAAAGGAAGCAGATTGAACTGAGTTTCTTACTAAGATTCTCACAATGAGATTTCCAGTTTAAGTGCTCATCAATATCTATACCAAGAAATCTTGTATTTTTGACCCTGGTTAATTCTTTCTGATCCAAATTCAATTGTATATTGATAATCTTATTATAATTATGAAATACCATACAAATGGTTATA
This sequence comes from Halyzia sedecimguttata, assembly GCA_937662695.2. NCBI lineage: Eukaryota > Metazoa > Arthropoda > Insecta > Coleoptera > Coccinellidae > Halyzia > Halyzia sedecimguttata. Next base: position 89,362,329 of record OW569413.2, read on the forward strand.
TTTAGATTGAGATGTAATCCATTCATTCGAAACCAACTGCATAGAACACCCAGGCTATTTTGCGAGTTCATTTCTAGAGTGGAACTGGTATTTCCTGAAAAAATTGCTGTTGCATCATCGGCATATAGAAAGAGTTCGAGATCACTACCTCCTGTTATGTCATTTAGATAAAGAACGAAAGGAAGTGGTCCCAAAATAGAACCCTGAGGCACCCCTATTTCTGTTGAAAGGAAATTAGAGTTAACAGATTACTGACTTGCATTTTTTCGCTGTGACATATTGCTTTCTTCTGTTACTGAGATAACTGTTAATCCAATCTTCAGCTTTTCCTAGAATACCATATTTCTACAGTTTCAATCAGCCTCCTGTGGTCAACAGTATCGAACGCCTTACTAAAATCACAAAAAATACCCACGTAAGACGAACCAGCCTCTAATTGTTCCACCACATATTTCAAAAATGTATAAATAGCATCACTTGTACTGAGATTACGACGGAATCCGAATTGGTTTTTGTTGAAAATTTTATGCATATTCAAAAATCCGATCAACCTCTCAAGAAAACAACACTCGAAGATTTTGGAAAATGTCGAAATCAATGATATTGGTCTATAATTATTAATTACCTCCTTATCACCTTTTTTATGTATAGGAACTATTTTGGATATTATTAATTTTTCCGGAAAAGAGCCATTGAGAAATGACATATTCACTAAAAAAGTAAGTGGTTCTGAGATCTGCTTCAAACATCTTCTCATTACAAACCCAGACACATTATGAAAACCTGCCGATCGCTTAGCTTTGAGTTTCGCTCGTTTAAATGTGACACATTGTATACTGAACTACCTACAACCATACTATGTTGATGGTCTCCTCGATTTTAATTTGTTTCAGAAAGCATTATCCAGAGCCTATAGTAAGCCTAATACTACAATGAAGGTTAAAGACATACAGGAAAAGTACCCGATTTTGCAATGGGAAAAGTTTTTGTCATTGATAAGTAATGCATCTGTTCATGAAGAAACTGATATTTTGATTGATCAAGAATATTTTGGAGATCTGATGTCTAAGTTAACAGATTTAGATGATTGGTGAGTAATTGAAACGAAGATTGTAAAAATGAATTCATAACAATAGACATCAATTCAATGAGGTGAACTGTGCTAATTGCCAATAACTAAAAGAGAAACTAAAAAAGAATTAGCGTCGCTCCAGGTTTCATCATAGCAGAGGGTTGGAGTTCGTAAGGATTTCCATAGGTGCCGCTGGTGAGATTATTACCCTACAAGTTCGCGACCTATGGATTTAAGTTTCCTGGAAATCAAGTTAGATTTTGGAACGTCATCAACCAATATTGTTCTTCCGGTTTCTACTAGTTATGATGATACTAGGGCATTAATGTTACCAATTGTTCTATTTGTACGAGTAATATTAATGTTCATAAGTAATATATATATTCTTTTGAACTTCGAGCATTACAATTTCTGTTTTTACTAACAATAAAGCATGTGTATGAAAAAAGTGTCAGCAGAGGTTAATGCAACGGGATACCAAATAATTTGATATATGATATTAGAGCTTTGGAAAAAACATCTGCAAAAAAACCCTACCTCCCCATTAGTGTTGTGATTTATGAAAATTGAAATTGTTAACAAAATATGCTGATATATCAAATATTGAGGGCATCTTTTTCTATCGCTTCTTCCTTCAAGAAGCAGATAAGTTTCTCCAAGGTACCCGAAACTCAATATGTAAAAGGAAAAGACAGAAGGAGGAAACGAACAAATTAAAAATGGGATATTCTATATTTTATTTATGAGATTTGAAACTCGCTACCCATTCTAAAAAAGATTCAGAAACATTATGAATAACCCTGAAACCATCCTTGAATCTATAAATGCGACAATTATTAACTAAATGATCTATGGTTTCCTCTGCTTCCCCGCATTCACAACTAGGGCTCTCAACTGACTTCCATCTGAAAAGCAAGCTGTTGCATCGACCATGACCGGTTCTTAGACGATTCAGAATAGACCATATTTTTCTTGGAGGATCAAACCCCGGAACTCTATTTGAAGGATCAGAAATTAAATATTTGTTGAATAAATCGCAAGAAATCCATTCAGACCGCCAAACTTCCTTGTCACTTTTATTCAAATTAAGAAAACAGTTGGGTCATAAAGGCTTTCGTAACTTCAATCTGGGAATCTCATTGTCTGGAATGTAGGAGAGAATCGAAAATAAATTCGGAAAAGAATGAAATTTATTCCAAGAATTAATGATTGTTGAATATCGACAATAAAAATTTGCAATTCCTAAAATTATTATTATTATTTTATCTGATTTCATTATAAAAAAGCACTGACGTGAAGTCAGGAGCTTTTGCGCGTATGTTCTATTGTCCATTCTTCTGTATTGGACACCCTTAATCGAATTTACCATGGTAAATTATGTTGTCGAATTAAGAGTGTCCAATACAGGAGAATGGACAACATAATTTACCATGGTAAATTCGATAAAGGGTGTCGAATGCAGGAGAATGGACAATAGAACATACGCGTAAAAGCTCCTGACTTCACGTCAGTGCTTGAACCAATTTTTTTTTGTGATTTTTTTGAAATTTGTTAGGGGTACGGTTCTCACAAAATTTTTTTTTTCCTCATTTTTTTCAAATTTTCTAGGGGTACGGTTCTTACAAAATTTTAAACACGTTTTTATGTTGATTTTCTACTACTATTTACCAAGCTCCATTTCGATCGATTCTTTATTTTTTGAGTTATCAAGGAATAGTATATTCTAAAACAAGTTGCAGAATGGGCTCCTATTCAAACACGAATGCGAAATTCGAAAACGAGCGTCGAAGGAGCAAGTTTTCGAACGCATGAGTGTTGGAATTGCCTTCTGCAACGTGTATTAGACGATATTCAGTCTATTTCAGGCAAGTTTCATAAATACTGTTGAAATTCAATGAAAAATTCGGATTATACATCCTAGTGACTTTTGTATTGTATCTCGGCAGTTGGCGTTACTGTCACGAAAGTTGACAGATTACGGAATTCGAATTTGAATCGTACGTAGGGCATGTAGATCAGATTTGACAGTTTCCTAAAAGCAAGAATGAATCAAATTTAACATGAAGGAAATCTCTAGTGCCTACCTTATTTTTTAATGAAAATAAAACTTTTCCTCTGATCAATTCTTTCACTATATCCATATTATATTATATTGAAAATTACGTGTGTTGAAATTTGATAGGATCGAATGTCAGTGCTGACTACCGCAAAACGAAAAATATAACTAGAAACAATGCGTGTTCATTCCAGCACTGTTTTTAGTGCTGGAATGGACTCATTACGATACAGAAATAGAGAAATAATATTCCAGCTGGGTATAACTCGGAAACCGTTAGACCGATTATGACCAAAAACGAACTTAACTCTCTCATTCGGATACGCAACCTACCCTGAAAATTGCAAGTCCCTATCTCCTTTGGTTCGAAAGTTATCGAGGCAACGGTCACCCATCTACTGAACTCACACAAGTCTGCTCGAATCTCCAACAATATTTAACCGATCGTGTTAAAACTTGAAACTTGGCAGTAGAGTTAGGCTCTAAAGGTTCTTGAAAAAATTTCAGACGAATAGTTACTGAAATATAGATTTTTTTTCTCAATTTTCAATGATTTTTTAAAAATTTTCTGCAAATACTATCCACAAGAAATTTTGCAAGAATTTTCGCGTTAAAATTCTACAACTAATAACCATGTTTGAATTCAATCGGTTTTGTATTTTCCGAGTTAATGAGGAACAAAAAACAACCAAATTTCAGATGGCTATAGCTCTGAAACCGTTTGGCCGATTATGCTTATAAACAAACTCAAATGTCGCATTCAGATGCACAACCTAACCTGAAATCTTCAAGCCGCTATCTCTTTCCGTTCTCAGGTTATCGTGACAACAAAAATATTTTTTAATAATTTTCTAGCGATACGTTTCTCACAAAATTTCACGAACGTGCTTAGGTTTATATTCTACAACTATTCACCAAGATTAAATTCGATCGGATCTGTATTGGTTGAAAACATAATTATTACTCGGAAACCATTGGGCCGATTATGCCCATTAACAAACTTGTCCATCGTATTGAGATGCGCCACCTACCCTGAAAATTTCAAGTCGCTAGCTCTTTCCGTTCTCAAGTTATCGTGGCAACGGCCGGACAGAGTCAAATTTGACCTCGAATTCTTCATTGGGGAATCGAACCGAATCGTTTGAGATCATTTTCGTAAAAAAATTCGAAAGTTACAGACATTTGGGCAAAATGATAACGCGATGTTCCTCAGAACATACGCGCAAAAATGTAGTGTTAGAAATATTTGTGACACTGTGTTATGAATATTTTTAACATGCTTCCACGTAAACATTCACTTTTAACACTGTTGGCTTTTGTACAAAAATTTTGTTAACTTTCAGGATTAATGTTCTGGAATCACTAGCTGAATACAGTATTTACGAAAATATTGTACTTTCGCCTCATGTGCTCTCAAGAACTGAATTCTGTATGGAACAAACGAAATACTTGATGCCAGACATCGTCAATTACCTCTACAAAATCATACCGGAACCTGAAGAACTCAGTGAAAATCGTGAGTATGTTCAAGAACTTTTCGATCGTTTTAAGAAGCAGTTCATCGATTCTTTGAATTCTGATGGCATATACTGGATTCGGAGCACTACTCTAACTTCAATGGAGGAAACGCTGAAGCAAATACAGCTGTCGATATTCGACACACAAGGCCACCAAGTAGAACGTGACTTTTTAAATGGCAGTTATGATGGAATCTTGAAGGAAGATAGATATCCAACTAATTTGATTTCTCTAATGAAGCACAAGAAAAGAAGTTTATTATCCATGCAGGGTCAGGATGTCGATTCAGCTAAAATGTGAGTAGGAGACAATGATTTCAGATATAACTACACTTTTTATATTATTTTAATGTGCATTCCAAAATATGAGCGAAGTGAGAAACATCTCAGAAATTGGTTTCTCTCACAAGTTTCTTATATTTCGGAACAGAACACGAAGTAAGAGATGTGAGAGAAGTAAGACTGCTCTGTGTTCGGCGTACTTGCCTCACTTAATGGCGAGAGTGAAAATTATAACCTACAAAATTTTGAATTGAGCTAATATACTGACTTAAGGGACCTCTTTCATTATCTTCCCATGATTCATCAGAAAAAAAGCTGCCTGTTGAAAGGATATCTTGAAAAATATATACCGTTTCTTGATTGATCACCAAGCAAAGACTTTTGACCAATAACATGTAACCTCAAAATGTAGTGAGCAGAATGTAAGATGAACGTATTCCTTTTTATACGTGAGCGGTGAACTGAGAACACATTTTCTCACTCTTTGAGATGATCACATTTAGGACTCAAGCATTAATGTACAGTGGCGGAAACCGAAATGTGAACGGTTTTTTTTCCTATTGTAAATATGGCTCCATCCATATACATCCATGTATATCTATGGCTATATCGCGCAGTCGTTGACATCAAAAACGTCACAATTTATTGAGGTAATTTCAAATAAACGGAACTTAAATACCCCGTCATTTAAACGATGGTGAGAAAATGTGGTCAATTGCTAAACTGGAGGAGAATTGGCCGCTAAATGTGACAGCAGAAGCCCAAAATGTCTGTAAAACTTGTATTTTCAACTTGAAGCGACGCTGGCAGAAAGGGCGCATTCAACGTCCGATCCGAGTTGGAATTCAAGGAATCTAACTTAAAAAAACTATTCTGCAGCAAAGAAGGCATTCTCAACAGAAGACCATAAAATGAAGAGTTTGCAGTTCGCAAATTAATATTTAAATATGCGGGTTCATATACCTCCAAACCGAATGTATGACAAGGATTACGTCCACTCTGCAAGAAATAGTGGTCGCTTTTCAGAGAGTGCGTGGGCTTGGATGAATATCTATGGAACAGGTGTTTGCTGGAAAATAGATGGGAGGTTAACAGCTGAACATAACAGAAAAATATTATGAAATATAATGATTCCTTCGGTTGCACAGGTGTTCCCCGAAAACTTTATATTTCAGCATGATAATTCTCCTATTCACACTTTGAATATAGTAACACTATGAAAGTAACTACACTCTTGTCCACTGCAGTTTTTGTCGTCTGGCATGTGTTTTGGAAACAAAGTTTTCATCTTCAAAGACAAAGCGTTACTAAAGCATGCAATCAATTTCTACATTCCAGTACGGGTTGACATTATACCCTTAAGCGGCCCATACACGCTCAATATTATTGTGCAATGTGGGTTGCACAATATATTGACGGTGGACCGTATACGGTGAATATTATTGTACAATATGTTGGTTGGTGCGATATTCATGGTTGTGCAATATATTGCGCAACCTCTCAATACCGCCCACACACGATCAATTTATATTGCACAAGCCAAAATATTGTACAATAATATTGAGCGTGTATTGGCCGCATTAGTCATACACCAATTAGTGAGAATAATGGGTTGTTAATAGGGGTTAGGTCATTATTGAGTAAAATATCCTTCCTCTTATACATTTCGATACCTTCAAGTGTTTTCCAATTTATTGGAATTTTTCAACAATTTGACGGAATTTTCTGAAATTGAGTGGCCAGTTGTTAAAACGTGATTTGAAACCGCAGATTTATCGACGTTGTTGTTCCGAATGTGTCTCGTATGCTCGTAACACTTGTTGCAATCTAAACATTTAATTTCACATATACCCCATTCTAACATGTCCGGGGTTTTATCGAATGTATTTCCTAGAAATTGTTCAATTTTCGTGGAAGTTTTGAGAGCCATTTTTATATTAACCTTTTTGAAAATATTCTATAGTTTGTTGTTTGTTTTCGGATGGAACGTGACCGCGTGGAAACCTTTTACCGTTTTTATTTCTTTCGTTAGGGTTATGTTACTGAAGAGATTTTTATGTTTATCTTTGTTGATAATTTTCTGAACTAATTGATGACTATTCCCGTTTCTTTCGGCAATTTGGAAAATTATTTTTCTTTCTTTCTTGAAATTTACATTGCTAAGCGGAATATTAAATAGCCGGTTAACGAGGAAATCTAAGCTGGCTGTTTTATGTGACCAGGGATCTACCGAATCAGACGAATAAATGTAAATATCGGAATTAGTAGGTTTTGTTGAAATGGCAAAACTAATTAAATTTGAGTTATCTCTGGATACTTTAAAATCTAAGAATGGAAGCCGTCCTTTTCCATTTCGAATGTGAACTTAATAGATGGGTTTTTACTGTTTAAGACCATGGTAAATTCGTAAATATCAAAATCTTCATTAACAATTGCAAATATGTCATCTAGATATGCAATTGTCCGAAACGTGACGATATACTTGTTTCTTCTTTGATGTTGTTTCGTTGTTATTTGTTAGGCAACATTGTTCGATTGATTGCTTCTGACAAATATCTTGTGTTTCTTACGCGGAAGCAAATCACAAAATAATAATTTTTTTATTTGCTATCTCCTTTCGTTTGAGAGTTATCGAGGCAACGGTCACCCATCCAGCTACTGAACTCACACAAGGCTGCTCGGATCTTGGTAGTAGAGTCAGGTTCTGAAGGCTCTCGCAAAATTTCAGCCATATCGGATGAATAGTTTCTGATATATAGAAGTTTTTCAATGATTTTTTAAAAATTTTTAAGTGATACGATCCGCTCGAAATTTTGCAAGAATTTTCGCGTTGGCATTCTACAACTAATAACCATGTTTAATTTGGATCGGTTCTATATTTTTGGAGTTATTGAGGTAATAACAACCAAATATCAGATATATAACTCCAAAACCGTTCGACCGATTACGCTTAGAAGCAAACTCAAGTGTCACATTTAGATTCACAACTTGACCTGAAAATTTCAAATCGCTATCTCTTTCCGTTCTCAGGTTATCCTGACATACAATATATTTTTAATAATTTTTTAAAAATTCGCTAGTCATACGATTTTGACAAAATTTCACAAACATGCTCAGGTTTATATTCTACAACTATTCACCAAGCTTCAATTTGATCGGATTCATATTGGTTGAAAACTAAATTATCACTCGGAAACCATTCGGCCGAGTATGCCCATTAAAGAACCTGTCTGTCGTATTGGAATGCGCCACCTACCCTGAAAATTTCAAGTCGCTAGCTTTTTCCGTTCTCAAGTGGCAATGGCCGGTCGGACTGAATCAAATTTGACCTCGAATTCTTCATCGGGTAGTCGAACCCAATCGTTTGAGACCATTTTCGTAAAAAAATTCGGAAGTTACAGAAATTTGGGCAAAATGATAACGCGATGTTCCCCAGGACATACGCGCAAAAATATTAAACATATAAATATATGCCAATGCTATGTTTGTCAATGTTTCTAGTTATTAAAAGTTTTCTTTCTGGGTTTTCTCTCTCAAATTCTGAAAAATATCTATAAAATAAGAATTGATTATTTTGTGATTTGCTTCTCCGTAAGAAACATAAGATATTCGTCAGAAGCAATCAATCGAACAAACGAAACAACATCAACGAAGATACAACTATATTGTAACGTTTCGGAGTCCATATCATACACCTTCGTCAAACACTTAACGAAAATCTTCATAATTATTTTGTTGATAGACCCCTGGTTTAAATGAGCCTACGTTAGGGTTTGACACTTTCACGGACTAGCAATGCAAAACCACAAGTAGAGCTATTATGTGTCAAGGCCTCATTTAATCAACAAAAAATTTTTTTTACACTTTGCGGTAACCTGTTCAATACGAAACTTCACATGCGTATAAAAGTCATGATTCTACAATTTGATGCTAAATTACAGATAGATTGAGTGATCAGTTTCGAAAATATTCATGAAAAATGTTTTTACTAAAATCGGCCATAACTCCGAAACCCCTTGATGGATTTCGCCCATTAACGAACTCGTCTGAGATATTTACGCTCCAAACCCACCTTGCAAATTTCAATCCTCTAACTCCTTTCGTTCGAGAGTAATCGTGCCTACGACCGGCAGGCCGGACCGGCCGGGCAGAATTGATTTAGAACTCGAATTCTTGATCAGTGAGTCGAACCAAATCGTTTGGGACCATTTTCAGCCAAAAATTCGAAAATTACAGACATTTGGGCAAATTGATAAGCACTCTGTTCCGAGGAACTAGAGCGCCAAAAAATAGCCAAATATGCACTGTAGAGTCGGTCACATTTCGGTTTCCAGCACTGCAATAACTGCGTAGATATTCTTATGACATTTGTCACTCGCCCTACATACATCCATGCAAATTTCTTGATGTGAAAAATTTTATAATTTTTCATCCTTTAATATCTGTACAGGATGCGGACTAAATATTTTTGGAAAAAAATTATGCACTCCACTTTTCTTAAAATAAAAATTATTTATAAAATCCTGATTCATTTAAGGGTAAATTGTTTATCTGGTTCCTTTTTCGTTGCGACGAACGGTTTTCCATCCTAGTTCATATCCTGTACGGCTGTCAAAGGATGAAAATTCAAAAATCTTCTGCGTCAAAAACGGCCATTGATGCTTTTAGGAAGTGTGACAAATGTCTGAGTTATTTTTTTCTTGAAACTTTAACACCTTGTATCCCAAAAGATAAGAGGTTTCGGATTTTTCTTCTTAATTTCACCTAATGATTTATACTCTTAAGGATTAGCATCTCATTCTGAAACACCTGTATATACCTACACCTACATATTTGAAAATTTTTCTTTTCAGACATCGGTACCTGATAGATGCTAACGAAAAAATGCCCCTATATTTGTTCAGTATTAGGACAGTGTGTAAGTAATGATTTGCAAAATAGTTTATTAAATGTTATTAAATATAAAATACAAATATTTTTTATATTTTTCAATTCAAATACAAAATAGTTTTTTCTTCTATATCCAAAATGCTAAATGCAAAATTTATATTTCCAAAATGCTTTATTAAAATAAAGAACCCACTTGAATAGTTTTCAACTTTTTTTATTTCAATAGTGAGCTTGCAGTTTATGTAAGTAATTAAATTAAAAGAGGGGTGTCGAAATGCTAATAAAATTATATACAGGATGATTAATAACTCGTGTGAACTATTCTGATTCAAAATTGAATAAAAAAAAATTGTTCAAGCCATGCGGACAGGAGCTTTCTGGCGCTCTTGTTCAAACAGACAAATTATATCTCCGAAAGTATTGGTTTCTCAGAGTTGTGAATTATATCAATGTATTCTATGATAGAACTGCACAATTCAAAGAATAGTGTATTTATCAAGATTAAATGAGCAATCTGAGAATGAGAACTGCACCATGGAAAAAATCAAATTAAAATAGCTGAAATGAATTTGACTCTTTCTTATAGAACAGGATGACATGTACGAGTATGAACACATATCATATAATAAAGCATAGATAGAATAATTATAGCATTCTGTGAAAACATAGAAGTACGATTCATTATTCGAAAAATCATATCTCCGAAAGTATCAGCTTGTTGGAGTTGAAAATGATATTAATGGATTTTTATGGTGAAACTGCATCTTAAACAAAAATTAATTTTGAAATTTGTAGGTTGAAAAAAAAATTTTTTTTTGGTTATTCCGAAACCAGATGGCCTATTTTGCTCAAGAGCGAACTTAACCGAGATATTTATCTCCCTAACCAACTATGAAAATTTCAACTGCCTAGCTCATTCCGTTGGAGAGTTATTGTAGAAACAAAATTTAAAAATTTTCAACTTTTTTTTTACACTTTACGGTAACCCGATCAATACAAAACTCCACATGCGTCTGGAGGTCATGATTCTACAATCTGATGCTAAATTTCAGATAGATCGAGTGATCGGTTTCGGAAATATTCATAAAAAATGTTTTTACTAAAAACGGCCATAACTCCGAAACCGCTCGATGGATTTTGCCCGTTAACGAACTCGTCCGAGATATTTACAGTCCAAACCTACCATGCAAATTTCAATCCTCTAACTCCTTTCGTTCGAGAGTTATCGTGTTAACGGACGACCGGACAGAATCGATTCCGACCACGGATTCTTGATCAGTGAGTCGAACCAAATCGTTTGATACCATTTTCAGCCAAAAATTCAAAAATTACAGACATTTTGGGTAAATTGATAAGCACTCTGTTCCGAGGAACTAGTGCGCCAAAAAACAGAACAATAAAGCTTTCACGCCTTTGTTAACGAATTGTGCAAGTTTTAAAACGTAAACTTTTCAGCACATACATTTCATTAAAATGAGAAAGTTTAACATCATAATTTTTCTGCTACATTTTGTTTTACATTTTAGTTTTTTATATTGTAACAAATGTCGCTAATCACTTGATTTTATTTTTTTTTCAATTTGATTTTTGCAATAAACATGAAAGTGATCTCACTTCTGAATCGAGAATGACGACACCTTTCAAACGATGTATCACAAGCCCAAAATTAAAAAAAAAATTGGTTCAAGCACTGACGTGAAGTCAGGAACTTTTGCGCGTATGTTCTATTGTCCATTACCCTATACTGCACACTCTTAATCGAATTTACCATGGTGAATTCTATTTTCCATTCCCCTGTATTGGACACTCTTAATCGAATTTACCATGGTAAATTCGCTTAAGGTAATTCAGGTAAGGTGAGGTAAGGTAATTCAAGGTAATGGACAATAGAATATACGCGCAGAAGCTCCTGACTTCACGGCAGTGCTTTGGTTCTGTATTTTTCCAGCTATTGACGAATTAACAACCAAATTTCAGATAGGTATACCTCCAAAACCGTTTGACCGATTATGCTTATAAGCAAACTCGAATGTCGCATTCAGAAGCACAACCTAACACGAAAATTTCAAATCGCTATCTCTTTCAGTTCTCATGTTATCGTGCCATAAAATATTTTTTTAAATAATTTTTTTTTAATTTTCTAGCGATTCGATTCTCATAAAACTTCACAAACGTGGTTAGGTTTATAGTCTACAACTATTCACCAAGTTTCAATCGACAAAATTATTACTCGGAAACCATTGAGCCGATTATCCCCATTAACGAACTTGTCCGTCGTATTGGGATGTGCCACCTACCCTGAAAATTTCAAATTGCTAGCTCTTCCCGTACTCAAGTTATCGTGGCAACGGCCGGACAGAATCGATTTGACCTCGAATTCTTCATCCTTTGAGACCATTTTCAGCAAAAAATTCGAAAATTACAAATATTTGGGCAAAATGATAACGCTATGTTCCCCAGAACATACGCGCAAAAAAATACTTCCCATTTAAAAAATTGGGGGTTGTACCTGTCTTTTGAAGGGGGTTGAAGGTAGGGTTCGCATTTTTACGAATGACAATTTAAAATTTAAAATTGACGTGTTTCGGAATTTTCGATAAGTATGTATGGCTTTTCACTTGTCTAATAATAAAAAGTTTATTTTGTTTTCAGACATACCTTATAGGCTGCTCAAAGAAGCATCCAGAGCGCTTCCAGAATATTTGGTGATGGCCCAGGTCGGATTTCCACTGGCAAAAATAATAGGCCAAACTGTAACTCCGTCCAGAATTTCCACTGGAATGCAAAAGGATCAGACATTTATGAATGAGTATTCTGAATTTATAGATAACACGCAGACCAGTTATATGACGTTCACGTTCAATAACATGAATATATTTTTAAAGGTGAATACTTGATAGATATATGTAACACTAGCGGGTCGGTACGTGCTTCGCTACGTATAAAGTGAAATAATAAAAAAATTAATTGGAATATCAAACTCATATATTCAAACAAAAAAATATTTGATTAATTGCTAGCTATTTTAAAACTTAATCCAAAACATTTGGATAAATATTTTTTGTTTTTCCAATTTGACCACGAATAAAAAAACGGCTGGTGGTTTTTCATTTTCGACCGTTAATTTTCTGCTCAATGTTTGAATATTTTTAGTAATTTCAATGCAAAAATCCGTCCGATCGAACGGATATTCATTAGAGATTACGTAACTTAACGAAAAGATCCAAATCCCAAGATACGTTTACTGGAGTAACGCTCCTTTAAGTTTTTCATAGGGTAAAAATAAAAAAAATTTCAGAGAAAGCTTTTTCGGATGCTCCGAGATTCGACCCCGCCGCCCCACGGCTAATGCAACGCCTCAGGTCATTCGGCCACGTTGCCTACGTGAATCAACTCCGATTATGTACCAAATAAAGATTGTTAGTACTCGGATGATTTCCATCTTTCGATTTTCAGAATATCGTCAATACTGTCAAGTGATCGATCGAAATCGGTTACTCGTTCATTTTTCTCGCAGTTTTTCTAGACGATAATTCCGTTCGAAATTCAGATTCGATTTGACATTTCTCGTCGCTCGTTCAGACCGTAAACGTCGACCTTGAAGGAGCCGCGTTAAAATTCGCCACAGAAATACGTGAAACGTCAAGATTTTGTCGATTTTCGCGAATAGTCACATTTTCCTATCGTTCTTCCGGAAAAACGAAAGAGAGGATCAAAAAAAGGGCTCCGTTACGGACTAATTTCGAATCTCGTCTTCCCGTTCCCGCAAATACGTTCTGAACGACACCGTTCCTCTGAATTCCTTTCCACAATTCTGCTCCTTTTGCCAAAATCGGCATGTTTTTGCGTTTTCGCGATTTTTTTTTAAAATAAACCCCCATCTTTTCGCTCCGAAAACGCGAAACTCTACAATACTTCCGTATTTTTCCTCGATATTTCCCCCAAACCCCCCTCCTAAAATCCAAAAAAACATGTTTATAGTAACATTTTCAAAAAGTTTCCTTTGGCGGTGCCAAGTCTTAATTTCGAGGGGGTTCAAGAAAATTAAACAATAATATGACTTATATTTATGTTGATATATTCGCCTTTCGTTATTTCAGTACAATATTAATATAATATTTTGAACATTTCGGGGGAGGGTTTTTTATGGAACACCATTTTTAGATCAATATGATTATGAGATATTTAATTTTGTTTTTCAGGATTCCACTCAGCCATATATAGATGATCGGTTCGCAGAAAATGTAGCCCTTAGAATCCTCACTGGATTGTCTGACACATTTGAGAATCAGTACTCTTTACCGTTGATACAACATGAGTTTTCTAAAGAGAAAATATTCTTTTTAGGAATGGCGCAAGGTAATAAGGAATTATTGTTTCTTGAATTGGAATCGAAACAAAGATGTGTGAAAAGGTCTGATGGATTAGGATATGTCCAGAAATTGAATTTCTACATTTATTCGAAGTGCATTCACCACATACATAAAAATCGGTTCAAGCACTGACGATTAAGAGTGTTCAATACAGGAGAATCGACAATAGAACATACGCGCAAAAGCTGACTTCACGTCAGTGCTTGAACCAATTTTTTTTGTCGTAATTTTCTTAAAATTCTCTAGTGGTACGGTTCTCACAAAACTTTACACACGTCTTTATGTCGATTTTCTAACAACTAGTTACCAAGATTCAATTCGATCGAGTCTATGTTTTTTTAGTTATCGAGAAAATGATATTCCAGATGGGTATAACTCCGAAACCGTTTGGCCTATTATGCCACACAATGATCTTTTCTCTACCATTTGGATGCGCAACCTATCCTGAAAATTTCAAGTGCCTATCCCATTTCGTTCGAAAGTTATCGAGGCAACGGTGACTCATCCAGCTACTGAACTCGCCCAAGGCTGCTCGGATCTCCAACAATATAGATCCGATCGTGTCCAAACTTAGAACTCGACATAAGAGTTAGCTTTTGAAAACTCTCGTAAAATTTCAGCGATGTCGGATTAATAGTTTCTGATATATAGAATTTTTTTCAACGAATTTCAATGATTTTTTAAAAATTTTCTAGTGATACAATCCTCACGAAATTTGGCAGGAATTTTTGCGCCGGCATTCTACAACTAATAACCATGCTTGAATAAGATCGGATATTAACCAAATTTCAGATGGGTATAACTCCGAAACCGTTTGGCCGATTATGCCTATTAACAATCTCAAATGTTGCATTCAGATGCTCAATCTATCCTAGAAATTGCAAGTTGCTATCTCTTTCCGTTCTGAGGTTATCGTGACATAAATAATATATTTTTTTAAATTTTCTACTATTACAATTCTTCTCAACATTTCACAAGTCGCTATCTTTTTCCGTTCTCAAGTTATCGTGGCAACGGCCGGCCAGACAGAATAAAATTTGACCTTGAATTCTTTATTAGTGAGTCGAACCTAATCGTTTGAGACCATTTTCGGCAAAAAATTCGACATTTGGGCAAAATGATAACGCGGTGTTCCCCAGAATATGCGCGTAAGAAGAGACTTTTTCGGTGTTGAAAATGGGTATTTTTCCGATACTGTTACATAAAGTGAAATTTCTTGCTTCTGAAAAAAGATTGAAGACTGTTTTTGTTTTGTTAAGAAGCGCTAATTACTTATTTTTCAAAATGCTATATGCTGGTCAACACTGCATTTAATCTTTTATCCGGAATTCTTTTTCTTTCTCATTCGGCATTGTAGTACGCATCTTCGTTGGAAAATATGTTTTCCAATAGGTAATAGACTATCCGCCGTATTCACAAAGCATTCAATCTCTGTTAAGTCCTAACTGAAGTCCTCAGTTAAGGATAAATAAGAATCGCAACCTCAGTTTAAGTGAAAATTAACATGAAACAGGCCTGTTTCAGCACCGTTACATCGTTAGCTGAGGTGGCGACTCTTATCTATCCTTAACTGAGGACCTCGGTTAGGACTTAACGGAGATTGAATGCTTTGTGAATACGGCGGTATAATTTTTAAACAACATCAAAGAATGTATTGATTAACATTATCAAAATTAAACACGAAATAAGAGTAGTAACTTGGATGTGTCCATTAAGATGTATTATTATATATTATAGTTTTTAAATTCAGTTTAAATTACATAATATCAAAGTAAAAAGAAATATACCGCTCTAACCGTGTACGTGTTCTCAAAGAGTTTGTCAAGAACTCCGCAATTCGATATCTCTTTCTGTTTCGAAAATATGGGGATTTGAATTTGGGTAAAATGTTCCATGCTGCGAAGCAACTGTCCACCAGTTTAAAGCAACACCTCCTACATTGATAAAAACCAATATGGCCGCCAAAGTGAATGGAGAAAAAACCGTAAATTCAAAAGTTTTTTTATTGGATTTTTCTCATATTCAAACAAATTGATGAATTATACATGCTATGCAAAAAGGAGATGATCTTATTCAACAGCGCACCTATATTTTCCATTGGTCCTCTATCGGATGATTTTGAATCTCAACAAAAATCTTAAAGTGATGCCTAGGACCAAGTTCTATAAGTACTACCACTGTGGTTTGATTAAAAAAAATTAGCGCTAGTTTCACATTCTGCTTTTCAATTAATGTTGGACATAAGGATATGGTAGGTCTACTAGTTATTTCTTATATTTTTCAAAAGTTTCGACAGCATAAAAAACGTGTCCTTTATTATCAAAAGGATGTTTATATAAAATAATGAGGAAGTTTATATAACATAATGAGGATGTTTATATAAAATAATGTCATTTCTCGCATCTCAGTCACCACTCGCCATAGACTAATATTCTTGGGGTCTTGCAAACCTCTCCTGTCCAACGCTTCCTGAACTCCTTCCCTCCACGTTCTTTTAGGTCTTCCTCTTCTTTTTTTGCGTAGGAGCCCAATTGATGACTTTAAATGGCCATCTCTCTTCACTCCTTCTTGACACGTGCTCAAACTATTCTAGCGTTCTTGCTTCAATTGTGTCTCTAATATCTGCATCAACACCCACTCTAGCTCTTATCTCCTCATTCCTGACTCGATCCTGTAGCGTTAGTCCAGAGCAATGCCTCCAATATCCCATCTCCACCGCTATTCTTGTGTTGCGTTGTCATTTCCCATAACTCGGCTTCATATTAGGTACTCCATATTCTCTATTGAGGTTTTATAGATTTTTCTTTCAATATAATTTCTTACTTCTGATATCCAAAGTAAGCCATTCAGTTGTTTCATATTTGATCTTCCTTGGGCGATTCTTCTCTTCATTTCCCTTACCACTGGATCCGACTGCTGTGAGGGTCACTCCGAGATAGGCATATTCACCAACTCCCTGTATTATTTCATCTCGCAGGATAAGATCACTCCTACCATTATTCACAACAATATTTTCTGTTTCTGATGTTTATGGTCATACCCCACTCTATTAATGCCTCCTCCAATTTCCTCAACATATAATAAATATCTTCCTCATCTTGATGACTAGGTCGTCAGCAAAATGTAGAGTGAAAATTTGATATTATTTTCCCATTGGAATTCCCATATTTTGACATTTTCTTCGCCAATGTTTCAGAGTCGAGGTAATATAGACCTTCCTTCTAAGGTCTTCCACAATTTAGCGAGTGGTACACTAACATAAGCCTTCTGCAAGTCTATAAAAATCAAGTTTCTCTCTGTTCTTTTTTCCACAAGCTGATTCAGACAAAAAATGTTGTCAACGCATGATCTTCCTACCTTGAACCATTTCTGCTCTTCTATGACATGTATTTAATCTTCTGTTCTACCTTTTATTAATCTATACCATATAATCGGGACAATGAGTTGGTAACACTGAGTCCTCGGTAATTTGGACATAAAATTGTACGAATCTCCACTTGAAATCAAATTTTCAACGGTGATTTAAGCATTCACTATTGAAGAACAAAACAGATGTCAATTGAATTTTCATCCACCTTCGCCGCCATATTTTAAAAACTGATGGGAGTTGTTTGGTTTTCCTTTTAGAAGGTGTTGTATATAATAATTAAGATATCAAAAATACAAAAATGATTTTTGTATACTCAGATGAGATGTTGACCTAACAATCTGTGAATTTGCAGAATTCTGTCAAAAAAACGACGTGATAGATGGTTTGATGGACAATTTCGAGAACAAGATTTTACCACCACCACTCCGAATTGAAGACATCCTTAGAAATTCTGAGAAATTTTTGGAAACGTTCGAATGTAACATGTCGTCAAGAATGTATCAAAGTACGAGAAGGCAGTTTCCATTCAGCCAAACGGATGTCAATTCAAATTTGTTAAGTTAAGAAGACTGTTGTTTGAATAAAGAAATGATTTGCCTCTGTATTTATAGGACCCCCTAGTTTGGAGAGTAGCGTTAAGAAATTGAACTTTTCAATTTGTAACTCCATGTCCACCCTATTGTCGCATTTAGTATATATATATACAGGGTGAGTCTTTGACCACTGCATTAATTTTAACCAAAGATTCCTCTCATCAAATGAAACACTTTTTTCATTTAACATTTTTCCAAATCCAGCTCAGGTAAAAAGATACAGGCTGTTGAAATTTTGAAAAAAAATCAGTTTTTATTTTGTAGCTTTGACATCCTTTTTTCGAATAAAATGAATGTTGGCGTAAAGTTTCCTATAACTATGATACATATTTTCCAAATATTAGTTATTTTCTACTTCTACAGGTTTTCTAGTTATGGACTCGTGGATTCATAAAACTAAACGAAATTAGCATAAAGAAAGCATATAAAGTTTTTCTTGAGTCATTCCAAGAATATTCCATCGTTTTAGAACATTATATTATTCTTCATCATTTCTCCTTAAACGCACCGTTTTCGAGATATTCTTCATTGAATGTTTTAAAATGGAAAACTCCAGAAATTTCACTACTTTTATGGATCCGTCCCTGAGCGTTGGAATCCCGAATCAAGCTGTAAACCACGTTACCATGCCTTATTCTCGTCCGCCAACAATGTCATAGATAATTTATATGCGGGAGTGTATTAGCACATTGTGAAATCTTTAAACGCTTGTAACTTTTTACCTGAGCCGACTCTGCAAAAATGGTAAATGGAAAAAGTGTTTCATTTGATGAGAGGAATCTTTGGTTAAAATTAATGCAGTGGTCAAAGACTCACCCTGTATATATATATATATATAAATTCTTTTGACTGAGAGCTTTATATGTGTTAGCAGAGGTTGGTATAACGGGGTACCATACAATTCGACGTATGATGCAAGAGCTTAGGGAAAAAACCCTGTCTCCCCGTGAGTGTTGTGATTTGTAAATAAACTAAAGTGGGAAAGCTCTGTGGACTTTGACGCTCTTGTTCAAACTTTGACCAATACTTTCGGCGATATGATTTATATCGCCGAAAGTATTCGTTTCTCAGAGTTGGGAATGATATCATTGGATTCTTATGATAGAACTTCATGATGAAAGAAATTAAATTCAAACAGTATAAACGAATTTAAATTCGAAAAGATTGACAAAAATTATTAATTCAAAACCAACTGACCAATTCTACCCAATAACCATTTTATCCGAGATATTAATTCCTTAAATCTACTATGAAAATAATATTATATCGATTGAAACTTAGCCAATATTCCAGTTTTGTTGTTACTGGAGATATTCTGAACCCAATTATATTAACTTGCCCAAGTATATAGGTATTTCCATCATCATCATCATCATATGGATTATCCATAAGAGCTTCAATCATACTTTGTTTTACATGTATCTTATCTGTAGATGAGATGACAATGATGAAATCTATGAACACAGATGAAATTCAGAGACTCGGACGTCAATTTTCGATACTGCATTCTGTGGAATCATAGAGTTACGATTTGACAATGGAATTTTGAAAAATCATATCTTCGAAAGTATAAATTTGTTAGGGTTTAAAATTATATCAATGGATTCTTATGATGAAAAAAAATGTTTGTTACTCCGAAACCATTCATTCGATTTTGCCCAATAAACCGAACTCAACCGAGATATTTATCTCCCAAACCTATTCTGAAAATTTTAACTGTCTAGCTCATTCCATTCGAGAGTTATCGGTTTTGACCACGGATTCTTGACCAGTGAGTCAAACCAAATTGTTTAAGACCTTTTTCATCCATAAATTCGAAGATTGCAGACATTTGGGCAAATTGATAAGTACTCTGTTCCGAGGAAAAATAAGCCCGAATAGTACGAGGACAACCCTCTACTAAGTACAAAGGCTTGCGTGTGTGAGCTACGGGAACCTGTCCTCGGAAGTTTTGTAACCCTTTACTATCACCTTCCTTCGGTATTTCTGAAATCGAATAAATTGAATCCGGACTGGGAAAATTTTAGACTTTCCCTATGTTCGTGAATAATGGATCACCCTGTAGGGGGAGTTGGGGCACCTTGATACGATTTTTACTTAGACCCAATAAAAGACGATATATTGACAGTTACATCCAATTTCAGAATGATAATCTATTCAATATATATTCAACTTACTTTTCAAAGTCAAATTATCTATTAGATTTAATAATAAAAAGTATTAGAGCCTATTTACTAAAAATTGAAATTTGTATCGATGTGCCCCACATCTGGGGTACATTGATACATAGACTGGGGCACTTTGATTCAAATAAACATTTCTACAAATTAAACAAGTTCCATTGATATTTATGACATTTATTTAAAAAATACTTATTTTTTATACTTTTTGGTAGATTATGTCTACTTAAAATCAATCCAAACAATAAACTCTGCCATGAAAAATACTCAAACAATAAGATATAATAATTTTTTATCAATATCATCATGAGATGATTCCATGGAGGATCTTTCCGAATCGAATGATTCCTGTAACAAAATATTAGCTGAAGAATTTGAAGAGTCCGATTCCATAGACATAGTCCTTGCCCTTTTATTTGGTTTCTTGATAGGATTCACAGTTTTTCCTAGCAAATTTTGAGCAGTTTTCAAATCTTTTGAACGTTTTCCTTGTTCTTTTTTTAGGTTTGCTTGATCTTTAGCTCATTGCAAGTCTTCTATTCTTAGTTTCTCTGGAGTATCTGTGTAAATTCGCCATTTACCCTTTCCCTTTTTTCTATGCTGTAGAGTTGCAGGCTTCAAAGTATATTTATCAGCTGCTTTTCTGATTGATAATCTCGTTTTAACACGTCAGATATCATAGAAGCCACAGAAACTTCATCGATGAAAGTTCTCTCAGTTTTGCGTTTGAATGTTCGAACCATTTTTCTATAAAAAAATTTTGTCTTGCATAAACATACATTTAACAAAATATTGGGGCACATTGATACGTATCAATGTGCCCCGCAGCACTTGTATCAAATCAATGTGCCCCTGCCTACTACAATCGAAATAAATATTTTATAAAATTAAAACAATTAATTATAATAAAAATTTAAGTGTTTATAATGTAATGACAGATATGTACTTACCAAATATATCAATATATCACACGTAACACTAAATGTATTAGAAGAATCACATCCGAAAGTAAACTATGAAAATTTTGTTGCGAAAGTCAGAAACAGATACGCGTCGAGCGAAAAGCATTGAGTGAACGTTGCTCCGCTCTAGTGTGCGTGTATGGTGTATGAAATTATGAATACCTACCTATGTCTGGCAAATAGCTCTTTTAACGCGTTTTGTTTTCGACTTATATTGACTGTATCTATGTGCCCCGTGTATCAATGCACCCCATCTCCCCCTACATGAACATTATGATTTTGTTTCGTTATCGTAACCATAAAGAATTATTTCATAATAAAAATTCTAAATCTCAGCTTGGCACCGTCATACAGGGTGATCAATAAACATTCCCTTCAATAAATCTTGAATTTATTGGTAAATTTATTTAAAATTTTATAGTTTTGTCACCCTTTACGACTGTGCTCATTGAATTTTCCTCAAATTGGAAAAACAGAACCGGACTAGCAAAATTTTAGACTTTCTATATTTCCGGTGATATCGGATCAGCCTGTGCGTGAAAATTATGATTTTTATGATTGAAAATTATACTAGTGTATGCAAACATTTTGGTTGCAACATGATGGAGCTCCTGCGCACTATTCAAGATAAGTGCGCGAATATTTGTCTGACACTTCTGAAAACAGATGGATTGGGGGAGGTGGACATGTGGCTTGGCCTCCTCGATACCCTGATCTGGGTGGATTTTATGCGCTCCCCATAAAAAATAATCCAATGGTGTCAGATCAGGGTATCGAGGAGGCCAAGCCACATGTCCACCTCTCCCAATTAATCTGTTTTCAGAATTGTTAGTCAAATATTCGCGCAATGCTACAAAGAATTATATTATGCTTGCGTAATTATTAAATCACAATCGAATACGATAGCTAAAGATGTGAAACAATTATATTTACGTGCTCAAAAATGTATTCAAATGGATGGATACCATTTTGAACAATTTTTCCATTTAATTCGTTTTTGAGTTCGAATATTTTCAATTTATTTGCTGTTTTTTGTTCTATTCATTATCCAGTTTGTTGATTGGAAATTTTCTCAAATAAATTCAAGATTTATTGAAGGGAATGTTTATTGATCACCCTGTTTGACGGTGCCAAGCTGAGATTTAGAATGTTTATTATGAATTAATTCTTTATGGCTACGATAACAAATAGAAATCATAATGTTCATGTACAGGGTGATCCATTATTCACGAAAATAGGAAAAGTCTAAAATTTTCCCAGTCCGGATTTGATTATTCGATTTCAGAAATATCAAAGGAAGGCGATAGTAAAGGGTGACAAAACTTCAAAATTTGAAATCATTCGGTCGATTAGTTGATGATGAACATCACCTTGTATATCCAACACGAAGGCACTCAGGAAATTAAAACCTCTTGATACGAGTTCAGCCTGATGACATTAATTCATGGTATCCGTTTGTCGCATTCTTCCCGGGATACCCTGTATAAATAGAGTGCAACCCTCTTTTCATAATTTAATAGTTCATACCACTAACAGATTCATTCTATATTATGAACCTCAACTCAAGAAAGAATATTTGATACACAAATGTAAATCAATATTTAAGGATTTTTTTTGCTAGCAACATTATGAAAATACTGTGTTTAGGAACATGTCTCAGTACGTAAGGACGTAAAAGGTAATATTAACCTCGGTGCTTGGTCAACGAACAGTAATTTCTTTTAATGATTCCATTATGTTGTTCTTTCCTATTGCCTTCATAAACTACATCATTAAAATGTCAATCAATATTTGCACATAAATTATTCAATATGTTACAAGTCAATATTATTTTTGGTATCAAAACAGTCTTGTATATATTCACAAATTCAAGATCTTTTCCAACACGAAATATTTTCAAAGTACCAATTATATAAACAAATAATTGCCGGCTCCGGTGGTCCAGTGGGTATAAAGACCTGCTGTGGTGCCGGAGGTCGCGGGTTCGAATCCCGCTCAGGGCATGGATGTGGTGGAGGTGTGATTGTCTGGTATGAATGTGGTTAGGCTAATGACCATAGCAGTCGATGCCTATATATAAAAAAAAAAAAAAAAAAAAAAATATAAACAAATAAGATGACATGATCAACAGTGAACACAGATAGAACTCGCATTCTGCGAGAACATAGAAGTACGATGTATTTCTGAAATATCATATCTCCAAAAGTATTAGCTTGTTAGATTTGAAAATGACATCAATGTATTCTTATGATAAAACTGCATCTTAAAAAAACTTGAATTTGAAATTTGTAATGTAAATAAGCATTTTTTTTAGTTACTCCGAAACCACTTGGGCCTTTTAGCCCAATAACGAACTTAACCGAGATATACATCTCCCAAACATACTCCGAAAATTTCAACTTCGTAGCTCATTCCGTTCGAAATTTATCGTGCCTACGGCCGGCCGTAGTTTTTTACTAATTTGATGGTGAATTTCAGATATATACATAGTGATCGGTTTCGGAAATATTCATATACAATGTTTTTACTAAAAACGTCCATAACTCCGAAACCGCTCGATGGATTTCGCCCGTTAACGAACTAGTCCTGGAAATTTACGCTCCAAACCTTCCCTGCAAATTTCATTCCTCTAACTCCTTTCGTTCGAGAGTTATCGTGCCTACGGCCGGCCGGACAGAATTGATTTCGACCACGGATTCTTGATCGGAGAGTCGAACCAAATTGTTTAAGAACAGTTTAATCAAAAAGCACGACAGCAACAAACAGGAGCGCCAAAAACCAGAAAGTAAGTATCGAAATAGTATATTCTAAAACAAGTTGCAGAATCGGCTCCTATTCAAACACGAATGCGAAAATCGAAAACGATCGACGAAGGAGCGAGTTTTCGAAGGCATGAGTGTTGGAATTGCCTTCTGCGACGGGTATTAGACGATATTTTCTCTATTTCAGACAAGTTTTATGAAATACTGTTGAAATTTAATGAAAAATTGGGATTATACATCCTAGTGACTTTTGTATTGTATCTCGGCAGTGTAACTGTTACGAAAGTTGACAGATTACGGAATTTGAATTTGAATCGTACGTAAGGCATGGAGATCATACTTGAAACAGTTTCCTAAGAGCATGAATGATTCAAAATTAGCAAGAAGGAAATCTCTAGTACCTACCTTATTATTTTAATGAAAATAAAACTTTTCCTCTCAACAATTATTTCGCTATAAACAGATTATATTATATATATTGACAATTGGCGAATGTTGAAATTTTATAGGATCGAATGTCAGTGCTGACTACCACAAAACGAAAAATATTACTAGAAACAATGCGGAAATGAGTTCATTACAGCACTGTTTTTAGTGCTGGAATGGACTCATTACGATACTGAAAGAATTTTACTACGATGCTAGGAAGGAAGGAAGACTGGGACAGGGAATACAGCACTCAAGGTCTTAAAAAAATGCCATTAAATTATCCGGGAGTTTATCATCTAGTTTAACCTATCCGACACCTGTGAAACACAATTTTGAGGGTTATCTGTTGGATAAGTTATGAATAGCTTATCCGGGACTTTATCAGCAAGTGGTGAAACAGGCCCTGACGGTTCGAAAACCAATATAGGAGCTGGCGCTGGAGTATATGGGCACCAAATGCTCCCTATTGTTTGGCTCCTATAAAAGAGCGTCTTTCGGGCAGAAATACAGGGTCTTTATAAATGACTGTAACATCGCAGTTGGCTTTGAGATATTCTTATTTTTCCGCTTCATATGTACAGGTGGGCCAGGGTCGAGGGTACCCTGGCCATCCCGGAGAGCGGGATGTACGATTTTATCGAAAATTTTAGTTTCTTGCCTAGGAACCAATGTTCTATCAATCTAGAATATTCTCAGCGCTGCGGTGTTGCCGCTTATATCAAAAAGTACTGAGAACTTTTATATTTCAAATAGAACACCCTATATATTATTGTTTTTTTCGATTCGATGTAGCCTTCTGATTAATTCTGTATCAACTTTTTCATCCTTGTCTCTAGTTTTCTCGAGTAATTAACTGATTTACTTCCTTTTTGGTCCAAAACATAGCTTCAATTCAACATTCATCACTTCGTTACTTGGAATCCTAGAAAGCCGAAATTTCGGGTGCGGATTAACAGTTTTCCGTTTATTATTTACGTATAATGACATACGTCCCTAATCCAACAGGGTTGTTCAAAATCTGAGGCGTTCCCGAGACATAGTTAAACGATAAAAAGTGCATTTTTTCTAATGCAGTGACCTGTATATCATAAGATACGTTGAAAGAGAATTAAATTTCTGATCAAACATGTTCCGATACCTCAATTGTATGATTTTCGAATTAAAAGCAAGTTTTCATGCCAATGGGAATATCGAGCTACATTTTGTATAAGGTATCTATGAAATGTCATAGAACATGTAAATTAGTATAATTTAACAATCGGAATCGATTGTAAAGTATTGTTGAATTTATTAACGGAGATTTAATTGAAACATGATTCAAATGGAAGGCAATAATTATACAAATGATGTTTGGATGAAATTGTTCAATCTTCACGGTCAATGTGATCAAATTTTAGCAAGGACATGCAAAATGTTTAATGAGATGTTTCCTGACTTAGAACCAATGAACAAGAGAAAATTTGTAGGATTGCAGAATAATTCCATCCTTTATGGGTCAAAGCTTAATGCGGATTTTGAACAACCCTGTATGCTTAGGGACGTATGTCATTATACGTACATGATACGCTGGATATTGGTAATCCATTCCCGAAATTTCAGCTTTCTAGGATTCTAAGTAACGAAGTAATGAATGTTGAATTGAAGCTATGTTTTGCACGAAAAAGGAAGTATGTCAATTAATTACTGGAAAACCGCTGGAGCTATGGATAAGGAAATTGATACCGTACAGCGGTGTGACTTTGCACTATTGTTCATAGTTTTCTTGTTGTAACTCTTTTAATTTTACGTAAAATGTGTCCTTTGTAAACTATGTATAATTTCAACAATTTAGCTATCTACTGCTATTTTTAGAAACATAAGAAAAAGTGCGCAACATTTTTTTTTTAATTTTTAAAAATTTGGCAAAGTCACCCGCACATTGGTGCGAGTTTGCCAATGCCATAAAATTTGTTTATTGGCAATATTATGAAATGTCTTTGCACAATAAAGTTTTTTAAAAATTGATTAAAGACAAGGTTACTATTAGAGGCGAATAAAACAATAAATTATAGGAAAATAAAATCTATTATTCCTTAAAAAATACAAAAAATCAGTCTCTTTGTAAATACATAAACAATATATAAACTTGAAACGGATCTGTGAGATCAAATAAACTAGAAACATTTGCAAACGCGTCCAAAAAACGCAAGCTTATCAATATTATAGGACCTTAAGTCTATATGGAAATAATAATGTCCCCTAGAAGACGTTGGTCTTTCCAATGTTCTGACAACATGCATTTCCTTGACGTATGATGTGCCCTCAACATTGGGATAGACAAATCCATTTTTCTTTTTCCTCAAATATTTTACTACAAACCCATCATCTGTTTCTATAACTTCTCCAACAAAATGTTTAACATTTTTCTTAGCAGGGAACGCTACTATCGGTTTATTGTTTCCTCCGTATAATTACGATATTTCCTCGCACCCGACTTCTTTTTGTATTGACGACCCATAGCTGTGTCTAAAAATAAATGGTATGTGGCAAAGACCCCCGCAAAGTGCAACGATATAAAAATTTCCCAAAATATAGAAACCCTCACAACCAAATGCTTCGAGTTTTTTTTTAAGTGACCCTAAATACATGTAAAGTAAGCTGCTAAATATATTTTGATGTACCGCTTGTCATATTTTCTACACAACCCTTAGTATTTCGCATTTATAAACACGTTGAAAACTTACCCACTCACATAACACATCGTAGCCCTCCATTCAACGCACGCCAGACGACTGCGACCATCGCAACCGGTGGAGATATACCGTGGTTAACAGTTCCCATTCGTACTGTCGGTGAGATATAGTCAACTTTATAAAAATAAAATGATAACTTTATAAAAATAAAATGATAACTTTATAAAAATAAAATGATAACTTTATAAAACTAAAAATATTACGCAGTTCGGCAAAGTTACCTCCGTTGGCAAAGCCACATCGCGCTACCGTACATAATTAATCAGAAGGCTACGCCGAATCGAAAAATGCAATAATATATAGGGTGTTCCATTTGAAATATCAAAGTTGTTTTTACTTTTTCATATAAGCGGCAACACCGCAGCGTTGGAAATACTCTAGATCGATAGAGCAGTGGTTCCTAGCCAAGAAACTGAATCTATTTTATTATATAAAATGGGTTCAAGCCCTGTGGACAGGAGCTTTCTGGCGCTCTAGTTCAAACAGACAAATTATATCTCCGAAAGTATTGGTTTCTCAGAGTTGAGAATTATATCAATTCTTATGATAGAACTGCATCATAAAGGAAATTCAATTCAAATAATAGTTTATTTATCAAGATTAAATGAGCAATCTGAGAATGAGAACTGCACCATGGAAGAAACCAAATTAAAATAGCAGAAATGAATTTGACTCTCTCTTATAGAACAGGATGAAATATACGAGTATGAACACAGATAACACATATAATAAAGCTTAGATAGAATAATTATAGCATTCTGTGAAAACATAGAAGTACGATTCATTATTGAAATTTAGAACTTCATCTTAGCAGAAATTGAATTCAAATATCATAGAAGAATTTAAATTCAACAAGAGTGCCAAAAATTATCAATCCAAAACCAATAGACGAATTCTACCCAACAACGAACTCATCCGAGATATTCATTCCTCAATTCTATGATGAACGATAATATATATCTTTCCTCAAATCTACTCCAATACACCAATATTCCAGTTTTGTTTTTAGTGGAGATATTCTGAACTCAATATTATTATTTTACCATTACCATTCGCATCATCATATGGATTGAATATCGGCATGAAAATATCAACCAACAAAAAGTATGATATTATATTATAATTCTCTTATTTATACGATTGCTGGAATGAATGCCAATGTTATTAACTTACCATTACCATTCCCATCATCATATGGATTGACCATCGGCATGAAAATATCAACCAACAAAAAGTATGATATTATATTATAATTCTCATACTCTGAAAATTTCAACTGTCTAGCTCATTCCGTTCGAGAGTTATCGTGCTGGACGATTTGGCTAATTTTGATCTTGAATTATTTGTGGAAGTCCAGGGAAGGTTTAAAAGGTGAATACATATAAAAATGTCTCCAGGGTGTTTTTCTTCTAACGTCAATGGCAACTTGCTCTTTTTCACGCCATAGTCGTACAATTTCATTTAATGTACGCGGTAGAGGTGATTTGTGCCACAAACAAAGCCTTAACTAAATAGGTACCTTGGATCGATTCTAATAATGTAACAATTTTGTTTTTCCTTTGATGTGTGGACATGGCGCATGGACAATCATACGTCGCATATTCGCGCGTCAGAAAACCGTCATCTTTGTTTATTTACGCACCACAAAACAAAACAAAAAATATAATTTATCAGAAACCTTCAAATTGATTGAGAGACTGTATCATAACTGTGTGTGTCTGCCAATATCAAATTGAAACCTTATAAATGCCAGTATTTCAGGAAAACTCTGTTCTGTAAGTAAGCAACATCATGTGCAATTAATCGAAAATAATAATAAGTCCAGCAGCTCTATTCTCAACTTCACTCGTTTTCTACCACTCGAAACGAAAACGAACGGTGGTAATTGCGAACGATAGTTTATATTGCTATTCTCCTGTGCCCTTCGAAATGACCGATGACTTAAACGAATTCGTGTCGTCTGAAGACTTGGCAACATAGTAACATTTGAAATTTGAATGTGTTCATGTATATATTATTGGCGCGCTTCTTCATAATCAAAACCATATTTTATTGTTTATTGAACTTGAATAATTAATTTGATTTTTTCTGTTTGCTTCGCAAAGCAAAAATTAATTATAAATTTCCTAAAATGTAAGTCTCAATTATCCAAAAATTTGGCTTCGGCCCGTCCCTGTCGGAATGTTGTCGCCTGGTTACCAAACTTTTAATAGGAGATGGATTGGTCAGCCTGGTGCTATGGCCTGCGAGATCACCTGATTTGTATCCTTTGAATAATTTTGTATGGGACATTTAATATAACTTGTTTACGCAGTGGTCATAGACCGACGTTTTCGATATAATTACGAAAATACTTGACACACAGAAGCCAAATTGAAAAAAGGTTACAGCCCGCGGTGACTGCGCCCAAGTGGTCACCCATCCATGTACCAACCACGCCTGATGCTGCTTGGCTTCAGTGTTTGGACGGAATCTAGCATATTCAATGTGGTATGGCCGCAAACAATATTTCTTCCTCTAACTCTGCAATTATATTTATGATGCAGTTCTATATGCTAAGATGAAGTTCTTTCACAAGAATCCATTGATATCATTCCCAACTCTGAGAAACCAATACTTTCTGATATATTATTTACAACGTTTGACAATGAGCACCAAAGCTCCTGTACACAGGACTTTTCCACATCTTTACCATCGAATTTTCGTTGAAAAAAATTTGAGAGTGATTCATTTTGAAACGGTTTATTTGGATGGATTATCTCCTGTAAAATGAAATGCCTACTCCTGAAAACACCCTATATTGCTCATTTTCGTAGTACTTTTGACTGTCCACCCCTTAAGTCGTTTTGGAGTGAATATATTACAAATAAACAAAGGTAGGTACTTTCAGAGCAAGATGTTATCATGAAGGTTAGTGTAGGTTTCTTCAAATTTAATCATTACATTGAACTGAAATCTTGTATATAAACCCACGTGTTCTCCATTGCACATTTTTATCTGGTATCCACAGATCAACATTGGAACGAATGATTAACCAATATCCTTCCTAATTACGAACACTGTTGCCTGTGCACCGGATCCCATGCATCAGTAGACCTTTTGAAGTTATAGTGAAATGACTAAGGAATCGTATGAGGTATCGAGCCCCCTTAATGGCGGCCCACCCCGCAGGAGATCCGATAATTCTTTTTTTTTGTGTTTTTGTTCAATGCTGGTCGTGTTATTGGTTAGTGTAATAATATTGTTCTTTTCGTTCAAATTGTGCGATTTGGGTTTTTTTAAGAAGGTAGGTAAAATTTGATATTCTATTGTGCGTACACCATAGAATCTCATGGGATTATTAAGGCAATATTCTGTAACCTGAAGGTAAAGAATACCAAGATCATCTTTTGTGCTGTATATTTTCTTTTACATTTAATTGTGAGAGTGCATGCATTTGAAGTTGGAAAATATTCGAAATGTGCCTCTCCTAAAAATCTAGGATTTTGTGACATTTTGTCCTTTACCCCCGAGGGACAGCGGTAAGTATACAGGATGTTTCAACGGCAAATCAACTACTTGAAGAGGTAATGTGATGAACTATTGTATTCTCATCAAAATCCACCAGTTTTGGCAGATTTTTTTCAGAAAATGAACTTTTGCTATCGCAAAATTTTTTGAACTACACAGTTTACTCCTCGAAGTATGCAACAATTGAAAATCTATATAACACAAATCGTCCAATCTTTGTCCACCATTCTCGGTTCACCCTCCACTGTACGTTTGATGATTTTTTTTCTGAACAATTTTGCAGAAATTAATGAAACTTGGTACCAAGATCGATTAATATCTAGAAGCTCCTGCTCGTCTTATCAAATTAGGTTTTTAGTAGAAAAGGTTTTCTTTTTTGGCGCGCGTGTTCCCCTGAACAGAGTGCATATCGATTTGCCCAAATGTCCGTAATTTTCGAATTTTTGGCCGAAAATTATCTCAAACGTTTAGTTTCGACTCACTGATGAAGAATCCGAGGTCCCTCCATAGACACGGCAGTTGAAATTTGAAGGGTATTCCAAATGCACCTGTTAAGTTCTTCAATGGGCATAATCCGTCTAGTGGTTTCTGAGTTATTGCCATCTGAAATTTCGTTTTCCTAATAACTCGAAAAATACTCATCAGATCGACTTGAAACTTGGTAATTAGTTGGAAAATGCTGAGACAAGAATTGTGCGGAATTTAGTCAGGATCGTATAACTAGAAATTAAAGAAATATTAAAGAAAAATACGTATCTCAGTAACTGTATCCGTCATATATCACTGTCATTTTGTGACAGTCTTCAAATCTTAATGCACAGCCAGGTTCTACATTTAAACTTGATCGGATCTATATTGTTGGAAATATTGGCAAAATATCGAAATATTTTAACGATTAAAGTAAACTGGTCCACTGCTCCACACCCGAACAGCAAACTTTTCAGCGGTGATACATTCTTAACTCGTAGTCGAGCGAATTTGATGATGCAGTTT
Organism: Halyzia sedecimguttata; assembly: GCA_937662695.2. Lineage (NCBI taxonomy): Eukaryota > Metazoa > Arthropoda > Insecta > Coleoptera > Coccinellidae > Halyzia > Halyzia sedecimguttata. The sequence goes on from OW569413.2 coordinate 89,394,050, forward strand.
GAATTGATAGTGTAAGAAATATCATGGCATTTTTATGAGGCTTAGAAATTAATTTAAAAGATGATTTTAGATATACAGTGTGGAAGAGCCGAATGGAATAAATTAATTATCTTGGTTACTGTACATATTTATGGAAAATCCCGAAACAAGTCAAATTTAAATTTTAAATTGTCAATCTTCTGCGAACCCTTCCTTCAACCCTCTTTGAAAGACAGGTACAATCCCCAATTTTTCTAATAGGAAGTATGAGTTTGTGATACATCGTTTGAATTTCTTTAATCGTCAGAATTGCTCACTCTCAATCGAATTCACCATGGTAAATTCGATTAAGAGTGTCCAATACAGGAGAACAGACAATATAATTCACCATGTTAAATTCGATTAAAAGTGTCCAATACAGGAGAATGGACAATAGAACATACGCGCAAAAGCTCCTGACTTCACGTCAGTGCTTGAACCAATTTTTTTTTCGGATTTTTTTTTATTTTCTAGGTGTACGGTCTTCAAGTCAATATTTTACAACTAGATACCAAGCTTCAATTCAATTGAGTCTATATTTTTTGAGTTATCAAGGTTATCAAGCTGGGTTTAACTCCGAAACCGATGGACCGATTATGCCCAAAATCGAACTTGACCCTCCCATTCGGATGCGCAACCTACCCTGAAAATTGTAAATCCCTATCTCCTTTCATTCGAAAGTTATCGAGGCAACGATCACCCATCCAGCTACTGAACTCACACAAGGCTGCTCCAATCTCCAACAATATAGATCCGATCGTGTTCAAACTTGAAAATTGGCAGTAGAGTTAGGTTCTGTTGCTCTCGCAAAATTTCAGAGATGTCGGAGGAATAGTTTCTGATATATAAAATTGTTTTCAATGATTTTCAATAATTTTTTTAAAATTTCTGGTGATTCGATCCTCACAGAGTTTCTCGTTGGTATTCTAAAACTGATAACCATGTTTGAATTGGATCGGTTTTGTTTTCTTCGAGTTATTGAGGAAATAACAACAAAATTTCAGATGGGTATCTGATCTGAAAATTCCAACTGTCTAGCTCATTCCGTTCGAGAGTTATAGTGCCTACGGCCAGACTGGACGGCCGGACCGGCCGGCCGGACAGAATGAATTTCAACCACGGATTCTTGATCAGTGAGTCGTACCAAATCGTTTAAGACCATTTTCATTGAAAAATTCGAAAATTACAGGCATTTGGGCAAATTGATAAGCACTCAGTTCCGAGGAATTAGAGCGCCAAAAAGTAGGAAAGCCCTGTGGACAGAAGCTTTGGCGCTCTTGTTCAAACTTTGACAAATCATAACTCCGAAAGTATTGGTTTCTCAGAGTTGGGAATGATATCAATGGATTCTCATTCAATTTATTTTTTTTATGATGAAGTTATATCATAAGAATCCATTGATATCATTCCCAACTCTGAAAAACCACTTTTGGAGATATGATTTGTCGAAGTTTAAATAAGAGCGCCAAAGCTCCTGTCCACAGGGCATTCCCACATTTTTCTTAAAGTTACGTGAAACATGAGTATTTTCGTATATTATTAGATATTAAAATCACGACTATAGATACCTATTGTTTTATGTGAATTGTCAATTCATAGGTTCTCATAGCAAAACCGTACGATTAGACTGATTTGTTTCCAATTATTATTGAATGGATATGTGTCCTTACGCCACAACAAATAAAGCACTGTTTACTTTAGACAGCAACTGTATGTTTTTTGATGGGCCCTTACGCCACGACAGATACATCACTATTTATTTTCGACCCAACGGTATTTCGTCCGAAACTAATCATTCGAGAGTATTCCCGGACAAAAAGTGGACTAGTTTTGTTTGACGCTGTGTCACTCAGATTTATATTCTTGGAAATATTGCGAATATTATTTTTCCTATTGGAGCTTGCAGCTTTGGCGAGTTCAGTACCTGGAAGGGCGACCGCCCTGGCTAAAATTTGAACAAGCGAACCGAAGCTCCTGATCACCATGTTCGGTATACAATTCCCAAATAATGAAAGATAGGAAACAAAGACCGCCGAATTTTTTAATGCGTGAAATAAATAGGTCACAAAATTACCGCAATCAAAACTTCATTTCACAACCCACAGTCATTTGTGGTATCTTTCCTAATTGGTACTAAAATTTTGATAATGAACATATATCTTATCTCTATGTCTGTAATATTTCAGTAGCAGTTTTCGTTAGGTTCTAATGAATCTTATATTATTATACAGTGTGCGTCAATATTATGGAACAAATTCATTTTCTCAGAGGAAAAATATTTGGCAACAAAATCCTGAAACAGGTCAATTTTTGTTTCACTTTTACCAACTTTTTATACATTTTTGAAGGATTTTTGTTGCACCCTGTGCCATCCCCATCAACCCTCTAAATTTTTTGAATAGGGAAAGTGGGTCCTGTGGTACTTTTTTGGCAAGGTCTTTGTATCTTCTTTACAGGTGTGCAGAAATTTTCAAGAAAACATTTTTCTTTTTTGAAAAATAGTTAGTTCAAAGAGGATTTCAGTATGTGCACTTTGTCACGGCTCATTTACTTTGAGACGATGGTACCTGATGAAATTTGTCACCGAATGAAAGTCGACCACTACAGTTTTGTTTATGCACAACTTTCAACCCCTACGAACCCTTTAAGCGTTGAAAGTTGTGCATGAACAAAACTGTAATGGTCGACTTTCATTCGGTGACAAATTTCATCAGGTGTCATCGTCTCAAAGTAAATGAGCCAAGACAAAGTGCATATACTGAAAACCTCTTTGAACTAACTTTTGTCAAAAAAGAAAAATTTTTTCTTGAAAATTTCTGCACGCCTGTAAAGAAGACACAAAGACCTTGCCAAAAAAGTACCACATGACCCACTTTCCCCATTCAAAAAATTTAGAGGGTTGATGGGGATGGGGATGGCACAGGGTGTAACAAAAGTCCTTCAAAAATGCCTAAAAATTTGGTAAAAGAGAAACATGAATTGCCCTGATTCAGAATTTTGTTGCCAAATATTTTTCTTCTAAGAAAATGAATTTTTTCCATAATTTTGACGCGCACTGTATATAAATAAAAATGAATCCCTATATCCCTTGGTCACGCCATCACGCGTGAACGGCTGGACCGATTTCACTATTTTTTTTGTTCTGTTTGTTATTGTCAGAAGAAGGTTCTTATGACAGAAAAATATTAAAAAATTTCACTGAAGATTAGAAAATTTAAGAATTGTTATTGAAGAAAACTTAACAACCATATAATATTATTTCAAATCTATTCTTAGCGCCAGGCCCGCCGCTAGCTGTTTCATCGCCCGCGTGTAATACCGATTATGCCGCCCTTACTCTGAGTTTTGTAAAAAAATTGGTTCAAGCTCAGACGTGAAGTCAGGAGTTTGTGTGCGCATGTTCTATTGGCCATGCTCCTGTATTGGACACCGAATTTACCATGGTAAATTCGATTAAGAGTGTCCAATACAGAAGAATGGACGAAATAACATGCGCGCAAAAGACTCTGATTGCACGTCAGTGCTTGAACCAATTTATTTTTCGTAATTTTGTAAAAATTTTCCAGGGTTACCTACGGTTCCTACTTATGCCCAAAAACGAACATAACTCTCCCATTCGGATGCCCAATCTACCCTGAAAACTGCTATCTCCTTACGTTCGAAAGTTATCGAGGCAATGGTCATCCATCCAGCTAGTGAACTCACACAAGGCTGCTCGGATCTCCAACAATATAGATCCGATCGTGTCCAAGCTTGGAACTTGGCAGTAGAGTTAGGTTCTAAAGGCTCTCGCAAAATTTCAGCGATTTCGGACGAATAGTTTCTGATATATAAAATTGTTTTCAATGATTTTCAATGATTTTTTAAAAATTTTCTGGTGATTCGATCCTCACAGAATTTCTCGTTGGTATTCTAAAACTGATACCCATGTTTGAATTGGATCGATTTTGTTTTCTTCGAGTTATTGAGGAAATAACAACCAAATTTCGGATGGGTATAACTCCAAGACCGTTCGGCCGATTATGCTCATAAACAAACTCAAATGTCGCATTCAGATGCACAACCTAACCTGAAAATTCAAGTCGCTATCTCTTTCCGTTCTCAGGTAGTCGTGACATAAATGTTTTTTAATAAGCTTAAAAATTTTTTAGTTATACGATTCTCACAAAATTTCACAAACATCCTTAGGTTTGTATTCTACAACCACTCACCAAGTTTCAATTTGATCGGAGTTGTATTGGTTGAAAACAAAACTATGGCTCGGAAACCATCGGGCTGATTATGCCCATTAACAAATTTTTCCGTCGTATTGGGATGTGCCACCTACCCTGAAAATTTCAAGTCGCTATCTTTTTCTGTTTTCAAGTTATCGTGGCAACGGATGGCCGGCCGGATAGAATCAGATTTGACCTCGAATTCTTCATCAGGGAGTCGAACCCAATCGTTGTAGGCAATTTTCGGCAAAAAATTCTAATATTACAGACATTTGGGCAAAATGATAACGCGATGTTCCCTAGAACATACGAGCAAAAAGGATAATTTATGTTTTCTCATTATGGTAGGAAAAACGAAGAAGAAACTTGATAAAGTTAACATTTATTTTAATGAATTAGGTAGGTAAGTACTTATTATTTTTGTAAGTGTAAAACTATGTACTTTAATATTATATCTACAAAATTTTAACTCTTCTTGCATTTGAATTTGCGCAATTCGAAACTATGGCTAAATAACTTAGTCTTTGCTGGAGCATTGTTGAATATCTTAATAATAATATCTTGAATAGTGTTTGATAATTTATGCGCGTATGTTTTTATTTTCAAAATGATCATTTTTGGATCATTAGACTGGTTTTCTGCAAAATGAAACTTTAATGCAATGATTTCATCGAATAAATCAATACTGTCAATGTCCGATTCATTATTTGAATCATCTTTAAGTTTTAGATTTAAATCTTTACAATGTTTCATTAACTCATCATTGGAATAATTGAATAAGTTATTGCTTCAAAGCCAAATACGTCGATAAATGTTTTTAACTTGTCGAATATTCTTTGAAGAAGTTATTGCCTGATCATGGATTCTAAAATGAAACTCTACTCTATATTTGATTTTAGGCTCTACTAAAACTTCATCACTGTGTTCATTTTGAAATTGTGTTAATTTTAGGAGCTCTTGTTCTCTTGGACGAATTGATTATTATGCTGAAACCCTCCTAAAAGGAACTATAACAAAATAATTGCAATTTAAAGCGCCATGTTATTGTTTATCTACCATAGTACTGTTTGAATGCCTACAAGTACCTAGGTACCTAACTACCCAACCTACGCCCACAAAATGAGAACGAAAAGAGATAGCGCCTTGCAATTTTCAGGGTAGGTTGCGCATCCGAATGCGACATTTGAGTTTGTCAATTGGCATAATCAGCCAAATGGTTTTGGAGTAATAAACATTTGAATTTTTATTGTTATATCCTCTAAAACTCGAAATATACAAATCCAATCCAATTAAAACTCGGTATAATTACCGACGCGCAAATTTTCCCTGAATTTCGTGATTATCGTATCCTGAAATTACTCGAGAAGTAAGTTTTGTCATATATCATTAGACATTCCAATTTAGATAGAACACATATGTCAGATTTAAATATTCTGTGATCATAGACGATTGATTCTCTCATTACACAAGTCTGTCATTAAAATTGTATGAAATGTATTCATATGTTATAAAAGCTGAGAAATAGTCTACATCGATGGTAAATTTGAATAAGATTGTCCTGTAGAGGTGAATAAAATATTATTTGTTAATAATGTTACTGTCTCTCGTTTCAGTTCTTCAGTCATCTTGAAGAATGTTATATTTCAGAAATTATACTCGATCGACTTCGTATGAGGCGTTACTTTTGCAAAATTTTGTGAAGGTCGTATGACTAGTAAAAATTGGTTCAAGCAATGACATGAAGTCAGAATCTTATGCCAATTAACGAACTAAAAAGTTGCATTCGGATACGCAACCTACCCTAAAAATCGCTATCTCTTGCCATCCTCAATTTATCGTAAGATACATAATATTTTTTCGTAATTTTTAAAACATTTTTTAGTGCTACGGTCCTAAATTTCACCCACGTCTTTATGTCGATATTTTACAGCTATTTATCAAACTTTAATTCGATCGGTATTGTATTTTTTGAGTTATCGAGAAAATAGTATTACAGATGGGTATAACTTCGAAAACATTGGGCCGATTATGCCCAGCAACGAACTTAATTCACCCATTCGTATGCGACCTACCCTAAATATTGCAAGTCGCTATCTTTTCCGTTCTCAAGTTATCGTGGTAACTGCCTACTCAGACTATTCTCACATTAATTCAGAGACGATATAATTTGTTGCAAAAATTTAGTAGGCTGCTGCACCCTTACGGCTCATTCTAAATTATTTTCTATAGAATATAATATATATTTTTATTTTCAGAGTGAAGAGGGTGTAGGTGGAATATCAGACAGAATACAATACGTAACAACAACAAAACCATTTGGCACAACAAATTCTGAAATATTTGAGAATATTTCAACCACTCTTTCCCAAAGGATTAATGCTTCAACGAAGGTTGCAACCTTCGGAACTACTCCAACCACCCAAGTTCCTAAAACAACAGCATCAAAAAAATATGTGAAATCTATGGAATCCTATCTCAAATATGTTAAATCATTTTTCAAATCTACAGAGAAAACGAAAGAAACCATTAAGGAATTTAATAAAACAACTGAAGCCATAACGCCTGAAGACGTAATCAAATCGACAGAACTAAACACAACACAACACACAAGTGATATAATGAATACTTTTAGCACCCAGGAAATGTATGATACCAGTATTCTTTCTGATACTACGAGAAACAACTCAACTACCACACTTCCAACTAATGAAGAAGAGGAAGAACTAAGAACAAGTTCATCGAAAGATGTTAGTATGGAGAGGTTGGTTGAGAAGAGCTCTGCAGGGAATACCGAAAGAACCAGTAAAAGTGGAATAGGGAAGATTGAAATAGGAAGCTCAACAACTGTAGAAGGGTGAGTTTATAGATTCAAATTATCCACATTATGAACTAACTTTAAGTGAAGAACAACAACTTTGTGTAAGTTTCACAATATAATATAATATACAGGATATCTAAAATATAACTCCTCAGCGCTGGGATTCTACATTAAAAAATTGGTTCAAGCCCTGTGGACAGGAGCTTTTTGGCACTCTTGTTCAAACAGACAAATAATATCTCCGGAAGTATTGGTTTCTCAGAGTTGGGAATTATATCAATGGATTCCTATGGTAGAAATGCATCATGAAGGAAATTAAATTTTAAAAAAGTGTCATTTAAAAAAAATGCTTCAAAAATTATCTCATGAAAAAAGGCAATCTACAATGCCTTAATGCTTCAAAAATTGTCATTAAATTTATTTATCAAGATTAAATGAGCAATCTGCTATGATTCAACCTCGTGGAATGGGTTGTTGCAACTTAGACTCGGTGCATAGTTTTCATAACTCGAAATACCTAAGGAAAGTATCATCGAAATGTCTAGAGCAAGGCTGGAGACAATCATAGCAGATTGTACATTTATTCCTGATATTTGAGTAGGTGGTGGATTTCGAACAAATTATTGTAATAGCTCAAAATATATTAATAAAATACTATCCTCTTTTCATAATTTGAAATTTAATAGTCCATACCACTAACACATTATTTTCTGTATTATGGACCTTAAGTCAAGATAAAATGATTGATACACAAATGTAGATTCATATTTCAGTATTTTTTGCTAGCAACATTATGAAAATCCTGTATATAGGAACATGTCTCACTACTTAAGGAAGTAAAAGGTAATATTAACCTCAGTAGTCAACGAACAGTAATTTCTTTTCATGATTCCATTATGTTCTTCTTTCCTATTGCCTCCATAAACTACATCATACAGTCTTGTATATATTTACGAATTCAAGAATCGAATACTTGCTTTCCAAGAGAAAATAACAACTATGAATTGACAATGTCTAATAGCTAGAAAAGATGACATTTATGAATAGTGATCACAGACAGATTCTGTGTTCACATTCTGTGAATACATACATACAGAGAGATATTGGAAACTTTCTTTATTAAGGGTTGGCACTATTCTAAGCAACTTAAAGTTTCTTTAAACGGTTCGCTTGAGAGCGTTATTGGACAACGACGAACTGTGACAGTTGTAGGTAAGATAACCCAATTTTTTTGCGAAAAAAAAACAATTAATTTGATGCTCGGGGAGATGCATTATGCCATTTAGGTTAGTCGAATTTGTCATTTATAATACACTATAATTGTAATTACATTTACACGAGAATTTTGAGAGTATTCGTAAGAAAAGTGTAGGTGTTTATTTCCTGTTTACAACCAAATTATTAATTCAGTAATGGAAGAAATGCTAGAAGCTGCTAATTTAGGAGGACCAAATGATTCTGAAATTGAAAAAACGGAATAATTATAGAATTTGCCATTTGCAAACAATCTGATAGGTTTTCGAATATCAACGATGATACACGAAAGCCGAATGAAGGTAGAAATGAAGTCGACCAGTATTTCATTATAAGATCCTTCACTTTCAGTGTCAAGAGTGCTTGCGTAAATGTCAAAATAAAGGAAACTTTATTACTGGCGACCCTCCAACATATCTCTTATGACATAATCCCTATCAACAACTTCTTGTGATCACTACTAAGATAAGATAGGCCAGAGAGGGTCCAATCGTCTCTTCTGGGAAAGACGATACGGTAGGGCCACTTTGTGTAGGTTTTGGATATAGATACGTCATAGTCGTCATACCACATGCTCATTATCTAGTTGACCTCCAATTCAGCTCGCAAAGACATAGGCATGCACCTAATCATATCAGGCTCATTGCCAGCCATATGCAGAAGCATGTATTTCGCCATCCAGGTCACGCTCCTCATCACTCAGAGAATGGTGAGCTCCAGTAGGCATTCTATAGCTGCAATGGGGGTGGAGCGAAAAGCTTCTGTCACCGTCATGCAAGCAGATCTCTGAATTTTCGCAAGCTTGAGTTGAGATTGCAGTTCAAAAGTGCAAAGATGTGTTGCTTTCAGAGATTTTAGAGAGGCTCCTGACAAGGACTTCAGCCGCAATGACTATGTCGTCGAAATACGCTTGAACTTATACATCCAGCGTCCCTATTAGGGCCAGTAGGTCATCCACCAGGAGATACCATCGCAGAGTAGGAAGTACTCCTCCCTGTGACAGCCCCTCCCAACCAAGAATCTCACAACATAACCATATCACAACAGGGATGCGGGATGAGTCTGATATCCAGCATGGATCTTGTCCAATCCACAATGAGGTCTGGTACTACCCTGACCTGTGCTCCTAAACACAGAGAGTTCGTGAAAGTTACAATAAAAGCACCCTCTTTGTCCAGGAAGGCCATCACAGTGGTCTCTTTGTGTTCCAGAGAATGATTCAGCCTTCCAACCGAGTTGTTCAGTCCCACTTTGGTAGGCATACTGGTGCACACTCAGTGGATTCAGTATAAGAACACTGTCCCTGACTTAGATATCCAGTATTTTCTCGAAGGTTTTCGGGACGAAAGAAGTAAGATTTATTGGTCTGTCTAAGTTAGATTATGAGCTGACTTTGCCCACTTTATGGATGCACTCAACCCTAACCTCACGCCAGCTTGAGGGATTAAAATTCCAGGCAACACTGGCTCTGAAGAGCCTTATCAAGCAATGATAGAGGTAATCTTCCTCCCTCTGAAGCAGAGCAGGGAATATACCATCCTCACTAGGAGCTTTGAGTTCTCACTAATCGGTTTCCTCTCAGAAGATGGGAACATCGTTCCAAAGTATATGTCGGTTGACAAAATTAGAAGCGGAAAAGAGCGTAGTGTTTATAACCAGTCCAAATACAACCCTAGCCAGAATTAGAAATATCATTGTTATCGATTTAAAGTAAACCAAGGTTGTTCTTCTTTGACAAATGGTGTTCATTTTAGGTTTTTTTGATATGTTCAATTAATATTACCTGATCTATGATCTTTTCAACATGCCAATCTAATTTCAGAATAACTCAAGATCTACGAACACAAACAATAAAGGAAACCACACAAACTCAAACGGAGTCGCTGCCAAAGTTGAAGAAACGACTTTCAATAGATCAAGATATATGTAATAGTACAGATTGCGATCTGGCCGCAGCACGCATTATAAGTTCCATGGATTATACCCAACAGCCGTGCGAAAACTTCTATGAATTTGCTTGTGGAGGAATATCAGGGAGCAAGAAAGAAAAAGTTGATATTTTCTCACCTCAACTGCTAGATGCTGAAGATAATCCAGAGTTCATGAATTCATTCAACACTTTCTATCATTCTTGTCTGAAGCATGAAGATAGGTTTCATTATCAAAAAAGAATCAAAAGAGGTAAGAATGGACATTATGAAAACACAAAATTACTGTAGGATTTATTATCAATCTTCTAGGGGTTGATAGAGTTACGTTAATACCACCATCTCATTACCCTCATTACCTGAGTGGCCCGGGACCCACAAGAGCTGCAGCACCCTCCAAGTGCAGCAAGTGTGGTCCGGCAATCCAGCACAAGCAAGGATTTGCAGTTGTATGAAGTCAAGGCCTTCAATGCAGCTTGGCTATCCGATGTGATCTTATTGATCTGTGAGCCCAATCTTTCTCAAGTATGAGCTTCGCACAGTGATCAATGGCGAGAATGTCAGCTTGAAAGACAGTCGCAAAACTACCCAGGCTGGTGGATTCACCCCTTGCAATTCTACAACCGCTGACTCCCACTCCCACCCCTTGGGTAGTAGCGGAGCCATCTGTGAACCAGCAGGGACCCTCAAGCAGTAGGGTCTCAGAGACGGCTCAGTCGTCTCTGCTAGGAAGACAACTCGGTAGGGCCACTCTGTGTAGGTTCTGGTTTTAGATACGTCAGATCGCATGCCTATTATCTCGTTGGCCACCAATTCAGCCTGCAGAGAACCAGGCACGTAGCCGATCGCATCTGGCTCATTGTGAGCCATACGCAGAAGTCTGTATGTCGCCATCCCGGCCACGCTCTTGTTCACCAGGTGCAAAGGGCAAGTTCCAGCAGGCGTTCCATGACTGCGATGGGGATGGTGCGAAAACCCCCTGTCACCATAAAGCACGCAGATCTCCGAATTTTAGCAAGTTTGAGCTCACTCTGCACCTTTACAGTATACTCCCACCAAGCAATGTTGCCGTAAGTGATTTGTGGTCTCACCACCACTACGTACAACCAGTGGAGCTGTTTCGGAGCCAGTCCCCATCTCTTTCCACAAGTCCGCTGGCAAGCCCAGAGAGAGAGCCTAGACTTATGGATCACCCTATCCAGGTGTGAGTTCCAGTTCAGCTTTCTATCCAGGATAACACCCAGATATCTCGCCTTATCCGCAAAAGGGATGTTAATTCCATTCATAGTGATGGAATCTATATTAAGTTTCCTCTTTCTAGTGAATGGTACAATCAAGGTCTTTCGAGGTTTCACGTTTAACTGCTCCCCTTCACACCAGCCTTGTGTTGCTATCAGTACTTCTGATAGGCTCTCCACCAGGACTGAGTCATCCCGGCCCGTGGCCATAATGACTATGTCGTCGGCGTACGCTTGGACACAAGGGCGTAGCCAGGGGGAGGGGTTGTGGGTTCAACGAAATAAAAAAATTCTCAGATTAATAGTTCAACAATTATCGCAATTGCAATGTGAATGTTTATGCTACAAATAATTGACCATATGATAACGGATTGAAAGATGGCGATACAAATTTTTGCACCACGGATTATTGTAAATTAATCTATCTTGTAGGCGCCTGAATTTATTCAGTTCTTAATTTTCATATTTAATAAGTTTAAATAATATTTATTCATGAGAGGTCGGAAGCGTCTTGCGCAAGCTGGATTACCCGTTGTCGGGCGTATTTTCAACCCTCTGGGAAAATTATAAATATTGGTTCTACAGTTCCAGGAGTCCAGGGAAATTTTTTGGGAGTTTCCTTCTCTTTTTAAATATTTTTTCAAATTTGAAAAATCTCAAATAGTTTTTGAGATATATGCAAAAAACTAAACCCTCTTTTGCTTACTTAATTGATTATAACTTTTGTGATTTTTGGGGAGCGTCCCTTGAATTTTCTCAAAAAATATCTACATGCCATTCCGACTCCAATGAAATCTCAATCATAGTTTTTGGAGAACTCTTAAAAGTTTTGACCTAAAAGGCACTTGTTGACTAGACTATATATTCTTATCTTTTTGACGGGGTTAGTAATTTCCATGGAAGAACAGACTCCGAAGTATAAGGATGCCATAATAGTATCCCCAAGCATTGTGAGTCAGATGCTAGCGTTTCTTTCTAAGACTTATGTGTTTGGTGGTTTTTGCTGCTGATCTACATAACCTACAAGTCCCAGAGCTTAACAGCCTGATCTCATACAAGGGATACCCTACCCCACAGTGACATATTAACTACATTATTTCTTGTTGTGCTTCCATGGATCCTTCAATATTTTCTGATCTATTGTAACATTCTACATTTTCAGCGAAAAAATTATTGCACAGCATTGGTTCATTTCATTTTGATGGACAAACGAATACAACCTACAATATCACTGAGTTTGTTGCTAATTTGATACTTTTCAAAGCCATGCCACTTTTCGAAGTGGACATTGACATAGATCCTGATGATTCTACATACATTCTAAAGGTAAGTTTTTCTAGTACGTTATGTGTCGATTCTCAGTTAATTTTTGATGCAACCATCGAAAATAATTCACAATTAAGCTAATCGAAGCTTCGTGAAACCCACTATTAGTGTGAACAACACCCCCTAAAAGGAAAGCCAATCAACGCTCACCACTTTTTAGAATATGGCGGCGAAGGTGGATGAAAATTCAATTGACAGCAGTTTTGTTTGTCAATAGTGAATTCTTAAATCACCGTTGAAAATTTTAGTTCAAGTGGAGACCTATTTTTGTGTACAAATTACCGAGGACTCAGTGTTACCAACACATTGTCCAGATTATATGGTAGAATAATAAAAGGTAGAACAGAAGATGAAATACATGTCATAGAAGAGCAGAAAGGGTTCAAGGAAGGAAGATCATTTGTTGACAACATGTTTTGCCTGAAGCAGCTTGTGGAAAAAAGAACAGGGTGAAGCTTGATTTTTTTTAGATTTGCAGAAGGCTTATGGCAGTGTAGTACTCGCTAAATTGTGGAAGAACTTGGAAGAAAATGACGTAAGCCAGATATATGTTAGGGGAGTGAAGGAGCTCGTAACGGATATTTCAGCTAAGGTGAAGGTAGGAAACAAACTGTCTTTGAGTTTCGTATCTCAAAAGGTGTCCGACAGGACTGTCCGGTAGAACCGACTCTGTTTATGGTCTATCTTGCCTCGACTCTGAAACATTGGCGAAGAAAATGTGTAAATATGGGACTTCCAATAGGAAAATAATATATATACTTCTCACTCTACACTTTGCTGACTGGTCATCAAGGCCAAAGATGAGGAAGATATTTATTATATGTTGAGAAAATTGGATGAGGCATATATAGAGTGAGGTATCACCATAAACACCTCAAAAACAAAATATATTGTTGTGAATTTACAGGAAGTAGATGAATATCGGAGTGACCCTCACAGCAGGTGGATCCAGTGGAAAGGAAAATAAAGGAAAGGATCGCCCAAGAAAGATCAATTACGAAACAACTGAATGGATTACTTTGGAGTTCACAAAGTAAAAAATGATATTTAAAGAAAAATCAATAAAACCTTCATAGAGAATATGGAGCCGAGGTATAGGAAATGACAACGCAACTTAAGAATAAAATGAAACCGATGGAGATGGGATTTTGGAGGCACGCTACAAGATCGAGTCAGGAATGAGTAGATAAGAGCTAGAGTGGGTGCTGATGCAGATATTAGAGACACAATTGAAGAGAGAACACTAGAATAGTTTGGGCACGTGTCAAGAATGAGTGACGAGAGATGGCCATTTAAAATCCTCAATTCGGTTCTTCCGCAAAGAAGAAGAGGAAGACCTAGAAGAACGTGGAGGGAAGGAGTTCAGGAAGCGATGGATAGGAGAGGTTTGCAAGACCGAGATTGGCAGAATAGGAGTTTATGGCGACTGAGATGCGAGAAATGACTTTACCTATATTTCATAAACGTCCTTCTGATAATAAAATATCCCTTTTTATGCTGTCGACTCCGTTCATCTTTTGAAAAATATAAGAAATAACTGGTAGACCTACCATGCCCTTAGATCAACATCAATTGAAAAGCAGAATGTGAAACTAGTTCTAAAAATTTTTAATCAAACTACAGTGGAAGCACTTATGGTCCTAGGCATCACTTGAGCATCATGAAGATTATGCTATTTTTGTTAAGATTCAAAATCATCCAATAGAGGACCAATGGATAATATAGATGCTATTAAATGAAATCATTTCATTATTGCATGGCATGTATAAGTCATCAATTTGTTTGAATATGTGAAATATCCTATAATTCAACTTTTGAATTTACCGCCTTTTCTCCATCCACTTTGGCGGCCATATTAGTTTTGATGACTGGCTTTCAATGTAGGAGGTGTTGGTGTGATTAATTTTCGCGCAAAAATGGCACGTGAAACCGAGCGTCGAAATTTGAAGATCAAAGGATATGGTGAATGGCTGAAATCTACACAAACCTTCAATCCACTATTTTACTATCGAGTACATAGTCTAGTCAACAAGTGCTTTTTAGGGCAAAATTTTTGCGTATTCTCCGAATTTATAATAAAGGTGTCATTCGATTCGGAATGCCATGTAGATAGTTTTTGAGAAAATGCTAAGGCCACTCGCAAAAAATCAACATAAAGAAGTGTTTAAAATTTTGTAAGAACCGTACCCCTAGAAAATTTGAAAATAATGACGAAAAAAAAAATTTAAGAACCGTACCCCTAAAAAATTTCAAAAAAATTAGTTTTGCGCGTATGTTCTATTGTCCATTCTTCTGTATTGGACACCCTTAATCGAATTTACCATGGTAAATTATGTTGTCCATTCTTCTGTATTGGACACTGGATGGACAACATAATTTACCATGGTAAATTCGATTAAGGGTGTCCAATACAGAAGAATGGACAATAGAACATACGCGCAAAAGCTTCTGACTTCACGTCAGTGCTTGAACCAATTTTATTTTTTTGTGATTTTTTTGAAATTTTCTAGGGGTACGGTTCTTAAAATTTTTTTTCGTCATTTTTTCCAAATTTTCTAGGGTTACGGTTCTTACAAAATTTGAAACACGTCTTTATGTTGATTTTCTACTACTAGTTACCAAGCTTCAAAACGATAGAAGATTTATTTTTTGAGTTATCAAGGAAATAATATTCCAGGTGGGTATAACTCGGAAACCGTTAGACCGATTATGCCCAAAAACGAACTCAACTCTCCCTTCCGGATACGCAACCTACCCTGAAAATTGCAAGCCCTATCTCCTTTCCTTCGAAAGTTATCGAGGCAACGGTCACCCATCTACTGAACTCACACAAGGCTGCTCGAATCTCCAACAATATTTAACCGATCGTGTTAAAACTTGAAACTTGGCAGTAGAGTTAGGTTATAAAGGCTCTTGCAAAATTTCAGCAATTTCAAACGAATTGTTACTGATATATAGAATTTTTTTTTTCAATTTTCAATGATTTTTTAAAAATTTTCTACAAATACTATAATCACGAAATTTTGCAAGAATTTTTGCGTTGGCATTCTACAACTAATAACCATGTTTGAATTAAATCGGTTCAGTATTTTTCGAGTTAATGAGGAACAAAAACAACCAAATTTCAGATGGCTATAACTCTAAAACCGTTCGGCCGATTATGCTCATAAACAATCTGGAATGTCGCGTTCTGATGCACATCCTAACCTGAAAATTTCAAGCCGCTATCTCTTTCGTTCTCAAGTTATCGTGACAACAAAAATATTTTTCAATAATTTTTTAATAATTTTCTAGCCATACGATTCGCACAAAATTTCACAAACTTGCTTAGGTTCATATTCTACAACTACTCACCAAGTTTCAATTTGATCTGATTTATGTTGGTTGAAAACAAAATTATTAGTCGGAAACCACTGTGCCGAATTTGCCCATTAACGAACTTGTCCGTCGTATTGAGATGCGCCACCCACCCTGAAAACTTCAAGTCGCTAGCTCTTTTCGTTCTCAATTTATCGTTTACCCAGAACATACGCGCAAAAAGATTCAAGAAGAAAAGGAAATTTCCTAAATAAAAGTCCCAACTCCCTGAACTAGGACTAGGAATATTTATAATTTTCCGAGAAGGTTGAAAATACTCCCTAATTCGGGTACTCCGGCTTGCGTGGGCCTCGCCCCCTTCGGACCTTTCATGAATAAATATTAGTTAAATATTAAAATTAAAAATTTTAAAAATTCACTCGTCTGCAGGATAGATCAGCAAACAATAATCCGTGGTCCAAAAATGTTTATCGTGACTTTTCAATTAGTTATCCATTAGTTAATTAACATTTTTTTGTAGCATGAACATTAACATTGCAAGTGCGACAATTGTTAAACTATTAATCTGAGAATTTTTTCCTTTCGTGGAGCTATTTTTCAAAGGTCTTTGAATAGATTCCCGTTGGAAAATTTGAAAAATTGTTAATATTTTCATTTTGTTCAATTTATTTAAGTGATTAATTATAAAGCATCCATTATGTTTCAAAAGAAAATTTTAAATTATTTCATAAACAACGCATTGGTTTATAACAATTATTTAAACAATAGAAGATGATAATTATTAAAAATCATTTTGGAGTGGATTCTGATCATAAGAAAACGGATCAATAGTAATATTATAAATTGAAGCTTTCTAATTTTCCACCTAAGTAAATTGTTCGTAACAAAACGAAAATCAACAATATTTAAAATTTTCCAAT
The DNA here is from genome assembly GCA_937662695.2 of Halyzia sedecimguttata. NCBI lineage: Eukaryota > Metazoa > Arthropoda > Insecta > Coleoptera > Coccinellidae > Halyzia > Halyzia sedecimguttata. The sequence continues at coordinate 89,411,084 of OW569413.2, forward strand.
AGGAATCTATTCTAAGACCTTTGAGAAATAGCCTCACGAGAGGAAACAAATTTCAGATTATTAGTTCAACAATTAGTGTACTTGCAATGTTAATGTCCGTGCTGCAAAAAATTGTTAATTAACCAATGAATAACTAATTGAAATATCGTGATAAACATTTTTGGACCTCGGATTATTGTTTATTGATCTATCCTGCAGACTCCTGAATTATTTAAATTTTTTATTTTCATATTTAATAAGCTTAAATAATATTTATTCACGAAAAGTCCGAAGGGAGCGAGGCTTACGCAGCACGGAGTACCCGTTTTCGGGAGTATTTTCAACCCTCTCGGAAAATTATAAATGTTGTTCCTAGCTCCGGGAATTGGAAATGTTTGTTAGGAAATTTCCTGTTCTTCACGAATAATTTTTCAAATTTGAATTATCTCAGATATTTTTTGAGATATTGGCGAAAAACCAAAGCCCCTTTTTTTTTCACTTAATTGTTTATAACTATTGCAATTTTTGCGAGCAGCCTTAGCATTCTCTCAAAAATTACATCTACATGCCATTCCAAATCGAATGACACCTCAATCATAATTTTCGGGGAATACGCAAAAATTTTGACCTAAAAAGCACTTGTTGACTAGACTAACAGCAATTACTATGAAAATAGAATTTCGAACTGGTATCTACTTCTCTGAAATATTGTTTCTCTAATAATTCAAAAAATACAGATCCGATCGAAATGAATCAGTTGCAGAATGCCAACGCGCGAATTTTCGCAGAATTTTGTGAGGATCGTATTTCTAGAAAAAAATAAAATTCCCTTCGTAAAAAGTTAACAAATCGCTAGTGGTCATACTTATTCCTTAATATTGATTCTTCGAACATCAATAAATTCGTCGTGGACATTTTCAGTTGAATTTGACTTAATTTTAGGTCATGATGCCCGACCAGACTTCCTTAGACATTGAACACTGGTCGTCACTGTCGGAGTCAAAAAGGAAATGTTTGAGGGAAACGAATGAAAAGGCTGTCGGATCTCCTCTCAACATGACTGTACTGTATAAATATTTCAGATACTGCCAGATGAATTACAGTGACTTTTTGGATTCTATAGACACAGCAGTGATAGAGTTGGGATTTTTTTCTCATTTGTCTGAAAAGGAAATATTTAAACACATACGCGATATAAGGGTTTTCATTGAATTCGAAATATTTTCTTTGTTTGAGGTGAGTAGAAGCATAAGAGTATATTTAACCCTTTAGCGTTTGCTGGTACATATTTGTACCACTTGCATTAACACGTCACTGGTCCAAGCATATGTGGATAGAGGCCACTACAAGTAATCCATACTGCATGGATTGTGAACAGTAATCTTTATTTTGAACCAAAATCCAAACAATACTTGAAAATTGTACAAGTGTGTAACAGTGTCCGTTTGAGTACCAAATTCAAAAAGTTCGTTTAGTCATTGTGATTTAATTGTTTTGAAAATTGGTAGAAGTTGTATTGAAGGTAAGTAATATAGACATAACACCATAATATTTATTTATTTATTTATTTAACACTGCAATAAGCAGGGAAGACGGTATATCCCGTATGACTAAAAATCAATGAATGCAAATATCGGTAGTATCTGATTTTTACGTAATAGTAAATAAGTTACAAAATGTAAGGTTATTTGTACCATTTTCGATGTTGAATAAATTTCCGTTCATTTAACCTTATCACTTCAATGTAAATGTATTTTATGCGGAATAGTTAAAAACATTTTAAGCCAGTTCAATACTATTTTTCATATTAAGCTATGCATGTTACTTATTTTAGAAGAATATTTTTGGCGTTTGTAGAAAAAATTTTGTTTGCATCTCATGCGCGAAATACTTTGGTAGCATTTCGCGCACTAGATACAAAATAGTTATTTTTGTATCTAGTGCGCGAAATGCTACTTTGGTGATCGAGAACTGATTTTTTTTAACGAGGCGCAGCCGAGTTAAAAAAAATAGTCGAGATCACCAAAGTATTTCGCGCATGAGATGCAAACAAAATTTTTTCTACAAACTTCAAAAATATTGTTCTAAAATAAGTAACATGCTTAGCTTAATATGAAAAATAGTATGGAACTGGCTTGAACTGTTTTTCCAAATCAAGTAATTACTGTAACTATGGAAATAAAATGGCATTTTTTGACCATTATTTCAAAGTGACAGTTCTTGATAATTATTTTGGAGTGACTTTTTATTCGCGTAATTTCGTGCGTGATATTTATAACTGTGAAATAATGGAAATTTCGAGCGACGATGATGTAAGCAGTACCTCACCTAACTCGGCAGATGCGGCCAATTCTGTAATTTTAAATCTTTCACCGGAGAAATCGAGGAACATAAAGGTTAAAATATAAAAATTCCATATAGTTTACATGCAGTGTGCGAAGTAGGTATTTCGCACACTACTTCGCGCACGGTGTCATGGTAACGAAGGAAAATGAAAAAAAGGGTCACTTCGCATATTGTTGTCAATGCGCGAACCTTGTAATTTTTTGACGTTTGTAGAAAAACGTTATTTTTTCAATTGAGTAAAAATTACTCTGATTGGTATTTTGGGAAAGACAATATTATCACCTGAAGTAAGGTGGTACATATGCGTACCACTGTCCACTTATAAAATAAAGAATGAATCATTCACTTTCAGATGGATAGGAAGAAGATTTTCAATCTGAATGACGTTAAGGACGTAGATTATTTATTATCAATTATTGTCGGTGATATGGCGATGAACTATGATGCTGGGGGGGATTCAGACGCTGATGATGAGGTGCCGCTCAGTAATTTCAATTTCAAACGCGATTCATTTCCAGAACTTTAAAGAGACAAAGTAAAAAAAAGTAAATTCTTATATATTATATAAGACTTCAACCCTTCGAAATACTTTGAAACCTGGACCTTCCATTTCACAAACTGCTAAAGGAACAGCACAAGACTATATGGTGTTGGACAGCATCTTCCGATAAAAGAAACTCGAATAAGATGCTGTAATTATAGTACAAAGAATAACCAGAAAATATCCGATATTATATGTACGGCATATGGAGTAGCTCTATGCTTAGAATGTTTTGTTCCATTTCATAAATCAACTTGAAGGTGTTTTTGGTTCATGAAATATAATGTTATTATTATTATTATTATTATATTTTCGGTTTACTTTTTAAAATAATTTTATTTACTCAATAACATATTGTGTTATTCATCTGTATTTTACTTCATATAAATAAATATTAATATATATATATATATACAATTCATATATTATTTTCATGTTGAAATGAAAGAATATTAGTGGTACAAATATGTACCACTAAGCATTGCGATATTTTGTTTGCCACAATGATCTCTGGTACTAATGTGTACCACCAGATATTTCGATTATCATTGAAAAAATTGCAGAGCAGTGATTAATAATTAATTACGAACTGCATTTGAACTACATTAAACCAGTTTTTGGCGAAATCGAAATGCCCCCAGTATTTTGCCCGTTAAACTGGTGAAACAACCAGTGCTTCAGGACTAAAGTGAATTATAGGCAACACTGTTGGATAATGACAAATAAATGATTTGACAGTTGATAAGTGATCAAGGCCGTAGCCAGAAGGTAGCCCGGAGTCTGGACATACCAATCCAATCAAATAATCCACCTTGTTGAGCCAAACAGTAGCCGAATAATTTTAAAGTGATAATCTCATATCTCTAAGCAGATTCGGAGTAATTGCTATTTTGGCACAAAGTTGGATAATTTTGAACATCAATTCATTGAGATATTCTCGAAGAAAAAAATCATTGGAAGATAAATCTAGTGATCTGGGGGGCCATTTGATCGTGCCATTTGTAGAAATGACACGGTCCGAAAAAGTCGTCCTGAGATATTGTGTTACTGCTCTTGCGTTGTGACTTGGGCAACCATCCTGTTGAAAGCAGACATCATAGAAATTGATTGGTAGCTGTCGAACTGTCTGAATAATTTGATTCTGTAAAAGCTCCAGATATTTGGTAGCATTTAGGTTACCATCGAAGAAAAATAGCCCTATGACGTCATTTTCCAGTGTTCCTATCCAAACATTAAGTTTTTGAGGATACTGGGTACGCACAGGGATACTCCGATGCTTATTCTTCCTAGAACAATATCTTACTACTGATGGGCTATGTTTTCTATTCAAGGAAAACGATGACTCATCAGTGAATAAGATATTGCTTAGGAAAGAACTATTTTCATTCTCTTTTTGCATCATGGTTTCACAAAATTCCATTCGTCTGATATAGTCTTCTGGAAAAAATTCCTTCCTTGTTTTAACCTTGTAGCAGCGGTAACCATTCCTTTTCAAAATATTCCAAACAGTTCTATACTCGAACAAGGTGCACTGTTTTCAACAGCAGCACACACATCTACCTCATTCTTAAGACGATTTTCACTTATGGTCTTTGCTGGTTTATTAATCCTGCAATTCCTGCATGTTCGTAAACACCCACATGTTTCGAATTTTTTTATTATTTTGGACGCACTTGAAGGTATCGGCCTATCTTCAAAGCAAACAATAAATGAATTTAATGTGTCTCCAATTGATTGACCAGCAAAGTACCATTTTATAATTTGTGGTTTTTCTTCTACACTAAACATTGCTTTACGAGGAATCTATTTTATTCTGAACCAATATGGTCTCGCGCATCCCAAGTTTGGAGTGCGACTGATCAGCGCCGGCAGATAGAAAGATAGATCGTTTCTTGAATCTTGATCCCCGAGAATCGTATCGTAGCATCCCCACCCGAGACCAACTAAGCCAAAGAGAGAGAACAGTCGTTTATTCGTTATAGCATCGAGCTGAAGTTTTGACTGTTCCTCTGCTCCACTGGACTCTGGCCATCGTCTAGATTAACGTTGAATTTCCTATCTTTCCAACCGTTTTTACCGTACCTATACATATACTCCGCAATGCTTTCTTGCACTGGCCATTTATGATCGGTACATGTCATATCATAAAGACTATCTACACATTTTCAGGAAATAGTTCCTCCCCCCCAGCTCCAGGAGATGGTAGTTCGGAGACAATACGAAAAGGTAAAACTCAAAGAATTAGAGAAGGAATTTCCTTTGATAGAATGGGAAAAGTTATTCAGAATGATAAGCAATGAAAATATAACAAGTGAAACAATTATTCAAATGTATAACAAGCAGTATTTTGAAGATGTGTTCCGAGGACTGTCTTTGCTCAATAGAGGGTGAGTCAGATCAAGGATATTTCAAAAGCAAACTTCATTTGAATTCTTACTAGTTAAAGTACCAATACTTTCTTTCAGTTAATCAATTCAATCTTTCAGGATGCTGAACAATGCATTTCTAGCCATTCTAGCCAATAGTCTTTTCGAGAATACAGTTCTACCATCGCATAAACATACAAGAACTGACTATTGTAAAGAAAGGAGTGAAGAACTGATGCCAGATATCATAAATTATTTGTACAAAAAAATTATTCCTTCTGATGAACTCAATGAACATAACGCATATACTGAAGAACTCTACAGGGATCTAGCAAAGAGATTCAGTAAATCTTTAGACAATCTTGATTGGTTAGACGACTCGTCCAAAGCATCCATAAGGAACAAACTGGATAAACTTCAGCTTGTTATGTTCCGGAATGATGATGTGCAGAACGAAGTAGCCTTTCTTCTGGATGGTTATAGGAATTTGACACTGAAGGATAGTAATTATCAATATAACTTCTTCGATTTAATGGAGTTTAGGAGGAAGAGACTATTTTCGCTGCAGGGCCAAAAAGTATCTAGTGAGAATATGTGAGTTGTCTGTCATTAACATTTGTTAGGATTAGAATGAAGGTGCTTGTTGGACTTCAAACGGAGTACTTGCGAAACACCATAGTGAGGAAAATAATATACGCAGGGATCTATGGTTTTGAGTCACCCCAGGCGAGGAGTTTGGTGGGTTGAACGCCAGGTGTCACTTTTATTTAGTTAGTACTCAGAAGTGGTCGCTAGATTCTCATAAAAACCCTCTTTCTCGTCGTCTTGTTCATCATAGTTGAGTTATGCGTAGCAATGATATATTAGTCATTTGTGCGAACGTTGTGAAATGTGGATGATTCCCCCAATGTTGAACGGAGTTGGCAAATTTTCACACACAGGAAAAATTCCGAAGGAGTTGGAAACAAATTCGAAGATGTATCAGTATTTTTTGAGTTTGGGGTGGGGACAATTCTCAAACTTTTCTAATTTTTATTTTATTCCTAGTCATTCGATCCACAAAAAAGTTCACGTACAATTGGATTTCCCCTCGGATTGTTCCACAATAAGCCATTTGAGACCATTTTTGACCAAACATTTCAAAAATACAGACATTCTAGAAACACAATAGGCGCTTCGTTTAGAACAATAAGCGTGCTAAACATTCGTGTTGTTCTGAAATTATGTCGATAAAATAATTTTCGTCATTTCAGGTATCGATACTTTGTGGATGCTACCAAAGAAGAACCTGTCTTTTTCTATGCAAATGATATTGTTTGTAAGTATATTTTAAAGATATCCTCAAATTTTTACGACTAATCCAGAAATAATATTCCATTGTACCGATAATATTCAAAGAAATGAATTGAAAGAAATTGTATAATGGAAGTAACTGCATAAACGGTGTCTGGAGACAAAGGTCATCCGGACACGCTGGAAATGGGGGACTTATTAGTCACCCAATCCTGAACATGGTGAGTGACTGGAGTCCAGTAACTCAACTCAACTTCAAGCTGGAGCTAAAGCCCCCCGCAGAAGGAGAGACAATACCGCACAGTGTACTAGGTTACACTATCAGAAAGTAGAGATTTCAACGAACAAAAAACCCACAGATTAAAAAAAAAACAGATATTTTGACTGGAGATTTTTCTATTGAAAATTAGGGTGCTTTTTCGTTATTAAGGAAAATAAGGAGAAAAAATTAATAATTTAAATCAAAGAAATTACAGTGTGTTTGGGACATAAAAAGGTAAGTTTTCACCAAATTTCGTGAAAAATTTTTTTTTTTGTAAAAGGTAAAAATAAAAAACCAAAAATTTGTTTTTTAAAATTTTTCATATATATTTTGAGGTTAGGTGAAAAAAGTGTAAAAACAAAAGTTATACATCTTTTTATTACCTACAACTTTGTCAATTAACCTCTTTCCATATAGGACTTGTAGTTTTGCCGAAAATCGAGATAAACCGGTTTTTACCACTAAAAACTGCCCCCTTTCCACTTCCCGACCTCAGATCTTCCGTAAATTATTTTTCCTTTCATTTTTGTTATATTATCCTCCTTTTCCAATGGGTTTAATACTACTATTATTTTTTTTTTTACTTTTCACCATTTTCAAGGGCTTCGTTCAGCCCTGGTCTAAATGGCATGTTCTTGATTATGTATTAAATTAACGAATTGTTGATTTTCTCGTTTGTGGAAGTGAAATCAGGCATTAATTATGGCGAAGAATTTCATTATGATTATGCAATATATAACTCCATGCACTCTGATCCGAAGGTATAACTTTTTATAGGCCCGCCCTGAGAGGGTCCGCTTCTCTCAGGAGTGTGAGACTCCAGTTGTTGATTGGTTACTCACTAAGAAACCTCTCGCACGTTCCTTGGAGTAGTTCTTCGTCCTGCCCTTACAGCGTCCCTTAACAAAGGTTATGAGCTGTGAGCGGCTTTCACAGTTGATGGGACCTGAAGACTTGAAGTGATCGGAGCAACACCCCCTTCTGCATTCTGTGCGCTAAATCCTCGGCCAGAGATTTGCAAGCCGGAATAATCTTCAATTCGGTCACGTAGTTCGCTCTCATTCCGCCTAGGCATCCTATGATTAGTAAAACCTTCCTAACCTTATGCCTTGGATACAGGATCCCCATTTCGAACATTAATTCCTTGTATTTCTCCCTCTTCTGTTCTTCTTTCATGACCCCATTATTTTCAGCGGGGGAGTAAAATTCGACGACAAACAATTCCTTGAGATCTTTGCCCAGCAGGACTATATCTGGTTTTATGGCGTGGATCTGTCGAGTTCTTTTAATCGCATAGATGCAAGCTCTGACATGTTCAACAACTGCTTCAATAATATGATAGCACTGGTCAGTTGTCTATACCATAAACCTCTCTCAGATGGAAGTTGATAATTCGGATTGCCGCATTGTGTCTTTCCACATATCCTGATGGAGCATGGACACTACAAGCAGACAGGATGTGCATAACAGTTTCCTGCTGGCTATGGCATGCTCTGCACTTTGTGGGGGAGTCCACTTTCATGATGTTTTATTTTTTATGCCCTCTGGTATTTATCACCCCATCTTGACAAGCCATAACATATCCCTCGGTTTCCGACTCCCAGCAGACTTCGAAAAGGCGAAGGTTAATTCTTCCGACAGGCCCTGATCTTTCAAACTCTTGAAATATATGGACTGCAGGTGTTAACTCATGTTATCTTCGAGTAGTGCCTGTCTTATCTCTCTGTCAACTCTTCTTTGGTCTGTTGCTCATCATCGTTGGATATTACAGTTATTCTGAGCTTCTCCAAAGCTCCTTGGTTCCTAATTTCATGATGAGCCACCATTTTCAGAAGCGGATCTTCACTTCTCGATATCCTTATTGCCATTTCCAACGTTTGTTGATGCAGGCTACGATTCATGTTCATCACTTTACGAGTGGTTCTGTGAAGCTCGAGAATTTCATTCACTGTCCAGTTAACTATCCCGAATGAGTAGGTGATTATCGGGACTGTCAAGCTGTTCGTAGCTGATACTTTATTTTTCCCGGACAGCTGTGACTTCCGTATATCTCGAATCTTCTTTTTGTAGCTAGTTGTTACGGGATCGTTGATTTGGGTTGTCTCCAGTGCACCTCGTTGTCACCCTAAAGAATTTGTATGTTTCTTCCTCTTCGAGGTGCCGAATGCTTATTCCCCCTTCTAGGTCGATATTTGGTCCTGTTTCTTACGTTCTTCCTCTGTTCCGATGAGAACAGCACACTTGTCCAAACCGAATGACATTCTATTGCTGAGGTAGATTCGGCAACGATATTCAGTAGTTGTTATAGTATAAGACGTATATAGAATAATACGTCTTTCTAAAGGATGACTTACTATTTCATTATTAATTTTTCATATTATTTTTAAGACATACCTTACGGATTGGCGAAAAGGGCAACCAGAGATCTTCCAAGATACGTAGTGATGGCCCAAGTGGGATTTCCTCTAGCCAAAATAATAGGCCACGCTTTCGATTCAGTTGGAATGCAATACAGGGTGCAGCTGAATGAAACGGCAAATATATCATTCATGACATTTGCTGATCAGATGAGGGATATGATTGTCCTATCGAATCCCATCAAATTTGGTCATCAGGAATTTTCATTTACAGTGAGTAAAAATTAGGATCTTAATTGAATCAATACCACGAATGATCACTTATGTGACAAGATAGTTAGACTGCTATAGTCGGTACTTAACAAATATATTAAAAATAAATTTGTTCAATCACTGATGTGAAGTCAGGAGCTTTTGCGCGCATGTTCTATTGTCTAACTCTATTGGACACTCTACTACGAATTATGCATCGATATAGATCCGTACGTGTTCAAACTTGGAACTTGGTAGTAGAGTTAGATTTTGAGGGCAAAATTTCAGTGATGTCGAGCGAATAGTTTCTGATATATAGAATTTTTTTCAATGATTTTTTTTTTATTTTCTTGTGAGACGATCCCCATGAAATTTCGTAAAAATTCGCGCATCGGCATTCTACAACAGTTAAGGTGGAAATAAAAACAAAATTTTTGATATAACTCCTGAACTGTTTGGTCGATTATTATGCTTATTAAGGGATTCAAATGTTGCATTTGGATGCTCAACTTATCCCTGAAAATTGCAAGTCGCTATCTCTTTTCATTATCATGTTATCGTGAGATGAACCAAATTTTTTTTTAATTTTCTAGTGAATACGTCTTTAAGTCTGTATTCTACAAAGTTTCTGTATTGGTTGGAAACAAAATTATTACTCGAAAACCGTTGGGCTGATATGCCCATTAACGAACTTGTCCATCGTATTGCTGAAAATTTCAAGCCACTATATCTTTCGGACGGCCGGACAGAATCAAATTTGACCTCGTATTCTTCATCAGAGAGTCGAACACAATCGTTTGAGACCATTTTCGAAAATTACAGACATTTGGGCAAAATGATAACGCCATGTTTCCCAGAACATGCGCGCAAAAACCTATTCCGATACTGCAACGCCGTGGTCGTCGGTGATCGATTGTTTTTTCTCAAACAACACTTGTATTGGATTGAAAATACAATAATAAAGTGGTTATTTTGATGGCGAAGGACCATTCATTGCAAATCTGATCTACCAAATAAGCATTTTCGAATTTCGGGCTTTATTTTGGTCTAAGATTACCTTTTTAGTTAGAAAATGTGCGAGTGGTATGATCAGGCCCGCCGCTAGCTGTTTGATCGCCCGCGTGCAATACCGATTATGCCGCCCTACGACTACTTACTCTGAGTTTCGTCAAAAAAGGATAATTAATGTTTTTTCATTATGGTGGAAATGGAAATTTTTCATTATGGTGGAATGAAGATCAAGAATCCGTGGTCAAAATCAATCAGAGACATGTCATATTTATTTCTGGTTCTATTCAAAATTCGTTGCACTAGAAATTTTTTCAAAAATTATTAAAAAATAATATTTATTTCACGATAACCTGAGAACGGAAAGAGATAGCGACTAATAGCAATTTTTAGGGTAGGTTGAGCATCTGAATGCGAAATTTATGTTTGTCAGGGACGGGCTGAAGCCAAATTTTTGGGGGTGAAAAGCATTGAAAATTTAACAACTGTGCACGAAGGATTCCAAAAAAAATTCCAATTCCGGAACACATATCATATAATTATTAATAGATACAATAATTAAGTACAGCATTCTGTGGAAACCATATACTTAATAAGGTCTAAGTTGGAAACATAGAAGTAGGTACGATTTATTATTGAAATTTTGAAAAATCATATCTCCGAAAGTATCAGCTTATTAGATTTGAAAATGATAACTTTGGATTCTTACGGCAAAATTGCATTTTAAAAAAAATTGAATTTGAAATTTGTAATGTAAAAAAAAATTTTATTTTCGTTACTCCGAAACAGTTACGCCGATTTTGTCCTATAACGAAATTAACCGAGATTACTCTGAAAATTTCATATGTTTACCTCATTCTGTTCGAGAGTTATCGTCTTAACAGAGGGCCTGCCGGACCTGTAATTCGAAAATTACAGAGATTTAGGCAAATTGCCACCTTGTTCAAAGGAACAAGAGCGCCAAAAAAGGAGCAAACTGCGTACTCACATATTTACGTTGCTAAATTCAATAGAAATTAAAGCTTTTTAAAATGCTGCCCGACAGTGTCAAACAGCTCAAATTGGTACCAGGAAATATTTCTACTCCATTGAAGTTTTTCCAACTTCTTCGAAATTTTTTCCAACTCCTTCGAAAATTTTCCAATTGTGTTGAAAATTTGCCAACTCCGTTCAACATTGGGGGGATCATCATCCCCCGTAGGTACCTTACCTGCGCCTCCTAACTGAGAAGAAAGCTCAGAGGGGATTCCCCTAACTTCGCTTGTCCTGCTTTTCATAGAATGACAGACGACTTTTGGATTTGCATCTTAGTTTTAACGGATTCCAATAGATGGCGTTGTTAACGTGATTCGGTCGGTTTTTCTCCATGCGATGACATTTCCTATACACAAGAACCTTGAGGTGGGGTGGGTATTAAGACAATGACTTGAATTACGTGATGAGTCGCTCGATTTGCCGCCCCCCTGGACGTGCGCCCGTGTGCGGTGCACGCCTTGCACGCCCGCTTACGGCGGGCCTGGGTATGATGCATTATACAAAACATAAATAATAATAAACACCGAATGTGCTGAAATATTGGGGAGAAGTCGTTGCAAAAAAATTGGTTCAAGCCCTGTGGACAGGAGCTTTGGCGCTCTTATTCAAACAAATCATATCTTCGAAAGTATTGGTAAGAGTTGGGAATTATATCAATGGATTCTTATGATAGAACTTTATAATAGGAGAAATTAAATTCAAACATCATAAAAGAATTTAAATTCAACAAGAGTGCTAAAAATTATCAATCCAAAACCAACAGACCAATTCTACCCTACAACGAACTCATCCGACATATTCGTTCCTCAATTCTATGATGAACGATATATTTTTTCCTCAGATCCACTCTAAAAATTATATTATATCAATTTAAATTTTAGCCAATATTTCAGTTTTGTTTTTACTGTACTCTGAACTCAATATTATTAACTTACCATTACCATACCCAGCATCATATGGATTAACCATGGGCATTAAATATAAAAATTTGACATATCATGTCTCTGGAAAATAAGTTGACATGTGTCAACACATCTCATATTATAATAATTCATAGATACAATAATTATCGCATTCTGTGAAAACACAGAAGTACGATTTATTAATAAAATTTTGAAAAATCATATCTCCGAAAGTATTAGCTTGTTAGAGTAAAAAATGACATCAATGGATTCCTATGATGAAACTACATCTTTAGAAAAACTTATTTTGAAATTTTTAATGTGAATTTTTTTTTTGTTTCTCCAAACCATCTGACCGATTTTGCCCAATAACGAACTTAGCCGAGATATTTATCTCCCAAACCTATTCTGAAAAATTCAACTGTCTAGCTCATTCCGTTCGAGAGTTATCGTGTTAACGGCCGGCCGGATAGAATTGATTTCGAACACGTATTCTTGATCAGTGAGTCGAACCAAATTGTTTGAGACCATTTTCAGCCAAAAATTCGAAATTACAGACATTTGGGCAAATTGATAAGCACTCTGTTCCGAGGAACAAGAGCGCCAAAAGGCTCCGCTGCCATATCTTCATTATAATCTGCACAGGAATCTTTTATATTTTTGGAAGGTAAATGCAATGCTTTTGGACCAATTTTTTTTTACTCCCAGCATGTAAAATAATTAACTACTTGCTTACCTCTGGAAGGCGTAACATTGAGATGGCAGTTTTCCGAGTCATCTGCCCAACTCAGGGCCGTCGCTACCGGGGTGAGGGAGGGGGGCATCTCCCCCCCCCCCCCCCCCCCCCCGGATCATATCTCAAATGGCGCCAATTTGACCGCGGATAGTTGGAAAACTATAGAAAAAGGACATAATAAAAACAGATTTTTTTGAACTGCCTACTACTTGAATAGGATGATTATTATTATAGACCGACCGCATTGCAGAAAGGAAATAAAATTCCAGGTGGGTAATACCCCGAAACCGTTGGGCCGATTATGCCCATAAACGAACTTAACTCTCCCATTCGGATGCGCACCCTACCATGAAAATTGCAAGTCCCAATCAGTTATCGAGGCAACGGTCACCCATCCAGCTACTGAATTCACACAGGGCTGCTCGGATCTCCAACACTATAGATCCTATCGTGTTCAAACTTGGAAGTTGCCAGTAGAATTGAGTTCTGAAGGCTCTCGCAAAATTCCACCGATGCCAAACGATCTGATTTCTGATATATAGAATTTTTTTTAATGATTTTTTAAAAATTTAATAGTGATACGATCCTCACGAAATTTCAAAAGGTTTCGCGTTGACTCCAAAACTGTTTGGCCGATTATGCCTATAAACAAACTCAAATGTCGCATCAAGATGCACAATCTAACCTGATAATTCCAAGTCGCTATCTCTTTCCGTTCTCAGGTTATCGTGACATAAATAATATTTTTCAATTATTCATTTAAAATTTTCTAGTGATACGATTCTCACAAAATTTCACCAACGTCCTTAAGTTCATATTCTACAAGTACTCAACAAGATTCAATTTGATCGGATTTGTATTGGTTGAAAACAAAATTATTTCTCAGAAACTATTGGGCTGATTATGCCCATTAACGTCCAATTAATGTCCGTCGTATTGGGACGCGCCACCTACCCAAAAAATTTCAAATTGCTATCTCTTTCCGTTCTCAAGTTATAGTTACAACGGCCGGCTGGCCAGACAGAATCAAATTTGACCTCGAATTCATCATTAGAGAGTCGAACCAAATTGTTTGAGACCATTTTCGTCAAAAAATTCGAAAATTACAGACATTTGGGCAAAATTATAACGTGATGTTATCCAAGACTATGCGCGCAAAAAAGAGGACTGTATTTTCGAATAGAGCGAAAAGCGTTAGTTTTGGCGATTGCTGAACACATAGTTTTTAAGGAAAGTAGCTCCTTGTGAATCTCCATTCAACAACAGCACTGACAGATTGAACTATAAAACTAGACATGAGTATTTTTTTCGTGAAATTATCGATTGTGTGACATTGACGATTTAATTTTCTATAGGTATACATACATACTACGAAAATTTTCAGGGTGATGAGTACAAAAATATTCCTTTAATGCAGGAATTACAAAAAACTCATTCAATATTTCAAATAGCAGATATTGATGGAACATTCCACTGACTCTAGATAGCAGCAGGGTAACATATAACATTATTGCTATATCATTTTTCGAAAGTTTCCGTTTTAATATTTGTGAACTCTTCAGATTATTCTTATCATCTATCATCTCGGGAGCTTGATGTATACTCCATTCACATTTATAAAGTCTCCCGGTTGGCCATGAAAATTTGACACATTTCACTATGTATATTTTGAAAATGTTAGGTTATAGTAATTTTCCTGTCAGATAACTACGCAACGTTGTCCTCTCTTCGTAGAAGTCCTAGTAATTACGTATTTTCACAATGTGAATTTGAGAAGATATTATGTGAATTCCAAAGACCTGGCGACTGTTGAAGAAAATGATTCCTCTGTTGTAACTGGAAATATTTCACGTCTATAAACTGGTTGGAATATTCAGTTATGTTATTTTCTTGTACGGAAATCAAGTGTTGAAATTTTAATGAAAAATAATGGATACAATAGTCCGTTATTTTGTGATAGTTCATTTGAAGAAAGAATGAAAGTACCTGAATTACCCGGCAGGAAAACTGCTAAACGAACAGACGTATCTATGGAATTCCCCACTTTTCGAAATGCTCAAGAAGTAAGCCTACAGAAGATATTTAGATACCTTGTTGCACAACTTGAAATACACCAGTTTCAAAATGTAGTAGTACTACGAAACCCGAGTCATTCTTATACATTAATAAAATATAGTGATAGGAAACTGTCATTTCATTCGAGAGTTCAACATGTCAGAATGAAGTTTCCCATTGCAGATTTCGGCTCTTTACTGTGATAACATCTTGTCTAAGATTAAGTTAAGATTATGTTGCGAGTAGAATTGGCAACGTCTCGGCGGATTGTCTTGACCTTGACGATATTTCAGCAGTGCCAACCTGCCTGTGTTTTAGTTACAAAAACGTTACAGACGTAAATCATGTCCAACCGGGAGACTTTATAAAACTGAATGGGGTATATATATTTATTTTTGTCAAATACAATTCTTTTTTGGTCCTGGATCTTTTTGAGAGATGCAACAATTTTTTCACTCAAAAACACATATTCAGAACGCAGTCTCAATATATGTACACTTTATCCATATTTTTGTGTTTCTCGATTTTTGAATATTTTTTCAAACTAGTCCAGACTCCATAATAATCATTCTGCTGTCAATTTTTCTAAAAACTGAAACCACATGCGTCTGTAAAGATTTATAGTCATATATATGAGTAATTAACATTTTTTTTTTCAGTTAAATAATGCTCTATCTGAAAGCGAGCGTATAGCAGAAAACACAGCCTTGAGGTTATTAACGGATTCATTCGACAGTTTCAAAACTGATTCTTTATTGCCATGGCTTTCCAATAAATACGAAAAAGAGAAAATATTCTTTTTGACTATGACACAAGGTAAATATATGCAGAACTTATTATATTCATTTGCTCATGATCATTTTCAACTGCGGATAAGATTGTTGATTCTCAAACTAAATTTTCGTTAAATAATAGTTTAAAAAAACTAAAAAAACACGCTTTTATAGCTAACCGAACTAAAAATTAGAAAATAATTTTTAATTTCAGAGAGTTTATAATACAGTAGTAGAAGATCGAACAATCAATCAGAATTTATCACCTCAAAATAAAATTATAATAAAGTTTAAGTTATTAACAAAAGAATTCAATTCAGAGTAAACAGCGTGGGGTGCTTGATAAAGTAAATGTAGCAACCATTCTATTGGCAACTATCTATGAGAAGAGAGTTATGAAAAGTAGTAAAATGCACCCCACGCTTTTTACTCTGAATTGAATTCTTTTGTTAATAACTTAAACTTTATTATAATTTTATTTTGAGGTGATAAATTCTGATTGATTGTTCGATCTTCTACTACTGTATTATAAACTCTCTGAAATTAAAAATTATTTTCTAATTTTTAGTTCGGTTAGCTATAAAAGCGTGTTTTTTTAGTTTTTTTAAACTATTATTTATTTTTCATTTTTTAGTTCGATTTATCAATTAGTTATTTGTTGACATGTGGTATTGAAATGTCTCACAAATTATTTCGCAATCTCATCATTTCATTCAAAATTTTATTAATCCTGGCGGTCCCAATAAGGATAATGGGAAACTGTTATCAAATTATTGCATTGTCATCGGTTCTTGATACGTATGCAAAGTTTCAAATTAATCAGACTTCTGGAAACTGGTGAAAATTAAGTTCAAAGATTCCGTTACATACATACATAGTCAGATACAACCCAAGCTAATAAAAGCGTGTTAAAAATGGGTTCAAGCCCTGTGGACAGGAGCTTTCTGGCGCTCTAGTACAAACAGACAAATTATATCTCCGAAAGTATTGGTTTCTCAGAGTTGGGAATTATATCAATGTATTCATATGATAGAACTGCATCATAAAGGAAGTTCAATTCAAATGATAGTTTATTTATCAAGATTAAATGAGCAATCATGAGAATGAGAACTGCACCATGGAAGAAATCAAATTAAATCTGGCCAATTTTGCCCTATAAGGAACTTAACCGAGATATTCATCTCCCTAACCTACTCTGAAAATTTCAACTACCTAGCTCATTCCGTTCGAGAGTTATATCTATGTCTATGGATGAAAAGCAGTCTCACTACTCTCAGATCTCTTACTTCATGTTCCGTTCCGAAATGTAAGACTTTTCTGAGAAAAACTAATTTCGGAGCAAACAACTGAGATTTTTCTCACTTCGCTCACAATTCTTCGATTGATTAGATAATGACATGTCTCAGGAAAATAAACTGACTTTATGACAATTCATACATAGAATAATTATATCATTGTGTGACAACGTTGAAATACGATTTATTATTGAAATTTTGAAAAATCATATCTCCGAAAGTATTAGCTTCTTAGAGTTAAAAATGATATCATTGGATTCTTATGGTAAAATTACTTATTGAAAAAAATTTAATTTAATTTTCAATTTGGTTCGTAAAAAAACAATTTTTTTTGTTACTCCGAAACCATCTGTCCGATTTTGCCCAATAACGAACTTAGCCGAGATATTTATCTCCCAAACCTACTCTGAAAATTTCAACTGTCTAGCTCATTCCGTTCGAGTTATCGTGCCTACGGCCGGACGGCCGGACCGGCCGGACAGATTGATTTTCGACCACGGATTCTTGATCAGTGAGTCGAACCAAATCGTTTAAGACCATTTTCATCGAAATTTTCGAAAATTACAGACATTTGGGCAAATTGATAAGCACTCAGTTCCGAGGAACTAGAGCGCCAAAAAATGTGGAATGCCCTGTGGAAAGGGGGTTTGGCACTCTTGTCAAACTACTATAGCGAGTAATTATTCAAACTTTGACAAATCATATCTTCGGAAGTGTTGGATTCTCATAGTTGGGAATGATATCAATGGAATATCAACGAAGGTCTATGATTCACCTCATATGTTGGATTTACATATTTACATACATCAGCAAATTATAATTAGAGTATTCTATGAAATCATATAGAAAATTATTTAAATCTTAAAAAAATCATATCTCTAACAGTATGAGTTTGTTGGAGTTGAGAATTATATCAATGGATTCTTATAATTAAACTACACCTTAAAAAAAAATGATTTTGAAATTTGTAATGTGAAAAAAAAATTGTTTTCGTTACTCCGGAAGCACCAGGTTGATTTTGCCCAGTAACTAATTCAACCGAGATATTTATTTCCCAAACCTACTCTGAAAATTTCAACTGTCTAGCTCATTCCGTTCGAGAGTTATCGTGGTTACAGCCGGACAGAATCGATTTTGACCGTGGATTCTTGATCAGGTCATCAGAATAACCCTATTTTACGCATTTTCAGAGATTATTACATTTGGATATCGATTTCAAATCAATTTTATAAATTAAACCTTCATTCAGTAGAGATCAAAATAATTTACTTCAAATATAGAATAAAATATATTTGATTCTCTTTGACAAACGAATGGTTTGAAATATCGATATAAATGCATTTAGATGGCGGAATTTGGAAAGAGCTATTTAGATAGCTCTTTCCAACTTCCACTGGAACAGACATTTGAGAATTTGCTTTGTTATATGGAACAACCCCATATAACGATAGTAAAGGGTTTTCCAATAAGAGGTATTATTTTGAAAAGCCCGCTATTTCGGTAGATGTCACTTTTGAAGCTGTAATTTTTTGACATTTGACAAGTAGAAACTACGCTATTAATAAAAATAGAACGATACACGCTTCAAGAACGCATTGAAATTATTAAAATTCACAATAAAAATGGTGAAAATTTGGCAGAGACGGTTCGTAAAACTCGAACATTTTTGGGTCATCGTGAAGCACATTGTCGAACCGCAATAAAGATATTGGTTGAAAAATTCGAGCTGTTGGGACAAGTTAGTTATGTGAAGAATAAAACCCGTGCCTGTCGCTCAAGAACAGCCGAGAATATTGCTGCTGTAGCCAAAAGTGTTGAAGAAAACCCAGTTTTGTCCATTCCTCGTCGTTCTTTGGAATTAGGCATTCCACAAACGTCATTACACCGTATTTAGCATAAAGATTTGGGTCTTAAGGCTCATAAAGTTCAGTAAACACAAGAACTCAAGCCGCCCGATCATAAACAACGTCGTTTCTTTGCTGATTGGGTCGTTGAAATGCATGAAAATGATCCGGAATTCCATCGAAAAATCATCTTGAGTGATGAGGCCCATTTCCACCTCGGTGGCTTCGTCAACAAGCAAAATTGTCGCATCTGGGGCTCGGAAAACCCAAGAGCTATTGTTGAAAAGCCTCTCTATCCTCCACGTGTGACTGTTTGGTGCGGTTTATGGTCCGGCGGAGTCATTTGACCTTCGAGGGGATTGATGATTACACGTTTACTTTCAACAAGACGGCGCTACGTGCCACACAAGCAACGAAACCATTGATCTTTTACGGGAAAAGTTTCCGGACCATGTAATCTCTCGAAGAGGTGATCACAATTGGCCACCGAGATCTTGTGATTTAACACCTTGCGACTTCTTCCTTTAGGGCCACGTGAAAGAGAAGGTCTACGCCAATAGCCCAGCGTCGATTCAAGACCTCAAAGATGGAATACGTGAGGCTATCGAGGACATAGGGCAGCCACTTTGCGATTGGGTTATGGAAAATTTCATTAAAAGGATATGGTCCTGTAAGCGTGGTCGTGGCGGTCATTTGCCTGATGTTATTTTCCACTATTAACGGCATAGCAATGAACATCCGATCATTTATACTGAAAAATGGCATTTTTCTTAGAATATCAAAATAACACCTCTTATTGGAAAACCCTTTATTTGCCATTTTTCTAGTTTGAAACTCATTGAATTTTACCGTAGAATTTTGCCGAGATGTGGAATTTACCCAGTTCATGATGGAAGCCTACGAAAGCCACATACTACCACCCCAGTTCAGGATTGAAAATATACTGGGCAACTCTGAAGAGTTCCTGAAACAGTTTAACTGCCGTCCAGGATCTGCCATGACAAGATTCGAAGATCGATTGCAGTTTCCATACTTGATAGCTTTGTCAAAGGAAGATTTGGATTATATGAAATGATACGATAATCAAATATACTATTCTCAAAATTCGAAATATTATTATTCTATCCATTAATTTTCCACCGAATTATAAGAATATGGAGAGAACCAGTCCACAGATTGTCCAATTCAACTGACCCCACAGAAAATTAATTGAATTTTTGTTCTGCAGATGATGGTTCCAGCAACATATTGTTTATGATATGTTTATATAGATCATCTTAATTTTTTTTTAAATCAGGCCAATTATTCAACATTAATTCAAATTTATTAATTAAATATAAAATTGTTAGCTAACATCATTATTTAAAAAATTGGTTCAAGCCTTTTGGACAGGAGCTTTGGCGCTCTTGTTCAAACTTTGACTAATCATATCAACGAAATTATAGGTCTGTGGGAATTATATAAATGGATTCTTACGAAAGAACTGCATCATGAAAGAAATTAAATTCAAACAGACCGATTCTCTCCAATAACGAACTTATTCGAGATATTAATTCATCAAATCTATTCTGAAAATTATATTATATCAATTAGACAATATTGCAGTTTTGTTTTTACTGGAGATATTCTGTACCCAATTTGATTAACTTTCCGAATATATTTCCATCATCATATGGATTATCCACGGGCATTATATTATCACCTTAAAAGTATAATCTCATATCATCCTCATAATTCTACGATAGATGAATAACGAACCAGAAATACTTTTGTCATTTATCCCTCATAGGAAAATAAGATGACATGTAAGAACACATATCATATAATAATTCATAGATAGAATAATTAAGTACAGCATTCTGTTAAAACATTGAAGTAAGATTCATTTTTGAAATTTCGAAAAATCATATCTCCCATGGTATTAGTTTAGTTAGAGTTGAAAAAGATATCAATGGATTTTAATGGTGAAACTGCATCTCTGAAACCATCAGGGCGATTTAGCCCAATAACGAACTCAACCAAGATATTTATTTCCCAAACCTACTCTGAAATTTTCAACTGCCTAGCTCATTCTGTTCGGGAGTTATTGTAGAAACAAAATTTAAAATTTTTTTTACACTTTACGGCGACCTGATCAATACAATTCTTCGCATACATATTAAAGTCATCATTCTACAATTTGATGCAAAATTTCAGATAGATCAATGATCGGTTTCGGAAATATTCATAAAAAATGTTTTTACTAAAAACGGCCACAACTCTGAAACCCCTTGGTGGATTTTAACCGTTAACGAACTCTTACGAGATATTTACGCTCCAAACCTACCCTGCAAACTTCAATCCTTCAACTCCTTTAGTTAGTGAGCTTTCGTGTTAACGGCCGGACGGACGGCCGGCCGGACAGAATTGATTTCGAACACGTATTCTTGAACCAAATCATTTAAGACCATTTTCAGCTAAAAATTCGAAAATTACAGACATTTGGGCAAATTGATAAGCACTCTGTTCCCAGACAAGAGCGCCAAAAAGGGGGAAAGCCCTGTGGCAGGAGCTTTGGCGCTCTTGTTCGATTATATCTCCGAAAGAACAAGAGCGTGAAAGCTACTGCCGCAGGGCTTTCCCCCTTTTTGGCGCTCTTGTTCCTCGGAACAGAGTGCTCATCAATTTGTCCCAATGTCTGTAATTTTCGAAGTTTTGGTTGAAAATGGTCTTAAACGATTTGGTTCGACTCACTGATCAAGAATCCATGGTCAAAATCGATTCTGTCCGGCCGTTAACATGATTACTCTCGAACGGAATGAGCTAGCCTAGACAGTTGAAATTTTCAGAGTAGATTTGAGAGATAAATATCTCGGTTAAGTTCGTTATTCGGCAAAGTCGTCCAAGTGGTTTCGGAGTAACAAAATAACAAAAAAATTGACATTACAATTTTTGAACTCATTTATTTTAGGTGCAGTTTCATCATGAGAACCCATTGATGTCATTCTCAACTCTTACAAACTAATACTTTCGGATTCTCAATTCTATATGATTTCATAGAATAGGTACTCTAATTATAATTTCCTGATGTATATAAATCCAACATGAGATGAGTCATAGAACTACGTTTTGAATTTAATTATGAAAATTCTTGAGAATTGACGCACCGAAGCCAAATTGAAAAAGTGGGAAAGCCCTTTGGACAGGAGCTATGGCGTTCTTGTTCAAACTTTGACGAATCATAACTCCGAAAGTATTGGTTTCTCCGAGTTGGGAATGATATCAATGGATTCTTTTTTAATTTATTTAATTTATGATGCAGTTCTATCACAAGATTCAATTGAAATCATTCACAACTCTGAGAAACCAATACTTTCGGAGATATGTATAATTTGTCAAAGTTTGAACAAGAGCGCCAAAGCTTCTGTCCACAGAGTTTTCCCAATTTTTTTTTTAAATAATGTTGTTTAGCTAACAATGTTCGATTAGTATGGACCGCGCATAATATATCGACGACATCTGTACGTCTATCGGTTGTTAATTTATGTTGAATAATTGGCCAAATTAAAAGAAAATGAAGATGACCTTTATAAATAAATCATAAACAATATTTTGCTGGCACCATCATCTGCAGAACACAAATTCAATTAATGTTATGTGCAATATACAATGTTCTGTGGAGTCAGTTGAATTGGACAATCTCTGGACTTGTTCGACAGTTATCGTGGCAACGGCTGGCAGAATGAATTTTTACCTCGAATTCTTCATCGGTGAGTCAAATCTAATCGTTTGAGACCATTTTCATCAAAATATTCGAAAATTACAGACATTTGGGCAAATTGATAAGCACTCTGTTCCGAGGAAAAATAGCGCCAAAAATTGACTGCACGACTGGTATTGTGGTCATTTCAAATGTTAAATTGTTACGCTTGATTCTAGTAAATTCAGTTCCAAAGGAAGGAATAATAATTAACTGCAGATAACTACTTATGATAAAAGGTTTCCTCATTGGAAGTGGAAATCAGATATTATTTTTTACGAAACAACAGTGCATCAATAACAGCCAAAGTGACTAATTCGCTTAAAAAAATGTCAGAACATGCAGAAAATGCTTTGGACCCTGAAGTGGAAACATCACATCCTACACCGATGCGAACGAAAATGATAATACTTATTTTGTTGGCTATGCAAATTATTTTAATAGGGATTATCGTTTTCCTTCTTTATTTCACCCAGTCTTGCTCCTCAAACATTGTAAGTGTAATTTTGTATCAATATAATTTTCTAAGTATAATACTTTGTATGTGGAATATATTAAATTACTCCTATAAAAGACAAATTCAAAATTATATAAACGTAGGTGCATATTTCGACCAATTTCTGTCATTAAAATTGGTTTGTTTTGTTATCATTGAATCTGTTGTTATTTCTCACAGTTTCAAGAAATTAGTAAGAATTATTTACGCTATACTGAAAGCTGCGAGGACCCGAATAATTCAAAGAAAAATTTCTTACAAATTAAATTGAGAATCGACAATTCGATTCCATTCAATATACAAGCAATGGCGTAATAATTTTTCTTCTAGAAATATTCAGTACGGGGGTAGTAGGTGGAAAAAAACTTCTAGTATTTTTCCAGTCTCTATAGTATCCTGAATGGAATACCATCCTGTATATAAGCGTTGGCATGCTCAACAAATATTTATTTGTTATCTATATATAGCCATTTTTTTTTGAGTTATAAAATGCCGTAATATTAATTTTATGAATAGGAAAGGTATTGTAAGACCGTATTTTTGAAGATCGTGGGGTTTGTCAGTGTTAATATGTAAGTATAAGCGTTCGAAGTAGGTATTGCATTTGGTGTATACTATAACAATAAAACATGTGTATGAAAAATAAAAGAGTGTCAGCAGAGGTTAGTGTAGCGGCCTACCAAAGAATTCGACGTATTATACTAAAGCTTGGGAAAAAAAAATTCGTTCAAGCACAGACGTGAAGTCAGAAGCTTTTGCTCGCATGTTCTATTGTCTATTCACCTCTATTGGACACTCTACTACGAATTTAGCATCGATATATATACCGTTTCCTCAGCTTTTATAATATACAGTACTTCCCAACAACTCCGTACCAAGAGGAATTTTCTTTTCTATTAATATTTCCGAATTTTATTAACTATAAGAAGTTGGTGCATCAAAAATGATAAAAACAGATATAAAATCCGTCCAACTGTGACTTCCGGATTGAGCGGATATCACCATTTTCAAACAACAATGTCCATTATCTCGGAAAATTCGACCTTTTTCTGTAAAGTGCTTAAGTAAACTTGTTTGCAATTACAATTCAGATTCATGTGATTTCAAGTCGCTATCTCAAGGTATCGTGAGATACATAATATTTTTTCGTAATTTTTGTGAAATTTTCTAGGGGTACGGTCCTCACGAAATTTCACACACGTCTTTATGTCAATATTCTATAGGTATACAGTGCGTTTCAAAAAGTACGCACCAAGAGGAAATTTTTTCCCCTGTATAGTTTTTTGAAATTTTGGTTTTCGGGTTAGTTGGTGCACAAGAAACGATGGTTTTGACATATATGTCATTGATCGTGTTACTCTGCAAACCTGTCAAAATTGACATTTTTTCGAAAAATGACCAAAAGACGTAGAAATCAGAATAATATCAAAAAGTGTCTGAAAGAAATGTTGCTCAGAATTTCATTTTATACCAAACTGCCAAATTTCATAGTGAAATTCCGAAATTTTTCGATATTAATAGTTCGATGACAGCACGCAAACTTGAAAAATTATTCGGAATGTAATTCCAATGAAAGAGATATTATCACAATTCAAATAAAGTTTATATTAATTTAATGTTCCTCAAAAATTATGATTTCTATAGTGAAAACCTCACAATCTTGGTGCAAACCGAATAATACTTGGGAAATTAATTGCGGAAAGAGTTAATATCATGCTAATTATTCTTGAAACATCATAAGATATTAAATTATTCGATTTCTCATCTGAAGAATAATTGTGAAATTCTCTGAAATCGCTTTTGAATGCATTAACTCAAATACCACTAAAAACGCAATACAGTTCTCATCTAAACCAAATTTACCTGTGAAAATGCAATGGAATTTCACTATGAAAATTGGCAGTTTGGTATAAAATGAAATTCTGAGCAACATGTCAAAAAACATCGTTTCTTCAGCACCAACTTTCCCGAAAACCCAAATTTCAAAAAAGTATACAGGCAAGAAAATTTCCTCCTGGTGCGTACTTCCTGAAACGTATTATATGTATAACTAGTTATCAATTCGATTGACTCTATATTTTTTGACTTATCGAGTTAATAATATTCCAGATGGATATAACTCCGAAACCGTTGGGTCGATTATGCCCAACAAGGAACTTAACGGTCCCATTGGGATGCGCAGCCTACCCTGAAAATTGCAGGTCCCTATCTGCTTTTGTTCGAAAGTTATTGAGGCAACGGTCACCCATCCCACTACTGAACTCACACAATGCTACTCGGATTTCCAACAATATAGATCTGATCGTGTTCAAACTTGGGACTTGACGGAAGAGTTAGGTTTTGAAGGCTCTTGCAAAATTTCAGCCATGTCGGATGAAAATGTTTTTGTCCCAGCAACCATTTATTTTAATATCGTGTTTAATATCATTTTTGATATAATCATGATCCGCGATTGTTTCCATGTATCTATTACTTAATCGCACAACTATTTAGTTTCCTCCTATAGTACTCTATCCGTGGTTTTCGCTTCAAATTGTACGTGGAAAAAACGGAATTGAGGAAAATGATTTCAATTTTCACCACAAAAATTTGCAGGTCAAACCAAAGGAAATAATATGAGTATTTTGGTTGCATAGGTTGGTGAACGCATTCGAACATATTTGGAAAAATTGATTGGAGCTCCCTTTTAAAGGTAACAAGCGCGCCTAAAATATGGTAAAATTGTCAACAAAGATTATTAGATATGGAGCCAAATAGAAAGTAACACGTAATTTTGTATAGAAAATAAATAACTTCCGTGTGAAAAATGCAAACTTTCTGATTTCGCGGCAAACACAAACTCAAACTCAAAATTGTTTCACATGAAACCCTTCGAAATGATACCCTTGAAATAGAGACACGAAACTTAATATAATGCTCCACAAAAGTTAAGAAAGTTGCCGATTCTTGTCCTCCAAATGTTCATTTATGAGAAATCAAATGTAACGTATAAAAAAATTGTTTTTCGTTACTCCGAAACCACCGATTTTGTCCAATAACGAACTTAACCGAGATATTTATCTCCCAAACCTACTCTGAAATTTCAACCGTCTAGCTCATTCCGTTCGAAAGTTATCGTGCTTAGGGACGGACGGCCAGACAGAATTGATTTTGACCACGGAACCTTGATCAGTGATTCGAACCAAAACGTTTGAGACCATTTTCAGCCAAAAATTTGAAAATTACGGACATTTGGGCAACTTGATAAGATGATAAGCACTCTGTTCCGAGGAACAAGAGCGTCAAAAAGTGAGTGAGACACAAAACCGCGAGGGAGATTTTCAATAGATTGACCAAACATCTATCGGATTCGGTTTATGGGAACTCAAAAACGGCTTGACCGATCTTGATGAAATTTTGTGTGTATTTTGGAGTGGGACTCAGGGTGGTTTAGATTCACAATTGGGCCCGCTAGGTGACGCTGCAATCGGATTACAGGAACTCAAAAACGATTCGACTGATCTTGATGAATTTTGTTCAGTTGGAAAGGGTCTCAGGGAGGTTAAGGTTCACAATTGGACCAGTTCAGTGGCGCTACAATCGGTTAATAGGAACTATCGAACGACTTGATCGATCTCGACGATTTCTGGAACGCTCATGTTTAAATGGACTTCGGTGTTTAACATTATGTTCATCATAATGAATTATTTTTATGTTTATTATTTATTGTACGAGCTCTCTAAAGCTTATGATAAGAAATACAAGGCTCATAGGAGAATGTTGTCTTTTGCATTATGCAAATTATTATTTATAAATTCATGAAGTTATGCATATATAGACATATTTTTTCGCCTTCAGGAACAAGAAGCATTCGGAGGGAGCAACCAAGAAATGACAAAAAAATCATATGAGGGACTTGAAAAAATTAAGAGAAAAACCGAGGATATTCCTGAGATTGATTTCAGAATGGGTGAAATTTCGACTGAAACCCAAGAAAATAGTAAAAAGCATGATTTTGTAAGTAAGAAAAAATTCTTTCAGCAGATATCGTGCCCAGAGTATTATTCGAATGTCCAATGCCCAGAATGCAAATTCCCATTTTGATAAATTTATGATATGATTGTACTGATAATCCTTGATATTCCAAGGAGATCCCTCATAAGCTCTCGAGTGCTTTTGTGATTTAACATAATCAGCGGTGTAGGATTTGATCCTGTATACTCACGCCACCTTAGGAACAGCATTTATGATTTTTCACCCAACAATGAATGGTATCTACCATCTGACTAAAAATATCTTTCCCTGCTTGGGATTAATTTCTGGATCTTTCGATTCCTAGTCCCAACTTAAAAAGTATGAAAATCTCAAATATCAACGCCAATATGAAAAATAAATTAGAGTAATTCATTTAAAACACATTATCGAGAATATGGACAATTGTATTCTCTCTAAACTTTTATGAACAAGTGTGACAGCCCCGTGGACAGTAGCTTTGGCGCTCTTGTTCAAACTTTGACAAGAGTGCCAAAATTATTAATCTATAACCAACTTTTCCGGGATATTCGTTCATCAAATCTACTACGAAAATTATATTATATCAACTGAAACTTAGCCAATATTCCAGTTTTGTTTTTACTGGAGATATTATGAATCCAATTTGATTAACTTGCCAAAGCATATATTTCCATCATCATCATATGGATTATACAAGAGCTAACTACGATAGCTGAGATTATTCCATTGGTCATTTTGCATTGAATCATACTTTGTTTGACATGTCTCTTATCTGTAGATGATATGACGATGATGAAATGCATGAACACAGATGAAATTCATAGATAGATACGGACGTTAATTTTCGATACAGCATGAGTTCACATAGATTTACGAATCGAACTCACGAGACCCTATTGGCAGAACGCTCAGATCTTTCTCAATGATTCCTGTATCAATATCTGCATATCCTCCATTGTTATGAGCCCTCTATTGGTTTCGTTATATGTTATCATTTTCTTGTTTAGTTGTGTTGAATTTTCACCTCAATCTTGGAATTGTGCTATGAAATATAATTCCTTTTATTTTTCAGGAGAATGTAAGTTGTAAAACTCCAGAGTGCATACATGCAGCAGCTCATATCATCAACTCCATAGATTTCACACAAGAGCCCTGCGAAAATTTTTACGATTATGCTTGTGGAAGAATGTGTACGGAGGTTGAGGAACCACTAGATATTTTCGAACCGAAACATTTGATGGGTAAAGACAAGCCTCAGTTCCTGAAGAAATTTAGAAGATTTTATGAGTCCTGCGTTAATCATGAGGATAAATTCGATTACGAGACTCGAGTAAAGAACAGTAAGTTGCACATATTAGTTATATGAGGGAGGAAAAGAAACGAGGGAATTATATACTGTTCCACAAAAGTTAAGAAATTTTTAGACAAAAATTTCCTTTTTTTTCAGCAATTTTTTAAATATGAGAAATCTAAATGTTCACTCACTTCTCTAACTCATTCTTCACAGTTTCAGGTGAAAATTCATTTTTAGTATTTGTAGTGCAAAATCGGTTCAAAAAATTGAAAAAATAAAGTTCAGTAAAGCCTGACAATGCTCTTGCTTACTTTCGATCAGATTGTTTAAGTAGCCTTGATTAATTTCTCTCCAGAGTTGCGTTAAAAGCTGTCTGAGATCTAGAAGAGTATGTGGAGGTGGTTGATGATAATCCAAAGCTCTTTGTAGCTGATACCAAGCGCGTTCAATTGGATTGAGGTCTGGGGACCGAGGCGGCAGGGCCAAATGTGGAATATCATGGATTTCCAGAGCTTCATCGACTATTCTCACACGATGGTGTGACACATTATCGTCCAAAAATAAGAAATTTGGTCCAATAGCAGCATGAAACAAAGGAATAATATCATCAATGACTTATTCTATGTAAATCTGCACATTCATGGTGGCATCAAGCACCAACCATGGTAGCATCAAGCACCAACAAATGGTACTTACAGTAAATGTACCACCTCGGAACGGATGATCTTCCTGAACCGATATGCGATTTCTGGACACCAGAGGATGGTTCCATACCCGAACACGGCTACTATCCGAGAACCATCCGTATCTCGACTCATCTGTGAAGAATACAGACCTCCATTGATCGTTCCAATTCACGAGCTCATTGGCACATTCCAGTCGAAGTCGCACATGATTTTGAGTTAGTGGAATCCTACACATAAGAAGTCGAGAATATAGATCAACGTCTCGAAGTCTTCGACGAACTGTTCCGATCGAAACCAAAACACCAGTAGCGTTCAGAAGGCGCTGTTGGCATTACTCGACAAGTACTCAAAGGCTCTGTATGGATGGACTAAGTCAGAAACCTATCTTGTGCAGGAGTGGTAGATCTTGGGCCTCCACATCTCGGACTCTCGGTCACGTTTCCAGTTTCTAGATATCGATGGACGAGCTGATAAACTACGCTTTCACTAACTTGTGAAAAACTTGCAACGTCTTTCGGACTACGTCCCGCCTCGATTATACCAATAGCCCCATTGGCTTCATCCGCACTAGGTTTACGTCTAGTAAACCTGGAATTTCGCAAGCTTGAGTTGATTAACATTTTTAAAGTGCAATACCCCCAAGCAACACTGCCGTAAGTGATTTGTGGTCTCACCATCTCCCATCACGTATAATCAGTGGAGCTGTTTCGTAGCCAGTACCCTCCTCTTTTCGCAATTCCGCTGGCAGGCAAAGAGAGGGTGCCTGGCCCTGTGAATCACCCTCTTCAGGTGCGAATTCCAATCAAGTTTTTTATCTAGAAGGATACCATGATATCTGGCCTCATCTCCTGTATATACCTACTGTAAATAATTGAAAATAAGATAATACAGTCTGGATTCAAGAATTAATTTTCCTTTCTTTTTCAGCTAAGATATTATTAGAACGAGTAGGATCCATTCGATTGAACAATAAGGGAGATGTTGAATTCAATCTCACCAGATTTATCGCAGATATGATTCTTTATGACTCGATGCCGCTTTTTGACGTGGATATAGATATGAGCCCCAAAGATTCCACATTCATATTAAAGGTAAAACATGTAATTTTAGTGCATTAGAATCAGTGCTGAATCAACTTATTTTACCATTTGCGACAAGATATATCTAGCACGAGGCATCAATGATATGATGTACACTCCATTCACTTTTATAAAGTCTCCCGGTTGGCCATGATTTAGGTCTATCACGTTTTTGTAACTGAATCTAAGGCAGGTTGGCACTCCTGAAATATCGTCAATGTCAAAATAATTCTCTGAGACGTTGCCATTTTGTACTCTAAACAATCAACATTCCATCTTACAAGATATTATCACAGATCATTATTTTCGAATAATAAAGAACTCTTTGCTTTGTAATTGTAAATGCTTAAAGCAGTTTTGAAGATGCAGAGACAAATTTTCAGAAAGTGCTATAGGTACAGAACTTATAGTTTCCTATTAGGATAGTAATTATAGTGATAGGTTACTATATTTCATTAAGGTTTAACAGTGACTCGGGTTTCGTAGTAGTACATTTTGGAACTGGTTTATTTCAAGTTGTGTTTAAATGTCTTCTGTATGCTTATTTCTTGCGAATTTCGAAAAGTGGGGAATTCCATAGGAATGCCGTTCGTTTAGAAGTTTTCCTGTCAGGTGATTCAGGTACTTTTATTCTTTTTTCAAATGAACTATCACAAAGTACCGGACTACTCTATCCATTATTTTTCATTCAAATTTCAACCCTTGATTCTTGATTTCCGAAACATTATCTTCAGCATTCGCCAGGTCATTGGAATTGTTGAATTCATATAATATCTTCAAATTGTGAAAAATACGTAATAACTACGAATTCTATGTAGAGAAAACAACGTTGCTTAGTTATCTGACAGGAAAATGAGTATAACCTAACATTTTCAAAATATACACGGTGAAATGTGTGAAAATTTCATGGCCAACCGGGAGACTTTATAAATGTGAATGGAATATATATTTCTATTTGCCAATATGAGAGTGCATTCTACTGAGCAAATGAACACATTTTTTCCAAATCTCTGTGGGACGAATAAAAAACTCATAATTCCTAAATCAGAAGAAAACGAGAAATATTCCAAGTTTCTGTCGTTGAGCACTAGACTAGATCAGATTAGATTGTGAACCGGGGTTGTTTGGCTAATATGCTGCCTTTTAGAACAGCAACCATTATATTAAATTTTGTTCTATTACCCCAATCAGTTAATCCGTAGTAAAATGTTTTCCACTCCATCACCATCACCATCATCAAGAACTGGCTTGCCCAAGTGCTTGGTTTCTTTATTTCGGATGAATTCCTCTTTTACTTGTGTCTCTTGAATCGACAATATGATACTACCTTTATGTTGATATTGTTGTAATTGTTCGACGTTTTTTTCAGTTAACGCTGCCTGATCAGACATCGATGAGCCTGGGTCACTGGTCGTCACTGTCAGAAACTAAAAGAAAATGTCTACGAGAAACCGAAAGTATGTCATATGACAAAGAATTGAATACCACCCTTCTCTACAACATGTTCCTCCTCTGCCAGAAGAACTATGCAGATTATTTAGATTCCATAGGTTCTTCCATGACAGAATTAGATTTTTTCACGAATATGACAGAAAATGAGAAGTATGGCCGGATTAGAGATATAAGGATTTTCATTGAATTCGAAATTCTGTCCAAGTTCGATGTGAGTATTAGTTTTCATTATTTTAAATAATAATATAGTTTATTTGCACTGTTGCTTCTTGAACTTGTTACGCTGACCACCTTTAGATGTCTGCCCGACCAGCTGGAAGGTCAACGATACACTCATATGCTTCCTGGGATATAGGGTGATAAGTGATATAGCTGGTTTTTGTAGGTTTAATAAAAAAAAATCGTTTGATCACAAACAAAACAGATAGCTCAGATTTTTCAGTGAAAATTTGAGGTATTCTTTCTGAAGGATGATCAAGATCCTTCCAGGTGATAAATATGGGATTTTCCAATTTAAACTGGTTCCTCCCCCAGGCAATAACGTCAAATATCCGAGGTCAAAATTGAATCTGTCCGTCCGTCCAGCCGGTGGGTCAGCTTTCAGCCTGATTTATTATTATAGAGTTTAAATTTTCAGTGTAGATTTGGAGTCCAAATGCGCTAGCTGAGTTCGTTAATGAGCAATATCTACCGAGTGGTTTCAGAGTTATGGCCACTTGAAGTTTAATTTTAGGAATTATCCAACAAATAGCGGTAAACACTGGATATGATCCAGAGTTAATCAGAAAAATATTGAGAAAAGCAATTAGCTATTTTAGTATTTCCAGAAATTAAGAATGCAAATTCCTTTAAAGCACTGATGACGGGAGCTGTTGCACGCATGTTCTTTTATCTATTCACGCCTCACACACCCTCACAAAATACTGCATGAACCTTCAAATCCGCTTTTCTCAACCGGGTAACTAATAGATTTCAATTCGCTCGGATCTGTATCTTAGAAATATTGGTAAAATGAAATACGGCTTGAAGGTTTGTGCGGAATTAAAGCGGAATCTGACAAATAGTTTTTGAAAAATATAAAAGTTTTGAAGGGAATTTTTTTTTTTGAGAAATAATTCAAGTTTTTTTCTAGAGATACGATGCTCACGAAATTTAAAAATTTGCACGTTGTCATTCTACAACTAATTACCAAGTTTCAATTCAATCGGATGTGTAGTTTTTGAAATATATAGGAAATATCAACCAAATTTCAGATAGGTATTACTCCGAAACCATTTGTCATATTATGTACATTAATGTACTTAACCGTCTCATTTCGATGCAAAACCCATCCTGAAAATTGCTATCCTTTCCGTTCGAAAGTTCTCGTGGCAGTGGACGGCCTGAGTAAAACCTAATCGTTTTAGAGTTTTAGACAAAATTCGAATAAAACAATTAACCTTTGAGTGAATTCAGCATATTTTTCACGAAAAAAATAAATTAAATTCAAACAGACCGATTCTCCCCAATAACGAACTTATCCGAGATATTCATTCCTCAAATTTACTCTGAAAATTATATTATATCAATTAAAACTTAGACAATATTGCAGTTTTGTTTTTACTGGAGATATTCTGAGCCCAATTTGATTATGTATCTTAGCAAAGAAT
Source organism: Halyzia sedecimguttata (assembly GCA_937662695.2). Classification (NCBI taxonomy): domain Eukaryota; kingdom Metazoa; phylum Arthropoda; class Insecta; order Coleoptera; family Coccinellidae; genus Halyzia; species Halyzia sedecimguttata. The sequence continues at coordinate 89,444,516 of OW569413.2, forward strand.
ATATTTCCATCATCATATGGATTATCCACGTTCCATGGGCATTGTATTATCACCTTACAAGCATAATATCATATCATCCACATAATTCTAAGATATAGCTGAGATTATTTAAGTGGTAATTTTGCAGTCAATCACAATTTGTTTTCTAGAACCGAAGGTGTATTTTATATCAAGAAAAAGGAACCAGTAATAATTATGACATTTATCTCTCATAGGAAAATAAGATGACATGTAAGAACACAGATTATATAATAATTCATTCAGCATTCTGTGAAAACATAGAAGTACGATAGATTCACCATTGAAATTTTGAAAAATCATATCTCCGGAAGTACTAGCTTGTTAGAATTGAAAATGATATCAATGGATTTTCATGGTGAAGCTGCATCTTGAAAAAAAAATTGAAATTGTTACTCCGAAAACATTAGGCTGATTTCGTCTAATAACGAACTCAACCAAGATATTTATCTCCCAAACCTACTCTGAAAATTTCAACTGCCTAGCTCTATTCTGTTCGAGCGTTATTGTAGAAACAAAATTTAAAAATTTTTTTTTTACACTTTGCGGCACTTTACATCACTACAAAACTTCACATGCATATAGAGGTTATTATTCTACAGTTTGATGCTAAATTTCAGATAGATCGAGTGATCGGTTTCGGAAATATTCATAAAAAATGTTTTTACTAAAAACGGCCATAAATCCGAAACCGCTTGATGGATTTCGCCCGTTAACGAACTCGTCCGAGATAATTACGTTCCAAACCTATTCTGCAAATTTTCAATCCTCTAACTCCGTTCGTTCGAGAGTTAACGTGTTAACGGCTGGGCGAACGGCCGGACAGAATCGATTTCGACCACGGATTCTTGATCAGTGAGTCGAACCAAATCATTAAAGACCATTTTCAGCCAAAAATTCGAAAATTACAGACATTTGGGCAAATTGATAAACACTCTGTTCTGAGGAACAAGAGCGCCAAAAAGAGTCGGCATGATTTTACTGTCAAAGAAGTCTTGATTGAACGTTTAGTCCCATTAAGTTTTACAATATGAAACTATCACCTCGTTCATCGTTAACTTAGGGCGGGTTTAGGGCGGGTTTATACAGCAAATAAGAAGAATTAAGAAACAGATTAAAATAAAATAAGAATTAAGGGTTAAAAGGATCGGTTTATACAGATGATCTAAAACAAAATAGGAAATAAGAATGAATAAATCAAATCGCAACTTTTTGACAATTTTATGCAAGTTCTATGAATTTCACTCTTTGAGCATGCACATTGTCATTTACCAAACAAAATAACATAAAATAAGAAATAAAGATGAGAGTTGGCTAACTTTAATTCTTATCCTTATTTCGTATTTTATCTTATTTCGTGTATAAACGCGCTCACAGAAATGTACATGTTTAACTTTCTTATTTTATTTTAATTTATTTCTTATTTTATTTTATCTTATCTAATTTGCTGTATAAACCCGCCTTTAGTTGAACATTTTCGATCATTGAGCGAGCCGAGGGTGCCATCTATTGATTCATCCGAAACAACTTCCTTCACCATGACACGGATAGATGCCCCCACATACCCAATTCAGTGACTTTTAGTTTAAGTTTAAATCCTAAAGAGGAGAGAGAGATTTATTTGTTTTCATGAATAACAAACCTTCAGGATTGCGCAGGAAAAAATATTCAATAACAGAAAATAATAACATACCAAAAAATTATAATTCTTTACATCCGCTATATATTCTCAATTGAATGTCAACACCTTGTTTAGTTTTTCGAGGGGAGATTTTTTTTTCGTCCCTTAGAAAGAACTGATTTCTGTGAAATGATTGCTGAATTATCATTAGGTGATACCAAGTTTTCCACACCTTTCGTGAAACTACGACAGTCTGGTTCACAGGAATTTCTGTGAATTCTATGGACATTTTGCTATTCGACTGGAATAAAACACTGTACTATTTTTATTTTTTCGATCTTCTCCCGATAACTCCAAGAATAATTAATCCATTTAGTTAAAATCGGGTCCTGGGCAATAAAATTAGGTTTCAGAAGCTCTTGCGAAACATCTGCGAAACATGACGGATAGTTCCAAGATTTTGCATAACTACTAAGTTTCAATTCGATCAGATCCGTATTTTCGAGTTATTGGGAAAACAAAATTGTATACCTATGCTCTAAAACCACTTGGCAGATTTTGCCCATTAACGAACTTAACTGGCGCATTTAAATCTGCCCTGCAAATCCCAGCTCTCTTACTCTTTTCCTTCGAGGGTAGGTAATCGTGCTTACAGCCGGACGGACAGAATTGAATTTGACTTCGGATTCTTCATCAGTAAGTCGAAATTAAACGTTTTACACCTTTTTCAAGCAAACATTCGAAGATTACAGACATCTGGTCAAATTGATAGGAGCTCCCTTTAGGGCGAAAAAGCACGTTTACAATATGGTAAAAATGTCAACAACGATGTAATTTCCTATACTAAATAAGTAACTTTCGTGAGAAATCTGCAGGGTCTCTGATTTTGCGGCAAACACAAACTCAAACTAAAATTTTTTCAGATGACACCCTCCGAAATCGACACCCCTGAAGTAAAGACACGAAAGTTCGAAAGTTATCCACTAGATGGGGATACTAATATACTGCTCCACAAAAGTTAAGGATGTTCAGAAATCTGTGACCGTTTTAAAACTTGGCTGATTCTTGCCCACCAAATGTTCATTTATGAAAAATCAAATGTTTTCTCTCTTATATCTGAATGGTTTGTTTGCTCCTCGTTTGATAACTTCTTCAGTATCAGACAAATTATTGTCGTTTGCATTTTTGAGAATTTTGGATCAGTTATGTTTTTACTCGAACTTTGATTCAAAATCCGAGAATTTGTTATTCAATAATGCCTATGGACGTAAACTTAGTGCGGATAAAGCCAATGGGGCTATTGGTATGATCGAGGCGGGACGTAATCAGAAGAATGTTGTGATTTTCTTTGAAGTAAGTCAAAGCGTAGTTTCCCGGCTCGCCCATCGATATCTAGAAACTGGAAACGTGACCCAGAGTCCGAGAAGTGGAGGCCCAAGATCTACCACTTCTACGCTAGATCGGTTTCTGACTGTGTCTACCCGTAGAGAGCCATCGAGTACTTCAAATAATACAACACCGTCTTCTCAACGCTACTGGTGTTTTGTTTTTGATTGAAACAGTTCATCAAATACTTCGAGACGTTAATCTACATTCTCGACGACTTTTGAGAAGGATTCCACTAACTCAAAATCATATGCGACTTCGATCGGAATGGGCCAAAGGGAACGTGAATTGGAACGAACAATGGAGGTCTGTATTGTTCATAGATGAGTCGACATATGGACGGTTTTTAGATAGTCGGCGTGTTCGGGTATGGACCCTTCCTCTTTTGCTCAGAATTCGCAGATGGGTTCAGGAAGTTCATCCGTTCAGGGGGTCTATTCTCGACCATTCGCAATTTCAACGATCGGTCGCATATGCTATATATTACTATAGGGATGCGCACGATCGTGCAAATTGCGAATGGTCGAGAATAGATCCCCAGGGGGTCTATTCTCGACCATTCGCAATTTTAACGATCGGTCGCATATGCTATATATTACTATAGAGATGCGCACGATCGTGCAAATTGCGAATGGTCGAGAATAGAGCCCCAGGGGTATTGCATTCACTGTTTGCGGAGGCATTTGATTCAATGGGCGTACATAATTGTTGGTGCTTGATGCTACCATGAATGCACGGATTTGCATAGATCAAGTCATTGAAAATATTATTCATTTGTTTCATGCTGCTATTGCGCCAAATTTCTTATTTTCACATGATAATACGCCACCCTATGGTTCGAGAATTGTCGAAGGAGCACTGGAAATCCATGGTAATCCACATTTGGCCCTGCCCCCTCGGTCGCCAGACCTCAATCCCATTGAATACGCTTGGGATCAGCTACAAAGAGCTTCGGATTCTCATCGACCACCTTCACATACTCTTCAAGAACTCAGACGGCTTTTGCCGCAACTCTGCAGAGAAATTGATCAAGGCTACTTCGCAACAATCTGATCGAAAGTATGCAAAGGCGTTGTCAGGCTGTGGTTGATGTTCGAGTAAGCGATACTCTTCACAGAACTTTTTTAAATTTTTTGAGTGAACTGATTTTGCATTACAAAAACTAAACATAGATTCTCGCCTGAAACTGTGAAAATTATAAAGAAATGGGCAAGGGAATTATTATTATTGAGTAAACATTTATATTTCTCATATCCAAAAAATTGATTAAAAAAAAATGGGAACTTTTGAAACAGTCTCAAAATTTCTGAACTTATAACTTTTGTGGAGTAGTATATATTCGAAATCATGAAACGACATATAGGGAGGCACGGCGTGGATGACCACATTTTAAATGATTACCTTGTGCTTAATATTAGATTTACGAAGGGTTTCACAAAGCTTTGACAGCTCTTGCTTGCCAAATTAGTTTAAAAATATCTCAAAACGAAAGCGTAGGGATATTTCTTTTTAGACTAGTTAGAATGGTATAAGGTAAAATGGTATAAGTCATACTGTTTACTTAAAAAATCTCAAATAGGTAAAACAACAGTCCCCTGTGCTGTCCCATTCCCATAATTGAGACGTCGCAATTTTATTTCAAAATATAAAATGAAAGTGTATGCGTAATGTTAAAGAAGATAACTAATTAACTAAGTTTTTTGCGAAATAAATAATACTTTAGATCAATTTATTCCATTAAAGCCATTTGATCAAACTTTGTCCAGGATTTTTAAGCACAATTCCCTGCCATGAGTTCAATATAAAAATTAAATTATCCACTATGTCTTTTCATGTTATTATCTTGTGTAGACATGAATGTAATTAGTATGAAGTTCGTGTCAGAAGCACTAGTAGCATTTTATGGCCATTTTACTCAGTCTCGGTTGATCCTGATAGTTTGTGGAGAAAGCATGAATTTAATAATTTAATAGTAGAATTTTATATATTTTATGTAATTGTATAAGTATGGATGTACATTGTACATATTTAGTAAGAACTCACAAAATCCTCGTTTAAAATCACTTGTCGTGAAAATCCGAGAACTTGAGCTCGATGTCTCGTTGACCGTCATGCCCTTCGTCAACAGACTGTTGAGCTCCCTTTATTAAGGATTGGCGTCAAATTCCTGTGTATACGGTAGTCATTAACCCATCACTCGATTGTACGATAATTGGGAACAGATAACTGATGCAGTTCGTTAAAAAATATTGAAATACGTATGAAAGGCCCGACGCGTGGCTTTAAAACTCTCATTATTCTTTGAAAAAATCAAACAAGCTATGTTGAATGGTCCAAAATATCATGAAAACTAACTTCCCACCCTAGATAACATCCACCCTGATGTAGATATTTCCATTGTTTTCAGGAAATACCTCTACCTCCAAATCTACAGGAATTAAATATAAAACATAATTTGGTTAATGTGAAAGTGGGACATCTAGAGAAAAAGTTTCCAATGATTCAATGGGAAATACTGTTCGAAATCCTTACCAACAGGAGTATTACCAATGAGACCATTATACAGTTGTATAACCAGGAGTACTTTGAAGATGTTTTTCGAGGACTTTCGGCGGAGAAACATAGGCAAGTGTTGAGAATAAAAGATCTTGGACAAGGTAACCTACACCCAGCGAATTTCAATACCTACACGTGTTGTTTTCTCGAATACATTGCAAATCTTTCTCACATTATAGTCTAGTCAACAAGTGCTTTTTAGGTCAAAATTTTTGCGTATTCTCCGGAATTTATGATTAAGGTGTCATTCGATTCGGAATGGCATGTAGATAGTTTTTGAGAAAATGCTAAGGCCACTCGAAAAAATTGCAATAGTTATAAACAATTAAGTCACAACTCCCGGAACTAGGACCAATATTTATAATTTTCCCAGAGGTTTGAAAATACTCACGAAAACGGGTACTCCGGATTGCGTAAGCCTCTCCCCCTTCGGACCTTTCATGAATAAATATTATTTAGACTAATTAAATATGGAAATAAAAAATTGAAAAAAATTCAGGCAGCAGAAACCAGTTACGCCAGCGATACAGACAGTATTTTTTTGAGTAGACATATTAGCTACTCCTATATAGAAAAAAAATACCTCTGGAATATACAGAGTGATCATGATTAATTTTCAAACATCAACTACAAATAATGGTCGAAAATTGCTGAGAAGCTATCAGGTTTAGATGTAGGAAAACCATATGAAGATGGTTTTGAAATTAATTTTTACGTTCAACGAGATATATAAATACATGGTGTGTGTCATTTGAAATAAGAAAGTTTTTGACCATTATTTGTAGTTGATGTTTGAAAATTAATTATGATCACTCTGTATATTAGTAAGAATATTTTTTTTTTCTGTATAGCCAATTAGCTGTGTAGCCAATATATCTACTCGAAGAGATATTGTCTGTATCGCTGGCGTAACTGGTTGCTTCATTAATTGCTAATTAAAAAAACTCCATATTTTAAATTTTTCGCCATTTTCTCGTAAATGGTGCTTCTAAGGTATAAAGTGATCTGAAGAAACTCATCATAATTTGAGCTTACCATTCCATTTTTGAAGTCATATACAGGGTGTTACATTTAAAAAAAATGAAACTTTGGTCTATATCTTTGTTTTCAAGCAGCCTGTATATATAAAAATAATTTTAAATTGTGCTTCTGAACACCCTACATATATCACAAAAAAAATATTCTCAAAATATCTCCATTAACTCTATCAAAACGAGATCCGCGTGTGTGGTGGGCCACTCGGTATAGTCACTTGAAGCACTAATGAAACAATGGAACAAACTGAAAATCCAAAGAATCAGAACGTTTCAACACCGGTAACAGTTGAATACCTAAATAAAAACATATGACTGGAAGGTTAAATGGAAATCGCCAGCGTCGGTCACCCTCCGATGTATCATGTAGAACTCCGATGTAAAATTAGCAACGCCGCAACGTGTATTCTGGCCAGTAATAAAAGTAGGCTATGTATGAACCAATATACTTTTTGCAATCATAATAACTCACATGCAGTAAATTGGTATTTTTTCAGCAATTTGAACAACGCCTTTTTAGCGCTATTGGCCAATAGCCTTTTCGAGAATACAGTATTACCAACTCACAGACATAGTCGTGAGCAATACTGCAGAAAGCGGAGCAGAGAACTCATGCCAGATATCGTAAATTATCTTCATAAAAAGATAATCAAGGCGGACGATATCCAGAAAAAGAATGAAATATTGAGGGAAATGTATGAGAATCTCAAGAGGAGATTTATCTATTCTCTACAGGGACAAAATTGGCTTGACGATGAAACAAGATTATCCATTATTAAAAAATTAAACAACATAGAATTGGTGTTATTCAGGAAAGATGATATAGATTCTGAAAGGCTTCATTTGGAAACTGTTTACAAATCCTTGGATATATTAAAAGACGATTATCAACGTAATCATTTTGATCTTATGGAGTTCCGAAGAAGACAAGTATTGGCACTCCATGGGGAGAAGGTAACACCTGAAAATATGTGAGTACCTAGGTATATTTATGTAACGATCCAATGAAATCACAAAGACGAAAAACTATTCAAATACCAAAATATTTTCGAAATGGCACGAGAACGAGATTTCTCTCGTCTCGGAAAAGTGAGACGAGACGAGACGTTTTGAAAAATATTATAGGAGATACGGAGACCACAAACAACGCAACCCGAGAGTCTCGTTTTTGGTCTCGTTAAATCGAAGTTTTCATTCGAAAAATTAGGAAAGGACTACATAGAGAACAATATATTTTACAAAATATCAACTCTTGTGACTATCTGTGAAATATTTCTGTTCTTATAGTAACGTATCTCTTATCATAAATATTTCTCCTTGCAGATTTTTGGGCGTATGTTCTAGGGGAACATCGTCCTATCATTTCGTCCAAATGTCTGTAATTTTCGAATTTCGAGCTGAAAATTGGCTAATAGACTAATTCGGACTCCCTGATCACGAATCCGGTGTCAGATTTTAGGGTGCCGTCCGGCCGGCCGGCCGGCCGGCCGGCCGTAGGCACGATAACAGGAGCACCGAAGGTCCTATTGACTTCAAACTTTCAGGGTAGGTTTCTGATCAAAATGCGACGGTTAAATTCGTTAACGGGCAAAATCGGCCGGACGGTTTAGGAGTTATAGACATTTAAAATTTTGAGGTTATTTCCCTGATATTTCAGGAACTAAAGAAGATGTTGAATCGAAACTTGGTAGTCAGTTCGAGGATATAAACGCGCAACTTTTGGCAAAATTCTGTTATGATCGAAATGTTGGTAATTTTTAAAAAAATATTTCTTTTAATTTTTTCGAAAAAAAAAATTTTTTTTCGTGAACTATTCATCAGATTGCAACAAAAACTTGTACTAACGTCAATTGTAGTATTTTGCAACATTGTGCAAAATTTTGGCTCTATACGATACCAATTTCTGGAGATATAAGACAAAATGTGTCAAATTTCTTGGGTCTCTCTCAGTATTTCCATCGATTATTATATAATAATCTCAATAATATTAAGGTATTCAACATGATACTGCTTTTTTTTTCTTTACTGGTCAGTACGGGCCACAAGGAATATGAACATGCGCCCAATAGCTCCTGTCCACAGGGCTTGAACCAATTTTTATATTTTAGGTTTGAATGTATTTTTTTCTAGATCGATTCTTTACTCTCGGTTGGGTATACTCAAATATGTCTATAAACTACTGAGTAATAAACGTGTATACTATTGAAAGGGTTTCTTTGACTCAAAAATTTATACATGTAAGATCGTCTCATTTACTACAGATAATTACGGTAAACTTTTCTCATATACAACTTGACCTTTTTCAACACCCACAGAAAACAATTGAATATGAAGAGTTTCCACTATAATTAGATACCAATATATTTTGTCTATATTATACTCCGATCGTTCTAGAAATACATGATATTTTAGAAGATGTATTGAGAAATCATAGAATTGAGGAACGAATATCTCGGATGAGTTCGTTGTTGGGTAGAATTGGTCTATTGGTTTCGGATTGATAATTCTTGGCAATCTTGTTGAATTTACAATCTTTTATGATGTTTGAATTTAATTTCTGCTATTATGAAGTTCTATTATTAGAATCCATTGATATAATTCCCGACTCTTACCAATACTTTCGAAGATATGATTTGTCAAAGTTTGAAGAAGAACGCCAAAGCTCCTGTCCACAGGGCTTGAACCAATTTATTTATACTCTCGTCTCCTGTGAAGCCCTAGGCGTCCTCCATCTTCATATCTATCACCATATTCTGCAAATATTACAATATTTTTAATGAAAAATTATTGCAGGTACCGACATTTCGTGGATGTTACAAAGGAAGAACCTATATTTTTCTATCCGAACAATTTGATTTGTGAGTATACTAAAGAAAATGAAACATATTTCTAAACAAATTCTACCGCAGGCATACCATATGGGCTTTTGAAACAGGTCAGGGATGATCTTCCACAATATTTGGCCGATTCAAGAGTGGGCTTTGCTCTGGCGAAAATAATAGGGCATGCCTTTGATAGAATAGGTATAGCATATGGTGTTAATTTCACTAAAACGGCGAAAAATGCCTATAAGGATTTCGCTGAAGAAACCAAGGATATGTTACTTATGATTGATCCCATAAGTTTCAACGGCAAATTGCTGTTTTTTAATGTGAGTACATCCCGTCCGCAAATGAGACGAGATCATAGATGTTATCGAAACGTTTACTAGATCCCAGAATTTATCTCCACTCGGCTTCCTACCCAAAAGATATGAAGGAAGAGCCAATTGGGATTGGAAACATGTCGCTCGCACCTCCGATCTCGACCCGTCTGCGGAAGGGCCTGAATGCTTGCTCTTGATGAGCGTGCAGCGGCGTGGGGCGTGGGGTGTACATATCTTTCACTGTTTTCTGTACCCATATGTATAATCCATTCACTCTTATAAAGTCTCCCGGTTGGTCATGATTTAGATCTATCACGTTTTTGTTACTAAAACAAAGGCAGGTTGGCACTCCTGAAATGTCGTCAATGTCAAAACAATTCTCTGAGACGTTGCCAATTTCTACTCTCAACGATCACCATAATGTTCAATTAATCATTAAAGGATACTGTGGGAGGTATACTCATTATTAAAAGGTTTCTTTCTGGGTTTTCTCTCCCAAACTCTGAAAAATATCTGTTAAAGAAAAATTAATTATTCTGCGATTTGCTTCTGCCTAAGAAACATAAGATATTGTCAGAAGCAATCAATTCAACAATGTTGCCTAACAAACATTAATGAAACAACATCAACGAAGAAACATCTATATCGTAACGTTTCGGAGTCTATCTCAGACTCCTTCGTCAGACGCTTAACGAAAATCTTTAGAATTATTTTGTTGATAGTTATTCTAAAGATTTTCGATAAGCGTCTGACGAAGGAGTCTGATATAGACTCCGAAACGTTTCGATATAGTTGTTTCTTCGTTGATGTTGTTTCATTGTTGTTTGTTAGGCAACATTGTTCAATTGAATGCTTCTGACAAAAATCTTGTGTTTCTTACGCAGAAGCAAATCGCAGAATAATTGATTTTTATTCTATATTTGGGAGAGAGTTTGGGAGAGAAAACCCAGAAAGAAACCTTTTAATAATAATATTCGATCTTATAGACAAGATATTATCACATATCATTCTCTTCGAATGATAAAGAACTTTTCGCTCTGAAATTGAAAATGACGAAAGCAGTTTTGAAGAAGCAGAGACAAATACATATCAGGAAGTGCTATACAGAACTGAAATCTGCGATAGGAAAACTTCATTCTGTCTTCTAGGAAATGTTGAACTCTCGAATGAAATTACTTATTAGTTTCCTATTCTATCACTATATTTTATGAAGGTTTAACAGTAACTACTACATTTCGAAATTGGTGTATTTCAAATTGTGCAACAAGGTATTTAAATATCTTCTGTAGGCTTATTTCTTGAGAATTTCGAAAAGTGGGGAATTCCATAGGTACGTCTGTTTATTTAGAAGTTCTGCCGGGATATTCAGGAACTTTTATTATTTTTTCAAATGAACTATCACAAAGTAACCGACTACTCTATCCATTAATTTTCATTAAAATTTCAATACTTGATTCTTAATTTCCGTGCAAGAAAATAGCATAACTGAATCTTCCAACCAGATTATATACGTGAAATATTTTCCATAGTAACAACAGATGAAAAAGTATCTTCAACAGTAGCCAGGCATTTGGAATTGTTGAATTCACATAATATCTTCTCAAATTCATTATTTTTCCTGAAACAATTCACATTGTGAAAAATACGTAAATACTACGACTTCTATGTAGAGGGGACAACGTTGCGTAGTCATCTGACAGGAAAATGAGCATAACCTAACTTTTTCAAAATATACACGGTGAAATGTATCAAAATTTCATGGCCAACCAGGAGACCTTATAAAAGCGAATGGAGTATACTTAGTTGTGCCCAGCATGACATTCTAGACAGCGTGCAAGTTTGCGTGCAGCTTGGAACATTTATTTTGAATCATTTTGTTTTTTTACTGTAACCCAGAAATAATGAATTTATTACGACACTTTTTTGTACGATTTGTGAGAACTATGACTTGTTAATAGGGGTTAGATCAGTAGTAAATCATCTTTTCTCTTATGAATTTCGATACCTTCAAGTGTTCCTAAGTATAATTTATTGGAATTTTCTGGCCAGATTGGGTGGCCAGTTGTGAAAACGTGATTTGCAACAGCAGATTTATCGATTTGCAATATTGATCCGAACCGAATGTATGCTCTTTATACTGTGTGCCCGACGTAGCACTTGTTGCAATCTAACATTTAATTTCGTATATACCCGATTTCAACCTGTCCAGATTTTCATCGAATGTATTGTTAAATTTTCGTTTAAGTTTTGAAAGCCAGTTTTATATTAACCGTTTTTCAAAATATTCTCTAGTTTTTGTTTGTTTTCTGATAGAACGTGAAAGCTTGGAAATATTTTTGGCGCTCTTAACCCTCGGAACAGAGAGTGCTTATCAATTTGCCCAAATGTCTGTTATTTTCGAATTTTTGGATGAAAATTACCTTAAACGATTTGGTTCGACTCACCGATCAAGAATCCGTGGTTGAAATCAATTCTGTCCGGCCGGTCTCACCGTAGGCACGTCTGTGTTGTGTTGTCTGTGTACCCATATTGTGAACATCTGCATAAGAATGGGTATTTTCCATCGTGAAATCACTACCTAAGTTCATAGACTCACAGAGACTTAGCGACTTTCGCCTATTAAGTATTCTCCCTTGCATGTCTGAAATGCTTGAGAAAAATCTAAACAAATCTACAAATTCATTACTGAGAGCAATATTCTTACTTACAATCAGATTTCTAAAGGAATTTCCCTACTTCCCTTCTATTAAACGTCACGGATGAAATTTTGAGAGCATAAGATGAGTGTCAGTCCACTTTCCTCACTCTTTTAGACTTCGCCAAAGCATTGGACACTCTCGATCATGAGCTTTTATGTGCTAAACTCTATTATCATGGCTTTGATACAACTAATATAATTATTTTTAGATCTTCCCTCGAGAATAGATTCCAGAGCGTTCCAGTTGAGAGCGCATCGTCGAGTTCCATTCTTGTGCTTTCTGGTGTTCCACAGGGTTCTATACTGGGTACAATACTTTTTTTAAATTACGTGGCGGATATGTATAGAGTAGTCGTCTTCGTCATCATTTATTTTTATGCAGATGATACTCAAGTACGCCATTCCTTCCATCCTTCCAACATACATGTCACCGTCAAACAGATGAATGAAGATCTATTCAGATTAGTTAAGTACTCTAGAGAACACAGCGTAAAATTAAGTGTCCCTAAATGTGTATCCATGTATTCTTCTTCTTAAACCAATCGCGGAATCGATGTTCAGGAAATGAACCTTGAAGTTGGAAGTGAGCCCATTCCTTTTGCGGGGAGTTTTTGAAATCTGGGTATAATAATATTCGATTGTAGATTGAGGTTTATTGAGAACGTGGCTTTCCTCGTAAAGAAGCTCTGCGTCACTACCGGCATCGTAACATCCTAAGTTCTAGTGCGCGCATGTACCTCTGCGAGACCATGGTGTCTGTGTTGAATTATGGTCTCACTTTTTACTACCCTTGTTTGGATTCTGTCACGAAGTATAGACATATAGACTGCAAAAGATACGAAATTCATGTTGTAGATCCGAAGGTACTATAGAGTCTCTGATAGAATAAACGAACTCCAGTCGTTAAGGCTCGGAAATGTGTTTAAGCTTCAGATGGCAGCTCTGTTCCTGGGAGTGCTAGCTTTTGATATGAATCTGCCAAAATACTGGGCTATTCAAAATGTCTACTGATCATAAAAATAATAGCACGACAGTATTTCCACTAATTTTGTTCCCATCCTCGTTTATCACTCATTGTAGTCTCCTTATCTCAAAGTGAATGTTTTTTATTTCAGTTGAATAATGACCTATCAGAAAGCGACAGAATAGCCGACAACAGTGCCATGAAACTGATTACAAATTTCTTCTCCAATTTTCAAGATCTTGATTCATTACCTTGGATTCCACCCAACTTTACAAAAGAAAAATTGTTCTTCCTTCATTTGGTGCAAGGTTTGACTACTGACATGGAAATATACAATATCTACATTTCTCTTCATTTTTCAGGTATGTGTCGAAAGATGGATGTGAGAGATTTCATAGTTGAAGCCTACGAAAGTCCAGTTTTACCCCCACAAATTAGGGTGGTGAATTTATTGGGAAATTCTAAAGAGTTCTTGAAAACATTTAGTTGTAAACCTGGATCTGGTATGGCAAGAATTCAAGAGAGTCTTCAGTTTCCTTACTTGTCTTGAGGTCATTTGATTTGATGAAAACCAAGAACCAAGTCTAAAAGTCTGATTTCATGTATATTTATGAAGTAATTATATTTATATTATATGTATAGGGAAGTATTTTGATTATTACAACTTAAGGCCAGCCTCATACGTCTCTGAATTCATATTCTTAAATGCATAATCTGAATTCTGGAAGCTTGCAAAATCTAGAAATTAATACTCTGAAAAAACGTGTGAGGAGAATAGTGAATTAGTATGCAATTCGGTGCTTTCTGAATTAATAATATGAATTAAGAGTATGAATTCAGAGAGACATTCCGGACGTATGAGGCCGGCCTAAGTCGGTACGAAAAAATAACAAGTTTTCGTTCATAGTACAACTTATAGCCCAAATATAATTTTGAGGCGAGAATAGTCTCGAACAATTCCGTTTGAATTGATGATTAAGAATCCATAGCCAAATTCGAACATGGTGTACTTTTTCTGATGGTTTTAATTTACTCTAATAACTGTTCATCAGTATCACTATTCAAGTCTATGATCTAATTTTTGGCGCTCTAGTTCCTCGGAACTGAGTGCTTATCAATTTGCCCAAATGTCTGTAATTTTCGAATATTTCGATGAAAATGGTCTTAAACGATTTGGTTCGACTCACTGATCAAGAATCCGTGGTCGAAATTCATTCTGTCCGGCCGGTCCGGCCGGCCGTAGGCACGATAACTCTCGAACGGAATGAGCTAGAGAGTTGAAATTTTTAGAGTAGGTTTGGGGGATAAATATCTCGGCTGAGTTCGTTATTGGGCAAAATCGGACAGATGGTTTCGGAGTAACAAAAAAAAAATTTTTTTTTTACGAAACAAATTCCAAATTAAATTTTTTTTAATAAGAAATTTTATCATAAGAATCCATTCATATCATTTTTAACTCTAACAAGCTAATACTTTCGGAGATATGATTTTTCAAAATTTCAATAATAAATCGTATTTCAACGTTGTCACAGAATGATATTATTCTATGAATTGTCATAATGTCAAATGATGTTCCTGAGACATTATCTAATCAATCGAAGAATTGTGAGCGAAGTGAGAAAAATCTCAGTTGTTTGCTCCGAAATTAGTTTTTCTCAGAAAATTCTTACATTTCGGAACTGAACATGAAGTAAGAGATCTGAGAGTAGTGAGACTGCTTTTCATCCATAGACATAGATATAACTCTCGAACGGAATGAGGTAGGTAGTTGAAATTTTCAGAGTAGTTTAGGGAGATGAATATCTCGGTTAAGTTCGTTATTGGGCAAAATTGGCCAGATTTAATTTGATTTCTTCCATGGTGCAGTTCTCATTCTCATGATTGCTCATTTAATCTTGATAAATAAACTATTATTTGAATTGAATTTCCTTTAGGATGCAGTTCTATCATATGAATACATTGATATAATTCCCAACTCTGAGAAACCAATACTTTTGGAGATATAAGTTGTCTGTTTGAACTAGAGCGCCAGAAAGCTCCTGTCCACAGGGCTTGAACCCATTTTTTATAACCTTTGTTGTATTGTGAATTAGTAGGACTACTTATTTACGTTGTGATAACGCAGAAAATGGTTTCAAACGATTGGGTTCGACTCTTTGAAGAAGAATTCAAGGTCAAATTTCATTCTGTCCCGTCGGCCGTCCGTTGCCACGATAACTTGAGAACGGAAAGAGATAGCGACTTGAAATTTTTAGGCACATCCCAATACGACGGACAAGTTCGTTAATGGGCATAATCAGCCCAATGGTTTCCGTGTAGTAATTTTGTTTTCAACCAATACGAGTCCGATCGAATTGAAACTTGGTGAGCACTTGTAGAATACAAACCTTAGGACGTTTGTGAAATTTTGTGGGAATCGTATCTCTAGAAACTTTCAAAAAAATTATCAAAAAATATTATTTATGTCATGATAACCTGAGAACAGAAAGAAATAGCGACTTAAAATTTTCGGGTAAGGTTGTGCATCTGAATGGGACATTTGAGTTTGTTTATAGGCATAATCGGCCAAACGGTTTTGGAGTTATACCCATCTGAAATTTGGAACTGATCTAATTCAAACAAGGTTATGGGTTGTAGAATACCAACGCGAGAATTCTTGTGAAATTTCGGGAGGATCGTATCACTAGAAATTTTTTTTTTAAATAATTGAAAAAGAATCTATGTATCAGAAACTATTCGTTCGACATCGCTGAAACTTTTCGAGAGCCTTCAAAACCTAACTCTACTGCCATGTTCCAAGTTTGAACACGATCGGATCTATATTGTTGGAGATCCGAGCAGCCTTGTGTGAGTTCAGTAGATGGATAGATGACCGTTGTCTCGATAACTTTCGAACGAAAGGAGATAGGGACTTGCAATTTTCAGGGTAAGTTGCATTTCCCATTAGGTCACTTGCATGATATTTTTTCATTATTGGAATCGATTATTATATCCATAAGAATACTGAAATAGTTCAACCGCCTTAAAAAATCTCAATTTTCAACGAGAAAACGATCATTCAAATTTGGTTGCACATAATGCCAGTTCAAACGATTGACACTTGGCGCCAGTCCGTGACGTAACCCGTCATATCTACTCTCACTCTCTTCTCGTGTTTGTTTCACTCTTTATTCCAGTGTAACACAGCACCCTATAAAGGGCTCATAGTCCGTATTGGCTGTAACAAGCAGATGGTACAATTTCATTACGTCATCCGTCATAGCAACGATTCAGATGCGTTTCACCTCATTTGAAATTGCTTCTTGATTTACCGATTTTCAATAGTGAAATAATAAAATTTTATAAATTATGAAAGTGCATGAGGGCATACATGATGATCTGGTATTGAAGTAGATTCAGAAGAACATAAGAATATGATATTTCATGTTACATGCAAGAGACCTATTGGAGAGTTAAGTTCGTTTTTTGGCATAAAGAGTCCATCGGTTTCGGAGTTATACACACCCGGAGTATTATTTCCTGGATAACTCTAAAAATATAGACTCGATCGAATTGAAGCTTAGTAACTAGTTGTAGAATATTGACATAAAGACGTGTGTAAAATTTTGTGAGAACCGTACCCCTAGAAAATGTTTAAAAAAATTACAAAAAAAAATTGGTTCAGTCACTGACGTGAAGTAAGAAGCTTTTGCGCGTATATTCTATTGTCCATTCTCCTGTATTTGACACTCTTAATCGAATTTTTCAACTAACTATCGCGCTGTAAATTACGTTTAGTGCTCTTTACGAGATTTCTTAGGAGTTTCAATTGCAAAGTTTGGTTACGAATGCTTGGCCGTTTTTGGTGTTCAGATTTCTAGGTCACAGAGTAGGTACCTATATGAAATATTCTACAGAGATGGAAAATGTATCAGAATGGTTGAAATGGTGTGAAAACTTCAGTAGAAGCATTTATTAGACGGTCAATCTGATACCTAAATATAACAGAAATCACCTTCCGTGACACTTCATTACTTCCTCAACAGCCCCGTTGCCATTGTCCTCGTTAATGAGGCCCTTTTACAAACCAGAACCTCGACCGCCGTGTCAATATCGGGGCGATCAGGAGCTCCTGGTTTCACCGCAGGACGGACGTGACGTATCGGCGATCTGACCCCAAGAACTCGCCATGAGACCCCTCCAGCTCTACCTCCAATGACCCTCGTTAGATATTTGTCGGATAAAATACTCTGGCTGCATGTATCCTTGCCTCGGATGAAAAGAAAGCCAGGAACCCCTGTCTTACGTGAAATGATCTTCGTGCTGCAGGTTTTGCGACTCCTGACACAGTTTTACGTGTCAATTTGCGAGATAGGGGAAGAACAAATGTAGGATAGATGAATACAAAAAATCTAAACTTCAAAATAAGATATTAACCTGTTGTGAAGAACATTTCATGAAGGAATAATATATTGTATAATTAGTGGGAAAAGCATAATATTCCCAGACGACTGTGATAATTACCAGTCGAGGAGCGTAGAGACGAGTCCGGTAACACAGGAGTTTGGGAATATGCTTTTCTCACGAATTATACATACTATTTTTTCTTCGATCGTTGATTTACATTTAAAATATCAATTTAAAAATATTTCATTCAAGATGTAATCAAGTAAGTTTAAATAGGTTTCTCTATGTTCATATTGAAATATAGAAGTGGTAACCATGGAAATTACTCAAAAATTAAATCCATACTTTATTTCATTTTATTGTAATAATCCATTTATAACATTACCGCACGCTACAGCAGTGCGGTAAGAATATTACCGTTATTTTCTAATTGCTTAGCAACTGCCCACTATTCTGGAATGTTGAGCTTTGCGCATAGGAAACAGGTCAAAATAGTGTCACTTTTCCCACGATCGAAGAAAATAGTATATTGTATAATTAGTGGGAAAAGCATAATATTCCCAAACGACTGTGATAATTACCAGACGACGAGCGTAGCGACGAGTCTGGTAAGGCAGGAGTTTGGGAATATGCTTTTCCCACGAATTATACATACTATTTTTTCTTCGATCGTTGATTTACATTTAAGAAATTAATTAAAAAATATTTCATTCAAGATGTAATCAAGTAAGTTTGAATAGGTTTCTCTATGTTCATATTGAAATATAGAAGTGGTAACCATGGAAATAACTTTGTTATGACAAAAGTAAAATAATTTTCAAGCTGGGTTTGTTTGATACGTTATATTTCATAAGGAATTAAAAAAGAATTAATAAATATGAACACTGATAGTGATTAATTGTTGCACGCCTCCTGAACTAGTAGAAGCAGCGAACGCGGCTCCACTCAATTTACTTCCGGCGAAATCCAGAGAGAAGTATGAACTTGCGTACCAACACTTCATGGATTTTTGCAGAAAAAACAACAGTGTATCCTTTCCTGAGAATGTACTGATAGCTGAATTGGCTAAAACAATGAAATCTTCGACGTTGTGGGCACACTATTCCATGCTTCGATAAACTTAGTCTGTTAAAAATAATATTAATATTGCCCATCAGTATCAAAAACTAAGAGCATTTTTAAAACGTCAAGCTATAGGATGCAAACCGAAAAAATCCAAAATTTTAACCCAGGAACAAGTTCAGAAATTCATTTCAGAGGCCCCAGATGACATCTTTTTATCGACGAAAGTAAGTAGATATAGATAAAATAGTATTACTTAAAATGCATAAAATATGAAATATACAATTTTTGATTAAAATAATATAAAAATCAAAACCATACTTTGTTTCATTTTATTGTAATAATCCATTTGAAACATTACCGCACGCTACAGCAGTGCGGTAAGAATATTACCGCACTGTTATTTTCTAATTGCTTAGCAACTGCCCACTATTCTGGAATGTTGAGCTTTGCGCATAGAAATCAGGTCAAAATAGTGTCACTTTTCCCACGATCGAAGAAAAAAGTATTTTCTCTATTTCAGTATCGTAATGAGTTCATTACAGCACTAAAAACAGTGCTGTAATGAACTCATTCCCGCATTGTTTCTAGTTATATTTTTCGTTTTGTGGTTGTCAGTACTGACATTCGATCCTATCAATTTTCAACACACGACAATTGACAATATAATATAATCTGGATATAGTGAAATAATTGTTGAGAGGAAAAGTTTTATTTCCATCAAAAAATAAGGTAGGTACTAGATATTTCCTTCTTGTTAGTTTTGAAGCATTCATGCTTCTAAGAAACTGTTTAAAATGTGATCTTCATGCCCTACGTACGATTCAAATTCTAATTCCATAATCTCTCAACTTTCGTAACAGTCACACCATCTGCCAAGACACAATACAAAAGTCACTTGGATGTATAATCCAAATTTTTCATTAAATTTCAACAGTATTTCACAAAACTTGACTGAAATAGAGGAAATATCGTCTAATACTCGTTGCAGAAGGCAATTCCAACACTCATGCGTTCGAGAACTCGCATTCGTGTTTGAATAGGAGCCCATTCTGCAACTTGTTTTGTTGCTATGCAACACTTTTCCTGTCGGCGGCGAGAAAAGTGTTACTATGCAAAAGATGAATTAATTACCATAAACAAAAAATTCTCAAATTCAAACGTCATTTTTTTAATCGTTGAAGTCGCATTGAATGTACAATTGGACAATGTTGCATTTCGATAAATAAAACCATGCAATAATGAACTGGTAGGATTCTGTCTCGGATTCTGTTCAAAAGCTGATGCCTCAATAGAGTAATCTGAGTGGCTGGTTCCAGGGAATTCGTTGACGCTCAATATCCTACCAGTAATCTCATTCTTATTTCGCAGCGAAACCTCGATGTAGCCTCCTGCTACACTACTTCGTGTCGTTTCAAAGACTCACGGTGGGTTTCACGAAGCTTTGACAGCTCTTAATGGCCGAATTAGTGCGATTCTATGTCGATTTTCAGTTCATTTTTGATACAACCATCGAATTAAATCCACAATTAAGCTAATCGAAGCTTCGTGAAACCCAATGTTAATGTTGGCTCCTCCATTTATAAGTAGTGTAGCAGAAGTTCACCTACTACAACTCATTTGCACAAAACAAATTGCGAAGGCGTTCTAAAAACTAAGAAAGTGTTAAATGTAGTTTTCATCGTACCATTTGGAAAACACAATGTTATGATTTTTTTCATTTACTTTCTATCACATCTAGAAGAAAAATAAGGCAAAATAAGATTTGGGAATATTATAATGAATATCGGTAATCACATGATTTTATTTTTTTTTATTTCGAGATTTGTATCAAACATGAAAGTGATAACATTTTGAATAGAGAATGACGACACCTTTCAAACGAAGCATCGAAAGCCCATACTTAGTATTTGAAAAATTGGGGTTGTACCTGTCTTTCGGAGGGGGTTGAAATAGGCTTCGCATTTTTACGAAGAAGAATGAGAATTAAAAATTTTAATTTGACATATTTCGGGATTTCCCATAAATAAACTGACAAAGAAACTGCAACACCCAGAAGGAGCTGTTTAAATTTAAATTTTTTTTTGGTAAAACATAGATAGTATAGCAAGGAGTAAATGATTAAAATTTGGAAAAAAAAATCGTGAAGGTTTTTTCACGTAAACATTTTTTGTTACTTCCATATTGTAGTCGTTTTCTGCAAATTTTTTTAAATTTTACAACAAACCACCTGTTCGAGGAGATCCAAAGTCGATGTTTAGTTGTTATCAGAATGCCTAGAGCACGTGTACGCGGAATTTATCGCCAGCTAAGTGAACTTGAAAGAGGTCGAATTATTGGTCTAAAGGAGGCGGGGTTGCCATTTCGAGAAATCCCTAACTGTACGAACAGAAATCCAACTACTGTTTTGAGATGTTGTCAAGCGTGGTTTGATAATGCCCAAAATCGAAGAAGAGTAGGCACCGGACGTCGAAGAGGCACAAATGAAGTTCAAGATCGACGTCTAAGACTTATGGCTATTAGAGGCCGATTTGCGACAACTCGATCTTTGGCTGATGAGTGGTTAGGTTAGGTTAGGTTAGGTTAGGTGGTGCAGAGAACGTCAACATTAGAATGTGGAATGGCATCAGGTCGTCTTTTCTGATGAATCTCGATCCTCCTTGGGTGCACATAATGGCCGAAGAAGGGTTAGACAGTAGGCGTTATGGCATGGGGTGCAATTGCACATGCCGTTAGGTCACCTTTAGTCTGTATTCGGGGTAACATAACAGCGCTGCGTTACCTTCAAGGAATAGTAGAGCCATATGTTCTCGCTTACCTTAACCGGGCTCGAGAATCCAATATTTCAGCAAGATAATGATCGACCTCATGTTGCCAGAGATAGTTTAAACTTTTTTGAAGCGACCCATGTGATTATTTTGCCATGGCCGCCCAGATCCCCCGATATTTCGCCCATAGAACATGTGTGGGACATCATAAGTAGAAGGCTTAGAAATTTACCCCAGCCACCACGGACTTTGGTGGCTCTGATACATGAACTACAGGTAGCTTGGGATAGTATGCCTCAAGAAGAAATAGACCATCTTATTGCATCAATGTCAATGCCAAGACGTGTTCGGGAG
Organism: Halyzia sedecimguttata; assembly: GCA_937662695.2. Lineage (NCBI taxonomy): Eukaryota > Metazoa > Arthropoda > Insecta > Coleoptera > Coccinellidae > Halyzia > Halyzia sedecimguttata. The sequence continues at coordinate 89,466,508 of OW569413.2, forward strand.
TGCATAGATAATCGCGGTGGACAAACACATTATTAACAAATTAATTAAAAAAAATTGTAAACCCTTCGTTTTTTTCTTCAAATTTCACAGTATAGGTTGTGGATTAAGTAAGTTATGATTGCATGGAAATTTTTGATCACCATAGCGCTTAACCATGGATTGATTTTCGTCGGTTTCGATAACATAGTTTCGGGGTCCCAAACTTGAATATGCTAGCAAAAGCTTACTTCACGTCAGTGGTTTCCCAAATTTTTTAGTATTAGTTTTAAAGAAAACAAAATCCGACCAAGATGGCATCGCGCATACAGCACCAGTATTAATACGCACGACGTTATCAGTGCGGTCATAAATCAGATGCAATTTGGAAGCATCGAAGCGAAGAGCCACAATTACACCGGAGAGATTTATTAGTAATAACTTACAGAGATGGCGGCTGCGAGTAATATACTTGTGTTGCGGCGGAGAATGAAGAGCAATCGGGTCCGCAAGTTTGGTTAGGCGGACGCGAGGTTATTTATACGGGCTGGTAGATGGCGATTCTAATAACCATCCCTCATCTCTGCGTTTTGTTGGGTTGCCGCATGAATGATAACGGTGGTGTCTTTCGGAGGTGGCGGATAGGTTATGGTTCGCTAATTAGAACGAGTGTTCCAGAATTACCTTCCAGGTATCCAAAATGGTTCAATAAACATATGATTAACTTGATTGGTAGAAAGAAGAGAGCTCACAGGAGGTATATGCGTCGGGGAACTTATTCGAATTATCTTTGTTTCAGTCAAATTCGTAGGGAGTGTAAAGAACTGGATGCTCAGCTGTATGATAATTATATTAATAATATTGAATTAAACCTTCAATCTGACCCATACCGCTTCTGGAGTTACGTTAATACTAGGAAAGGAGACAGGGATTTGCCGAACGTAATATGAGGTTTCGAGGATCTTCTTCATCGGAGGGTAATACCATCACTGAATTTTTCACCGAATATTTTTCTACAGTTTATAGTACAGAGGTTGTTGTCCCTCCTGAATTTTCCTATGATGAAACAGCGGATGTCAGCCAACTTAGATTTTCGGCTCGTGAAGTTTATGAGGTAATTGAGAAGGGTAAACCTAGGATGTCTGTTGGTCCTGATGGCGTTCCTGGTTTCTTATTGAAGAGGTGCATCCATTCATTGTCAATCCCAATAGCTAATTTATTTAATTTATCTTTCTATTCTAGCCAATTTCCCACAATTTGGGAGAGGAGCTTTATTGTTCCTGTGAACTTTACTGATATCGAGCATTATAGGGGTGTTGCGATTCAGTCCTCTATTCGGAAACTTTTTGATGGATTGGTCTGCTCATTTAAATCTTAGAAATGTAAGCCCTTATTCATTGAGGAACAGCATGGATTTCGAAGTGCCCGCCCTACGTCTACTAATTTGATTCTTTATCTAAATGAAATTGTAAGTTGTTTCGAATCAGGATATCAGTGCTATTCTATTTATACTGACTGATAGGGTTAACCACAATTTATTGTTGTCAAAGCTAGAAGCCTTTGGATTTTCTGGTCCGGTTTTATTGTGGTTCAGAAGTTTTCTTTGTGGGCGTACCCAGGCCGTTAAGTACAAGGGCTACGTGTCAGGCGAGATTTTGGTTTCGTCTGGTGTTCCCCAGGGGTCACATGTTGGGCCAGTCCTCTTCAACCTTTTCGTGAATGATGTATCTCTTCGCCTACACTGTAATTTCTTGTTTTTTGCGGATGACATGGAACTTTTTTCGGTTGTTAAAGATGTAGAGGAGGCTGTGCATTTTCGAGATCAAGTTGGCAACATTCTCTTGAAACGTGTTGATGACGTTGAGAATCTTGGTATAATATTTGACAGTCGTTTAACGTTCAAGCTTCATCTTGACAAGGTCTGCTCAAGGGCCCATAGGACTTTGGGGTTTCTTATGAGAAAAGTTAGGTTCTAAAGGCACTCACAAAATTTCAGCGATGTTGGACGAATAGTTACTGATATATAGAATTTTTTACATGATTTTTTGAAAATTTTCTAGTGATACGATCCTCACGAAATTTTGCGAGAATTTTGGCGTTTGTATTCTACAACTTATAATTTGAATTTAATCGGTTTTGTACTCTTTGAGTTATTGAGGAAAGAACAGCCAAATTTCAGATGGGTATAACTCCAAAACCATTCGGCCGATTATACCTATAAACGAACTCAAATGTCACTTTTAGATGCACAATCTAACTTGAAAATCTCTTGTCGCTATCTCTTTCCGTTCTCAGGTTATCGTGAGATAAACATATTTTTTAATAATTTTTTGTTAATTTTCTAGTAATACGATTCGCACAAAAGTTCACAAACGTGCTTAGGTTTATATTCCACAACTATTCACCAAGTTTCAATTCGACCGGATTCATACTGGTTGAAAGCAAAATGATGCCCATTAACGAACTTGTCCGTCATATTGGGATGCGCCACCTACCCTGAAAATTTCAAGTCGCTAGCTCTTTCCGTTCTCAAGTTATCGTGGCGATGGCCGGCCGGACAGAATCAAATGTGACCTCAAATTCTTCATCGGGGAGTCGAAACCAATCGTTTGAGACCATTTTAGACAAAAGAATCGAAAATTACAGACATTTGGGCAAAATGATAACGCGATATGTTCCCCAGAACAAAACGGAAGCCAAATATCGATAATTTACCTTCAGTGCCTCCCATTAAAATTATAATTTTTTTTTATTGATTTCCTTATGAAATGTTTGATTTTCATTTTACTTGGTCAGTGATAATATTATTTCAATAAATACAACACAACAAAATAGATTTCTTATAATTTCACCACTCCGCACTGACGGTTGAAATGAACTGCGAGACAATTTTTTTTTAATTATATTAATCTCAAAATACTTGAACTTGATAAAATTTTAGTATCCATTTTATTACGTAGAAATATTATAGATTATACAATAGTTATTTCAATCAATAGCATAGAAGAAAATATACTTCGCCCTTTTCGTTTTTAGTACAAATTTAGGATAGGAACTCAGTCGTGACCTAAATTTCCATCGTTAGACCTAGCCTTAAATGTTGATCAAAAGAATATACATGTGTACTTTTTGGCGCTCTAGTTCCTCGGAACTGAGTGCTTATCAATTTGCCCAAATGTCTGGGATTTTCGAATTTTTGGCTGAAAATGGTCTCAAACGATTTGGTTCGACTCACTGATCAAGAATCCGAGGTCGAAATCGAATCTGTCCGGCCGTAGGCACGATAACTCTCGAACGAAAGTAGTTAGAGGATTTAAATTTGCAAGGTGGGTTTGGAGCGTAAATATCTCGGACAAGTTCGTTAATGGGTGAAATCCATCAAGTGGTTTCGGAGTTATGGCCGATTTTAGTAAAAACATTTTTTATGAATATTTCCGAAACCGATCACTCGATCGATCTGAAATTTAGCATCAAATGGTATAATCATGACCTTTATACGCATGTGAAGTTTTGTATTGTCAAAAAAAAATTTTGAAAATAAAAAAAAAAAAATTTCTACAATAACTCTCGAATGGAATGAGCTAGGCAGTTGAAATTTTCAGAGTAGGTTAGGGAGATGAATATCTCGGTTGAGTTTGTTATTGGGCGAAACAGGCCAGATGGTTTCGGAGTAACGAAAAAAAAAATTTTTTTTAAGTAACAAATTTCAAATTCAGTTTTTACTTAAGATGCAGTTTCAGCATAAAAATATATTGATATCATTTTCAACTCCAACAAGCTAATACTTTCGGAGATATGATTTTTTGAAATTTCAATAATGAATCGTACTTCTATGTTTTCAAAGAATGCTATAATTATTCTATCTAAGCTTTATTATATGATCTTTGTTCATACTCGTACATGTCATCCTGTTCTATAAGAGAGAGTCAAATTCATTTCAGCTGTTTTAATTTGATTTCTTCCATGGTGCAGTTCTCATTCTCAGATTGCTCATTTAATCTTGATAAATAAACTATTATTTGAATTGAATTTCCTTTATGATGCAGTTCTATCATAAGAATACATTGATATACTTAATTCCCAACTCTGAGAAACCAATACTTTCAGAGATATAATTTGTCTGTTTCAACTAGAGCGCCAGAAAGCTCCTGTCCACAGGGCTTGAACCAATTTTTTATTCTTCGACACTTATATATTTCCGGAGACCCCCGAAACCAGCAATGCTTTGAGAGGGATCCACGAGAAAAAAAGCTTGGGAACCACTGGTGTAGTCGGAACCATTTGTTGCCTGGGTATATTATGAACAGAAAATAATCATCATTTCTAATTTTCGGTAGATTATTCGTACGATGAGGTGACGGCATTAAAGTTCTTATCGAGATTCCTCGATATGAATGTCGGTTATAATAAAATTAAGAGTGAGGGAGGGTGCGTTTAGCCTCGCAATATTGGCGGCGCATAACAAGGCCAGCTTCCCTGCGGAGCATCGACTTTCCGCGTTTTGCTGACTTTTGCTATTCTGATCGGTGTGCCGTTAACCCGGCTCCACCAACCGTTTCAATGCCAGACACCACATTCGAATCATCCTACCGAGGCTGTTTTGTCTCCATATTATCCCAGAACCACAAAAAAGACTTGCTTATCATTTCATGAATAAAATAAGTTTTCGTCTGTTATATTAGGCTCACACTCGCGGATCATTCTGCCATCTTATTCTTATTATTCTTATCAACACAGAGAAAAAAATTGGTTCAAGCCCTGTGGACAGGAGCTTTCTGGCGCTCTAGTTCAAACAGACAAATTATATCTCCGAAAGTATTGGTTTCTCAGAGTTGGGAATTATATCAATGTATTCCTATGATAGAACTGCATCATAAAGGAAATTCAATTCAAATAATAGTTTATTTATCAAGATTAAATGAGCAATCTGAGAATGAGAACTGCACCATGGAAGAAATCAAATTAAAATAGCTGAAATGAATTTGACTCTCTCTGATAGAACAGGATGAAATGTACGAGTATGAACACAGATCATATAATACTGCTTAGATAAAAATAATAATTAAATAATTATAGCATTCTGTGAAAACATAGAAGTACGTACAATTCATTATTGAAATTTAGAAAAATCATATTTCCGAAAGTATTAGCTTGTTGGAGTTGAAAATGACATCGATGGATTTTAATGGTGAAACTGCATCTTAAATAAAAATTACAGACATTTGGGCAAATTGATAAGCACTCAGTTCCGAGGACCTAGAGCGCCAAAAAGTGTAATTCCCTTTCCGGGATTTGAGCCCGCCTTCTCTCGTTCCGAAACCGAAAACCCGACGGCGTAGACACACCGTCTATAGGGCTCCTCGTACGATCTTGTCGATTTCCGGTGTTAGAATAAAACGTCCGTACTTACCTGGGATATATATTCTTAATTTTCACTTTTCGACATAAAATCGCCACATGGGGGTTTATTTGACGGTTTTTTACCCTTGTCTCTCTAAGTCGATTTTGACGTTTCTCGAACCAACTATTAGCAAGGAATTAGACAATGTCATGTCTCAGGAAAATAAGTTGACATTATGACAATTCATACATTGAATAATTACATAATCTATGAACACGATTATTTATTGAAATTTTGAAAAATCATATCTCCGAAAGTATTAGCTTGTTAGAGTTAAAATGATATCATTGGATTCTTATGATAAAACTGCTTATTGGAAAAAATTAAAATTGGAATTTGTTTCGTAAAAAAAAATTTTTTTTTGGCACTACGAAACCATCTGTCCGATTTTGCCCTATAACGAACGTAGCTGAGATATCTATCTCCCAAACCTACTCTGAAAATTTCAACTGTCTAGCTCATTCCGTTCGAGAGTTATCGCGCCTACGGCTGGCCGGACAGAATGAATTTCGACCACGGATTCTTGATCAGTGAGTCGAACCAAATCGTTTAAGACCATTTTCATCGAAAAATTCGAAAATTACAGACATGTGGGCAAATTGATAAGCACTCAGTTCCGAGGAACTAGAGCGCCAAAAATTGGTTCAAGCCCTGAGAACAGGAGCTTTGGCGCTTTTGTTCAACTTTGACAATTCATATCTCCGAAAGTATTGGTTTCTCAGAGTTGGGAATGGTATCAATGGATTCTTGTAATAGAATTGCATCATAGAAGAAATTCAATTCAAATAATAGTTCATTTATCAAGAATAAATGAGTAATCTTCAATGCTTTAATGCTTCAAAAATTATCATTTAAAATAATAAGGAAAGTATCATCGAAATGTCTAGAGCAAAGCTGGAGACAATCACACCAGATTATCCATTCATTCCTGATATTTGAGCAGGTAGAGGCTGACGAACAAATTATTTTAATAGTTCAAAATATATTAATAAAATACTATCCTCTTTTCATAATATAAAAGTTCATATACCACTAACACATTCATTCTGTATTAGGAACCTTAACTCAAGAAATATTTGATACACAATTTTAGATCCATATATCAGCATTTTTTTGCTAGCAACATTATGAAAAAACTGTATATAGGACCAAGTCTCACTACTTAAGGAAGTAAATGGTAATATTAACCTTAGTGGTCAACGAACAGTAATTTGTTTTGATGATTCCATAATGTTCTTCTTTCCTATTAACTTCATAAACTACATCATTAAAATGAACCAATTCCAAATCTTCTGAAACATCATCCCGAATTTATACGTAAATTATTCAATATGCAACCAGTCAATATTATTTTCGGTTTCAAAACAGTCTTATTCACAAATTCAAGAATCAGATACTGGTTTTCCAGCAGAAAATATTTTCAAACTATCTCATTAGAGATAGTTTGAAAATATTTTCTTATCTAGCTATTAGCTAGATAAGATGAATCTTATAAAGAGTGAACACAGACAGATATAATTCGCATTCCGTGATGTATTTTGTTGATAAATAATAACTATCAACAAAATAATTCTGAAGATTTTCGTTGAGTGTCTGACGAAGGAGTCTGATATAGACTCCGAAACGTTATGATATAGTTGTTTCTTCGTTGATGTTGTTTCGTTGTTCTTTGTTAGGCAACATTGTTCGATTGATTGCTTCTGATAAATATCTTGTGTTTCTTACGCAGAAGCAAATCACGAAATGATTAATATTTATTTTATAGATATTTTTCAGGGTTTGGTAGAGAAAACCCAGAAAGAAACCTTTTAATAATAGTATACCTCCCACAGTATCCTTTAATGATTACTTAAGATACAATAATTATGAATAAATTGTAACGGAGGCGTGGATCGAGATAACTTTCAAGATTATCGAGTGAAAAATGTTATAACATCCTCCATTTAGTTATTAATTCGAAGATTCGGATTCAGAGATTAAACTTACATAAATAGCGATTGAAATCAGAAACCACAACATGGTTAGCGACAATCGAGGAAATAGAGGCGAAATCGGGCGAACAGAAACCATTATCGTGTGCTCTAATCACTGCGGCTGGTGGTTACTAATGACGGTATTGTCTAGGTCCCCGGAGGACAGTTTCCACCCTGAATGCGAGATCATTCTTTGTCGGGGACGTAAGGGAAGGCATTACGTATACGTATTGTTCTTTTAAGCGAAGACATCTATTACCGCTTGATTCATTACTGAAAGGAAGTTGATGGTGATTACCTTGAACTGTTTCAGAAGCAATATCATATTGAAACTATTAGTTCTCAATAGTTTATCATGAATAAGGATTGAATTCTTCATCAGTGAGTCAAACCTAATCGATTGAGACCAAAATGATTGTACGCTATTCCACAGAACATGGGCGCAAAATCTAAAGAGGAATCCTAAAATTCATGGTTGAAATTTGGAGCATTGTACACCATTCTTTATAGTCATACAAATATTGAAACAACAATAATTTTCAAAAATGGGTTCTCCCATACCCATTCTCACTTTTAAAAAAAGAGTGTATATTTTTCATAATACATGCTACTGCTTTACCGAATATGTCGAGAAATAAACATTTTAGAGCAGTAGTGTTTATTATAAAAATTGGTTCAAGCCCTGTGGACAGGAGCTTTCTGGAGCTTTGGTTCAAAAAAACAAATTATATGTAGTATTGGTTTCTCAGAGTTGGGAATTATATCAATGTATTCTTATAATAGAACTGCATCATAAAGGAAATTCAATTCAAATAATAGTTTATTTATCAAGATTAATTGAGCAATCTGAGAGTGAGAACTGCACCATGGAAGAAATCAAATTAATATAGCTGAAATGAATTTGACTCTCTCTTATAGAACAGGATGACATGTACGAGTATGAACACAGATCATATAATAAAGCTTAGATAGAATAATGATAACATTCTGTGAAAACAGAATGTACGATTCATTAAAGAAATCTCGAAAAATCATATCTCCGAAAGTATTAGCTTGTCGGAGTTGAAAATGATATCAATGGATTTTTATGGTGAAACTGCATCTTGAATAAAAATTGAATCTGAAATTTGTTAAAAAAAAAAAAAATTTGTTTTCGTTACTCCGAAACCATCTGGCCTATTTTGGCCAATAACGAACTCAACCGAGATATTCATATCCCTAACCTACTCTGAAAATTTCAACTGCCTAGCTCATTCCGTTCGAGAATTATTGTAAAAAAAAATTTTTTATTTTCAAAAATTTTTTTTGACACTTTGCGGTAACTTGGTCAATACAAAACTTCACATACGTATGGAGGTCATCATTCTACAATTCGATGCTAAATTTCAGATAGATCGAGTAATCGGTTTCGGAAATATTCATAAAAAATATTTTTACTGAAATCAGCCATAACTCCGAAACCGCTTGATGGATTTTGCCCATTAACGAACTGAACCGAGATATTTACGCTCCAAACCCACCTTGCAAATTTCAATCCTCTATCTGCTTTCGTTCGAGAGTAATCGTGCCTACGGCCGGCCGGCCAGACAGAATCGATTTCGACGACCTCGGATTCTTGATCAGTGAGTCGAACCAAATCGTTTGAGACCATTTTCAGCCAAAAATTCGAAAATTACAGACATTTGGGCAAATTGATAAGCACTCAGTTCCGAGGAACTAGAGCGCCAAAAACGAAAGTTGGTATAATTTCCGGTGAAAACAGAAGTCGAACGAATCTGAATATTTTCCAAGAATTCATCTCTCTTAACAAAGGTCAACTATAAAATTCCAAGTGTTTATCTCGAATCATTCTTCGAAATATTCTAACGAACAGGAATCACCCAGTATAGCGCAATATTTTTGTCCGTCAATGGGCTGCTTCATTGTCAAATTCGCAGAGTTTATATTGCATAGTACAGTAGAAACTCCCCCAAATCGGTTTGTTTGTCCACGTACGGCCATTCCATGGCATGCTCTCATACTCGGTAAACCATGTCAACACATTAAGATTCTATAGATTTTTGCATTAATACGCTAAGAGGTCGTACAATGTCAATTTATGCATATTAATGAGGCTGTGTGTAAACAGAACCCACCCCGAATTATAGGGCGCAAAATGTTTGAACGAGACGATAGCGACTGCCCTTTGAGCCCAGTAGTAGGCTGCGGACAGGATCTCGAATAGATATATCCAGATGGCCGAGGAAAGTTCGTGCCGGTCAAGAGTGCCGACGTGGCATATTTTATAAATCCATAAATCCACCCCTTGGTTCCTCTTATTCTCGCCTGAATGTCCGGATTATTTTCCACGTTCGGTATTTCCTTCGAGCTCCAGAATTTTCTCTGCATACTGATCTTGGCCGGTCATTTGCGGTAATGGAAGTCTGTAATCGAACACATGATCAACAATTTCAAGTTTTCAGCAGAAGCATTGAGATCATTGATAGATACTTTTGGAGGTGAATTCATCATTAAATGGTTATTCCTTTCTGAGTTTTCTCTCCCAAACTATCTAAAGGGTGTCTCAAACTCAGTCAAGAACTTGAATTTTAAAAATAAAAAAATGGGTTCAAGCCCTATGGACAGGAGCTTTCTGGCGCTCTAGTTCGAACAGACAAATTATATCTCCGATAGTATTGGTTTCTCAGAGTTGGGAATTATATCAATGTATTCTTATGATAGAACTGCATCATAAAGGAAATTCAATTCAAATAATAGTTTATTTATCAAGATTAAATGAGCAATCTGAGAATGAGAACTGCACCATGGAAGAAATCAAATTAAAATAGCTGAACTGAATTTGACTCTCTCTTATAGAACAGGATGAAATGTACGAGTATGAACACAGATCATATAATAAAGCTTAGATAGAATAATTATAGTATTCTGTGAAAACATAGAAGTATAATACATTATTGAAATTTAGAAAAATCATATCTCCGAAAGTATTAGCTTGTTGGAGTTGAAAATTATAAGGATGGATTTTAATTGTGAAACTGCATCTTAAATAAAAAATGGGTTCAAGCCCTGTGGACAGGAGCTTTCTGGCGCTCTCGTTCAAACAGACAAATTATATCTCCGAAAGTATTGGTTTCTCAGAGTTGAGAATTATATCAATGTATTCTTATGATAGAACTGCATCATAAAGGAAATTCAATTCAAATAATAGTTTATTTATCAAGATTAAATGAGCAATCTGAGAACTGCACCATGGAAGAAACCAAATTAAAATAGCTGAAATGAATTTGACTCTCTCTTATAGAACAGGATGAAATGTACGAGTATGAACACAGATCATATAATAAAGCTTAGATAGAATAATTTAGCATTCTGTGAAAACAGAAGTACGATTCATTATTGAAATTTAGAACTTCATCTTAGCAGAAATTGAATTCAAACATCATAGAAGAATTTAAATTCAACAAGAGTGCCAAAAATTATCAATCCAAAAGCAATAGACGAATTCTACCCAACAACGAACTCATCCGAGATATTCATTCCTCAATTCCAGTTTTGTTTTTATTGGAGATATTCTGAACTCAATATTATTAACTTACCATTACCATTCCCATCATCATATGGATTGACCATCGGCATGAAAATATCAACCAACAAAAGTATGATAATATTCTAATTCTCATATTGATACCATTACTGGAATGAATTACAATGAGACAACGTCAAAGTTGACATTATAACAATTCATAGAATAGCCACAGAATAATTCTATCATTGAAATTGTGAAAAATCATATCTCCGAAAGTATTAGTTTGTTAGAGTTAAAAATGATATGAATGGATTCTTATGGTATAACGAACTTGTCCGTTGTATTGGGACGCACCACCTACTCTGAAAATGTCAAGTCGCTATCTCTTTCCGTTCAAGTTAACGTGGCAACGGCTGGACAGAATCAAATTTGACCTCGAATTCTTCATCAGGGCGTCGAACCCAATCATTTAAGCCAAATATTCTAAAATTACAGAGATTTAGGCGAAATGATAAAGCGATGTTCCCCAGAACATGCGCGCAAAAATATAGAGATAAAAATGGGTTCAAGCCCTGTGGACAGGAGCTTTCTGGCGCTCTAGTTCAAACAGACAAATTATATCTCCGAAAGTATTGGTTTCTCAGAGTTGGGAATTATATCAATGTATTCATATGATAGAACTGCATCATAAAGGAAATTCAATTCAAATAATAGTTTATTTATCAAGATTAAATGAGCAATCTGAGAATGAGAACTGCACCATGGAAGAAATCAAATTAAATCTGGCCAATTTTGCCCAATAACGAACTTAACCGAGATATTCATCTCCCTAACCTACTCTGAAAATTTCAACTACCTAGCTCATTCCGTTCGAGAGTTATATATATGTCTATGGATGAAAAGCAGTCTCACTACTCTCAGATCTCTTACTTCATGTTCCGTTCCGAAATGTAAGACTTTTCTGAGAAAAACTAATTTCGGAGCAAACAACTGAGATTTTTCTCACTTCGCTCACAATTCTTCGATTGATTAGATAATGACATGTCTCAGGAAAATAATTTGACATTATGACAATTCATACATAGAATAATTATATCATTGTGTGACAACGTTGAAATACGATTTATTATTGAAATTTTGAAAAATCATATCTCCGAAAGTATTAGCTTGTTAGAGTTAAAAATGATATCATTGGATTCTTATGGTAAAACTGCTTATTGAAAAAAATTTATTTTGAATTTGTTTCGTAAAAAAAAATTTTTTTTTGTTACTCCGAAACCATCTGTCCGATTTTGCACAATAACGAACTTAGCCGAGATATTTATCTCCCAAACCTACTCTGAAAATTTCAACTGTCTAGCTCATTCCGTTCGAGAGTTATTGTGCCTACGGCCGGACGGCCGGACCGGCCGGACAGAATGATTTTCGACCACGGATTCTTGATCAGTGAGTCGAACCAAATCGTTTAAGACCATTTTCATCGAAAAATTCGAAAATTACAGACATTTGGGCAAATTGATAAGCACTCAGTTCCGAGGAACTAGAGTGCCAATAAGATTCCTGGAAAGACCTATGAAACACTTCTATATTTCGATTTCTATCCCTTGCAACCGATGCCACATCCAAAACAATCAACAAATATACATATACACGCACCCCCTTGATGAAATGTGACCATTGTCCAGATTTAATTTGGAAGATTAGTCTGGTATTTATTACATTCATCCAATGTGTACCGACCCTGAACCAAGAGTGATAAAAGCGTTTTTCGTGAAGTATCAGTGCAATTCAAACAGAATTAATTTCATGTGTATTTTTACAATTTATATCATGTACTTTTTCGATTTTTGATTAAATCTTATTGGTACTGTTAGTTTTGCTTCCAATTCTTGCGATGCTCTTGTTCCTCGGAACAGAGTGCTTATCAATTTGGCCAAATGTCTGTAATTTATGAATTTTTTGATTAAAATGGTTGGACAGTTGAAATTTTCAGAGTAGGTTTAGGAGATAAATATCTAAGTTAAGTTCGTTATTGGGCAGAATCGGCTTGGTGATATTAACGAAAAAAAAATTATTTTTTTTACGTTACAAATTTCAAATTAATTTTTTGAAGATGCAGTTTCACCATAAGAATCTATTGATATAATTTTCAACCCTAACAAGCTGATACTTTCAGAGATATAATTTTTCAAAATTTCAATAATGAATCGTACTTCTATGTTTTCACACAATGCTATAATTATCCTATGATCCATGTTCATACATGTCATCTTATTTTCCTATAAGAGACATGTCAAATTCATTTCAGCTATCGTAGAATTATGAGGATTTTAATATGATATTATACTTTTTGGGTGATATTTTAATGCCCGTGTATAATCCATATGATGATGGAAGTATATGCTTTGGTAAGTTAATCAAATTAGGTTCAGAAAATCTCCAGTGAAAACAAAACTGGAATATTGGCTAAGATTCAATTGATACAAGAGTGGATTTGAGGAATGAATATCACGGATAAGCTCGGTTTCGGATTAATAATTTTTGGCACTCTTGTTTTTTTTTAATGGCACTATTTTTAATTTAACTTCTTTTATGATGCAGTTGTATAATAAGAACCCATTGATATCATTCCCAACTCTGAGAAACCAATACTTTCGGAGATATGATTTGTCAAAGTTGGAACAAGAGTGCCAAAGCCTCTGTCCACGAGGCTCTCCATTTTTTCATCTCCTATAGTTAACGAAATATCCCATAAAAACATTGGAAATTGCCCACCCCGTACAACTCAAAGACTAACCCTGTATGTTTCATAATCATTTTGCCAGTTTTTGGCTCTCTTGTTCCTCGGATCAGAGTGCTTACCAATTTGCCCAAATGTCTGTAATTTTTGAATTTTTGGCTGAAAATGCTCTTAAACGATTTGGTTCGACTCACTGATCAAGAATCCGAGGCCGAAATCGATTCTGTCCGGCCGGCCTGCCGTTAACACGATAACTCTCGAACGAAAGGAGTTAGAGGATTCAAATTTCTAGTAGATTTGGAGCGTGAATATTACGGATGAGTTCGTTAATAGGTGAAATCCACCAAGCGGTTTCGGAGTTATGACTGTTTTTGGTAAAAATATTTTTTATGAATATCGAAACCGATCACTCGATCTATCTGAAATTTAGCATCAAATTGTAGATTAATAACCTTTATATGCATGCGAAGTTTTGTATTGATCGGGTTGCCGTAAAGTGTAAGAATTTTTTTTTTTCAATTTTGTTGAAATTTTCAGAGTAGGTTTGGGAGATAAATATCTTGGTTAAGTTCGTTATTGGGCAAAATCGGCTACATGGTTTTGAAGTAACGAAAAAAAAATATTTTTTTTAATTACAACTTTCAAATTTTTTTTTTATGATACAATTTCATCATAAAAATCCATTGATAACATTTTCAACTCTAAAAAACTCATACTTTCGGAGGTATGATTTTTAGAAATTTCAATAATGAATCGTAATTCCATGTTTTCACAGAATGGTGTACTTAATTATTCTATTTATGAATTATTATATGATCTATGTTTTTACATGTCATCTTATTTTCCTATGAAATATCAAAATTATTTCTGGTTCGTTATTCTTGATATAAAATACACCTCCTGTTCTAGAAAACAAAGTATGATTGAATGCAAAATGGCCAATGAAATAACCTCAGCTATCCTAGAATTATGAGGATGATATGATATTATACTTTTAAGGTGATAATAATAAAGCTCGTGGATAATCCATATGATGATGGAAATATATTATTTGGTAAGATACATAATCAATTTGGGTTCAGAATATCTCCAGTGAAAACAAAACGGCAATATTGTCTTAGTTTTAATTGATATTATATAATTTTCAGAGTAGATTTGAGGAATGAATATCTCAGATAATTTCGTTATTGGGGAGAATCGGTCTGGTTGAATTTAATTTCTTTCATGATGCAGTTCTGTCTTAAGAATCCATTTATATCATTCCCAGAAATCATTAAAGGATACTGTGGGAGGTATATTCATCATTGAATGGTTTCTTTCTGGGTTTTCTCTCCCAAAGTCTGAAAAATATCTATAAAATAAAAAAAAATAATCATGCAATATGCTGAATGTGATCCCTTATGTTCGTGGCCTTTCTGAAAAAATCAGAAGAATCGATTCTAAGTTCAATATAAGAACCGTCTCCAAAACACAAAATGATCTCAGGTCTTTATTAACGAAGACAAAACCCATTAATGAAAAACAAAAATAAAAAAACTGTGTACATAATATTCCTCGTATTTGTGGTAAATCATACACAGGAGAAACATCAAGACCACTAGAAGTAAGAAAGTCAGAGCATAAGAATAACTTGAGAAATAGAGACATACAGAAATCAAATATAGCAGAACATGTATGTACAATCCAAGGAGATCACATGATGGATTGGAGTAATACAAGGATTCTGATGACAGAAACTGATTATATTAAAAGGAAACTTGAGGAATCAACTTGTATTTTATTGAACAGAGAATGCAATTTTGCAAATTGCCCAATTGGTATTGACCATATTTGGCTGAATTTATTGAAAAAGGAGGTGGAACTTGGAAATTTCTATACAAAGTAAAACTATGTTAGCTATGATTTTCAAATACTGTCAATGTGACAATTCTCGAATCTCAGAATAACAATCAACAAAATAGTTCTGAAGATTTTTTCGTTAAGCGTCTGACGAAGGAGTCTGATATAGACTCCGAAACGTTACGATATAGTTGTGTCTTCGTTGATGTTGTTTCGTTGTTATTTGTTAGGCAACATTGTTCAATTGATCGCTTCTGACAAATATCTTGTGTTTCTTACGCAGAAGCAGATCACAAAATAATTATTTTTTTTATTTTATAGATATTTTTCAGAGTTTGGGAGAGAAAACCCAGAAAGAAACCATTCAATGATCATTTCCAGAGACCAATAATTTCGAAGATATGATTCGTCAAAGTTTGAACAAAAGCGCCAAAGCTTCTGTCCAAGGGCTTTCCCAATTTTTTTTCTGTATGCGTATCCATGTGTTACGAAATGGCGAAGGCGTCGGTTTCTAATATCGGTTATTCCGTTCGCAAACCGATCTGAAAACCTTTAAGCGATTTCCCATTTCTCCATCAGAGGCATCGTAAAATCGAAACGTTATTGCCGTGAAATAAAATGGTTCCGCCCACACAAATTATTCGATTGGAAAACCCTTATTAACCCCCATATTGTCCCGAAGTTTGGGGAAAGGGATGGTGGGCCATAGACATATATCTTGAGATGAGTAGACTTGTGAGTTACTGTTACTCTGCCGTTATCTTGTTTGTTTGTTTTCGGGGGTTTCGCTTCCATAGGTTACGTCAG
Organism: Halyzia sedecimguttata; assembly: GCA_937662695.2. NCBI lineage: Eukaryota > Metazoa > Arthropoda > Insecta > Coleoptera > Coccinellidae > Halyzia > Halyzia sedecimguttata. The sequence continues at coordinate 89,482,770 of OW569413.2, forward strand.
AAGTCGATGGCTCATTACGTGAAAGCACTATCCGTTCTTTATGACGAAGGTAATTGAGAATTATGTCCAGTGCATCGTCCGTTTGCCGCCGCTTATAATTAATTTTATCCTATCATTGAAGATTAAGATATTTTTATATGAAATCTTCATTAATAATAATTTTATTAACTCCATGAACGTACCAAAACCTACATAAAACCTTTGTTACTCGTAATACATTAAGTTATCATAATTTAATACGTTAGATACTAAAAAGGATTGATTCAACTGACGTGAAGTCAGGAGCTTTTGCGCGTATGTTCTATTGTCCATTCTACTGTATTGGACATGAATTTAACTTGGTAAATTCGATTAAGAGTGTCCAATACAGGTGAATGTCCTTAGGATTGAATAAGTAGGTTGATAGATCAAAAGATAGTCACACGATTACAATAATAATAATACTTAACACTATAACGACAAACGACTGTTCCCAAGTCGCAGTGGTTAAATTCGGAGCTACTAGAACTCAGGGATCCGCGGTCTAGCTCCAGTGGAGATGGGAGTGGGTTTCTAAAAAGGGAACCTAGTAAATGGGCGCCAGGTAAATTTAAGTCTCCCAGATACCCCCGCGTAATGTAATAATTCCTAAATTCACCAAAAGAATATTCACGCTAAAAACAAACAATTTATTCCAGTAGCTTACAACCCAGGTCTTTAGATTCATCAAAATAAAACTACTGTGAAACCCTGAATGAGGGTGGCGGAAATTGTACGTAGATATTTCTCTTTGATTCAAATACGCGTCGCTTGAGCTCAGGCGCATCCACGTTTCTTATCTATGATCTTGTATGATTTACACAAATCTTTCCCCAATTTCCGCTTTACAACAACAATAATTTATATAATTGATGACAATATATGTTCAAGTCGCATATAGCAGGTATAAGATATATTGCGAAAGATGTTTCCAATAACTTGCGTGCTATTCCTTATTCCTGAACGTAGTATTGCGTCGATGGTCTCGCAATACTGTCCTCTTTCTCTCTGTGCTCGTAGTCTGCAACCCTCGATTGAATGTCCCAAAGCGTTGCTTACTGGCCACCTTGTATATACACTCGTGATCTGCAACCCTACGTTGGGCTGTCTCACAGCTTTACTTATGGACCACCTTGTATATATTCGAATGCCTCAGTGCTACTCTTCCTGACATAAAAATCCTTCTCTTCCTGACATAAAAATCCTATCCTTCAAGCCCACAGCGATGTTCTGGATATAGAAAGATAATTACAACCTGAATTGTTTCCACTGGAAATGACGAGAATGTAACATTTAACACATACCTGTCAAAGTCGCCAAGAACGTTCACGTGGTCCTTGGATTTGCAAAAAGGTCTTTAGATCCTCTCTCGAGACAAGCGCAAGTTACCTGTTATCTTTCCAAATCAAACCAATGTAACCCTCACTCCTAATTCGATTTTCGAAACTATATCCAACTAAGACGAATTCAACAATTCTTACGAAAATACGCACGACCTATTGCTCCTCCGTAGAATCTCCACAAAATGGACGACCTCACCTGACGCACTCACAAAATTTCAGACTGTCACAATGCAACAATATTGCCAACTCATTCGGCTCTTCGAATACAATAATTCTTTAGCGTCGATTGGTACCACTGAGACCCAACCTCAAATTTGATGTCAACATAAACGACATAAACGACATTCTCGCAAACCAAATGTAAACAAACCCCTGCCTGGGTTAAAAAGAAACGTTACAAAATCATGAAATTCTTATGCAAAATGATTAATCAACTAGTTCTCATCAACACTCTTTAAATAATTATATAGGTTTATTGAAGACATACATGTATACATTACACAAAATGGTGGAATATTTTTATCTAGCTAGGCAGTACTAGGTAAAATCAGGATAGCCTCTTCCATAGGGAATTAAAGCAATACAACGAATTACCTAATTTTATGAAAATATACGATTATCCTATGTGATTTAGAAGATTGCGTACTGACTATATTAATTTAGTTTATTTGTGACTAGAGAAATGCAACAAGGATAATAGATATCTTTATTATGGAATATTTCTATCACATTTATCTTTGTACTATTACTAGCTAACCAAGTGCTAAACTCTAAACTACAAAAGTAACTACACTCTTGTCCACTACAGGTTTTGTCATCTGACATATATGTTTCGGAAACAATCTTCAAATACGTTGCGTTACTGTAACGATGATGTATCTTCATTGATTATCATTATATTCAATGTTTCATTTTGTTCAAATTTCATATTATCTTCAGTATTGTCTATGTCACGATTATTTTTTTTTTGAAATTGTGATTCAATTATGCTTTCTTCATTTTCCTGTATTAAATTATTTACTCTAAATGTATCATTTAGTGCAATTATCTCTTCATTTTTTTTATCCCCAATCTTATTTCTATTGTATGCTCTACTAACAATTCCTTAATTTTTTCAAAGTTTTCTACTAAGTATTTTATTAACCATTCTTTCTGAATTATTCTTCATATTTGTATAGTTATTTAAAACATTTTTAAATTTCCTTCCAAAAAAAATTAAGCTCCTTTGATTCAGCTTTGCTCTGTTATTGAAAGGTTTCTTCCTGGGTTTTCTCTCCCAAACTCTGAAAAATATCTATTAAATAAAAATTTATTATTTTGTGATTTGCTTCTGCGTAAGAAACTCAACATATTTGTCAGAAGCAATCACTTGAACAATGTTGCCTAACAAACAACAACGAAACAACATCAACGAAGATGATGTTGATGTTGATGTTGATGTTGTTTCGTTGTTGTTTGTTAGGCAACATTGTTCAAGTGATTGCTTCTGACAAATATCTTGTGTTTCTTACGCAGAACAAAATAATAAATTTTTATTCAATAGATATTTTTCAGAGTTTGGGAGAGAAAACCCAGAAATATACCTTTTAATAATGAGTATAATTACCTCCCACAGTATCCTTTAATGATTACTTTGCTCTGTTCTTTACTAATTCCTTATGTCTTATCTTCTTCATCTCCTTTCTCCCAAATCAAAGTTCTCCTCCTGGTTTCCATTAAAATTATTCAGGGTCCACGTTGGGTGCTAATTATTATAGTTATCTTGCTAGAATCACTTGTTAATTTCTACTTAATTATTATTTTATTGAGACTCTTTACTCGAGTGAGGATTCTAGATAGAAAATTCAAAGTCATTTTCTCTTAAAATTATTTTAAAATCTCTTAAAAATAATCTGACATTTTTCTCCAGCTTAATATATTTTTATCTACTGGGGGTCAATTCTCGACCATTCGCAATTTTAACGATCGGTCGCATATGCTATATGTGCTATAGAGATGCGCACAATCGTGCAAATTGCGAATGGTCGAGAATAGACCCCCTGATAATTATTTTTTTATTTCCATGCATCTTCTAAATTCTAAAAACATACACATTGGTGATAATTTTTCAAAATTCATATTACAACAATGCATACAGTTCTTTCCAACAACTCCGCTTCAAAAGGGACTTTTCTTTCCTATTAATATTTCCGAATTTTATTAATTATAAAAAGTTGGTACATCAAAAATGATAAAAAATTCGGCCAACTGAGACTTGTTTCTTTTTTTGTTGATAAATTTAATAATTACCATATTGATTTTTCTTCGGCAACTAGACAACATTAGTGTGAGCATGAATATAATTGTCACTAGTAAATTTTGTTTGAACTTGATTTTTCGACATTTGTTCGAATTTTCCCCTCAAAAGTCGTTTCATTCTGGTGCAAAGTTGCTCCTTCGTATTTTCGCCATTGAAATCTTTCAATATCACGTTCAATTCACATCTGAGAATCCCAAGAATGCAAATCTTGCTTCAAATTGCCAATTTATAGCTAGATTTTTGATGAAATAGAATTTTGTCATGAATATCCATCGTTCAATTTTAACGCCAGTGAGTTATTTTCTATGATGACAGATTTGGGCAATTTCGAACAAAACTGTTTATGACATTCTAATAATGTCTAGTCACCAAAATAATTTCCGTTCGGTAATTATTCAATTTTTAAAAGAGTCATAAGCAAAAAGGAATAATATTTCTCACGGTTTTCCGACCTGGATTTTTGCATACTCATGCAAATTGTAATTTCAAACAAATTCACTTAGAGCGTTCCATACCGACAGTTCGAATTTTCCGAGACATCAAACATTTTTGTTAAAAATGGCGATTTCCTCTCAAACCGGAAGTCACAGTTTTCCCAGTTTTATATCATTTTTTATCAATTTTGATGCACCAACCTTTTGTTAAAAACTTCGGAAATATTTGGTGCGGAGTTGCTGGGAAAAACTGTAGGTATTGACACGAAATCACGAATAGAGGAAATCAATATAAATTGCAAGAGGAAAAAATGAAACTCTGAAGTCTTTGTTCTTCAAATCATAAACTATGAATATTTCAAAGAAAATTGAGAAAATAGCAAACCAAAACAATATTTTTCAGTCCCAATTCTTGAAACCTTCATTCACTCAACCTGAATAAAACTTCCTCGAAGATTTCTTTCCTTCAGATAGCGGGTCGTAGTTGCTCGTTGACACATTAAGTCGACAAGTGCACAGATTAAGAGAACGCGCTTCCTTACGGGGTGAGAAGGGGATCCTCCTCCTACACCCCTGGCAGGATGTGATTAATAGTGGTTAGAACGTGTATATAAACCCCAGTTAATTAATATCACATCAGTCGGCGCTAGGGGGCGCCGATATCTGTATATTCCTATGTTTACCGATGAATAATTCATAAAAGTCACCCACTACAAATTTAAATTTCGAGAGATCACCCCCCCACGCGAGCGCCCTCTTCAGTCGATGCGTTAAAATTATACAAGATGCTCGCGGTTGGGTTCAGCTCAATGGAATTAAGATTCAAAAGGACTGTTTATCTCCCGTTTGAGATTCGCCATTTATTTTTGAGATAAAACGGACGCCAGTTCGGAAGTGCCTCAGTCATCGTCGTTCATATCAGTCTAGGGGTGGGGGTAGTTGAATGAATATTCTGTTTCGGATTATTTTGAGTTGATATGGTATTAACGGAAGTTATCGGAAATCCCAAAGTTTCAAATGGAACATCATTGAGCATTTACGTCTTCGTCGTATGTACAGGATGCTCAGCGGATAAATATTTAAAGCAATTCTAGGTTTTGTTGATCATACTTTCTTTTGAGGAGGGCTAATGATCTTGTTCATTGCCCTTGGACTTGGCAAGATTCCTCGACTGCGTTTCCAGCTCTATTCTATCTCTCGGATAGATTTCAAACAGTATTTTATAATGATGACTGGTCTGATGAAGAGAAAATTTCATGGGGTGTTCCACAAGGGTCGGTTTTTGGTCCTGTATTGTTTCTAATTTTTATAAACGATCTTCCAAATTTTTAAATATATTCTATACTTACTATCCTTTTTGCTGTGGACACAACAGTTTCTACGAGTTCTTGTGATTTGGTTACGGTGCTGTAGAAGAGTGCCATCGCTCGGGTCAGAGCATATGAGTGGTTTACGTCGAATGAGCTAGTTGCAAATACGGGGAAAATCGTTGAGTTGATATTTTCTCGGAAGAAGACTGATGATGTGGATATCACGGAGTGATTGTTGATTCTTCCTTCCGTTGCGACGTTCACGCTGGCCAGTTGGTTGGAAAATTATCCGGAAATATATTTTTACTTAAGTCCATGTCGAATATGTTAGCAGGTAAAGTGCTGAGCAATGTTTATTTATCGCTGATTGAATCGGTCCTGAGATATGGAATTTTAGCATGGGAAAACTGCTCCTCTCATCACCGTATATTTGCTCTCCTTGTCTTCCTTGTCTCTATATTTTTAAAGCATTAATCCGCTCCCATAAAAACAAACATAACTATATTCAAATCGGAAGCAACCATGAGTATGGCACTAGAGGCAGGAATATTCAAACCGAATTTTTGTATTTTTAAAGAGAGTGATTTCGGCTCTGTGACTGGATCCTGGTACCCTCTGTCTATGACTTCTATGCTATGACCCAATGCTTCAACTGACAGAGCTATGTCAGGTCTGTACGGATTTTAATTAAAAAAATTGGTTCAAGCACTGACGTGAAGTCAGGAGCTTTTGCGCGTATGTTCTATTGTACATTCTCCTGTATTGAACACTCTTAATCCAATTTACCATGGTGAATTCTATTGTCTGTTCTCCTTTATTGGACACTCTTAATTGAATTTACCATGGTGAATTCGATTAAGGCTGTCCAATACAGGAGAATAAACAAAAGAATTCACCATGGTAAATTCGATTAAAAGTGTCCAATACAGGAGAACGGACAATAGAACATACGCGCAAAAGCTCCTGACTTCAGGTCAGTGCTTGAACCATTTTTTTTTTCCTGAAGTCAGGATAGAAAGCAATGATGAAAAAATTAACACATTATTGTCTACCTTCAATTCTTCTTTAGGAGAAGAATACATAATTATTCTTGAAAAATATTACTGGAATTAATGTCATATTCAAATAATCAAAGTAAAGAAATTTATAAGTTTTGTTACTAACATATTGAATGAAATTCAATTCCAGTAATATTCAATTACTTATTCTTAACCAATAAATGCCCATTGATAGATCTAAAGGTGATGAGGTGAAACATATTGAATGAAATTCAATTGAATTCCAGAAATATTCAATTACTTATTCTTAACCAGTAAATGCCCATTGATAGATCTAGAGGAGGTGAAACATAAAGATATATTCTCATTAGCGATAGAAAACTGGCCTAAAATTCCTCTCTACCCATCACGAGATTTAATATCCACAAATGAGCCTCTCACCTTACAACATCAGAAAGTGTGGTTAATTTAAAGTTAAGTTTTGAAACCTTCAGCAAAATTTCAGCGATATCATATTAAAAATAATACATATCCTTTCAAAAGTCCCCTCTGACAAATATACTCCTCTGAAGGCACATGGATCTCTTGAAGAAGAATCGCCGTCTCTATTTCTCCAAGATATTCACTCTTGTTCATAGAAATCCCTTCAATATTTAGTTGCCTCCTCCTAAGGAGGATCTCTTTCAAAACCAGGTCTGACCGCTAATGTAGGGCTATCATCTCCCATAGATTTGTGATGAAAAAATGGATTCAAGCCCTGTGGACAGGAGCTTTCTGGCGCTCTTGTTCAAACAGACAAATTATATCTCCGAAAGTATTGGTTTCTCAGAGTTGGGAATTATATCAATGTATTCTTATGATAGAACTGCATCATAAAGTAAATTCAATCCAAATAATAGTTTATTTACCAAGATTAAATGAGCAATCTGAGAATGAGAACTGCACCATGGAAGAAATCAAATTAAAATAGCTGAACTGAATTTGACTCTCTCTTATAGAACAGGATGAAATGTACAAGTATGAACACAGATCATATAATAAAGCTTAGATAGAATAATTATAGCATTCTGTGAAAACATAGAAGTACGATTCATTATTGAAATTTAGAAAAACCATATCTTCGAAAGTATTAGCTTGTTGGAGTTGAAAATGATATCGATGGATTTTACTGGCGAAACTGCATCTTAAATAAAAATTGAATTTGAAATTTGTTGCTTAAAAAAAAAATTTTTGTTTTCGTTACTCCGAAACCATTTGGCCTATTTTGCCCAATAACGAACTTAACCGAGATATTCATGTCCCTAACCTACTCTGAAAATTTCAACTGTCTAGCTCATTCCGTTCGAGAGTTATCGTGCCTGCGGCCGGCCGGCCGGACCGGCCGGACAGAATGAATTTCGACCACGGATTCTTGATCAGTGGGTCGAACCAAATCGTTTAAGACCATTTTCATCGAAAAATTCGAAAATTACAGACACTTGGGCAAATTGATAAGCACTCAGTTCCGAGGAACTAGAGCGCCAAAAATGAGAAAACGGCCTAAATCAATGGTAAATTTGATTAAGAGTATCCAATGGAGGTGGAAGGACAATAGAAAAAGCGAGTGAAATCTCCTGACTTCACGTCAGTGAATGGACCAATTTTTTGAAATTTTCTACTCATGCTATCCTGATGAAATTTCACATAAGTCTTTATGTCGATATTTTTTCAACTAGATAACGAGCTTTAATTCGATTAGATGGGTATTTTCAAGTTTTGGGAAAATAAACTTTCAGATGGCTCTTACTCTGAAACCACTCCGTGGGTTCCGTACATTGACGACCTTAACCGTTATATTTGGACTCTAAACCTACCCTGAAAATAGCAACTTTCCTACTTATAGCATCCGAAAGTAATGGTGGCAACGGTCGGCTGGCAGAACAGAATTGAGTTTGACTCTGCTAAAAATTCGAAAATTATGGAGATTTGGGCAAATTGATAATCACCCTGTTTAGGTGAATAAGCGCGCCAAAAATCCAGTTTCTCCCCATCCCATGACTCCTTCCGCCACGCCAATTCCGTAATAAAAGAAACCAGCGTGAAGGCTAACAAAGGTCTTGATTTAAAGTTCCAACCTGCATGTGGTATTATTTCACCCGAACTGGCGTGAAATCTTTTCAAACATCCATATTCTTGTGTCGCACATACGGGCCCTAATGACGGTGTTTCCACCTTCCAGGAACCCGTGGAAATTGTTTCTCTCTGACGTTCAGATGCAGGGATTTTTCGGATAATGGGCCTACTTTCGTCGATATCGCCGGAATTTTATTCCATCGAATAGAATGAATGAGTGAAAACTTGTAACTAATGGAAACAGAGAGATATTATTAGATAATATTGTTTTTCATCAACCTCTATGAAAAGTGACATTTTACGTACTGATTTGCGGCCGTAAAATCGACTGTTATTGAAGGCATGTACCTACTGACATGTACCTACTTACTGATCAAGATTCCGTTTTAATGCGCAACCTATTCTGAAAATGTCAAGTCACTATCTTTTTCCGTTCGAAAATTATCGTGGCAATGGCCGGACAGAATCGAATTTGAACTTGAATTCTTCATCAGTGAGTCAAATCTAATTGGCCATTTTAAAAAAAAAATGTGGGAAAGCTCTGTGGACACGAGCTTTAGCGCTCTTGTTCAAATTTTGACAAATCATATCTGCGCAAGTATTGGTTACACAGAGTTGGGATTGATATCAATGGATTCTTATGATTGAACTACATCATGAAAGAAACTAAGTTAAAATCAAATAAAGAACTTATCCGAGATATTCATTTCTCAAATCTACTATGAAAATTTTATTATTTCGATTGAAACTTAGCCAATATTCTGGTTTTGTTTTCACTAGAGACATTCTGAACCCAATTTGATCAACTTACTAAATTATAAATTACCATCATCATATGGATTATCCAAGTTTATATAAGGTCGGGGTATATCGCTCAAAAATTATAATATCCTATAATAGGTAATTTTGCATTCAATCATACTTTGTTTTCCAGAACAGAAATAAGTTTAACATGTCTCTTACAGGTAGATAAGATGCATGTATGAACAGTGAACATAGATAGAATACAGAGAGATAAAATTCGCATTCTGTAAAAACATAGAAGTACTATGTATTATTGAAATTTTGAAAAATCCTATCTCCGAAGCTTGTTAGAGTTGAACATGATCACGATAGATTCTTATGATGAAAATGCATCTTAAAAAAAAATGAATTTGAAATTTTTAGTTTAAAAAAAAAATTTTTCGTTACTCTGAAACCGATTTTCCCCTATTACGAACTTAACCGAGATATTTATCTTCCAAACCTACTCTGAAAATTTCAACTGTCTAGCTCATTCTGCTCGGGAGTTATCATGTTAACGGAGGACGAAAATTACAGACATTTGGGCAAACTGATAAAGCACGCTGTTCCCTAGAATATACGCGCAGAAACACAGTAAGTAATGAAAAGATAATGGAATAATGCCGGGATCCTCAGAAGAGAGGGTGTTGCGTCTGATGATGTTCGATTTTAAGAAAGGTAGATTTGTTTTTCTCAACAAAGGAGCTCGCTTGTAGAACGTGAATATTTGTCTATGGGGTTAACTGAGTTTTAGTTTACCATGTGTGGTCTCACCCTTGAAAATAAAACTTTTACGAAAAGATAACTGTGAGTTTTCTTGTTAAGCTTCGACCTTAGTAGAGCGATTTATCGCCTATTTCCTGTAAAATAATGCTAAAATGCATTCAACAACTGAAGTGGTAAGGAACTTATCAGTTTTCTAACACATTGCCTAGTGCTGGTATTCTTTTTGTCTACACGCTATGGAAACCCCTAATTTGTGAAAGTTATATATCAGCTGTTGCTGATAGATTTTATGCACAAATCAAGTAAGGTCAAGTCAGATAGTGGAAACAATTCCAGATTTCGAATTCCTAAGATTAAAAACCCTAAAAGTTCACTCATTGGATGCATTCCCACTCTATTTCATAAACGACAAATGAGAGTATTGTTGTAACATATCAGCGCGGTTTTAAGATCGAAAACCCAATCATTGTTAATATTTCTTCTTTTTACCCAGATGAAGGAACCGGCTATGTTTCTTCTATCTGGTCTTTTATATACATTTTACACTGAAATAATTCACTACTACAAATACTACGACTACTGCATCTTTTAGTGCAAGAGACATTACATATATTTTGTTCCGTTGCGAAAATAATACTCCTTTAAGCCTGGTTTATGCTGGCCGGTAACTTTAAATTATTCCCTAACTTAAAAATTGAAACATAGATTTCTAACGCTATGGTTGATACTGAGACTGAATAATCCGTTTACTTATTATTAATAATAATTATAAATAAGTTAACGGATTATTTAGTCTGATTATAAAGCATAACACTAAAAATAAATGTCTATATATATTATATATTTATGATTAAGTTAAAGTTACCAGCCAGCATAAACCAGCCTTTAGTTCTCCTCCCAAATATGCAGGGCCGTAGCGAAGAGCTATTCCGAGGGGGGGGAGAAACGTCTTTTGGCGCCCCTAATTTGGAAAAATAGACAAAAATCGAAAAACACACATATGGATGAAGTGTACATATATTGATAAATACTACATAGTTTCTTAATAAAGAATGAATTATAAATTAATATAACTATCAATGAAAATTATTTTACAAAGAATACCGCGTTCTGAATTTGTGTTTTTGAGGGAAAAAAATTGTTTGCATCTCTCAACAGATCCAGGGCCAAAAAAGAATTATATTTGACAAAAATAAATATATATACCAAGCTTTCGAGATGATAAGAATAATCTGAAGATTTTATAGATATTAAAAAGAAAACTTTGGAAAAATGATATAACAATAATTTCACGTTACCCTGCTATCTGGAGTGGAATGTTCCAACAATTCTTCGAAAATATCTGCTATTTGGAATATTGAATGAGGTTTTTGTAATTCCTGAATTTAAGCAATATTTTTGTACTGATCACCCTGAAAATTTTTGTAGTTTGCATATAGAAAATTAAATCTTCGATGTCACTCAATCGAATATTTTACCGAAATATCACGAAAAAAAATGTTATTTTATAGACACTGAAACTCAACCTGTAAGTGCAGTTGTTAAATGAAGGTTCACAAGGTGCTACTTCCCTTAAAAACTATGTGTCAGCAATGGCCAAAACTTTTCGCTCTATTCGAAAATACAGTCCTCTTTTTAGAACGCATGTTCTAGGTAACATCACACGTTATCATTTTGCCCAAATGTCTGTAATTTTCGATTTTTTTGCCGAAAATTGTCGCAAACCATTTAGTTCAACTCTCTAATGAAGAATTCGAGGTCAAATTTGATTCTGTCCGACCGGCCGGTTGTTGCCACGATAACTAGAAAACGGAAAGATATAGCGCCTTGAAATTTTCAGGGTAGGTTGTGCATCTTAATGCTAGTTTGTTCATAGGTATACCTATCTGAAATTTGGTTGTTATTTCCTCAATAACTCGAAAAATACAAAACCAATCCAATTCAAACGTGGTTATTAGTTGTAGAATACCAACGCGAAATCTTGCGAAATTTCGTGAGGATCGTATCACTAGTAATTTTTAAAAAAATCATTTAAAAAAGTTCTATATGTCCTAAACTATTCGTTCGATATCGCTGAAATTTTGCCAGATCCTTCAGAACTTAACTGTACTGCCAAGTTCCAAGTTTGAACACGATCAGATAGATATTGTTGGATATTCGAGCCGCCTTGTTTGAGTTCAGTAGATGGATGGCTGCTGACTGTTAACTGACTCGATAACTTTGGAACGAAAGGAGATAAGCAGTTGCAATTTTCAGGGTAGGTCACGCATCCGAATGGGAGAGTTGAGTTCGTTTTTGGGCATAGTCGGCCCAACGGTTTCGGAGTTATAACCACCTGGAATATTATTTCCTCGATTACTCAAAAAATTTAGACCTGATTGAATTGAAGCTTGTACTAGTTGCGGAATATCGACATAAAGACTTGTGTAAAATTTAGTGGGAACCGTAGAAATTAAAAAAAATTTGGTTCTTAATCGGTATATTCGATTAAGGAGAATGGACAATAGAACATGCGCCAAAAGCTCCTGACTTCGCGTCAGTGCTTGAACAACTCGCCATGTATTCATGACATTTGCGCCTTTTCCCGTTTCAATTTTTCTTTTCTGGGCTGTCCTTCTGAATTCCGCTCCAGACGGTTTGAACTTATTTTGGCAAGGACCCATATCCATATTCGGTTTTCGATTTATATTTCAATCAATATTCATATTCACTATTCACGAATAATGTATATAAAAAGAAGAAGGTTAGTTTCTTTCTATTGAACGATTTTTATGTATAGCCGGGGAAGGCTGGAAATTCCCCACTCCTGCCATCTAGTCTCTAGCAGCAACAAAGCTTTCTACAATGCTGTCGGTCTTGTACAAATAAATTGAGTAAATGGTAGGGTAGGCAATCATTCGATACAGTCACTGCACTTATGTATAATAATAATCATTTTATGCAAGTAGTAGTTCAAAAAAATCTATTTTCATTATGTCATTTTGCTATAGTTTTTCAAATATCCGCGGTCAATTTGGCGCCCTTTGAGATATGATCCGGGGGGGGAGGCTCCCCTCCCTCCCCCCCCGGTAGCGACGGCCCTGCGAAATATGTAGTCACTTCTTCCTTACTATACATTTTCAAATAGAAGGAAGATTTTAGATTGTATTAATATTGCATTGTACAATTACTTCGAGCTTGTTATCTCATTATCGGTAACAAGAAAATACAGTTTGTTGTTTTGTTAAAAGTGCGTTCGAATCTTTCACTACTTCCTATCCTCGTAATTGTTATCTTATTGCAAGTAACAACTTACCCCGTAATCAACGAGATTACTACCAGGTGCTTAAAGTTAAGTATACCCCTCTACTCATCCCCCTGATAAAACAGTCAGGGTGTATAATTCTGGTCCTTCGAAATAACATTACATCCTGATAAAAGAATCAGGACTCAACATATGATCCTTCGAACAATAACATCCTGATAAATCAATCAGGATCCAACAGAGGGCAAGTTTTATTTGATAAATATTGCTAACCCTTTAATAACCATAAAATCAATATTTGCATTGAGACTTGGTAGGAAGTATTTACTTTTCTGTGTGACGTACTTCTCTTTCTATGTTTCTGGAATTCCTCCATGGCATTACTCACTTATTCTTGAGAAATGTAGACAGCCTGTGTGACCTATCTGTGTATCGCTTTCTTTTTCCGTTTGAAAGTTATCGTGGCAACGGAGGACTGACCGGACGGACAGAATCGAATTTGACCTCGGACTCTCCATCAGTGAGTTGAGCCTTATCATTTGATATCATTTTCGGCAAAAAATTCGAAAATTACAGACATTTGGTCAAAATGATAGCACGCTGTTTCCTGGAACTAGCGCGCAAAAATTAATAATTTCCGAACCTTCCTTCAATACAGCTCCGCTACAGGTTATCGAGTCGGTAATACAAATTGAACGAATGCGTTGAGAGAAGAGAATCTTCTTCCTTATCTCTTTCACTCCCTTGTCTGTCACACTTAATAGGTTGCCATTACTATTCTATTGCCGGTTGTGACTTAATCTTTTTAAATATATTTCTTTCACCCCTCGGGAATATCTACATAATTTTCGAGATTTTCGGCTATGTGACAACATCAAATTAAAAAGTTCTCCAGCTCGAGATTTTCATTCGTGAATAGTATGGGGTTCACGCGGGAGAACGACTGTAGATTTCTCGAAATAATCGGGATTATATCAAACAGGGGTTGAACTTGGAGTCTTTTGGCTCTTTCCTCGATTATCAAACCGTGGCATTCAATCATCAAATCAAATGAAATTTTTACAGTTTATGTATGTAATGTTTAATAATCAACTAAAAAAAATTCTCCTGACGTGAAGTCAGGAGCTTTTGCGCGTATGTTCTATTGTCTATTCACGCCTCACACACCTTCACGAAACACTGCATGAAGTTGAGTATGATTAAATGATGGGTTAACACGCGAAAAAATACATTGGACATGAACTGAATAAAAATTTTAAAATGTAATAATTCCAAAGATATAGAGCGTATCGAGCTGAGATCCAGAAATCTCTTGTAAAATGACTGCTTAATGCTTTGTTAGGAATTTCGGCGAAATCGGACAGATAGTATCTGAAATGGATTTTTGAAGAAAAATTTAATTTTTTTTCGAATAAAAAATTCCTATTTTCTTATTTTTCTACTTGTCATATCCTCAAACTCGTTTCGAAATGATTTTGATAATTATTTATCGAAATATCTAGGAAAGAAAGCTGACTATTCCTCTCTATGTTTTTTCGAATTTCAGAATAACTGTCAACAAAAAAAAATAATTCTGAAGATTGTCTGAAAGATACTGATTTAGTCTATGAAACGTTACAAAAGAGTTGTTTTATCTTTGATGTTGTTTCGTTACTGTTGTTAGGCAAAATTAATTGTTCTATATATTGCTTCTGACAAATGTTTTGTGTTTCTAATGCAGGATCAATTTCAAAATAATATTTTTTTTTGGAGCTCTTGTTCCTCAGAACAGAGTGCTTATCAATTTGCCCAAATATCTGTAATTTTCGAATTTTTGGCTGAAAATGGTCTTAAACGATTTGGTTCGACTCACTGATCAAGAATCCGTGGTCGAAATCGATTCTGTCATGCCATCCGGCCAGCCGTCTGGCCGTCTGGCCGTCCGGCCGTTAACAAGATAACTCTCGAACGAAAGGAGTTAGAGGATTGAAATATACAGGATAGGTTTGGAGGGTAAATATATCGGACAAGTTCATTAACGGGAGAAATCCATCAAGTGGTTTCAGAGTTATGGCCGTTTTTAGTAAAAACATTTTTTATGAATATTTCCGAAACCGATTGTTCGTTTTGTCTGACATTTGGCAGCAAATTGTAGAATACTAACCTTTAAATGCATACGAAGTTTTGCATTGATCGACTTGCCGTAAAGTGTCAAAAAAAAATTTAAAAATTTCGTTCTACAATATCTCTCGAACAGAATGAGCTAGGCAGGTGAAATTTTCATAATAAGTTTGGGAGATAAATATCTCGGCGAAATTCGTTATCGAGCAAAATCGGCCGGATGGTTTCGGAGTAACGAAAAAAAATTTTTTTTTCTTCACAAATTTCAAATTCATTTTTTTTTTAAGATGCAGTTTCACCATAGAAATACATTGATATCATTTCAAACTCTAACAAGCTTGTACTTTCGGAGATATGATTTTTCGAAATTTCAATAATGAATCGTACTTCTATGTTTCCACAGAATGCTGTACCTACTTAATTATTCTATCTATGAATTATTATATGATCTGTGTTCTTACATGCGATCCTATTTTCCTATGAGAGATAAATACCAAAATTATTTCTCGTTCGTTATTCTCGATATAAAATACACCTCGTGTTCTAGAAAACAAAGTATGATTGAATGCAAAATGACGAACGAAATAACCTCACCTATCATAGAATTATGAGCATGATATGATATTATACTTTTGAGGTGATAATATAATGCCCGTGGATAACCCAGAGGATGATGGAAATATATTCTTTGGTAAGATACATAATCAAATTGATTTCAAAATATCTACAGTAAAAACAAAACTGCAATATTGTCTAAGTTTTAATTGATAAAATATAATTTTAAGAGTAGATTTGAGGAATGAATATCTCGGATAAGTTCGTTATTTGGGAGAATCGGTCTGTTTGAATTTAATTCCTTTCAGGATGTAATTCTATCGTTAGAATCCATTTATATCGTTCCCAGAGACCAATAATTCCGGAGATATGATTTGTCAAAGTTTTAACAAGAGCGCCAAAGCTCCTGTCCATAGGGCTTGAACCAATTTTTTGTATTCTATAGATATTTTTCAGAATTTATGGGAGCGAAAATACAGAAATGTTAGGGATGAATTCTCCTCCCAAAGTATACTTTAATGATTATTCAGTATTATGCCCTGTCAGAGTATTAGTGAAAGAGGTAGACTCTTCCCTGCTAAGGGTAGTCTATTTTTCGAACTTCCAGTCTCTTGTGGACTACAGTTTGATGTTGTGGGGTAATGTTTCCGATATTTCGGAAATGTTTAATGCACAAAAATAAGCATAACGTGTCACAGTGACAGAAAAAAATGCCAAATATATTCGTGTAAAATTATTTAATTCTTCACCAAGAAAACTAAAAAAAAAAATTTAAATTCCAGAGGCAAATTTTTATGCCTGAATTGAGTCTTACAGTGTCTAAGAACTTCTGGATCATTGTAAACGTAATACATACCTGTATTATATTACTATTTTTTGGCGCTCTAGTTCCTCGGAACAGAGTGCTTATCAATTTGCCCAAATGTCTGTTATTTTCGAATTTTTGGCTGAAAATGGTCGACTCACTGATCAAGAATCCGAGGTCGAAATCGATTCTGTCCGGCCGGTCCAGCCGGCCGTAGGCACGATAACTCTCGAACGAAAGGAGTTAGAGGATTGAAATTTGCAAGGTGGGTTTGGAGCGTAAATATCTTGGACGAGTTCGTTAATGGGCGAAATCCATCAAGCGGTTTCAGAGTTAAAGCCAATTTTAGTAAAAGAATTTTTTATTAATATTTCCGAAACCGATCACTCGATCTATCTGAAATTTAGCATCAAATTGTAGAATCATGACCTTCATACGCATGTGAAGTTTTGTATTTACCAGGTTACCGCAAAGTGTCAAAAAAAAATTTGAAAATTAAAAAAAAAATTTATACAACAACTCTCGAACGGAATGAGCTAGGTAGTTGAAATTTCCAGAGTAGGTTAGAGAGATGAATATCTCGGTTGAGTTCGTTATTGGGCAAAATAGGCCAGATGGTTTCGGAGTAACGAAAAAAAAAATATTTTTTTGAGTAACAAATTTCAAATTCAATTTTTTTTTAAGATGCAGATTCACCATAAAAATCCATTGATATCATTTTTAACTCCAACAAGCTAATACTTTCGGAGATATGATTTTTCGAATTTTCAATAATGAATTGTACTTCTATGTTTTCACAGAATGCTATAAATATTCTATCTAAGCTTTATTATATGCTCTGTGTTCATACTCGTACATGTCATCCTGTTCTATAAGAGAGAGTCAGATTGATTTCAGCTAATTTAATTTGATTTCTTCCATGGTGCAGTTCTCATTCTCAGATTGCTCATTTAATCTTGATAAATAAACTATTATTTGAATTGAATTTCCTTTGTGATGCAGTTCTATCATGAGAATACATTGATATAATTCTCAACTCTGAGAAACCAATACTTTCGGAGATATAATTTGTCGGTTTGAACTAGAGCGCCAGAAAGCTCCTGCACAGGGCTTGAACCAATTTTTATATTATTTTGTTCTGATTTGTCATTTTCTTTGTCATATATTTGTTTTAGATACAATGATTTGAGAATAGAGTGGTTTATTTATTTATTTACTTAACAATTTCATCTTTCATCATCATAAATTGAAATAACACGGATTAATAATACCAAATTTTCCGTCTTTCTTGGAGAAGGTTTAAAACGAATATTTCAAGGGAGTATTAGTGAACTTAATACAGTCGAGTATATAAAATTTTTCCAAATGGCAAAGAAAACTGACCCAATTAAATTTCAATTTGTACCCTCAAAAGATCCCCTTCGCGTTCGGGATCTTTAAGGGATCAAAATAAATTGATACATTTCGGGTCTCGGAAAATACCCGAGGGGAAAGCGGTCTGTAATCCCCCACTTTAAAATTACGTTCACTTAGGTCACAATAGCTTCATAATTTGTCTATTTAGAAGTGGAACTGTTACTTTTCAACCGATTGGTGAAGCGGTATTGTCAATTTCAGTATATTTTTATTGATTTCACTGGAAAATGTTTGCAAATCTTACACATTTATTAGTCCAGTCAAAATGTACAACCTTGAACAGAGTACCTATTAATTTCCCCTTTAATGTCTGTAATTTTCGAATTTCTGGCCGAGAATGGCCTCAAATGAATAGTTTCTGCTCACTGATGAAGAATCCAAGGTTAAACTTAATTATGTCTGGCCATAGGTAAGCACGACTACTCTAAAACGAAAAGGGTAAAAGAGTTGTAATTTGCAGGGTATGTTGGAAGTCCAAATGCGCTGCTAAGTTGGTTAATGGGCAATATCCACCGAGTGGTTTCAACACGAAGACTTATGCAAAATTTCGTGAGGATCGTATGACAAGAAAATAAAAAAAATGTGGGAAAGCCCTGAGGGCTAGGAGCTTTGGCGCTCTTGTTCAAACTTTGACATATCATATCTCCGAAAGATTTGGTTTCTCAAAGTTGGGTATGATATCAATGGATTGTTATGATCGGACTACATCTTGAAAGAAATTAAATTAAAAAAGTGTCATTTAACAAAAAACAAAAATGATTAATCCGAAATAGGGCTTCACACGAGAGCGAGATTTTTCACGTCTCGTCTCGTCTCGGAAGCGCGAGACGAGATGAGACGAAACCTTTTGAAAAATATTATGGGCGATACTGAGACCACATACAACGCAACCCGAGAGTCTCGTTTTTGATTTCGTTAAATTTTTTTTATGAAGTTCTTATTCGAAAAATTAGAAAAGGTCCACATAGAGATCAATATATTTTACAAACTATCAACTCTTGTAACAATCAGTGAAATATTTTATTTTGAATTGAAAACATTTTTTCAAATTTTTATTTCAACTTGTTTACTGTTGTTATAACTTCTTATAGTAACGTATCTCTATTCATAAATATCTATCCTTGCAGATTTTTATATTTTAGGTTTGAATGGGTTTTTTTCAAGATCGATTTTTTACTCTCGGTTGAGTATATGTGACTATAAACTACTGAGTAATAAACGTGTATACTATTGAAAGGGTTTCTTTGGCTCGGAAATTTCTACTTGCAAGGTCGTCTTATTTACTACAGATACATTCAGCAAGGGCGTAGCGAGGATTTAATTTCGGGGGGGGTTTTGAAATAGGAATTAATTTGGGGGGGGGGGGGGGGGGGGGGTTGAAATAGGAATTAATTTGGGGGGGGGGGGGTGGTTCGGGGTGTAAGGGTCACTTTCTGCAGCAAAAATTTTTTTTTTAAGAGAAAAATAACATACCGGGGGGGTTTGATAGCCTCTGTAAAACATCAATACAACCTTCGAAACATTCAAAAGCTGAGTTTGAAGAACATTTGCTGTTAGAAAGAGCAAATAGGAATTAAAATTGTATTTTAGAGTGGTGAAAAGTGCATGAAAAGTTCCTAGACTTTCCAAGATGACCGATGATTTATTAAAGGCTACATCCGTACCTGTTGAAAGATTATTTTCCACAGCAGGTATGATCATGGCAAAATGCGTACATCAATGAAACATGACGTGATGAAAGCGTGATTATGTTTGAATTCTTGGTCATCGAGTAATTTAAAAGATGAAATTAAGTGTTTAAAATTAAAAAAAAATGTACATCTACAAATATTTTTGTATAAGAGCGTAATAAATATAGCTTTACAAAATTATTCATTGTTGTTTACCATTCCGTTTATGTTTTATAACATTTATTATCGTTTTTCTGAATTAAGCGAGACAAGATGAGACAATTCATAATGAGATAATGATATAATGACATAATGAGACCGAGACTTGAACGAGACTTAATTTTTTGGGAATTGGCGAGACCGAGACGAGATTTTTTAGAATTCTCGCCTACTCTCGTTTCGTGTGAAACCCTAATCCGAAAACACCAGGCTGATTCTACCCAATAATGAACTGATCCGAGATATTCATTTCTCAAATCTACTCTGAAAATTATATTCATATACATATATCAATTGAAACTTAGCCAATACTCCAGTTTTGTTTTTACTGGAGATATTCTGAATACAATTTGATTAACTTACCAAAGTACCCATATATTTCCATCATCAGATAGATTATCCAGGGGCATTATATATTTTCCCCCTAAAATTATATCATATAATCCTCATAACTCTACGATAGCTGAGGTTATTTCATTGGCCATTTTGCATTCAATCATACTTTGTTTTCCAGAACAGGAGGGGTATTTTATATCATGAGTAACAAATTTTAATTTTGAATAGAACCAGGAATAAATATGACATGCCTCTTATCGGTAGATAAGATGACATGCATGTACACAGATCATGTAATTCGTGGATAGAATAATTACAGTATTCTGTGAAAACATAGATTTACGATTTATTATTGAAATTTTCGAAAATCATATCTCCGAAAGTATTAGCTTGTCAGAATTAAAAATGAAATCGATAAATTCTTATGATGAAACTGCATCTTGAAAAAAATTTAATTTGAAATGTATATTGTGAAAAAAAATCATTTTACCGTTCCTTCAAAACAATCAGGCCGATTTTGCCCAATAACGAAATTAGCCGAGATATTTATCTCTCAAACCTACTCTGAAAATTTCAACTGTCTAGCTCATTTCGTTTCACCGGCCAGACAGAATTGATTTTGACCACGGATTCTTGATCAGTGTGTCGAACCAAATCGTTTGAGACCTTTAACATCTGAAAATTTGGGACACATTGATAAGCACTCTGTTCCGAGGAACAAGAGCGCCAAAAACTTAATATGAGTGAAAATTTTGCAGCGTTCTTTAACAGGAATAGATCCAAATCCATATATTGGAACCAGAAGAAAATAAAATTTTATGCGATCGGTCAAGCACAGGAAATATATTGAAAAGGGAGGAAATTTACTTAAATCAATTACTTGACCAACGACCTTCCTAAATGTTTGGGGAGCTCAATATATAAAACTATAAATCGTAGACGGCTGGCCAGTTGCGGTCCGCAAAACCACCCTTATCCATTTCTGCGGCATATTTATGAAGTATGAGAGATATAAAGGCCCCATCCCGTCTGAATGGGGCAATCCGGATTGACCGACAATAATATACATATCGAACACATGTCAGTGAAATAAATAATGCCAATATAAGCGGATCTGCTACGTTGCCTACCCTGCAACTTCCTAGGCACGTACGACACCTACGCCCGACTGACGGCTAAGATTCCCATCCCCTCGGCCTCCATCCCCCTATGTAAAATCGCAACTTATAGAGCGATTTCCATAACTTTCGAGCTTATGGATTCGGTTGTTCGCTACCCCATTTTCTATTTTTCGAGATTCTGTCCGTATCCTGTGTTACTATTTCCGTATAAATCAAGTCAATCGTTGGAGGTTGTGAGAACTCACGTTCTAGACCTAAGATTATAAAATACCAAACTATTCTATAACCCAGCGAACTCTGTTCCGCCTTAGGCCGGCCTTATACAGCCGGAATGTCTCCCTGAATTCAATATATAATATAATATAATATGATATAATATAATATAATATAATATATTATAATATAATATAATATAATATAATATAATATAATATAATATAATATAATATAATATAATATAATATAATATAATATAATATAATATAATATAATACAATATAAATTAAAATATATATCTATGGGAGATGATAGCCCTTCTTAAGGGCCCTGTAGCGGTCTTCGAACATCTGAAGTTCTGAATAATCATCGCTTGGACTTGGACCGGTCAGACCTGGTTTTGAAAGAGACCCTCCTGGCCTTACGAGCAACATTTTCATTTTTGAATTCAAATATTGAAGGGATTTCAGGTTGAATATCTTCGAAAACTAGCGGAGGCGATTCTTCTCCACGAGATCCCATTCGCCTACAGAGAAGTATTTTTGTGAGAGGAGACTTTTGAAAGGTTATGTATTATCTTTAATTTGTTCGTTTCCTCCTCTTGTCTTTTCATTTTTCAGGTTGAGTTTCGGGTACCTTGGAGAAACCTATACGTTTTTTGACGAGGGAATCCACATTGAAGAAATATATCCCCATCAATATTTTTAAATTTCAGCAAATTTAGTAAACAATAGTTACAAATCACCACACTCACGGGGAGAAAGAGTTTTTTGCTGAGGTTTTTTCCTAAGCTCTTGTATCATACGTCGAATTGTATGGTACCCCGTTACACCAACCTCTGCTAACACATATACAGCTCTCAGTCAAAAGAATATATCTATATATACAGGGTGAGTCTTTAACCACTGCATTAATTTTAACCAAAGATTCCTCTCATCAAATGAAACACTTTTTTCCTTTAATATTTTTCCAAATTCAGCTCAGGTAAAAAGATACAGGCTGTTGAAATTTTGAAAAAAATCAGTTTTCATTTTGTAGCTTTGACATCCTTTTTTCGAATAAAATGAATGTTGGTGTAAAGTTTCCTATAACTATGATACATATTTTCCAAATATTAGTTATTTTCTACTTCTACTGGTTTTCTAGTTATGGACTCGTGGATTCATAAAAAGTTTTTCTTGAGTCATTTCAAGAATATTCCATCGTTTTAGAACATTATATTATTCTTCATAATTTCTCCTTAAATGCACCGTTTTCAAGATATTCTTCATTGAATGTTTTGAAATGGAAAACTCCAGAAATTTCGCTACTTTCATGGATCCTTCCCGGAGCGTTGGAATCCCGAATCAAGGTGTAAACCACGTTACCATGCCTTATTCTCGTCCGCCAACAATGTCATAGATAATTTATATGCGGGAGTGTATTAGCACATTGTGAAATCTTTAAACGCTTGTAACTTTTTACCTGAGCCGAATCTGGAAAAATGGTAAATGAAAAAGGTGTTTCATTTGATGAGAGGAATCTTTGGTTAAAATTAATGCAGTGGTCAAAGACTCACCCTGTATATATATATTAGAATAGCAAAAGCATGAATTCTGAAAACTCACTCATTTGCTCCAAGTGTAGAGTCATCCTCGTCTCCAGATATACTAACAAGGTTTCAATTCTAATGCACATGAAATCACTTTCTAATATCCCAGGATTAAGAAAACGACAATTTTCAATGAGAAGATCGATTTCGTCGAAATAATCCCACTTTGTATTTTCCCAAATCTCGTTCCATCCCATTTCGCTATTGATGTTTTCCTTTCCATTCAGGTCCGGCGAAGTTTGGGCGGGCAGAAGATATCATTTAATTCCTTATGTTATCTGGTCCGTCTCTTCGGAGATTATAAATATTCGATTGAAATAAATCTCGAAGTGGCAGGGTACGCGATAGGGACGGCCTTTCCACTGTAAATCTTTCGACGATTTCTATAATAGAAAGATCCTGAGGGAGACCGGGCCGAACTTAACTCAGTGTCCCTGCTCAGAATGTCGGATGGAATAGATTCGGCGGGATTTTCACGCAATCAAAAAATTGAAAGTTTGTTTTGAAAGTGAAATGAGAATTGAACATGCGTTTCGAAGAAAAGGAGAAAACGTTTTTTGGCGCTCTTGTTCCTCGGAACAGAATGCTTATCAATTTGCCCAAATGTCTGTTATTTTCGAATTTTTGGCTGGAAATGCTCTTGAACGATTTGGTTTGACTCACTGATCAAGAATCAGTGGTCGAAATCGATTCTCTCGAACGGAATGAGCTAGACAGTTGAAATTTTCAGAGTAGGTTTGAGGGATAAATGTCTCGGTTAAGTTCGATATTGGGCGAAATCGGTCAAATAGTTTTGAAGTAACGAAAAAAATTTTTTTTTACATTACACCAGAATGTGAACACATAATCTGTGTGACTATTCATAAATGTCATCTTTTCTAGCTATTAGAGATTGTCAATTCGTATATTTTCTATTGGAAAGCAAGTATTCGATTCTTGAATTTGTGTATATATACAAGACTGTTTTGATGTAGTTTATGGAGGCAATAGGAAAGAAGAACATAATAGAATCCTCAAAAGAAATTACTGTTCGTTGACCAATGAGGTTAATATTACCTTTTACTTCCATAAATAGTGAGACATGTTCCTATATACAGTATTTTCATAATGTTACTAGCAGAATAATACTGAAATATAAATCTACATTTGTGTATCAATCATTTTTCCTTGAGTTAAGGTTCATAATACAGAATAGAATGTGTTAGTGGTATGAACTATTACATTTTAAATTATGAAAAGAGGATAGTATTTTATTAATATATTTTGAACTATTAAAATAATTTGTTCGTAATCCACTACCTACTCAAATATCAGGAATAAATGGACAATCTGCTATGATTGTCTCCAGCCTTGCTCTAGACATTTCAATGATACTTTCCTTATGTATTTCGAGTTGAGAAAACTATGCACCGAGTGTGAGTTTCGCAACAACCTATTCCATGAGGTTGAATCATTGTAGATTGCTCCTTTAATCTTGATAAATAAATTTAATGACAATTTTTAAACCATTGAAGCATTGTAGTTTGTTCTTTTTTTTAGGGTAATTTTCGAAGCATTTCTTTCATGATGCAGTTCTATCATAGAAATCTATTGATATAATTCCCTACTCTGAGAAACCAATACTTTCCGAGATATAATTTGTCTGTTTGAACAAGAGCGCCAAAAAGCTCCTGTCCACAGGGCTTGAACCAATTTTTTCACTTAATTATTTATAACTATTGCAATGTTTGCGAGTGGCCTTAGCATTTTCGCAAGAACTATCTACATGCCATTCGAATCGAATAACACCTCAATCATAATTTTCGGAGAATATGCAAAAATTTTGACCTAAAAAGCACTTGTTGACTAGACTATATAACATACAATGTATGCTAGTTTGGTAATTTACTATGCAAAAATTATTCTCTATAATTTATAATGATATCTTGCGTAGTAGTGTCACTTATTACTCTATAGTGAATTTAGAAGCCGATTCCCGCTTAGCCACATGCCACTGACGATATCGGCTATGGGTGTATAAGTCTAATTGAATGCACAACTTTTATGAAGAATGAAATTAAAAAATTGGTTCTATTGTCCATTCTCCTGTATTGGACACTTTTAATCGGATTTATCATGGTCAATTCTATTGTCTATTCTCCTGTATTGGGCAGCCTTAATCGAATTCACCATGGTAAATTCGATTAAGAGTGTCTGATACAGGAGAACAGACAATAGAATTCACCATGGTAAATTCGATTAAGAGTGTTCAATACAGGATAATGGACAATACAACATACGCGCAAAAGCTCCTGACTTCACGTCAGTGCTTGAACCAATTTTTTATGTCAGTTTAAGTCAGGATAGAAAACAATGATGAAAAAATTAACACATTATTGTCTACCTTCAATTCTTCTTTAGGAGAAGAATACATAATTATTCTTGAAAAATATTACTGGAATTAATGTCATATTTAAATAATCAAAGTAAAGAAAATTATAAGTTTAGTTACTTACATATAGAATGAAATTCAATTGAATTCCAGTAATATTCAATTACTTATTCTTAACCAATAAATATCCATTGATAGATCTAAAGGAGATGAGGTGAAACATAAAGATATATTCTCATTAGTGATAGAAAATCTGGCCTAAGATTCCTCTCTACCCATCACGAGATTTAATATCCACAAATGAGCCTCTCACCTTACAAGATCAGAAGCCTTCAGCAAAATTTCAGCGATATCATATTAAAAATAATACATAACCTTAAAAAGTCCCCTCTCGCAAATATAGGCAAATCTCTGAAGGCACATGGATCTCTTGAAGAAGAATCGCCTTCTCTATTTCTCAAAGATACTCACTCTTGTTCATAGAAATCCCTTCAATCTTTAGTTGCCTCCTCCTAAGGAGGATCTCTTTCAAAACCAGGTCTGACCGCTAATGTAGGGATATCATCTCCCATAGATTTGTGATGAAATAACACGAGTTACCCATAACATACGCGCAAAAATATGTCATCATGACATTCACATTCACATTCGCAAAAATACGACCATAGACAACATATCATACGACGATTCGCATCCAGCTACCGAACTCACAAATGGCTGCTCGGTTCTCCAACAATATAGATCCGATCGTGTCCAAACTTGGAACTCTGCAGCAGAGTTAGGTTCTCAAGGCTCTTCCAAAATTTCAGCCATGCTGGACGAATAGTTTATGATATATAGAATTTTTTTCAATTATTTTTAATTATTTTTTTTTAAATTTTCTACTTATACCATCCTCACGAAATTCTGCAAGAATTTTTGCGTTGGCATTCTACAACTAATAACCATGTTTGAATTCAACCGGTTTTGTATTCTTCTAGTTAATGAGGAACAAAAAACAACCAAATTTCAGAAAATTTCAGATGGCTATAACTCTAAAACCGTTTGGACTGTTATGCTCATGAACTTTCTCAAATGTCGCATTCAGATGCACAACCTAACCTGAAATTTTCAAGCCGCTATCTCTTTCCGTTCTCAGGTTATCGTGACAACAAAAATATTTTTTAATAATTTTTTAATAATTTTCTAGCGATACGATTCTCACAAAATTTCACAAACGTGCTTAGGTCTATATTCTACAACTATTCGCTAAGTTTAAATTCGATCGGATTTATTTTGGTTGAAAACAAAATTATTACTCGGAAACCGATTATACCCATTAACGAACTTGTCCGTCGTATTGGGATGCGCCATCTACCCTGAAAATTTCAAGTTGCTAGCTCTTTCCGTTCTCAAGTTATCGTGGCAACGGGCGGACGGCCGGACGGCACCACAGAATTAAATTTCACATTTGAGCAAAACTATAACGCGATGTTCCCCAGAACATACGCGCAAAAAAAATTGCTTCCAGCACTGACGTGAATTCAGGAGCTTTTGCGCCTATGTTCTATTGTAATCTGATCCCCATGCCCTACGTACGATTCAAATTCCGTAATCTGTCAACTTTCGTAACAGTCACACCAACTGCCAAGATACAATACAAAAGTCACTAGGATGTATAATCCAAATTTTTCATTAAATTTCAACATTATTTTACAAAACTCGCCTGAAATAGAGAAATGATCGTCTGATACTTGTTGCAGAAGGTAATTCCAACACTCACGCGTTCGAAAACTCGCTCCTTCGTCGCTAGTTTTCGACTTTCGCATTCGTGTTTGAATAGGACCCATTCTGCAACTTGTTTTAGAATATACTATTCTATCCGCCGTATTCACAAAGCATTCAATCTCCGTTAAGTCCTAACTGAGGTCCTCAGTTAAGGATAAGTAAGAATCGCAACCTCAGTTAACGTGAAAATTAACGTCAAACAGGCCTGTTTCATCAACATTAAATAAGTTAACAGAGGTTGCGATTCTTATTTATCCTTAACTGAGGACCTCAGTTACGACTTAACGGAAATTGAATGTTTTGTGAATACGGCGGTATAACTCTGTTATTGTAATTGTAACGATCACGATATGAATTTAGTAGCTTTTAATATTTGCCTGTAATTGGGTTCTATTGCCTGTCGGGAATTAAAAGCTTACGGCAGGTTTCATAATAAGTTTTGAAGTCTCTTTAAATTCGAACCATCCTTCTGTAGCCAAAAATCATGGTAACTCCATCTCAAACAAATTTCCCATTTCCCCTCGTGTATCCGATACAAAAATACGACCATCACAATAAGGAAAAAGTCGAAATCATCCCTTTCGAAGGAAGTCACCCCATATAACCGGGAGAGTAAAAGTGAAATCGACTTATAAACCAGATAACGGGATGAATCAATCCCGATCGGGGTTTATGTGTAAAACTCCGGAGTAGAGGACATTCCACAGTCTAGGACCCTGATCCCAATCATCTACGATGCAGTTAGTAGTCTCTTCTTCAGTTTTTGGACCGGCTATTTGCGATCCTGAGCGGAATTGCAAGTCGTCGGGAGTGTGTTAGGGGGTTGGGGCGGCGACTAGGGGGTGGAGGGGTGTCGATATCGATTCCCAGTTGCATCCCGCCACCCCAGCCTATTTGCCAGAACGAACCCACATTTGATTCTGATTGCGCTCATATTTGCGAGCTCTCAAGTGGATCTCTTCTTGTGGATCGCTTGTGAACTCGACTAGGTTACGGTTATTTGTGGTGTGGTAATTTATGGATTGAGATGTTGATTATTTCCGATTTTCTATAGCCAGTTCAGTACAGAATTATGAATTTCAGATAATCAGACTAACCGCCGTATTCACAAAGCATTAAATCTCCGTTAAGTCCTAACTGAGGTCCCCAGTTAAGGATAAATAAGAATCGCAACCTCAGTTTAAGTGAAAATTAACGTAAAACAGGCCTGTTTCAGCACCGCTACATACGTTAACTGAGGTTGCGATTCTTATTTATCCTTAACTGAGGACCTCAGTTAGGACTTAACGGAGATTGAATGCTTTGTGAATACGGCGGATATTCTGTTCGCGCATAGCAATATTGCTAAGAAAAATGGGTTCAAGCCCTGTGGACCGGAGCTTTCTGGCGCTCTAGTTCAAACAGACAAATTATATCTCCGAAAGTATTGGTTTCTCTGAGTTGGGAATTATATCAATGTATACATATGATAGAACTGCATCGTAAAGGAAATTCAATTCAAATAATAGTTTTTTTATCAAGATTAAATGAGCAATCTGAGAATGAGAACTGCACCATGGAAGAAATCGAATTAAATCTGGCCAATTTTGCCCAATAACGAACTTAACCGAGATATTCATCTCCCTAACCTACTCTGAAAATTACAACTACCTAGCTCATTCCGTTCGAGAGTTATTGTGGAAAAACATATTTTAAATTTTCAAAAATTTTTTTTTTACACTTTGCGGTAATCTGGTCAATACAAAACTTCACATGCGTATAAAGGTCATGATTCTACAATTTGATGCTAAATTTCAGATACATCCAAGGAACTTGTCCGAGATATTTACGCTCCAAAACCACCTTGCAATTTTCAATCCGCTTACTCCTTTCGTTCGAGAGTTATCGTGCCTACGGCCAGTCGGCCGGCCGGACATAATCGATTTCGCACTCGGATTCTTGATCAGTGAGTCGAACCAAATCGTTTGAGACCATTTTCAGCCAAAAATTCCAAAATTTCAGACACTTGGGCAAATTGATAAGCACTCTGTTCCGAGGAACTAGAGCGCCAAAAAAACAAGTTTCATATGACAATTGCCCAAAACAGGTTTAAAGTAGCTACAAATAGTAGATATTCCATAAAACATGTATTAAAGAAGAGAAGAAATAATGAAAAAATTACCTTGTAATCGATCAAAAATTTCCTCATCTACGTTCACCAAATTTTCTCCTCTCTCGAACTACAGAATTATGCTTTCAATATTTACGTAATATTTTCAAACATTTTCGGGTGAGGTCCCCGTTGCATCGCTAAAATACGAGTATTTCAACCCCAATATTTTTGAAGTTACAATATTCCCTTCTGTCAAGTTGACATGAAAATTCATACATAGAATAATTATATCAATCTGTGAAATACGATTTACATTGAAATTTTGAAAAATATTATCTCCGAAAGTATTAGCTTGTTAGATTTAAAAATGATATGAATGGATTCTTATGATAAAACTGCTTATTAAAAAAAATTTAATTTGGAATTTGTTTTGTAAAAAAAAATTTTTTTTTCATTACTCCAAAACCTTCTGTCCGATTTTGTCCAGTAACGAACTTAGCCGAGATATTTATCCCCCAAACCTACTCTGAAAATTTCAACTCTCTAGCCCATTCCGTTCGAGAGTTATCGTGCCTACGGCCGGACCGGACGGCCGGACAGAATGAATTTCCACCACGGATTCTTGATCAGTGAGTCGAACCAAATCGCTTAAGACCATTTCCATCGAAAAATTCGAAAATTACAGACGTTTGGGCAAATTGATAAGCACTCAGTTCCGAGGAACTAGAGCGCCAAAAAGATATTGCTTCCACAGCAAGATCCGAAATATTGTTATTCTGATCATCGATTTTGAGCAATATGATCTGTCATTTTTATAAACATATTGTTATCCACATTGCTATCTCAGCAACCTCAAAATAGTACTTGCTAAGAGCATAACAAGATTTGGAATATGGCTGAGAATAACTTTTTTTTACTCCAAGAAATCCAAAATATTGAAAATAGGTAGGTACTTTGATAAATATACATGAACGTATATATTTATTAAAGATACTTTAAAATACTTAATTTCAAGGAATTGCGGAGACTTAGGTCTGACAATAACAATCCATTCTATTTGTAAACAGAAAAGTTCATAAACTATTCAACCTCAATAATAAGAGGCTGAGAGATTTTTATTCATATATTTATTAGTTCATGTGCAAACTAGGATAGATACTGTTTCTTTTAAGTTAGAGATATGCATTCGAAGACTGACCGACTGGATGAAAAAAATTAAATAAACTTTTAATTCAGCCTTACTACGAAGATGACTTCTTTTGATTCAATTGAAGAACTGAGGGAATTTGTTCAGGAGAAAACTAGGAAACATACTGTTCCGTTTAACTTGCGCATTCGAAGACTGACTGAAGACAGTACACTAAAGAATCCGTTAACTTATTAATAGTAATAATAATTAATAATTCAACGGATTCTTTAGTCTGAGTATAAACCAAAGCACTAGAATTCTATGTTTCAATTTTTGAGTTGAGGGTTAAGTTAAAGTTACTGGCCAGCATAAACCTGTCTCGTCTTGTCAGACTCGCTTTCGGTGACCTAAAGAGGTTTTTCTTCGATCGTGGGAAAAGTGACACTATTTTGGCCTGTTTTCTATGCGCAAAGCTCAACATTCCAGAATAGTGAGCAGTTGCTAAGCAATTAGAAAATAACAGTGCGGTAATATTCTTACCGCATGCTGTAGCGTGCGCTAATGTTACAAATGGATCATTACAGTAAAATGAAACAAAGTATGGTTTTAATTTTTATATTGATAAAGTTGTTATAAAAGAAACATCTGGTTTGAAATGATATTCTTGAACACAAATTAATTGTTGTTAATATTTACATTTATTGTACAGTTTGTACAATTTGTATATTGTACTGGAGGGCAACGAGAATTTATAGACGTTGAAGCTGCATGGCTAATTGTTTGGTTTATCTCGTTTCGATCATTTTCATTTGAAGTCGAGGCATGTGTGTTGAATATTTTATTAGCCACTTCTACTTTATTATTAAGTGATTCGTCAATATATTCTTCCGCCACATTGAAAGATTTCCATCCTACGTGTCGCTTTAAAGAAAGAATATCAGCTCCAGCATCTACCAAATGTGTTGCCGATGATCTTCGGAATCAATGTCCTGTATATTCTGTCGGATTTGGCAACTGTAAATAACTTGCAAACAATTTGCAGCACTTTTCCAAATTGATTTATTCCAATGACTGTCTTCCATCCTTTTCCCTTGTTGAATTTTAAAAAAATCTAGGATTTTCAAAATCATTAGGCCTAATTGTTACGTACTTCCTATAAACATTTAAATAGGTTTGGTCAATGATAAATGATCTAGGTTTATTTGTTTTTGTTTCTGGTATTGTTACCAGTATTTTTGAACAGAAATCTTCTATATCCTGAACTTTCATTCGGACAAGCTCATCTCATCGACAGGCTCCTGATACTATTCCAAATATTAGAGCTACCTAAAAGGTAATCAAATATTGTATATTTCGTATTTTATGTATTTCAAGTAATACTATTTTATCTATTTCTACTCACTTTCGTCGATAAATATATGTCGTCTGGGGCCTCTAAAATTAATTTCTGAACTTGTTCCTGAGTTAAAGTTTTGGATTTTTTCGATCTGTGTCCTGTAGCTGGACGTTTTAAAAATGCCCCCAGTTTTTGGTACTGGGCAATATTAATATTATTTTTAACAAACAAAGTTGATCGAAGCATGGAATAATGTGCCCACAACGTCGAAGATTTAATTTTTAAGTCAATTCAGCAACATACGCCATCAGTACATTCTCAGAAAAGGATACACTGTTGTTTTTTTCTGCAAAAATCCATGAAGCGTTGGTACGCAAGTTCATACTTCTCTCAGGATTTCACCGGAAGTAAATTAAGTGAAGCTGCGTGCGCGTCTTCTACTAGTTCAGGAGGCGTGCAAGGTAACAAATAATCACTATCAGTGTTCATGTTTATTAATTCTTTTTTAATTCCTTATGAAATACAACGAATCAAACAAAACCAGCTTGAAAATTATTTTACTTTTGTCATAACAAAGTAATTTCCACTTCTATATTTCAATATGAACAGTATAGTATATTCTAAAACAAGTTGCAGAATGGGCTCCTATTCAAACACGAATGCGAAATTCGAAAACTAGCAAGTTTTGTGAAATACTGTTGAAATTTAATGAAAAAATCGGATTATACATCCTAGTGACTTTTGTATTGTATCTTGGCAGTTGGTGTGACTGTTACTAAAGTTGACAGATTAAGGAATTTGAAGTTTAATCGTACGAAGTGCATATGGAGATCAGATTTAAAACAGTTTCCTACTACCATGAAATCATGAATGATACCAAGAAGGAAATCTCTGTAGATACCCTATTTTTTAATGAAAATAAAACTTTTCTTCTCAATAATTATTTCACTATATCCAGATTATATGGTATTGACAATAATTGACGTGTGAAATTTGATAGGATCGAATGTCAGTGCTGACTACCACAAAACGAAAAATATAACTAGAGACAATGCGGGAATGAGTTCATTCCAGCACTATTTTTAGTGCTGGAATGGACTCATTACGATACTGAAATAGAGAAAAGCATATTCCTAAACTCCTGTGTTACCAGACTCGTCGCTACGCTCCTCGTCTGGTAATTATCACAGTCGTTTGGGAATATTATACTTTTCCCACTAATTATACAATATACTATTGAAGCATGCATGTCTGTGCTTGCGTCCCAATAAGGGTTGATTCAAGCCTCGAACTATGCATCAAATGCAAGTTCAAATATTCCAATATATGAGACTTACTACACTCTTCACAATTAAATTTTCATCTTGTACCTGCCAATTCCCAACTATTCAATATTATTAATTACGTGTTACTTCCCACTGATATTCCTACGGCATGAAGGGAAGCAATCAGTAGTTCTCCCCTTTGATATCTTAATGAAGTTTTTCCTTATCCCCTTGTCCGATTCCTACGGAGGTCGTTGAAAAATGGCGTGTGTTCTACACCTACAGTCCATCAGGACAGGGGAGGGCCGGTGGCAGGCCGTTAAGTGAGCGAGATCATCGTCCTTTATGGAGCGTGAACGGGTTCCGTTGACCGATTAACGCTAATTCGATTAACGCCCATGGCCTATCTGGACTTGCATTTAATCACCTGTGTTGATTTATTTGCTCAAATGAGTCAATTGACGGAAGATTGATTTCAGATACCATCTTTGATAGTACATATATTAATTAACTACTGATAAACTACTAGACAGGGTGTGGAAAATGTTATACTGGGCTCGGGTTGAATATACTACATAGTAATAATACATGGTCTTTATAAATGATTGTAACACCGTAGTTGGTTCTGAAACCCTGATGTTGCCGCTTCAAATGCATGCTGTTCACGTTTGCAATTCCAGCCACAGAGTTCATAATACATATACTTACGCATAACCTCACTTTCTCCTTTGTTTACATTGGCAATCATAAATAATGAGTTCCAAAATGAGATTTCACATGGAGATTACTTTTCTTCCCGTCACAGTTTAGATCAATAGTATATTATTTCATAAGGAGAAGAAGTGTCACTTTTCACCGCGATCTTGAGTTTACTCTGAAAGCGAGGCATGAAAAGTCACTTCTACTCCGAATGAAATGTGAAATGATCTTATCTACCGATGAGATACATTTCATATTTATTTTGGTTATATTCAAGCTTCGTTACTCAAGATATAAAATATCTTTTGTTCTCGAAAAAAAGTATGATTGAATGCAAAATTACCAATTAAATAACCTCAGCTACCGTTGAATTATGAGGATAATAGGATATTATAATTTATGGGTTATAATATAATGCCCTTGGATAATCCATATGATGATGGAAATACACATATATACTTTGGTAAGTTAGTCAAATTGGGTTCAGAATATCTCTAGTAAAAACAAAACTGGAATATTGGCTAAGTTTCAATTGATATAATATAATTTTCAGAGAAGATTTGAGGAATGAATATCTCGGATAAGTTCGTTATTGCGTAGAATTGGTCTGGTTGTTTCGGATTAATAATTTTTGGTACACTTGTTTTAGGCGCTCTTGTTCCTTGGAACAGAGTGCTTATCAATTTGCCCAAATGTCTGTGATTTTCGAATTTTTGGATGAAAATTGTGTTAAACGATCCGGTTCTACTCACTAATCAAGAATTTCTGGTCAAAATTGATTCTGTCTGGCCGTTAACACGATAAGTCTCGATAGGAATAGCTAGGAAGTTGATATTTTCAGATAAACTTTGGGTGACAAATATCTCATTTAAGTTCGTTACTGGGCAAAATTAGTCGAATGGTTTCGGAGTGAGGAATAGAAAAAATGTCGGATAAGTTCGTTATTGGATAGAATCAGTCTAGTGGTTTCGGATTAATAATTTGGGTTTTTTTTTAATTACACTTTTTTTAATTTATTTTTTTTATAATGCAGTTCTATCATAAGAATCAATTGATATCATTCCCGACCCTGAGAAACCAATACTTTCGGAGGTAAGATTTGTCGAAGTGTGAACAAGAGCGCCAAAGCCCCTGTCCAGATGGCTTTCCCACATTTTTACTGTTCAGCTTTGTACGTTCATTTTTGGCGCTCTTGTTCCTTGGAACAGAGTGCTAATCAATTTGCCCAAATGTCTGTTATTTTCGAATTTTTGGCTGAAAAAACGATTTGGTTCGAACCACTAATCATGAATCCGTAGGGTCGAAATCTATTCTGGCCAGCCGGCCGTTAACACATAACTCCCGAACGGAATGAGCTAGTCAATTGAAATTTTCAGAGTAGGTTTGGGACATAAATATCTCGGTTAAGTTCGTTATTGGACAAAATCGGCCTAATGGTTTCGGAGAACCGGAAAAAAAATTTTGTTTACGTTGCAACTTTTGAATAAAATTTTTTCTAAGATGCAGTTTCACCATAAGATTCCACTGATATCATTTACAACTCTAACAAGCTAATACTTTTGGAGATATGATTTTTCAACATTTCAATAATACATCGTAGTTCAATGTATTCACAGAATGCGAATTCTAACTGGCTGTGTTCACTGTTCATAAATGTCATCTAGCTATTAGACACATGTCAATTCGTAATTTGAAAATATTTTCTGCTGGAAAACAAGTATCCGATTCTTGAATTTATACAAAACTGTTTTGAAACCGAAAATAATATTGACTGGTTGTATATTGAATCATTTATGTATAAAATCGGGATGATGTTTCAGAAGATTTAGAATTGGATCATTTTAACGATGTAGTTTATGAAGGCAATAGGAAAGAAGAACATAATGAAATCATCAATCACTGTGGTAAATATTACCTTTTACCTCCTTAAGTAGTGAGACATGTTCCTATATAAAGTATTTTCATAATGTTGCTAACAAAAAAAAATATACAGGTTGTTGCAATTTCGTAAAAAAATAAGTTTTTATTTCGTAGCTTTGAGATCCTTTTTTCGAATAAAATGAATGTTGGTGTGATGTTTCCTATAACTATGATACATATTTTCCAAATATCAGTTTTTTCCTACTTCTACTGGTTTTCTGGTTATAGACTCGTGGATTCATAAAACTAGACGAAAATAACATAAAGAAAGTAGACAACGTTTTCCTTGAGTAATTTCAAGAACATTCAATCATTTTAGAATATCAAATTATTCTTCATCATTTCTCCTTAGACGCACCGTTTTCGAGTTATTCTTCATTGAATGTTTTAAAATGGAAAACTCCAGAAATTTCATAACTTTTATGGATCCGCCCCTGAGCGTTGGAATCCCAAACCAAGCTGTAAACCACGTTACCATACCTTTTTCTCGTCCACCAATAATGTCATAGATAATTTATATGCAGGAGTGTATTAGCACAACTTTTTACCTGAGCCGAATCTAGAAAAATGGTAAATGAAAAAACTGTTTTATTTGATGAGAGGAATTTATGGTTAAAATTAATGTACAACTTCAAGACTCACTCTGTATAGAGCCAGCTTCGGGTGAAACGAAGCTACTGCAACGATGACAATACCTTGAAACATACCATATCGTTATCGTCTCACATACTCCTGAAACATCCCTTCAACTTACCTCCCAAACCATCCCTTGAAAACGAGTCGTGAAGTGCAACGAGAGCGACAAAGCGAGACAAAAATCCCTAAACTGTACGTGGTTAAGTGCCCGGCTTCGCGCTTTGTCATCTCACGACCATTTTTGGTATTCCATCGGCAAGACCGGGTGCTGGTCTGCCCACGTAAAAGAGGAAATCGTATTACTTCGCCGCGTGCATGCCGGGAATTCTCTTTTGCGGCGTCGGAAAGAATGGAGAAGAGGGCCACTAATTAGCCCCCTCTATATTGACAGTTTTTATCGAATCAGGCTCCTCGCAGATCCCTTTGAACTGATATCCTCCGATGAGATATGGAATGACGTACGTCCGGTCCTCTTATTGTTTCAGGGATTTCCGAAGGAATTCTATGAAGGTGGATGTGAGCAGGTTCTACAATTCGCCGATTTAGGGGTTGCGAGGAATGTAAATTTTCGGCTTTGCAGTTATTTGTTTCTGTGATGTTTCCGATATTATTCATTGAAATTCAGAGGTTGATACCTTTCTTGGCGCTCTTGTTCCTCGGAACAGAGTGCTTATCAATTTGCCCAAATTTCTCTAATTTTTCGATGAAAATGGTTTTGAACGATTTGGTTCGACCCACTAATCAAGAATCAGTGGTCAAAATCGATTCCGTCCTGCCGGTCCGGCAGGCCCTCCGTTAACACGATAACTCTCGAACGGGATGGGCTAGGCAGTTGAAATTTTCAGAGAAGGTTTAGGGGATGAATATCTCGGTTACCTTCGTTATAAAGCAGAATCAGTCTTATGGTTTCGGAGCAACGAAAAAAAAAAATTGTTTACACTAAAAATTTCTAAATAATTTTTTTTTTAGATGCAGTTTTATCATGAGAATCCATCGATATCATTTTCAACTCTAACAAGCAAATACTTTCGGAGATATGATTTTTCAAAATTTCATACATATACAAGACTGTTTTGAAACCGAAAATAATATTGACTAAATACATATTGAATAATTTATGTATAAATATTGGGGATGATGTATTTTGAAGATTTAGAATTGGATCATTTTAATGATGCAGTTTATGAAGGCAATAGGAAAGAAGAACATAATGGAATCATTAAATAATTCAAGACCAAAATTAGCCAAATCGGTTCAGCCGTTCTCGAGTTTTAGCGAGACTAACGAACAGCAATTCATTTATACATATATATATATATATATAGATAATATTTATTATCGTTTTTCAGAATTAAGCGAGGCGAGACGAGACCGAGACTTAATTTTTGGGAAATTGGCGAGACCGAGACGAGATTTTTTATATTCTTGCCTACTCTCGTCTCTCGTGAAGCCCTAAGTTTTCCATTCGTGTTAATATGGATTTGCATCAATTTCTCATCATAAAAGTAGAAAAACATTATAACTTCTTCTGTGCCACCCCAGACCGCAATCGTACCCATGTCCAAGATCATTTTCTCTTTAACAGGCGAGATGAATATGTGAATGCGTGTGAGGATCGCGTCCGGGCAAATCGGGTCCCCCGGCTCCCTCGGGAGAGAGGTTAAGCGCTCGATTTGTCGCAGGAGATCATTAAAGTCTCGGCGGTGACGGGAGGCCGGCACCGCTCCCCCGAGCCTCGTCAACCGGATTACCTTCTAAATGTAATCCAATCATGGGGACGAGACTTTACGGCGCTTCTGATCGTCACGGCCGACACGATCGACTGTCTGACAGTCAAATTCATCCGGTGTATCTTGGGCGGCG
The DNA here is from genome assembly GCA_937662695.2 of Halyzia sedecimguttata. Taxonomy (NCBI): domain Eukaryota; kingdom Metazoa; phylum Arthropoda; class Insecta; order Coleoptera; family Coccinellidae; genus Halyzia; species Halyzia sedecimguttata. The sequence continues at coordinate 89,521,144 of OW569413.2, forward strand.
ATGGAACGTTTACGATTCATCGCAAAGGGTGATTATTTTGGGAAGCTTGAGTTTTTTTACGCACTCGTATATCATTTTGTCCAACTTTCATTTAGTTTTGTTGGCGCTCTTGTTTCTCGGAACAGAGTGCTTATCAATTTACCCAAATGTCTGTAATTTTCGAATTTTTGGATGAAAATGGTCTTAAACGATTTGGTTCGACTCACTGATGAAGAATCCGTGGTGGAAATCGATTCTGTCCGGCAGTCCGGCCGGCCGTTAACACGATAACTCTCGAACGCAATGGGCTAGACAGTTGAAATCCTCAGTGAAGGTTTGAGGGATAAATATCTAGGTTAAGTTCGGTATTGGGCAAAATCAGCCTGATAGTTTCAACTTTTAAATTCAATTTTTTTAAGATGCAGTTTCATCATAAGAATCCATTGTTATCATTTTCAACTCTAACAAGCTAATACTTTTGGAGATATGATTTTTCAAAATTTCAATAATACATCTTAAGTTCTATGTATTAACAGAATGTGAACACAGAATCTGTCTGTGTTCAGTGTTCATAAATGTCATCTTATCTAGCTATTAGAGATTGTCAATGCGTAGTTTGAAAATATTTTATGTTGGAAAACAAGTATCCGATTCTTGAATTTGTGAATATATTCAAGACTGTTTTGAAACCGAAAATAATATTGACTGATTACATATTGAATAATGTATGCATAAATATTGGGGATGATGTTTCAGAAGATTTAGAATTGGATCATTTTAATGATTTAGTTTATGAAGGCAATAGGAAAGAAGAACATAATGGAATCATCAAAAGAATTTACTGTTCGTTGACCACTGAGGTTAATATCACCTTTTACTTCCTTAAGTAGTGAGACATGTTCCTAAATACAGTATTTTCATAATGTTGCTTGCAAAAAATACTGAAATATAGATCTACATTTGTGTATCAAACATTTTTTCTTGAGTTCCGTAATACAGAAAAGAATGTGTTAGTGGTATGACCTATTAAATTTTAAATTATGAAAAGAGGATAGTATTTTATTAATATAATTTGAACCTTGCTCTAGACATGTCGATGTTCCTTTCTTAGGTATTTCGAGTTGCGATAACTATGCACCGAGTTTAAGTTGCAACAACCCAATCCACGAGGTTGAATCATTGCAGATAGCTCATTTAATCTTGATAAATAAATTTAATGATAATTTTTGAAACATTTTTTTTTAACGACACTTTTTTAAATTTAATTTCTTTCATGATGCAGTTCTATCATAATAATCCATTGATATAATTCTCAACTCTGAGAAACCAAAATTTTGTGAGGATCATATCACTAGAAAATTTTTTAAAAATCATGAAATAATATTAAGTATCTCACGATGACTTGAGAACGGAAAGTAATAGCTACTTGCAATTTTCAGGGTAGGTTGCGCATCTGAATTCGACATTCAAATCCGTTAATAGGCATAATGGGGAAAACCGTTTTGGAGTTATACTCATCTGGAATTTGTTGTTATTTCCTCTATGTATATTATAACTCAAAATATACAAATCTGATATAATATAAACTCGGTGATTACTTGTAAAATGCCAACCCACTACCTTTCGCAGAATTTCGTATCCTGGAGTTAGTTGAGGCGTAAGTTTTTCCGTGTTTCAATTCAAATAGAATACATATTTCAATATTAAAAGTTCTGCGATCATAGACGATTCTCTACTGAAGTCTGTCATTAAAATGGTATGTACCTAATGTATTCATATGTATTATAAAAGCTGAGAAAACGGTATACAGGGTGAGTCTTTGACAACTGCATTAATTTCAACCAAAGATTCCTCTCATAAAATGAAACACTTTTTTCATTTGCCATATTTCCAGATTCGGCTCAGGTAAAAAGTTACAAGCCTTAAAAGATTTCACAATGTGCACTCCCGCTTATAAATTATCTATGACATTGTTGGCGGACGAGAATAAGGCATGGTAACGTGGTTTACAGCTTGATTCGGGATTCCAAGGCTCAGGGACGGATCCATAAAAGTAGTGAAATTTCTGGAGTTTTCCATTTTAAACATTCAATGTGAATATCTCGAAAACGGTGCGTTTAAGGAGAAATGATGAAGAATAATATAATGTTCGAAAACGATGGAATATTCTTGAAATTACTCAAGAAAAACTTCATATGCTTTCTTTATGCTAATTTCGTTTAGTTTTATGAATCCACGAGTCCATAACTAGAAAACCAGTAGAAGTAGAAAATAACTAATATTTGGAAAATATGTACCATAGTTATAGGAAACTTTACGCCAACATTCATTTCATTCGAAAAAAGGATGTCAAAGCTACAAAATAAAAACTGATTTTTTTTCAAAATTTGAAATACAGCCTGTATCTTTTTACCTGAGCTGAATTTGGAAAAATGTTAAATGAAAAAAGTGTTTCATTTGATGAGAGGAATCTTTGGTTAAAATTAATGCAGTGGTCAAAGACTCACCCTGTATATCGATGCTAAATTCGTAGTAGAGTGTCCAATAGAGGTGAGTAGACAAAAGAACATGTGCGCAAAAGCTCCTGACTTCACGCCAGTGCTTGAACCAATTTTTAACCGTCTACGCGGGCCACATCAAGCTAGGCTAGTCATACACCCTTCCTCTAAGAACTAGGATGAAATCAACAAGGACATCTAATTGAGCAAACTCTAGTTCATGGCAAATAAGTCCGATATCCTCCAAAATACCCGTCTGCTCCCCATTCATAACTCGCACCCAGCAATATCGAAAATTATTAATTGCCCCTTTTTCCGATAGGGGCAAAACAAAGGGACATAACTCTGTATCCCCGTCCCCGAAATGATGAACGCGACGCGTCCGTTATAAAAATAAATCCCCGAAATTTAGTTTCAATAAATCGGCGAAGAGGAAGTTCGGGGACATTTATCTAACACTTACCGGTACAAAGGCCGATCGAAGAATAAGTTCGCGCCAGACCCCGGACTTCTCCTTCCGTATATACGGCCCTGATTTACGGTGCATCTCTCTTTATGGGCCAGTTTGTTCCGGTCGTTATTATATTAGAGCCGGATGCCGTAGTTTATCTAAGGCCCCCACCCCCCTGACAGATGCGAAGGAGGACGGTCAGTTCAGGCGGGGTTGAGATTTTAATATTTCCTTGTGACTTTGAAGGAAAGGGATTGTGGGCTTATTCCGGAACATAACTGTAAAATTTTGATTTTCGTTAAAATTTTATCTTTTAATATTATGACATTGCGGTTTCACCTCATGAAGTCACATTTTGAAACGTATATTTGGATTTCTCAACAAAGGAGATTGAAATTTCTTGTTAAGTTCGACCTTTGTAGAGAGATTTATTGCCTATTTCCTGTAACAGACTTCAGAACAAATGCTTGAATGCTTTCAATAACTGAAGTGTGAAGTAATTTATGGTTTCTAGGCTTTACACGAGAGCGAGATTTTTCTCGTCTCGTCTCGTTCTCGTCTCGGAAAACCGAGAGGAGACGAGATATTATAGGCGATACCGAGACCACATACAGCGCAACACGAGAGTCTCGTTAAATTTTTTTAATGAAGTTTATGTTCGAAAAGTTAGAAACGATCTACATAGAGATCAATATATGTATTTTACAAAATATGAACTCTTGTGACTATCTGTGAAATACATTGATACATGATCAATTGGCTAACGACCGAAGTCTTCCTGCCAGCCTCTGAAATATTTTATTGTAAATTAAAATAACTTTTTAAGATTTTTATTTCAACTTGTTAACTGTTCTTATAACTTCTTATAGTAACGTATCTTAAATCATAAATATCTATACTTGCAGTTTTTTAAATTTTAGGTTTGAGTGTATTTTTTTCCAGATCGATTTTCTACTCTCGGTTGAGTATATGCGTCTATAAACTACTGAGTAATGAACGTGTATACTATTGAAAATATTTCTTTGGCTCGAAAATTTCTACCTGGAAGATTGTCTTATTTACTACAGATACATACAGTAAAATTTTCTTATTTACGACTCGACCTTTTTCAACACCCACAGAAAACAATTGAATATGAAGAGTTTCCACTGTATTTACCAATTTATTTTTTCTATATTATACCTCGATCGTTCTAGATATACACGATTTTTTAAAAACCTTGCGATAATTGAGATTATTTTTAAAGAAAAAATAGAATTCTCAACCATAAAAAATAATCCCATTATGAATTCAATACTTAACGGACAACTTTTGTTGCTCCTAAATCCCAATGCTTCTAAAATTTCGTCTCTATTTGAAAATCTGGAGAAATTGAAGGTGCTTCATGTAGTGAAGATGTGAACAATTATTGTATACATATGTGAAAGTATTTATAATAAAACTGGTGAAGAAATGAAAAATGAAGCTTTTCAATTCAAGTTTCGAAAAGTGCAAGAACACACTCGATGATCTACCCACTGGGAAGCTTCTCATTGAAAACGATCCCAATTTGTCCAATTCTATTAAAAAGTGTATTGACATCGATAGCCTCTTTAAAATGTCAACAAAACCTTCTAAGTATTGGAAAGCTGAGTTTGAAAGTTTTAAAGAGGAAATAGGAATCAAAATTGTATTTTAGAGTGGTGGAAAGTGCATGAAAAAGTTCATACACTTTCCAAGATGATTTATTAATGGCTACATCCGTACCCGTTGAAAGATTATTTTCCACAGCAGGTATGATCATGGCAAAAACACGTACATCATTGAAAGATGATGTGATCATGATTGAATTCTTGGTCATCGAGTAATTCAAAAGATGAAATTAACAATGTTTAAAATTTTCAAAAATATGAACATGTACGAATATTTTTGTTTAACAGTGTAATAAATATAGCTTTACAAAATTATTCATTGTTATCTACCATTTCGTTTATATATTATAATATTTATTATTGTTATTCAGAATTATGCCAGACGAGACGAGGCAAATGATAACGAGACGAGACAGAGACTTGAAGGAGACTCAATGACGAGATTTGATTTTTTATAGTCTCGCCTCTTCTCGTCTCGTGTGAAGCCCTAGTGTTTATCGATGGTAAATTCGATTGAGAGTGTTTCATAGAGGTGAATAGAGCATAGAACATGCGCCCAAAAGCTCCAGACTTCCAGTGCTTGAGCCGATTTATTTATGAGCATGGATGCTGTATTGGACATTAGTCTGTTAGTATCCGCTATTTCGAAATAAATAAATAAATCAGCATATTGGGTAACATCTGTATACCGTCAAAGGCAATATCTATTTTCAGATAATATACTCTATTCACTTTTATAAAGTCTCACGGTTGGCCATGAAAATTTGACACATTTCACCATGCATATTTAGAAAAAGTTAGGTTATAGTCATTTTCCTGTCAGATAACTACGCAATGTTGTCCTCTCTACATAGAAGTCGTAATAATTACGTATTTTCACAATGTGAATTTACTTCGGAGAAATAATGAATTTGAGAAGATATTATGTGAATTCAATAATTCTACATTCTACAGTCCTGGCGACTGTAGAAGAAAATGTTTCCTCTGTTGTTACTGGAAATATTTCACGTAAAATAAACTGGAATTAAAATTATACTATTTTCTTTTATGGCAATCAAGAATAAAGTGTTGGAAGTTTATTTAAAAATAATGGATAAAGTAGTCCGTTACTTTGTGATAGTTCTTTTTGAGAAAAGAAGTACCTGAATAACCCGGCATGAAAACTTCTAAATGAACAGAAGTAGGGGAAAGTAGTCCAAAATGATCCCCCTCATGGCGTATTCCATTGGCAGCACCAGTGCTGCACTGAGTGCAAAAAATGTTGCACTGGACGTCAAAATGTGTCAAAATGCTTGACGAAATTCCCCAATGGAATACGATTCATGCACTCAGTGCGCACGAGTTCTACCAATGGAATACGCTATAAGAAAAAATCTTATCAGTTTCGACGCAATGGATGCATGAAAAGTAATAAAACACGTTTTGTTAAGAAAATGTATCTGCTGAACTATTTATGCATTAATTTCACCATTTTCTGATAAACGAATATATTTCTTGGAAGTTTTAAAAAAAACGGCTAAAGGATCATTTTGGACACCACTGTGTCCTAAATGATCCCACGGTGAGGGGGAAAATGATCCCGGGGATCATATAGTTTGAGGAGGAGAAAGTGATGGCGATCTCGAATTAGTTTGCGCAAAAGATTGCGTTGTTGTTTGCAGCTTTTCTAAATGTGCAGCAATGACAACGTTTTGGCAGTTGAGGATAATTGGTGAACCACTTCTTTCCTCAGGATCAGCATTAGGCGATTCTCTTTTGAACGTGCGATGAAGATATTTCGGTATTGTGCTATGTTTCTGTTGTTTCTCCCGCAATAAAATTGCTATCTTGAAGAAAATCTGAGTTAAAAGTATGTATGCCACATTTGGTGAATGCATATACCTTAAGTGGAGATATTACAACATCAAGGGGTTGCAATTTATGTGAACAGTGGGTGGGTAGACACAAAATTGTAGTGTAATATTCCCTTGCTTTCAGTATCACATCAGAATTTTTTGTGTGCGATAGATGGCGGTCTAAAATTAAGAGAGCAGGATCTTCTGCAGTAGGTTTTGCATGATTCAAGAAATTATCAAACCATTGAGGAAAACTTTCCACTTTTTATACCCTGATGTATTATAGACATAAGATGAACCAGGAGGTGTCCGGTCCATTAATTCCATTCTTATTCTTTCGAAAATGATCATTGGTGGTAATCCTTCAACATGTGGGTAAAATGATATCGCGGGATCATTTAGTACACCTTGCGTAGGATCATTTTACCCCAAATGCCTTAATTCTGGAAAAATTCGAATTATTGTTCACAAACATTCTTAACTGGGAATCAAAATATGATAAGATCAACCGCTATTAATTATTAATTTTGCGGAAGCAAACAACTAGAACATAAATATCGACATACAAAAAAAATCTCTTTTACAAATAGGCTTATTTGAGATAGAACACGTCAATTTCAATATTTTCCTTACAAAACAGCATGGAGAGATCACGACGCCATGACACCCCGTCAGGCAAATGAGCAGCATGATATATATAATTTTAAGTATTTAATTGAGAGATGGCGCTACTAGATTTTTAGAAAGAGGGGGTAATCATTTTACCCCGCGGGATCATGTTGTACTACTATCCCCAAGGTACCTATAGAATTGCCCACTTTTCGAAATTCTCAAGAAATAAGCCTACAGTCGACATTTAAATACCTTGTTGCACAACTTGAGATACACCAGTTCAAATCAAAATGTAACCCGAGTCATTCTTATACCTTAACAAGATATAATGATAGGAAACTAAGTAATTCCATTCCAGAGTTCAATATGTCAGAATGAACTTTTCCTATTGCAGATTTCGGTTATGTACAGCACTTGTCTCTGCTTCTTCAAAACTATCTACTTTCGGCATTTTCAATTTCAAAGCGAAGAGTTCTTTATTATATTCGAAGAAAATGGTCTGTGATATTCCGCCGTATTCACGAAGCATTCAATCTAGTCTTAACTGAGATCCTCAGTTAAGGATAAATTTGAATCGCAACGTGAAAATTAACGTGAAGTAGGCCTGTTTCACCGCCGTTAAATACGTTAACTGAGGTTGCGATTCAAATTTATCCTTAACTGAGGACCTCAGTAAGGACTTAACGGAGATTGAATGCTTTGTGAATACGGCGGAATATCTTGTCTAAGATTGAAGATTATGTTATGATTATGTTGAGAATAGAAATTGGCAACGTCTCGGCGAATTGTTTTGACCTTGACGATATTTCAGCAGTGCCAACCTGCCTCTGCTTCAGTTACAAAAACGTGATAGACCTAAATCATGGCCAACCGGGAGACTTTATAAAAGTGAATGGAGTATACACTGTAAAACTCCACCAGCACAGTCCGGTCCCCTCCAATAAATCGATGAACATCAAAACACCATCGAAATCGAAAACAGTCACCCCAAATCCTAATTATACCAATTGCTTCCCGAGACTGATCGGGGCCCGAAAACGACCCGGCCGAAATTGTATATTCCGCCCCCTGGGGTCCGAATGGCCCTGTAAGTTTCTTTATCGAGGTGGTCGCCTCTATTTATCGACTGCTACTGGACATCGCCCATAAAATATATCGAAAGGAGGAAAAAGCCGGTCCGACTCGTAAAAAGTTAGCGTCTTCCTCCGGAACGTCGTCGTGCGTCATTATGGCACACACCAGATACAAACAGCTCCTTATCTGACGGCGGACACAATGGCCGTTCCGGGAACGGGAACGTCTGCACGGAGACGCCGGCCTCTTTCTTTTATACGTGATGTTTACGGCGAAATACAATCGCAGGACGGTGTAGGCTATCCGAGAATCCCTGTAATTTAATTATGGGACGGATGAGAACAGAATCATATCTTGTGTCAAGGTCTTCGCATCTAGAATAACTTTCTCCTAGATTTTGTTTTGACTTTACAGCCAGCCGTCGCAATTATGTATCTTGTTGTAAAACGTTGCGAATTCCACACTAAGGTGTAGATATTATATTCTATTCTATTAAAGTGACTCTCTCAACTGACGAGAACATATAGACTAAATCCTTTCCAAAGCCACAGAGGCTATGTGGGCCTGCAAACGACTATTTGGAAATATATAGGGACTGAAACCATTGTTATCTATGCATCGTTAGCATGGTGGACAAAAACTGATGAGGCAACCCCACTCAATCGGTTGCAGAAAGTGTTTGTGTCACACAACACCGCTTGAGATCATACTTAATCTGTCTTACTAACATGTAAAGAAATGTAAGTGATCATATTAAAGGATACTGTGGGAGGTATACTTGTAACGGGTTTATTTATACAAAATATTAGCTTCATCAACAAGAATCCCGTGACAAAAAGAGGTGACCAGCTAGCTCAGAAAACGAAAAAACGAGGTGGTTCTTTTCTCTCTGAAATATAAAAAAAATCAAAAATCTTTTGTAGGGCGCCAGGTAATTTATTGCCTGGTCACCTATATACCAAATTACCAAATAACTGGACTTTACTGACTAAACCAATGCTGTAATGATTTTCGTGGAGGCAGGAGGGTGAGAAATGAAGTCAGATTCGATCTGCTATGTATCTAATCCTCAAATATATTTATTTGATTTATACTTTTAGCATGTATTTCATATTTCCACAATGAGTCTTATTTAAAAGTCCTATTCTTAAATTTATTCCACTCTAGCAACAATCCAGCCAAAATTGATATACAAATATACATATACTTCGATATCTCGTACTAACCAAAAGTAGGTAGGTAAGTACTCACAAAATCCTTTTTATAAATTCTTGGAGTGGACTTGATCAACAGCAAGATAATGACATACCTCCATCCAATATCCAATCCATCCAAATGAAAGCGAGTTCAAGCAACTCACAAAAAAAAACCCCTGGTTATTGGTGGGGTTTATTAAAAGTGACTTTAATTTCAATCCTCTATGCAGAGATTTCCAAAATTTTGAAATAATCGAGACAAGTTATCCAATCCCAAAATGGTTAGTTTCAAAAATAACTAATAATTAACTTTCTCTCGAGCCACTTGATTAAGAATCATAAAGTGAAATGAATAATATTGAAGGAGAATCGACAGAAGCATACATGCGACACATGGGTATCCGCGAATTCGTTCGAACTCTGATATTCAATAATTCCATCTGGCGCTAAATTTGAAAATTCGTCCTCTACTGAAACTTAAACGTAACAATCCCCCACTTGCAAAAAAAAATTTTTACCATGAAATATGTTCTCAAAATCGTCAACTAAAATTTCTACAATTCATCATCGTCCACTTTTGTAACCGGTTTCAAATCCTTCACATTCCAAGTTCCCTGAAATTTCCCATCTGAATCGCACAATTCATATGTCCACGGCGATACCTTCTTACGTACCTTGAACGGACCGAGGTACTTTCGAGCGAATTTCGCGGTGTAGTATTGCAACGCATCTGATAATACATAATTCTTGCGATAGACGTATTGTCCAACTGAAAAATTCACGTTGCGCCTCCTTAAATTATAGTATTTTGAACTACGCAAATAAGCGTCATCCATATACTTTCGAATATCTTTATATAATTTAGCGAATCCCTCTACTCTAGATATTAAATTTTCCGGCTTCTTTACCATTACTTCCTCTGATTCCGCTACAACACAATGACTTTCTCCGTTCAGATGCATTTCAGAACCAAAATTTACAAAATATGGAGAGTTTTTAATCGTTTCATGGGGTGAAGATCGGATAGCACATGCAGCTTTTTGAAGAAATTTATCCCAATTTCTATGATTGTCATTCACGTAGCAAGATAAAATATTTTTCACTACTTTGTTTACACATTCAGTGTGATTTGCCTGAGGATGATAGTGGGCAGTGAACTTAACCTCAACTCCATAAGAAGCGGCAAATTGAACAAATCTATTACTCTTAAATTGGGGACCATTGTCCACAACCAAAAATTTAGGAACACCGAACAACATGAAAACTTGATCATCTATACATTCAATGATTTTATCTGCTGTTGCTGATCTCAAAGGAAATACTAATGGAAACTTAGAAAAGTAATCGCACACAACCAGAATATACTTATATCCTCGAACCGATCTGGGCAACGGTCCGATTATATCCGCCGAAATCAATTCCCACGGCTTTTTCACATAATTCCTAGTAACCATGAAACCTGAAGGAGCTTTCTGTACATTTTTATATTTATTGCATACTTCACAATTCCTTATGAAAGAGGAAACGTCTGATCTCAATTTTGGCCAATAAACGTGTTTCAAAAGTTTGCCAACAGTTTTACTTACACCTAAGTGTCCCGATTTAGGTTCATCGTGAAACGAAGAAATGATCGCTTTTCGATCCTTTCTTGAAACAACTCTTCTCCAACATTCCTGCGCATCATACATCAATGTCGGATACTTTGACTTGCAATATTTAAACAAGATATTACGTTCTATTCTCCAGTTCGGATATTTTACAGGATTATTTTTTACATTAGACATCATTCTTGAATACCAGTTATCGGAGGCCTTAACCGAACTTTCCAATTCTACATTAGTCAGGTTAACATATTCGGAATCTTCACTTTCATCAACATTATTCCCTTTTGAAACAGATCTGCTCAAGTAATCAGCAACGACGTTTTCTTTTCCCGGTCGGTGAACAATGTCAAAATCGTATTGGGTCAGTGCTACTGCCCATCTGGCCAAACGACCTCGAGGATCTTTTAAATTATGAAGCCATAAGAGACTACTGTGGTCTGTGATAACCAATACTTTAGAACCCTCAATATATGGACGAAATTTTTCCAAGCTAAAAAGAACAGCCAAGCATTCCTGCTCTGTTGTTGTGAATATTCGTTCATTCCGGGTTAAAGACCTACTGGCATATGCCACAACCCTATCTCCCTCGGGGTATTTCTGTATGAGTATACCACCCAAACCGTAACCTGATGCGTCGCATTGAACCACAAAGGGAAGATCAAAATTCGGACATGATAAAATCGGTGCGGATATCAGAGCTTGCTTTATATCCTTGAATGCATTTTCGCAATTTTGATTCCAAACGAACGGTGCATTTTTTCGCAAAAGTGAATTTAAAGGGGCTGAAATATGCGCAAAGTTAGGAATAAACCGCCTGTACCAACTCACCATTCCCATAAACCTACGGATTTCACGTATAGTGGTCGGACGTGGGATATTTACAATTGGTAAAACTTTTTCCGGATCTGCTCTAAGGCCATCTTTATCAACAATATAACCCAAGTACTTTACCTCCGGCTTACAAAACTCGAACTTTGATCTATTTATTGATAATCCCGCTTCTAAAATTTTGGTGAGTATTTTATTCAGAATTCTAATGTGATCTTCGAAGGTTTTAGTTACTATAACTATGTCGTCGAGGTAAGGAAATGCACATTCTGTTAACTCGTCCGTTATTATGCGATCAATGAATCGTTGCCACGTCGCCGGGCTATTACAAAGCCCAAAAGGGAGTCGGTTGAAATGAAATAGTCCCCTATTCGGAACTGTAAAGGCCGTATATTTTTTTGATGATTCTGCCATAGGTATATTCCAAAACGCACTTTTAATATCAATGGTTGACAGGTAGTTAGCTTCGCGCAATTTATCCAGAATTGAAGATATTCGGGGAAGAGGATAAGCATCCTTCACGGTATTTTGATTCAAACGACGAAAATCTATACAAAATCTATATGTACCATCTGATTTTTTCACGAGGATAATTGGCGATGACCACGGACTATCTGAGGGTTCGACAATTTTATCCTGGAGCATCTGATCAAGCTCTTTGTTAATTTGTTTCTGTATAGGTGGTGAGACAGGATAGTATCTTTGCTTAACCGGTGTTTCCTCGGTAAGTTCGATCTTATGTTCGACAGAATTTGCAAGACCAATTTCCGAACGTGACTGACTAAAAACCTTTCCCAACATTTCATTCAACTGCGTACGTTGTTCTTCCGTTAATATGTTCTGTTCATCATTTTGCACTGAAGAAATATCAGGGGCGAAATTCCATTCTTTTGACCTAAGATTTGGAACTATACCTATTTTGCGCCAAAAGTCGGCTCCGAGAATTAATCTATGAGTTAAAGAAGGTACTATCAGAACATCTATCAGAGCTACGCGTTGACATACCTGTACGGGGAACGTCACATAGCCGATTATGGGACACTCGTTACCATTCGCAACCGTACAATGTGAACGGAAATAGGGATGAAGCGTTAAATTTAGTTTATTCAATATTTCCCAACCTTGTCGGCCTACTATGGTTGAGGACACACCTGAGTCTAACAAACCTAACATTTTTATACCGTAAATTGATACTTCCAAATATGGCCTTTCATCCTTACCAAGACTTTCCAGGATATAACTTAATATCGGTCCTACCTCAGTGGCCTTATCCGAAGTTGGAACATCTAGCGGACCATCTAGAGCTCCTGCTTCGCGTTTCCCGAAAGCTTATTTGCACCATTATTTGAGCATGAAGGACAAGTTAAAATCGTGAAACCCGGTTTACTACACCGAAAACATCTTTTCCGCCTAGGCTCCTTACAATTGGCTACCCTATGACCAACCCTACCGCAATTGAAACACTTCAATTCACTATCTAAAGAATTTACTCCCACCTCAGAAGAACGAGCAAAATTAAAACGTTCCAATGTGCAAGAGTCAGATTCAACAGCGGCCAAATCCGGTTCTAGTAAATGATTTGATCTACGAGATGGTGGGGGTCTGAATGATTCTACAGAAGTTCTACAGGATTCTAACTTCCTACCAAAACTTTGAAGTTCTTGAATCGAAGTGATGTTCATTAAACCTAACTGAGTTTGATAAAAAGGTGCTATATTTTTCAACAAAATTTTGAGTCTCACCAATTCTGCCATGGGAATAGTAAGGCGATTGAATAGATTTGTCATAACAGCAATATACATGCCTATTTTCTCGTCATTCGCTTGTGTACGATTTTTGATCTCGTCGAAAAGTCTATCATTGTAATCTACTGGTTGGAACTCCTGTCGCAATGATTGAACCAATAAAGGCCAATTTTTAACTGTTTTTCTCGTCGCACGATACCAAATGAGGGCTCTGCCCGAAAATAAATCTATTGCCGAACTGAATAAATCATCTTGAGTTGCGTTCCGAGCTACTCTCAAATCCTCAACACGTTCTAAAAATGCACTAAGTGAGCAAGAATCTCTTTCTCCTGAGAATTTCAAATTCCATTGAGAGATAGGTATTTTCTTTACTCGCGGAGAAGTTACATAATTTGAAAAATGTGACCCGTTACCCACAGCAGCATCACAATCAGGTTCTGAGTCCGAAGAAGAAATTTCTGAGTTGCTTTGAGAAACTGCAATTTGAGAAATATCCAAATCTAAAGCATGATCCGACAACAAGAGAGAGCGATTGTGTTGTTTCGTTTTTTTATTTAATGAATTCTGTTTTGAGAGAACGTCAACAAGTAAAGCAGACTTATCTTTCTTATCGGCATTTGTAACAGGTTTGGTATTATTCAATCGTTCTAACGAAAAGTTTATTTTCGTACTTATTTTTCTCTGCACTGAATCATCTGAACCATCGAAATCACCCAACAAAGCGTCGATTTCAACCAACGTATTATTTAATTCAGTTTTATCAACTTCAAATGAATAAGGGTAATCCGGATATTTAATAGAAAAATCAGATTTATTCTCAATCTTCAACAAATTTCGTAGCGTTTGTCTCATCAATTTAACAGTTCCGACATCTGTTACTCCCCTGATAACAAGTAAATATTGCAGTTCTGACGACGAAAGACGATTAATTTCCAACTTATTCGCAGCCATCGTGAAATTCAGAACTGAAATCACAACAAATCGAAACTATATCTCCGAATGAACGAAGCAATATGATCTTCCGAAAAACGAATCAAGTAAACAATACGGTGTTCAGCGCAATGAAGAAATCGAAACAAAAAAATTATCTCGATGTTGTTATCAGAGCTCGAAAGATTCGCGTTGAAATTACAATTATTATAAAAACACAATTTTAGAAAAATGAACAACTTGAAATCAGAAAATTGTGAAATTTGGAAACAACAATTCTTATTATTCTAAACTATAAGATACCTATATTATATAACCAATCGAAAAAACCTCCAGCATCCACGAAAACGAACAAATTTTTATGAAAATGATACTAAAAGAGGCCCCACGTTGGGCGCCAAATTTGTAACGGGTTTATTTATACAAAATATTAGCTTCATCAACAAGAATCCCGTGACAAAAAGAGGTGACCAGCTAGCTCAGAAAACGAAAAAACGAGGTGGTTCTTTTCTCTCTGAAATATAAAAAAAATCAAAAATCTTTTGTAGGGCGCCAGGTAATTTATTGCCTGGTCACCTATATACCAAATTACCAAATAACTGGACTTTACTGACTAAACCAATGCTGTAATGATTTTCGTGGAGGCAGGAGGGTGAGAAATGAAGTCAGATTCGATCTGCTATGTATCTAATCCTCAAATATATTTATTTGATTTATACTTTTAGCATGTATTTCATATTTCCACAATGAGTCTTATTTAAAAGTCCTATTCTTAAATTTATTCCACTCTAGCAACAATCCAGCCAAAATTGATATACAAATACATATACTTCGATATCTCGTACTAACCAAAAGTAGGTAGGTAAGTACTCACAAAATCCTTTTTATAAATTCTTGGAGTGGACTTGATCAACAGCAAGATAATGACATACCTCCATCCAATATCCAATCCATCCAAATGAAAGCGAGTTCAAGCAACTCACAAAAAAAAAACCCCTGGTTATTGGTGGGGTTTATTAAAAGTGACTTTAATTTCAATCCTCTATGCAGAGATTTCCAAAATTTTGAAATAATCGAGACAAGTTATCCAATCCCAAAATGGTTAGTTTCAAAAATAACTAATAATTAACTTTCTCTCGAGCCACTTGATTAAGAATCATAAAGTGAAATGAATAATATTGAAGGAGAATCGACAGAAGCATACATGCGACACATGGGTATCCGCGAATTCGTTCGAACTCTGATATTCAATAATTCCATCTGGCGCTAAATTTGAAAATTCGTCCTCTACTGAAACTTAAACGTAACATACTCATTATTGAAAGGTTTTTTTCTGGGTTTTCTCTCCCAAAAAAAAAATATCTATAAAACTAGCTGGTCCGGCAGACTTCGTACTGCCCCCTCAACATCTGCCCAACGCCAACGCCAACTCCAACTCCGACTCCGACTCCGACTCCGACTCCGTATCCGACTCCGACTCCGACTCCGACTCCGACTCCGACTCCGACTCCGACTCCGACTCCGACTCCGACTCCGACTCCGACTCCGACTCCGACTCCGACTCCGACTCCGACTCCGACTCCGACTCCGACTCCGACTCCGACTCCGACTCCGACTCCGACTCCGACTCCGACTCCGACTCCGACTCCGACTCCGACTCCGACTCCGACTCCGACTCCGACTCCGACTCCGACTCCGACTCCGACTCCGACTCCGACTCCGACTCCGGCTCCAACTCCAACTCCGACGCCAACTCTTACCCCAACGCCAACTCTAACCCCTACGTCAATGCTACAACGCGAACTCCAACTCCAACGTCAATGCAAACCCCAACACCAACGACAACTCCAACTCCGACTCCGACTCCGACTCCGTATCCGACTCCGACTCCGACTCCGACTCCGACTCCTACTCCGACTCCGACTCCGACTCCGACTCCGACTAAGACTCCTACTCCGACTCCGACTCCGACTCCGACTCCAACTCCAACTCCGACGCCAACTCTTACCCCAACGCCAACTCTAATTCCAACGTCAATGCTACAACGCGAACTCCAACTCCAACGTCAATGCAAACCCCAACGCCAACGACAACTCCAACCCTAACGCCTACTCCAACTCTTATTAATTACTAAAATGACTATTAAAAAATAGAGGTTGGTGATAGAAGGGTGAAAATTTAGGGTTGTATATATTTTGTAATGCCACATTATAAAAAAATGAAAACAAAAAATTTCGTCCAAAAATAAAAAAAAAAAATTTAAGGGTGAACAACCCTTATCACTTAGGGGTATGAAAAATAGATGTTGGCCGATTCTCAGACCTACTCAATATGCTCACAAAATTTCATCAAAATCGGTCAAGCCGTTTCGGAGGAGTTCGATTACGCACCCCGTGACAGAAGAATTTTATATATTAGATAAAAATTAATTATTTTGAAAGCAAATCACAAAATAATTAATTTTTATTTTATAGATATTTTTCAGAGTTTGGGAGAGAAAACCCAGAAAAAAACCTTTCAATAAAGAAATGTAGCCTTATGGATGCAATAATAATTTAATTCTCTTAGTGGGAAACTCCCTGAGCAGGACATATGATGTTCCTGGAACAAACTTGGTCTGGGTTCCTAGTCACTTGGGAATTAAGGGAAATGAGGAGGCCAATACACTTACCCAAAAAGGAGCACGAACCCCTTTTATTGCCCCAGAACTCTACTATGGGGTAGGTAGATACAAAAGTCAATTTCGGATGAAAGAAGAAACTGAAAGAAATATACTATGGAGATCTCTTCCAGGAATGTATCACTCCAAAAAGTTACTCCGGAACTTTGACACTCTCAGAAATCCAAGAAATATATGCATCTCAGTAAAAACACGCTGCACGTATTCACTGGTTTCCTGCCAGGGCACTGCAGTCTTAGGAAGCATATGAGATTAAGGTTAGCAGAAACTTACGAGTGCAGATTCTGTGGGGAGGTGGATGAAACTTCTGATCACCTGATAACGCAATGCCTAGCCATCTCAAACCAACGCAAGGAATGCTTTTGGCAAGAAATCTGCAGGAGCGAAGACGTAGCCTCCTTGAAGCTATTACGGGTACTGGAGTTCATCAGAACTCTGGAACTGGAAGGCGAGCTGTAGATGGTGATGATATCGACAGCTCTGATGGGGGGCACAATAGACCTTAAGGTCGCAGTGCAACATTACCGCCTACAACAATCTACATATATATAAATGAATTGCTGTTCGTTAGTCTCGCTAAAACTCGAGAACGGCTGGACCGATTTAGCTAATTTTGGTCTTGAATTATTTGTGGAAATCCAGGGAAGGTTTAAAAGGTGAATAAATACAAAAATGTCAACAGGGTGTTTTTCTTTTAACATCAATGGCAACATGCTCTTTTCCACGCCATAGTCGTACAATTTCATTCAATGTGTTAAAAAATATACTTTCGAGGCATACATCATTGAAAATAAACCATTACTATACAGGGTGTTCTTTTTCTCACGGCACAATTGCACGCGATTGAAGTGATTTGTGCCACAAACAAAGCATTAACTAAATAGGTACCTTGGATGGATTCTCATAATGTATTTGTCCGAAATTTTCACACAGGGTGTTTTTCTTTTAACGTCAATTGCAACTTGCTGTTTTTCACGCCAATCGTACAATTTCATTCAATTGTGTTAAAAAATATACTTTCGAGTCATACATCATTGAAAATAAACCATTACTATACAGGGTTTTCTTTATATCACTGCGCAATTGTACGCGATTGAAGTGATTTGTGTCACAAACAAAGCCTTGACTAAATAGGTTCCTTGGATGGATTCTCATAGTGTATTTGTCCGAAATTTTCATGTAGGGTGTTTTTCTTTTAACGTCAATTGCAACTCGCTGTTTTTCACGCTAATCGTACAATTCCATTCAATTGAGTTAAAAAATAAACTTTTGAGGCATACATCATTGAAAATTAACCATTACTATACAGGGGGTTCTTTTTCTCACGGCACAATTGTATGCGATTGAAGTGGTTTGTGCCACAAACAAAGCATTACCTAAATAGGCACCCTGGATGGATTCTCATAATGTATTTGTCCGAAATTTTCATAAAGGGTGTTTTTCTTTTAACGTCAATTGCAACTTGCTGTTTTTCACGCCAAATGTACAATACTCAATTGTGTTAAAAAATAAACTTTCGAGGCACACATGATTGAAAATAAACCGTTACTATACAGGGTGTTCCTTATACCACGGCTCAATTGTACACAACTGAAGTGATTTGTGCCACAAAAAAAGCATTAACTGAATATGTACCTTGGATGGATTCTCATAATGTAACAATTTTGTTTGATGTGTGGACATGGCGCATAGACAATTATACGTCGCGTGTTCGCGCGTCGGAAAACCGTTATCTTTGTTTATTTACGCACCACAAAACAAAACAAAAAATATAGTTTATCAGAAAGCTTTAAATTGATTAAGAGACTGTATCATAACTGTGTGTGTATGTCAAAAACAAATTGGAACCTTATAAATAGCCAGTATTTCAGGAAAATGTTGTCTTGTAAGTAGTCAACATCATATGCAATTAATCGAAAATAATAATAAAACTTCATTCATACCGAGCATTTTTTTTTATTAAGTTAGGCGGTACGAAGTTCACCGTGCCAGCAAGTATACAATATATACCGAACCAATTAGACTCAAACCTCTTGGGAAAGCCCTCAGATGTAATGCCAACCATATTCGATTTCGAAACACCCTTTGCAACAGTCATAAGAGACCATCTGAGTGCGGTGGCCTTGTTGGTCGATTGGACAAAAAGTCATCCATTTGGTATACAGATGGATCAAAATCAGATAAGGGTGGAGGTATTGGGGTATATGGGCTGAAACTGAGGATATCTGTGCCCATGTGACATGTGTAGTTTTTTGGCAAATAATAAACACCATGTTTCGTGTATTCAGCTTAATATAGAGGGAAAATAAAAATTGGTTCAAGCGCTGATGTGAAGTCAGAAGCTTTTGCGCGTATGTTCTATTGTCCATTCTCTTTATTGGACACTCTTAATCGAATTTACCATGGTGAATTCTATTGTCTGTTCTCCTGTATTGGACACTCCGAATTTACCATGGTAAATTCGATTACGAGTGACCAATACAGGAGAACACAGACAATAGAATTCACCATGGTAAATTCGATTAAGAGTGTCCAATATAGGACAATGGACAATTGAACATACGCGCAAAAGCTCCTGACTTCACGTCAGAGCTTGAACAAATTTTTTTTTCGTGAAGTCAGAAGCTTTTGCGCGTATGTTATATTGTCCATTCTCCTGTATTGGACACTCTTAATCGAATTTACCATGGTAAATTCTATTGTCTGTTCTGCTGTATTGGTCACTCGTAATCGAATTTACCATGGTTAATTCGGAGTGTCCAATACATGAGAACAGACAATAGTATTTACCATGGTAAATTCGATTAAGAGTGTCCACTCGTAATCGAATTTACCATGGTGAATTCGGAGTGTCCAATACAGGAGAACAGACAATAGAATTCACCATGGTAAATTCAATTAAGAGTGTCCAATAAAGGAGAATGGACAATAGAACATAAGCGCAAAAGCTTCTGACTTCTCGTCAGTGCTTGAACCAATTTTTTTTCAATGATTTTTTAAACATTTTCTTTTGCAAGAATTTTCGCGTTGGCATTCTACAACTAATAACCATATTTGAATTGGATCGGATTAGTATTTTTTGAGTTATTGAGGAAATAACAACTAGATTTCAGATTAATATAACTCCAAAACCATTTGGTCGATTATGCTAGTTAACGAACTCAAATATCGTATTCAGATGCGTAATCTACCCTGAAAACTGCAAGTCGCTATTTCTTTCCGATCTCAAGGAATCATGAGATACATGATGTTTTTTCGTAATTTTTTTAAAATGTTCTAGTGGTACGGTACCCACAAAATTTTACACACTTCTCCAAGTCGATATTCTACAACTAGTTGCCAAGCTTCAATTCGATCGAGTCTATATTTTTTGAGTTATCGAGGAAATAATATTCCAGATGGGTATAACTCCGAAAACTTTGGGCCGATTATAGCCAACAGCGAACTTAACTCTTCCATTCAGATGTGCAACCTATCCTGAAAATGCTTGGATCTCCAACAATATAGATCCGGTCACGTTCAAACTTGGAATTTGGTAGTAAAGTTAGGTTCTGAAGGCTTTCGCAAAATTTCAGCGATATCGGACGAATGGTTTCTGATATATAGAACTTTTTTCAATAATTTTCAATGATTTTTTAAAAATTTTCTAGTTATACGATCCTCACAAACATTTTGGAAGAATTTTTGCGTTGCCATTCTACAACTAATAATTATGTTTGAATTGGATCGGTTTTGTATTTTTCGGGTTATTGAGGAAATAACAACGAAATTTCTGATGGGTATAACTCCAAAACCGTTCCACCTATTATACCTATAAACGAACTCAAATGGCGCATTAAGATTCTCAACCTTACCTGAAAATTTCAAGTCGCTATCTTTTTCCGTTCTTAGGTTATCGTGACGTAAATAATATATTTTAATCATTTTTTTTTAATTTTCTAGCAATACGATGTTCACAAAATTTCACAAACTTCCTAAGGTTTATATTCTACAACTACTCACCAAGCTTCAATTCGATCGGATTAGTATTGGTTGTAGACAAAATTATTACTCGGTAACCGTTGAGCCGATTATGCCCATTAACGAACTTGTACGTCCTATTGGGATGCGCCACGTACCCTGATATGATACAATTCGCTATCTCTTTCCGTTCTCAAGTTATCGTGGCAACGGCCGGACGGCTGGCCAGCCGGACAGAATCAAATTTGGCCTCGAATTCTTGATCAGGGAGTCGAACTCCATTTTCGGCGAAAAATTCGAAAATTACAGACATTTGGGCAAAATGATAACGCGATGTTCCCCAGAACATACCAAAGAGAAACAACTTTTTTTGTTAATCTTCGGATGGGTGTAGCTCTTCGGGCGAGAGGTTTTCAAAAAAATTTCATCATAGGATCACCTCTCAAAAATTGTCTTATCTTACTCGGAAACACCCTGTATAATTTTGTATTTGAGTTAATATGGATTTAAAACAAGTAAAAGCATCTTTCATTCAATTGGTGGACAATGAGGTCCACCTTTCCCTCCATGACCCTACTCTGAGTTTCTGGAATGCCATCACATAATTCGTATTATAATAATCTGCTAAACCTCCAAGAAATCCACATCAATCGTCCCCACGACTATCGCACGTTTCTGCGGATGCGTTTTACGATTTGCCGAAAAAATATATCGTCCTCCGGTCCCCCAAGGCGGCATAATTAGATGCGTGTGCAAGGCCATAAAAGTGACCATGGGATGTCATCTGTTTTTTTACTGTTTCCGCATAATAATAAAAGCTCGCCTTAGACGACCGTTACTAGCAAATGTTACTCGGGTATTTGCGTTTTTGGACATTTATTATACGACTGGAAGCGATGTCCGTTTCGATTCGTCCTGACTCTTTTCCGAGTCCTCCTATTTTGTCCTTTCAGTGCCGCAGAACGTGTTGAACATCATGTGGGGAGATGTCTGAAAAACTGGCAGGATGTCATCAACTAAATATGATATTTCTGGTACTAAAAGTTGACGATAAAAAATATTCTGTTTGATTGTTGCTAGGGCTTCACACAAGACGAGAGTAGGCGAGAGTATAAAAAATCTCGTCTCAGTCTCGCCAATTCCCAAAAAAATGAGTCTCGTTTAAGTCTCGTTATCAGTTGTCTCGTCTCGTCTCGCTTAATTATGAATAACGATAATAAATATTATAATATATAAACGAAATTGTATACAATAATGAATAATTTTGTGAAGTTGTATTTATACGCTCTTATGAAACAATATTTGTACATGTACATATTATTTTTAATATTAAACACTGATAATTCCAACTTTCAACTTACTCGAGTACCAAGAATTCAAACATAATCACGCTTGCATCACATCATCTTTCAATGATGTATGTGTTTTTGCCATGATCATACCTGCTGTGGAAGTTAATCTTTCAAAAGGTACGGATGTAGCCATTAATAAATCATCGGCCTTCTTGGAAAGTGTAGGAAGAACTTTTTCATCACTCTCCACCACTGTGAAATATTTTGATTCCTATTTGCTCTTTCTAACAGCAAATATTCTTCAAACTCAGCTTTCCAATATTTCGAAAGTTTTGTTGATGTTTTAAATAGGCTATCGATGTCGATACATTTTTTAATAGAATTGAACAATTTGGAATAGTTTTCAAAGAATACCTTCCCAGTGGGTAGATCATTGAGGGTGTTCTTCGCGTATTCCTCATAACACTTTTCGAAACATTGAATAGCTTCTTTACCAGTTTTATTAAACGTAGTTCCACAGATGTATACAATAATTGTTCACATCTTCACAACAAGGAGCACAAGGGAATAAACTTCTCCACATGTTCAGATAGAGACAAAATTTTCAAAGCATTGGGATTTAGGGGCAATAAAAGTTGTCCGTTAAGAATTGAATTCTTAATGGCATCCGTTTTTATGGTTGTGAATTCTATTTTTTCTTGAAAAATAATCTCAATAATCGCAAGGTCATAACGAATTAATAATCTTCTAAAAAATCGTGTATTTCTAGAACGATAGATGTATAATATAGACAAAATATATTGGTAATTATAGTGGAAACTCTTCATATTCAATTGTTTTCTGTGGGTGTTGAAAAAAGTCGAGTCGTATATAAAACCTCATACAAAAAATTTAACGAGACCTAAAACGAGACTCTCGTGTTGCGCTGTATGTGATCTCGGTATCGCCTATAATATTTTTGAAAACATCTCGTCTCGCTTTTCCGAGACGAGAACGAGACGAGACGAGAAAAATCTCGCTCTCGCGTGAAGCCCTAATTGTTGCTGTGAATATTTTTGTTCAAGTCATATTGCTCTCTTCCTAAGTTTTAAGGTCAGTAAACACAAACTACATTCAGTATTCTATAGCAATGTTGGTTATCAATTTTGTTCCAACAAAATTGCTATCGAGTAGTTCAAAAATAGGGCTTCACACAGGAGCGAGATTTTTCTCGTCTCGTCTCGTTATCGTCTCGGAAAAGCGAGACGAGACGAGAAGAGACGTTTTGAAAAATATTATAGGCGATACCGAGATCACGTACAGCACAACCTGAGAGTCTCGTTTTTGGTCTCGTTAATTTTTTTATGTAGTTTTTATTCGAAAAATTAGAAAATGTCCACATAGAGATCAATATATTTTACCGAATATCAAACTCTTGTGACTATCTGTGAAATATTTTATTGTAAATTAAAATAATTTTTTCACATTTTTATTTCAAATTGTTAACTGTTCTGATAACTTCCTATAGTAACGTATTTCTTATCATAAATATCTGTACTTGCAGATTTTTATATTTTGTGTTTGAATATGTTTTCTTCAAGATCGGTTTTTTACTTTCGGTTGAGTATATGTGTCTATAAACTACTGAGTAGTTAACGTGTATGCTATTGAAAGGGTTTCTTTGGCTCGAAAATTTCTACCTGGAAGATCGTCCTATTTACTACAGATACATACAGTAAACTTTTTTATATACGACTCGACCTTTTTAAACACCCACAGAAAACAATTGAATATGAAGAGTTTCCACTATAATTAACAATATATTTCAAGTATATTATACATCGATCGTTCTAGAAATACAAGATTTTTTAAAGATCTTGTAATAATTGAGATTATTTTTCAAGAAAAAATAGAATTCACAACCATAAAACCTGATCCCTGTATGAATTCAATACTTGACGGACAACTTTTATTGCCCCTAAATCACAATGCTTTTAAAATTTCGTCTCTATTTGAACTTCTGGAGAAATGTATTGTTTTTTATGGCGCTTCTTGTAGTCAAGATGTGAACAATTATTGTATATATCTGTGGAAGTACATATAATAAAACTGATAAAGAAATGAAAAATTAAACTATTCAATGAACAAATAAAAACGTATCGACATCGATAGCCTTTTTAAAATATGGTTATTAGTTGTAGAATGCCAACACGAAAGTTCATGCAAAATTTCGTGAGGATCGTATCACTAGAAAATTTTCAAAAAATCATTGAAAATCATTGAAAAAAATTCTATATATCGGAGACTATTTATCCGACATGGCTGACATTTTGCGAGAGCCTTCAGAACCTAACTCTACTACTAATTTCCAAGTTTGAACACGATCGGATCTATATTGTTGGAGATCCGAGCAGCCAAGTGTGAGTTCAGTTGCTGGATAGGTGACAGTTGCCTCGATAACTCTCAAACGTATCTGAATTGGACAGTCAAGTTCGCTGTTGGCCATAATCGGCCCCACGGCTCCTGTATTGGACACTCTTAATCGAATTTACCCTGGTTAATTCTATTGTTCATTCTCCTGTATTGGACACTTGAGATGTACCATGGTAAATTCGATTAAGAGTGTCCAATACAGGAGAACGGACAATAGAACATACGCGCAAAAGCTCCTGACTTCACGTCAGTGCATGAACCATTTTTTTTACGTTTTCTTCGTTTACAGCCGCATTTGGGCGACTACTTTATTCAGCATAGTTGACGTCGCTACGTTTAAATTCATTATACCATTCACAGAGGGTTGATTTTCCTGGAGCAGAGTCGCAATCTTGCTTATCAAGCCTGCATTCTTTTACTTATTTTGAATTGTTCCTAGCAAAAAACAATGCTTTGTCAACACTCGAAATTCTTTCTTATCCATCTTTTAAAAACACACCAAAGTTGTCTGAAACAAACAGCTATAACATAAGAACTCGTGGTCCGATTGTCATGAAATTTTGACACATAACCTTCCAAACGATGGCGCTATCGAATGCCATAATCGATTTTGCATTTGTGGCGTTATCTATGTGCTAGTGTGGAAACTTTTCGTTCAATGTAGTATTAATCACAGGGAAACCATCCAAAATGTGATAATCTGAGCTGTGCCTCCCTGCATTTGTGAAATATATTTGATGTATAAAAATATATAAAATGTTTGTTCGCTTGAACGTCATCGTGGTTCACCATTTGGTACTTATATCCCGCCAATAATGGAAAGAAGTTATTACACCTCTAATTACAAATTGGCGAAGGTGCCAGTCATGTGATCATAGGTCATAATGAATATTTTTGTGAGTATACAGGGTGATTCAAAGGTCCAGAACATAACTTCAGAAAGTGATAGTTCGAGTTAAAATAAGAATTTTTTCAAGTTAAATTTTTTTTCTATCTGGAATTCCTTCGGAGATACAGGCTGTTGCTTTTATATTTGTTTTAATTTATTTTTGTATATTCTGAACGCGTTGAGATAATAAGCGTTCGAATTTTGGAGGATATGCTCCAATAAGCATTTTAAAGCAGTAGTATGTATTATAGTTAGACACTATTTTTGACGCTCTTGTTACTCGGAACAGAGTGCTTATCAATTTGACTAAATGTCTGTAATTTTCGAATTTTTGGCTGAAAATGGTCTATTACTATTTGGTTCGACTCACTGATCAAGGATCCGTGGTCAAAATCGATTCTGTCTGGTCTTCCGGCCGTCTGGCCGTAACCACGATAACTGAGGTTGACACATAGAAGCCAAAGTGAAAATAGATTACAGCACGCGGTGTTCCCTAGCGTTCCCTCTTCCAGCTACTAACCGCGCCTAACGCTACTTGGCTTCAGTGTTCGGACGGTATCTATAGCATATTCACTGTGGTATGGCAGCAAACAATATTTCGTCGTCTAACTCTGCAATTATATTTATGATGCAGTTCAATCATAAGAATTCATTGATATCATTCCCAACTCTGAAAAACCAATACTTTCGGAGATATGATTTTTGTCGAAGTTTGAATAAGAGCGCCATAGCTGCTGTCCACAGGGCTTTACCACATTTTTAACGTAGATTCCAGGTGACCAATAAAAGAGTGGAAAAGCCCTGTGGAGAGACGCTTTGGCGCTCTTATTCAAACTTTGACAATTCATCTCCGAAATTATTGGTTTCTCAGAGTTGGGAATGATATCAATGGATTCTTATAAAAGAACGCATCGTAAAAAATGGGTTCAAGCCCTGTGGACAGGAGCTTTCTGGCGCTCTAGTTCAAACAGACAAATTATATCTGGTATTGGTTTCTCAGAGTTGGGAATTATATCAATGTATTCATATGATAGAACTGCATCAAAAAGGAAATTCAATTCAAATAATAGTTTATTTATCAAGATTAAATGAGCAATCATGAGAATGAGAACTGCACCACATTTTCAAATTTTTTTTTTTACACTTTGCGGTAATCTGGTCAATACAAAACTTCACATGCGTATAAAGGTCATGATTCTACAATTTGGTGCTAAACTTCAGATAGATCGAGTGATCGGTTTCGGAAATATTCATAAAAAATATTTTTAC
Source organism: Halyzia sedecimguttata (assembly GCA_937662695.2). Taxonomy (NCBI): domain Eukaryota; kingdom Metazoa; phylum Arthropoda; class Insecta; order Coleoptera; family Coccinellidae; genus Halyzia; species Halyzia sedecimguttata. Next base: position 89,548,029 of record OW569413.2, read on the forward strand.
TAAAATCGGCCATAACTCCGAAACCCCTTGATGGTTTTCGCCCATTAACGAACTTGTCCGAGATATTTACGCTCCAAAACCACCTTGCAATTTTCAATCCGCTAACTCCTTTCGTTCGAGAGTTATCGTGCCTACGGCCGGTCGGCCGGCCGGACAGAATCGATTTCGCACTCGGATTCTTGATCAGTGAGTCGAACCAAATCATTTGAGACCATTTTCAGCCAAAAATTCCAAAATTACAGACACTTGGGCAAATTGATAAGCAATCTGTTCCGAGGAACTAGAGCGCCAAAAAAACAAGTTGCGTATGACAATTGCCCAAAACAGGTTTAAAGTACCTACAAATAGTAGGTATTCCATAAAACATGTATAAAATAATAAATTACCTTGTAATCGATCAAAAATTTCCTGATCTACGTTCACAAAATTTTCTCCTCTCTCTCGAACTACAGAATTATGCTTTCAATATTTACGTAATATTTTCAAACATTTTCGGGTGAGGTCCCCGTTGCATCGCTAAAATACGAGTATTTCAACCCCAATATTCTTGAAGTTACAATATTCCCTTCTGTCAAGTTCACTTTATGACAATTCATACATAGAATATACATAGAATAATTATATCAATCTGTGAAATACGATTTACATTGAAATTTTGAAAAATCATATCTCCGAAAGTATTAGCTTGTTAGAGTTAAAAATTATATGAATGGATTCTTATGATAAAACTGCTTATTAAAAAAAATTTAATTTGGAATTTGTTTCGTAAAAAAAAAATTTTTTTTTTATTACTCCGAAACCTTCTGTCCGATTTTGCCCAGTAACGAACTTAGCCGAGATATTCATCCTCCAAATCAACTCTGAAAATTTCAACTCTCTAGCTCATTCCGTTCGAGAGCTATCGTGCCTACGGCCGGACGGCCGGCCGGCCGGACTGACCGGACCGGCCGGACAGAATGAATTTCGACCACGGATTCTTGATCAATGAGTCGAACCAAATCGTTTAAGACCATTTTCATCGAAATATTTGAAAATTACAGACATTTGGGCAAATTGATAAGCACTCAGTTCCGAGGAACTAGAGCGCCAAAAAACTAAATTAAAATTAAATTTCGAACTTATCTAAGGTATTCATTCTTCAAATATACTCTGAAAATTATATTATATAAATTGAAACGTAGCCAATATTCCAGTTTTGTTTTCACAGAAGATATTCTGAACCCAATTTGATGAACTTATACCAAATTATACATGTTCATCATCATATGGATTATCCAAGGGCATATAGGGTAGGGGTAATTATAATATCCTATAATTGGTCATTTTGCATGCAATCAAACTTTGTTTGTTAAAACAGAAATACATTCGACCTATCTGTCGAAGGTAGATAAGATTATATGTATAAACAGTGAACACAGATAGAACACAGAAAGATAGAATTCGCATTCTGTGAAAACATAGGAGTACGATGTTTTATTGAAATTTTGAAAAGTCATATCTCCGAGAGTGTGAGCTTGTTAGAGTTGAAAATTATATCAGTGGATTCTTATGATGAAACTGCATTTAAAAAAATTGAATTCGAAATTTGTAATGTGAAAAAAATTGGTTTTTTCTTTACTCCGAATGAATTTGGAATTAACGAAGGACAAGCATTGGTATGGTTTCTGATAGAAGCTATAGAAAATTAGGAATTTTCATGCAAAAATCGACAAGTTATCAACATTGGAATGAAGCCCTATTTGAGAAAAATTAAAGGGTTTTTTTAGATTTCACACGAATTTTCTGAGAATAATAAGGGACGTATTTTTTCATTGATAATCAGATTACCCATTGTAAGCTAGAAAATAATGAATTATCATGTGAAAATCTACAAGTTATTAACATTCGAATGAAGCCCTATTTGAAAATATTTAAAGGTTATTTTCAGATTGCACAGGAATTTTCTGAGAATAATATGTAAGCGACACATTAAAACAATGTAGAATTCAATGGGTAATCAGATTATCACTGAAAAAACTGGGCATTACATTCAAAAAATGGGTTCAAGCCCTGTGGACAGGAGCTTTCTGGCGCTCTAGTTCAAACAGACAAATTTGTATTAGTTTCTCAGAGTTGGGAATTATATCAATGTATTCTTATGATAAAACTGCATCATAAAGGAAATTTAATTCAAATAATAGTTTATTTATCAAGATTAAATGAGCAATCTGAGAATGAGAACTGCACCATGGAAGAAATCAAATTAAAATAGCTGAAATGAATTTGACTCTCTCTAATAGAACAGGATGACATGTACGAGTACGAACACAGATCATATAATAAAGCTTAGATAGAATAATTATAACATTCTGTGAAAACATAGAAGTACGATTCATTATTGAAATTACGAAAAATCATATCTCCGAAAGTATTAGCTTGTTGGAGTTGAAAATGATATCAATGGATTTTCATGGTGAAACTGCATCTCAAATAAAAATTGAATTTGAAATTTGTTGCTTAAAAAAAATTTTTTTTTCGTTACTCTGAAACCATCTGGCCTATTTTGACCAATAACGAACTAACCGAGATATTCATCTCCCTAACCTACTCTGAAAATTTCAACTGCCTAGCTCATTCCGTTCGAGAGTTATTGTAGAAAAATTCTTTCAAATTTTGCGGTATCCTGGTCAATACGAAACTTCCATTGCGTATAAAGGTCATGATTCTACAATTTGATGCTAAATTTCAAATAGATCGAGTGATCGGTTTCGGAAATATTCATAGAAAATATTTTTACTAAAAATGGCCATAATCCCGAAACCGCTTCATGGATTTTGCCCATTAACGAACTTGTCCGAGATATTTACGCTCCAAACCAGCCTTGCAAATTTCAATCCTCTAACTCCTTTCGTTCGAGAGTTATCGTGCCTACGACCGGACAGAATCGGTTTCGACCTCGGATTCTTGATCAGTGAGTCGAACCAAATCGTTTAAGACCATTTTCAGCCAAAAATTCGAAAATTACAGACATTTGGGCAAATTGATAAGAACTCAGTTCCGAGGAACTAGAGCGCCAAAAACGAAATTTGATAACATTTCCGGTGAAACCGGAAGTCGAACGAATCCGAAATTTTTTCCAAGAATGTATCTCTCCTAAAAAAGCTTAACTAAAAAATTTTAAGTGTTTATCTCGAGTCTTTCTTTGAGATATTCTAACGAACGGTCTTCGTGAATATCCTTGTATATTATTTTTATTATCAGTTTGTGAAATGCAGGCGAAGACACGCTGTGTTGAAATGTACTTTACATTACTTTAACCTAAGTATAACCTAGTTTACCTAGTACTTAACTATTTTGAACACACTCTCATATCTAGGGCTTGAGGCGAGAGCGAGATTTTTCTCGTCTCGTCTCATTCTCGTCTCGGAAAAGCGAGACGAGACGAGACGAGACGTTTTCAAAAACATTATAGGTGATACCGAGACCACATACAGCGCAACACGAGAGTCTCGTTTTAGGTCTCGATAAATTTTTGGTATGAAGGACTTTTTTCAACACCCAGAGAAAACAATTGAATATTAAGAGTTTCCACTATAATTACCAATATATTTTGTCTATATTATACATCGATCGTTCTATAAATACACGATTTTTTAGAAGATTATTAATTCGTTATGACCTTGCAATAATTGATATTATTAAAAAAAAATAGAATTCACAACCATAAAAACAGCTGCCATTATGAATTCAATACTTAACGGACAACTTTTATTGCCCCTAAATCACAATGCTTTGAAAATTTCGTCTCTATCTGAACATCTGGAGAAATGTATTCTCTTTTGCTCCTTGTAATGAAGAAGTGAACAATTATTGTATACATCTGTGGAACTACGTATAATAAAACTGGTAAAGAAATCAAGCTATTCAATGTTTCGAAAAGTGTTATGTTATGAGGAATACGCCAAGAACACCCTCAATGATCTACCCACTGGGAAGGTATTCTTTGAAATCTATACCAAATTGTTCAATTCTATTAAAAAATGTATCGACATCGATAGCCTATTTAAAACATCAACAAAACTTTCGAAATATTGGAAAGCTGAGTTTGAAGAATATTTGCTATTAGAAAGGGCAAATAGGAATTGAAGTTGTATTTTAGAGTGGTGAAACGTGCATGAAAAAGTTCCTACACATTCCAAGATGGCCGATGATTCATTGATGGTTACATCCGTACCTGTTGAAAGATTATTTTCCACAGCAGGTATTATCATGGCAAAAACACGTACATCATTGAAAGATGATGTGATGGAAGCGTGATTATGTTTGAATTCTTGGGCATCGAGTTTTTTAAAAGTTGAAATTATGATCATATACAAGGTGAGTCTTTGACCACTGCATTAATTTTAACCAAAGATTCCTCTCATCAAATTAAACACTTTTTTCATTTAACATTGTTCCAAATTCAGCTCAGGTAAAAAGATACAGGCTGTTGAAATTTTGAAAAAAAAATCAGTTTTTATTTTGTAGCTTTGACATCCTTTTTTCGATTAAAATGAATGTTGACGTAAAGTTTCCTATAACTATGATACATATTTTCCAAATACATATTAGTTATTTTCTACTTCTACTGGTTTTCTAGTTATGGACTCGTGGATTCATAAAACTAAACGAAATTAGCATAAAGAAAGCATATAAAGTTTTTCTTGAGTCATTTCAAGAATATTCCATCGTTTTAGAACATTATATTATTCTTCATCATTTCTCCTTAAACGCACCGTTTTCGAAATATTCTTCAGTGAATGTTTTAAAATGGAAAACTCCAGAAATTTCACTGCTTTTATGGATCCGTCCCTGAGCGTTGGAATCCCGAATCAAGCTGTGAACCACGTTACCATGCCTTATACTCGTCCGCCAACAATGTCATAGATAATTTATATGCGGGAGTGTATTAGCACATTGTGAAATCTTTATACGCTTGTAACTTTTTACCTGAGCCGAATCTGGAAAAATGGTAAATGAAAAAAGTGTTTCATTTGATGAAAGGAATCTTTGGTTAAAATTAATGCAGTGGTCAAAGACTCACCCTGTATAATGATTCATTATTGTATAACATTTCATTTATATAGTATAATATTTATTATCGTTATTCAGAATCAAGCGAGACGAGACGAGACAACTGATAACGAGACGAGAACGAGACTTAAACGAGACTTAATTTTTCGGGAATGGGCGAGACCGAGACGAGGTTTTTTATACTCTCGTCTCGTGTGAAGCCCTACTCATATCGTACGCCACTGTCCTTTCCCAATTTTCCTTTCCGTACGAATCGTTCCGCATCCGCAGATGGGATTTGTTTTATTGAGTATCCCACGCTCTATTTGTTCCTTATTGTGCCAGATCCAAATCCTATAGCGTATTGATTATTACAAATTTCCCAAATCCGCCTTCATATTCCCCAGATAATTGGCGATAACTTAGAAGGAAACTTTCAGAACTACTCCAAAAATTACACGGTTATTGGCGAGTTTATGAGTTTCATAACAACCCATACTGATTTTGTTATGATGCGAGGTTTTCGAGTTTTAGTGTCTCTGAGTGATTTTATGCAACAAACTCTTGGCGAAAAGACATAATAATATGTCACATTCCGAGTTATACAATGATGCTTTCTGGAACTTTTATTCGGGCTATAAGAATAGCTGAATAATAATACCAGAAATGATCTGATTTTGTCAACACATCAAGAACATTCCTAGTGAGAGAAATGGTTACAATAATATTGAAATTATGAATTCTATAGTCCACGATAAAGTATTATTAAAAGGTTTCTTTCTGGGTGTTCTCTCCCAAACTCTGAAAACTATTTATAAAATAAAAATTGGTTCAAGCACTGACGTGAAGTCAGAAGCTTTTGCGCGTATGTTCTATTGTCCATTCTCCTGTATTGGACACCCTTAATCGAATTTACCATGGTAAATCATATTGTCCATTCTCCTGTATTGAACACTTAATTCGAATTTACCATGGTAAATTCGATTAAGGGTGTCCAATACAGGAGAATAGACAATAGAACATACGCGCAAAAGCTTCTGACTTCACGTCAGAGCTTGAACCAATTTTTTTTTCTTGATTTTTTTGAAATTTTCTAGGGGTATGGTTCTTAAAATTTTTTTTTCGTCATTTTTTTCAAATTTTCTAGGGGTAGGGTTCTTACAAAATTTTAAACACGTCTTTAAGTTGCTTTTCTACTACTAGTTACCAAGCTTCAATTCGATCGAATCTTTATTTTTTGAGTTATCAAGGAAATAATATTCCAGGTGGGTATAACTCGGAAACCGTTAGACCGATTATGCCCAAAAACGAACTGAACTCTCCGATCCGGATACGCAACCTACCCTGAAAATTGCAAGTCCCTATCTCGTTTCGTTCGAAAGTTATCGAGGCAACGGTCACCCATCTACTGAACTCACACAAGGCTCTCGAATCTCCAACAATATTTAACCGATCGTGTTAAAACTTGAAACTTGGCTGTAGAGTTAGGTTATAAAGGCTCTTGCAAAATTTCACCAATTTTAAACGAATAGTTACTGATATATAGAATTTTTTAAAAATTTTCTACAGATACTATCTCCACGAAATTTTGCAAGTATTTTTGCTTCGGCATTCTACAACTAATAACCATGTTTGGATTCAATCGGTTCAGTATTTTTCGAGTTAATGAGGAACAAAATACAACTAAATTTCAGATGGCTATAACTCAAAAACCGTTTTGCCGATTATGCTCATAAACAAACTAAGATGTCGCGTTCTGATGCACATCCTAACCTGAAAACTTCAAGCCGCTATCTCTTTCCGTTCTCAAGTTATCGTGACAACAAAAATATTTTTTAATAATTTTTTAATAACTTTTTCATAATTTTCTAGCCATACGATTCGCACAAAATTTCACGAACGTGCTTAGGTTCATATTCTACAACTACTCACCAAGTTTCAATTCGATCGAATTTATATTGGTTGAAAACAAAATTATTACTCGGAACCAACTGGGCCGATTACGCCCATTAACGAACTTGTCAGTCGTATTGGGATGCGCCACCTACCCTGAAAATTTCAAGTCGCTAGCTCTTTTCGTTCTCAAGTTATCGTGGCAACGGCCGGACGGCCGGACGGCCGGCCGGACAGAATCAAATTTGACCTCGAATTCTTCATTGGGGAGTCGAACTAAATCGTTTGAGACCATTTTCGTCAAAAAATTCGAAAGTTACAGACATTTGGACAAAATGATAACGCGATGTTCCCCAGAACATACGCGCAAAAATTAATTATTTTGTGATTTGCTCTTCTGCGTAAAAAAACAAGATATTTGTCAGAAGTAATCAATCGAAGAAAGTTGCCTAACAAACGATAACGAAACAACATCAACGAAGAAACAAACTATATCGTAATGTTTCGGAGTCTATATCTTACTCCTTCGTCAGACACTTAACGAGAATCTTCAGAATTATTTTCTTGATAGTTATTCTGAAATTCGGAAGTATTGGTTTGTCAGACTTGGGAATGATATCAATGGATTCTTATAATAGAATTGCTTCAAAGAAAATTAAATTCAAAACATAGGTCAGTAAATTAAAATTGGAGCATTCTATTAATTCATAAAATTACGATTGAGTATTGAAATTTCGACAAATCATATATCTCCGAAAGTATTAATTTATTAGAGTTGAGAAGGAGAAGGAAGTTGGATTCTTATGATGAAACTGCCAATATTCCAGTTTCATTTTTACTGGAGATATTCTGAACCCAATTTGAACTTACCAAAGTAAACATTTCCATCATTATATGGATTATCCAAGAGCTATACGATAGCTGAGGTTCATCATTCCTTTTGCATTCAATCATACTTTGTTTGACATGTCTCTCATCTGTAGTAATCATAGAGTTACAATTGAATCGAATTTACCGTGGTAAATTCGATTAAGTGTCCAATACAGGAGAACGAACAATAGAATTCACCATGGTAAATTCGATAAAGAGTGTCCAATGCAGGAGAATGGACAATAGAAAGGACGCGCAAAAGCTCCTGACTTCACGTTATTCGTTATTTTGCAAAATTTTCTAGGGGTACGGTTCGCACAAAATTTTACACACTCCTTTATGTCGATATTCTACAACTAGTTACCAAGCTTCAATTCGATCGAGTATATATTTTTTGAATTATCGAGGAAATAATATTCCAGGTGGGTATAACTCCGAAACCGATAGACCGATTATAGCCAAAAACGAACTTATCTCTCCCATTGGGACGTTCAACCTACCCTGAAAATTGCAAGTCCCTATCTCCTTTCATTCGATAGTTATCAAGCCAACGGCCACCCATCCAGCTACTGAACTCACACAAGGCTGCTCGGATCTCCAGTAATATAGATCCGATCGTGTTCAAACTTGGAACTTGGCAGTAGAGTTAGGTTTTGAAGGCTCTCGCAACATTTCATCGATGTCGGAGGAATAGTTTTGATATATAGAATTTTTTTCAATGATTTTTAAAAAATGTTCGAGTGATACGATCCTCATGAAATTTTGCCAGAATATTTGCGTTGGCATTTCACAATTGACAACTATGTTTGAATTGGAGTGGTTTTATATTTTTCGAGTTATTGAGGAAATAACAACCAAATTTCAGATGGGTGTAACTCCAAAACCATTGGGCCGACTATACCTATAAACAAATATCCCATTCAGATGTACAACCTTACCTGAAAATTTCAAGTCGCTGTCTCTTTTCGTTCTCAGGTTATGGTGACATAAATAATATTATTTATAATTTTTTTAAAATTTACTGGTGATCCGATTCACACAAAATTTTACAAGCGTGCTTATAGTTTTGCATTCTACAACTATAGTCCCAAGTTTAAATTGGATCAGACTTGTATTGGTTGAAATTAAAATTATTACTCGGAAACCGTTGGGCCGATTATGCCCATTAACGAACTTGTCCGTCGTATTGGGATGCGCCACCTACCTTGAAAATTTCAAGTCGCTATCTCTTTCCATTCTAAAGTTATCGTGGCAACGGACGGCCGGCCGGACGGAATTAGATTTGACCTCGTATTATTGATCAGGGAGTCGAACCCAATCGTTTGCGACCATTTTCGGCGAAAAATTCGAAAATTACAGACGTTTGGGCAAAATTATAACGCGATGTTCCCCAGAACATACGCGCAAAAACTCCAGATTTTCAATTTTTCGCAATTTTCTCGTAAATAGTGCTTCTAAGGTATAAAAGTGATCCGAAAAAACTCATCATAATTTGAGCTTGCCATTCCATTTTTTAGGTCAAATACAGTGTGTTAGATTTAAAAAAATTTATCTTTGGTCTATATCTTTGTATTCGAACACCATGTTTATATGAAAAAATTTTAAATTGTTCTTTTGAACACCCTGCACGCATCACAAAAAAATATTCTCAAAATATCTTTATGTACTCCATAACCCAAGAAGCACCGGGCCTTGGGTCAAAAAAATGTAAAATTATTTTGATAATAATATGAACAACCGCACAAAAGTTCACTTCAGTACTTTTCTCGAATGTATATCTATATGTTCAGTGCCCATGAATGATAAGACCTCAATTAATTTTCTTGCCAGTTCCCAAAAATGATAGTAAGTACCTTACTACTCTAGATCTAGAGCCCACAAGATAAATAATGGATAAATTGATATTGAGATCAGTTTAAGACACCCTAACTGAAAGTTAAATAAATTCATGAATAAATTGCCTGAAAATTATCCATTCGAAAATATACGGAAGGAGCCCTCCCTCCAAGCCACCCCCTACCATTCAAACCTCCAAGACACTAAAAGCGTAAAGAACCTCACAATTAAACGTCTCCCACCCAAAATACCCAATTGTATCACGAGATAATTGCAGTGTGCCATATCTCAAAAGGCACGTTCAACGCCGCCCCTGCAAAATGAAGCAGTTAAAAATTAAATTAAAAGTATCAGAGAGGGCGCTCAATTAAGAGTTGGGCGTTCTTGGGCCATCAGCAGCGGGATCAGCATCATATTCTTAATTTGAAGAGAGAGGCGGGAATCTGCACAGTTTTGTCGCTTGACGTGATTTGGACACCCCTGTTCCCCTGCCCTTCGCGGCCCTCTATGATAGACTACCGCGTTTAGGGGACCGGAAAACTATATCACATAAAGCGATTGCGAATACTTTATAAGTGAAGCCGACCATCTCTTATAAATGGATTTTATCAATTTTAAACGATGTAGTACGAGATTTATAGGTAAGGGAGGTTTTCAGCCGAAAAGGGGTGCATGCGACTGATATATTTTCCTTCTGACACTTTTTGCTCCGGAATTTCGCTGTGGGATGAACGGAGGTAGACGGAAATCTGATTAAAACATGGAGGTCCGGTGTTTTCAACAAAAACACTAGTGGTTTACACGATGGTCAATTATTTTCAATTGATAAAAACAACTGATGATAAAATTTAGAATATTTCAATGGATGTTGGTGAACATTTTCATTAGAAGATAATCGAGAATAACACTGACGTGAATTCTAGAGCGAATGTTCATATTAATATTCAACAAATTTTCACTGCTTTTGGCGCTCTTGTTCCTCGGAACAGAGTGCTTATCAATTTGCCCAAATGTCTGTAATTTTCGAATTTTTGGATGAAAATGGTCCCGAATGTTTTGGTTCGACTCACTAACACTGATGAAGAATCCGTGGCCAAAATCGATTCTGTGGAGCCGGTCAAGTCGGCCGTAGACACGATAACTCTAAAAAGGAATGAGCTAAACAGTTGAATTCTTCCGAGTATATTTGGGAGATAAATATCTCAATAACGACTCTGCGCGAACAACAGCGTCTTTATTTAACGATTGACATCCTGGAAAAAAATTATCTGCTGCTTATATACGTTGTGCAACTGGTCACCAAATTTGACGCTTCTGGTTCAGTTGGAAAAAAACGAGGGTGCATGAAAGATACGAAGTAAGGGACGTGGCTCTATTAGGTCTTGTACCAATGGATCCGACCTTGAGTATTGGGAAATTGTCCGATATATCGGGTGCTTCACGCACAATAATCATTAGAATTCTGAAACAACATAAATTCTATCCTTATAAGATAGGATTGGTTCAGGAACTGAATGAGGTAGATCCCGATCGACGACTCCAGTTCTGTGAAGTGTTTAGTGAGATGATTAACGGTAATCAAAACTTCTTCTTCGATATCTGTTTTTCGGAAGACTGTTCATTTGACCTTAACGGCATTATAAGACAGGATAACTGCCAGTATTGGTCAGAAGAAAATCCAAGATTATTTCGTAAGGTGCATACTCAGCGTCCCCAGAAATTAAATGTTTGGGCGGGTATTAATGGAAATCACATAAATGGCCCCTTTTTTATACCCAGTAATCTCACTGGCCAAATTAATTCAGATCTATTGGAGGAACACTATTTATCCAGCCCTCGTACAAGTATTGGAGAGTGCAGAAGACCATCAAACGATCATTTTCCAACAAGATGGCGCACCACTTTATTTCGTTCAACCGGTGCGTCAGTTCTTAGATGAAATTTTTCCTCGTGCCTGGATTGGAAGAAGGGGACATATTGAGTGGCCACCCAGATCACCTGTTCTAGCGCCACTGGACTTTTTTCTATGGGTACACCTGAAATCAAAGATTTACGCTACCCATCCTGAGTCACTGGATTGTTTGCGAACTTGGGTCATTAATGAATGCCGTCAAATTACACCAGAAATCTTGGGTAACGTACGTGAACGTTTTCAGCAAAACTTATATTACTGCATGGAAGTGAATGGTGCCCATTTCCAGCATTTAATAGACTAATCACAAAAGTAAGTACTCCTCCACTATTTTACCTGTCATTTCGTTATCGATGGAAATTTTGAAGCCAAATTTCAGGATCAGATAGTCCTCGATAAAGGCTTCAAAATGAGGTATCGCAACACCCCTCATCCCTATTCAAAATCAAGGAGTTGTTCTCGCCCCCATTAGGGGGTTGCAGTTACGGGAATGCGCAGAGCGGAAAAGTTGTTCCCCTTGAATCAGAAATTGACGAGTCCGAGTTTTCGTTGGACCATACTGTATATAATATTGTATTGAGTTGCATTAGTAGGAAGATACTTACTCAATAAATAAAAAATTATTATTCATTTTAAATAGGAATTGAGAAATGTCTATAAACTCTCAAGATTAATAGAAATAACAATAATATTCAATGTTAGATAAATACTAAAGATTATAATCAGTTCACAGAGGACTCAACCCGGATATTCACGAAATAAAAACAATATATTGGTCAAAGATATATTCTCTCCAATATAATCAAGTCGAATTTAGTACCTACATTCCTTCGTCTAAAAGCATCCTTCAGCATGAAAAATCAAGATCTTAGACGATTTTATCTGGCAACCCGGATATCGTCTCAGGGAGAAAACAGAAAGGAAGATCCCGACACCGGAGTAATTAGTGACGTAACTTCTGGATATATGTCAACAAGGACAGGGAGGGTAGTGACAAGATGAGAATTAGGTTCGTTAAATCACCGAGGGGTGAATTCCGGAATTTATTATGTTATTGGTAGGAGAGCCAAACAAATATACTGGTGCTTATGGTGAATTGTAACAAGACCATGATTAATTTTTGACACGCTGTTCAGGTGAACAGAGTAGGTATCTAGAAATTCGTTCAAATATCGACATTTAAAACCATTCGTTGGTCAAAGACAATGAAATTGGAGATATCATTTTGCCCAAATGTCTTTAATTTTCGATGCGAAAATTGTCTCAAACGTTTGGGTTCGACTCACCGATGAAGTATTCGAGGTCAAATTTGATTCTGTCCGGCTGGCCGGCCGTTGCCACGATAACTTGAGAATGGAAAGAGCTAGCTACTTTAAATTTTCAGGGTAGGTGGTGCGTCCCAATACAATCGACAAGTTCGTTAATGTGCATAATCGGCCCAATGTTTTCCGAGTAATAATTTTGTTTTCAACCAATATAAATCCGATCGAATTGAAGCTTGGTGAATAGTTGTAGAATATAAACCTAAGCACGTTCGTGAAATGTAGTGAAAATTGTATAACTAGAAAATAAAAAAAAATTATTAAAAATATTTTTTATGTCACGATAACCTGAGAACGGAAAGAGATAGCGACTTGAAATTTACAGGTTACGTTGAGCATGTGAATGCGAGTTCATTTATGAGTCTAATTGGCCAAACGGTTTTGGAGTTATACCCATCTGAAATTTGGTTGTTATTTCCTCAATAACTCGAAAAATACAAAATGGTTATTGGTAGGAGAATACCAACGCGAAAATACTTGCAAAATTTAGTGGGGATCGTATCACCAGAAACTGTTTAAAAAATCATTGAAAAAAATCTATATAAATTAACTCTACTACCAAGTTCCAAGTTTGAACTAGTGTCCGACCGAAACTGGTTTTTCAGCCGAAACCGAAACCGAAACCGAACTTTCGGCCAGGGTCTCAGTTTCGGCCGAAACCGAAACCGAAACCGAAACTTTATATATCATAATGAAATCTACTGTATTTTTTACAATTTTATATGCAAATACATAAAAACAGTTAAGCAGTGTTAAATAAAAAAAAGACAAATTTTTTGATATCTTTATTTATTATTTTGGTATTACCAAGTTATAAAAATAATAAGTCGAAGTATACAGGGTAATTCCAAATCAGACGTCAACCTTGGAGGAGGTGTTAGTATGGATAATTTGCTGTGGTTTGAGCCATTTTTATTGATGACCAAAAATCAACAGTTTCTGAGATATTTGAGTTCTGTTTCTGATGAAAAAGAATTAATATGATTTGAAAGGGGATGTAAGAAGCAAATAGAGAAAAATATCGAATTCAATATTTTTTTGTTGCAAATGAGCTCGAAATTTCATTAGAAAATGTATTCATAGATTATGTTCCACCATTCCATATAGGCAAACACATGCCGTCTTTCTGATATCTTCAGTTGTTATTTTCCGCCTGAAATCTACTCACGCTGTTTTTTGATACACATTCACTATTTTAAATGCCGGACATTCAAAAGGTTGCTTATAAAAAATCTGCTGAAACGAAACTAGTTATGCAATCCAACGAAATCTTTTATAGAACGAAGAAGGAATTTGGCAAGTTTTTAAAATAATTTTGGCATACAAAATTGTGAAATTTGAAAGTTGCAGACAAATTGATTTTAGAAATTGATTTTTCATTTATTCCTATACCACATTTCAAATCATACTAATTCTTTTTCAACCTCTTATACAGCATAGTTTCGATTTTTTCGTACATATGATATCCTTTTCTGATGAAAATAAACCAAAATTATCATCAAATTTGGCTAACGTAGAAAAAATTGACGAAATATGAACTAAGTTCAGAAATCTTTTAAAAATCACCCGAACTCCAAAAACTGTTGATTTTCGGTTATTAATAAATATGGATTAAACAACAGCTAATGAGACATACTAACTCCTCCTCCAAGTTTTACGTCTTATATGGAACCACCCTATGTAATCTAATTAATAATCATTAAATTGAATTCTCATGAATTTTCAGTCTTAACAAAGATAGATTACAATAACTTGTACGACAATTATGTATACCTACTTTTAAGTCCTGGCGAAACGACCAGGATAATTCACGAACAGTCAAGTTTCGGCCCGGCCGAAAGTTACGGCTATTTTGGGCCGAAACCGAAACTAAGGCCGAAACTAGATTTCTTGGCCGAAACTGGCCGAAACCGAAACCGAAACCGAACTTTCGGTCGGTCACTAGTTTGAACACGATCGGATCTATATTGTAGGAGATCCGGGCAGCCTTGTGTAAGTTCAGTAGCTGGATGGGTGATCGTTGCCTCGGCAACTCTCGAACGAAAGGAGATAGGGACTTGCAATTTTGAGGTTGGGTTAAACATCTGAATCGGATAGTTAAGTTCGCTGTTGGGCATAATCGTCCCAACGGTTTCGGAGTTATACCCAACCGGAATAATATTTCCTCGATAACTCAAAGAATATAGACTCGATCGAATTAAAGCTTGGTAACTAGTTGTAGAATATCGAAAGTTCCTGAATTCACCTCAATGCTAGGACCAATTTTTCAAATTGATTTTATATCGATATGTAAACGTAATACTGGCTCGAAATGCGTAAAATAAGGTAGGCATACTTGACGTATTCTAATGAATTTAACATGATCTGATCTATAGTGTAGAATATATTAGGAAATACAGAAAATCACAGACTGAAATTCGAAATTTAAAATCCGTTCATGATCCACAAGCCTAGCATAGCTCTCTCGGTTAAAACATCGGGCTGATATATAGAAATCATAGACAGGAATGTCCGTCACTAGAAAATTTCAAAAAAATTACTAAAAAATATTATTTATGACACGATAACCTGAAAACGGAAGGAGATAGCGGCTTAAAATTTTTAGGTTAGGTTGTGCATCTGAATGCGACATTTGAGTTCGTTTATAAGCATAATCGGCCAAACGGTTTTAGAGTTATAGCCATCTGAAATTTGGTTGTATTTTGTTCCTCATTAACTCGAAAAATACAAAACCGATTGAATTCAAAAATGGTTATTAGTTGTAGAATGCCAACGCGAAAATTCTTGCAGAATTTCGTGAGGATGGTATAACTAGAAAATTTCAAAAAAATTATTGAAAATAATTGAAAAAAAATTCTATATATCATAAACTATTCGTCCGGCATGGCTGTTATTTCGGAAGACCCTTCAGAACCTAACTCTACTGCAGAGTTCCAAGTTTGAACACGATCGGATCCATATTGTTGGAGAACCGAGCAGCCTTTTGTGAGTTCGGTAGCTGGATGCGAATCGTCGTATGATATGTTGTCTATGGTCGTATTTTTGCGAGAACC
Source organism: Halyzia sedecimguttata (assembly GCA_937662695.2). NCBI lineage: Eukaryota > Metazoa > Arthropoda > Insecta > Coleoptera > Coccinellidae > Halyzia > Halyzia sedecimguttata. Next base: position 89,563,946 of record OW569413.2, read on the forward strand.
TTCAAAAATATGAATGTCATGATGACATATTTTTGCGCGTATGTTCTTGGGAAAATCGTGTTATTTCATCACAAATCTATTTGAGATGATAGCCCTACATTAGCGGTCAGTCCTGGTTTTGAAAGAGATCCTCCTTAGGAGGAGGCAACTAAATATTGAAGGGATTTCTAAGAAGAAGAGTGAATATCTTTGAGAAATAGAGAAGGCGATTCTTCGTCAAGAGATCCAGGTGCCTTCAGAGGAGTATATTTGTGAGAGGGGACTTTTGAAAGGTTATGTATTATTTTTAATATGATATCGCTGAAATTTTGCTGAAGGCTTCAAAACTTAACTTTAAATTAACCACACTTTCTGATCTTGTAAGGTGAGAGGCTCATTTGTGGATATTAAATCTCGTGATGGGTAGAGAGGAATTTTAGGCCAGTTTTTCTATCACTAATGAGAATATATCTTCATGTTTCACCTCATCACATTTAGATCTATCAATGGGCATTTATTGGTCAAGAATAAGTAATTGAATATTACTGGAATTCAATTGAATTTCATTCAATATGTTAGTGAGTAAACTTATAATTTTCTTTACTTTGATTATTTAAATATGACATTAATTCCAGTAATATTTTTCAAGAATAATTATGTATTCTTCTCCTAAAGAAGAATTGAAGGTAGACAATAATGTGTTAATTTTTTCATCATTTCTTTCTATCCTGACTTCACGAAAAAAAAAATTGGTTCAATCACTGACCTGAAGTCAGAAGCTTTTGCGCGTATGTTCTATTGTCCATTCTCCTGTATTGGACACTTTTAATCGAATTTACCATGGTGAATTCTATTGTCTATTCTCCTGTATTGGACAGCCTTAATGGAATTATCCATGGTAAATTCGATTAAGAGTGTCCAATACAGGAGAACAGACAATAGAATTCACCATGGTAAGTTCGATTAAGAGTGTTCAATAATAATAATAATAATAATAATAACTTTATTAATCCTGTTAGACATTACAAAGTAAGTATAGGACAAGTCAAGAGAAAAAAAAAAACAAATTACAGATTATCAAGAAGATACTCTTTAACACTATAATAAGACTTAGACAATAACAAATTCTTAACTAGTCCCTTAAAACTACTCAAATTTGCTGTTTTAACGTGACTGGGAAGATGATTACCTATATAACTTAATAGACTGGTAAGTTGGAGATAGTTCAAATTTTGCAGTTTTATGCTTTGGAAATGCCAATATTTCTTTGTTTCTTGTGTTATAGTCATGAAAACTAGACAACTTGAGCAAACTTGTTTGATTTTCTTTCGCATAAACCAAGCCTCTGAAGATAAAAATTGAGGCAAGTGTCAAAATACCATGCTCAAGAAATACAGGCCTACAAGAAGATCGGGGAGCAATGTTGAAAATCATACGCAAGATTCGTTTTTGAAGGATGAAAACTCTACCGACATCTGAAGAATTTCCCCATAACAGAATATTGTATGACAAGTGGCTGAAGACCAAGCTATAATACACGTTCAGCACCGATTCCAGAGGAAGACATATTTTGACCCTACTAATTGCGTAATATGACTTGTTTAGTTTTTTACAACCGCATCGGTATGAGAACTCCACCTCAAACTTCGGTCAATATGGATTCCCAGAAATTTTGCACTTTCCTTAGCTGCAATTATTTCATCCGCGTAAGGAATGTTTAGTCCGCCACCACCAACATTACCAATCGAAAAATGAACACATTCTGTTTTACTTATATTAATAATGAGCGCATTTTCTCTACACCAGTGAACAAAGCTCTGTACTAAAAGAAGCAACAATTCTTGAAGCTCCTCAAAGCTTTCAGCCCTGACCGCAACTGAGGTATCGTCAGCAAATAGGGTTATCATGCATTTCTCCACTAAAACAGAAAGATAGTGGGGGAGATCATTTATAAAAATTAAGAACAAAAGTGGACCGAGGACAGAACCCTGAGGCACGCCTAATTTGATATTATGCTCCGCAGAAAAAGAATTTCGTATTCCGACGCACATTGTCCTATCTTCAAGATAACTCAACAGCCAGTCTAGAAATACTCCCCTGAAACCTAGATTGTAACATTTATCAATAATAAATTTGAATGAGAGAGTGTCAAATGCTCGCGATAGATCAAAAAAGAGTCCAGCAACAAAATAGCCGTCATCCAGACTTTCATAAACGAACTCAATGAAACGTATTGCCCCAGTTGAAGTAGAGCGCCCAGACCTGAACCCATGTTGGGCACCATCAAGTATGTGAAATTTGTCAAGATATCCCATAATTCTTTCGAACACAATCCTTTCAAAAACTTTCGAAAAAATGCTCAGGATCGAAATTGGTCTGTAATTAGCAATATGTTCTACGTCATCTTTTTTGTAAACCGGAATTATAGTAGACTTTTTGATAATATACGGGAATATTCCCGTACTTATTGACTGATTGATTAGGTGAGCGAAATGTGGACCAATAACATCACTTATCATCTTCAATATTCTTGCTGAAATGCAGTCAGTGCCAGTACATTTTTTATTTTTTAATGATTTTATTACTCCGATGACTTCAAGGTCAGTAACCGGATAAAAAAAGAAATTCGAATTCAACATGGGAGATGTCGTGCATGCATTGGACAACGAGTTACCATAATAGCTGTTTAGTGCGGTTTCAGCAACAGTGGAAAAATAATTAGCAAATAGTAATAGGAGAATGGACAATAGAACATACGCGCAAAAGCTCTTGACTTCACGTCAGTGATATGGAACTTTATTATTATTAACAAAATGACTGTCACAGACCATAGGTCTCAGACAAGTGTGATGTCAAGATCATAGAGGAACATGAAATTCTTGAAAAACAGATATGTTAATGGAGTTACTAACTTCATGGAATAATTTAGAGTCAAAATTTAAAAATTGTTGACAAATTGTTTGGTGGAATCTTAATACAGTGGACCAGTTCACCCCGATCATTGGAATATTTGAATATTTCGGCGATAAAATAAGGCTGTAAAATAAGGTTTTGTAGAATTTCAACCATATATGAGTTTCTGAGATACAGAATTTTTTCAAATATTCTTTTTTTAATTTTCCAGTCATGCGATCCTCACACAATTTTGCTTCTTCGTGTCGGTAATCTCCAACTAATTACTGTGCTTTGATTCGATCAGATAAGTATTTTTCAAGTTATTGGAAAAACAAAATTTCAAATGGCTATAACTCTGAAACCACTCGGTAGATTTTGCCCATTAACGAACTCAGTCGGCACATTTGGCCTCCAAACCTACCCTGGAATTTTCAACTCTCTAACCCATTGCGTTCGAGCGTAATCGTGCTGACGTACAGAATCAATTCTGACCTCGGATTCTTGATCAGTTCGTCGAAACTTATCGTTTAAGACCATTCGAATTGATAGGCATTTTTCTTCCGAAATATTATATTTCAGAAACTATCGGTCAGATTCTGCTGAAATTCAGCACAATCTTCAAGCACCGTTTTATTTTTCCAATATTACCAAAAATACAGATCTCATCGATTTAAATCTAGTACTCGCTCTGAAGATGTGAAGCGTAAATAGACAAAAAAACATGCGCGCAAAAGCTCATAACTTCACTACAGTGGTTTTTGAGAATTTCTTTAGACAATAGGCTTCAAAATATGAAAACTCAACATCTACACACTGAAGGAGGACAAATTATACTATTTAAGATTCATTTTCGGCTAAAATATTCTATCGACCAATATTCTAACCTCAACATCAGACTCCATATTTCCATGAATGAAAAATGAACCTTATCTAGGAATTGATATCCTTCCTCCAGCACCAAATCGACAGATATAGATGAAATTTAACACTAAGTGCCCTCTTTCTCATCGTAAAACAACAAGATGTTTACAAAGAAAATGTTAAATAAAATAAATATGGAAAACAATATTTGGTCAATAACCCGATCGAACTGTAATGTTACCCAAACATACGTTAGCAAATTTCGCTTCACCTGACATGATTTCGATGTCCGTACGGATCTCGAATATCAAAGGCTGTTCACCTACCCAGATCATTGCAAAATCGATCTATTTATCATTTCGAGTTATTGTGAAAATTATGTTTGCGAAAGGAAGGAAAATAATAAACTATTTTCTTATTCGAGTACGCCGTTGAATCGGTGTGTTTCAAGGGAAATTGTAAATAGGTACATATTCGAAATAGGTTGAATAGACAATACAAAAAAATTTGGAATTAAGCACTGACTAGAGGTCATATTTGAGAAATCAAAACTATGGCATCGAAACTAATGGAAATCAATACGTATGGAAGGGACATGAAAATCAAAAAAAATTCCATTTAAAATATCTCACATAAGCCAACTTTTTCAAGTGTCCATCAAATCACATGGGTTTGTCAGATGGCGATTTGTTTCGCTATCCAGCGGGCTGACCGTTACCACGATAACTTTCGAACGGAAAGAGATCTCAGCTTGAATAATTCAGCTAAGTTCGTTAATGGGCATAATTGGCCAAACGCTTTTGGAGTTGACATTTTGTTTTCAAACAATACAGATCTGGTCGAATTGAAACTTGATAGATAGGTGTAGAATGCCGATACGACTTTTTAATTTTTTTTTTTTTTTCATTTTTTAAAATTGTTAAAAAATTTTCTTCATCTCAAAAACTATCTGTCCGATATCGTTGAAAGTGTATACGTAGCCTTCAAAACCTAATTTTACAGCCAACTTCCAAATTTCAACACGATGGGATATATATTATTGGAGTTATTGAAAAAATACTGGAAATCGATTAGCGTTGGGCTAGTTCGGCATATGAATGGGTGATCTTTACCACGATAACTTCCGAACGGAAAGATATACCGACTTGCGAAAGGTAAGTTCGTTAATAGTTATAATCAGTCAAACTGTTTTGGAGTTATACCCACAAAATCGTGTTTATTAGTTCTAACCCAACTAGCAAAATAGACCCCTAAAAGAACGAAATAGTTTCATAACTGTCGGATAGCGCCGCTTGAAAGGATAACATTATTTTTTTAAGCGTCTCAATACGACAATTTGATCATAAAATAGATGGATTTCTATAATGCTGTTGTATATACGTTCTCACAACTAATATCATACGACAAATTTTATAACAGTTGCATAACGTACTATAAAATTCCTATAAAATAATTTTAAAACAGTGTTATACAGATTAGAATACGGTTGCATAGCTATTGTATTACTTATAATAGCGACGTTAAAAGATGGTTATAAAGGAAGCTGTATAAATAGTTGTATTAGAGTTCTTTAAGAAAAGTAATAAGATTGTTGCTTTACGCAGAAGTTGAACACTACACAATAGATATAAAACTATTTTATAATCATCTTATAACTAAAACATTATTCTCTCTTATGAAGACCTTATAGAATAAAAATGTGGATAGGAATAAATTTATCTCATGTTCTACGTTATAAAATTATCTACATTTACCTACAAACATATAAACATATCCCAATAGTAATAGAAAAATTACTTACGCGGGTTTTCTAGCAGTTTTCGGTTACGAAATGAATTTGGCAATATCTGAGTGGAAACGTCTGATTCGTTTCCCAGTTTGTGGGAACAATCGTCAACTCTTTTCTATTATTTTCCTCGGTTTCTACTATCTTGAACATCTTTCAAATATATGAATACCGATATATTTAAATCCAATAATTTGAGGTTAGTTCACGCTTGGAAAGAATCTGTATAAAGAAATTATTCCAAACACAATATAACTAAATAATTGTTTAGTGTCGCACCGAACGCATGTTAAGCGATAATTCTGTTCTATTATGTAGTTTGCCAACGCGCTAAAGGATAACACGGAAATCTAACGTACAGTGTTGCTAGCTTGGCAGTTAGTAGTTTTTCCGACATACATAAAATCAGTAGCAATAAATAGGCAGACTTTTTATTTTATTATGATACATCTTGTAGTTCAAGATGTTCTAAATGCACCTACAATCATGAAAAGTCATATATATTTGACACGGATTGTCATAAGGGTTCATTGTAACTTTTAACAGTAATCTTGTGCTAAAGAGAGTTTCGTCATATAAACAAACACAATATTGCGACAGATCCCTTTATTTTTTCTAAGAAAACAACTTTTTTTTAAATAATAACTGAATAATTATCACAAAAAAATCTTGTGTAGCCTACACTTTATGCAAAACAGTGACGTGTACTTTTTGCACACAATGTGTTGGACCACTCACTATACTCTTGGTCCAATCCTCATCCTTTATATAAATATCTACCTATTATTTCTGTAATAAACAAAATGCTGTGGGAAAATATTTTGAATATATTATTAAATCTGGCAACAGTTAAAAGTGGTCAAGAATCAAACTGCACCATGATTCCTGAGACTGTTAAAAACAATTTTATGGCGCTGCATTAAACAACATAATAAAACTTTAATATCGTATACAGCTCAGAAGAAAACAGAATCATTGTATAAGGTATCTAATTTGTATTCTACCATATACGCCATATTTATTAAACGTTCGGCTGTTCAGAAACCGCCGCCATTGTGAAAAAATCATATAGAAACGAAAAAGGGGTAAAATAAAAATAGATTTTTTAAAGAAATATGAGATTTTTTCCGCTTTTACAACAGCCACAATACATGCTTTGTTTTAAGTTGAAAATTCAACAAATAAAACATTTTTTTTTATTTTTCATTTTTCAATAATACCAATAAAATGTACGCTAAACTGAGGCGCTTTAATTTTTTACAAACAAAATATATATATATATATATTGTCAGAAAAGTAAGCTGCGCAAATAAATTTGGCCCTCACAGTAGCGATATAGGTCTTCAATATTTTCAACATGATTAACAGGTCCCATCTCCATCACCCACCGCCATAATAATGCCTGATATTGGATCTTACTCCTCTGTCAAACGCGAACGTTTACACATACCTAATAAAATATTCTTGTGATAATTCTATTCCGAATTTCAACGGTAGAAACCAAAATTATTGTATTAGCTATTCTGTCTGCATTATAAAATACTTTGTTAGTAGTTCTATATGTGTCCGTTAAATACTCTTAAACCGCAGAATAAGAGTACTGCTATACAATAGTTATATAGACATCCTAAAACGGTTGTGTAGTTTACTAAAGGATGTCCTAAAAGAACTGAACAGTTGTGTAAAGTGGGGCCCTTTTTGGTTGTAAAGACATTGTATAGTGGTTTATATCCACATTATAAGATTTTCACGTTTCTATAAGATATGCTGTATAGCAGTTCTTACAACCTTTATAAAATTATTTTTGCTAGTTGGGAAGTCAGGATACATCTCACATTCTGCATGTTCCTGCTACACTTTGAGCCTTGTCCGTAAAGAATAAACAATTTCATCAATACTGCAATTGTATAATTATTGCCTTCCATTTGGATCGTTTTTCAATGAAATGTCCATTAAAAAAATCGACAATACTTCACGAACGATGCTGATTGTCAAATTATCATAATTTACATGTTCTATGACATTTCATGGATACCTAATACAAAATTTACCCCAATATTCCCATTGGCAGGAAATCCATACCTCCGAAAGTATTGGTTTCTCAGAGTTGGGAATGATATCGATGGATTCTTATCACAGAACTGCTTCATAAATGATTTCAAATTGGAAATTAAAAAAAAAACAAGAGTACCAAAAATTATTCATCTGAAACCACCACACCGATTTTACCTAATAACGAACTTATCCGAGATATTCATTCTTCAAATCTACTCTGAAAATTATATTCTATCAATTGCAACTCAGCCAATATTCCAGTTATGTTTTTCTGAACCTATTTCGATTAACTTACCAAAGTATATATTTCCATCATCATATGGATTGTCCATGGGCATTATATCCTATAATCGTCATAATTCTACGATAGCTGAGTTTATTTCATTGTTCATTTTGCATTCAATCATACTTTGTTTTCTGGAACAGGAGGTATTTTATATCATGAGTACAAATAAATATGACATGTCTCTGATCGGTAGATAAGATAACACCTATGAACACAGATTATGAAATTCATAGATACAAATACGGACGTAAGTTTCGATTACAGCATTCTGCGAAATCATAGAATGACACTTTATTATTGAAATTTCAAAAAATCATATATCCGAAAGTATTAGCTTGTTAGAGTTGAAAATGATATCAATGAAAATTATATTCTATCAATTGCAACTCAGCCAATATTCCAGTTATGTTTTTCTGAACCTATTTCGATTAACTTACCAAAGTATATATTTCCATCATCATATGGATTGTCCAAGGGCATTATATCCTATAATCGTCATAATTCTACGATAGCTGAGTTTATTTCATTGTTCATTTTGCATTCAATCATACTTTGTTTTCTGGAACAGGAGGTATTTTATATCATGAGTACAAATAAATATGACATGTCTCTGATCGGTAGATAAGATAACACCTATGAACACAGATTATGAAATTCATAGATACAAATACGGACGTAAGTTTCGATTACAGCATTCTGCGAAATCATAGAATGACACTTTATTATTGAAATTTCAAAAAATCATATATCCGAAAGTATTAGCTTGTTAGAGTTGAAAATGATATCAATGGATTCTTATGATGAAACTGCACCTTAAAAAAATTGAATTAGAAATTTGCAATGTAAACTTTTTTTTTTCATTCCTCCGAAACCAACAGGTTTTGCCCAATAACGAACTTAACCGAGATATTTATCTCCCAAACCTACTCCGAAAATTCCAACTGTCTAGCTCATTCCTGTCGAGAGTTATCGGGTTAACGGCCGGCCAGAGGGCCGGACAGAATCGATTTTGACCACGGATTATTTTGATCAGTGAGTCGAACCAAATCGTTTAAGACCATTTCAGAAAACTCAGGCGACAAGTTCTCTCCGAATATTTCGCTTACAAATCTTTGGAATTGGTAGTCGTATCTGAATTTAATTCGAATTAATTTGTTAATTTTTATTCACCTACTGTCATGAACTAAACTAAAAAGTGGGAAAGCCCTGTGGCAGTAGCTCTGGTGCTCTTGTTCCATCTTTGACAAAACAAATTGAAATGAAAAAAATTCAATTATTAATCCGAAACCACGAACTTATCCGAGATATTCATTCCCCAAATCCACTCTGAAAATTATATTATATCAATTGAAACTCAGCAAATATTCCAGTTTTGTTTTCACTGAAGATATTCTGAACCAAATTTGATGAACTTACCAAATTATATATTTCCATCATCATATGGATTAATTACCCAAGGTGGTATAGGGTAGGGGTAATTATAATATCCTATAATTGGTCATTTTGCATTCAATCATACTTCGTTTGTTAGGTCATAGGTAGATAAGATTACATATATGAACAATGAACATAAACAGATAGAATTCGCATTCTGTGAAAATATAGAAGTACGATGTATTATTGAAAAATCATATCTCCGAAAGTATTAGCTTGTTAGAGTTGAAGATGATATCAATGGATTATTATGATGAAACCGCATCTTAAAAAAAATTGAATTCGAAATTTATTATGTAAAAAAAATTTTTTTTCGTTACTCCGAAACCATCAGGCCGATTTTGCGCAGTAACGAATTTAACCGAGATATTAATCTCTCGAATCTACTCTTAAAATTTCAACTGCCTAGCTCAATCCGTTCGAGAGTTATCGTGTTAACGGACGGACGGTCGAACAGAATCGATTTTGACCACAGGTTCTTGATCAGTTAGTCAAACCAAAACGTTTGAGGCCATTTTCATCAAAAATGCGAAAATTACAGGCATTTGGGCAAATTGATGAGCACTCTGTACCGTGGAACAAGAGCGTCAAAAATAAATCAATTTAACTTGTTAAACCATTTTTTGCTATTCCTGAAAGGATTGATCATTCCATACTTTTTACGCTAAATGTATGTATTGGGAGAATTAAATTTCAAAAAATTGGTTCAAGCCCTTGGACAGGAGCTTTCTGGCGCTCTTGTTCAAACAGACAAATTATATCTCCGAAAGTATTGGTTTCTCAGAGTTGGGAATTATATCAATGTATTCTTATGATTTTCGAAATCTTTTTTGAAACTTTACGGTAACCCGATCAATACAAAACTTCACATACGTATAAAAGTAATGATTCTACAATTTGATGCTAAATTTTAGATAGACCGAGTGATCGGCTTCGGAAATATTCATAAAATATGTTTTTACTAAAAACCGCCATAACTCCGAAACCGCTTGATGGATGTCACCCTTTAACGAACTCGTGCGAGATATTTACGCTCCAAACCTAGCCTGCAAATGTCAATCCTCTAACTCCTTTCCTTCGAGAGTTATCGTGTTAACGGCTGGATGGCCGGCCGGCCGGACAGAATCGATTTCGACCTCGGATTCTTGATCGGTGAGTCGAACCAAATCGTTTGAGACCACTCTGTTCCGAGGAACAAGAGCGTCAAAAAGGAAGAATCTTTCTGCACTATTATAGATTGAATCCAGACACGCCTCTGTGGAAAGTCTTCCGCACAAAATTCGCTTTGATCCGATACTCTGTCGCGTTATCGCCGGCCAACAATTATTCCTATCAATTCATATGCTCTATAATTAAAACAACAAAGTAACAATCGAAAGAATGAAGATCTTGTTCGACTTACAATCAAAGTAATTCAATATGAGCTATGTAGACTATTGTACGTTATCGGATCATACCCAGAACACAGAGTAATGCGACACCATAGTGTCCAATCAGCAAGGTTTCCATTCTTCAATGAGGTTGATTCCTCCTTGGGTCCTGAAGAAACTCAACACGCAGGAAACAGGTCAGCAAAATTCTCTATCTAGCTTGTTGGAATAACAAACAACACGTTTGTCGCCCTGAAAATTACATTGTTGGTCGTAGCTTTCGTTTGGCGGCAAAATATGAACCTGTGGAGTACATATTTTTCGGTTTTCTTCTTAGGAATGACGTGGGAATTGTGGGAAAGTATCGGAACCATATTATTAGGCATCAAATGGTGGGAAAATGTGTTTAAAACATTATTTAGGCAATGACACCAGATCAGGAGCCAGTTTCAGCCAAGAAATAGTTTCGGCCTCAGTTTCGGTTTCGGCCAAATAATGACCGAAACTTGAATTATCCTGGTCGTTTGGCCAACTGAGTTATGAGTAGGTATACATAATAGATTCATAAGAATTTACTTTAATGATTATATTAATTAGATTATGTAGGGTGAGTCCAAATCTCCAAATTAGACGTGAACCTTGGAGCAGGTGTTAGTATGAAGTATGACTCAATTAGGGCCGGTATTATAAACATTTGTCGAAGTTAACTTTAACTTTATCGGTCGAGATAACTTTAGCCTTAAAATGTCTGTTTTATAAAAGTCCCATTTCTGTGGTCTGTGCGAATGTTCTGTGCTATTTTGAATAACTCGACTCGACATTTGAAATTTTTTCCCAGTCCCTTGAAAATTACTTGATAAATTGAAGAATATCAGTCAAAATTGGTCGCCTCGTTAATTTGAAGGAATGATACCTTGTTCTTGCACGTTAACATTCAATATTTTGAAGTCTGGGCTCCTCCACTCGCTTATCATGCTCAGACAAGTCGTTTGTTTACATAAATGAAATACATATGAGTGAATTTGTACTTATCATTTTAACACCTTTAAAGTTTTTCATTTGTGTATTAAAATGAAATCAAGAAAGAACAAGTGTCTTACTACCCTTTGCTTCTACTCCCTCAAACTAATAAAAGTGACGATTTCTTCGCAGCTCTCACCATTATCGAAAATTCATTGGACTATTATACACTGAACTCGCTCACTCAGAAAATTACGGACTTTTTTCAAAATGAAAATTGAAATAATACATAAATAGGAAATTTTGATCAAACTCTGTATTATTTGAATCATCAGAACACCCTCTCGATCACGTGAGCACTTATTAATGTCAAAAGTTAAATAATATTCATTCGTTTCAGTAGCTTTATTTTTAAATGAGCAGAAAAAAAAGTGTTGGTTATGCTCATAAGATCTATAAAGGAAAAATTTCGGGCATAGGAATTGAAATGAAATGATTACATTTTTTATATATAACGTATTTATAAAGTTTGGAAGTATTCTTCAATCAATTCTTGTCGCACCAAATTACGATTCTGATTGTGTGTCATATGTTGATTGAAATTTTCCAATTCTACAGCCACATTTTGATCAGGTTCTTCTTCCCTCATATTAACTGCGATATTATGAAGCACTGCAGTTGCTACGATAACAGTCATGTTGTTTCTCTCTTTAATCGAATTGTCAATTGCAGTATGGGAAATCTTCTTTTCCATACACCGTACTGCCTTTCTACAACATTTCTAGTTCTTATTTGAGATTCATTGTAGAGTCTCTGGGGTTGATTTTGTGGGTTTTCCAGAGGAATCACCATATACTCGGACAATGCATATCCTGAATCGCTCACCAAAAAACTATTACCAAAGGTGCCTTCTTCAAATCGTGCCTTGAGTCTAGAATGCGAAAATATTATATTGTTTGTGTGGCTCCTGGCCACCGTGCTACGTTATCTCTAATGCGTAAATGACTATCAGCAACGGTTTGGACATTATATGAGAAGTATCCTCTTCTGTTCCGATAATTTTCAGCTTCATTTCCCCCTAAAAGTTATATAATTGTATAAATCACTTGAGTACAGTCTAAAAATAATTAAAATTTACACTAGATATTAAAATAGATGCTAGAAATACAAACCTATTAGGTAGTTGGTCTTTGTAAATTTGCTTCAATGTGACCCATTACAACCAGTACAGACTCTTTTGATGATCCAAATCTGCTTTTAAATTCCGTTTCGTTCCATGGTGAAATGGTCTAAACGATTTCTAAATACCCTTTCTCGCCTAGAGCCTTCAACAATATTCAGAGCATCTTCTTCATCGTCAGTTAAAAGTTCCTCAAAAATAAATTGGATATCGCTGCGGAAAATATAAACAATAAAATTAGGGTTATTTCAAATACTTAGGTTATATGCCATATTATTATTTACATTGAACTGTCGAAAATAGCCATTTTCTACAAAGTTAACTTTAACCGATACCCCATCCACCCGATAAAGTTAACTCGTGAAATGGGAAGTTAACTTTGACGGTGACGTCATTCCACAAGTTAACTTCAAGATATCTGTCAAAATAGTTTTATAATACCGGCCCTTAGACCTATTCTGTTTGCGTATTGCTATAAACCTTGCTATACAAGTCATATTGCTATCCTTCTAATTTTTAACAATATGGCTATGGTATTAAGTATTCTATTCGGACTGTTATAACAATTAAGTAATCATTAAAGGATACTGTGGGAGGTATACTCATTATTAAAAGAATGTGATAATTCTCGAATTTAAGAATAACTATCAACAAAATAATTCTGAAGATTCTCGTTAAGTGTCTGACGAAGGAGTCCGATATAGACTCCGAAACGTTACGATATAGTTGTTTCTCCGTTGATGTTAATTCGTTGTTGTTTCTTAGGCAACATTGTTCGATTGTTTGCTTCTGACGAATATCTTCTGTTTCTCACGCAGAACCAAATCACAAAATAATTAATTTGTATTTTATAGATATTTTTCAGAGTGTAGGAGAGAAAACCGAGAAAGAAACCTTTTAATAATGTTATAGCAATGTTGGTTATCAATTTTCTCCCAGCAATATTGCTATGAAAAATTCATTGATTTTAGAGCTGACAACACTGACACATGACTTTTATGTGAAATAGAAGAAGAACTCAACATCAATTGATAAACATTTCGTCCGTATTTCGGTTGGTATTCGTAATTCCTAACCAAAAATGTCACGAAGGCGAAAAACTAACTATGATATTTATGAAACTAACAAGATGAAGTTATTGATCAATTTTCAGGAAACACATGGATTATTGATAACCGCTACCATGACCGAAAAATTGAAGACTTGCAAACACCTAAACAAATATTAAATTTTAATTTTTTCGTGCAGTCAGTAAGACTTCGCATGCACAGTGAAATGGAACAGTATCTCTCCTAGTTTTCTCCTGAAAAACTTCCCTCTGTTCTTGAATTAAATTAATAGAATTCATGTTTGTATTGGCTGAATTAATAGTTTTCTATTTCTTTTCATCCAGTCAGTCAGTTTTCGAATGCATATCTCTAACTTAAAAAAGAAAAAATTTGGTTAAAGCACTGACGTGAAGTCAGAAGCTTTTGCCTTAATCGAATTTACCATGGTAAAATATGTTGTCCATTCTCCTGTATTGGACACTTAATTCGAATTTACCATGGTAAATTCGAATCCTTGAACCAATTTTTTTTTCGTGATTTTTTTGAAATTTTCTAGGGGTACGGTTCTTACAAAATTTTAAACACGTCTTTATGGTGATTTTCTACTACTAGTTACCAAGCTTCAATTCGATCGAATATTTATTTTTTGAGTTATCACGGAAATATATTCCAGGTGAGTATAACTCGGAAACCGTTCAACCGATTATGCCCAAAAACTTAACTCAATTCTCCCTTTCAGATACGCAACCTACCCTGAAAATTGCAAGTCCCTATCTCCTTTCGTTCGAAAGTTATCGAGGCAACGGTCACCCATCTACTGAACTCACACAAGAATGCTCGAATCTCCAACAATATTTAACCGATCGTGTTAAAACTTGAAACTTGGCAGTAGAGTTAGGTTATGAAGGCTCTTACAAAATTTTTGCAATTTCAAACGAATAGTTAATGATATATAGAATTTTTTTTTTCCAATATTCAATGATTTTTTTTAAATTTTCTACAAATACTATCCTCACGAAATTTTGCAAGAATTTTCGCGTTGGCATTCTACAACTAATAACCATGTCTGAATTCAATCGGTTCAGTATTTTTCGTGTTAATGAGCAACAAAAAACAACCAAATTTCAGATGTCTATAACTCTAAAACCGTTTAGCCGATTATGCTCAGAAACAAACTGAAATGTCGCGTTCTGATGCACATCCTAACCTGAAAACTTCAAGCCGCTATCTCTTCCCGTTCTCAAGTTATCGTGACAACAAAAATATTTTTTAATAATATTCTAGCCATACGATTCGCACAAAATTTCTCAAACGTGCTTAGGTTCATATTATACAACTACTCACCAAGTTTCAATTCGATCGGATTCATATTGGTTGGAAACAAAATTATTACTCGGAAACCACTGGGCCGATTATGCCCATTAACGAACTTGTCCGTCGTATTGGGATGCGCCACACACCCTGAAAATTTCAAGTCGCTAGCTCTTTTCGTTCTCAAGTTATCGTGGCAACGGCCGGACGGCCGGCCGGCCGGACAGAATCAAATTTGACCTCGAATTCTTCATTGGGGAGTCGAACTAAATCGTTTGAGACCATTTCCGTCAAAAAATTCGATAGTTACAGACATTTGGGCAAAACTATAACGCGATGTCCCTCAGAACATACGCGCAAAAATCAGTATCTCTCCTAGTTTGCTCATGAACAAATGAATAAAGGAATAACATTCCCTCAGCTCTTCAATTAAATCAAAAGCATCAATCTGATTACTAAGGCTGAATAGTTTGTGAACTTTTCTGGTAAATAAAAGGGATTGTTGTCGGAACCAAGTCTTAGAAATTTCCTTGAAATTAAGTATTTTGAAGTACCTTTAACAAATATAAACGATTATGTATACCTATATTTATTAAAGGACCTACCTATTTTCATATATTCGAATTCTTGGAAAATAAATTGGGTCAAGCCCTGTGGACAGGAGCTTTTTGGCGCTCTTCTTCAAACAGACAAATTATATCTCCGAAAGTATTGGGTTCTCAGAGTTGGGAATTATATCAATGGATTCCTATGATAGAAATGCATCATGAAAGAAATTAAATTTAAAAAAAGTGGCGTTTAAAAAAAATGCTTCAAAAATTTTCTTATAAAAAACTAGAACAAGAGGTGTAGGTACCAGAAATAAATTTGACATGTATCTCTCATAGGAAAATAAGATGACATGTAAGAATACAGATCATATAATAATTCATAGATACAATAATTAAGTACAGCATTCTATGAAAACATAAGAAGTACAGAAGTACGATTCATTATTGAAATTTCGAAAAATCATATCTCCGAAATGATTAGCTCGTTAGAATTGAAAGTGATATCAATAGATTTTTATGGTGAAACTGCATCTCAAAAGGAGTTAAATTTGAAATTTGTGTAGTAAAAAAAAATGTGTAATTTCGTTTCTCCAAAACCATCAGGCCAATTTTGCCCAGTAACGAACTTAACCGAGATAATTATCTCTCAAACATACTCTGAAAATTTCAACTGTCTAGCTCATTCTGTTCGAGAATTATTGTAGAAACGAAATTTGAAAATTAAAAAAAAATTTTTTCATACCCTATTGCAATCCGATCAAAACAAAACTTCGCATGCATATAGAAGTCATAATTCTACAATTTGATGCTAAATTTCAGATAGATCGAGTAATCGGTTTCAGAAATATTCTTAAAAAATGTTTTTACTGATGGCTTTCGCCCGTTAACGAATTCATCCGAGATAATCATGCTAGAAACCTACTCTGTAAATTTCAATCCTCTAACTTCTTTCGTTCGAGAGTTATCGTGCCTACGGCCGACCGGACAGATCGGTGAGTCGAACCAAATCGTTTTAAGACCATTTTCTGCCAAAAATTCGAAAATTACAGACATTTGGGCAAATTGATAAGCACTCTGTTCCGAGTAACAAGAGCGCCAAAAAAGTGGTTCTCTGCCATATTCAGGATCTTATTATCCTCTTAGCAAGTACAATTATGAGGTTGCTGAGATAGCAATGTGGATATCAATATGTTCCAAAAAATGACAGATCATATTGCTTAAAATCGATGATCAGAATAGCAATATTTCGAATCTTGCTGTGGAAGCAATATCTTTTTCTTAGCAATATTGCTATGCGCAAACAGAATATGTCTGATTAGCTGTTGTTTGAGCCACATTTACTGATAACTGAAAATCAACAGTTATTTGAGTTCGGGTGATTTTTAGAAGATTTCTCACCTTAGTTCATATTTCGTCCATTTTTTCTACGTTAACCAAATTTGATTATATTTTCGGGTTATTTTTATCAGAAAAGGATATGATATGTACGAAAAAAGCAAAATATGCTCATGCTGTATAATGGGTTGAAAAACAATTAGTATGATTTGAAATGTGGTATATGAATAAGAGAAAAATCAATTATTAATATCAATTTGCCTGGAACTTTCGAATTTCACAATTTATGTATGCCAATATTATTTTAAAAACTTGCCAAATTGCTTCTTCATCTTCAAATTTCGTTATATTGCTTAACTAGTTTCGTTTCAGCAGATTTTTTATAAGCATCCTTTTGAATATCCGGTAGGTATATAAAATAGTGAATGTGTAATCAAAGGGCAGCCTGAATAAATTTCAGGCGGAAAATAACAACTGAAGAAATTAGAAAGAGGGCACGTGCTTGCATATGGAATGAAGGAAGCCATCTCGAACATAATTTATGAATAAATTTTCTAATTTAATTAATTACGATCTTAGTTGCAACAAAAACTTTTTTAATTCGTTATTTTTCTATCTCTGCTTATTATATCCCCTTTCAAATCATACTAATTCTTTTTCAACAGAACCAGAACTCAAATATCTCGGAAACTGTTGATTTTCGGTTATCAATAAAAATGGCTCAAACCACAGGAAATGATCCATACTAACAACGCTTCCAAGGTTCACGTCTGATTTGGAATCCTGTATACTTCGACTGATTATTATGCTAACTTGGTAATACCAAAATAATAAATAAAGATTTATTGGTAGGTGTTCTGAAAATGTCAAAACTAATTGAATGTGAGTTATCTCAAGATAATTTTAAATCTAAGAATGGCAAGTAGCCGCCTTTTTCTATTTCGAAGGTAAATCAGCTGTTTAGCTTATTCAAAAAAATTATGTTTTTCTAGAAACTATACAGGGTGAGTCTTTGTCCACTGCATTAAATTTAACCAAAGATTCCTCTCATCAAATGAAACACTTTTTTCATTTACCATTTTTCCAGATTCGGCTCAGGTAAAAAGTTACAAGCGTTTAAAGATTTCACAATGTGCTAATACACTCCCGCATATAAATTATCTATGGCATTATTGGCGGACGAGAATAAGGCATGGTAACGTGGTTTACACCTTGATTCGGGATTCCAACGCTCAGGGACGGATCCATAAAAGTAGTGAAATTTCTGGAGTTTTCCATTTTAAAACATTCAATGAAGAATATTTCGAAAACGGTGCGTTTAAGGAGAAATGATGAAGACTAATATAATGTTCTAAAACGATGGAATATTCTTGAAATGACTCAAGAAAAACTTTATATGCTTTCTTTATGCTAATTTCGTTTAGTTATATGAATCCACGAGTCCATAACTAGAAAACCAGTAGAAGTAGAAAATAACTAATATTTGGAAAATATGTATCATAGTTATAGGAAAGTTTACGCCAACATTCATTTTATTCGAAAAAAGGATGTCAAAGCTACAAAATAAAAACTGATTTATTTTCAAAATTTCAACAGCCTGTATTTTTTCACCTGAGCTGAATTTGGAAAAATGTTAAATGCTAAAAGTGTTTCATTTGATGAGAGGAATCTTTGGTTAAAATTAATGCAGTGGTCAAAGACTCACCCTGTATAGCTCAAGGATGGTATCTAAGTAAACGATTCATTATTTGCTATTAATTCGATTTACATAATATAATCTCATTTAGGGTCACTGAAAAATATCAACGTTACTCTAACGCATCTACTAAACTTTATTAAATATCTATATTTTTGCATTGGACGTTCTTCGTATGTTCGATCAATTAGCCAATTATCACTAGTAATATCACAAGTGATTGAATTTTCGCGATAAGTCTGTCGACTTATTTCATAACGAAACTGAGTTGTTGTCCGAAGGACGAGTGGTGTTATCTCTAAGCAACTCAGTTGAGTTAAGAAATAAACGACATATACTTATGAGTGATATTTCACGAACAAAAGGATTCATGTTGAAGTCTGTAATTTATATTTATCATTTATCAAACAGTCCGTATCCATGGTTGAGTCGTTGAAAACACCAAAGTTGTAAGACCAATCATGATTCAAACACAGTTGGTTTTTTCGCTACTATTTCCCTCATATCAAAATCTGACCAACCACAGGCAAAAGAGAGCTCGTATTATTGCGAAAACACCAACTGTCTTTGAATTATGATTGGTCTTACAACTTTGGTGTTTTCAACGACTCAACCCTGGATACGGACTGTTTGACAAATGATAAATATAAATTACAGACGTCAACATGAGTCATTTTGTTCGTGAAATAGTCTAATGAAATATCACTCGTGACTTAATTTATCTCATAAGTCTGTCTCTTATTTCTTAACTCAACTGAGTTGCTTAGAGAAAACACCACCTCTTTGATATGTGGTTGGTCAGATTTTAATATGAGTGAAATAGTCGTGAATATATTCACTGAAAATGCCCATTTTAATTTTTTCTTCGTAATATAAGGGATCTCTAGATCTATAGACGTCAAGTGACTGTTTTTGGGAATTTTTTATTCGATTATTGAAATCTACGTTTTTCAAAACGTGAATTGTTGAAATTTCACTGGGTTCGTACATCCTTTCGCTATTCAATTCCTATGATTTATTCATAAATAATAAATCAGAATTAGACTATTCGTAAGAATCACACATAACGCCCTATTTCAAAGACGTAATACTTATGCAATAATCGATATTTTGTTTGAGGATTGACTGCATCGATAAATGTTTTAATACGCGTTAATACTATTGGTAATAACTACTTATCGTCACGGCCATTCAGACGAGAAAAAAAACATTTAACCACCCGTGAAACCGAACACCCGATGAAATAACTCAACTGCCTCAACGTAAACAAATCGGTCGGCAAATGCCTGTAAAAGGCCAGTAATATGGATAGCCAATATAAATATACATTATGTGATATGATTTCAACTCTATGTTCTCTTTTATTAAAAAACAAGAGCGCCAAAAACATATCTTTGCTCAGGAAGGAGAAGTGATTGAAAAATTCAGGGGAGTACCCTGCAATGGCACTCTAGAAGTGACAATGCCATGATATTCTGATTAAATCAATTTAATGGGTAACCTGAACGAATTACTTTGCCCAAATTTATCTGAGTCGTACTTCATTCTGTATCACATGTTTCGTCCTAACTTATATTTATGGGACACGAACAATTCAGTAGGGCTTCATGAATACAACAAAAGTGGGAAAGCTTTGTGGCAGGAGCTTTGGCGCTCATGTTCAATATTTGACAAAGGAAATTGAATTAAAAAAAATAACAAGAGTGACAAAAAATATTAGTCCGAAACCACGAACATATCCCAGATATTCATTCCTCAAATCCACTCTGAAAATTATATTATATCAATTGAAACTTTGCATTCAATCAGACTTTGTTTTTTTGGAACAGAAATACATTTGATATGTCAGTCATAGGTAGATACGATTACATGTATGAACAGTGAACACAGATAGAATTCGCATTCTGTGAAAACATAGAAGTACGATGTACTATTGAAATTTTGAAAAATCATTTCTCCGAAAGTATTAGCATGTTAGAGTTGAAAATGATATCAATGGATTGTTATGATGAAATTGCATCTTAAAAAAGTTGGTTCAAGCCCTGTGAACAGAAGCTTTGTCGCTCATGTTCAAACTTTGACGAATCATATCTCCGAAATCATTGGTCTCTGGGAATGATATAAATGGATTTCATGAAATAAATTGAATTCCAACAGACGGATTCTCCCCAATAACGAACTTATCCTACTTAGATAATAATTCCTCAAATCTACTCTGAAAATTGTATTATATCAATTAAAACTTAGACAATAATATTGCACTTTTGTTTTTACTGGAGATATTCTGAACCTAAATCGATTGTGTATCTTACCAAAGAATATATTTCCATCATCATATGGATTATCCACGAGCATTATATTATCACTTCAAAAGTATAATATATCATCCTCATAATTCTACGATAGCTGAGGTTATTTCATTGGTCATTTTGCATTCAATCATACTTTGTTTTTCTAGACAGGAGGTGTATTTTATATTAAGATTAACGAAGCAGATATAATTTTGACATTCATCTCTCATAGGAAAATAAGATGACATGTAAACACAGATCATATAATAATATAAAAAAAAAATTTTTTTTTGTCACCCCGAAAATATCAGGCTGATTTTGCCCAGTAACATACCTAACCGAGATATTTATCTCCCAAACCTACTCTGAAAATTTCAAACTGCCTAACTCATTCTGTTCGAGAGTTATTGTAGAAACAAATTTTAAAATTTTTTTAATTTTTTTTGGCACAAAACTTCGCATGCATATAAAAGTCATTATTCTACAATTTTATGCTAATTTTCAGTCAGATCGAGTGATCTGTTTCGAAAATATTCATAAAAAATATTTTTACTAAAGTCGGCCATAACTCCGTAACTGTTTAGTGGATTTCGCCCGTTAACGAACTCGTCCGAGATATTAACGCTCCAAACCTACCCTGCAAATTTCAATTCTCTAACTCTTTTTGTTCCTTGTTCCTCGTTGTTATTGTGTTAACGGACGGCCGGCCGGACGGCGGGACAGAATCGATTTCGACCACGGATTCTTGATCAGTGAATCGAACCAAATCTTTCAAGACCATTTTCAGCCAAAAATTCGAAAATGACAGACATTTGGGCAAAACTTGTAGCATTCCTTAAAATTTCACTTCTACTTGTTGGTTCTATAATGTTGTCTACACTGGAGTTATGACAGTCAAAATTTTCGAATAGTTATTAATACTGATTAACCTTTATAACCTGTCAACCATTAACAGATTTGTAGCGTTCCTTAAAATTTCAACTAGTTGGTTGTATAATGTTGTCTACACTGGAGTTATGCCAGTCAAAATTTTCTAATAGTTATTAATACTTATTAACCTTTATAACCTGTCAACCATGAACTCTTTAGCTTTAGCTGCAACGGCAAAAATTTTACATCAAATTTGTAGCGTTCCTTAAAATTTCACTTCTACTTGTTGATTGTATAATGTTGTCTACACTGGAGTCATTCCAGTCGAAATTTTCGAATGGTTATTAATACTGATTAACCTTTATAATCTGTCAACCATTAACTCTTTAGCTATTATTCCTCAACGGCAAACAATTTTACATCAAATTTGTAGCGTTCCTTAAAATTTCACTTCTATTTGTTAGTTGTGTAATGGTGTCTACACTGGGGTTAATAAATAGTGATAAATACTGATTAACTTTATAACCTGTCGACCGTTAACTCTTTAGCTAATATTCCTCAACGGCAAAAATTTCACATAAAATTTGTAGCGTTCCTCACAAGTTCACTTCTGTTTGTTGGTTGTATAATGTTGTCTACACAACTGGAGTTATGCCAGTCAAAATTTTTAGATAATTATTAATACTGATTAATCTTTATAACCTGTCAACCATTTACTCTTCAGCTAATATTCCTCAACGGCAAAAGTTTTACATAATTTTAATAAAAATTTGTAGCGTTCCTTAAAATTCTATTTGTTAGTTGCATAACGGTGTCTGCACTGGAATTATGCCAGCTAAATTTCTCAATAGTCCTTCCATGTACAATTAGTCTTATTAGCTGATTAACCTTCATAACCTTTCGACTGAAGACTCTTTAACTAATATTCCTCATCGGCAAAATTTTTATCTAGAATATTCATCTTGTAGGTAAGTATCTCTGATAACCCCAGAAACGATTCATCCTAACTACACCACTGTGATAGCCTGCCACCAAATACATAATCTCATCACATTTAGACCATGATTGATGTGCCGATGCTTGATCGTATCAGTAATTGTCAACGGAGTGCTTACCAAGGTGGCATAAATCCGTCAAACTCAGAGAGTGCGCTCGTGCCAGCTGTTCGAAGCATGCATTTTGTATATAATTTGAGCATTCTGATTATCATTAAAACCGTTCAGTTCCGAGCAACACTGTAACATATTAATATTTCTAGTTTCAGTTTATTTTCTTTTCCATGTAAGGTTCCTGAGCTTTCTCTCAATTCTCTCCCAATATTGCTCGAAAACATATTAATAAATATGAAATCTCAGATCAATACGTAAACTATTTATTTTCTGATCATGTGAGTCTAAAATGAATAGATATCAGTTTTGATGCAACGAATCCAACAGTTCTTGGCGCAATATTCTTCGATTAAAATTCAGAGATTCATGAGTTCATTCCAGCACTGTTTTGAGTGCTGGAATGGACTCAATACGATACTGAAATAGAGAAAATGTTATTATGATTATTAGGTGATCAGTAAGCTCACTCAAGACACTCGTGCACATACATGCAGTAAGTAGCTCGCTGTGAGCTAGGTTGCAAGATTAAGAGCTGATTGTAAAGAAGCTTTGCACCTTTAAAGTATTTATATCTAATTTATTCAGGACCCCAGTTTCATTTTTGCACCAAGGCGGACTACTTAGCTACTCCTCTGGGAATAAGCGTGCCAAAAATGTTATCACTCCGAAATTATTCAAGTAATTGAGAAACTTTTAGTCTCAATTCATTGGAAAAATTGCTAATAACGCATAACATCGATAAGGTCAATGATCTGCATTACAATACTGCAATAAAATTGCCAGGTTTGACTTTATCGCGAAAAATGAATGGAAATGCCCAGACATTGAATCGCGTCCTTGTCTAGGTAGTAGTTGAGGAATTGAGATTTGTTTCGGTTCATTGATTTTTTAAACAATTAATAGAAAATGTTTTTCTTAAAACCTTCTAAAATAGATATTGAATTCTCGCTTGGTGATAAATTTTGAAAAAATTGGTCCAAGCACTCACGTGAAGTCAGGAGCTTTTACGCGCATTTTCTATTATCTATTCTCCTCTATTGGACACTCTTAATTAAATTTACCATCGATTAAGACCGTATTCTCAGCTTCTTTAAGATGTGAATACATTTCGTACCATTTTAATGAGTAATGAGATAATTAACTGAGGTCACAGAATTTTTAACTCCGACATACGTAATCTTTCGGAATTGAAATTCGTTTAACATCTAGTAATATACAGAAAAACAAGTAATTTCAGGATACTCCGCGAAAATTTGCGCGTTGGCATTCTACAAGTAACTACCGAGTTTTAATTGGATCAGATTTGTATATTTTGAGTTATATGGGAAACAACTACAAAATATCAGATATGCATTACTCCAAAAACGTTTGTCTGATTATACCTATTAACCTATTCCAAATTGAATGTCGGATTCGGATGCGCAACCTACCCTGAAAATTTCAAGTCGCTATCTCTTTCCGTTATTGTGAGATACGTAATGTTTTTTCATGGGAGGTATAGATGGCCTTGACGAAAAATGTACTATTTATCGCTCATCCAGAAGAACACAGCGTTGTTTCATAAAATACTTTATATCAGGCACAGAAAACACATACAGAATGTATGGTTGTTACAAAAATAATCAACCATTAGGGAGAAAAGATTTTATGAAGACTTTAGCAAAGAGTTTAGTTCGTCCCCACATGAGACGCTATGAACACATTTGATATCCGGTGGTGAAAAAAATAAAGACAAATTTTTTTAATTATTTTTTCCGATTTCTATGTAGGTATTGTTTTTTTTTTGTTTGATAATTTTATTTTGATTTCCCAAAAATAAGATGTTCCTTTATCGTTCTATTGAATACCGAAATTTAGTTCTGTTATATAATTAGATGTTCAAAATATACGTATATATTTCACTCATTGTTATATTTTAAACCCGACGATGTCTTTTTCGAATATTTTATGTGTCAAATGCAGTTTTTTCCAAATTTGACGAATTCAGGTACAAATATCTTCTTAAATAGGTAAATGAGATATAAGTAATAGCTGTTTTTACTAACGAAGTTCAGTTTTGACACTAGTGAAAATTTAGTGAAGGAGTCTGTGAGACTCCATGTCACTCTTCACGTAACTAAAATGGCACGTCACCGGTTACGGGTTAATGACAGACCTCAGTAGAGAGTCGTATCGGATCACATAATTTTTAATTGTGACATATGTATTCTATTGGAATTGAAATACGAAAAAAAAATGGGTTCAAGCCCTGTGGACAGGAGCTTTCTGGCGCTCTAGTTCAAACAGACAAATTATATCTCCGAAAGTATTGGTTTCTCTGAGTTGGGAATTATATCAATGTATGCATATGATAGAGCTGCATCATAAAGGAAATTCAATTCAAATAATAGTTTATTTATCAAGATTAAATGAGCAATCATGAGAATGAGAACTGCACCATGGAAGAAATCGAATTAAATCTGGCCAATTTTGCCCAATAACGAACTTAACCGAGATATTCATCTCCCTAACCTACTCTGAAAATTTCAACTACCTAGCTCATTCCGTTCGAGAGTTATTGTGGAAAAACTTTTTTTAAATTTTCAAATTTTTTTTTTTTACACTTTGCGGTAATCTGGTCAAAACATAACTTCACATGCGTATAAAGGTCATGATTCTACAATTTGATGCTAAATTTCAGATAGATCGAACGAACTTGTCCGAGATATTTACGCTCCAAAACCACCTTGCAATTTTCAATCCGCGAACTCCTTTCGTTCGAGAGTTATCGTGCCTACGGCCGGTCGGCCGGCCGGACAGAATCGATTTCGCACTCGGATTTTTGATCAGTGAGTCGAACCAAATCGTTTGAGACCATTTTCAGCCAAAAATTCCAAAATTACAGACACTTGGGCAAATTGATAAGCACTCTGTTCCGAGGAACTAGAGCGCCAAAAAAACAAGTTTCGTATGACAATTGCCCAAAACAGGTTTAAAGTACCTACAAATAGTAGGTATTCCATAAAACATGTATGAAAGAAGATGAGTAATAAATAAAAAATTACCTTGTAATCGATCAAAAATTTCCTGATCTACGTTCACCAAATTTTCTCCTCTCTCGAACTACAGAATTATGCTTTCAATATTTACGTAATATTTTCAAACATTTTCGGGTGAGGTCCCCGTTGCATCGCTAAAATACGAGTATTTCAACCCCAATATTTTTGAAGTTACAATATTCCCTTCTGTCAAGTTGACTTTATGACAATTCATACAAAGAATATACATAGAATAATTATATCAATCTGTGAAATACGATTTACATTGAAATTTTGAAAAATCATATCTCCGAAAGTTTTAGCTTGTTAGAGTTAAAAATAATATGAATGAATTCTTATGATGAAACTTCTTATTAAAAAAAATTTAATTTGGAATTTGTTTCGTAAAAAAAAAATTTTTTTTTTGTTACTCCGAAACCATCTGTCCGATTTTGCCCAATAACGAACTTAGCCGAGATATTTATTCCCCAAACCTACTCTGAAAATTTCAACTCTCTAGCTCATTCCGTTCGAGAGTTATCGTGCCTACGGCCAGCCGGCCGGCCGGACCGGCCGGACAGAATGAATTTCGACCACGGATTCTTGATCAGTGAGTCGAACCAAATCGTTTAAGACCATTTTCATCGAAATATTTGAAAATTACAGACATTTGGGCAAATTGATAAGCACTCAGTTCCGAGGAACTAGAGCGCCAAAAAACTTTTAGTAACTCCAGGATACAATATTCACGAAATTTCGCGAAAATTAGTGGGTCTGTATTCAACAAGTAATCGCCAAGTTTTAATTGGATCAGATTTGAGTTATAGAGGAAATAACAACAAAATTCCAGATGAGTATAACTCCAAAACAATTTGACCGATTATGCCAATCAACGAACTTAAATGTCGCATTCGGATGCGCAATCTACCCTAAAAATTGCAAGTCGCTCTTTCTTTCCGTTCTCAAGTTATCTTGAGATAAATAATATTTTTTCGTATTGTTTTTTTTTATTTTCTAGTGGTAAGTTCCTCACAAATTTCACGCAGATCTTTATGTCGATATTCTTCAACTAGTTACAAAGCTTCAATTCGATCGGGTCTGTATCTTTATCGATTATGCCCAACAACGAACTCAACCCACCCCTTCGGATGCGCAACCTACCCTAAAAATTGCAAGTCCCTATCTCTTTTCGTTCGAAAATTATTGAGGCCTATTTCGCCCAATAACGAACTCAACCGAGATATTTATCTCCCAAACCTACTCTGAAAATTTAAACTGTCTAGCTCATTCCATTTTAGAGTTATCGTGTTAACGGACGGATGGACGGCCCGACAGAATCGATTTTGACCACGTTTGAAACTATTTTCAGCAAACAATTGGAAAATTACAGACATTTGGGCGAGTTGATAAGCACTCTGATCCCAGGAATAAGAGCGCCAAAAAAAAGAAACAAAAGACTCATATCTTGGCTCAGCACCAGACTCCCATGATCACTGAACGGAATTCACTCATAAACATAAACAGCCTGCTTACTCACGCGAATGCGCAGTCCACTCGTCACTGAATTTTAAATTTCAAAGTATCGACACTCAAATTCGGAAACAACGCGATATCACCGCTATATGACTTGTCCGCGCACAGAATGGCCATGACACTATGCTAATTCCTCGCTACTGGTCTGCACGGTCACAGAATTGACACGAGGTGGTAAAATGGCCCACCAGTTCCTCCCCAGTCGTTGTGTATTATTTAAAATGTTTTATGCTCCTAGTGGTCTGTTTTCAAAGAAATTTTGCACGCCGCAAGAGGTCATTATTGGTCACCGAAAAGCTAAAATGGTTAATCATTTTTGGAATTTTTTTTGGTCATGTAGTCCTCACGAAAATTTGACAAGTATTTGCGTTAGTTTTTTGCATCTAACTACCGAGTTTCAATTCAATCAGATCAGTATTTTTCGAGTTATTGTGAGAAAAAAAATTTCAATTTTTTTAATTTTAATTGGATTCCGGATTATTTATTGATGAATCTCAGATATTTAGGCAAAATTATAGCTCGCTGTTCCCCAGAACATGCGTCAAAAACCATAAAAATAAATCATATTGACTTCAAGATCAGAAATGAACATTGTATTTCAGAGCCAAGTGAATAGAAATATTTTGTTCCTTTCAGATTGGGAGCGTGAGAAAAAATGAAGTTGTCCGTGCTGAAACAAACGTGATTTGAAGAAAAATAATCTGCCGCGTTTTTCCCACAGGATCCACTTCGATAATAATAAGATCACAATATTATTTTATCAAGTCGGTTCTTTTTCAGATAATATTGTTTATCAATAATATCCCATGAACAAAAATATTAGATATGCAAAGCATCTAGGATAGTTATGTTCTCAAAGATTCGTTTCAATTTGCCGAATTCCGACAAAGAGCTACGGCCACCTAGACTAAATGAAATTAAATTTAAGTGATGTTGATATTATAGCGAAGTATATTCGATGATGAGGACTTATTCCTTTGTTACACATTTGGCTTATTATTTTCCCAAGCAATGATGCTTTTAAACCGTGCTGGGAGAATATTTTTGTAATTCCCTCCAAAAGTTCACAGTTTTGATATACATATACTGGGTAAGTCTCTAAGTTGTACATTATTTTTAACCATAGATCCCTCTGCACAAATATATTGTATTGTATATTTTATATTATTATAGTGATCCTCCTAGGACTTCCCCAAGGAGACCCATCATAAGCTCTCGAATCTTCATTTGATTCTCTCTAGGAAGGCTTTAGAATTATCGAGCTGTGGGGCTCGTCAGTGGGGCTGAGGTCAAAAGAATGCCAAGGAATCAAGAATTCTTCATTCAATATGCCCGAAAACGTATATATGTGAATAAGTACTAACCAATTTCAAACAGGTGGTGTTACCAGAACTGCGTTCGTGTAGTTTAAGATCGTAACTTAACTATATAGGAAGTATTATACGGAATTTAAGAAAGTCGTCATAATTATAAATATGTACAGTAGATTTCACTGCATTTCAAAAAATTGGCATCTGAAACACAGAATTCATATGGAGACTTATATTGAAGTCCAGGGAGGTCGAACATTGACGATAATCCTAAGCGTATAAGATCGTGAGGCTAGCCTCACGGAAAGTGAGTGGAAATTTTAATTTAAAATAATGGATACAGTAGTTCATTACTTTGTGATAGTTGATTTGAAAAATTAATAAAAGTACCTGAATCACCCGTAGGGAAAACTTCTAAACGAACAGACGTACCTATGGAATTGCCCACTTTTCGAAATTCTCAAGAAATAAGCCTACAGAAGACATTTAAATACCTTGTTGCACAACTTAAAATACACCAGTTTCAAAATGTAGTAGTATTACGAAACCCGAGTCACTGTTAAACCTCAATAAATATAGTGATAGGATAGGAAACTCTGTAATTTTATTCGATAGTTTAACATGTCCTGAGACAGAATGAAGTTTTCCTATTGCAGCTTCCTGTTCTGTATAACACTTCCTGATCCTTTGAAGGCTTCTTCAAAACTGCTTGGCATTTTCAATTTCAATGCGAAGAGTTCTTTATTATTCGAAGATAATGATCTGTGATAATATCTTGTCTAAGATGGAACATTATGTTGATTGTTGAGAGAAGAAATTGGCAACATCTCAGAGAATTGTTTTGACATTGACGATATTTCAGGAGTGCCAACCCGCCTTAGTTTTAGTTACAAAAACGTGATAGACCTAAATCATGGCCAACCGGCCAACTTTATAAAAGTGAATGGAGTGTAGCATTAAGTTTTTCGGATGTACAGTAGATTGTATTGTTGTTAAATATTCAACAAAAACTTAGGATTTTTTTTGGTGCTATTGTTCCTCAGAACAGAGTGCTTATCAATTTGCCCAAATGTCTGTAATTTTCGAATTTTTAGATGAAAATGGTCTTAAACGATTTGGTTCGACTCACCGATCAAGAATCCGTGGTCGAAATCAATTCTGTACGGCTGGCCGTAGGCACGATAACTCTCGAACGAAAGGAGTTAGGGGATTCAAATTTGAAGGGTAGGTTTGGGGCGTCAATATCTCGTTATGGCCGTTTTTTGTAAAAACATTTTTTATGAATATTGCCGGAACCGGTCACTTGATCTATCTGAAATTCAGCATCAAATTGTAGAATCATGACCTTCATATGCATACGAACTTTTGTATTGAGCGGATTGCCAAAAAGTGGCAAAAAAAATGTTGTTTCTTCAATAACTCTCGAACAGAATCAGCTTCATTAACTCTCGAACAGAATCAGCAGTTGAAATTTTCGGAGTACGTTTGAGATATAAATATCTGGGCTGAGTTCATTATTGGGCGAAATCGGTCTGATGGTTTCGGAGTGACAAAACAAAAAATTTTTTTTTACATTAAAAATTTCAAATTCAATTTTTTTAAAGATGCAATGTGACAATAAAATTCCATTGATATCATTTTCAACTCTAAGAAGCAAGTACTTTTGGAGATATGATTTTTCAAAATTTCAATAATAAATCGTACTTCTATGTTTTCACAGAATGCTTTAATTAGTCTATCTATGAATTCTTATATAATCTGTGTTCAACAAGTGCCAAGAGTGCCAATGCTCCTACCACAGGGCTTAACCACATTTTTGCGCGTATGCGGGACATCGCGTTATCATTTTGCCCAAATGTCTGTAACTTTCGAATTTTTTTACGAAAATGGTCTCAAACGATTCGGTTCGACTCTCCAATGAAGAATTCGAGATCAAATTTGATTCTGTCTGGCCGTTGCCACGATAACTTAAGAACGGAAAGAGCTAGCAACTTGAAATTTTCAGTGTAGGTGGCGCATCTCAATACGACGGACAAGTTCGTTAATGGGCATAATCTGCCAAACGGTTTTAGAGTTATAGCCATCTGAAATTTTGTTGTTTTTTTGTTCCTCATTAACTCGGAAAATACTAAACCGATTGAATTCAAACATGGTTATTAGTTGTAGAATGCCAACGCGAAAATTCTCGCAAAATTTCGTGAGGATAGTATTTGTAGAAAATTTTAATAAATCATTTAAGAATTGAAAAAAAAAATTATATATCAGTAACTGTTCGTCTGAAATTGCTGAAATTTTGCAAGTGCCCTTAGAACCTAACTCTGCTGCCAAGTTTCAAGTTTTAACACGATTGGTTAAATATTGTTGTAGATTCGAGCAGCCTTGTGTGAGTTCAGTAGATGGGTGACCGTTGTTTCGATAACTTTCGAACGAAAGGAGATAGGGACTTGCAATTTTCAGGGTAGGTTGCGTATCCGAATGGGAGAGTTAATTTCATTTTTGGGAATAATCAGTCTAACGGTTTCCAAGTTATACCCACCTGGAATATTATTTCCTTGATAACTCATAAAATAAAGATTGGAGCGAATTGAAGCTTGGTAAATAGTTGTAGGATATTTACATAAAGACGTGTTCACAATTTCCTGAGGACGTACCCATAGAAAAATTCAAAACAGTTTCGAAAAAAAATAATTGAGAACATGCGCTAAAAGGCTCCTGACTTCACGTCAGTACTTGAAACAAGAAAATCCAGAAAATCAACATAAATAAGTGTTTAGAATTTTGTAAGAACTGTACCCCTAGAAAATTTTAATGAAATGACGAAAAAAAAAATTTTGTAAGAAACCCTAGAAAATTTTAAAAAAATCACGAAAAAAAAAATGGTTCCAGCATTGACGTGAAGTCAGGAGCTTTTGCGCGTATGTTTTATTGTCCATTCTTCTGTATTGGACACCCTTAATTGAATTTACCATGGTAAATTATGTTGCCATTCTCCTGTATCGGACACTTAATTCGAATTTACCATGGTAAATTCGAATAAAGAGTGTCCAATACAGGAGAATGGACAATAGAACATACGCGCAAAAGCTCCTGACTTCACGTCAGTGCTTGAACCATTTTTTTTTCAATATAATATAGAATTTACCGCTGAGAAATATATAAAAATTATTAAAATTAAAAAAAAATAATTGGCGCCCTAGAAATTGAAATTCATATCATTAGATACTCATAAACGCATCATCTAGAATTCTCATCTCCCACTTCACCTACTTTTACTTTTCCGATACAGATCGTCTATCCGAAAAAAGAAATGCCCCAAATATTCCACCAGAAACCGAAAGCGAGACGACCGACGCTTGGATTGAAATTTTCGCTGACACGACGACATTGAAGTTCCCGAGGAACCCGGGATCGATCCTTCCGTCCCGACAAACAAATCCCCGACCCAAACAGCGGGAATTTTCCGGGAAAAACTCATTTGGAAGGAAACGACCATTCTGTCTCGAAAAAAATTGCGGTAAATGCACAGGTGATCGCGCTCCTCAGATTAACGTACAGGTGCACGAAGGACGCCGTGCGCCGGCTCCGTCGCGGCGCTCCAATGGAACCGCGACGCCGGTTTATTGGTCAACGCCACCTATGACCCTACCCCTTTCCGACGGCGTCGTGACGTCATTCTCATTAGGGACGTGGGGCGCAACACCCACCTTCGATTGTTTCGAGAGCACTCTAGATGTGGGTGAATCGATTTTTACATTAGGTACAGGTGAATACTCCTGCTTGTTGGGTGAGTATTCGACAGAATTGAATACTGTAATTGGTAATTGGAGGAAACTCACTTTGGCTCGATTCTCTTGAAGAGGTATCTGTTAATTTTTAACTCCTTAATATAGGGGTAGTATGGGACAGTTGCCAATATTGCAGCCCATCTTCTCGTTTTATATAAAAAAATTGGTTCAAGCCCTGTGAACTTTGACAAATCATATCTCCGAAGTATTGTTTTCTCAGAATTGGGAATGATATCAATGGATTCTTATGATAGAACTGCATCATAAAGAATATTCAATTCAAATAATAGTTTATTTATCAACATCAAATGAGGAATCTTCAATGCTTCAATACTTCAAAAATTATCATTAAAAATAATAAGGAAAGTATCAACGAAAGAACAATCATAGCAGATTGTCCATTTATTCATGATATTTGAGTAGACAGAGGCTGACGAACAAATCGTTATGTTTTCATAATTTAATATAGTTCATACCACTAACTCATTCATTCTGTATTATAAACCTTAACTCAAGAAAAAAACTATCGGGTTTTCCAATGGGGACTTGACAACTTTGAATTTAATTTGTGAACGCACCCTTAGACCAATCATCGAACTGTCAACGTCAATTTATTCAGTAAAGTAAACATTTTCATCATGGTGAAGTACATGAACGAACAACGTTTGCAAGTTATAAAAATATACTACCGAAATTCGGAGTCGGTGACCGCGACTTTAAGAGCCTTAACTCCAATTTTCGGGCGTAATTCGCGCCCTAGTAGACAGGCAATTACAAGTTTGGTGCAAAAATTTGAGTCTACATATTCGCTGTTGGATGTTGTCGTGCCAGTGAGACAAAGGACCGGTCGCAGTAATGAAAACATCGCTGCCGTTCAGGCCTCCGTAGCCGACGACTCAAATCAGTCAATTCCACGGCGTTCTCAAGAATTGGGCATCCGTCAGACCACTCTATGGCGAATTTTGCGTAAGAATCTTGGTTCAAACCCGTACAAGATCAAGCTGACTCAAGAATTGAAGCCGTTAGACCATTTGAAGCGACGTACGTTTTCCGATTGGGCTCTGGAAAAGCTGCGCCACGATTATGATTTTCATCGAAAAATCATCTTTAGCGATGAAGCTCATTTTTGGCTAAATGGCTTTGTCAATAAGCAAAATATGCGTTAATTGGACAGGCAGCAATCCACACGTGATTCACGAGAATCAATTGCATCCCCAAAAAATCACGATTTGGTGCGGTCTTCACGCCGGCGGCATCATTGGACCATATTTTTTCGTTGATGCCAACAATCGTCACGCTACGGTCAATGGCGATCGCTACCGCGCCATGATAACGAATTTTTTTTGGCCCCAATGGCCAACATGTGGTTTCAACGGGACGGTGCCACTAGCCACACAGCACACGTAACAATCGGTTTATTGAAGCAGACATTTGGTGAGCGTGTAATTTCGAGAAACGGCCCCGTCGATTGGCCGCCTCGTTCGTGCGATTTGACGCTTCTGTACTATTTTCTTTGGGGCTACGTCAAGTCACTGGTCTATGCCAACAAGCCGACGACATTGCAAGAGCTCAGAGACAACATTGAACGCGAAATAGCGGCCGTTTCGGCTGAAATGCGTGGCCGAGTCATCGAAAATTGGGTCCAGAGAATTGACCGCTGCAAACGGGCCCTTGGTGGCCATATGAACGAAGTCGAGTTCCATTCATAAATGTTATGTTTGTACTTCAAGCCAATAATAAAGTTTTTGAAATATCTCAAATGGTTTGTGTTTTATTTAGATTCAAAGTTGTCAAGTCCCTATTGGAAAACCCTTTACATCATTAAAATGATCCAATTCTAAATCTTTAAATCATTCATCCCAAATTTATACATAAATTATTCAATATGCAACCAGTCAATATTATTTTTGGTTTCATAACAGATATTTATGCCCCAAACCTACTCTGAAAATTTCAATTGTCTAGCTCATTCCGTTCGGGAGTTATCGTGTTAACCGCCAGCCGGACGGCCGGCCGGACAGAATCGATTTCGACCACGGATTCTTGATCACTGAGTCGAACAAAATCGTTCAAGACCATTTTCAGCCAAAAATTCGAAAATTACAGAATTTGAGGAAATTGATAAGCACTCTGTTCCTAGGAACAAGTCGAGTTTTAATTGGGCCAGACTCAGATTTGTATATTTTGAGTTATTGAGGAAATAACAACAAAATTTCAGATGAGTATAACTCCAAAACCATTTGGCCGATTATGCGAATTAACGAACCTAAATGCCGCATTCGAATACGCAACCTACTCTGAAAATTGCAAGTCACTATCTCTTTCCGTTTTCAAGCTATCGTGAGATAGGTACATAATATACTTTCGTAATTTTTTTTTAAATTTTCTACTATTACGATTCTCACGAAATTTCACACGCGTCTTTATGTCGATATTCTTCAAATTGGATACCAAGTTTCAATTCGATCAGGTTTGTATTTTTTGAGTTATCGAGTAATAATATTCCTGATGTGTATAACCCCGAAACCGTTTCGCCGATTATGCCCAACAACGAACTAAACTCTCCCATTGGGAGCCGTAACCTACCCCAAAAATGTCAAGTCCCTATCTCTTTTCTTTCGAAAGTATCGAGGCAACGGTCACCCATCCAGCAACTGAACTCACTCAAGGCTGCTCGGATCTCCAAAAATATAGATCCGATCGTGTTCAAACTCGGAACTTGGCGTAGAGTTAGGTTTTGACGGCTCTCGCAAAATTTCAGCGATGTCCGACGAATAGTTTCTGATATATAGAATTTTTGTCAAAGAGTTTCAATGATTCTTTAAAAATTTTCTAGTAATACTATCCTCACGAAATTTTGCAAGAACTTTTGCGCCGGCATTCTACAACTAATTACCATCCATTTAATCGGATCGAATTCATGTTTTTCGAGTTATTGAGGAAATAACAACCGAATTTCAGATGGGTATAACTCTAAAACCGTTTCGCCGATTATGCCTATTAACAAACTCAATTGCCACATTCAGATGCTCAACCTACACTAAAAATTTCAAGTCGCTATCTCTTTTTATTCTCAGCTTATCGTGACGTAAATATTATTTTTTAATAATTTTTTTTTAAATTTTTTAGTGATACGATTCTCACAAAATTTGACACTAGTCTTTGTGTCAGTATTCTACAACTATACCAAGTTTCAATTCGATGGGATTTGTATTGATTGATGACAAAATTATCACTCGGAAACCGTTGAGCCGATTATGCCCATTAACAAACTTTTTCGTCGTATTGGGATGCGCAACCTACCCTGAAAATTTCAAGTCGCCATCTCTTTCCGTTCTCAAGTTATCGTGGAAACGGCCGGACGGACAGGATCAATTTTGACAAAAATTACGGACATTTGCGCAAAATTATAACGCGATATTCCCCCGAACATACGCGCCAAAAGCGTTTTCGAGCGCATGTTCTGAGGAACATCGCTTAAAAACGGTCGACCTGAAATTCGGTACTCGATTGTAAAATGGTGCTCGAAGTTATGTGCGGAATTTCAGCAAAATACGTTCAAGATAGCTAAAAAAATTAAAATTCAACCTTAAACCATCAAAATTACTGTTAATGATATATTTTATTCACCTCTGTTGGACACTTTTAATCGAATTTACCATCGTTAGAGAACGATTTCTTAGCTTTCATATGATTTGAATATATTTCATACCATTTTAATGACATACTTGAGGAACGAGATCGAGAATCGTTTAAGATCATAAAATTTTTACTTCTGACATATCTATTCTATCGGAATTGAAATTCGTTAAATATTTTCGTATTTTCAGGATACGATATTCACGAAATTCTGCGAAAATTAGCGCGTCAGAATTCCACATATAATTTCCGAGTTTAAATTGGATCGAATTTGTATATTTTGAATTATGGAGGAAATAACAACAAAATATCAGATGTGTAAAACTCAAAAACCATTATCCGATTATGCCTATTAAATAACTTAAACGTCGCAACCTACCCTGAAAATTGCAAGTCGCTATCTCTTTCCATTCTCATATTATCGTAAAATACATAATATTTTTTCATAATTTTTTTAAAATTTCCAGTGATACGATCAGCACAAAATCGGTGGCCATTCTGCACAACAATGAACTCAACTATGGACAGAAGCTTTGGCGTTCTTGTTCAAACTTTGACAAATCATATCTCCGAAATCTTTGGTCTCTGGGAATGATATAAATGGATTCCTACGATAGAACTGCATCATGAAAGTAATTAAATTCAAACAGACCGATTCTCCCCAATAACGAACATATCCGAGATATTCATTCCTCAAATCTACTCTGAAAATTATAATATATCAATTAAAATATCAATAAATTATGTATCTTACCAAAGAATATATCTCCATCATCATATATGGATTATCCAGAGGCATTATATCATCACCTTAAAAGTATAATATCATATCATCCTCATAATTATACGATAGTTGAGGTTAGTTCATTAGTCATCATTTTGCATTCAATCATACTTTGTTTTTTTCGATTTTTTCTAGAACAGGAGGTGTAATTTATATTAAGAATAACAAACCAGAAATAATTTTGACATTTATCTCTCATAGGAAAATAAGATGACATGTAAGAACACAGATCATATAATAATCCATAGATAGAATAATTAAGTACAGCATTCTGTGAAAACATAGAAGTACGATTCATTATTGAAATTTCGAAAAATAATATCTCCGAAATTATAAGCTTGTTAGAGTGGAAAATTATATCAATGGATTTTTATGGTGAAACTGCATCTTAAAAAAAATTTTAATTTGAAATTTGTTTTGTTTTTTTGGGTTGTTCCGAAACCATAAAGCTGATTTTGCCCAATATCGAACTCAACCGAGATATTTATCTCCCAAACCTACTCTGAAACTTTCAACTGCCTAGCTCATTCTGTTCGGGAGTTATTGTAGAAACAAAATTTAAAATTTTTTTATTTTTTTTTGACACTTTACGGAACCCGATCAATACAATAAGCATGCATATAAAGGCCATTATTCTACAATTTTATGCTAAATTTCGGTCAGATCAAGTAATCGGTTTCGAAAATATTCATGAAAAATATTTTTACTAAAAACGGCCATAACTCCGAAACCACTTTCGAATTCGACCACGGATTCTTGATCAGTGAGTCAAACCAAATCGTTTAAGACCATTTTGAGCCAAAAATTCGAAAATTGCAGAGATTTGGGCAAATTGATAAGCACTCTGTTCCGAGGAACAAGAGCACCAAAAAGTGGGAAAGCCCTGTGGACAGGAGCTTTCGTGCTCTTGTTCGAACATTGACATTTCATCTCCGAAATTATTGGTTTCTCACAGTTGGAAATGATATCAATGGATTCTTAGAGCTGCATCATAAAAGAAACTAAATTAAAATTAAATAACGAATTTATCCGAGATATTCATTCCTCAAATCTACTCTGAAAATTATGTTACATCAATTGAAACTTAGCCAATATTCCAATTTTGTTTTCACTGAAGATATTCTGAACCCAATTTGATAAACTTACCAAATTGTATATTTCCATCATCATATCGATTACCCAAGGGCACATAGGGTAGGGGTAATTGTAATATCCTATAATTGGTACTTTGTTTGTTAGAACAGAAATACATTTGACAGATAGAATTCGCATTCTGTGAAAACATAGAAGTACGATGTATTATTGAAAGTTTGAAAAATCATATCTCCAAAAGTATTAGCTTACTAGAGTTGAAAATGATATCAATAGATTCTTATGATGAGATTGCATTTTGAAAAAAATTGAATTTGAAAACTATAAAGTAAAAAAAAATTTTTTTTTCTCTGAAACCACCTGGATAATTTTGCCCAATAATGAACTTAACCGAGATATTTATCTCCCAAACCTACCTTGAAAATTTCAACTGTTTAGCTCATTCCGTTCGAGAGTTATCGTGTTAACGGCTGGACGGCTGGACAGAATCGATTTTACCACAGATTCTTGATCAGTTAGTCAAACCAAAACGTTTGAGAACATTTCCAGCCAAAAATTCGAAAATTACAGACATTTGGGTAAATTGATAAGCACTCTGTTGCGAGGAACATCAACCCCAAAAATATGTCTATGTGCAAAATGGTGAATGCGCTGGTATAATCTTGATGCAGATATCAGTAAAATGATGCAAATATCAGTCAAATAAAAATAAATTAACTATAATATCTCAATTTTTTCCTATACATAAGTTCTTGAGAATAATCATATTAAAACTATCTTCCTGAATTCTATTCATTAGCACTAAAATCCTTTGACAAATTTTTCGATTGTATATTATGCATCGAATTCTCATGAAAGATAATTAATTGTATCCACTAATTTCATGAATTTTAATCGAACTAAAATGATTATTCATTTATGGTTCCCATATTTTTTTTTCCATAACTGACCATATTGATAATCATCAAGTGAACAAAAGTTTTAATTTTTTATATTGAATACCAAGATTACCATGAAAAACTGATCATACTCACCATTTCAAAATCATATAGGTTCTATATTTCTATTTCCTTCAAAATTAGATATTACAATTATCGGAAATTAACCTATAACGTATATATGGACAGTTTGTTTTCTTTTAAACATTTAATTATTTAAAAATAGTTCTCCTCAAGGCTCCAAACAGTAAATAGTGATGAGAAAAAATGGAGAAAATCATTTAAAATGTGACCAAATATTTATGTGAAATCCCACAAATCAATTCGTTAATCATGGGAAATCAGGAGGGGATTTAATTGTTGTTATTATAGAGGTCCTTTCATTTCAACACACTAAACCAAAGTTTCATAAAATGAGAAATTATACTTTAGACATTTATCTGAATAATACCCTTTGGCCTCTAGTTTCAATACTTTTTCAGTAGACGCTCTATGGACTTAACCCATGGATTTGTCCCCCTGTTTTTCATCAACAAAGTCGGCGTTTTTCCTAAGTTTCAATAAACTACTCATTTAACTTCTCAATGAATCGATACCCATGTTGTAAACGTCAAATTTTAGGTTCACAAAATTTCCTAGATGATGATTTTTTTTCAAAATAAATATATTAAACCACGAAAATTTGAAAATCATATTATTATTTTCAGCATAAAAAATAATATTGTAGGATAAATAATAAATATAACTCGGATTCACCGATAAAAAATATTCTTTTATGATGCATCAATATCTTGGGGAACTTAGAATCAAAAATTTTGCTGTAAGCACAGATGAAGAAAGTTGAGATGTGAATTAACATTTATTAGTTGAATGTTCAGAAGATTTTTTATTAATTTCTTATGATTCAAAATATGGAAAAAAATTTTTGGTTGAACCTGATCGAGAACGAGAAATAAAAATAAATTAATTACGATATCTCAATTTTTTCCTATTTATAAGTTCTTGAGAATAATTATATTAATACTATCCTCCTGAATTTTTTTTATTAGCACTCAAAAGCTTAGACAATATTTTTGATTGTATCTGCAACGATACCTGAATGATAATTAATTGTATCCATTAAATTCTCGAATTTTAATTGAGCCAAAAAAATTATTCATTTTTGGTCCACATTTTTCTGTTTTCACTACTTACCAAATTGATAGTCAAATGTTAACAAAAGTTTTCATTTCTATTCGTATTAAAAAACAAAAACTGATCATACTCACCTTTTCAAGGATAGGTTTTATTTTTCTCTTTCCTTCAAAATTAGTTATTTCATTTATCAGGAATTGACACATAATATTATAGATTGACAGTTTGTTTTCTTTTAAATATATATTTATTCAAAAATAGTTCTTTTCAAGTCATGGTGATTGTTATGACCCTTCAAACAGTAAAAAGTGATGAGAAAAAATGGAATAAATCAATGTGACCAAATATATATGCAATTTTGAATTCAAAATAATAAATCTATGAATACTTTTGCTTTCTTGAATTGATTTCGCATGAAAGTGAAAATTTTCTTCAACTCCAAAAATTTGCAACTTATTAATCTCTAACAACTTTGTTGCTGATGCAATTATTAATTAATCGGTGATAAGGATTTTTCAACTATATATCTGAGCAATTTAAAACAATTTTATCTCTATTACCATTCTTCGTCCTATTTTTCTACGATAAACAGTTCAATACTCGCAAGGAATTCAAAATTGATTATCGCTGTTCTAAACCATATTTTATTTAATACTATATTAATTTTCATTTACAGAAGTAACATATTTCATATAGTATTCTCATTTTAAACACAACCTCATCAGGCATGGAACAGAGACCCGATTTTTTTTTAGAAAAATAGAGATATAAAATTACGAACTGGACTAAAACAATGAAAAAAGATATGCAGATTCACTTCCAGTGATTCAGTAACAAAAAAATCATAGAAAAAAATTAACCTAACAAAAATTCAACAGTCTTATCTACATATATGTATCGAAAAAAATGCTGTAACCAGAAGGTACACCACATAAGCGTCACTTTATACAAGTCCACAATAAATTCGAAAACACGGTTGCTCAGTGGCGGGTTAACCGTGGGGCCGACAAGCATTACAATCTTCGACCCTGTAGATGATGTCATAGGTAGAATTCGGGAGAACTCTGGCCGTCGGAATTGAGGCTGGTCATGTGGGTCCTTCCTAGATGAATCCTCTGTTTGAGGAGGTCTCTTTCCTGGATAACTCTCGCTAGTTCTGATTTGATCTTGTGGAGTTCTACTTGGAGTTCCCTATTTGCTTGTTCTAGGTGCTCCCGTTGCTCTTGGCGTTTGTGCCTGCAGTTTTGGGCATAGCCTCGGTTTTTCAGGGTTCTGCGTTTCTGTTTTAACCTTGCAATTTCGTCCCTGGGGCACCCGTGAAGTCTTTTGTTGAGTTCTCGTACCGATAGGTTTACCAGCATCTCGTCGTTAAGCCCCGATTCCTCGCCGCATGTTGAGTAATCGCTACAGTGACTGTTATTTAGTCTAGGTGAAATGGCACTTACTCCGCTGCATACTGACTGGGGTCTTTGATGGTGAGGTGGGTGATGACTGTTATCCATACCTGGTGGAATGTATTCTCTCCTCTCCCAGTCTGCTTCGCCAACGCAATGTATAGGGCGTAGATCCAAGGGTTGTGGATCTCGTATGGTCCACATCCAATCTTCCATGAACGTTGGAGCTCGGCAAGGACCAGTTGGCTGACTTGGGGGAGTTTCTGGAGGGGTGCCAGGGTCATTCATCAACGGCATATTGATCAAGACCGCCTGTTGGCTGTACACGGTTTCCGGCGGGGGTGACATCGAGGAATACCTCTGATCCTCCGAGTCCTCCTGTATCCAAGTTTCACTTTCCACCACTTGTCTTCGATCTTCGCGTTTAACCGTGAAATCTTCGAGGTGATCAAGGACGAAATCTTGCACGTATTCCTCCGCAAGATGCTGATCGTCCTCCATCCTTCTCTCACTTTGAATATGCATTCGTGTAACTTCACTTGCCGCGTTTCCGACTCGAGTTCCGCGCGTGTATTCGCCGTTGTGGACAGCGTTAGATTGAGCCCCCGGCGTCTGCTCCCGCACATTGCGGCGAGCTCTGGAGGCGGCGTCAGAGGGATTCGGGAACCGCCTCCGGGACGCTCTTATAGGCGCATTGAATTTTATTCTGGAAATTTGTTTATACCTCTACAGCCAGTCAATATAGAGAATATTCACACCATATTGTTCTTATGCACGTCCATTGTACGTTGTGAAGCTACTACGATCGAAATAAAAAACAAAAATAACACCCCTTTTATTAACAAGTCCTCGGTTTTATACCGTCCCCGTAGTTTTCTGCATTCAGTTCCGGTTTTATGGGCAATAACATTTTCGAATTCGAAATCAGGGTATATTCCGGAAAATCTGATGGAGCTTGAAACGGTCAGCGGACAGAGGCGAGATCTAAGCGCTTTCCTATCCGGCATTGGTTACTGGCGTATTAAACTAGTTTTTGTCATTGAGTACGTGATTTTATTCCTTCCATAATCCCCAATGAAAAATTTCGATATAAAATCAGGAAATAAGGAAATCTTCCTCACTTCTTGAAAGTAATACCAATTTAGATTCGGCTTGCTGTACCTAGCAAAGAGCTGGCTCG
Source organism: Halyzia sedecimguttata (assembly GCA_937662695.2). NCBI lineage: Eukaryota > Metazoa > Arthropoda > Insecta > Coleoptera > Coccinellidae > Halyzia > Halyzia sedecimguttata. Next base: position 89,606,770 of record OW569413.2, read on the forward strand.
TCGATTTAGCTGTTGATTCTCATTTCGATTAATTGTTTAGGTTTGATATTTTTTTCTAGTAGGACTAGACAATGTTAGTGTCAGCATGATATTGACTGTAACTAGAAAATTTTGTTCGAATTTGGTTTTTCGACATTTGTTCGAATTTTCCCTCAAAACTCGTTTGGTTCTGGTGTAAAGTTGCTCCTATCCGAATTTTCGCCATTAAAATCTTTCAATTTCACATTCAATTCACATCTGAGAATCCCAAGAATCCAAATCTAGCGGCGAAATACCAAGTTATAGCTCAATTTTCGATTAAAATAGAATTTTGTCATAAACAGTCATCGTTAGTTCAATATCAATTCAATTGAAAAATCGAAAAACCAAGTTCAAACAAAATTTTGTAATTGCAACCACATTCAAACTGAGACTTCTATTATCTAGTGGTAGTTTCCGTTAAGTAATTAATTACTGAATTTTTAGAATATTTATAATCAAAAAAACTATTTTTCATAGTTTTCCGACCTGAATTCTTGCGTACTGACCTAAATTGTAATTTCAAAAAAGTTTACTTAGAGCGTTTCATACAAAAAGTTTTAATTTTCTGTGATAATCGACATTTTGGTCGATTGGTTAAAAATGGTGATTTTCGCTCAAACCAGATGTCGCAGGAGACAGAGTTTTATATCATTTTGTATGCACCAAAATTTTATGAAAAATAGAAAAGGGAAATTATCAATAGAAAAGAAAAGTACCTCTTGGTGCGGAGTTGCTGGGAGACACATATCTTCGCAGGGGGGCGTCGTAGGAAAAAAAATTAAAGCATTCCTGACTCTCCTCTTTATATACTTTATTTACACCTGAGAAAGAGTCACGTAGCGCCGGGACACCCTGTATATTATAAAATATGATTACTGGCATTCGTTACTGCCGTATTAACCCTTTACTGCGCAACTTTTTATTTTTTTTCGAAAAAATTATATGAGTTCCAGAAATGCTTTCAGATATCGGGAAAAATAGTGAAAAAAATCCAGATGTAAAAAACTTGTCTATTTTTGTGATTTTTTTCATGTTGCAGATATGCTACAATGCCCTTTGAGTGACCGTCTCTATAGTCGTCTTTAAAAGTTGTCTACCTGCTTTCTATACTATATAAGTGCTTTGAATGCAGCTGATTTATATCTCTGTATGTAGTTTTCATCCCTCCATTCCAGCTTTGATGAGATATCTCTTACTTTTTTCTGGTCCTTACGCAGATTTTTTTTCCACATCAGCGATTTTTTCTGCATTCTTGCGTTTTTGATGAGATCGCTAATGATTTTTACGTTTTCCGACGTTGATGGATCTTCAGGTGATATGATTTCCAAGAAATCAGATCCGTTGGGAGGATCCGGTGAAAAATTATACAATATTGGCATTTTGTCCATGTCCAAAAGTTCATCACTTTCAATTTCAGTATCACAAGGCAGAAGATTTCCTCAATCTTGAAGAAGAACTTCATCTGCATAATCTCCTGAGAAAATTATTGTCTATCTTCACTGAGTTCTGATAAATGATCAGCGAAGTATTTCAAGCTCTGCCAGCGTCAGAATTTAGTTTTTCGATGCGTTCTTCTGAAAAAATATAAGACAATGTAAATTCTTCTCGTCGGATCTACAATGGGCACTATTACAGATATGCTACACTCCAATGAAAATATTTCATGCTCAACGGGGCATTGTAGCATAAATGCAACGCTCATTCAAAAGGCGCTAAATACTTGTAGCTAGATTTTATTTTTACGAAAATATGAATTTGTAATACTACTTACCATATTCAAGCTCCCTATATTTTTTTTACACAAATTAACTCCGAAATTGACCTCCAGGAAAGCAAAAAACTTGGTCAAATTCTAGTTCTCTCACTTGTCTGTTAACGTTTGTATTTTGAACTGACATTTACCGTTAAATAGACCTCCACCTATGTAGTAATCTATGAATTATGAAGCATATTAGTTTACGAGTAAAGTAATCTTCATAGATTTCTCTAATATGAATCGTTTGCCGAAATAAAGAGTATGAAAGCTAGCGTAGCATATATGCTACGTTGCGCAGTAAAGGGTTAAACTAGTTTTTGTCATTGAGTACGTGATTTTATTCCTTCCAATATCCCCAATGAAAAATTTCGATATAAAATCTGGAAATAAGGAAATCTTCCTCACTTCTTGAAAGTAATTCGAATTCAGATTCGGCTCGCTGTACCTAACCAAGAGCTGGCTCGTCGATTTAGCTGTTGATTCTCGTTTGGATTAATTGAATAGTCGGTTTAGGTTTGATAAGTTCTAGTAGGACGTGATTTAACAAAACAAGCACTGACGTGAAGTTGGGAGCTTCTCCGGGCATGTTCTATTGTCTGTTCACCTCTATTGGACACTCTTAATCAAATTTACCATCGATATAGGACTTTTGCTCAGCTTTTGTACAGTGCTTCCCAGTACCTCCGCACCAAGAGGGACTTTTTTTTCTATTAATCTTTCCGAATTTTATTTCTCATGAAAAGTTGGTGCATTAAAAATTATGAATAATGATATAAAGCTCGGCCAACTGTGACTTCCAGTTTGAGCGGAAATCATCGTATTTAAACAAAAATGTTGATTATCTCGTAAAGTTCGAACTTTTTGTATGAAACGTTTTAAGTAAACATGTTTGAAATTATAATTTAGATGCATGTGGAAAAACTCATGCTGGAAAACCATGGAAAATATTTCTTCTTTTTTTGCTTATAGCTTTTTAAAAATTGATTAATCACCTAACGATTTTTTTTTTGGGGGTCAGACAATATTAGTGTCAGCACGAATATGACTGTAACTAGAAAATTTTGTTCGAATTTGGCCTTCGACATTTGTTCAAATTTTCCCTCAAAACTAGTTTGATTTTGATGCAAAGTTGCTCCTATTCGTATTTTCGCCATTAAAATCTTTCACATCTGAGAATCCCAAGAATGCAAATCTGTCATCAAAATGCCAATGTATAGCTAAATTGTCATGAATACAGGGTCCGAAGCCGCCACACCGACACAGGCAAGGAGGTGATGGGGTACCATTAAGGTGTCACACTTCCTGTTGTTAAACTATCTGATGGACGTTATGGATGGTTTGAGCCAGGAGTGAGTTTTCTTCTTTTGCAAATATTTTAGAGGCCAAATGAGATAGAGCAATGAAATTTGACGGTTTGAGTAAACAGCTCGAGTACTTTGAAACCCTGGTGAAATAAGTTTTTGTAACCCCCACTAAAACTAATGCTAGGGGTGGGGGTACTATATAAAATAAATGATTTTTTCCACGGTAACGTACTAATAATAAATTAGATTCCAAAACTGCGTTCTTTTACCTTTCATTTGGTGCATCGTTGATACTTGGGGCTCAAGCGGTTACAAAGATGTTATCAAAAGAATGTCGGGGTAGAGCACTACATACAGATCAGCGTTTTCCAGCTTCCCTTTACCATATTGAAAATTTTTCTCTTGCAAGTGTCGTTAGGGACCATAGTCTCCATATTTTCAAGATATCAAGAAGTATACATGGTGTTCCAAAAAAGGCTAGTCATCTCATAACTTCCAAATTTTCATTGTGATACCCCGTATACTGCGTCATTTTTGAATTATACAACTCATTTTAACGCAAGTTTGTCGTATAATTAAAAATGTCAAAGTATACAGGGTATCACATTGAAAATTTGGAATTTATGAGATGACTATCCTTTTTGGAACACCATGTATACTTCTTAATATCTTCAAAATATGGAGATATGATGACACTCGCAAGAGAAACATGTTCAATATGGTAATGGGACGTTGGAAAACGCCGATCTGTATATGTAGTGCTCTACTCTTCGCAGGGGGGCGTCGTAGGAAAAAAATTAAAGAACTCCTGACTCCTCTTTATATACTTTATTTACACCTGAGAAAGAGTCACGTAGTGCCGGGACACTCTGTATATTATAAAATATTAATACTTTACAAACCATTTCAATTTATTGACAGACTTGAGTAATGAGAGTATCGTCTAAGATCACAGAATTTGTAATTCTGACATACATCCTATATTTTCTATCGGAATTTAAATTCATTAAATATCCAAAAATATAAGGAAAAACTTACGTCTCATGTAATTTCAGGATACAATATTCACGAAATTCGAAGAAAATTAGCGCGTCGGAATTCTACAAGTAATTAACGAGTTTTAATTGGATCAGATTTGAATATTTCGATTTATAGAGGAAATAACAACAACATTTCAGATGTATATAACTTCAAAACCATTTGGCCGATTATGCGTATCAACAAACTCAAATGTCGCATTTGGATGTGCAACCTACCCTGAAAATTGCAAATCGCTATCTCTTTCCGTTCTCAAGTTATCGTGATATACATAATATATTTTCATGATTTTTTTTTTTTTTCTAGTGTTATGATACTCACAAAATTTAACATACGTCTTAATGTTGGTATCCCACAACTAGTTACCAAGTTTCAATTTGATCAGATCTGTATTTTTCGAGTTATCCAGAAAATAATATTCCAGATGGGTATATGTGCTAAACTGTTGGGCCGATTATGCCCATCAACGAACTTGACTGTCCCATTCGGATGCGCAACCTACCCTGAAAATTGCAAGTCGCTATCTCTTACTGTTCATAAGTTATCGTGCCAACGGTCACCCATCCTGCTACTGAACTCATCCATGGCTGCTCGGATCTACAACAATAAGATCCGATCTTGTTCAAATTTGGAACTTAGCCGTAATGTTAGGATTTGAAGTCTCACAATATTTCAGCGATGTCAGACGAATAGTTTCAGATATATAGAATTTCTTTCAATGATTTTTAAAAATAAGAAATCAAATTAAAATGGCTAAATGAATCTGACTCTCTCTTATATAATAGGATGACATGTACGAGTATGAACACAGAGCATATAATAAAGCCTAGATAGAATAATTATAGCATTCTGTGAAAACATTGAAGTACGATTCATTATTGAAAATTCGAAAAATCATATCTCCGAAAGTATTAGCTTGTTGGAGTTAAAAATGATATCAATGGATTTTTATGGTGAAACTGCATCTTAAATAGAAATTGAATTTAAATTTGTTCCTCGAAAAAAAATTTTTTTTTTCGTTACTCTGAAACCGTCTGGCCTATTTTGCCCATTAACGAACTCAACCGAGATATTCATCTCCCTAATCTACTCTGGAAATTTCAACTACCTAGCTCATTCCGTTCGAGAGTTATTGTAGAAAAACTTTTTTTAAATTTTCAAAATTTTTTTTTGACACTTTGCGGTAACCTGGTCAATACAAAACTTCACATGTGTATAAAGGTCATGATTCTACAATTTCGTTTAAGACCATTTTCAGCCAAAAATTCTAAAATTGCAGACATTTGGGCAAATTGATAAGCACTCTGTTCTGAGGAACTAGAGCGCCAAAAAAACAAGTTTCGTATGACAATTGCCCACAACAGGTTTAAAGTACCTACAAATAGTAGATATTCCATAAAACATGTATGAAAGAAGAGAAGTAATAATGAAAAATTACCTTGTAATCGATCAAAACTACAGAATTATGCTTTCAATATTAACGTAATATTTTCAAACATGTTTGGATGAGGTCCCCGTTGCATCGCCAAAATACGAGTATTTCAACACCAACATCATATTTTTGAAGTTATAATATTCCCTTCCGTCAGTCCCGTCATTAAGTGAGAGAACTAGGGCCACAGAGCATGATGAAAAGCAGTCTCACTTCTCTCAGATCTCTTACTTCATGTTCCGTTCCGAAATGTAAGACTTTTCTGAGAAATACTAATTTCGGAACAAACAACTGAGATTTTTCTCACTTCGCTCACATTTCGGAATACACTTTATTCTCATAATTCTTCGATTGCTGGAAGGAATTAGACAATGTCATGTCTCAGGAAAATAAGTTGACATTATGACAATTCATAAATAGAATAATTATATCATTCTGTGAAAACGTAGAAATGCGATTTATTATTGAAATTTTGAAAAATCATATCTCCGAAAGTATTAGCTTGTTAGAGTTAAAAATCATATCATTGGATTCTGATGGTAAAACTGCTGATTAATTTGGAATTTGTTATGTAAAAAAATTTTTTTTTTGTTACTCCGATACCATCTGTCCGATTTTGCCCAATAACGGTCAGACAGAATGAATTTCGACGACGGATTCTTGATCAGTGAGTCGAACCAAATCGTTTAAGACCATTTTCATCGAAAAATTCGAAAAATACAGACATTTGGGCAAATTGATAAGCACTCAGTTCCGAGGAACTAGAGCGACAAAAATTACTACCGTACAAGGCGTTTTTTATAAAATGTCAATTCATAGTTCCTCATGGCACAACCGTACGATTCGAATGATTTGTGTCATAGGAATAATTCTAGGAATTAATTATTGAAAATAAACCACTGCTATATAGGTATTTTTTGATCCCATGGCGCAATTTTATGATCGAATTGATTTGTGTCCTTACGCCACCACAAACAAAGCACTGTTTATTTTCGACCCGACAGTAAATGTATGTATTCGAATGGGTCCTTATGCCACCGCAACACAGCACTTTTTATTTTTGACCCAAAAGTGAATCTAGGTATTCGAATGACACTTTACGCTATCGCAAACACAGCAATGTTCATTTTCGAACCAACAGTGAATGTATGTATTTAATGGGCCCTTACGCCACCACAGACACAGCGGTGTTTATTTTTGACCCAACAGTGAATGTATGTATTTGAGTCGAAACTAATCGTTTGGGACCATTCTCGACCAAAAGGTGGATCAGTTTTTTGGACGCTTGTTTTTACAGTCGGATTTATATTCTTGGAAATATTGGGAATATAATTCTTTTTCCTGGAGCAAAGCTATAGCCTCAGAGCTTTTCCAACTAATTTTTTATAGATACGCTTCATTGAACTGTAAAATTACTGTACACAAAAATATCGAAATGGATTTAAATTGTATTCCTAATTGAATTGTTGTGTAAAATTTGCAGCATTTTTGACATGGATGTATTATAGCATAGTCTGCAGGATATCTCGGAATTTCCAGGGTAGGTCGAACCAAATAACGATCTATCCAAATCTGAGTGGGCCATTTTATTGACTGTGCGTGCAAATAGAACAGCGAACTTGCTCAATTATTTGTTCACAATTAAAATTTCAGGCATATTAACCCTTTACCGTAATGTTCAGTAATTCACTATTTGAACAATGGACCATTCGCTGTTAGCGAATGTTCTAATTACATTAGAGATACAAGCGTTCGTTAAGGGGGCGCACCACAACTGGGCAAATGAGATGATTCCATTCATTCAGGTTCTACATACAGGGTGTTTGGCATAACGTTAAACATACAGTGGTAGAGTAATTTACTTGGGAGCGGAAGCCCCAAGTTCAATTCCGAGGCTAGGAAAGAAATTTTCTAGTCACGGTAATCGCCACCATTCGCTGTTGGGTCAAAAATTAACAATGCTGTGCCTAAGGTGGCGTAAGGACACAGTAACAAAGCCTACACAGAACACAACTGGTTCTCCTAACTCAGGGCAAGCTCTTAGAGCTTATGAGGGGTCTCCTTGTGGAAGACCCAGGAGGATCAGTATAATAATAATAATAAAAATAATAATACGAAAATGGTGGATAGGTGGGGCCATCTGCTACCCACTCAGCCCTAATTTATTTGGCCCTGTCCCCCTATATATTAACAAAACAATTTTTTTTCTTTCTTCTAGTTTCACCACTTTCTTAACTCAAGTGTAATTTGTATTAAAAATGGGTAAAAAGGCAATATTTTTGTTTTTTTTTAATCTTCAATGTTGACAGATTCTTATAAAATTATTGCTTCATTCAGATGTTACCTAGAAGAAAGTTATGAGTCCATAACTTAGAGAAAGATGTAGAAAATACTTAAATCTCAACTTCAACTTGCATTAAAAAAAATAAAAATTGATTGAGGAGTTCCAATTCTACCAAAACATCCCTAGTGTGCAACCTTTCTAATGGTATGTCATTTGCTTCTATAAAAAGAACCATAAGAGTTAATTCATAATTTTATCAAGTAGGACATTTTGGACGAAACTCTACCTTTACCGAAAGTGAAATGTTTTGCGGAATTTAAAACTGCAAGGTTGGTAAAGATTAAATGATCTACGGCTTGCCAGTAGCAGTGGTGCAAATTGACATTCACCCTTGGGATGGTTACACAAATCGGGTAGAAATTATTAATCAAATAAATTATTTAATTGTTTCATTAACGTACCTAACTGGTACAGCTATTTTCTTTGTACTTAATTCAAGAACTTACATACTTAATTTCAATCGAACATTTAATTTTTACCAACCAGTATTGAATTTCGCAAAACCTTCACTTTCCGTGAAGGTGGAGTTTCGTCGAAAAATTCCTACTTGATAAAATTATGGAATAACTCTAAAAGGTCTGTTTTTATGAAAGCAAATTACATACCATTAGAAAGGTCACACATACTCGGGATATTTTGCTAGAATTGGAACTCCTCAATCATTTTTTGTTTGTTTATTAATGCAAGTTGAAGTTAAGATTCAAGTATTTTTCACAACTTTCTGTAAGATTGAGGACTAATTACTTTTTTTCTAGCTAACATCAGAATAAAGCAATAATTTTATAAGAATCTTACAATATTAAATATCAAAATTGGTTCAAGCACTGACGTGAAGTCAGAAGCTTTTGCGCGTATGTTCTATTGTCCATTCTTCTGTATTGGACACCCTTAATCGAATTTACCATGGTAAATTATGTTGTCCATTCTCCTGTATTGGACACTCTTAATTCGAATTTACCATGGTAAATTCAAGATGATGTAGTCTGATGAAGTCGCTGTGTCGACGAAACGCGTCACAATATTGAATAAATAAGTGTAAATCGTATATAATTTTTCATTGAGATAACCATGTTTGAATTCAATCGGTTCAGTACTTTTCGAGTTAATGAGGAACAAAAACCAATAAATTTCAGAAAATTTCAGATGGCTATAACTCTAAAACCGTTTTGCCGATTATGCTCATAAACAAACTGAAATGTCGCGTTCTTGTGCTCATCCTAACCTGAAAATTTCAAGCCGCTATCTCATTCCGTTATCAAGTTATCGTGACAACAAAAATATTTTTTAATAATTTTTTTAAAATTTTCTAGCCATATGATTCGCACAAAATTTCACAAACGTGCTTAGGCTAATATTCTACAACTACTCACCAAGTTTCAATTCGATCGGATTTATATTGGTTTAAAACAAAATTATTACTCGGAAACCGCTGGGCCGATTATGCCCATTAACGAACTTGTCCGTCGTATTGGTATACGCCACCTACCCTGAAAATTTCAAGTCACTAGCTCTTTTCGTTCTCAAGTTATCGTGGCAACGGCCGGACGGCCGGACGGCCGGCCGGACAGAATCAAATTTGACCTCGAATTCTTCATTGGGGAGTCGAACTTAATCGTTTGAGACCATTTTTTTAAAAAAATTCGAAAGTTACAGACATTTGGGCAAAACTATAACGCGATGTTCCCCAGAACATACGCGCATAAAAAAAGAAAATACTGCCTGTTTTACACATTTTTTATAGAAATTACACTTTAAAGTTAAGAAAGTGGTGAAACTAGAATTTTTCCAATATCCAGGGGGCCAGGGCCAAATAAATTAGAGCTGAGTAAGTAGCAGATGACCCCAACTATCCACCATATTCGTATGTTCAACGTTCTGCCAAACACCATGTATATTATATTGACATAAGGATTATACCTTAGAAATCTAACAAACTAAAAATTGGAAAAGCTATGATTTTGGGTTAGTCTACTTTGGCTTGCTTTTTTAAATTCCAGGTAGACCAGTAACTCATCCAGGTACTGAACTCGCCCAAGGCTGCTTCGCACCAGAAAAAAAAATATATGTTCTCAGTTTTAAATCTAGAACTGTGCAGTTTCAATTTTCTTATTTCTTATCGTACAATCCTCGCGAAATTTTGCATTCGTATTGGTACTTTTCAACTAATTACCAAGTTTCAATTCATTTAGATTAGTATTTTTTGAGTTATTGGAATACAAAATTTCAGATGTCTATAAATCCGATACTACTCGGTCAATTTTGCCCATGAATGAACCTAACCTCTCGGTTAATCCCCCAAAACGATTTGTTCAATTTAAGGATTGGAGGTTGGAGGCAGAAGTCAGAGGATATTCAAAGTATTTTCGAAAAATTAAAAAAATATAATTTAAATAGTTCTGTGTTTCAGAAACTATCCGTCAGATATAACGGAAATTTTGCTAGAGGCTCCAAAACCATATTTTTCAGCCATTCTTAGAGATTTTTGTGAAATATATAAAAAATAATAATTCGGTTAAACCGAAAGCTACCGAACCGAATGGAACCGTATGCATATGAAACAAGCCTTTCGGCAGAAAACCGAATATAACCGGTGTGATAAACGCGTATATGTGAACGCGTTTCATTCGTTTTCGGTAAAACCGAAAGCTACCAAACCGAATGGAACCGTATGCATATGAAACAATCCTTTCGGCAGAAAACCGAATATAAGGCGTGTGATAAACGCGTATATGTGAAAGCATTTCATTCGTTTTCGATTAAACCGAAAGCTACCGAAACGAATGGAACCGTTTGCATATGAAACATGCCTTTCGGCAGAAAATCGAATATCAGCCGTGTGATAAACGTGTATGTTTGAGAGCATTTCATTTGTTTTCGGTTAAACCGAATGCTACCCAACCAACGAAACCCTATGCATATACAACAAGCCTATCGGAAGAAAACATAAAACCGACTATAAACCGTGAGATGAACGTGTATGTGGGAAAGCGTTTCATTCGTTTCCGCTTGAAACTGAAAGAGAACCGTACCGAAGGGAACCATATGCACCGTGAAACAAGCCTTTTAAAGAGCTCATCCGGTCAGTTTGCCCGTGGCCCAGTTGTCCCTTCCCGACTCACCGTTTACGCGATTGTTAAACGAGGGTTGCTCCGAACCAACCTCACCACCCCCTCGCCCCCGACTGCCACTCACGCGAACGCCATCACCCACCGCACAAAACAATGCCATTATTACGATGCTGTACCGTTGCGAATCCGAATGACAGAATGCGTGTTGACTTATTAGCTAATCTCCGTAAAATGACAACGATTATTTATGAAGCCATCAGCCCCCACGAGGGATGTCCGGATGACATCTCGATGACATTTTAGTGGAGGTTGAGTCCCCTCGACTTCGCTCTATCAACATGAAAATTCCAATTAGACGGTATTAAAATTACAATGATAGCGGATATTGAAAATGGATTGAGAGTTGAGTTCGCGCAAAATGTACGGAAATTGAATTATGGACGATCGATGATTTTTTGGTTTATCATTTCCAAGTAATAAAATATTCGAGAAAAGTACTGAACTCGTTCGTTAAATGATTAATAGATTTCACTGATCTGTAACACCGTAAATGTACAGGTTGATTCACAAAAACCGTTCGTTAGAATATTTCAAAGGAAGACTCGAGACAAACACTTGAAATTTTATAGTTAAGCTTTGTTAGGAGAGTTGAATTCTTGGAAAAAATTCCAGATTCGTTCGACTTCCGGTTTTACCGGAAATGATACCAACTATCGTTTTTGCGCGTATGTTCTGGGGCACATCGCGTTATCATTTTGACCAAATGTCTGTTATTTTCGAATTTTTTGCCGAAAATGGTCTCAAACGATTGGGTTAGACTCTCTGATGAAGAATTCAAGGTCAAATTTGATTCTGTCCGTCTGGCAGACCGTTGCCACGATAACTTGTGAACGAAAAAAGGTAGCGACTTGAAATTTTCAGGATAGGTGGCGCATCCCAATACGACGGACGAATTCGTTACTGGGCAAAATCGGCCCAACGGTTTCCGAGTAATAATTTTGTTTTCAACCAATACAAATCCGATCGAATTGAAACTTGGTGAGTAGTTGTGGAATACAAACCTTAAGATGTTTGTGAAATTTTGTGGGAATCGTATCACTAGATGATTAAAAAAAAATTATTAAAAAATATTATCTATTTCACGATAACCTAAGAACGGAAAGAGATAGCGACTTGAAATTTTGTTGTTGAAAGTGAGAGCGCCAACTTGAAAATTCTTGCGAAATTTCGTGGGGATCATACCTCTAGAAATTTTTTTAAAATTCATTGAAAAAAAATTTATATCTCAGAAACTATTCGTCCGACATCGCTGATTTTACGGGAGTCTTCAGAACCTAACTCTATTCTGCCAAGTTCCAAGTTAGAACACGATCGGATTTATATTGTTGGAGATCCGAGTAGTCTTGTGTGAGTTCAGTAGCTGGATGGGTGAACGTTGCCTCGATAACCTTCGAACGAAAGGAGATAGGGACTTGTAATTTTGATTTTGAGCGTAGGTTGCGCACCCGAATGGGAGTTTTTAAGCATAATCGGTCCAACGGTTTCGGAGTTATATCCACCTGGAATATTATTTCCTCGATAACTCAAAAAATATAGACTCGATTGAATTGAAGCTTGGTAACTAGAAGTAGAATACCGACATAAAGACGTGTGTAAAATTTTGTGAGAACCGTACCCCTATAAAATAAAAAAAAATGGTTCAAGCATTGACGTGGGGTCAGGAGCTTTTGCGCGTATGTTCTATTGTCCATTCTCCTGTATTGGACACTCTCAATCGAATTTACCATGGTCAATTCGATTAAGTTTATCCAATACAGGAGAATGAACAAAAGAATATACTCTCAATCGAATTTACCATGGTAAATTCCAATCCAATTTAAACTTGGTAAATACTTGTACAATGATAACACACTAATTCAGTGAAATTTCGTGAGGATCGTGTTACTAGAAAAAAAATGTGTATTTCTTCGAAAAAAAAAATTTTAAAATGTTCTTCAAAAATTTTATATTTCAGATAGTATTTGTCAGATTCCGTTGAAATTACACACAAACCCTCGAGCCGAATTTTATTTTTCCAAAATTTTTTTTGTCCAAAATTTTGAAAGAAGAAGGCATGAAGCTTCAAGGTTCATGCAGTATTTCATGAGGATGTGTGAGGCATGACTAGACAGAAGAACATGCATGTGAAGGTCCTCACTTCACGTCAGTGCTTTTTAAGAATTTTTCAATTAAATGGGATGTTCTGTGATTTTTGTCAATCTGGTCGAGAAACGAGAATCATATTTGTACATCAGTCGAATTTTGTGCCAAGTTGTCTCTCAAGTAGTTTCACAGAAAATCTACTTACTTCAAAACGAAAATTATGAAAATTCTTTCTACTCGATTCCTATTTCCTCAAATAATTTACCAAAATGCTGCAATTTTCAGACAAGGTTTCTTTAATGCGTCCAAAACATGCTTATAATTTCCCTTCCTAATCCATTGTTGTACATAAAATGCCAAAACTGTGTGAATGAAGCATTCTTATCAGGATTCAATACCTACACATTGTGCAAATTTCATTCATAAAATTTCAACCGAACTGATAATTATGCAGATATTCTGTGCTTTGTTGAAGATAAGGCATATTGCATTTCTTTTCCTAAATATATCAAAAGGCCATCCTAAATTCAAATGTTTCCTCATAAATTAGGTTCATCTGTCGAATTCTCGAGATTATAAATCGCGAAAAATATCTTATCCAATGCCGTTCGTCAAAATTGGCACGTGTACGATATCGCAATCCTACAGAAGGAACTGTTTTAAAACTACAATTGAAGTGGAATTTCTTGCAAGCTCATCGCAGATGAAGTTACTCATATTTTCAGTAATAAATTCATAATTATTATAATCAATTATTGATGTGCCTCATCGATATTTCTCGTCTATTTGCTCATATTGGACAAAAAATCATAAGTAATTGTTCACTCATAGCTGGGTGCTAACAATACGTCCAAATATCTGGATTTTACGAGTTTTCAATAGAAAATGATCACGAACGATCACATCAAATTTTTGCGCTTATGTTCTGGGGAACATCGCGTTATCATTTTACCCACTCCCTGATGAAGAATTCGAGGTCAAATATCATTCTGTCTGGCTGGCCGGCCGTCCGTTGCCACGATAACTTGAGAATACATTTGTTTTTAACCAATAGAAATCCGATCGAATTTAAACTTGGTGAGTACCTAGTTGTAGAATGTAAACCTAAAGATGAGAGTGCTTTAAAGCTTTTGAGGCCGCGTCATATAGGTAGCTTTACCTCCCACATTATCTCAATCAATTCTACACCACTGCTGGTTAACATGTGTTATAGTTACTATGTAGCTAATAAGTCTAAACAATCACGAAATATATGATAAAATTACCAATTTTTGAAACGCGACTTTCATTCATCAGTGGGTCAATAGTTTCAAAGCCATTTTTTTCGGAACTTATCCCAATGTGAAATTTCACAATCCTTTATCTTTCATTCAAGATTATCTTCAATTTTTTCAATTAGTTTTCAATGATTATGAACCAAATTGGATAATAATGTAATTTTAGCATCCCATAGGAACAGCTTTTATCTATCATGGTTCCACCTAATATGTTTGATTATCCCAACATCTAAAACTCTCGACATATAGGTACTAATGGAGAGAACTCAGGGTGTAAATGAAAACGCTTTTATAATGTAACACTGGAGTTAACGAAGATGAGACCGACAAGTCGAGCATTTTTTGGCGCTCTTATTGTTCCTCGGAACAGAGTGTTTATCAATTGGACCAATTGTCTGTTATTTTCGAATTTTTGGCTAAAAATAGTCTTAAACGATTTGGTTCGACGCACTGATCAAGAATCCGTGGTTGAAATAGATTCTCTCCGGCCAGCCGGTTGACACGATAACTCTCGAAAGTAATGAGCTAGACAGTTGAAATTTTTAGAGTAGGTTTGGGAGATAAATATCTCGGTTGAGTTCGTTATTGTGCAAAATCGGCTGGATGGTAACGAAAAAAAAAATTTTTTTTTACATTACAAATTTCGAATTATTTTTTTTTTAAGATGCAGTTTCATCATAAGAATCCATTGATATCATTTTCAACTCTAACAAGCTAATACTTTCGGAGATATAACTTTTCAAAATTTTGATAATACATCGTACTTCTATGTTTTCACAGAATACGAATTCTATCTGTCTGTGTTCTATCTGTGTTCACTGTTCATACATGTAATCTCATGTATCTATGACAGACATGTCAAATGTATTTCTGTTCTAACAAACAAAGTATGATTGAATGCAAAATGACCAATTATATAGGATATTATAATTACCCCTACCTCTATACCCTTGGGTAATCCGTATATGATGATGGTAATATATAATTTGGTAAGTTTATCAAATTGGGTTCAGAATATCTTCAGTGAAAACGAAACTGCAATATTGTCTACGTTTCATAATTGATATAATTTTCAGAGGATATTTGAGGAATGAATATCTCTTGTCTTTTTTATAAATTAATATTTTTTTAATTCAATTTCTTTTATCAAGGATTGAACAAGAGCGCCTAAGCTTCAGCCACAGGGCTTTCCACCTTTTTTACGAAACTTTTATACGACTGCAAATAGAAATAACCACCTATTTTTGCACGCATGTTCTAGGAAACAGATAGTGCCATCATCTTGTGCAAATGTCTGTAATAATCGAATTTTTCGCCGAAAATGGTCTCCAACGGTTAGGTCCGACTCACTGATAAAGAATTCGAGGTCAAATTCGATTCTTTACTGCCTTCCGTTTCCACGATAACTTTTGAAAATCC
This sequence comes from Halyzia sedecimguttata, assembly GCA_937662695.2. NCBI lineage: Eukaryota > Metazoa > Arthropoda > Insecta > Coleoptera > Coccinellidae > Halyzia > Halyzia sedecimguttata. Next base: position 89,622,571 of record OW569413.2, read on the forward strand.
GCTGAGTGGTTTCGGAGTTACAGCCATTTGAATTTTTTTTCTAATAACTCGAATAAACACTGATCTGATCGAAGACGGTTGAGACAGTAGTAGACAGTTGAGAAATACCGACACGAAAACTTATGCCAAATTTCATAATGATCGTATGACCAAAAAAATTAAAAAAATTGGTTCAAGCACTGACGTGAAGTCAGAAGCTTTTGCGCGTATGTTCTATTGTCCATTCTTCTGTATTGGACACCCTTAATCGAATTTACCATGGTGTCCAATACAGGAGAATGGACAACATAATTTACTATGGAAAATTCGATTAAGGATGGCCAATACAGAAGAATGGACAATAGAACATACGCGCAAAAGCGTCTGACTTCACGTCAATGCTTGAACCAATTTTTTTTTTCGTGATTTTTTTTTAATTTTCTGGAGGCGCGGTTCCTAAAATTTTTTTTTTCGTCATTTTTTTCAAATATTCTAGGAGTACGGTTCTTACAGAATTCTAAACACGTCTTTGTGTTGATTTTCTACTACTAGTTACCAAGCTTCAATTCAATCGAATATTTATTTTTTGAGTTATCAAGGAAACAATATTCCAGGTGAATATAACTCGGAAACCGTTAAACCGATTATGCCCAAAAACGAACTCAACTCTCCCTTTCGGATACGCAACCTACCCTGAAAATTGCAAGTCCCTATCTCCTTTGGTTCGAAAGTTATCGAGGCAACGGTCACCCATCTACTGAACTCACACAAGAATGCTCGAATCTCCAACAATATTCAACCGATCGTATTAAAACTTGAAACTTGGCAGTAGAGTTAGGTAATGAACGCTCTTGCAAAATTTCAGCAATTTCAAACGTATAGTTACTGATATATAGAATTTTTTTTTTTATTTTCAATGATTTATTAAAAATTTTCTACAGATGCTATCCTCACCAAATTTCGCAAACATTTTCGCGTTGGCATTCTACATCTAATAACCATGTTTGAAATCAATCGGTTCAGTATTTTTCGAGTAAATGAGGAACAAAAAACCACCAAATTTCAGAAAATTTCAGATGGCTATAACTCTGAAACCGTTTGGTCGATTATGCTCACAAACAAACTCAAATGTGGCATTCATATGCACAACATAACCTGAAATTTTCAAGCCGCTATCTCTTTCCGTTCTCAGGTTATCGTGACAAAAAAAATATTTTTTAATAATTTTTTTAAAATTTTCTAGCCATACGATTCGCCCAAAATTTCACAAACGTGCTTAGGTTCATATTCTACAACTACTCACCAAGTTTCAATTCGATCGGATTTATATTGGTTGAAAACAAAATTATTACTCGGAAACCACTGGGCCGATTATGCCCATTAACGAACTTGTCCGTCGTATTGCGATGCGCCACCCACCCTGAAAATTTCAAGTCGCTAGCTCTTTTCGTTCTCAAATTATCGTGGCAACGGACGGCCGGACGGCCGGACGGCCGGCCGGACGGCCGGACGGACAGAATCAAATTTGACCTCGGATTCTTCATCGGGGAGTCAAACTTGATCGTTTGAGACCAATTTCGTCAAAAAATTCGAAAGTTACAGACATTTGGGCAAAACTATAACGCGATGTTCCCCAGAACATACGCGCAAAAATGGTTCAACCACTGACGTGAAGTCAGGAGCTTTTACGCTATTGCCTACTCACCTATTGGACACTCTTTATGGAATGTAGCTTCAATATATACCGTTTTCTCAGCTTCATAATATACTATGAATACATTGAATACCATATTTTAATGAAATACTTCATAGTAACGATCGAATTTATGAAAACATAATTTTTAATATATGTATGTGGAAACGTTTAACGGGTAATTCCGCACTTTGATTTCCATATTTTCCTTGGTTTCTTGGTTGCCCTGTCCTGAAGAAGCCAACTAGCAGAAACACAGCAACAATAACTTTCAGTTATTATTATGAATTCAAAACCATTGGGCCTATTATGCCAATTAACGAACTTAAAAGTCGGATTCGGATGCGCAACCTACCCTGAAAATTGCAAGTCGCTATATCTTTCCGTTCTCAAGTTATCGTGAGATACATACAAATTTTTCGTATTTTTTTAATTTTCTAGTGGTACGATTCTCACAAAATTTCACACACGTCTTTATATCGATATTCTACAATCAGATACCAAGTTTCAATTCGATTGGTTCTGTATTTTTTGAGTTATCGAGAAAATAATATTTCAATAACTCCGAAAACCATTTGGCTGATAATGCCCAACAACAAACTTAACTTTCCCATTCAGATACGCAATCTACCATGACAATTTCAAGTCCCTATCTCTTTTCCTTCGAATGTAACGGTCACCCATTCATCTACAGAACTCACCCAACGCGGCTCTAATCTTCAACATTTTTATAGCTCCCATCAATAGGTGTTGAAGGCTCTCGCAAAATTTCAGAGATGCCGAAAGAATAGTTTCTCATATATGGAATTTTTTTCAACAATTTTCAGTGATTTTTTAAAACTTTTTTAGTAATACGATCCTAGCGAAATTTTGCAAGAATTTTCGCGCTGGTAGGTACTCTACAACTAATTACCATGTTTGAATTGGATCGGCTTCGTATTTTTCTAGTTATTGAGGAAATAACAACCAAAATTCGGATGTGTGTATAACTCCAAAACAGTTTGGCTGATTATGCGTACCTATTAACGAACTAAAATGTCGCATTCAGATGATGCTCAAGCTACCCTAAACATTGCAAATTGCTATCTCTCTTTCCGTTCTCAGGTTATCGTAACGTAGATATTTTTTATTTTTCTAGTTTTACGATTCTCTCAAAATTTGACGATTGCCTTAATTGTATCAGTATTTTACAACTAGCTACCAAGTTTCAATCCGATCGGATCTGTATTGGTTGATGACAGACTTATCACTCGGAAACCTTTGGGCCGGATTATGCCCATTAACGAACTTGTCCGTCGTATTGGGACGCACCACATACCCTGAAAGTTTCAAGTCGATACGATATGTCTTTCCGTTCTCAAGTTATCGTGGTAACGGCTGGTCGGACAGAATCAAATATGACCTCGAATCCTTCATTAGGGAGTCGAAACCCACGGATACTCAACACAGTTGAGTATCCGTGGTCGGAACCAATCGTTTGAGACCATAGACATAAAATAACATGGACTGGTTGTGAGAAAGAGACCATTGAAATCAGCATTGAAAAAAGACAGAATAGTTAAAGGCAAACCACGGTATATGAATATTTTCATTCAATTTGGCTTTTGGCAAAACAACAGAATATAAAACATTGGTTTCCTTTATCCTCTGATCTTTCTTGTGTAATGTATTGTTTGGTTTCATGTATTGTGTATGTGTTTTGGTGATTTGTAGACAGAATAGTTAAAGGCAAAACATTTTCATTTATATCCGAGAGTCGTTTCTGAATATTCTGATACTTATAACACAATTCACTGTGCTTATTATATGGAAATATTTCTCATAAATTTCCTTACTGTAATTCATTCAGCTTTTTCGATACTCATTCAAAATAATCAATATTTCTCTTAAAAAAATCGGGATTTTCCAATATACCCCAATTTCCAATTTGTGTATTTGTCCATAGTATGAAAACATCATTATTTTTATACCATTATTTGCCTTTAATTATTCTATCCTTCATAACATCTCTCTCTAATGTATTCCGCAACCAACTGTGTGATAAATTTACGTGAGGGCCAGTCCATGTTATTCTATGTCTATGTTTGAGACCCTTTTTGGCAAAAAATTTGGGCAAATTATAACGCGATATTCCCCAGAGCATGCGCGTAAAAAAGCAGGGTGATTTCAAATACGAAGTCTAATTTTGAAAGAATTGTAATTTCAAGCATGTCAAATTTGAGAGAATAATCACAAAATTTCCACTGATAATAAATACCTAGAGCTAAAGAAGGGTTCGAACTCATCATAGAGCATCGCTATGATTAAAATTATGTTTAGGATGCCAACATGAACATGCATATATTGGTAATTTCATATGTCTAAATAATCTAATTCTTGAGTAACAATTGATTCTCCACACTTCCTCGAAGTATTAATCACAAAACACTGCTTAAAAATTTTTGTATTCCACATACATATTACATACTTTATAACGTAAACTGTGAAAATATCAGAAAGGGTTACAAGAATTTATGCGCTGCGTGGTTCCAAAAGTTTATTAAATGAGATAGTATGATAGTAATAAACCAAAATGAATGTCATTTGATCAGTAAGTTATGTAAGTAAAGTATGAATTATAGCAGACAGAGCCCTCTAAAATTAAAAAAATGAATGCAATTTTGTTTGGCTGCTCAGGTACGCGTTAATACGTAGATATGTAGTTAAAAAAAGACAGAAAATACGTCCCAAAACTATATTTTCACATCATACACATTCAAAATGTTCTTCCGGAGTATTCTTTAAAAGTCATCACTCTCACAAAATCACTGATTAAAGAAACAAACATGGAATAACTCATTCATTGACTTCAATCCTTGGTTTCTCCTTCTTCATCTTCCTCCTCCACTCCTCTAATAAATAAGATGTTGTTACACCTTACCAAAACTTCTCCTAGCATTCCTGCAAAAAAACGAGGTAAATAAAATTTGATAAAAATAAAATTTGTTCTCATTACCTGATGAGGCTCCATCTATGAATTCTTCTGTCTGAGCGAGTTGTAAATTCATGTATCCATCAGTAGATACTAGGTAGCCCTTATATTCGTGGCCCCATTTGAGTTTTACCATCACAGCTTTGCCGGTTAAACTGTTGAGGAAAGGTTTGGGATTTATTGGCATAGCAGTCGACATTTTATAGTTTTTTGTGTATTTTTAGCAGAAAACAAGGGGAAATTTCAATTAATTTTGAAGCTTTTAAATTGGGGAAAGAAGCGTTCTAACAACGTTAATTTAATTGTTGATCACTAATAAAAGCTAACCTAAAAATTCAAAATCATAGAACATAGAGAGGAGTGATCCATAGAGTAATGTATAATTTTTGTTTATGGATGAATTTGGTCGTGAAGTCATGTTAAATCACAAAAATTCTCCATTGAAGCAATTCTTGAAGTCAATAAACAAATTTGGCTTGAATTGGGATATTTCACACAAAAATATGTGTTATTTCCATTGAAAAATATTTATGATTAGTTCCATTACATTAACATGATTAGCCGAAAGTTTCCCTTAGGAAGAAGGGAAGATAGATGGACCACACCGCACACCGCATACTAATAGCGTATTCCATTGGTAGAACTCGTGCGCACTGAGTGCATGAATCGTATTCCATTGGGGAATTTCGTCAAGCATTTTTGACACATTTTGACGTCCAGTGCAACATTTTTTGCACTCAGTGCGTGCTCAGTGCAGCACTGGTGCTGCCAATGGAATACGCCATGAGGGAAACTGGATATAATTGTTCACCAAACCATAATGTTGAGCCTTCGAAGGACTTCGAGTTACCGAGAAATGGTGGATGTGCAGCGTATGGTTCATACCCCGCGCATCCACCATTTACAGTAACTCGAAGCTATTACGTCGAATTACTAGAATGGAGTTCTAAAAGCATTAGCCTTTATGTATGTAGATACATACATACAGGCTAATGCTATTACACAATAATGCTTTTACAGATGTATATCAGATTTGCATAATTGAAAAATAGTTACAATAATATACAACTTTGTTTCATTGACAAAAATGCCATATTAGTCCAAGGGCATATATTATTTTGAGTTTTCAGATTTCTTCCTGCGGTACAAACAGCATACAGAGGTACCTGAATCATTAGTATTTCTCTCTCATCGAAAATCATTTAGAGATCAAATTATTTTTAACCTCTAGTGACTATAATCTATTATAGGAGACTTCCAAACGTCTATGTTGTGAAGTAAAGTATTGCATGAAGCTGAGACAAAATAATTGTAAATATTTATTGTGTATAAAAATATGTGAATTAGTAGATATTTGTGTGAAAACTTGAATATATATAAAATATCTAACAATAAATATATAATCCAAAATATTTGTAAATACCACCAAAAATAAATAAATTCCTGATCCAGTACCAAGTAGTGAAGAATTGTGAAGTAGAATACTCAATAATAATCCGGTATGGGAGCACATGCTATCTTCACAAAGTCCTCATATTTAACCATACTATTATTTGTGATGTTGGCTTCTCTAAAGATCCTATCAACTTCTTTTGAAGACAAACACTCTCCCCAATTTTGTAGCATATGCCGCAGCTGTTTGGCAGGTATCAAACCTTTACCTGAACTATCACCTGCCTTGAAAGCATCCACTATTTCTTTAGGGAGATTTTCAACTCTGGAATGGATATGCATGACTTCAAGAAAGTCTGCAAAAGTCATTTTTCCACCCTAAAAGAATTGTTACTTATAAACTGAGGAGAAAGACAGCAAAAGTATACGTTACTTTTTGCTTGAGATATCCTGCCAATTCAGATATTGTTGGAGCTAATCCCAAACTCCTCATTATGACAGTCAACTCATCCAATGATTTGATATGGCCAGATCGTGCGAACAGATAGAAACATTCTCTGAATTCTGTAAAATATTAATATACCTATACTACTGTGATTAATATAATATGTAAGAATACCATATGAGCTAAAATAAATATCGCCTTAGTGTACAAAAGTATAAATATAAGCTTACGGGATAAAGAATAAACTAGAATGAGGTGCAACAAATGCAATTTTGCCTTTAGAGCAAATTAGATGTTGTCAACTTACCATCAATGTCTTGTTCTTTGAAATATCTAGCCTGAAAAAGTAAAACGATTAAGATTAAAACAACAACTCAGTTTTCCTACAATTCACTCACCATAGTTGCTGTTGCAGTTCACAATTTCCTTAGGGAGTAAGAAAGATTTTTGCAAAAGATTAGATAAAAATTTATGTGATTATAAATGTCAACCATAGATTAGAGTTCTAATCTATGATGTCAACCCGTAATAAATTGCAGCATCTGTGATTGCAGCCTTCTTGGAGCCTTGGGTAAGGGTTGCAGGACTTGCAGGTAAATTTCCGGACGTCAGCTGTCATCCACAGAACACAGAACACAAAATATTAATTACAAGTATCACAGATTAATCTGTTTCTGTACGGAAATATAAATATAAGAATTTTCTGAGAAATTGGTGAGATAAACCAATTTCGGAATATTCATTTTATATGTACGATGTCTCTATGTCTACACTCTACAGATATAAAAAAGTTTTTTTTTTGTATACTTCTTTCTTTGCGGTACAATATAAAAATGTTATAAAGAATCCTTGTATTATATAATGCTATAAATAAAAATATTTTAAAAGCACTCACGTGTCAGGAGCTTGCATTCGCTCGCATATTTAAAGATTAATATCTTTCACTGATTTGTTACAAAACGTACATTTCCACTGAAATTTATTGTTATTAGAGATCCTTTAGCAAGAAAACAAAATTTCAAATGAGCCTGGAAATTGTTTAAGATATGCAATCGAATAAATACGCTAATCGCGTAAAAATATAAACGCTAAATAATCGTTTAGTTAGATACCAAATTAATTATAATGTAGTTTCCAAAAAATCCTTATCTTATATTACGAGTTATACCCATCTTGAATTTTGTTATTTCCTTATAATACCTCAAAATATACAAATATCATCCAATTAAAACTTTGTAATTACTCACAGACGGCCGACGCTGTAATTTTCAACAAATATCTTTTCAATAGAAAAAAAATTAAAAAAATTGTTTCAAAAATTTTATATTTCATGAACTATTCGTCAGATTCCGCTGTGAAATGTGCATTGGGGATGCGACATTTTACCAAAAAAGAAACACATGGCAAAACAAGAATTTATTATATCCAACAAGTATCCCACAAATGGGAATGATATTGACTAACGTTTACATTTATTCACAATATATCTGCCATCTACATATAATTAAACAGATTTCTTAAGTGACAATTTTTCATTCTGTCTCTTGATCAAAAAAGCACGTAATGATTCTTTTGTATTGTCATAAGTGGCATAGCTAATTCCTACAGCAATAGGGCCTTTGATCCAGTTCATAGATAGTCCCTTGTATAAAGCTCTCCATAGACCTTCCGTCCTAAAAAACAAAGGGGAAAAATCAAACAAATAGAAGTATAATCATCATCAGGATACTTTGGGAGGTATATTCATTACTCTGAAAAATATCTATAAAATTGGGAACTTCCAAAACTCCGGTGGCGGGATTCGGCAACTAACCACGCTAGTAATAAATGTAAACAATCTCGTGTTGGACAGGTCAGTCTACGAAGTTTGACCGAAATTTTCATGGAAAATTTAAATTATAATTGACTTGAGATCATTGTTTATTACTTTGTGATATATATTCAAATATTGATCATTATATAACAAATTTTATGGCACTTGATTGATATAAAGACTACAACCAGTAAGTATATTCATATATGTTTGTCAAACTTACATTATATTTAAAAGTTCTTTCAGTTACTATTTGCGAATGATTAAGAAGGGACTCAGTTGATTAGAATTTCTGGAGTACATAGGAGCTTCAACTTCTAATTCTAGAGTCCTTGTAGAAGGAGAAGAGGTTCTAAATGTAGATAATGTAATCGTGTGTGACAAAACAAATTGTGGTCCCAGTTTTATAGACATTTGTTCTTTATGTTTACAAAGTAGTGCCCTTAATTCAGTACCACATAAAATTGATGGCCCATTAATGTGGAGAATGGTAAACTTAAAATAGAAGGTATGGTATATTCTTGTAAAGTCGGAGCACGGAGGAGGTGTAAACATATTACTGATGTATTAATTAAAGTTCAGGTGCATGATGTTCTAGTTTATTTATGAGAATATAGTGTCAAATTGAACCAGATAAAGCTTCTGTAAAACAGTTACCAATAATTGAAATAATTTTTTCAAAATATGATACATATATTATGTGAAAAGAATTATTAACAATAAGTGTAATGTTTGAGGTATAATAAAGATTATCTGGATGTAGTTCCAGGTTAAGTACTCTTCGGTCTATTAGTTATCCTTCTAACGCATTTCCAATATTTATATTTGATTTTCCGGAGGTAAGAAGTGAAAACTCAAACCTATACATTTTGGCATTTTTTTTGCCCATGAATTGCATTGAGTCACACAACAATAGTCGTTTCTGGTCGAAGACATATTAGGCAGGATAATATTCACTATTTCAACTTGGATTTTTCTTTCAAACAAAAGTTTATTGACGAATACTGAACAATTAAACTCGAACACGTGGCTCATTACTAGCTTGGTTAGTTGCCGAATCCCGCCACCAGAGTCTTGGAAGTTCCCAATAAAAAAATTATTATTTTTGGTTTGGGATAGAAAACTCAGAAAGAAGCCATTCATTAAATAGAAGTATAGTCTCACGATTGAGGGATTAATTTTTTGCTTTTCTTAATTAATTTGCATGTGTTTAGTTTGACACCTTTTATCTTCCTTTTCTAACGTTCTCTTCTCCCCTCTGTACAGAATATGCCATGATTACATGCCAATACAGATTTCTTATAGAGTTTTTTTAACTTGTTTTTGGCTTCAATCTATGTAAGTATTTTTATTCACTTTCTTTTTGTGTTACTTTTTTCTATTCTTTGGTCTCTTTTTCTCTTTTTACAAGGTGCAGAGTTTTAAAAAGCTGTTTCCCATTATGATTTGTTACTCACCTGTGCATATATAAAAGTGTTGCTTGAATAGTCGGATATATCCCTTGTGTATCTGTTTGCATCCTTCTTCTTATAATATCAAATGGATAACTGCTAGATTGGCCAAGCATACCGGCACATGCCCCGATGAACAATGAAGCAAGTGGATAAAATCCAGGGTATTTCTCGTGAAACTTATCTAGAAAATGGTTATTTCAATTTCATTGAAGTTCAAAAAATTTATATTTAATTCAACTTAAGGACTCCAAAAAGCCAACAGGATTGAAAGCATATAGCATCTGTTAATGCATTAAAAAAACCGAGGCGTATCAAGGTATATATAGAGCGTGTCCAAGATTAGAATAGGATAGCATTTGGGTCTAGGAAAATTACTTGAATTATTCAAAAGATTATCGGTAAGGTTTTGAACTTTCATATTTGGAAACTCATTGATACAAGTGTTTCAGAGGTTAGTTATTTCTTTAGCGGGAATAAGAAAAGAAAGTAATAAAGGTTCGGAGAAGAGAAAGTTAGCGCCACATGAAGTAGTCAATATCGCAAGTTATACAAAGGTGAAATTTTTGTGTTTATATCGATGTATTTCTTCTATTTATGGATTGGGATGCATTAGAATCCATTTAATGAGTGGGTTTCGTAACTTTATTACATGCAAGTTTTATACAGGTGAATTTTGTTGAAATGCAGTATTTCAATGACTTCCATATCCTGTTAAAAAAAGGACTCTTTATTGCTAGGATTTAATTGGAATCTTTAAGTTGATATAGTATGAATCTACTAAAACACAAAACTTTTCACACCCTTATAAAGTTGCTTTAATGTATCGTATGTAAAAAAAGAAACTCCGGCATATGGAATTACTCCAGCTATCGTAGGAATGTATCCTTTATAAAAAGCCCTCATTCCTTCTTCTTTGTAAACTTTAACAAACACCTGGAAAATTTAGCAAGATAAAAAAGTTAATCTGAGAAAAACACTGCAACTTCACCTCTTTCAGAGTTGCATATTCAATTTTTTTTGTAACTGCCATTCGAGCTCTAGCTAAATCAAGTGGATATGTAAGGGACTGGGATGTCACTCCTGCTAGAGAACCAGCTAGGAATAATTTTTTGGGCGATTCTCTGAAAAAATAAACTATGTATTAACAAATAACATATTCGTATTTTAATGAGAATGGAAATAAAAGAATTATAACAACTTATCAAAATGGTTAGTCATTATAAAAATATGTTCACATTTATTATGGGAATATCCCTATACTTGATAATTTTTAATTCATTTTAAATTTCATCCCATATTAATATTATAATATAGGGTGCTCGATATTGATCCCAGTGAAATGTTAAAGAAAGAAATCCTAATGATGCATATCTATACCCAGCAAAGTATTTTATAACTTCAAATATTTCTCCAATGTCAACAAGGTTAAATTAAATTAAATTGAATGTGTTTGTCCTCCCAACACAACCCATATTATCTAATCTAATCCTCTAAGAAAATGTAAAATAATACTACCCTTAAAAAAATGGTGTTAATTTAACCCTTATCCCCCACCATAGTATAGTACGCTTCTAACCAAAATTTTGAAATTCTGACCTCAGATTCTGATTCAGCGTACAAAGTTCATGAAGTATACTAAATTTAATAATTTTAGTAACGGTTTCGAAGATATCCAGGAAAAACCATATAAGTACAAAGTTCAATTCTGCAGACCAAAATTAAGTTTAAGAAATGAATGTTCTAGCTTAATTTATTCAATAAACAATAATTTCAAGAAAAATCAATCAGTTGAATAAATCTTACAGTTATTGAACTGTTAAATTCATGTAGACTTAATTAATAAAATATGTATGTCTCCATTCTGAAGTTAGACAATGAAAAAATATCACTACTTACTTTCCTCTTGATCCATCGACCCCTAAGACTTTTTTCCATTCTTCGTGTGCTGTGAATTGAATAGCAGCATAGGGGACAATTCTTGTCATCGTTGCACTGTTTCCCCTCCATAACGCTTTAAATCCTTCTTGTTTATACGTTTGTTTTAAAAATTTCAATGCCTTTCTGGTCGAATAAGGATTTTTCCTGAAAAATGATTGCGCAGACATTTAGGACTTTTCCAAATTTTAATGAATACATATAAAATGAAAGGTTTGATGCAGTGATGAAGACTGAATTTAATGGAAAACCATGTTAATTGTCACACTGAAGCAGAAGCACCCAAAGTTTGATACACACCACAAAAAATACTGAATCATATTTTGCTTGAACTGAAAGCTAGATACAGTTAATGATCATGCCCAAAATATTAATTACAAGCAAGTTTGACTTATTTACCCTATCTGAAAGTTTATTTTTGTTCTATCAAGTGGGGCAATAGTGGTTTTAGCTAGTGCCCCAGCAATGGCACCTGCAGTTAAACTAGTAAAAATTTTAGTTGCGTGATTTAATTGACCCGCCTCATGATCATGGCCTTTAATTGCCATAGTGGAAAACTTGCATCAAGGCATAGTGGTTTAAAACTACAAAAGAGAATAGTTAATATCAACGTCGGAACTTTTCTTGTGTTTCAAGAATTACCTAATTTGAACACGAATGTCCTTGATAATAATTCCTGAACGTTCAGAGTTCGAAATACTCTCGCGTTGATTTCAAATTATGAAATAAACAAATGTTAAAAAAAATACGCAGACTGAAGATAACCTCCTTTTGGGACTATTAGTTTAGATTATACAAATAGTTTGAATATGAAGCTAATCGAAAATTGATTTATTCAATGGATTGATTATGATCAGTGTACAATGAAATATTTTACCTACTGCATCCGGAAAAAATAAATTATATCTTTCTTATCATACTACTAAATTTGACGTAATTGACGTACATATTTATAAAATCTTGACTTTCGACTCTCTACCAGAGACAAGATTTCTACCGTAAATTAATAAATTTTTCCAGATTTCCGAATCGGCCGTAAATATATCTTGTTATCTTGGAAATTAAAGTCCAATTTCATATTCTTGAATAAATTGTTGTTGTATTTATTTACATTTTACAATTTTGAATTTATCCAGTTAGGATAGGCGGGAATTTCAAAATACGATCCTCTCATGATTCGTGGATCTGACCACTTAATTATTTAATAATTCTCCATGCGTTTCTTAATGGACCTAAAAATTACTCGGATCTCTCGCCTGTTTTCAGTTGGTTTGATAAATTTATTTCTGTTGAAACAGATACAGTGAACCTTTCTCTACAAGCTAGAATAAAATTTGTATAACAAAATGGTATATTTTCAAAATTGAATATAAAAGTGTTGGTCAAATTCGATGGACGTTTGTCATAGCTCACTCGAAATCACAGAGCATAAAGTAAAAAAAAAATACTAATAACATTATTGAAAATCAAATAGATATATATATATTGGTTATACCGATCAACATGGAAAAAGATGTTATGTTTTGAATCCATACAATTTGTTAAATCATTTAATAATTATTATGAGGGATTTGTAGACAAATTTCCGATTAATTGATTTTTGATCATTTCTATCTGAATATTCTGAACAAGACAGTGACAATACATTAGTTTTCTTGTGTTTTGTTGTTAGTATTATGTACAAATCTTCTGAATATTGTTCAGTTCTAGAAATCTTTGGCTCGTAGTCGTATGTAAATGTACGCCACTGATCGGACAGATACCACGGTATACGAATTTTAATTCGAGAAGCATCAGTCTGACAACAGTGTAAATTCATTGCAACGTAGTATTCGGATCTGTGGCTCGGATGTAAAATAACAAAGCCACCACACGAAGTCAACAACAATCGTAATTTTTCCTATTCTATTGCAATCCTGCGATCTTGTGAATTTTGTAATTATTGATATGGCTGCTGTCTAAATGAGTCATCTGATGATTATCGAAGTAGTGTTTCGGGAATCGTTAAAAAAGTAGAATTTCTGTTGAATTGAAAGTGAGTGTTCTTAGAAATTGTTATAAACTAAAATTTGTAGTCAACAGGCACTTGCTAATGCGTGACCTTGGTTACTATTCATTCTCAGCTTCCGATTTTGTTTGCGTTTTCGTAGACAAATCGGGTTTTCGGGCGGTTTCTGAGGTTGAAAGAGATGTGGAAAAACTCAGTTTTCTAATTTTTAGGTTAAGGAAAAATGTCTCTTTGGGCAAAGGCTCAGCAACTTCCCCAGGAGATTATGCAGCAAATCCATGCAATCTATGGGGATCACTTTCCAATTGAAGTTAGACACTATTTAGCAGAATATATCGAAAAGAATTTTTGGTAAGTTGGTTGTTTTCATTACTCAGAGCACTCTGGGGTTTTTATAAAATCTTAATCAACATACTAACGAAATTCTAAAATGATTTCCATCTTAGGTCTGAACTGGAACCTCAACCTGACAACCCTCAACATGAACAATATGTAGCAGGACTTGTTGGATCGTTGATTCAAGAAATTGAGAATAAAGCATCTATGGTTAATGGATCTGAATTTTTCTTGACAAAATTGAAATTGGTGGAGGCTGCAAAAATGTTCCGCCAAAGATATGGGTTAGAAGAATTATCCTATATTTAATAAGCATTTACTAATTCCTTAAATTTCTTTATAGTGCAAATCCTATGCAACTTTTCACATACATTAGACAATGTCTAGCTACTGAGTTTGGGTTAATTCAACAAGCTAGTGGTGAAGTTGTACCTGGCTTGTCTATGAAGAATTCTGGTGCTGAAACTATACATAAAATTGACGTACTTAAACGAAAGACTCAAGTAAGTAACTTTATAGAAAATGTCTTCAAATTTATATTCTAAAATGAAAAACATCCAATCATGATTAACATTGCCTTCTTTAGTGATATATTGTATTATAAAGATTAGTGCAAGAGTTAAGGCAGGGATATAGAGCAAATAAAATAAGAATGTTGAACATGCTCATTTCAATGATATGATAAACAAGATAAAATTGTCAAAAAGCTGCGATTGAATTGAAAAATTGTAATTTTTAAATTGTAATTGAATTGAAAAAAATCATCTGTATACTCCATTCACTTTTATAAAGTCTCCCGGTTGGCCATGAAATTTTGACACATTTCACCGTGTATATTTTGAAAATGTTAGGTTATGCTCTCTACATAGAAGTCGTAGTAACTACGTATTTCTCACAATGTGAACTCTCTTGGGAATAATAATGAATTTGAGAAGATATTATGTGATTTCAACAATTCCAAAGACCTGGCGACTGTTGAATGAAATTTTTCATCTGTTGTTACTATGGAAAATATTTCACGTATATAAACTGGTTGGAAGATTCAGTTATGTTATTTTTTGCACGGAAATCAAGAATCAAGTGTTGAAATTTTAATGAAAAATAATGGATACAGTAGTCCGTTATTTTGTGAGAGTTCATTTGGAAAAGGAATAAAAGTACCTGAATATCCCGGCAGAAATTCTAAACCAACAGACGTACCTATGGAATTACCCACTTTTCGAAATTCTCAAGAAATAAACCTACAGAAGACATTTAAATACCTTGTTGCACTACTTGAAATACACCGTTTCAAAATGTAGTAGTCACTGTTAACCTTCATAAAATATAGTGATAGGATAGGAAACTAAGTAATTTCATTCGAGAGTTCAACATGTCCTAAGACAGAATGAAGTTTTCCTATTGCAGATCTCAGTTCTGTATAGCACTTCCTGATATGTACTTTGTCTCTGCTTCATCAAAACTGCTTTCTGCATTTTCAATTTCAAAGCGAAGAGTTCTTTATTTTTCGAAGATAATGATATGTGATAATATTTTGTCAAAGGGGAACATTATGTTGATTGTTGTGAATAGAAATGGCAACGTCTCAGAGAATTGTTTTGACATTGACAATATTTATTTATATTATTTAAATCATGGCCAACTGGGAGACTTTATAAATGTGAATGGAGTATATAAACAATTCTTTTAGCCCTTAATTCTTATTTCATTTTAGTTTGTTTCGTATTTTATTTTATTTGATGTGTGAACCTGCATTTGAATTGAAAATGCAGTGTCAACCATTTTATGGTATTTTGTTCATTCATTTAATTTTAAGCATTCCTGAAAGAATTATCAAATGCATAGGAATCTGCGGTGGACTAATATTGAATATCTTTGATATTGTTTAAAATTGTAACCATTTCTTCAAGTTCAATTAAACACACATTCTGTATAAATTTCATTTAAATCGATCATCCCTCACTGGGTGTTCGAATTATTTTTAAAGACACTATACTCAAAATTGTTATATTTTAAGCTTTTATATTTTTAAATAGGATACTGCAACGGATTTGAGGAGAATGGAGGAAGATCAGGAGGCATTTGCCCTCCAATACCATGAATGTACTAAGATAAATGGTAATCATACAGATTTATTTTTGTTGTTACACGAAAAAAAAAATTTACATTTTCGTGCAAATTATTTCAGACTAAAACTTTGATTTCAGCTCATTTGCAACAATTGAGCAGTCAACCAAACAATCCTGCTACTGCTCAAAATATCCAAAAATTGAATAGACAAAAGGAAACATTGGAACAAGGGCTCAATCAGAGAGTAAGTGAATTTTCATGATTAATAGTAATAATACATAATAATCCATTTATTCAGCTCTTAGCAGCGAGTAATAGTACATGAGTTTTTCAATATTAAAAGCGAGTATATAGATACATAATCATAAACAATTGCGTATATTCAGAGATTTTGATGGTTGTTTTCTATTGATGGTGATTATGTGTAAATATCGCATTGCTTTTTTGTTGCCTTGGAATCCCCAACTTATTAAAACTATTATTTGGGTACTATTTTTCTAAATAATATAACATTGTTAACGTGAAACATTTTAGAAAACTATTGAATTCCTGTAATAAATTAATCAATATTTAAGAATTACAAGCATTGAGTTCACAAGGCTTTAAAGTTAAAGCCTTCTAAATAATGGTATGAAGGGTGATCCAGTTAGTACTTTATGATTTTGAAGTGAAATAAGGTAGAAGTTATCAAAATAAATCATTTCACCAAAAATCGCATGATAGGGCTGCTAGCCACCCCCGAAGTCTCATGTGATTCCCCACGTTTTCAACCATTGTAAACGCGTAATCTCAAGTTCGCATACAAATTAGCAATGCTCGGAACTCGGAAATTCGTGGAATCGAATACGAATTTGGGGATGGATAGCAGCCCTATCATGCATATTTTATGTATGCGATTTTTTGTGAAATGATTTATTTTGATTTTGATTAACCTTCTCTTTAAAAAAAAATTGGTTCAAGCACTGAAGTGATGTCAGAAGCTTTTGCGCGTATGTTCTATTGTCCATTCTTCTGTATTGGACACCCTTAATCGAATTTACCATGGTAAATTCGATTGAGGGTGTCCAATACAGAAGAATGAACAATAGAACATACGCGCAAAAGCTTCTGACTTCACGTCAGTGCTTTCTACAAATGCTATCCCCACCAAATTTTGCAAACATTTCCGCGTTGGCATTCTACAACTAATAACCATGTTTGAATTCTATCGGTTCAGTATTTTTCGAGTTAATGAGGTACAAAAAACCACCAAATTTCAGAAAATTTCAGATGGCTATAACTCTAAAACCGTTTGACCGATTATGCTCATAATCAAACTGAAATGTCGCCTTCTAGTGCACATCCTAACCTGAAAACTTGAAGCCGCTATCTCTTTCCGTTCTCAAGTTATCGTGACAACAAAAATATTTTTCAATAATTTTTTAATAATTTTCTAGCCATACGATTCGCACAAAATTCCACAAACGTGCTTAGGTTTATATTCTACAACTACTCACCAAGTTTCAATTCGATCGGATTTATATTGGTTGAAAACAAAATTATTACTCGGAAACCACTAGGTCGATTATGCCCATTAACGAACTTGTCCGTCGTATTGAGATGCGCCACCCACCCTGAAAATTTCAAGTCGCTAGCTCTTTTCGTTCTCAAGTTATCGTGGCAACGGCCGGCCGGACAGAATCAAATTTGACATCGAATTCTTCATTGGGGAGTCGAACTTAATCGTTTGAGACCATTTTCGTCAAAAAATTCGAAAGTTACAGACATTTGGGCAAAATGATAACACGATGTTCCCCAGAACATACGCGCAAAAAGTGGGAAAGCCCTGTGGACGAGCTCTTGTTCAAACTTTGACAAATCATATCTCCGAAAGTATTGGTTTCCCAGAGTTGGGAATTATATAAATGGATTCTTATGATAGAACTTCATCATAAAAGAAATTAAATTCAAACATCGAAAAAGAATTCAAATTCAACAAGAGTGCCAAAAATTATCAATCCAAAACAGATCAATTCTACCCAATAAGAACTTATCCGAGATATTCATTCCTCAAATCTACTATGAGAATTATATAATATCAATTGAAACTTAGCCAATATTCCAGTTTTGTTTTTACTGAAGATATTTCTGAACCCAATGATTAACTTACAAAAGTATATATTTCCATCATCATCATATGGATTATCTAAGAGCTATCTACGATAGCTGAGGTTATTCCATTGGTCATCTTGCATTCAAGTATTTATTTCTTAGAGTTGAAAATGATTCTTATGACGAAACTGCATCTTAAAAAAAAATAATCCGAAATTTCTAATGTAAAAAAAAATTTTTTTTTTTTCGTTATTCTGAAACCATCCTGCCGATTTTGCCCAATAACGAACATAACCGAGATTTTTATCTCCTAAACCTACTCCAAAAATTTCCGTTCATTCCGTTCGACAGTTATCGTGTCTACAGCCGGCCGGAAAGAATCGATTTTAACCACGGATTCTTGAGCAATGAGTCGAACCAATTCTTTTAAGACCATCTTCATCCATAAATTCGAAAATTACAGACATTTGGGCAAATGGATAAGCACTCTGTTCCAAGGAACAAGACCGCCAAAAAGACTCACCTTTAGAAATACCCTGTATATAGAGAGAGAAAGTTACTTATTGCTTAGACAATGAACCAACTACCTTCAGTCCTTCAGCTTGTGTAATTTGATTTTCTTTCTGGATTTTCTCTCCCAAACTCTGAAAAATATCTATTAAATAAAAAATTTATTATTTTATGAATTGCTTCTGCTTAAGAAACACAAGATATTTGTCAAAAGCAATCTATCGAACAATGTTGCCTACAACACCAACAATGATATTTATTGTAGATGAAAGGACTAGCGGAGACCAAAGTTTTGGAGCAGTCCAAAGCGTTATTCTCTTTGGATGATATTTATGATATTTTTCAGAGTTTGGGAGACAAAACCCAGAAAGAAACCATTTAATAATGATTTCCTCAAATATTTAAACCGACTTTTTGTCTTCATTTATATCTTCATATCGTTTTTAATAATTTGTAATGTTTTAATTTTAGGTAGCTGGTTTGATGCAATTACGTATGGCTTTGAGTGATAAGTTGAAAGATACTGTTCAACTGTTGAGTCAACTTCAAACACATGTTCTAGATGAAGAATTGATTAGGTGGAAGAGAGAACAACAACTTGCTGGAAATGGCATGATATTCAACAGCAATTTGGATACCATTCAAGAATGGTAATTAATACCTATATATTTTAAATGTAGTGGTGCAAGAGGAGTAGATAATAACATTCTGCTCAAATATAAATGTACTTAAATGGAAAAGTGGAAGGAGTAATTCTGCATTATCCTCATTTCTTCATTTCTTATTAATATACTCAGTGACTTTAGAAGAGTTACACCCAGAAGGAATAATTCCTTCAACCTTGAATTTTTGACGGGTGGTCATACTAATTCTTAACTTTGTCTCCAGCAAATGACAAGAATTCGACTCATAAACTGACATTTACAATCGAGATTAATTGTGTATTCCGCAATGTGAGCGAAGTGAGAAAAATCTCAGAAGCTTTTTCCGAAATTGGTTTCTGTTACCAATTTCTCAGAAGATCCTTATTTTTCGGTACAGAACACGAAGTAAGAGATATCTGAGGTGTATTAGTCGTAGTGGGTGCAGTGGAGGGGTGGGTTTCGTCTGCCCAACACAATATAATAATAATAAGAGATCTGAGAGAAATGAGCTTTGAATCAGGCTTACTTGTCTCACTTTTTAAAATAGAGCTGGATTTTGGCGTGCACATCTTTCGTAGACTTACCTGATCTACTTGCTAAAAGAATTTCCTGAAAAATATATACCGTTGCTGGATCCATCACTGAGCAAAGACTTCAGTGAGCGGTGAACTGAGTATACAATTTCTCACTTCTTGAGGTTGATCATATTTCGGAATACACATTAACTTCATGATCTCTAAACAGACTGATGTTTCTATCGGGATATATTTGTGTTGACCACTACTTACCATGTATAGAAAAGTTGTACACCATATTTCATTAATTCTCCATATTTGTTGATATTATCAGACCTATTCTGTTCGCGCATAGCAATATTGCTAAGAAAAAACTGTTGCTTCCACAGCAAGATCCGAAATATTGCTATTCCGATCATCAATTTTGAGCAATATGATCTGTCATTTTTGGCGCTTTTTTTTTAGTTCCTCGGAACTGAGTGCTTATCAATTTGTTATAAACATTGTTATCCACATTGCTATCTCAGCAACCTCAAAATAGTACTTGCTAAGAGCATAACAAGATTTGGAATATGGCTGAGAACCACTTTTTTTTCCAAGAAATGGAAAATATTGAAAATAGGTAGGTACTTTGATAAATATAGGTATACATAATCGTATATATTTATTAAAGGTACTTTAAAATACTTAATTTCAAGGGAATTTCGAAGACTTAGGTCTGACACTAACAATCCCTTCTATTTGTAAACAGAAAAGTTTATAAACTATTCAACCTTAATAATAAGATGCAGAGAGAATTTTATTCAAATATTTATTAGTTCATGAGCAAACTAGGATAGATATTGTTTCTTTTAAGTTAGAGATATGCATTCGAAGACTGGCCGACTGGATGAAAAAATTCAATTAACTATTAATTCAGCCTTAATACGAAGATGACTTCTTTTTATTCAATTGAAGAGCCGAGGGAATTTTATTAATTTATTTATTTGTTCATGAGCCAACTAGGAGAGATACTACTTTCGATTTGCATTCGAAGACTGACTGACTGGATGAAAACAATTAAATAAACTGACTTCTCTTGATTTAATTGAAGTCAGGAGAAAACTAGGAGACATACTGTTCCATTTCACTTAGAATTGTGCATTCGAAGTCTGACTGAAAACAGGAAAAAATTAAAATTTAATATTTGTTTAGGTGTTTGCAAGTGTTCAATTTTTCAGTCATGGTAGTGGTTACCAATATTCGATGTGTTTCCTGCAAATTGATGAATAACTCCATCTTGTTAGTTTCATTAATAAAATAGTTCGTTTTTCGCTTTCGTGACATTTTACATATCTGGTTAGGAATTACGAATAACCACGGAAAAGCAGACGAAATGTTTATCAATTAAGGTTGAATTCTACTTCTATTGCACATAAAAGTCATGAAATACAGTGTTGTCAGCTCTGAAATCAATGAATTTTGACCTACTTGATAGCAATATTGCTGGGAGAAAATTGATAACCAACATTGCTATAACAGTTCGAATAGAATACTTAAATTGGGTTTCACAAAGGTTTGACAGCTCTTAATTGCCGAATTAGTGTGATTCTATGTCGATTACCAGTTCATTTTTGAAGTAACCACCGAATTAAATCCACAATTAAGCTAATCGAAGCTTCGTAAAACCCACCATTAGTACCATAGCCATATTGTTAAAAATTAAGAGGATAGCAATATGACTTGAATAGCTTTGTTTATAGAAGTACGCAAACAGAATAGGTCTGAATATTTAGAGTATGAATATTATATCACCAGAAAAATGCTAGAAAACATTGAGTATTAATGTCTAAATCTTGTCAGGTGTGAAGCATTAGCTGAATTGATTTGGTTGAACCGCCAGCAAATCAAGGAAGTAGAGAGGTTGAAGCAGAAGTTAGCACTTGATCCACTTGGAGTTCCGGATGCATTACCACAGCTTTTGGTGGATATAACTCAGCTCTTGTCATCTTTGGTCACTTCAACGTTCATCATTGAAAAGCAGCCACCACAGGTTATGAAGACAAACACAAGGTAAATCAATGAAATAAATTAATAACGACCGGTCTTTTTTGTTTAGAAGTTATGGGCCCCCAAAGTTACGGAATGATTCCACCTTGAGGTTATTCTTTGTTTTTTCGTTTTCTGAATCTGCCCCAAATAGCATCCCCCTATTTGGGAAGTTTGAACATGCGATCAGCACAGTAAGGCTATGTACCCAATCTCAGTGTAATCTTAGTCATTTGTCCTGGTGATCCTGGGGCTAGTGTCTCAGGTGTACTATCACAAATCACCAAACATCATAATAATCCACTCAAATTTTTCACAAACATCAATTAAACATAATACATTTATAAATCTTGGAGCTCCAAACTGGGATGCGGGGAACAGTATTCATCCCACCATAACGACAATTTTGGAACCCACCTTGAGGTTATCTTTTCCACCATAAATTCCATCACAAAACATTTTAATATAGATTACAAATTATCTATGAACCTTCGCACAACCATTTCATAAGCGACAATCCAGAATTTCACCTTAGGCATATAGCAAATAGAATTTGGCAATTCTGTGAACGGACAAGTCCAGGAAATAGCGTTTTTTCCGAGTTGAAATCTCTGTACCGTTGCCATAGGGCCAATTTATAAATAACTATATTTGGAAGATCTATATCAACTTACATTCGGATTTAGAAGAAATTGCGTTCCTAATTCGAAATTCATGTAACCCCTTTCTGGCATTCTTCGTTTCGCGCATGAGCAGACTAGAAGTGCTGGATGCTATTCCTTCATAGAATCTCCTTGGAAGAGTCTGCGCATGCGTGGATTAAAGCTGCAATATCTCCTGAACCACTGGTGTTGAAGCAGTGGAGAGGAGCATGCGCAGAGGAGACGCTTTTTTTGGGTTGTATGGCTTATGTCGGGAGTTGTTTGCGTCTAGCTGGTCATGCATTTGGTGCTGAGCCGATATTGTGAGGTTTTAGGAGAAATTTAATGGCAATTCTGTGCACCGACAAGTCAGTTTCGGGAGAATAGCGTTGTTTCCGAGTTGAATTGTCTGTATCAAGGCCCTGGAGCCAATTTATAATTAACTATATTTGGAAGATCTATTAACAAATTACGTTCGGATTTGGAGAATAGGCGTTAGCAATTGCGTTCCCAATGGGGGTCCCATAACCGCATTTTTTTGTTTCGATCTACGGTAAAACTAATAGCCAGATTTGTTTAAGGAAATGAAAAAAATTAAAAAAAAACTGACGTGAAGTCAGTACTCTTTGGCGCTCGTGTTCACGTTGGCTAATTTGAATTGAATGATGATTGTTTCAAGCTCAGCGGATAGAACGAGCGGGAGATCTACCCAGAGGGTAGTGGACACCATTCATTGTCGGGTCATAAATTAACAGTGCTGTGTCTAAGCTGGCATAAGGATAGAGTAACAAAGTTGACAATGAACGCAACTGACTCTCCTTAGTCGCACAGGCTCCTAGGAGCTTCTGAGGGATCTCTTTGGGAAGACTTAGGAGGGTCAGTATAATCATATTCATGTTTATAACACGCGCGCCAATTGCAGATTGACTTCACAATGAAAGAAAAAGGCTAAAAAAGCATTGACGTGGGGTCAATCTGCTTTGGCGCGCGTGCTATAAACATGATTATGATTATACTGAACTTCCCAAGTCTTCCCCAAGGAGATCCCTCAGAAGCTCTTGGGTGCTTGTGCGACTTAGGAGAGTCAGTTGTGTTCTTTGTCAACTTTATTACTCTATCCTTGTGCCAGCTTAGACACAGCACTGTTAATTTATGACCCGACAGTGAATGGTGTTCACTACCCTCTGGGTAGATCTCCGGCTCGTTCTATCCACTGCACTTGAAACACTCATCATTCAATTCAAATTAGCCAACGTGAACACGAGCGCCAAAGAGTACTGACTTCACGTCAGTGCTTTTTTGAATTTCTTCATTTCCAATTTTGAAATTTTCATTCATTAATTTGATATTACCTGGGTATTCTTCATTTTCAGATTTACTGCAACTGTCAGATTGTTAGTTGGAGGTAAACTCAACGTGTATATGACCCCACCTCAGGTGAAAGTGACAATTATCTCAGAGGCGCAGGCGAATCTTTTACTCAAAAATGAAAAATTGAGTAAAACACATCAAGAATCAAGCGGGGAGATCTTGAACAATACCGGCACCATGGAATACCAGCAGGCCACAAGGCAACTATCCGTTAGTTTCAGGAACATGCAGTTGAAAAAGATTAAGAGAGCTGAGAAAAAAGGAACTGAAAGTGTGATGGATGAAAAGTTCTCTCTCCTGTTTACATCAAACTTCAGTGTTGGAGGTGGTGAGCTGATGTTCCAAGTATGGACCTTAAGTTTACCAGTCGTTGTTATTGTGCATGGCAATCAAGAACCTCACGCTTGGGCTACGGTTACTTGGGATAATGCTTTCAGCGAGGCAGGGAGAGTCCCTTTTGCTGTTCCAGATAAGGTTAGTAATCGTTCACTTATAATTTGATATTATTATTATATGAATTGTGTCGGGCAGACGAAACCCGCCCCTCCACTGCGACCAATCGGTCTATTGTGGCACACCTATAGTATATAATCTATACTTCACCCACAAGTTCAAGGCTCTTGATAAAGGATATGAGTCTGGTGGGTGAGAACTTGTCCAGTTCCCTCAGTGTCAGTTTGTGGACTCCTAGTTCTTCCAATCTGATCCTGTCTCCAGCGGGGCATTCACACATGATGTGTTCGATAGCCTCGTCGTCATCCAGGCATAGTCTGCACTCAGAGTCCTCAGTCAACCCCAACGTATTGAGGTGTTTCCTGAGGCCACAGTGGCCTGTGTATACAGCTGTAAGGATTCTCAGGTCTACCCTAGAGAATTTGAGCCATTTTCTGGCTCTTTCAGCTGATGGGCCAGTAATTGTTGAGCGAGCATGTCTGTGTCCAGGTATGCTGCTCCAGATTTCTTAAACCTTTTGGTCCACCCATATGTTGTTTTCCTTCGCCACTGCTCTGAGAGAGATACCACAGGCCGGTTCAGGTCCAATGAGCCCCATGGAAGCTTCCCGTGCCGCCAATGAGTCCGCTATCTCATTACCCTTTATGCCCGAGTGGCCCAGGACCCACAAGAACTGCAGCCAGCAGCGCTCTCCAAGTTCAGTTATTGTTGAAGAGTCGAGATAGAACCTATAAACTCACAAGTTAACAAAATGTGGTAAAGCCCTGTAGACTGGAGCTTTGGCACTTTAGTTCAAACTTTGACAAATCATATCTCCGAAAGTATTGGTTTTTCAGTGTTGGGAACGATATCAATGGATTCTTATGATAGAACTTCATCATAAAAGAAATTAAATTCAAACATCGAAAAAGAATTCAAATTCAACAAGAGTGCCAAAAATTATCAATCCAAAACAGATCAATTCTACCCAATAAGAACTTATCCGAGATATTCATTCCTCAAATCTACTATGAAAATTATATTATATCAATTGAAACTTAGCCAATATTCTAGTTTTGTTTTTACTGGAGATATTCTGAACCCAATTTGTTTAACTTACCAAAGTATATATTTCCATCATCATCATATGGATTATACAAGAGCTATCACGATAGCTGAGGTTATTCCGTTGGTCATTTTGCATTTAATCATACTTTGTTTGACATGTCTCTTATCTGTAGATCAGATGACAATGATGAAATGTATGAACACAGATGACATTCATTGACACGGACGTTAATTTTCGATACAGTATTCTGTCAAATGATAGAGTTACGATTTAATATTGAAATTTTGAAAAATCATATACCCGAAAGTATTAATTTGTTAGAGTTGAAAATTATATCAATGGATTCTTATGATGAAACTGCATCTTAAATAAAATTGAATTTGAAATTTGTAATATAAAAAAAATTTTTTTTTCGTTACTCCGAAACCGATTTTGCCCAATAACGAACGTAACCGAGATATTTATCTCCCAAACATACTCTGAAAATTTCAACTGTCTAGCTCATTCCTTTCGAGAGTTATCGTGTTAACGACCGGCTGTCAGGATCTATCTATATCAGTGAGTCGAACCAAATCGTTAAAGCCATTTTCATCCAAAAATTCGTACTGTGTTCCAAGGAACAAAAGCGCCAAAAATAATTCAATGCTCTGCTCCATAGGTTCAATGGGGCAAGGTTGCTGAGACACTTTCATTAAAATTCAGAGCAGCTACAGGTCGACCTCTGACAGAAGACAATTTGAGATTTTTGGCAGAGAAGGCTTTCAGGGGAAACTACAACGAATCGCAAAATCCTATGCTGACTTGGGCTCAGTTTTGTAAAGAACCTTTAACAGAAAGGAACTTCACATTCTGGGAATGGTTTTATGCTATCATGAAACTAACAAGAGAACATTTGAGAGGCCCGTGGGTCGATGGGTAAGTTATTATTTGAATAGATAAACTTTTTCACTAACTCACCTAACAATGTGAATTTGTGGAGGAATCCGAAATGTGAACGATTTTTCTTCCTATTGTATATATGCCTCCAACCATGTATGTCTATGGATATATCGCGCAGTCGTTGACAACAAAAACGTCAGAATTTATTGAGGTAATTTAATATAAGCGAGATGGTTAGAAAATGTGGGCAATTGCTGAACTGGAGGAGAATTGGTCGCTAAATGCGACAGCAGAAGCCTTAAATGTCAGTAAAACTTGTATTTTCAACTTGAAGCTACGCTGGCAGGAAGGGCACATTCATCGTCCGATCCGAGTTGGAATGACGAGGATTACGTCCACTCTGTAAGAAATAGTGGTCGCTTTTCAGTGAGTGCGTGGGCTTGGGTAAGCTTCTATAGAACAGGTGTTTACTGGAAAATAGATGGTAGTCATAGGATGTTGAGCATCTGTCGCGATCAGATATCAAAACGACGGTCCGCAAACGGTGTTGATAAATAATAAAATTACTAATCTCTGTTTATGATGAATTCTTCGAGTGATGGTGAATACACTGAAATGGAGATTGAAGACAATGGAGAATGGAGAAAAGTGCGCCACAAAAGAAAGAGGAATAGAGATCCAAATTCGCCCACTCTGCTAAATCCCAACAAAAAACAATTTCCGACAGTACAAGAAATTCCTAACATAATAATGTCACCTCCTATCAATTATCGGACCCATGTGTGGCCCAAAAAAAATTATCAAACAACAGAAGGGAATTCCATTATTCACACACATGTTCAAAATAACTCTCCAGATACACTGCAAGCCACTAATATTGAATCAGCAAAACTAATAAACAAAAGAAACTATTCTGCGAAAATGAAAGAAATTACTAATAAACAATATAAGCACTTATTTTACATAAAAACTGCTGAATCCTTATTACGCAAAGATCTTTCCAACGTATGGGAAGGAGAGTACCCAAACTCAGAAGATTCTATTCTATCAACCAAACAAGGATTCCTACTTAAAACCAATCAGAATAAAGACTTAATAGTGGCTTCCCTCAATAAACTTGTTGCAGAAGAAAAAATTCAAAACTTTAAAGAAACACATCCATCCCAAAATAAAACTAACACAACAACCAGAGAAATTTATGCTTCATACAGTGTAGTGGTCGGTTCGGTTGAACTCGATATATCGGAAACAGAAATCAGCGAATATCTCCATCGTATACAGGTGGAACATCGATATTGTAAACGAATTATAGCTAGAGCAACAAACAAACCAACCTTGATGATTCGCATTATAACACCCTGCTTAAAATCATCTGAGAGACTACTAAATGAAGGGTTATTCTACAAGCACAGATATTACCCAGTATATCCTAGCAATCCACCTGCACCAATCCCACAACCTTGCTCCCGTTGCCAATCTTTTGCACACACTCGAGAAAATTGCGTCAGTCCCATTAAATGCACCAAATGTGAAGGTTCTCATCATTACAGCAAGTGTAGCAGTCAACTTCCTCCAAAGTGCGTTACATGTGGCTCAGAGGATCACGCAGCTTGGTCGCTAAAATGCCCCCGTAGACCAACGAAACCGATAGATGGCATACCCAATAGCCAAATAAAACCCCTCAACAAAAAGTCTATGGAAATCGATAAAGAAATAACGAGAAACACAAAATTACATTCAGTCGTAACGATACATGACATGATAATCGACACATACATATACAAATTGAACAAAAATAAAAATACGAACAGGGAAGAACTAATTGCCAAACTTAGGAAAAGATTTGTTGACCAATACTCAATCGACACAGTGGCCCATTTTTCAGGAAACAGGCTTTATCTTCTAATGTTCGATCTGGAAAGTCCTTCATCTATTTCACCCACACAACCCATCGGAGGAGGTATAAACATGCAAGTTCATGTCGAAACTTAGGATTATGTACGCCAACCTCAACAGCTATACACCAAGAAAACACCTCATAAACAATATCCTTGAGAGGCACGAGATAAACTGCGCCCTTTTTGTTGAGACAAAAACAAAAGAGAATACCAATACGAAATATAGAGACTGGGATATAATACATAGAAATGGGATAGTCGTCAACAAGAATACTCGTGGTGGAAGTCTAATTCAGATACATCCTGGTCTAAGGCTGACTAGAGAAAATCCCCCAAAAATGAACAACCCTTTGAACGAAGCAACTCACTTTTCCGTCCCCTTTCTTGAAGATAGGCTTCACATTTTTCTGGTGTATTGTCATCCAAATTCTACTATCGAACAAACCATCTTCAACAAAGTTTGCCTCTACAAATATTCCATGATAATCGGAGATCTTAATGTCAACCACAGAAAATCCAAGCAGATAGCTGAATTTTTAAAGAAAGCTCCATTCAAAATGGCTAATACACCTCCAACATTCAGAATGGCCAACAATCCAGATACTACCCCTGATCGTGTGATATATACCAGTAACATGGAGAATAATATACAGTCAATAATAACACACCCTGATCTCGGTACTGAACATGATGCCATCGAAATTTATATTGATTTGAATAAACCAATCCTTCAGGAGTACCCAGCAAGAAAGAACATAAGGAAATGTAACATGGAGAAACTTAATGACGATTTAGTAACTTACGTCAATGGAGTTTTAAAAGAACCTATGACACAGCAAAAAATTTTCCAATTCAGCTCTATTCTGACATCTCTAGTGCATGAAAGCAGCCCTGACCTCCGAACCAAATATTATGTACACGAATTACCACCATACATCATCAAGCTAATAAAGAAAAAGAGGAAAATGCATAGAGATTATCTAAGAAGCCCCAGTACTGAAGTCAAAAAGGAGATCAATTACTTTAACAAAAATATCCAGTCCCTGATACAACAATATAAAGAGCATAAGTGGATGGCAGTTTGCAATGAAATAAATGATAGCAGAGGAAGTGATTATTGGAAACAAATAAGGAAATTGACTCGATATAAAGAAACTCGAAATGCTGGACCAATCGAAGAAAACAACACTTTATACTCAACAAATGAAGAAAAAGCAGAAATCTTTGCTACATATTACAAGGACACTTTCAGCGAGAAAAGCACTCCACAATATGACAAACAAAAGTATGATGATGTAAACAAGTGGTATAAAGACTATTTTCGAAGTGAGCCAGTAATGGAGTCGATGTGCTTGGAGGAGGAACTTTATTATGAAACAATGTACAAAGGAAAAAGCACAGCACCAGGGCACGACAATATCACCAAAGAACTTTTACGCAAACTGAATCCAACTGTACACGAATATCTCATCAAAATCTACGAGTTCTGTATCAATTCACACTACTTTCCTAACGAATGGAAACACGGAATAATCATCACGATTCCAAAACCCAAAACTTCAGGTCGTGCACTGGGAAGTTATCGGCCAATTACGCTATTACCTGTTTTGGGAAAACATCTTGAACAAATTATAAATAAACTTGTTCAAATGGAAATTAGCCACAAAATTCCAAACTATCAATTCGGGTTTAAGGAAGGGAATTCAACCATTCATCCGTTAACATTACTAACTTCGAATGTCCAGGCAAACCGTTTAATGGGAAATCATAGTGCTGCTGTATTCCTGGATATTACAAAAGCTTTTGATAGCATTTGGCATAGAGGTCTTCTATACAAACTTAAATTGTTGGAATGCCCAGCGCACTTAATCTGGCTCATAAGAGCCTACCTGATGAATCGCACTTTTCAGGTGAGAGTGAATGGCTGCTTATCTACGTTATTTCACAGCGAACAGGGTGTACCACAGGGCTCTCCACTTGCAACACTGCTTAGTAAGGTTTATCTGTTTGACATCTATAACCACAGCCCCAAGCACTTCGACAAAAACCTGTATGTGCTGCAATTCGCAGACGACCACACACTCATTAGTCATAACAAAACTCTTAAAAAAACAATAGACAATCTGCAGCTTCTACTAGATTCGATATTAACATGGTTCAACACATGGAGGCTACGTATAAACCCAGAAAAATCTCAGTTTGTCATATTTCATCATAACATTACTCCAAACTCTCCTAAACTGGTTCTGGCAAACTCCAACATCGCTTGCTTTAATAGTGCCAAATACCTAGGTGTTGAGCTGGACCACAAATTATCTCTGATGAGTCACACAATAAGCAACAAGAAGAAATGTATCAGCAGGAGTAAGCATTTTAGATCCTTAACCTACAGGAACAAAGGGATAAGCACCAAAACAGCAGCTCATATCTATAAAACAATATGCCGCCCTCTATTGGAATACTGTCATCCAATATACATCACCAGTAATAAAACTGTCAGGAAGATCCTTAGTACTGCAGAGACCACATCGCTCAGGGGAATCACTAAAATGAGACACCCCAGGAACTCTTTGCATAACCCTCCCAACAGCCTATTATACCAGGTGACTAAGATAATACCAATTGAAGAACGAATAAAAAACCTCTGGAAAAAATTCGCGGTGAAGCAGAGTAATACAGATATATTGAAAACCTACTGCATTGAAAGAGATCCAAACAGAAGACCTAACAGAAAGACACCGCCGAACACCATATGGGAAGAACTCCAAAAGTTGTCCGCAACACCATAGTTCACTGTTCATATTTTTTTTTTTTTTTTTTTTTACATTGTGTAGATTGTATACGATATTTTCTTTTCCATATTTGTTAATATACCATATTTTGATTTCAAAACTGGCTGAAGGACTTTGGTCGATGGCCTTTTGGATTGTGCCAATAAAGAACTGTTAATAAAAATAATAAATAGATGGTAGTTAAATAAAAATTTTGTAAAATAGAAATCCATGTAACTGGCTGGAAGACTGAGGTCGATATCCATTTGATTCATAATCAATAAAGTTGATTTCTCTCTCTCTCTAGATGGTAGCTTAATAGTCGAACATTACAAAGAAATATTATAAAATGTAATGATACCTTCGGTTATACAGGTGTTCACTGAAAACTTTATATTTCAGCATGATAATTCTCCAATTCACACTAGTGATGAGACCTCTCGAGGGAAAATAATCAACATTTCGATTATTGAAACATCTCGAGATATCTCGAGATGTTCTGAAAAATGCGAGTGAATTCATTCAAATGATTTTCTATCGTCTATCATATAGACCACATTAGTTAGGTTAGAATCATTCGCTTGGCGGGAGATCCATATTCAAATTTTTTAACAAGGAATTCCAACTTTGAGGTGAAACCACCCTATTTAAAAGAGACTGTTAGTACAGAGACAACAAGTATTGGGTACCTTCATCATTAGTGCATGTTTTCATGTTATTTCCACATTAAAATCTACCTCTATTTAATCTTAAATCAAAATTGAAACCATTCTAGTTCGAAAGATTTCCGTATGTCGTAGATGACTTCTGTTGTGCGTCATTACAAGGCCGATTTAGGGTTATGTTATTATTTTTGACTGATTTCGAGTGAGCTAAGACATACGTCAATCGAATTTGGTGAACACTTTTATATTTATTAATTATTCTGGAAATATACAATTTTGTTATGAAAACTTGATTCTAGATGGTTGAGAAAGGTTCACAGAATCTATTTCGACCAAAATAAACCTTAAGAAATTAGCCAAAGTATCTAAAAACAGGCGAGAAATTCGCGTAAATTTTAGGTCCATACTAAATGCATGGGGAATTCAGTGCTCGGATCCACGGATGGATCGTAATTCAAATTTCCCGCCTAACCTAACTAATGTGGTCTATGGCACCCAGATGAGATATCACTCGGCTCGAATTGAATGAACTGAGATGAGATACGAGATATCTTGTACTCGTAATTCGTTCGTATACGTTCTGAATGTTTTGATATTTCGAAGTTCCTTTGGCGGCATATAAGTATTAGATATGAAAGGTTTCTTTAACAATCGATGAAATTTATGGCTGCTATCTGGATTCTGGTCGGGTGCTGCCGAAATACACTGCTCAACAATTGATAGGGATCACTTACTTTTTCTAAATTTATTTCTGAATTATTCGCTCCAAGATTATAAATTTAGTCAGATATCAGAGTATTTTCAGTTGATAATATGGTTCACTTGAGAAAAGAATGAAAAAATGGAAAGTTGGAGAGAAAAAAAGACTTTATTAGGAACACTCAAAATTCTGTGTTTGAATAACATAAAAATTTTATGATGACACCACAAGAAGGCTGAAGTTTCGGTTAAGCTAGTACCTAGTTGGCCCCCCACGAGCTCGTCTCAAGCATTCTACCCTACGAGGCATACTTTCAATCAAACGATTTATAAAATTTTGGGGCAAATTCGTCCAAATATCCCGTAAAGCGTTAGAAAGGTCCTCCAGGTTATTGATCGGTTGTTCTAAGGTTGACAATTGTCTAGACATCTCAGACCAGACATGTTCGATGCAATTCATGTCTGGAGAGCGAGCTGGCCAGTCCATCCTATCAATAGCATGAGTTTCTAGCGCTTCATTAACCAGACGACTACGGTGTGGACGGGCATTATCGTCAATTAAAATGAAATTCTCGCCCAAGGCAGCCGCAAACGGAACAATTATGGGTTCAATAATCATATCGTGATATCTCTGGCTGGTCATTGTGGTGTTCTGCAGAACAACCAACTCTGTGCGTTGGTTCAAACAAATGCCTCCCCATACACATATAGAACCTCCGCCAAAAGCTGTTGTGGGTACCATAAACTGTTCTGCATACCTTCGACCTCTTTCCCTCCAAGCAAGAATACGTCCATCGGAGTTGACCAAACGAAATCTAGACTCATCCGTAAATAAACATCGGCTCCAATCTTCAACTGTCCAATTGCGGTGCTCCTCAGCCCATTGCCGTCGATGAACCCGGTGTTCCCTATTCAAACGGGGATGTTGTACCCTCCTACGTGCTCTCAAACCACGAACATGTAGTCGTCGTCTTACAGTCTGGTTCGAAATTAGAACTCCTGTTGCAACTCTCAGTGATCTATTGAGCCGCGACGCCGGGTAAGTGGGATTTCTCCTAGCATTGAGGACCAAAAGACGATCTTGGGCAGCTGTTGTACTGCGCTGCCGACCTCCCCCATGAACATAAGCTACTGAGTCGATTTGGATGAACCTATTCCAAGCCCGACTCACGACACTTTGCGAAACATTCAACCGCCGGGACACTTCTCGCTGGGACAAACCTTCCTGTATCCACCGTATGATTTGGTCCAGTTGCACAGGAGCCAAACGTCTTCTCGGCATGACTGATAAGCTAATATTGTTCTCATTTCTTCAATTATTGTCACCTTATGTGTTTGAACGAGAGAAAAAAACAGATTTAATAACAAATACCACATTGCTTTTCACTCCACATGTAACAGCCTACAGTTAATAATCGATTTTGTGAACAAGAGCCGATGAAGTGAGGAAAAATTTGATATAATCAACTCAAAACATCTTAATTTTTCCTTAGAGAACATATAATGTACAGATATTCACGAGATAACTTGAAAAAAATACAAATGAAGAGAAGTTCATAAGTGATCCCTAGCAATTGTTGATCAGTGTAGTAGCTAGTGAATGATTTAATTATTTATTCCATTGCAAATTAAGGTATTCATTTTTATTCTTATCTTATACAGTAGCTGTTCGTTCAGAATATTCAGATATATTCCGTTTGTTATAAATTAAGAACTCGGACCCGGAGGTTCGTTCAACAATCTATATAGGTATGTTATCGTTATTTTTTTGAATATTCGTATAAGAGTGGCATTTAATGCTTGTAGAAAGCTTCAATTGGTATTATGCATCTATTGAATTTTATTTTCAATAATTCAGGCACTAATTAATCGGAGGAATGGAAAAGGTCATAGAAAATTCAATCTGGACGTGTAATATATGATTAAAAAATTGGTTCAAGCACTGACGTGAAGTCAGAAGCTTTTGCGCGTATGTTCTATTGTCCATTCTTCTGTATTGGACACCCTTAATCGAATTTACCATGGTAAATTATGTTGTCCATTCTCCTGTATTGGACACTTAATTCGAATTTACCATGGTAAATTCGAATTTACCATGGTAAATTCGAATTAAGTGTCCAATACAGGAGAATGGACAACATAATTTACCATGGTAAATTCGATTAAGGGTGTCCAATACAGAAGAATGGACAATAGAACATACGCGCAAAAGCTTCTGACTTCACGTCAGTGCTTGAACCAATTTTTTTTTTTTCGTGATTTTTTTAAATTTTCTAGGGGTACGGTTCTTAAAATTTTTTTTTCAAATTTTCTAGGGGTACGGTTCTTACAAAATTTTAAACACGTCTTTATGTTGATTTTCTACTACAAGTTACCAAGCTTCAATTCGATCGAATATTTATTGTTTGAGTTATCAAGGAAATAATATCCCAGGTGGGTATAACTCGGAAACCGTTAGACCGATTATGCCCAAAAACGAACTCAACTGTCCCTTTCGGATACGCAACCTACCCTGAAAATTGCAAGTCCATATCTGCTTTCTCTCGAAAGTTATCGAGGCAACGGTCACCCATCTACTGAACTCACAAGAATGCTCGAATCTCCAACAATATTTAACCGATCGTATTAAAACTTGAAACTTGGCAGTAGAGTTAGGTTATGAAGGCTCTTGCAAAATGTCAGCAATTTCAAACGAATAGTTACTGATATATAGATTTTTTTTTTTTAATTTTCAATGATTTATTAAAAATTTTCTACAAATGCTATCCTCACCAAATTTTGCTAACATTTTCGCGTTGGCATTCTACAACTAATAACCATGTTTGAATTCAATCGGTTCAGTATTTTTCGAGTTAATGAGGAACAAAAAAACACCAAATTTTAGAAAATTTCAGATGGCTATAACTCTAAAACCGTTTGGCCGATTATGCTCATAAACAAACTGAAATGTCGCGTTCTGGTGCACATCCTAACCTGAAAACTTCAAGCCGCTATGTCTTTCCGTTCTCAAGTTTCGTGACAACAAAAATATTCTTTAATAATTTTTTTTTAATTTTCTAGCCATACGATTCGCATAAAATTTCACGAACGAGCATAGGTTCATATTCTACAACTACTCATCAAGTTTCAATTTGATCGGATTTATATTGGTTGAAAACAAAATTATTACTCGGGAAACCACTGGGCCGATTATGCCCATTAACGAACTTGTCCGTCGTATTGGGATGTGCCACCCACCCTGAAAATTTCAAGTCGCTAGCTCTTTTCGTTCTCAAGTTATCGTGGCAACGGCCGGACGGACGGCCGGCCGGACAGAATCAAATTTGACCTCGAATTCTTCATTGGGGAGTCGAACTAAATCGTTTGAGACCATTTTCGTCAAAAAATTCGAAAGTTACATGTATTTGGGCAAAACTATAACGCGATGTTCCCCAGAACATACGCGCAAAAATATGTTTTTGCGAAAAACAGAATGAAATAAATAAAAAAGTACAAATTTCATTGAAATTACATTTCGTCATTCAGAAAAATTAGTTGGTTTACATTTTTTTGTCGCTAATCTATTACGGCGGATGTTCGTTAATTGTCCACATTTCGAAAATACCCTTTCCGACGGAACTGATGTTGCCGGTATTATTGTATTTAGTGATTATAAATAGGTATATAATTGTGCATTCTAGGGAATTTGGGGTTCATAATAATTCATTTTATATGCTCTCCATTCCCTTTCGAAAAGCTGGAAAGAAATATTCAAATATTGGACCAAACAAATAGCATAATAATAAATTATCAAAGGACCAACGGCAATGTAATAAAATAAAGCCTTAAAATGTGGAACTTAATACTGTAGGGAGCCGACGCAATTATATTGAAGATAAGGGATAACCGAAGCCGCTCACGCGATGAGTGGAATACCGAATGATCATTCGATTATTGAAATCTCTCGAGAACCTATATATCGATTATTGAAATCATTCGATTATGCCCAACTCTAATTCACACTTCGAATATAGTAAGACAATGGATGCTGGAAAAAAAATATAAACGTATTACCTTGGCCTGCAAGAAGTCCCCTATGGGAAATATTTGGGGGCATATGGTAAAATTAAAGTATAATCGAAATTTCAGACCAGCCCATGCCCAAGAGTTATGGGAATCCATAGAAAATGTTTGGCGAACATATATCTGATTTGTATGATACGAGATCATTAG
Organism: Halyzia sedecimguttata; assembly: GCA_937662695.2. NCBI lineage: Eukaryota > Metazoa > Arthropoda > Insecta > Coleoptera > Coccinellidae > Halyzia > Halyzia sedecimguttata. Next base: position 89,659,092 of record OW569413.2, read on the forward strand.
TTTTATCAATGATGAGTCACCTGGAAGCTGTTATACCAGCCAATGGTGCTGCTATAAAATATTGATTATGTTGTATCAATAGATATAAAATATTCAATCTCGTTGGCTTGTTTTTATTCAGAGTTTAGATCAAAGGTCGGCTACTGGCGGGCCGCGGTTCGTATTCGAACCAAGAAATCGAAATATAGTGTAGGCCTAAACGTCGCAGCAATTTACCCAAAGTATTCGGATTCCACTTCAAATTACTTGCCGACCCCTGGTTCAAATGAACCTGGGTTGTGTTCGAATATTAACTCCACGGAGTAGAGTTTTTGAAGGTTTGACAGATTTACTCTGGAGTTTACTCTGACAGAGACAGAAGGTGCCAATATCGGAATATAGGTTATGTTGGTTTGAGAAAGGACCTATTTATTATTGTTTTCTTCACATATATGTAACGCTAATCATAAATATATATTGTGGGCAGTACTAAAACTATTAAATTACCTCACAGATTAATATGACATATAACATAAATAAAACAGTGAGGCAAATATACGAGATTTTCCGTCCCATGAGTTATGTCAATTTTGACAGGAGTAAAATGAACTCCGAGTCGAATACTCCGACTTTTCGAACGACAGTCATGGAGTAAAATTTACTCAACTCTTCCGTTTTCGGACGCAATTTGGTAAATATTACTGTACGGAGTTAATATTCGAACGCAACCCTGTGAATCGTTTGGGTTTGACACTTTCATGAACTAGCAATGCAAAACCACCGAAAACTGTGTCAAAGCCTCATTTAATCAACTAAAAATAGCCAAATATGCTCTGTAGAGTCGTTCACTTTTCAGTTTCCGGCACTGTACATTAATTTTAACTATACAAACTCATGAGATGAAAACCTTTTTTTATTTACCATTTTTTTAGATAAACTTACAGTTTATTTCCATCTAGATAGAGGTCATTTTTATCATCAGATGCTTGAAATTCAACAACATTGTTTGAGAAAACTTATTTCCTCACTCAATTATTATGTTTTGTAGCCTTTTCAATCTGCCATGTATGTCAGATCGGGTACATCTCAGTCCTGAGATTATCCTTATAGTCGAATTGAGGTTAAGTGTATTAGGTGAAGGAAAAATAGTTTTACAAGAGCAATAGAATAAAATTTTATAAGGATTATCTTGCTACACACAGAATCAATTAACTTTGATTTTCCTCGGTGAATATAATAGAAAAATAATACTTGCAGATTAATAATGGGCTTCGCAAGAAAGAAACAAGCTGAAGAAATGTTATCAAATTGTGCTGCAGGAACCTTCCTCTTGCGATTTTCGGACAGTGAATTAGGAGGTATTACGATAGCATGGATTTCAGGTATGATCTGTAATTTTGAACTTTGGACAAAATTCTAATGGAAACTGTGTTTGTTTTACAGATATTGGCGGTGAAGTATTCAGTCTACAACCCTTCACAGCCAAGGACTTTGCAATTAGAGCACTAGGTGATAGAATATCAGATTTAAGTCACTTGGTTTACTTATATCCCGATATAGCAAAAGATATATCTTTCCAGAAATACTACACACCATATCCGAGTAAGTTTTCGTTGTATGTTGATTTTCCTAGGATATGTGAATGAATACTTCAATTCAAATTGGTTAACGTGAACAAGTGCGCCAAAGAGTACTGACTTCACATCAGTGCTTTTTTTATATATAGTGGCTCAGGAGATATCGCAGCTTCGATCCACGCATGCGCGGACCCTCTCAAGGGAATACTATGGAGGAATAGCATCCTCCACCTCAAAACCCCACTCCTCTCAGACGAAAACTCCAGCAGTTCAATCCCTTCTCGTCTGCTCATGCGCTTAGCGTAAAATACCCGAAAGGGGCAGCGTGAATTTCAAATTTGGCCCAAGGACCACATTATGGACACTCCATCTCGGAAACTACGCTATTCCCTCGAAACTGTCTTGCACACATAAATAATTGGCATGTGGTGTTAATATGGCTTCCAGTCAAAATGGTCCGAAACCACTCAGTGGATTTTGCCCATTAACACACTCAACCGAGATATACACGCTCCAAATCTAGTCTGCAAATTTCAACTCTTAAATTATTTCGTTAGTGTTATCGTGCTTACGGCCGGACGGACGGAATTGGATTAAAACCAGGATTATTCATCAGTGAGTCGAACCCAATCGTTTGACAGCATTTTCGGCAAAAAAGCGAGCAATACAATGGTATTCTCAGAAGTGGGCGACTAACTAAAGAAGACAAAACAATTTTCCTAGCAGTCTTCAATAGTTTTGATACCATATTTATAGGCGAGCTCTATAAAATGACCATCAATTATTGGATACCAGACCTCTTCACTGCTAACAAATTTTCTACCACCAAACTATTTTGGTCTAGTATTTTTGCGCGTATGTTCTGGGGAACATCGCGTTATAGTTTTGCCCAAATGTCTGTAACTTTCGAATTTTTTGACGAAAATGGTCTCAAACGATTAAGTTCGACTCCCCAATGAAGAATTCGAGGTCAAATTTGATTCTGTCCGTCCGGCCGGCCGTTGCCACGATAACTTGAGAACGAAAAGAGCTAGCGACTTGAAATTTTCAGGGTAGGTGGCGCATCCCAATACGACGGACAAGTTCGTTAATGGGCATAATCGACCCAGTGGTTTCCGAGTAATAATTTTGTTTTCAACCAATATAAATCCGATCGAATTGAAACTTGGTGGGTAGTTGTAGAATATGAACCTAAGCACGTTTGTGAAATTTTGTGCGAATCGTATGGCTAGAAAATTTTAAAAAAATTATTAAAAAATATTTTTGTTGTCACGATAACTTGAGAACGGAATGAGATCGCGGCTTGAAATTTTCAGGTTAGGATGTGCACCAGAACGCGACATTTCAGTTTGTTTATGAGCATAATCGGCCAAACGGTTTTAGAGTTATAGCCATCTGAAATTTTCTGAAATTTGGTGGTTTTTTGTTCCTCATTAACTCGAAAAATACTGAACCGATTGAATTCAAACATGGTTATTAGTTGTAGAATGCCAACGCGAAAATGTTTGCAAAATTTGGTGAGGATAGCATTTGTAGAAAATTTTTAATAAATCATTGAAAATAAAAAAAAAATCTATATATTAGTAACTATTCGTTTGAAATTGCTGAAATTTTGCAAGAGCCTTCATAACCTAACTCTACTGCCAAGTTTCAAGTTTTAATACGATCGGTTAAATATTGTTGGAGATTCGAGCATTCTTGTGCGAGTTCAGTAGATGGGTGACCGTTGCCTCGATAACTTTCGAACGAAAGGAGATAGGGGCTTGCAATTTTCAGGGTAGGTTGCGGATCCGAAAGGGAGAGTTGAGTTCGTTTTTGGGCATAATCGGTCTAACGGTTTCCGAGTTATACCCACCTGGAATATTATTTCCTTGATAACTCAAAAAATAAATATTCGATCGAATTGGTGCTTGGTAACTAGTAGTAGAAAATCAACATAAAGACGTGTTTAAAATTTTGTAAGAACCGTACCCCTAGAAAATTTGAAAAAAATTACGAAAAAAAAAATTTTAAGAACCGTACCCCTAGACAATAAAAAAAATCACGAAAACAAAAATTGGTTCAAGCACTGACGTGAAGTCAGAAGCTTTTGCGCGTATGTTCTATTGTCCATTCTTCTGTATTGGACACCCTTAAACGAATTTACCATGGTAAATTCGAATTAAGTGTCCAATACAGGAGAATGGACAACATAATTTACCATGGTAAATTCGATTAAGGGTGTCCAATACCGAAGAATGGACAATAGAACATACGCGCAAAAGCTTCTGACTTCACGTCAGTGCTTGAACCATTTTTTTTTTTTATTAATCTCTGAATTTTAATCGAAGAATATTGCGCCAAGAACTGTTCGATTCGTTGTATCAAAACTGATATCTTTTCATTTCAGACTCAGATGATCAGAAAATAAATATTTTACTTATTGATCTGAGATTTCATATTTATTAATATGTTTTCGAGCAATATTGGGAGAGAATTGAGAGAAAGCTCAGGAACCTCGAACATGGAAAAGAAAATAAACTGAAACTAGAAATAATAATATGTTACAGTGTTGCTCGGAACTGAACGGTTTTATGCATGCTTCGAACAGCTGGCACGAGCGCACTCTCTGAGTGACGGATTTATGCCACCTTGGTAAGCACTCCGTTGACAATTACTGATACGATCAAGCATCGGCACATCAATCATGGTCTAAATGTGACCAATTTTTCAATTAATGAACCTTTGGAATTGTAGAGCGAAAACATTATCTACTAAATCTTCCGAAGGTTTAAAATTCCTACCATACTGACTACTTCGAAAGAACAATGACTCTAAATCAACAAGTATGAGCGTTCATTCTAAAAGACCTTATTGGCAGAATGCCCAGACTTTTTGATTTATTAACAACGGTATCAGCCATTTTTCAATATTATTAATAATGATGTCAAACTAAACACCAAATAATTTAAGTATAATGCGATTTGTTTGTTGGTATGCTGAATAATTTGTTATGTGCAGGCAGTGAACAAACTTCGATAAACGGCTATGTCAAACCAGTACTGAAAACCCACCTACCCGGGTGGAGTGACAACAGCTACCCCAACACCCCACACCACCCATTCATGCAGTCACCAGACCCCTCCAGGGATACGCCATCTGTGGCTAGTAGGTGAGTGATGCAACTTTTCATCAGTTGAAAGATTGGTTGATCCTTTGGTAATTTTGTATCTTAGTTTTCAGAACATGATAGAACTGTAGTCGGATCCTTAGTGTTGATTCTTTGAATTTTTCTAAATTGCCATATGCAACATATGCTTTATATGAATGAGTATTCTTTAAGTGATATAGTCGAATTTGAAGGTTTTTAAACTTTTGAATACAATGAAAGTTACTGATAAGTTTTATATTTAACTAATGCTTTTTATATTTGTTTATATTTTATATAAATGATTTTGAATTTGTATGTTTTTTATTCAGAATCATGTCATCTTCATTGTCATCTTTTTAATTTTGTTGTTAGACTTTTTTCTGAATAATAGAAGAATCTGCAAATGCAATCGATGATTCTAGTATTTGTAATCAGAGTTGGACCTAGTTTTGGTTTTAAACGACCGACATTTTATAGAACTTTTTGGGTATGTCTAAAACAATGGTGTATTCACTCATACCTGAAAAAGCTGAGATCAAAATAAGGGTTCAAGATGGCGTCCACATAGTTTTTATTTTCACTCACATCATCTTTCTTCGTAATCTGAACTACTTAACTTTTGGCAGGTTATGAGTTATGTAATAGATTAAAATATTTTCTGTGTAATATATCAAGGTCAATGGAGTAGAAGTATAGGCATCATTGAACAATTTTCTAGCTTAAAATCTGTGTACGATGTTATTCCTTCTGGGTTGTGTTCGAAAATTAACTCCACGGAGTAGAGTAGAGTTTTTGAAGGTTTGACAGATTTACTCTGGAGTTTACTCTGACACTGACAGTGACAGAAGGTGCATCGGAAAATAGGTTATGTTGGTTTAAGAAAGAACCCATTATTATTGTTTTCTTCACATATATGTAACTCTAATCATAAATATATATTGCAAGCAGTATTAAATTATTAAATTACCTCACAGAATATTCATAAAACAGTGAGACAAAGATACTAGCTTTTCCCTCCCATGAAATATGTCAATTTTGATTGGAGTAAAATGAAAATGTCAGAGTACTCGACTCAAGTTAACCTTTTCCGACCTACTGTCACCCGAACTCCAAATGAAACCTGAATCCGTTCATATACTTCGAATATTACATGTCACAGTAGTCAACTCCAGAGTAAATATGTCAAACCTTCAAAAACTCTACTCGGTGTAGTTAATATTCGAATGCAACCCTGAATTATTCATACATTTTTTTTCCATCCACAGAAGATAAAACTTTTCAGTGAGTCTTTTGAAAGGTTTTAAACAAAATAGAATCAGCGAACACACCAAGGTTTTAGACAAGGTTTGATTCAATGTCAGATCGGATATAATTTTTAATCACAAAGATACTTGCGCATGTTTCCAAATATATGAATCTTAGTATTTATGTTCATTTGAAGAAAAATGAAATATTCTTTTGCATGTTTGCTACATTAACCGAGTCTTATTTTATTGTCATGTCATATATTTGACTTGTGATTAACGGATTAACCTTTAATTTTCATAGAACATGTCAATTATATGACTTATAACATAACCATCCCTCTATCATAATATTTTAGTTGCTGGCCATGCTAACTTTTCTTTGCTTATGACAATACAATGACAGGTGTTAAAGATTAAACAACATTCAAATGTGAAATTCTCTTATATTTTTCGTTTTTGTTCGTATAATTATTACTCCAATTCATTCCGGAACATCCAGAAATCTTAGAATTGAATATTTTATCTGTTCTTGCTTTGAATCAACAAAAAAGGTTTCGAAAATGTCAGTAGTTTATACCTGAAAGATTTGTAACGACAACTGGTATCTCCTTTGGCAGTTATTTCAGTTTAAATTCGTTTCTTAAGATTTCGTATCTGGGAAAGACAATGAATCAAACTCGTGGAATATATACCTGAATTTGTTACGTTTTGAGGAAAAAATTAAATTGAATTGAAATTGAACTGCATAAGATTTGTTCTCGTGTAAGATTGAACTCCTCACTCTATTGATGTTTATGTCTCCGGAAATTTCCTCGTTTTGAGATACTGACGTATGATGGAATCGATTACTGAGTTTAGCAAGTTCTTGAATGTATTTGAAAGTAGTTTTTCCATTAGAATATTGCCTTAGATCAGATATGTATGAATTTGAATGTTGGTCTTGATTTCAAGAGGTCAAAGTAATTTGTCATTTCTTTCAGAAATCATTGTTCAATTACTTTCATAACTTGTGTGCATTATTTTGGATTCTGATACAAAATTTAATTTTAAACAAGAAGAGAGGAATAAAGTTTTCGGGTTTCGCCTTGATTAACGGGATATACAAGTTTTAAAAAGTAAACATTGAACGACTACAAGATAGAATAATATACGCTGTTGAACAATTGAGATCTAACGGGACTTTGGACCATGTTTATAGCTCACAGGTACGCCACTGTGTTGAATGTATCTGAAGAAATGGAAAACATTTCGAGAAATTTTTGTAATGATAATATTAAAACGTATTCAGTTTTCAATAAATTTTTGAAAAAATCTTGGTATTCTATTTACTCAAAATACTTTTTCTTTATTTACCAAGCAACCCGTGTTTATTAGCAGGACTTGCAGAGTTAGTTGCTTGTTCTATTTTAAAACATGTATATCTTCTCAATGGCGGAAATTTTATTCTTCTTTGTTTGAAATTTAATTTCATTTACCAATATAGTACTTCACCCAGAAGGAATAAGTTTGTACTTGATTTTTGGCAACATAATGACTATATTTGAAGAATGCTATGTTATCATTGTCAGCGTTATATCTGATAATTTTTTGCAAAAATGAAATTTTTTCTTTTAGTTTTTTATTGCGTATATGGATATTTCGGTTTGTCATTGTTCAATAAATTCTCAGTATATTCGCGGCATCGTTCAACAAATTCACATTATATCTTTTAGCGCATAAATAACTTGATCCTATCATGTTGAAAAAACTTCAATTTTGAAAACATCATATATTCAGAAATAATTTATTTATCGATCATTTAGCTGCAAATATGTTCATATTTGTACTGTAAATATCCATGTGGAAATACTAAACCAGAACACCAGTTAAAAGTGAACATACAAATTCATACATTGCATATGAGTAGAACTAGATTTTTTTTAAATAAGGTAATCGAAATGGTTGTTTCCCTATCTCAAAAGGAGCATGCTAGTTTTCGGTATTACTTTGATTAACATTGATTTTTTGATATTCTCCAAATTTAGTTTTTTAATTTTGTTTTTTCATTTTCATCTTTAGTTTCAAGATTTCATTATCACCACCTCCATCATTCCATAACCTGAGCAATATGAGTAATTGAATGAAATACAAAAAAAATTTGATGGGTGAAATATCTCCTTGAGTTTTTGAATTGAAAATTATAAATCCAGGACGCTGTGATTATTTTTTACAACGATATAGACAATATTTCCATATTAATATTGTATGGATATTAATATTATATTTTTTGATATTCATTTTGACGTTATTGAATTTTCAAATATTTGTCTTCATAAATGCTTGGGGTCTTAATATTACACATAGATATAGTGAAAAAATGTGATAAAGTTTTCAGACATAAGTTTGATACAAAAAAAAATCTTGATACTATCAAAATCCAAAGTTTAAAGCTAGTGACTGTTTTTCCTACCTTTTTTATATTTTTAATAGTACTTTACAAAGTTATCCAATGAGTCTCTGCGGTTAGTGAATAAATCATATTAATTAATTTTTTGTTAGATGACTACATAAATGAGGAATGGATCAGACAAGTATATCTGGTAATTTTAGTTTAAATCCTATCATTTAAGAGATATTCATTATTTTATTGTTCCAGTAGGGCATTTTAGAACCATGTTTTTCGCCTTAGCATCAAGCTTATAATATATTATTTGACCAAATATCTCTAAATGCTCGTTCTAAATTGATCAAAATAAATAGACCGTATAATAGATGATATTGATGCTATGACTTCGGGCACATTTGATGAATGAACAGAAGATATGCTAAATTTCCACAAATCTAACGTTTATGTGGATGAGTTGTTCAGGGAGTTAAAATAAAGCTGCTTCTGGATCCTCACTTGTACAGGTTGTTACAATAAGACGGATATATGTTAAACGATAAATTGAAATCAGTGATGTACAACAATTAATATTTCTAGTGAAGCAATTTATATGATCCATTACAATCAAACGTGAAAGATAATCCGTCGTATTCATAAAGCATTGTTAAGTGTTTAAACCTCCGTCAAGTCCTAAAGGAGACTCTCGGTTAAGGAAAAGAGAGAAGAGTAGATATTCACAAACTGTAGTTAACCGCACCACTGTGAATCCTCAGTTATTCAACTGTGGTCAAACGTGATATATTTTACCAAACTGGTTCATGTATACTCCATTCACTTTTATAAAGTCTCCCGGTTGGCCATGATTTAGGTCTGTCACGTTTTTTTAATTAAAACTAAGACAGGTGGGTACTCCTAAAATATCGTCAATGTCAAAACAATTCTCTGAGACGTTGCCAATTTCTACTGTCAACAATCAACATAATGTTCCACCTTGGACAGGATATTATCACAGATCATTATCTTCGAATAACAAAGAACTCTTCGCTTTGAAATTGAAAATTCCTAAAACAGTTTTGAAGAAGCAGAGACAAAGTATCAGGAAGTGCTATACAGAACTGAAATCTGCGATAGGAAAACTTCATTCTGTCTTAGGAAATGTTGAACTGAAATTACTTAGTTCCCTATCCTATCACTATGTTTTATTAAGGTTTAACAGTGACTCGGGTTTCGTAGTACTACTACATTTTGAAACTGGTATATTTCAAGTTGTGCAACAAGGTATTTAAATGTCTTCTGTAGGCTTATTTCTTGAGGATTTCGAAAAGTGGGGAATTCCATAGGTACGTCTGTTGGTTTAGAAGTTTTCCTGTCGGGTTATTCAGGTACTTTTATTATTTTTTCAAATGAACTATCACAAAGTAACGGACTACTGTAGCCATTAATTTTCATTCAAATTTCAACACTTGATTCTTGATTTCCGTACCAGAAAATAGCATAACTGAATCTTCCAACCAGTTTATATACGTGAAATATTTCCATAGTAACAACAGATGAAAATTCTCTTCAACAATCGCCAGGTCTTTGGAATTGTTGAATTCTCATAATATCTTCTCAAATTCATTATTTTTCCCAAGAAAATTCACATTGTGAAAAATACGTAATCACTATGACTTATATATGTAGAGAGGACAGCGTAGTTATCTGACAGGAAAATGAGCATAACCTAATATTTTCAAAATATAGACGGTGAAATGTGAAAAGTTTCATGGCCAACCGGGAGACTTTATAAAAGTGAATGGAGTACATATACGCAACAGTTTGGCATCTATGCCAAACAATAAACATTCTTCTATGCATCCAAGCAATCCACACAGACTCATTGCTCAACTTTGGAATATCGTTTTGAAAATTATGAATTCAAGATCTTAGGAACAATTTGTACTAGCATTATATCAATAAAAAGTTTATTAAACCATTGTAAAGCGTTTAAAAAATGTATGATTGAGATATTTCCGAAACGTCCTAATTTTTTTGGTTTCATTCAATTAATAATTTGTGGTAATTAATGCATGCTGCAATCAGACGTAACCAGACACATTTGCAACAAAACATTTTATTATTTGGTTCAAAGTTCAGTGAGTCATTTTTCATGCCATGTTTTGCTTTTGGTTGGTCTGAGTTGCAGTATGTCATGTCTGGTTATATCTGTGCAGCTATGCTGGTTCGATTGCCACAACCGCAACGTGTACTGCTGGGATGGACTACCTCGAGTCGTTTGATGAAAACAGCATTGATATTAATAACCTGGTTAATCTCAACGAGTTAATACAAGGATATAAGCAATGAGATAATCGAGCATACGAATCCTCGAGGCCTTGTGGATCACAGGATGCGGCTGCAGCCGAGAAGATCAAGTTGCTGAAGAGGAAAGCTAAGTTCAACACTTCGAAATTCATATTTTTGGCCTAATTGTAGTATGATCACTTCATTCGTTGTTTTTGAAAGCAAGTAATCGTTCTCCCAGACATTGGATAGTTGATTATAAATTATAGAATTTAATTTGGGGAACTAATTACTCTCTACTAAAAATCACAAAACTCAAATAATTATATAATGAAAATTTTAACTACTAAATGAAGTTAAATTTTATAATTAATAATTTTTAGCATAATTTTTTCTATATCTAAAAATGATTTATAAATTTCAATATCTCATTCTTTTAATTCTGACGAATGTCCATAAATATTATTTTTAGCATAATGAATAGAATCAATTTTATTTGAAGTGATTTATACATTTCAATATCTCATTCTTTTAACTCTGACGATTTGCAGACAACTTTTCAGTAATTTGTCCATAAATATTCCAGTTCAGGAAACATATTGGCAATATATAAAAAAATTTTACTGTAATGCAAATATCAAGGTGGATATTTAGATTCAAAATCCATTTCCGGAGATATTAAAACTATTGAATTTTCCTCGGAAGGAAGGCTACATTTCAATGCTTTCTAATGCCTACTTTGAAATATCCAAGCACAAAACATTTTCTGCGTTTCAAATTTATATATGCATATCTCGATTGTGAAAAAAATTGGTTTTTATGTGCCATAAAGTTATTAGAACACAGTGCAATGGTTTTCAATTGTTTTAGTTTTGCAATATGCATTTATTTTAATTTAAAAATATATCATTGGTATTGCCATTTTCTAAATGGTGGTTTATATCTTTTAAAAAGATTTTACCAGGATTATTTTCACTAACCAATTTTATATCACTTAATATTATATATTGTTAATGTACAATTTGTTTTTTTAATATCTGTGAGTACAAAATTTCGTTTGTATATTTACAGAATTTGAGATTTTAATTCTATTGAATAATGTTTGCTCATATTTTCTTTTTATCTCTTATGGTGCTTCTTTTATTGTAGTTCTAAGGTAGTCTAAGGAAATAATAGTTGATTCTTATCAGCACAGCAATTAGACAATCTTCCATATTTCAACTATTGTGATGACACCACTTATTAGAAGAGAATTTAGACCAAAATCATTGTGAATTTTAACCGTCCTAGTTGTGTACCTTATCACTCCATATTCTCTCCCACTGAAAGTTTCTGACGGAATTAGGAGAATTTGAAAATGATCCAATGTTGATATTTTATGGTAACGAACATATTGACCTGTTTTCTTTCTTAGTGCTTTTGATAGAAACCCCAGGTGCCTCTTGTTGTGAAAATTTTCAAATAGATAGTTTTTTGAGTAACAACTCGGTGATTGATTTCTGCTTTAAAATTGTTATATCTGTATTTTTATAACTGTGCAATATTTCCGAATCAATGATGAGATAAAAAGAACTTCATAACTTTTTTTACTAATTCTTCAGGGGCAATTTAAGAAACTTCATGAAGTTTCACATTTCCTGGTCAATTTCAACAGAAGCCAAGTTCATGATATTATTCGAGCATATCTGTGTAAAAGGATATCAATCTCTCTGTCAATATAATCTTATGAAGCTATTGTTAACATTACAGTTAACTTCTCAGTTGGCTAATAGTTTCGATATGTTAGTAAATTCATTATATTCTGGAAAACAAATACAATTGCAAATAGATATTTGTGAAATTATACAGGTTGTTTCCAAAGGTGATTGTTTTAACAGGTGGTAGAACTTGTTAAAAAATGCTATTTCGAAAATAATCGGAACAAGATTTTTGAGTACCTCAGTCAAATTGTTCTGAAAGAATACGCCTATGCCCAATGAGAACATACAAGAAAAGTATTTTCTTGCAATGTGTTCTTCAAACAGGTGAGAATTGTCTGTTGACTAAACATGAGTGTTATGCAAATCATTCACTTCAATTTTCGATTAGAGTGAATATATTATTCTATCATTATACTGATCCTCCTAGGTCTTCCACAAGGACACCCCCCCTCATAAGCTCTCGAATTTTAATTGTTACTATGCTAATTCAAGGTAATGAATGATAGACAATTTTTTTTAATGATAATGTTGTACCCTTTTTGATAACAGTATAAATCAGTCACCTCAGGAAAGGGGCAACTATTGGTCATCAGATCACATATCCCCCTAATTTCTAATAGTAATAATAATTTCTAATAGTAATAATGATAGAAATAAAATTGTTCCTGCTCATCATCATCCAGGTCTGCTTGCTGGCTGGCTCTTAAATGACCATTTGCAAAATCTCTTTCTCAATCAACTTTGAAACCTTCACTAAATTGAAAATTTGGCATTGTTTAACACGTTCACAGGAAAACCAAAATGATAGAGAAATCTCGTATTTCATTTCAAATAACTTTGCGCTGACTCATTGAATCTACTTTATGCTGCAGCTTTAACTTAAAATACTCAATAAAACAACTGGATCGTTGTGCATATCTATACAGGGTGATTCACGAACACCGTTTGTTAGAATATTTCAAAGAAAGACACGAGATGAACACCTGAAATTTTATAAGTAAGCTTTGTTAGGAGAGATGAATTCTTGGAAAAATATTAGATTCGTTCGACTTCCGGTGAAGAAAATGGTACCAACGTTCGTTTTTTAAACGTAATACCCAGTTTTTTCATTGAAATCAGATCACCCATTGAATTCTACATTGTTTTAATGTGTCACTCACATATTTTCAGAAAATTCGTTTGAAATCTGAAAAACCCTTCAAATTTTCTCAAATAGCGCTTCATTCCAATGTTAAGAACTTGTAGATTTTTGCATGAAAATTCCTAATTTTCTAGCATCTCTCAGAAGACATAGCAAGCTTCTTCTTCGTTAATTAAAAATTCAACTGAACATTCAGGGTTTTTTTTATTTCAATGTCAAAGTCTGTGACAAAAGCCTCAAAACTCATTTTTCTCAAATGAGAACCCATTTTTTATTGGTCAGCTGAAAGCTACGTTAAAAAATAGTGTATTTTTTATGATACATACTACTGCTTTGCTTACCGAATATCTCGGGAAATAAGCATTTTAGAGCAATAGTATATATTACACTTAAACACTATTTTTTAACGTAGATTTCAACTGACCAATAAAAAATGGGTTCTCATTTGAAAAAAAACAGTTTTGAGGTTTTTGTCACGTCTGACTTTGGCATTAAAATTGAAACACCCTGTATGTTCAATTGAATTTTTAACCAATGAAGAAGAAGCATTGGTATGTCTTCTGATAGAAGCTACAAAATTAGGAATTTTCATACAAAGATCTACAAGTTATTAACATTGGAATGAATCCCTATTTGAAAAAATTTCAAGGGTTTTTCCAGATTTCACACGAATTTTCTGAGAATAATATGCGACACATTAAAAAATGTAGAAAAAGACTCACCTATGAAACACCTTGTATATAAAAAAATGTGATAATTGAAATTAGCACATATTAAAATTATCGAATTCTTACTAGAAACCAATCACTGAACTTGTGAAAAGTTGATTATAGCATAATATAGTATATTGTCTGTTGAAATATTCTCTGCTTGGTCAATTATTTCTGTTTCACACATAAACTTACATTGTGGTTGAATTGAATAAAAAGTAGAAAACGTTCAAATATTTTATTCTCATTTTAGTCATTTCTGCTATTTTGATTCAGAATGAAAGATTCCTAGACCTTGTCAAGTACGAAAAAATGTAATTCTACAACATTTCAAAAACAATGATTTTTTTCATGAATAAATCTTAATGGTTATTATACAAATTGAGGAACAATCCTTTAATTTTACAAACCATCAACTGATTTGCAAAAAGGCGCCAGAAACCAATGCATACACGGAGTGGCACTTTGTACTCTTCTGGGTATATTAAAACTATGAAATATATAACAGAATGGAATCAAATGGCAATCACAAAAACATGAGTTGCTGCCAAAATTTGGTAAAATAATAAATAAATCATATTACATAAATAATATTACATAATAATCAAAACTACAATTTTTTGAGGTACATATTCATCTACTTACTAAATATTTTACTAACAGAAGTTAGAAAACTGCTTAGTAATCTTTAATTTGAGAAGATTCAATTTTCGTAACTCCAACAATTGTTCTTTAACAATCTGTTATTACCATCTCACATATTCTTTATATTCTTCTTTGACAGATATACGTTTTATTGTTTCATAACCTAAAATGATGCCAAAACTGTATGTGAAAGATTGTAACAGTCTAGCACTTAAACCCTTGGCAAACATCTTAAAGCCTTCTTCTTTCCACAAGCCTTTAAATGCTATTGCCATCGAGTCTAACCTCGTAACCTGCATTCTAGTCCTTACAATGTCCAAAGGGTTTGTTATTATTACCGTCGTGAAGCCTCCTAGAGTACCTGATATGGTTTGAATCAACAGTTGAGATACCCACGCTGGTGCTATGGCAAATAGTTGATCTGAAATGTAAGTAAAAGGTTTAATCTTAGCCTTGCAATTCGTGCTCAGAAAACCCATTAATTTTTGCGCGCATTTTTCTATACTCTACACAAATCAACAAATCCAGAGCGTTCCTGCCAATAGGGTCTACATAATGGCGTATAATTAATATACTTATGCATATATTTCACAAATCAAATAAACCCCAGGGGATTTCATTGATTTGCCGAGAAGCAAGAGCAGACGCGTTTCTGGCTTCTTGGCCTTTATCAGTACTCTGTAGCTTCCCAAGTTCCCAACAAATTCAACTTAACTGAACCATGTTAAGTCTCTCAGAGCCGGCCCGAGCGGTTATATAAAAAACGCCCACGCCACATATGAGACAAAACAAGGAATTCAGCCTTTCCCCACCAACGAAAATTTGAAGCGTGAGATGATATGTCACCATTCGCTCGATTTTAATCGAACTACTCCCGCAGAGCTCAGACAGTATCTTCCTATGGCCAGAACGCTGCTGTTTACAAAAATAATAATGAAAAATGGCGATACCGTTGTTAATAAATCAACAAGTCCAGAGCGTTTCTGCCAATAGGGTCTACATAATGGCTTCGTATAATAATATACTTATGCATATAATATTTCCTGGGGTTTATTCGACTTGTAAAATAATTTATTAACAAACGGTTTCGCAATTTTTTATTATTATAATACTTTACATGTAAACAACTTTAAATCAGAAGATCCCTCTTTTTTTGGCGCGCTGTTTAGGTGAACAGTGCCTATCGATTCGTCCAAATGTCTGTAATTTTCGAATTTTTCGCCGAAAATGGTCCCAAACTTTTAGATTCGACTTACTGATCAAGAATCCGAGGTCAAACTTGATTCTGTCCGGCCGGCCGTCAGCACGATTACGCAATGATTTAACCTTGTGGAATGGGTTGTTACAACCTACACTCGATGCATAGTTTTCACAACTCGAAATACCCAAGGAAAGTATCATCGAAATGTCTAGAGCAAGGCTGGACACAATCATAGCAGATTGTCCATTTATTCCTTATATTTGAATTGGTAAGTATAGGCTGACGAACAAATTATGTTAATAGTCAAAATATATTAGTAAAATACAATACTCTTTTCATAATTTAATAGTTCATACCACATTTCAGCATTTTTTTGCTAGCAACATTATGAAAATACTGTATATAGGAACATGTCTCACTACTAAAGGAAGTAAAAGGTAATATTAACTTCGATGGTCAACAAACAGTAATTTCTTTTGATTCCATTATGTTCTTTCCTATTGCCTTCATAAACTGCATTATTAAAATGATCCAATTCTAAATCTTCTGAAACATCATCCCCAATATTTGCATATAAATTATTGAATATGCAAAAAGTCAATATTATTTTTGGTTTCACAACAGTCTTGTGTTTATAAGAATGTGTTCCTTATTCCAGTGAGTCTTGTATTTATTCACAAATTCAAGGTGCGGAACCTTGTCTTCCAACAAAAAATAATTTTCAAAGTACGAATTATATAAACAAACCAGAACAGAAATAAATATGACGTTTCTTATAGGTAGATAAGATGACATGAATGAACAGTGAACACAGACAGATAGAATTCGCATTCTGTGAAAACATAGAAGTATGATTTATTATTAAAATCATATCTCCGAAAGTATTAGCTTGTAAGAGTTGAAAATGATATCAATGGATTCTTATGATGGAACTGCATCTTAAAAAAAATTAATTAATTCAAAAGTTGCAATGTAAAAAAAAATTTTTTCTCGTTACTACGAAACCATTTTGTCCAATAACAAACTTAACCGAGATATTTATCTCCAAAACCTACTCTGAAAATTTCAACTCTCTAGCTCATTCCGTTCGAGAGTTATCGTGTCTACGGCCGAACAGAATAAATTCTGACCACGGATTATTGATCCGTGAGTCGAAACAAATCATTTAAGACCATTTTCATCCAAAAATTCGAAAATTACAGACACTTGGACAAAGTCTTATGCGAAATGTAGCAACAATCTTATGAATCGTAACCTTAATTTACAGCTTACATTGATCTAAATTGTTGAAGATATTGCCGAAATATCTTAATATTACAATGATCAAGATGTACTGGTCCACTGGATTACACTTGACAAAATAAGTGGTCAAATAAGTTTTTTATGTTCGAAGTGCCTGGAGAGAATTCATGTGCATAGATCGGCCGAAGTCAAATTTGACAAGTTTGAGGAAGTTTTGCAGAGTTCATCAACAGGTTAATGAGTTAACTGAGTTAGAAGCAAACCGCTCTATGCAAAAGCAGCAAGATGACGAGATCATTGAAGTCGTCACTTCCGAAAAAGTTTCACCTTCAAAAGTTATGGGAACTTTAAATACTGCCTCGAAATGGGCTAAAGAAACGTAGTTGCCACGAAGATATGCTACCTCGTCGATGAAGGGACCTCGCTTTCAAAATACTACATACTACATATACCTACTTTTGAGGTTTTTATCCTCATGTCAACACGCAGAATTAATGGTTTGTTATTCACTAGTATGACTAGGTATCTCACTTGTATCTTTCGATAAATCAGTGAGCACCATAAGTAAGCATATAGTATACGTTCCGTAAATCAACCTATGCGACCAATATTTTCAGGACCGGTAACTACACTGGTGAGACGGTCATCTGTCAGTTGTTTGAAGGTTAATTTTTGTTGAATATTTGTGACATCAGTTAACTTGAAGTGGAACAAATAATATCTAATCTGCCTCAATTAAAGAATCCATTATCCATAATAATTGCAACAAAAATTTGTAGTTTTTGAATATATTATCTAAAACCAGTTAAAACATAAGACCACAGAACACTTATAACATCCAAACAATAATAAACTGATGTTACCAAAGAAATTCGTCGGTTGTTCTGGTGCCTGAAAATCTACCTCTCTCTCAGGAACCAAGTTCCGTAAATAACCTATACCTCAGGAACCAACCAAACATTTCATATTTACGGAAGGGAAGCATAGTAGTATTTCTGGTCTATGGTAGTAACCGAAACAACCATGTTGATTTACAGAACGTATTGTATTTTACTGAAGTGAATACATTAACATTAATCTCATTTATTCATTAGTTAGATAAGTTGTGAGTCATTAAAATTTTGAAGATGGCAAGCTTTGTTATCTGCCAATGACCTAATGTTTGCCTGTCCAGTGTCCAGATAAGCAAAGTCCTACTGAATCTCATGATGAAAAATAAAATTGAATAATAGCAAACAAATTCCTCACAGATAATTGTAATGAATGAATAATTAAATGAGGTAACAGGAGATCCCTTTCATTTATAGAAGAAGTATTCTAACCAAAGATTCTTATCAGTATAGAATTCAAATGGAAATGACCTTTGTAAATGAGTTTCAAGTTCAAACCAAAAATGTATTTGTAAAAATTCAAAATTTACCTTGATAAAGCTGATAGAAACCCCACCATAATGAGGAATTAGGAACATAAACTGATAAACTAGCAAAGTAGCCTCTATAAAAACCGGCAATGCCATCAATTTTCATTATTTGTCGTATCACATCCATTGTTATTGCAAATTTACTTCTGCCTGGAGAAGCATCTATTTGTAAAGGATTAAAAACAACCTAAAATCAAGTCTTAAAGTATACATCACAAATTTCACTGAAAACATTCTTACTTTTAAACTTTGGTCTTTAACATTATTTTGTATGCCCATCATCATCAGATGCTGGCTCAAAACGTCAAATGGCACCACAATTGATTGACCTACGACACTAGCTGCAGCACCAGCTACGAAAGATCTCATTTTTACATTCAGTATATCTTGTTTGGCAAGAATTTGTCTTGTATCCTCATATATTGACAAATAAAAAACTCCTGGAATTAAGATTCTCATTTATATTGTGACCAGTAGACACTTTCCTTTACTAACCGCTAACTATTTGGATTGAGGAAAGCCAAAAACCTCTGTATAACCCTGAGAAACCTTCGCCTTTGTAAATTTTCACATACGCATCAATCATGCCTAAAATCATATGTATATAATGTTATATCTATTCCTATTCTACAGAGTAATAAATACCATTGTATAAAGTATTATGTTTTTGAATTTGTAGTCTAGTTTTAATCAGAGTTAAAGGATACAATGCACAACGCACAGAAAATGAACTCAACATCGATAGGGGTAAAAATTTTACTTTATCCATCATATCCCATTCTATTGACTTTATTATGAAACCTGGAGGATGTTTTTCTCCCATTGTACCCTCAACTGTAGTCTTCATTGAGTATTATTGGTCTATAATCTGTTATAAGAGGCCAAAATTATCCATTTTTGAGGTTAGGTTACATGTAATTCATTCGGTTCTATTATTTTCATATCCAAACATATTGTATATTTATCATGGCAGAAACTTTGAAACGTGTACTATCGAATATTAAAGGTAAACTCGTGTTTATGAAATATGAATAATAAAACTTGAAGAATTATGGAATTAAATTAAAAACTGCAATAAACATAGATTGGGGTTCAATTTGACAGATCGATCAAATCACAGAAGATTATTTTCTTATTTTTGGATAAAAAGTAAAATTTGTTACAGATCACCAGAATGGACCTCTTCAACATTGACTTGAAATTACTACGAAATATATTGATACACAATCTTTGTTCGTAATGAATGTGAAAAATTAATTATTCTTCTTTCGGAGTTTCTTCAGCTGGAGGTGCTTCGGCAGGCTGGTCGCCCTGGATGGCCACTTCAGGAGTATGGTCAACTTCTGCAGGAGGAACATCTGCTGCTTCTTCTTGAGGTGGGGCTTCCTCCACCAAAGATGCTTCAACTTCAGACACTACTTCGTTTTCTGGAATAGCTTCAGCCTCTGCTTTAGTCTCACCCTCCTGCCCACCTTTTCAATAAATGTGTGATTATTTGAAACAAAGTTTTAAGAACACACATTACCTTCAACTGGTACTGCCTCTTTATCTGCAGTAGTTTCTTCAGGGAGAATCTCTGGTTCTTTGGCTACATCTTCTTGCTCAGGCTCTTTTTCAGTTTTCGGTACTTCTGGCACCTCTCCACGAATCTCAGCAGTTGGTAACGGGCCCTCCTCTGTAGGAGCAGCTATTTCCACCGGTGATGGGGGGGCTCCGGACGGAACTTCCTCGATTGTGGCAGCTTTCATAGGTGCTTTCCTTTCTACCTTGCCTAAAAGATCATGCCGTAGGCAAGTCCCCATGAAGTACACTGTCGTTACTATATGCCAAGACCCGTTAAAATCAATTCGGAGGCTTATTAGGGTAGAAGCTTTACAAGAATTTAGTGATTATCGTACTGTTTCTTGAAAAAAAAAATCAAATCATAGTCGAAATACCTCGATCGTGGATGATGTGTACTGTTTCAACATATTGAGTTGAAGAAAAAAAAACTTGTTGTTATTAGAAGATTGGTATTATAGCCTTTACTTGATGGATATCCATAAAAAATTATGAAATAATAATATTATACACACTGTATTTCCACAATTTATTGCCGACGTTGTGACGGTATAAAACTCCGTCACTATTTTTAACATTTATTTTTAGTTTATTTCCATTCCATCATACAGATAGAAATTATAGAATTTATTCAAATTATATATATATATTATATATTTAAATGCAAATGCAAATCATTCATTACTTCTAGCTTCGAGGTTCATCATACCCAGAGAAATAGAGGGAGTATCCCTCTATTTCTCAGATCATACCCCTTGTTATTAGTTGGCAACCCATGAAACACAAGTGTGCTTTATTTATCACCTGAGTGTGTTCAGTTTATTAATATTAATTTATTTTGAGTCTAACTCAAGATTAGATGAGATGTTTTGTCTTATGAATCCGTATTGATTTTCCACATTAAATATTTCAATATATTATAGAAATCATTTCAGTATAATTTTGTTCAATACCGGGAATTAATCGATTCACTTCTGTACGACTACAATTTTCTGTGGTCATACGGGTGTTGCCTGCTGTCGGGGATTTTATCATTTCTCGTCCTTTCCTTTTACGTTCGAAGCTCTCGAGCTTCTAACAATTCTAACGCTTCTCGTAAGATCCCTTGGTTCTCAATAGTTGAGATGAAAGAAATGGTGGTCTGAATATCTCTTAACAGTTTGTATGATTATTTGTAAAGATATACGTCAAATTGACGGTGGGTAATATTTAAATATGTTTTTGTGATTTTGAAATTGTTTTTGATCAATTAACTTACGTGATGATTCCAGATTGAAATTATTTAATGCAGTTTTGAAAGCCATTTTTATTAGAAAATAATGTAGAGTACTTTGTGTTTGATTATTTCGATTTCTACTGATTTTCTGGTATATAGAAACATATAAATATGGATCATGCGATCAGTTTTGGGTAGCCACAGCGAGGAGCTTGGTTGATTGAATTCCAAGTGTCACTAGTGTCTAAATTCTACTCACAAGTGATTGCTGGTTTTCCTTAAACCGGCTACTTCGTAGTGTTGTTTTTTTCTGCGGGTACCAGCAGAATTATTTTTAATCTGCTCCTTTTGCGGAATTACCCGTTAAACCTCTCTGGGTCTCTGGTCTGGTATAAGTGGTATATGTTAAACGCATCAGGGGAGACTGGGGAGAGTTTCTTCAATTTTCGAGGTATTGTCAGAGACAATAGAATTCCTTCTATTTCTCTATGGGTATTGTTTGTTGTTTGTCTCGTACGTGTTTTTCTCTAGTCTTTAATGAATTACGATGAATAAAGTTTGTGTACTGTTAATTTATATCCCCTCCCCAGATTCGTACAAAGAAATAATGTATTTTGCAAAGTAGTATGTGTAACACTGGTTTCATTGTTCGTAGTTTTTGGCTGGGCGAGAAACTCGCTGCTTTGCTATGCTATTCCAACAACTCGGCAGATCCACGCCATATAGCCAGATATAGTCCTGCTGGACAAGCAGCTCATGGAATTGTTTGTTGTCGAATTTTCCTCCGCCACCAAAAATAATGTGGTGATGAAAGAAGAACAGAAGAGGGAAAATACAAGGTTTTAATGTTCGAACTGGCGATCCTGTATCCAAGGGATAATGTTGGGATGGTCGTACTAATCATTGAATAGCAACCCACGCACACAAGTAGCTTACTTTTGTGGGAAATTGTTTTTTCATTTCAATGGAATTTGTACACATTATTTTTGTTATTTTTAAATGAATAAACATTATTATTATTATTATTATGTCTAGGCGGATGGACAGCGAACTACGTGACAGAATGGAAGATTATTCCGGCCTTAAAACCCTGGCCGAGGTTTTCGCGCACATAATGCAGAAAGCGTGTTGCTCGGATTTCATCTCTTTTGTTAAGGGACGCTTTAAGGGCAGGACGAAGAACTACTCCAAGGAATGTGCGAGAGGTTTTTTAGTGAGTAACCAAACAGCAACTGGAGTCTCCTACTCCTGAGGGAGCGGACCCCCTCAGGTTAAGCCTATAACAGGTTTTTCCTCTCAAGCGGACAAAAAAAGAAATATTATAATAATAATAAATTGTGGAAATATAGTGTAAATTTCATTTTAGAGAATTATCTAGCTTATTTTTGAGACTGGTTTATTTCTTCATCAAAATTCAGGTGGTATATATCTTACCTCTCTCTTTTGTCTTAGCCTTGGCACCAGTTGTTGGGAGGAACAGTCTGAATTCATTTGGCATCTCATCTTCACTGTATAGAGTATCTGAGAAGTAGATACGTCTTATTCTAACATTCGCGTGCACTTGAACTCTGACAGTCTCTAAATATGTCGATCCTAGAAACATCCCAATATATGAATAGTCACTCCAGATAATTGGAGATAAACGATTTACCGCTGTATTCACAAAGCGTTGTTAGGTGTTCAAACCTCCGTTAAGTCCTAACGGAAACTTTCATTTATGTCGCAACCTCTGACTCTGACGTTTAACGTATTTAACAGATATTACGCTAACTGCGCTGTTAAACGATCTTAACTGAAGATATACCGCCGTATTCACAAAGCATTAAATCTCCGTTAAGTCCTAACTGAGGTCCTCAGTTAAGGATAAATAAGAATCGCAACCTCAGTTAACGTGAAAATTAACGTGAAACAGGACTGTTTCACCACCGTTAAATACGTTAACTAAGGTTGCGATTAAAATTTATCCTTAACTGAGGACCTCAGTTAGGACTTAACAGAGATTGAATGCTTTGTGAATACAGCGGTTAATATTCATAAGCCATAGTCATAGTTAACCGAGCCACTGTTAATCCTCAGTTAGCTAACTAATGTTTGAATTCAGCTTGACTACGGTTTGTGAATTTCAATTTCTGTTTAATATAACATATTCCAGTTAACGATCAGTCAGTTAACTCCCTGATCTTCTAAGAGCTAACTGATAGTCTAAGAGCTATCAAAGTTTTCGAGACAGAATTTGTCTGCAATTTTTCAATTTTTGGCCGAAAATAAATGGTCTCAAACGATTAGGATCGACTCTCTGATATTCGATTCTGTCCGGCTGACCGTCCGTTGTCAAGATAACTTTCAAACAGAAAGAGATGGCGACTTGAAATGTTGAGGGTAGATTGCGCATCCGAATGTGACGGTTAAGTTCGTTAATGAGCATAATCGGCCCAACGGTTTCCAGGTACTAATTTTGTTTTTATGTAATACAGACCCGATTGAATTGCAACTTAGTAACTAGTTGTAGAATAGCAACACAAAGACGCAGGTACAATTTTGTAAATATCGTATTAATAGAAAATTAAAAAAATATATATTATGTATCTCACGATAACTTGAGAACGGAAAGAAATAGAGACTTGTAATTTTCAGGGTAGGTTGCGCACCCGAATGCAAAATTTAAGTTCGTTAATAGGCATAATCGGCCGAACGGTGTTGGAGTTACACACACATGAAATTTTGTTGGTATTTCCTAAATAACTCAAAAAATAAGAATCCGAATTTTGTGAGAATCGTGTCACTAGAAAATTTAAAAAAATGATTGAAAAAAATCTGTATCTCAGAAACTATTCATCCGATATCCATGAAATTTTGTGAGAGCCTTTAAAATCTTACTTTACAGCCAAGTTCCAAAATAGAACACGATCGGACCTATATTGTTGAAGATCCGAGCAGCCTTGGGTGAGTTCAGTAGCTGGATGGTTGACCGTTGGCCCAATAACTTTCTAACGGAAAGAGATAGCGACTTGCAATTTTCAGGGTAGGGTGCGCATCCAAATGGGATATTTAAGTTCGTTGTTCGGCATAATCGACCGAACAGTTTCGGAGTTTACACCCATCTTAAATCTTGTTTTTATTTCCTCAATAACTCAAAATATACAAATCCAATCAATTAAAACTTGGTAATTACTTGTAGAATGCCGACGCGCTAATTTTCGCAAAATATCGTAGCACTAGAAAACATTTTTTGTCTGTTTTAAGGTTAAATTTTAATTTTTTTCGTCAAAAACTTAATATTCCAGAAACTATCGTCAGGATCCGCTGAAATTCCGTACATTCCTTTGACCGCCATTATAGTCGAGTACCGAATGTCAGCTCGATCGACTTCGTATGAGGCGTGAATAGACAATAATAGAACATGCGCGCAAAAGCTTCTGATTTCACTTGAGTGATTTTTGAGATTATTTTCGTTGTTGGTGCCTTGTTGGCCGTTTTCAAATTTTCCTCCACAATTAGGTTGATTGATGCTTTCTACATGTAGGTGGTACTTTTCGGTACTTCTTATTCAAACACACTAAAGCACCATATGGATCTAAAATGTTGTCGTTTTCAAAACACATCATGTTTTCATCAGATAGATAGCTAAACGAGAAGAAGAAAATAAACACGCAAACAAAATTCGATATAAATTAATGTTCATGAAAGTATAAAATTTTATTATTTCGGGAATATTTTTTGATGCAAATTTTAGGAGAATACAAATGTTCACCTGAATTTCTGATCAATCTAGTTTAAATAAATGTTTCGCTGGGGCCTTATTGCATATTCCATATTATGATAAATTGATAGATTACCGTATGCTCTCTTGGTAAAGTCTGCTAGATTAAACTGGACTTGGTTCCAACCATCACTTAGTCCAATGGGCATTGTTGTGCAGAATGGTCTTACCTTGGTAGTTGACTGAAAGTTCGATACTCGAAAACGTCGACGAATATCTTTATCGTCTAAAATGGGAATATTGAAATAATATGTAAGTATACATGGGTAGGATTGTATTGGAATAATACTAGTACATAGTTAGAATAACGATTACATTTTAAGGGTGCATGCGACGCATTAATTATCGTAACATCAGACGTTCTCTGTACCCTCTGTCGCCTGAAACCCATAAGTATACCGTTAGCGATCTTAGACAGATTCCAAAGACCATGTGCCAGCAGAAGAAGTATTTTATGCCGAACCCCGACCCTCTCAGGCGTCTCCAAGGAGGTCAGGGTTAACGGGATATCTGTATCTGGAGGTTATAATACTCGAACAGCTTATTTTAAATTGTGATGCAACGTAAACAACGACCATATTCCTGGAATTGCCTTATAACCGTGGGATCGTTCCCATGGAATCCTATTGGTCTAAGGCGGGGTAGTTCGGCCAGGGAATTACCAATCGTTGCACACCACATTGGGCGTACTACCCAGTTCGGATGGAGGGGTAAACAGATTAGGTACCTAACCCCTAGGCGATTGATATAAAAATCCTACGCATGTGATGATGTTTTGGTTGTCAATGAAGAAAAACATAGGGATTAGTGTCAAATCTATAGTTCAGGAAGTTTCGGAGAATAGACCGAGTCCATGAGACACCTCGCATTTTCATTCATCGGAAGAATATTAACAATGCATTGATTTTTGCTTTACCTAAAATCTGAATCTCAAAGGTGAAGTATTTTTTCATATTTTTTATGATCATGACGAGAAACGGCAGCTTTATGGCCAGAGAGACCCTCGGCTTTTGAGGACAAGTGATATAAGTTGTAGCCACGTTTGTTCCTGCTATTTCCAGCACTAAAGACTTCACTTCTTCGTCCACCACCCTTCTTATGTGGCCATTTTTTACCTGTAATAATTGATGACATGATAATCGCTGGGATGAAGGGAATATCTTCAAATTTATGTTCTATTCAATATTGTAAGAAGAAGGAAAAATTTCGATGATGTCTATATTCATTAAAAAATCGTTTATGTACCTCTTTATTCCAAATCGAGAGTGGTGCGCTGCCAACGCTATAAAATATTGAGATAAATCCGCTCTGAAAGGCATTAGCAAACATCACGGCAAAAATCTGATATTACTTTTGAACAGAGTTGTCAAAATGTAAAAAGTACCTACCTGAATGAATCTGTCATTGAGAACTATATTTTGAAGTTTGTTCAACAAGTGCAGTTTTTGCGCGTACCATAAAATTCGACGTATTACAGGAGATTTGCGAAAAAACCTCAGCAAAAAAATCCTGCTGCCTGTGAATGTTATGAATTGTGAAAGATTGAAATTGGGCACAAAATAAGCTTAAATATTATAGGTCATCATCATCTCTATCTCCAACATGGATTCTTTCGTCAAAAAGCACAGGTTCAGGGGCGGCTGGTGAGCGAGGGCTGCGGGGTAGTGGTACCACCCTCCCTAGAAAAAGGACGTACATACATAAACAATTAATTTGTGTATTTCACATTCGTGCTCTTCAAACTGGATTCTATTAAAATTAAAACATGTTCACCAAGTGACCATCTATATTTCACAATAATTACATTTGCGTTAAGCGTACGCATAGACAGGGTATACTATGAGCATCCGCACTATGCCGGGCTGAATCTAGATCGCCCAAGTGATATAGCCGGTTACCATGGAAACGGCAAACGTCCTCACTCAGAGACCAGCTAGTCTCGCGCGATTATCAGTCATGATTCAGGCGTATTAGTAGAAGCCCAGAGAGGAATAAAATAAAAATAGCTATATGCTCAGTATTAGTATATCTTGTTTATGGTTACGCTAAATATATACAGCCCCAGAAGTCGACGTCAAGCCGGAAGAGGGTGATATTACAAGTCATTAGGTGATGTAATTTCAAAATTATAGGCAATTAAAGAAAATCAACAAAATCTATACTTTGTGATGGTTATTCAATTCCCATTTTTACAAATCTTAATTTTTTGCCAATTTTATTTTTGTTATGTCATCATGAATAATGCGTCTGTATATTTTTGTCCAATACTTTTTGACTTTTGCCCCCGTTTGGAGCAAAATGTTACTTTTTGCACCACTAAATATTCAAAGCTCATATTTCGTCCAATTTCAACTGCCTGTACTGAAAAAAAAATGTACTGCACTAGTTCGGCAAGTAATGTAAAAGTTGGCGCATTTAATGAGGATTCCAAAATGGTATAACAAAATCAAACTTTAGTTTAATTTTGTAACGCAAATGTTTACGAAAAGACGTTTTTTTGTTTTGTTTGCTTACTGTTTGGCGGAGACGATAACTAGACAAAATAAGGTGTACGTAATTTGAAACATCTGGGTGAAAAGATAAAAAATAACTTGAAAAATCGGCCAAACATAAGAAGAAGATTGTAAGCTTCCAGTTAATGGCCACAACTAATATCGCTTCTGGTTTAAGTAGTGCATATGTCGAAAATATCCGTAAGCACAATTAAATGGTATCAAAAAACCGATACGTCCTGTCAAAAATAATCGATAGTCTGTAGTTGTGTGGCAAATGCAATCTTGCACTAAGTGGTCATAATGAGTTGGAAGACTCGATTAATAACTCCAGAAAACGAGAACGTGACCGGTGGTTTACGTACTTTAAATTTAATATAGTGTCGGATGGTTTTGATTCAACGTTTTGTGAAATATGTAGATTTTTGGTTATTTTAATATCAATGCCACTGATAACCGCAGAAACTGAAAGATGTTTCTCTACTTCAAAATTGAGCAAGACGTTTCTAAGGAATACAGTCGGAAGAAAGACTGACGGCGCTCACAAATTTAGTTAAAGACATTCCTGACTTCAACGAAAAGGTGATGAGAAGTTCATCTGCGACAAAAATAGAAGGATTCAGTTGCTGAGCTGAGGATATCCGTTAAATATTCTTTAAGTCCTAGTCGATGGCGGATTTCATCGTAGTGTGGACAGCGAGATAGACCACCGTAATTACAAAGCATTCAATCTCCTTTAATTCCTAACTGAGGTCCTCAGTTAAGGATAAATAAGAATCGCAACCTCAGTCAACGTGAAAATTAACGTGAAACAGGCCTGTTACACCATCGTTGAATGCGATATAAATTGATCCTTAACTGAGATCCTCAGTTAGGACTTAACGGAGATTGAATGCTTCGTGAATACGCCGGAGGTGTTCCACAGTTAATCGAGTATCTCGGCAGTAATCACATATAGGTTGTTCTTCTGATGACATCAAGTAACCGTGTGTCAACCTAGTGTGAGTTATTCTTAGTCTTCTCATTACTATATTATCTTTCCTATTGAGACTGATATTTACCGGGGAATCGATTTTAGACTGGCTTGCTTGTAGCTTGTTGTTGCTGCTATTCCATTGTGTTTGCCAGTGTTGAAGAGATCTTAATTTTATTGTTGGCCTTAGGTCTGAGTGGAGCTGAAAGTTTGTGGGAAGGTCAAAGGATCGTGCCCGTTTTGGGGATTGGTCTGCAGCTTCATTTCCTTCTATACCCACATGAGATGGTATCCAAATTATGGTCGTAGAGATGTATGACATTGTTGGTCTTGAGTGTATGACATCTGTTGGATACTGATTGTTTTATCAGCATGTTATGGTTCGAAGGATCATATGTTGAGTCCTGATTATTTTATCGGGATATTATGTTATTTCGAAGAACCAGAATTATACACCCTGATTGTTTTATCAGGGGGATGAGTAAAGGGGTATACTTAACTTTAAGCACCCAGTGGTAATCTCGTTGATTACGGCGGAAGTTGTTACTTACAATAAAATAACAATTACGAGGATAGGAAGTGGTGAAATATTCGAACGCACTTTTAACACAACAACAAACTGTATTTTCTTGCTACCGATGGCAAGCACGAAGTAATTATACAAATGTAATATTTATACGATTTAAAATCTTCCTTCTATATGAAACTATCTACATTTTCATATAGAAGGAAGATTTTGAATCGTAGTCATTTCTTCATTGCGATAGCAAGGAAGAAGTGACTACTTAGTTGCTACGACAACAAAACATGTTATTGTTTCGCGACAGATCAAGAATAGTGATGAATTCTTACAGTGTAATTGTATATAAAAGACCAGATAGATTAGATAGAAGATAAAATAGGAGGTTCCTCCATCTGGGTAGAAAACGGGGGCAATATTAACATTGATTGGGGTTTCGAGCTTAAAACCACCCCTGATATGTTAAAACAATAGTCTCATTTGTCGTTTACGAAAAAGAGTAGGAATGCATGCTAAATGCAAGTGAACTTCTAGGGTGTTTTAATCTTATGAATTCGAAATCTCGAATTTCTCCCACTATCGGGACTAACTGTACTTGCCTTCTGCATATAATCTATCAGTGAAAGCTGATAAATGACTTTCACAGACTAGGGGATACCATAGAGTCTAGACAAAAGGAATAGCAACTGGGCAATGTGTTCGAAACCTGATAAGTATTCTTACCACTTCAGTAAAAGAATTAATTTTAGCATTCTTTTACAGGAAATAGGCAATAAATCACTCTACAAGGGTCGAAAGCTCAACAAGAAATTCTACTCGCAGTTATCTTTTCGTAAAAGTATTAATGTTCAAGGGTGAGACCACACATGGTAAACTAAAACCCAGTTAACCCGACAGACAAATATTCACGTTTTACAAGCACGCTCCTTTGTTGAGAAAAACAAATCTGCGTTTCCCAAAATGTGACGTCATGGGAAGTAACAACATCGTTCCTGAATTTTTTGTACCAGTGGGTTCCTAGAATAGATGTTGGATTGGATATTGGTTGAATTGAGGATAGCGAGTCTGTGAATATTGCAATATGGTGGCCTGCGGTCATGGTGCTGAATAGGGACTTGT
The DNA here is from genome assembly GCA_937662695.2 of Halyzia sedecimguttata. Classification (NCBI taxonomy): domain Eukaryota; kingdom Metazoa; phylum Arthropoda; class Insecta; order Coleoptera; family Coccinellidae; genus Halyzia; species Halyzia sedecimguttata. Next base: position 89,689,372 of record OW569413.2, read on the forward strand.
AGATTGCGAACAGTTCATTATAAAGGCTACAGATAGGTGGAAGTTTGAAGGATACGGGATTATTGAATTGGTTGATAACTGAGCATGTAATTCCGTGTTCATCTTTGGATGCGTCAGTATAAAATTCATCATCTAATTTTTCATTGGCTTTCAATTCAAGAAAGGATTGTTTGGGAGATAAATATTTCTGTTACGTTCGTCAAGAAATCTATAGGCGCGATATCTATTCGTTGCTGTAGCTAGGTACGTGCCCGCAAGATGGCACTGCTTCTGCACGAACCAGCATCGTTTTAAGAAAATGTGACCTCCAAAAAAGAACCCATAAGCCAATGAGAACGGGGAGTGGGGACGTGCCAACCACTGGCCTCACGCGACGCCGCAATGCCGCATGCGGCTTCAGTTTTCAGTATCAGTTGGGATGGAGAGATGGAGTGGACGGAAGGGAAAGTGACTAATTTGATAGATCTATACCGAGATCGTCCTATTTTGTGGGACTGCCGTTTAAGAGATTACAGAGACAGGAACAAAAAAATGGACGCCCTGATGGAAATTGCGGTCATTGTTGGAGTGGAGAAAGAGGAAGTGGAAAGAAAAATCAAGAACTTGGTGTGTCATTACTTGCGAGAAACAAAAAGAGAGAGAGACTCTATTAATTCTGGTGCAGGAAGCGATGATGTTTATAAGAGTAAATGGTTCTGCTATAGCAGAATGCTTTTTCTGAGAGAGCGAAATCAACCAAGAGGAATGTCGACAAACACACACATGCAGGTAAGAACATAAAAAGTAATAATGTTTGAAATTTTTTATTGGTAATAATTGAAGGAATGTTCTCACAATTTATGCTACACCACGCAATTCTTGGCGCTCTTGTTCCTCGGAACAGAGTGCTATCAATTTGCCCAAATGTCTGTAATTTTCGAATTTTTTGATGAAAATGGTCTTAAACGATTTTGTTCGACTCACTGATCCAGAATCCGTGGTCGAAATCGATTCTGTCCGGCCGCCCGTTAACACGATAACTCTCGAACTAAATGAGCTAGACAGTTGAAATTTGCAGAGTAGGTTCGGAGATAATTAACTCGGTTAGGTTCGTTATTGGGCAAAATCGTTCGGATGGTTTCGGAGTAACGAAAAAAAATTGTTTTTACATTACAAATTTCGAATTTAATTTTTCTCAAGATGCAGTGTCATCATAAGAATCCATTGATATCATTTTCAACTCCAACAAGCTGTTATACTTTCGGAAATATGATTTTTCAAAATTTCATTAATACATCGTACTTCTAAATATTTTCACAGAATGCGAATTCTATCTTTCAATGTTCCTGTTCATACATGTAATCTTATCTACCTATTAAAGACATGTCAAATGTATTTCTGTTCTAACAAAGTCTGATTGAATGCAAAAGGACCAAATATAGGATATTATAATTACCTCTACCCTATAGGTATGCCCTAGGATAATCCATCTGATGATGGAAATATATAATTTGGTAAGTTTATCAAATAAGGTTCAGAATATCTTCAGTCAAAACAAAACTGGAATATTGGCTAAGTTTCAATTGATATACCGTAATATAATTTTCAGAGAAGAATTGAAGATTGAATATCTCGGCCAAGTTCTTTATTTAATTTTAATTTAGTTTCTTTTATCATCCAGTTCTACTATAAGAATCCATTGAGCCGACCTCTGGTGGCTTGGTGGGATCGCATCTCACCTTTGGTGCCATAGGTCGTTGGGCACATAACCAAGAGGTTGAACCCAAAAAGTGTGAAGGTAAGGTTCTTTCGTCTGTTTCTTGGTGTAGTGTAATCTACACTGCACTCTGAATCAGCTGATTATCAGTGCAGTAACGCAAACGAATGAAAAATACACTGAAATAAGGTTTGTTTATCAAACGTCAAAAACATTGGTTATTATTTTTGTTCAGCCATCAATCTGATGGATATAAATCCCATACTGTAGTAATCTCCCTTCCCTAACGGCTTTTTCAAAAAAATTAACAGTAAATTCATCGTCTGAAAAATCAATTGGTGAAAAAAATCAACATAACAATTTCCAAATAGCATTACCGTTCCTCAACGGCTTAATTATTTCTTCATCCTCCTGACCTTATTGCCAATTTTAAATTTGATAATACCCATTTTAAAGAAGAGATCAAAGTTCCCAGACAACAAATATTTTTATAACAAGTCAATTATTGGCGCCTTCTTTTTGCCGTAACATTAACCATAAACCTACATTCTCTTTTGAGTGCATTTCACACCTCCTTTCGACCAGGTGCAGATAAACTACACTTCGTGTACACTGGTGTAAATCCAATAAGCAAACGAATACTAATATCGAGTGTAAATTACACCGAGTGTAGGATATCATTCCCAACTCTGAGAAACCATTAATTTCGGAGATGAATTTTCAAAGTTTGAACAAGAGCGCCAAAGCTCCTGTCCACTGGGCTTTCCCACTTTTCGACATCACTTAAATTAAATTCTCTCTAGGCACGTCTAAAATCAATAAGCACTCTGTTCCGAGGAACGCGAGCACGAAGAACGGTTGACAACTTCGTTGGGCGAGTGTAAAACCGTTGGACCAGGGACCAGAGTACACCTATAGATCGTTGGAATATTTTATTTCCGCCATATCTTCACCAATATAGAACCAATCTAGTTCAAATGTAGAACTTTACTGTAAAATAGGTTTTTGAAGACTCTCGCAATTTCAATGCTAACTGACGGATAGTTTCTGAGATGCAGAATTTAAAAAAAAAAATTTTTTCAATGCGATCCCCAAAAATTTTTGCATAATTGTTCTTGTCGGTATTTTCCAACTTACTACCGTAGGTACTTTAATTCGATCAGATCAGTATTTTTCGAGTTATTGGGAAAAAAAAATTTCAGATGCAATCATTCCGAAACTACTCGATGGATTTTGTAAATTAACCAACTTGGCCGGCATATTTGGTCTCCAAACTTACTCTGAAAATTTTTACTATCTAATTCATTGCGTTCGCGCTGAAGGCCGGCGGGGCAGAATCAAGTTTGACCTCGGATTCTTCATCAGTGAGTTGAAACTAATCGTTTGAGACCATTATCTGCCAAAAATTAGTAAATTACAGACATTTGGACGAATTGATAGGCACTCTCAGTTCACCTGAACAGCGCGCCAAAAAATCGAATATTCCACTACTAAATTATGGGTAGGTTATTGATTATTGGAATATTCGACTAAGTATTCGAATAAAATATCAAGCGACTATTCGAATACAGATTTAGCATGGAGTCGCGAAAACCCTATCCCTCTGTTGAATCCTGATTAGTTTATCAGGATGTTATGGTTTCGAAGGATCAAATGATGAGTCCTGTGCTTTTATCAGGATCTAATGTATTTTCGAAGGACCAGAATTATACACCCTGATTGTTTTATCAGGGGGATGCGTGAAGGGGGTATACTTAACTTTAAGCACCCAGTAGTAATCTCGTTGATTACTGCGTAAGTTGTTACTTCTAATAAAATAACAATTACGAGGATAGGAAGTGGTGAATTATTCGAACGCACTTTTAACACAACAACAAAATGTATTTTCTTGTTACCGACAATGTGATAACAAGCACGAAGTATTGTACAATGCAATATTGATACAATTGAAGTCTTCCTTCTATATGAAAAGGGAAGAAGTGACTACTAAGTTGCCAACGAAGACAAGACAATGTTATTGTTTCGCGACAGATCAAGAATAGTAATAATGAAATTGAACTGTGTAATTGTATATAAAAGCCCAGATAGAAGGAAATATAGGAGGTTCCTTCATCTGGGTAAAAAAGGGGAAATATTAACAATTATTGGGGGTTCGATCTTAAAACCGCCCCAGATATGTTACAACAATATTCTCATTTGTCGATTGCGAAAAGGTAGTAGGAATGCATACTAAATGCACCAATCAGTGAACCTCTAGCGTGTTTAGTCTTAGGAATTCGAAATCTCGAAATTCCCCCACTATCGGGACCAAAATTCCCTCGTTTTCTGGATATGATCTATCAGCGAAAGCTGATAAATGACTTTCACAGACTAGGGGTATTCGAATAGTCTAGACAAAAGGACTAACGGCTCTGAAAATGTGTTTAGAAACTGATACGTTTCTTAGCACTTCAGTTAAATGAATTTTATCAATGTTTCACAGGAAGTAGGTCATAAATATCTACAAGGGTAGAAAGGTTACAAGATATTCCACTTTTAATTATCTTTTCGTGGAAATTATTAATTTCAAGGGTGATGCCACCCAGGGTTCTAAACCAGTGAACCCAAAACATTTTAGTTTTACTAGCGAGCTGCTTTGTTTAGAAAAACAAATGAGTGCTTCCCAACATGTGAAGTCCTGGGACGCAACACCCTCTATTTCTCCTATTTCCGAGAATATGTGCGAGGATATGTGCCCTTATAAATGTATTCTATCCTCTTTGTTTCAGGAAGATTTGACTCATTCGACCAACGAAATTTTGAAGGATGATGCAAACGAAATGGAATATTCTATGTCCCCCCCAACAAAAATTTTCAGGAAGACAGAATCTTTGGAAGAAAGACTGACCTGTAGTGCGACGTCATATTTGCGAAATAACGATGACGATTACCATATTATGGTAAAGAGTTATTTGGCTAAATTAAAAAAGCTCAGTCCACAACAACTCCTCTTTGCTGATAGAGTCATCCATGAAACACTTTTGGACGCTCAACTGGGAAAACTAACTAGATGGACAACCCTCTCTCATGATGATCGATACCCTCCTGCTCCTTTGGGCTCTGACACGTATTATAATAACTACAATGCTGCACCCACGTCACCTGGAACACCCTCTTCTGCTGAACAATTTTCCGGAGCATTTTCATATGAAGAGGAGGATTCTAAATCGTTAATATCCCATATTATTTGAGATACGTAGCTGACCAAGAAAATTGTTAATATTTAATATATTTTACACATATAAGGTGTTTTCGAATGTGAGTCTTTTTTTGGCGCTCTAGTTCCTCGGAACTGAGTGCTTATCAATTTGCCCAAATGTCTGTAATTTTCGAATTTTTCGATGAAAATGGTCTTAAACGATTTGGTTAGACTAACTGATCAAGAATCCGTGGTCGAAATTTATTCTGTCCGGCCGGCCGGCCGTAGGCACGATAACTCTCGAACGGAATGAGCTAGACAGTTGAAATTTTCAGAGTAGGTTTGGGAGATAAATATCTCGGCTAAGTTCGTTATTGGGCAAAATCGGACAGATGGTTTCGGAGTAAAAAAAAAAAAGAATTTTTGTTTTACATAACAAATTCCAAATTAATTTTTTTTTCAATAAACAGTTTTACCATAAGAATCCAACGATATCATTTTTAACTCTAACAAGCTAATACTTTCGGAGATATGATTTTTCAAAATTTCAATAATAAATCGTATTTCTACGTTTTCACAGAATTATATAATTATTCTATGTATGAATTGTCATAATGTCAACTTATTTTCCTGAGACATGACATTGTCTAATTCCTTGCTAATAGTTGGTTCGAGAAACGTCAAAATCGACTTAGAGAGACGGGGTCTGAAAACGGCCGTTCTAGGCAGTTTTCGGGCCTGAAAGTCGACGAAACGCGAAGATAAGGGTAAAAAACCGTCAAATAAACCCCCATGTGGCATTTTCATATGAAGAGGAGGATTCTAAATCGTTAATATCCCATATTATTCGAGATACGTAGCTGACCAAGAAAATTGTTAATATTTAATATATTTTACACATATAAGGTGTTTTCGAATGTGAGTCTTTTTTTGGCGCTCTAGTTCCTCGGAACTGAGTGCTTATCAATTTGCCCAAATGTCTGTAATTTTCGAATTTTTCGATGAAAATGGTCTTAAACGATTTGGTTAGACTCACTGATCAAGAATCCGTGGTCGAAATTTATTCTGTCCGGCCGGCCGGCCGTAGGCACGATAACTCTCGAACGGAATGAGCTAGACAGTTGAAATTTTCAGAGTAGGTTTGGGAGATAAATATCTCGGCTAAGTTCGTTATTGGGCAAAATCGGACAGATGGTTTCGGAGTAAAAAAAAAAAAAGAATTTTTGTTTTACATAACAAATTCCAAATTAATTTTTTTTTCAATAAACAGTTTTACCATAAGAATCCAACGATATCATTCTTAACTCTAACAAGCTAATACTTTCGGAGATATGATTTTTCAAAATTTCAATAATAAATCGTATTTCTACGTTTTCACAGAATTATATAATTATTCTATGTATGAATTGTCATAATGTCAACTTATTTTCCTGAGACATGACATTGTCTAATTCCTTGCTAATAGTTGGTTCGAGAAACGTCAAAATCGACTTAGAGAGACGGGGTCTGAAAACGGCCGTTCTAGGCAGTTTTCGGGCCTGAAAGTCGACGAAAAGCGAAGATAAGGGTAAAAAACCGTCAAATAAACCCCCATGTGGCGATTTTATGTCGAAAAGTGAAAATTAAGAATATAAATCCCAGGTAAGTACCGACGTTTTATTCTAATACCGGAGATCGACAAGATCGTACGAGGAGCCCGATAGCCAGGTTGTCTATGCCGTCGAGTTTTCGGTTTCGGAACGAGAGAAGGCGGGCTCAAATCCCGGAAAGGGAATTACACTTTTTGGCGCTCTAGTTCCTCGGAACTGAGTGCTTATCAATTTGCCCAAATGTCTGTAATTTTCGAATTTTTGGCTGAAAATGGTCTCAATCGATTTGGTTCGACTCACTGATCAAGAATCCGAGGTCGAAATCGATTCTGTCCGGCCGGCTGGCCGTAGGCACGATAACTCTCGAACGAAAGGAGTTAGAGGATTGAAATTTGCAAGGTGGGTTTGGAGCGTAAATATCTCGGACAAGTTCGTTAATGGGCGAAATCCATCAAGCGGTTTCGGAGTTATGGCCGATTTTAGTAAAACACATTTTTTATGAATATTTCCGAAACCGATCACTCGATCTATCTGGAATTTAGCATCAAATTGTAGAATCATGACCTTTATACGCATGTGAAGATTTGTATTGACCAGGTTACCACAAATTGTCAAAAAAAGAATTCATAAATTAAAAAAAAAAAATCCTACAATAACTCTCGAACGGAATGAGCTAGGCAGTTGAAATTTTCAGAGTAGGTTAGGGAGATGAATATCTCGGTTAAGTTCGTTATTGGGCAAAATAGGCTAGATGGTTTCGGAGCTTCATCCTGTTCTATAAGAGAGAGTCAAATTCAGTTCAGGTGGCGGGGTCGCGGGTTCGAATCCCGCTCAAGGGCATGGATGTAGTGTGGATGTTTGTGATTGTCACTATAATCTGTGCACATGGCTAACGCCGAGCACATTAAAAGAGAAGCTTTAAATTCAGTTCAGCTATTTTAATTTGATTTCTTCCATGGTGCAGTTCTCATTCTCAGATTGCTCATTTAATCTTGATTAATAAACTATTACTTGAATTGAATTTCCTTTATGATGCAGTTCTATAAAAAGAATACATTGATATAATTCCCAACTCTGAGAAACCAATACTATCGGAGATATAATTTGTCTGTTTGAACTAGAGCGCCAGAAAGCTCCTGTCCACAGGGCTTGAACCCATTTTTGGGCGTATGTTTTGGGGAACATCGCGTTATAGTTTTGCCCAAATGTCTGTAACTTCCGAATTTTTGGACGAAAATGTTCTCAAACGATTTAGTTCGACTCCCCAATGAAGAATTTGAGGTCAAATTTGATTCTGTCCGGCCGTCCGGCCGTTGCCACGATAACTTGAGAACGAAAAGAGCTAGCGACTTGAAATTTTCAGGGTGGGTGGCGCATCCCAATACGACGGACAAGTTCGTTGTTTTCAACCAATATAAATCCGATCGAATTGAAACTTGGTGAGTAGTTGTGGAATATATACCTAAGCACGTTTGTGCGAATCGTATATCTAGAAAATTTTAAAAAAATTATTAAAAAAGATTTTTGTTGTCACGATAACTTGAGAACGGAAAGAGATAGCGGCTTGAAGTTTTCAGGTTAGGATGTGCACCAGAACGCGACATTTCAGTTTGTTTATGAGCATAATCAGCCAAACGGTTTTAGAGTTATAGCCATCTGAAATTTGGTTGTTTTTTGTTCCTATTAACTCGAAAAATACTAAACCGATTGAATTCAAACATGGTATTAGTTGTAGAATGCCAACGCAAAAATTCTTGCAAAATTTCGTGAGGATAGTATTTGTAAAAAATTTTAAAAAAATCATTGAAAATTTAAAAAAAAAATTATATATATCAGTAACTATTCGTTTGAAATTGCTGAAATTTGCCAAGTTTCAAGTATTAACACGATCGGTTGAATATTGTTGGAGATTCGAGCATTCTTGTGTGAGTTCAGTAGATGGGTGACCGTTGCCTCGATAACTTTCGAACGAAAGGAGATAGGGGCTTGCAATTTTCAGTGTAGGTTGCGTATCCGAAAGGGGTTGAGTTCGTTTTTGGGCATAATCGTTCAAACGGTTTCCGAGTTATACCCACCTGGAATATTATTTCCTTGTTAACTCAAACAATAAATATTCGATCGAATTGAAGCTTGGTAACTAGTAGTAGAAAATCATCATAAAGACGTGTTTAAAATTTTGTAAGGACCGTACCCCTAGAAAATTTGAAAAAAATTCCGAATAAGAAATTTTTAGAACCGCACCCCTAGAAAATTTCAAAAAAATCACGAAAAAAAAAATTGTTTCAAGCACTGACGTGAAGTCAGAAGCTTTTGCGCGTATGTTCTATTGTCCATTCTTCTGTATTGGACACACCCTTAATCGAATTAAGCTCAGCTCGTGGCAGCTGCAGGAGCTGGTATGGGATGGAGAGGAATCCACGAATCTTTTTGACTGTGCAAGTCCTGGTGTATTCCTCCAAAGAGTTATTCTTTCATTTAGCTCCCATCGCAATTGATAAAACGGCCCTGATAGAGGGTCGGTTTCTAGGGCCGGTTTCTCAATTGCGAGTTAACTCAAGGTTGCGGGTAACCCGAGTATTACGCGTTAATGAGGGCCGGTTTCTCAATTGCGAGTTACCCCGAGGTTGCGGGTAACCCGAGTGTTGCGCATTCATGAATATCGCTATATGGGCCGGTTTCTCAATTACGAGTTAACCCGAGGTTGCGGGTAACCCGAGTGTTGCGCATTTATGAATATCGCTAAATACATGCGTCAACTCGCAACCTCGAGTTAACTCGCAATTGAGAAACCGGCCCTATATGCGTCAACTCGCAACCTCGAGTTAACTCGCAATTGAGAAACCGGCCCTGAATATCGCTAAATACATGCGTCAACTCGCAACCTCGAGTTAACTCGCAATTGAGAAACCGGCCCTGAGAAACCAATACTTTCGGAGATATAATTTGTCATCTGTCTCTTTGAACAAGAGCGCCTGGATTCAATCAGCGATGAGGATACGATTGACGTGACGTCATAAAAATCCATCGGAAATTCACTAATCAATCCGATGAATATAGGAACAGAAAGCTGAGAAATGTTGATGATAATTATAGGTTAGGTTGTTATGTTTTGATCAATAATCTAATATTTTGTTCCATTGATGTTTTTCCCTCAATAAAACAACTTTTCGAAGTCAGAAAATATAATTCATATCATATCATTCATATTTCAGGAACATTACTTTCAATGCAATTTTAATTATTTTCGAAGGGTTTTATAATAGGAAATAGATTCAATAATACCTATAGTATCATACCTGTTGTAAAAAGAATCATTATCAAATCGCACTTAAGGCGATAAATATTAGGTATATGAAAGTTAAATTTGTTTGAAGCCCATCTCCTATTATTACCTTTAAAAGTGCAGTCCAACAGAAATGTGATTCGAAATACCCGCCAAAATCCGTCCATCTAATCGGTCTCATCGGTCATCGACCTCCAAGTACGATGAACCCATATACGTATTAGGTATATGGTATATTAGGGTATATATTAGTGTTCTGTGATATTAGGTATATGGATGAACCGATTAGTAATCGTAAATCCAATATCCATCGATGAAATTATGTTGAAAATAAAAACGGCCCGTTGAAATCCATCGGTATGCACTCGATGAAAATAAAAACACACCGATTCATTTACGATTAATCGATTAGACATTTCGATTAAAATAAAAACGCACATGTAAATCTGTGATTGTTCGATTGTTGTCATAACATAACATAACCTTACCTTATGTGAAAAGAAGTTAAAATCTCAATTTCTCAATTGATAATCAACTTCTTACTTTGGATATATCAATAAATATACTATCGAAAATACACCGACGAAATGACCGTTGAAAATGTCAAAGAAGAACAAAAAAAGGAAATATTTCCTGTAGAAGGTATCATCGTCTGCAACAGTTAATTATTGAAGAAGTACAAAAAAACTCATTTAATTTCAGATGAAAAAAGCAGCAAATATCGTACATACAGTATTCTGTCGTATTTTATAGTTCTAGTCATTATCGGTCTTCCAGTATGGTGGTATACTACCAGAGTGTATCGGGCAGATTTACCTTTAACACAAATGTCAAACTTACAGCTGGAAAGTAAACTGGGCAAACAATTAGGCATACCCCTCAGTTTAGAATATGACGTTCTCATCACAGTTGTAAACCCTGAGCCTCAAAATTTAGACTTGACATTGGACGCTAAGCAAGTAGCCGAAACTTTAGGCCCATTTCTGAAGAGCATATCTTCTGTTGCGGAATTCACCATTAAATCACAGTGGTTATATTTTATAGATATAGGTGTGACATCAAAGAAAGTGGAGAATGGATATCGTATCAATGAGGAGCAATTACCTCATATTATCACACCATTGGAAAAAAATTTATGGTCCCACATCTCACCGAGACCTTGTTTAAATTTGGTGATCTATGTTCCACCGTGTTCATCTAGTCCATTGAATATTTATAAAAAAGTCGGGTAAGTTTTCAGTGATAATTTTCAATGGCAACTGAACTGCTAAATACAGAAGGGAATATAAGTGTTTTAGGTGAAATAATTTTCCCTTTCACTGAAATTTCCGATCTTAAATTTTCAGAAATGTTTCTTTTTCTTGACATTTTTTATATTTTATTGGAGTTATTCATATTGGGCATCTTTTTTCAGCAAGGAATATATCAAATCTTATACGAATGCTATACTAAGTCCAAGTTGGGGTGGAATATATATTATGAGTCCAGGTATCGAAGACTGCAAAATCGGAAAATTTCAGCCAAAGCTTGATACTATAGTATCAACATTCACGACTCAATTGAAGATGATGTTCAACCTCAAGGGTTCAAGAAATCGAGAAGATTTAAGCAAGTTGTATAAGAGAAAAGCTAGCAATATGATTGAGTCTTCAAAACGTACTTTGAAGTCCTTGGCCCAGCTGTTATCTGAAATTAATAGCATCGTAATAAGTGATGAAGTGGCAGAAAAAATAAAGATATCGTTAGAGAATGTAGAGAATGCTGAACTTTATTTGAAGGCTGATGAAATTGATTTAGCATTGAAATATGCTAAAGTTGCTTTTAATAACTCGGAGAAGGCTTTTGGGGATCCATCACTGCTTGCTTTGCTTTACTTCCCAGATGACCAAAAGTAAGTTTCTTAGGTACCTATGTATTAATGCCACCGCAGCAAAAATTTTATGGTTATAAAGTGCAGACAATCTTAATATTTGGCGACAAAATATAAAATAAAACACTTTATTTAACATCAAAACACTTCAGGTTAGGTGTTCTTAGTCCATGTACTGGGCATGTTCTAGGCAGGCTATGGTGTCATTAATACGTGTCTTATTATAAGAAAGTTGATTTATCTCAAAAATCTATACCATTGCAATTACCTCTTCAATTTGGTCTGGCAAAGCCCTGTTTGGGGATTGTCTGGTTTCAAAGGAAAATAAAATAGAGGAGAACAATTGTGTGATATCAATAAAAAAAGTGGGAAAGCCCCGTGGACTGGAGCTTTAGCGCTCTTGTTCAAAGTTTGACAATTAATTTCCGAAATTATTGGTTTCTCAGTGTTGGGAATGATATCTATGGATTCTTATAATAGAACTGATACATAAAAGGAACAAATTTAAAGTTTAATAATAAACTTATACAAGATATTCATTCATCAAATCTACTCTGAAAATTATATTATATCAATTGAAACTTAGCCAATATTCCCGTTTTTGAGATTGTAGAAAAATATTTTTCTCCCTGTATCTTGAAAACAAAGCAACGTTTCAAAAATCTTCAAAAGGAACCAAATATTTCTAAAATAGACCAGGAAATTGCTTCTTGAATTTGGCTGATTGTTCAATAAATCCTTCATTTTTGTGGTAGAATACCCTCCCGAAGTTATATATTACCTAATTAGAAAATATCTTGTGTATAGGGTGTCCCAAGTTCGAGTCTCTATTAGACGTTTCTGGAGAACTGGACATATTTGAAATCTGAAAATTGGGATTATGATATTGCTTGAAATTCTTTACAGAGCTAAAATACTTTCGAAGCTCAAGCATCCAAGCACGGTTATACAGGGAGTGAAAATAAATTTGAAAAAAAAACATTTTTTTCAAGTTTTGCATTCCAGGTTTGATCAAGTATTGAATGCTGAATACATTATTGTTAAAATCATTGTATTCATTCGAATAGTTTTCAAAATATCGAAAAAAAACCGGAAAAAAAGTCAAATATGTTTAGTCAGTATTATGTTCATTATTCTTATTTTAAACATCCTGAGCGTGAACCGTTTTTACAACATCGAAGAGGAAGAATGTGGAAAGGTCATGCATCTTTTGATTTTCAGAAATATCATCACAGGGTGTTTCAAATTTTGTGTCGAAAATTGTGATCAAAAATTGGCCATAACTTCTGTTTTTCAAATTAGAACCCTATTTTTTTTATGATTCCGTTGGATTCTGCGGTGAAAAATAATTATAGTTTTCTAACATGATTATGCTTCTAAATTCAATAATTTCAGAGTTTTTTTTTTATTTTATTTAGGAGCATAATCATGTTAGAAAACTATCATTATTTTTCACCGCAGAATCCAACGCAATCAAAAAAATTGGTTCAAGCCCTGTGGACAGGAGCTTTCTGGCGCTCTTGTTCAAACAGACAAATTATATCTCCGAAAGTATTGGTTTCTCAGAGTTGAGAATTATATCAATGTATTCTTATGATAGAAACGGCATCATAAAGGAAATTCAATTCAAATAATAGTTTATTTATCAAGATTAAATGAGCAATCTGAGAATGAGAACTGCACCATGGAAGAAATCAAATTAAAATAGCTGAAATGAATTTGACTCTCTCCTATAGTACAGGTTGACATGTACGAGGATGAACACAGATCATATAATAAAGCTTAGATAGAATAATTATAACATTCTGTGAAAACATAGAAGTACGATTCATTATTGAAATTTCGAAAAATCACATCTCCGAAAGTATTAGCTTTTTGGAGTTGAAAATGATATCAATGGATTTTTAGGGCGAACAGCATCTTAAAAAAAAATATTTTGAAATTTGAAGGTTAAAAAAAAATTTTTTTCGTTACTCCGAAACCGTCTCGCCTATTTTGGCCAATAGCGAACGTAACCGAGATATTTATCTCCCTAACCTACTCTGAAAATTTCAACTGCCTAGCTCATTCCGTTCGAGAGGTATTGTAGAAACAAAGTTCAAAAATTTTCAAATTTTTTTTTACACTTTACGGTAACCCGATCAAAACAAAACTTCACATGTGTCTAGAGGTCATGATTCTACAATTTGATGCTAAATTTCAGATAGATCGAGTGATCGGTTTCGGAAATATTCATAAAAAACGTTTTTAGTAAAAACGGCCAACACCGAAACCGCTTGATGGATTTCGCCCGTTAACGAACTCGTCCGAGATATTTACGCTTCAAACCTACCCTGCAAATTTCAATCCTTTAACTCCTTTCGCTCGAGAGTTATCGTGTTAACGGACGGCCGGCCGGACAGAATCGATTTCGACCACGGATTCTTGATCAGTGAGTCGAACCAAATCGTTTGATACCATTTTCAGCCAAAAATTCTAAAATTACAGACATTTGGGCAAATTGATAAGCACTAATGTTCCGAGGAACAAGAGCGCCAAAAAATAGGGTTCTAATTTGAAAAACACAAGTTATGGCCAATTTTTGATCACAAATTTCGACACAAAATTTGAAGCACCCTGTGATGATATTTCTGCATGACCTTCCACATTCTTCCTCTTTGATGTTGTAAAAACGGTTCACGCTCAAGATGTTTAAAATAAGAATAATGAACATAATACTGACTAAACATATTTGACTTTTTTCCGGTTTTTTTTTCGATATTTTGAAAAATATTCGAATCAATATAATGGTTTTAACAGAAATGTATTCAGCATTGAACACTTGATCATACCAGGAATGCAAAACTTGAAAAGTTTTTTTTTTCATCAAATTTATTTTCACTACCTGAATAACCGTGCTTGGGCTTCGAAAATATTTTAGCTCTGTAGAGAATTTCAAGCAATATTATAATCCCAATTTTCAGATTTCAAATATGTCTAGTTCTCCAGAAACGTCTAATAGGCACTGGAACTTGGGACACCCTGTATATAAAAAAAAACTAAAAATTTCATCAGTAATCTTTATATTCAATATTTTTTCAGGTACGCAGTTTACATTCCATTATTTCTTCCTATTATGATACCTGTTCTGATGTCCCTTTTGTCTGTGAGAAAGAAGCTTTGGAATTTGAAGAAAATAAAAACGGAATAAAAGTTTAAATTATGTTAAGTTAATGAATTTTATTCCCCCTTATTGTGCTTTGCCGAACATTATGTAGTGTAAGGGGGTAATATTTTGTATCTACATACGTTATCCCGATACTACACAAAGGCAGCTGTGAATGAAACTTGAAATGTCGAACTTGTCATCTTTCATAGTTTCGAATATTCAGTTAGGGAGTAAAATATGGTAAGGGAAATAATTGATCTAACACTATGATTTCTCCAATTGAAAGTAAAAACAATTTGGAAATAAATTCAGGAACATCATGTGCAAAATTATCCATTTTTAAACCTCCAACAAGTAGCGTTAAAAACAGAAGGGGTGGTATTATATTCATTTGGCCGCAAAGAACAAACTTTCATAAATATAGAGAATTGATTTTTTCCACTTGGTTTTTGACACATTTATATTATTGGATGCATCTTTTACAACTTCTGCCGACAGATCATGGTAAGAATAGATACATGTAGTATATTGAAATATTGAGACTGGTTTATTTTCAGTACTTAATATTCCTCACCCCCCTTGGAGCTATGAGCCACCTCCACTAAAACCAAGGGAAAGAGATTTTATCATCGAACCTGATTGGGATTCTTAATTTGAAAAAATTTGCGAAACTCCGTAACTCTTGGCCTCCATCTGATGGGATCATTCAATTTTGAAAAATAAGCCAAATTGAAGGAATTATAATGTGTTAATCCATATTATAAACGAATTACACAATCTGGAGGTTGAGATATTATTATTTAAACTCTTAAAAAATTGTAAAATAATTCATTTGATGCACGATACCTATTCTTCAATAACAAGAATAAATGAGCAATCCGCAATGATAGAAGATTGGATTAAACTCAGTGCGTAGTTTTCACAACTCGAAATACCTAAAGAAGGTATAATCGAACTGTCAAGAGCAAGGAAGGACACGGTTTCGGTCTAATTCGTCAGCAACCTGTAGTTCAACCAAGCCAGTTCCACTATCTGACTTCGCATAGGAGCAGATTGTGATATGAAAATCGCAAACACCATCTGCGCAGGAAGATATGAAACCCAGCATTCACCCACGTAGGATCTCCATGAAAACTTATGCCTTAATCATAACAGACGAAAGACTGATTTATGTCCGCATAGACCTATTATAATACTAGGTTTATGGCCTAACGCGAGGTAAATCATTTGAATGGGGTAGAAAAGTCGTTTTGAAGCCATGCCATTTTTCCTTCAATACGGGTTATAGATGAGCATTTATGGGCATTGGCTTCGTCCGGCCCTTCAGAACTGCGACGGATTCGATCTTTTGTTGTATTACCCTACTTATTCAATCCTAAGGACATTATCAATGGTGTTAACATAACTGATGACTTCCTTATAGGAATGTTGGTTATCACGTCGTGAAGATTTTGAACTAGCTTAAATTCTTCACCAGTCAGCTATGGATTATATGTTCAGCAGTTTCATTTTCCGATCCACAGAGCCTGCATGTTTCGTCTGCTGACTTCCCCATGTGGTACAATTGGTATTTCTACTGAGAGAATTCTCTCAGCAATCCCACTATTATTATTATATGAATTGTGTTGGGCAGACGAAACCCGCCCCTCCACTGCGACCAATCGGACTATTGTGGCACACAATATAATCTATACTTCACCCACAAGCTCAAGGCTCTTGATAAGGGATATGAGTCTGGTGGATGAGAATTTGTCCAGTTCCCTCAGTGTCTGTATGTGGACTCCTAGTTCCTCAAATCTGATCCTGTCTCCAGCGGGACAGTCACACATGATGTGTTCGATAGACTCTTCGTCCTCCAGGCATAGTCTGCACTCGGAGTCCTCAGTCAACCCCAGTGTAATAAAGGTGTTTTCTGAGGCCACAGTGGCCGTGTATACGCTGTAAGGGTTCTCAGATCTACCCTAGAGAATTTGAACCATTGTCTGATGGCTCTTTCAGCTGATGGGCCATTAATTGCTGCGCAAGCATGTCTGTGTCCAGGTATGCTGCTCCAGAATTCCTGAACCTTTTGGTCCAACCACCTGTTGTTTTCCCTCCCCGCTGCCCTGAGAGAGATACCACAGGCCGGTTCCTGTCCAATGAGCCCCATGGAAGCCCCCCTTACCGCCATCTCATTACCCTTTATGCCCGAGCGGCCCAGGACCCATAAGAGCTGCAGCCTACAGCGCTCTCCAAGTTCAGCTAGTGTGGTCCGGCAATCCTGCACAAGCAGGGGTTTGCAGTTGTATGAAGTCAAGGCCTTCACGGCAGCTTGGCTATCCGATAGCTCAAGTATGAGCTTCGCGCAGAGATCAATGGCGAGAATTTCTGCTTGAAAGACAGTCGCAAAACTACCCAGGCTGATGGTTTCACCCCTAGCGATTTCTCCAACCGCTGACACTCCCGCTCCTACCCCTTGGGTGGAAGCGGAGCCATCTGTGAACCAGCAGGGACCCTTAACCTCAAGCAGTGGGTTTTCAGATATGGTCCAGTCGTCTCTGCTGGGAAATTCGACTCGGTAGGGCCACCCTGTGAAGGTTGTGGTTTTGGATACGTCCGATCGCATGCCCATTATCTCGTTGGCCTGCAAACAATCAGGCACTTAGCCGATCGCATCTGGCTCATTGCGAGCCATATAGAGAAGTCTGTATTTCGCCATCTGGGCCACGCTCCTGATCACCAAGTGAAGGGGCGCGAGGTCCAGTAGGCGTTCCATTACTGCGGTGGGGGTGGAGCGAAAAGCTCCTGTCAACATCAAGCATGCAGATCTCTGAATTTTTGCGAGCTTGAGCTGAGACTGCACCTTTACAGTGCACTCCCACCAAGCAATGCTGACGTAAGTGATTTTTGGTCTCACCACCATCACGTACAACCAGTGGAGCTGTTTCGGAGCCAGTCTCCACCTCTTTCCACTAGTCCGCTGGCAAGCCCAGAGAGAGTGCCTAGCCTTGTTAATGACCCTTTTGAGGTGTGAATTCCAGTTCAGCTTTCTATCCAGAATAACACCCAGATATCTAGCCTCACCGGCAAAAGGGTTGTTGATTCCATTCATAGTGAGGGAATCCATATTAAGCTTCCTCTTCCTGTGAATGGCACGATCAAGGTGTTTCGGGGGTTCACATTTAACTATTCCCCCTCACACCAACCTTGTGTTGCCGTCAGTGCCTCTGATAGGCCCTCGACCAGGACAGTGTCATCCCGGCCAGTGGCCATAATGACTATGTCGTTGGTTGATGCTGGAAGCCAGCGTCCAACGTCAATGAAAATGCAACTTAAAGAAAAAGTACAAATAATCTTGAAAACTATATTTTCTTCAGGTATACATGCACCTATATTTAGGACTTAAAACATTGAAACTTATAATTTTAATATAAAAATTTATAAAAGGATATGTTCAACTTTTAGGTATTTTTTCTCTAAAAGGGAAGTGAATACCAGTCTACGTATAATGCCAGATCAATAATTGATACTTTAGGCTAATAATTGATAAATATTCTAAGAAACCCTGTGAATAATTATTATTCATTGCATAATAATTTCTTGATCAAATTAATAAAACATCTCTAATTTTATATGCAAAAAAAATATCAAATATAATAAAGTTTGATTAACACTAAATATACATCTGCTGTAGAATAAAAAGTATTTTAATCTCTAAAGACAACAATAATTGTCGTGGCTGAAAATTATGTAAAATAATAAATATCCATAGATCATAACGTAGATCATGATAGCCATAATAGATTATGGCTTTATAGTAAACAATATTAGTCTTTGGTTTATTAAATAATTGAATATTCATATGAATATATTTATATCCTGATGGATCAATAGATATAATATTCAAAGTAATTCAAACTTAGTATGAGGCTAATTTGAAATTTAAGTTGAATAACTGTTATTACACTGGGTGAAAATTTTATGTAAAATACAAAAATCAGTTCGCAAAAAGTAAAATAATCATTCAACCTCAATCACATTATCATTTTCCATTTAATTATGAAGGACATATTGAGTATGAGGAACCAGTTCCAAAATGGTTGTCACAGCGGGATGAGTACAGTTCCCCGCGTCCTGGTTAGGAACTCAAATTCTACTATAAGTTTTAAAATAGTTAATAAGGAAGACGCAAGACTCTCAAAATATATTAGTGAAACGTTATTTGTGTTCTATTTTTGAAGGATTGCCCGGATAAAATAGAGTTAGTGTTGTGTGCACGTGCCACTCCTTGGTGATCGGTTAACCCGAGACTCCCGCAGGTCCCAGGGACACCAAGGATTACTTCACACATGCAAATATTGTCTACTGGATTTTGGGCACATAGCA
The DNA here is from genome assembly GCA_937662695.2 of Halyzia sedecimguttata. Lineage (NCBI taxonomy): Eukaryota > Metazoa > Arthropoda > Insecta > Coleoptera > Coccinellidae > Halyzia > Halyzia sedecimguttata. The sequence goes on from OW569413.2 coordinate 89,708,501, forward strand.
TAACTGCTGAGCCTAAGTCTCCACAACGGTAGTGTGTCGGGGGTCTGCCGATGCTCGTTGTGGAGAATGAGAATTTGAATGAATGAGTATGAGGAAAGATTTTCGAGCGTTGAAATATGAAACGAATGAAATATTTATCCTTCATAACTAAAAATGGCACATATGAACTTAAAATAGAAAATTGTAATAGTGATATAATCGATACAGTACAAACCCAATATATACAAAATAAAAATCATTAAAACAAGGTTGTCTTTCTACTATAAAATTAAAGCTAGCATGCAATACAGAACAAAAGTGGGGACATAAAAAATTCCATATGGTAAATAACATGGAACAAATAATCATTATTGCTAGAATCTATGCTTTGCCACCCACATGTTCATTTTTTGCACTAAATGTGTATATTTATTTAATATTCCTTTTATCAACTTAAGAGGCGATTGATTCGATTGAAGAAAAATAAATTGAAATGATCGTTAGAAATACTCTCTCGTTACAATAAAATAGCTCCTATATACTTCACTAACTCTAGGAAAATAATAATTTATGCACCAACGGCCAAGGAAGTGGCCTGGATAATGGTTCAGGTTCTAAGGAGTAACCCGATATTACGTCCATAAATGTGTAATAAATACAACTTTTTTCTAAATAAATGACCCCCTATCTCTTACTGATTCCTAGATATCAATGATGTTTTCTATTACTTTAATGGAAAGTTGGGAGGTGATTAACCCTTTGACACTGTCCCTCCTGCTATTTTTGAGCACGCGTTTTCCAGGGGCGTAAAGTATCAGTTTTTGGCCCGCAGGATGTGGGAACAAAGACACACTATAAGCCAGTAGTGCATACATTTTTTTGTTAAAACCAAACAATATAATTGGGAATCTATTCAACTTACGATGGGTTTCACAAAGCTTTGACAGCTCTTAATAGCCAAATCATTATGATAAATTAACTATACCCAAATGTCTAGGTGACTGTCATAGTTGACAGTAAACATTGGTTGTAAACTGTCACTTGGGATGAATAATTCCAGGTATGTTATGACAAAAAAAAACTTAAACCGCCGTATTCACAAGGCATTCAATTTCCGTTAAGTCCTAACTGAGGTCCTCAGTTAAGGATAAATTTGAATCGCAACCTCAGTTAACTGAGGACCTCAGATAGGACTTAACGGAGATTGAATGCTTTGTGAATGCGGTACATAATGTTTACCTATCAAAATGTTAAAATTAGCATAAAAATTTCTATATATGATAAAGTGAAAATAAAAACTTCTCTAATCTTAAATATTTCAATAGGACATCTTGGAGAAATTCCGTGGAATTGATATTATTTTTTACAATACAGTGAAACCTCCCTTGGCGGACACTCCTTATAAACAGACACGCCCTCCAAAAGGACAATTTTCCAGGAAAAGCAGTGCCAAACAACCTCCCAGAAACCGATGGTCAAAAATGAATATGTAGGTACCAATGTGTTCATAGTTCTTAGTTTTCAATACATGATGCCGCTAGCAGTGAAACATATGTTAAAACAATAATGGCACCTAGAAAAAGATTTCTGACGTTAAAAGGGAAAGTGGAGCTGATAAATATTGCAGAAAATCTGTGCGCAAGATAGCTGAAAGGTAAGTCATTCCTTTTCAAGGTTTTTAGAAGTTTAACTGCTTAGTCTAGCTAGAGAGTATACACAAGGATTAAAAATGGAGAGAAAGATGATGAAGAACAAGCTAAACAGGAGAGATGAGGAAGAAGTTAGCGTTATTTTTGAAATGCCCTAAACAAAATCTGTGAAGTACTGAAATTGATACGAGACTCGAAATTATTTGCCCAAGATTTTGTGGCATTTCGACTTCTAAAAAACCATTTTGAAACCTGTTTGCTAACAGAAAGAGAAGATAAAATTAAGCAACCAACAGATTTTTCCCAGATACATTTCATAACTTGAATAGTTTCTGTACTAGCTTCATATTTTTTGAATTCATTCGTCTTTGATAAGTTGATGCCTACATTTCGGTAAATATTTCTCTTTATATTTATTTTGAACCTTCCCACAAGCATACACCTCCCACATCCGTATCCAAAGGTGTCCGATCTTGGGAGATTTCATTGTATATGATTCCAGAAGCTCTCTCATTTTGCTAATGATATTTTTGGAGAACCTAGCTAGTGCAGTATATATTTGTTGGTCTTTAGAATTGATACAGAAGAAACACACCAAATAAAATTAAATGGCATTCGAAATTGTTGGGAGTGGTACAATATTAATATAATATTATACCCATGTGTGTATTATACAAAAATCCGCACCTAAATTGTGCGAAAGTGTGACTTCCTCGATCGGGGAAGATGTAAAGTGCAATATCACAAATGTGGACATTGGATTATCAATCCAATTTCTTCACGTAATCATTATCAGGAAGATTATCCCAATCAAACTCGCTCTCTCCGTATTTCGCACTGAGCTCCCCTAAATGTTTGAATCTAGCTTCAAAATCCGTATCTCTAGCTTTCACCTTTTCAAATCTTTCCATCAATAGTTTTTTTGCATATTTGTACAACTCTATATCTAAATTATTCAATGTGGCTATTTTTGTTGCTTGGGTGGGAGTCAAAAATGGTATTGTTGAACTTGAAACGGTAGAATTGTTTTGTTCAAAGGGTATTGCAAATCTAAGGTTGAAAGTTTCTTCGAAAATATACTGCGATATTTTTTGATATTCTGTAAGTCCAAAGAATGCCATCGATCTCAAATTGCGTTTTGCACTTGCAAGCATTATGCGATCTCTATCTGTTTTAGACATATAGTTCTTATCGTAACAGCCAACTAAGGATAAATCAGCAAGCATTCGTGTCTGGCGGTTTATCGCTAAATTGGATTCACAGTCAATAAAACCGTCTACTTCTACTCCTTCCCAACTTTCTCCTTTATAACAAGGTGGTATTTCTTCATCTATTGCAGGTCGTCCATTACAGGTATGTAGGGACCCTGTAAATCAAAAAGAATACCAATTAATTCATGGAACTATTTCAGTATAGAAACTTTTCACCTTTCCAAGTAGCCCCACGTTGCACATGTCTGAATTCTGAAAGATATCTTGATATCGGTTCTCTGAGCAAGGTTATATAGAAATATCTTCTTTTAATTTGCGTTCCTTCTATTTCATCTAATTTTCCATCTACACAATTTGTTAACTCTGTCCAATCAGCATGCAGACCACATTTCCAACCAGTGGTGTATCTACTAAATAGCCAGCTTTGGTTAGAATGTGGTCTAAAGCAATAACAACGTTTTCTTGTGAGTGGACAGGTACATGGCCTCTTTAAATCTAAATCGTGTACCAAGTGTTTGCCAAATGATGTACCACCTGAAATTTGAAATTACATTAGTTCTACATAGATTAAAAGGGATGGAAGAATAACTTACCTGTTTTTTGCATGTGCAGAAACACCATAACATCATGTGAATCCATATCAAAAGTAAAATCATCATTGAGCATATCTTCATAGCTGAGACCAACTTTTGTGCTATAAATATGAGCTAAGGGTTTTCCAATGTTGTCTTCTATTATTGATATGGGCAACTCCCGAGAACTTAGAGCACAAACCTGCAAGTAATTCAAGCCAATGATTAAATGATTTCAATAAAAATAAAAGAAAAAAAAATTAATATCCCATTCAACCATAATATTAATTCTGGTTACACAGTGACCATACTTTCGCCTCTTTTGGATATTATGTTCTTATAGAATGATGTAACAAAAGAATATACACAAAAATCCATTAAAAAATAAAGCGACAGATCAAGTGAATATAGTTTACCTTATCTGGACAATAATAGCCGAAACCTAAAATTCCAAATACGGCTAACACTAAACAAAAAAATGATATTCTTTTCAACTTGGAAGATTTGGGTTCCATTTGTTTTATCTCATAAACACCATTAGGAAGAAGGAGAGCTAAATCACTATCAATACATTGCACTGAGACACTTTTTAAATTCTTCATTATTCATTGCATTCCAGATAAAAATCTTATCCCTATATTTATTTATTTACCGAACGTAAAATCAAAACAAAATCTCTCCATTCCATCGAGTAGGTAGTCTACGGAATACGGAAATAATGTTTTTCTATGAATTTCTAATTTTTCTATGCTCTTCATGAAGAAAGCATAGTTTTTTCAGCAACGGTAGTTCGTTTTTCGGCTCAGGGATCATAGTAGTAGTAGTTCTAATACTTCTAATGTCTAAAAAAAAAAATTCAGATTAGTTCTGATATTAATTTTATAATTTTAATTATTCTTAATTCTCGTTCCATATTGTTGACTGTCGCACAGTAAAATAATTATCCTTGATTCAACATGAATCAGGGCCTAAAATTCCTTAGATTTTTACCCATCACAAACAGGGCATACAATTTTCAAACTAGGGAATATGCCATCAAAAGTAATTTGAAAATCAAATGGGTTAGGCCTGCCAAAGTACCATGTATCGCACCCGAGAAATCAGGAGATCTCGAAGGCTTTCCCGTAGTAGATCCCAAGCAAATTCGAAATGAATTCAAACACTGCAAAGAATTAGAAACAGCTAATGAGCTGGTTAAAAAATTGTTCACATATGAATATGGTCCTAGACGATCAACTGTTGCATATGTGATAAATTCAACTGCAGATAGAGTGAGAAGGCATAAAAATGATTATGGCTCTCATGAAGTGATAATTGCTAGATGGACAGGTGTGATCCGTGCAATGCAAGAAACCATGGAACGATTTCCTCGTAATAAAAGACTCAAGGTTCAGCTGAAGGAATTGATCGATAGAAGGAAAAAATATCTTAAATATCTGCGCCGCTGGGATTATAAACGATTCGAGTGGCTTCTTGAGAACTTAAACTTATCATATAAACCAATGCCATTAGATGTTCATTGGATTACTAGAAAAGATTCCCTGAGAAAGCTCACAGATAAGTATTGTGATGAAATTAAGAATGATAGATTAGAAAAATTGAAACTTCAACTAGAAGCTGAACAACCTGCATTTTTGGAAGAAAAAGTTTGTTCTCTAGAATTTATTCGCGATGAAGAAATAGCTTGTGGTATGGAGACTACAGTAACTCAAGAAGAAATAGATAGTGTGAAAAAACAGCTCGAAGAATTGCAAAAGAAGAATACGGAGAGGAGAAGAGAAGAATTAGAAGCAAGCGAGGAATGATAACATCTTATTGTTTGAATCATAATTAAAATTATTAATTTAAACCTCATTCTTTTATTTCAATTTTGAATTCTTTAGTAAATTCATTTGAATGTATGTTTATCACTTCAATATTTCAAGATGAGCTAAAAATGTATTTTCTTAATCTCTGAAGTTCATAAAATTACACTAATTTTAATTCCTTCAAAATGAATTGAAGCTGTGGATTTTGTTTTTTTGAGAGTGGCAGTGGATTCTATTTTACCCCTACCTCCAAACTACATAGTTTTCTTCTCGCTCTTTCTTCAAAAAAGGGATATATTAAACGATATTTGCATCTCCTTCTAAGCAACTAGGAAATCTATTGGCATACATAACAGTTGTCTTGTCAGTGGCGCTGGTGTCGTAGTATGCCGATGTAAAATAAACGTCCAATGAAGTTCTGTTCTTCTAAGCGTCTAATTTTAACATTTTATTGTTGATGAAGATAATAAGAATAAGTGAGTCCTCTTTCCATCCAAAAAAACTCATGTATTTATATCTAGTATGAATGTTTTTAGGTTATGAATTATTGTAGTTTCTGGCGAAATCACCACCTGATAATAAAAAAAAACTGCGCTGTATTTGTAGAAAGAACTTGGTAATCATTCCATCGGGAATACCATATATTGAGGAAGAACAATGTATTTGTTACATTGACAACATAAATTAAGTATTCTTATATGTATATTCTTGGTAATGATCGTTTTTTACATGATTCAATGATAATTTTCTGAGAGATTAATAACAGGTTTACAGTTCATAACGTAAGTTCTCTTTTTCATTAGAAAAATACAAAGTAACCTAATGTAATTTTGGTTATACAGAATGGCTACCAATACAGAAGAAAATACCCCTTTGATCCATTCAGAAGGGATATCGGTGCCCTCACCGATAAATGAACAAGTGAATGAGGAGATCACAAGTCTAGAAGAGCCTGAACATTTAACAGCAGAAAGTGAATTAGAGGAAGACAAACAAAGTGACAGAAAAACAATTGAATCTCAAGAGACTGACATTACAGAAGATGAACAAGCAAATACAAAACGAAGTCGAGAGTTAAAACTTTTATTGGCTTTGTCGAAAGAGGCAAACCTAGATGTTAATATTTCTCACAAAAGAAAAAGCCTGGATTCTTCAAAACTAAAGGAAATATCATTATCAAGAGTTGACAAATTTCCAATTACTGCAGAGTATGAGATTGAAAGTATGGCTGGGGAAAGTAGTAGTGCAATAGATGCTTCAAATGTTGAGAAAACAAAGAAGGAAGAAGCCAAAGGAAAGGATGGGACTGTTACTGAGGAGCGGAAGAACATAAAGGATGTTAAAGTTTTTAAGGTGAATTGCTTGAATTTAGTTTTTCTTGTTCAGACTAATAATAGGAAGGGTAAATTGAAAGAGTGCTTTTGCTAATTTTAATGTTACGATTGAATATGACGTTCTACTTCTCCTGAATACTTATTTCTTTTACAGCCTAACAAAGACATATTTTGTTGGAGGTGCCATAAAGAAGCTGTAAATATTTCATGTGAAACATGTCCCAGGTCATATCATCAAAAATGTTTGAAACAGACTATTTCTGATGCCAACAACTGGCCTTGCCCTGAATGTGTAGCCATTTTAAAGGCTGAAAGTACTCAAACAAGGTAGTGGTTTGGAAATATTCAATATTCGTGTTTTAAAATATGTGTTTCTCTCTAGGTCACCAACAATGAAGGGGATGACATTGGAGCATCTATGTAGCCTTCTCAAATTTGCCGTGAAAAGGATGAAAGAATGGAATGGGGTAAGAATATGCCTAGAAGTTATCTTTATGAGGAGATAGGAAATGAGTTAAATGACAAATCCAAAAAGTTATGAAAATATCAACGTGGGGTAGGGAGTTTTAACACTCTCATTAATTTCATGATCAATATATTTAACTGATTTGTAACAACATACACTAGGGAAATTTATGGTTATTAGAGATCCGTTATATCAAGAAAACAAAATTCAAAATGTGCCATTGTACATTCAAAGAACATTATTTTCAATTTCGAGTATATCAAGAAGAAAAATATACACACATTTTGTAAGGATTTTCTCTCAGGATAGCTCTCAAATATAGCTTTTCTGTTTATGTTGGTTAGATATCAATGTGGTATCAGGAAAGCTTCAATTCCTTTTCATGTAGAATAACATAAGGCTGATATTTCAGAAAACTTTCATTTTATCTTTGGCCTTTATGTACTTAAAATTTTTTCAATTTATGGTGAATATTTACCTCATATATGAATAAAATTCTTTATAAGAGCAGTGCAATTTTTGGATTAATCACAGCGGTAATTGAATCATGGATCAAAAATTGGTTCAAGCACTGTGGACAGGAACTTTTAGGCGCTCTTGTTCAAAAAGACAAATTATATCTCTGAAAGTATTGGTTTCTCAGAGTTGGGAATTATATCAATGGATTCTTATGATAGAACTGCATCATAAGAGCAATCTAATTTAAAAAAAGTGCATAGTTTTCACAACTCGAAATACCTAAGGAAAATATCATCGAAATGACTAGAGCGAGGCTGGAGACAATCATAGCAGATTGTCTATTTATTCCTTATATTTGAGTAGGTAGAGGCTGACGAACAAATTATTTTAATAGTCCAAAATATATTAATAAAATACTATCCTCTTTTCATAATTTAAAATTTAATAGTTCATACCACTAACACATTCTTTTCTGTATTATGGACCTTAACTCAAGAAAAAACGTTTGATACACAAATGTAGATCCATATTTCAGCATTTTTTTGCTAGCAACATTATGAAAATACTGTATATAGGAACATGTCTCACTACTTAAAGAAGTAAAAGGTAAAATTAACCTCAGTGGTCAACAAACAGTAATTTGTTTTGATGATTCCATTATGTTCTTCTTTCCTATTGCCTTCATAAACTACATCATTAAAATTATCCAATACTAAATCTTCTAAAATATCATCCCCAATATATTTATACATAAATTATTCAATATGTAATCAGTCAATATTATTTTCGGTTTCAAAACAGTATTGTATGTATTCACAAATTCAAGAATCGGATACTTGTTTTCCAACAGAAAATATTTTCAAACTTCGAATTGACAATTCTCTAATAGCTAGATAAGATGACATTTATGAACAGTGAACACAGACAGATTCTGTGTTCACATTCTGTGAATACATAGAACTATGATGTATTATTGAAATTTTGAAGAATCATATCTCCGAAAGTATTAGCTTGTTAGAGTTGAAAATGATAACAATGGATCCTTATGATTAAACTGCATCTTAAAAAACATTGAATTTGAAATTTGTAATTTAAAAAAAAATTTGACGATTCTACCCAATAACGAACTTAACCGAGATATTTATCACCCAAACCTACTCTGAAAATTTCATCTGCCTAGCTCTATCTGTTCGAGAGTTATTGTAGAAACAAAATTTACAAATTTTTTCGACACTTTACGGCAACCCGATCAATACAAGACTTCGCATGCATATAAAGGACATTATTCTACAATTTAATGCTAAATTTCAGATAGATCGAGTGATCAGATTCGGAAAAAACGGCCATAACTCTGAAACCGCTTGGTGGATTTCGCCCATTAACGAACTCGTCCGAGATATTTATGCTCCAAACCTACCCTGCAAATTTCAATCCTCTAACTCCCTTCGTTCGAGAGTTATCGTGTTAACGGAGGACCGGCCGGAAATAATCGATTTTGACCAAGGATTCTTGATCAGTGAGTCGAACCAAATCGTTCAAGACCATTTTCATAAAAAAATTCGAATATTACAGACATTTGGGCAAATTGATAAGCACTCCGTTCCAGGGGACAAGAGCGCCAAAAACAGCCTGGCAAAAGTTATATCCTATGTAACCAGGGTAATGAAGTCATCATATTAATTATTCCCTGCATCAATTATTATAGTTACGTCATTTTAACTCATTTATTTATGAAATATTCCAATGAATTACACTATTGCATCAAAATTGTTGAATATTATTAGAACGGGTTCGTGAGGCGTGGTCCAGCCCTTCAGAACTGCGAGCGATACGATCTTTTGTTCTATTACCCTACTTATTCAATACTAAGGACATTTTCGAAGGTGTAAACATACCTGATGATGTCCTTAGGAGCCTTGGCGTGAGGTTCTAGAACTGGCTCACCCATATTTAAAATTCTTATCCTGGCCACAGTCCACTATAGAGATAGCCTGGAACACAGTCTGACAACGCCGCAATTTATAGTCTCTTAGAGGCATACTTCTTCAATGCGGTTGCGCTGGATATCGTATATTTCTAATTTAAAACTCTAGTGAATTCATTGAATAGGTTTTCTTGCTTGGAATCCCTGGATGAATAAACAATATGAGACCCTACTTTTTCAATAAATGAATAACTACATTTTATTCTGCACAATGTTATTGAGATCAAGTTGAAATAGAAACCTAGGTAGTTGTTATTCAATTCATTGTTTAGCAAGAACCACGAGAAGGTGTAGGGTTAACTATTGGCAAAAAAATTATAAACTTGAATGAAATTCCCAAAATAAAAATATATTCCCAAACATAACTATTATATAAGACTAATAAGGTAGGCTTATGAAAATTGTGATAATCATCTTAGAGTTTGTCTTGTTTTGGTTTTTACTATAATGGTAAATTTCTGCTATCTTCAAATGTTTCTGTTTATTTTCCATTCGGTGAACAATTATTGTAATACGTATTTTCTACAAAATTTTTCAAAAGTAAATTTGCGAATACAGAAAAAAGTGAATTTAGAATATCAATTCAATGCTACAAAGATTAAATCCACATAAAATAATTTTTTGATCTGAACTGCGTAAAAATGTTGATAAAACAAATTGATAAATTCCGAATCTGAATCCCCATTAATTATATTTCTGTAGCGGGATATCAGATGAGTAAGTTGAGACCATCTGCTCGGGGTAAGATCGAAAGGAAGAATCCATTTCAAATCACTGCAGGAAAGCTGAACATTCTTAATGAATAATTTAAGATGAATAAGGTCCTTATTGATTTTTACCGAAGCATCTACAGATGCATACTTTTGGAAATTGAATACATATATAAAAATCAATAGATTCTTTGAGGTCCTTCATCTCCCAACCAGATGTATCAATTTTTGTTGAAAAATTATTAGAAAGCTCATCAAAATGTTTTATAAAATCGGAAGAAATGAAAGTTCTATTTCACTCATATTTCTAGTCCATCTTGTTGTCTATAGTCTCAACTGAAATGTACTCATCTCCAAGTAGAAATAATCCAAAGGAAATTTCACTATTTATACTGCAGTTTAATCACAGAACATACAAATATCCGACCATATTTATCACTGCATTACATTAATTTACATTTGACACCGTTATACACAAAAATAGCACGAAATGCCCGCGAAAAACAATAATGGTTAACTCCAGAATCAGAAGTAATCGTCAATTTACACTAACAACGTTCGACTGAATCGCCTGGCGTACGACTCAGAGCGGTGTTGCCATTTTATCATCTTCCAGGCTAGTAGATATAGGGGGCTGTGGCCTGGCCAGCTCTGGGCATTTGCAAACTGTGTGTTTGTCAGTTTCCTTTTCCGATCTACAGAGCCTGCATGCTTCGTCTGCTGACTTGTACATGCGGTACAAGTGGTATTAGTACCGACTGCATATTAATCGGGGGAAAGATTCCAAGGGTAGTCTTGGAGTTAATTCTCCAAGTTATGAAAGTGGTAGAAAGCTGGTGCGAGAGGGTCAGCCTCAATGTTAACCCCTCAAAAACAGTAATTATACCGTATCTGGCAGATGAGATACGCTACCTGGGGTTATGCTTGATACCAAGCTAACCTGGAACGCACATTTCTCAGCAACAGTTGCCGAGGGAAAGAAAACCCTCAGGATTGCTCGCAGGGTAATTGGTAAAACATGGGGTGAGCCCGGGAATCACTAAGTGGATTTACACTGCTATAGCGAGGCCCCCCCTCACATATGCTAGTGCTGTGTGGTGGACAAAAATGAACCAGAGCAGGGCTGTCAAAAAGCTGGAGAAAGTTCAGAGACTGGCCTTGCTTTGTGTTACTGGAGCAATGAACAGTACTCCAACTGCGGCTATTGAGGTTTTCGTGGGACTCCCTCCCCTTCACCTTCTGGTGAGGGCCGAGGCGAGGCTGGGGGCCTACAGGCTGCAGCTAAACGGTGTCTGGAGACAACTGTTATACGGACACGCTAGTATTGGGGGACTCATTAGTCACCAGATCCTGAACATGGTGAGCGACTGGAATCAAGTAACTCACAAATTTGATCCTTCCTTCAAGCTGGGGCTAAAGCCCCCCGCGGAGAGGGAGCAAAGACCGCACGGTGAACTAACATGGTTCACGGATGGTTCAGTGATGTAAGGACGCTCAGGGTTGTGTTCGAATATTAACTCCGTAGAGTAATATTTGGACGGTGTTATGCAACAACCGTTTAAACCACAAACTCTGAGAAATTAATGTTTTTGTTGAAAAACGTTCAATAAGAGATAAAGAACAATACGCAAAAATGATCTAACTGCTAACCCATAGACAAGATTCTTGTCTATAACAATACGCAAAAATGATCTAACTGCTAACCCATAGACAAGATTCTTGTCTATGGGTTAGCAGTTAGATCATTTTTGCGTATTGTTCTTTATCTCTTATTGAACGTTTTTCAACAAAAACATTAATTTCTCAGAGTTTGTGGTTTAAACGGTTGTTGCATAACACCGTCCATTCACTCCATTGCGTTCGAAAACTGAAAGGTTGAGTAAATTTTACTCTGCGACTGTCGTCCGAAAAGTCGGAGTATTCGACTCGGAGTTCATTTTACTCCTGTCGAAATTGACATAACTCATGGGACGGAAAATCTAGTATCTTTATCTCACTGTTTTATCAATGTTTTGTGAGGTAATTTAATAGTTTTAATACGGCTCACAATATATATTTATGATTAGAGTTACATATATGTGAAGAAAACAATAATAATAGGATCTTTCTCAAACCTACATAACCTATTTTCCGATATTGGCACCTTCTGTCACTGTCAGTGTCAGAGTTAACTCCAGAGTAAATCTTTTTTTTTTCTATCTATTTATGTGCTAGGCAACTGTAGGCCATCTACACAGTTATAATCTTATCGCAAACTCTTTCAATTTATTTTTGGACATTCACACAACCCAACACCACATCCATGCCCTGAGCGGGATTCGAACCCGCGACCCCGGCACCACAGTAGGTCTTGATCCCCACTGCACCTCCTGGGCCGGCCTTCAGAGTAAATCTGTCAAACCTTCAAAAACTCTACTCTACTCCGTGGAGTTAATTTTCGAACACAACCCTGGAGCTGGAGTGTATGGGGCAGCACCCAATATTCCAGGCGGAAGTGGTAGCCATCACGACGTGTGTCGTGGAGAATATTCGTATGGGCTATTCCAATAGGAACATACGAATTCTCTCGGACACTCAGGCAGCACTTACGGCAATAGCCAGCTGGAGAATTAACTCCAGGCTTGTGCTGGAATGCCGACATCACCTGGAAACCTTGGCTGCCAGAAACCGACTTGAGCTCGGGTGGTGTCGGGACACACAGGGGTTGAAGGGAATGAAAGAGCCGACGCACTCGCTAGAGAGGGCTCGGCTATCCCCCTCTTCGGGCCAGAACCGGCAGCAGGGATGATCAAATCGACTGTGAAAGGCGTCATTGAAAAATGGATCCTTGCACAGCACACTTGGCACTGGAACAAAACTTCAGGCGAGCGGCTAAGTAAGTTAATGATGGGGCAGCCCTGCCCCTCACTAACTAAAGATGTCTTAGTACTGAGTAGGATTGAGCTCAGGGCAGTGACCGGTCTACTAACCGGACACTGTACCCTGATAAAGCACCTGAACAACATGGGTGTTCTCTGAGAAAACCCTGTTTTTAGGAAATGTGGGGGGCGGACGAAACTTCCTCACATGTCATATTTGACTTTCCAGCCCACACACAATGGAGACTTCACTATGGGGGCGACGACACGACCTTGTGTGACAGAAACCGTGCAAGGTACCTAGTCAAGGGCCTAATCCGACCCTGTCAGCTAATAGGAGACCGACCGAGGTGCAATAAGCCTCTCTAAGCTGTAGAACGGGCTACTAGCTCGATCGGAAACGGTCTAACATAAACAAACAAACAAGTACCAACAGTGCCCTGCTCGGCTCACAATGAGCCAGATGCAATCGGCTACGTGCCTAGTTCTCTGCAGGCTGAATTGGAGGCCAACGAGATAATGGGCATGCGATCGGACGTATCTAAAACCAGAACCTACACAGAGTGGCCCTACCGAGTCGTTTTTCCCAGCAGAAACGACTGGGCCGTCTCTGAGACCCGACAGCTTGAGGGTCCCTGCTGGTTCACAGATGGCTCCGCTACCACCCAAGGGGTGGGAGCGGGAGTCAGCGGTTGCAGAATTTCTAGGGGTGAATCCATCAGCCTGGGTAGTTTTGCGACTGTCTTTCAAGCAGAAATTCTCGCCATTGATCACTGTGTGAAGCTCATACTTGAAAAAGGTTGGGCTCACGGATCAATCAAGATCCTATCGGATAGCCAAGCTGCCGTGAAAGCCTTGACTTCATACAACTGCAAATCCCTGCTTGTGCAGGATTGCCGGACCACACTCGCTGATCTTGGAGGGCGCTGCAGGCTGCAGCTCTTGTGGGTCCCGGGCCACTCGGGCATAAAGGGTAATGAGATGGCGGACTCATTGACGGCACGGGGGGCTTCCATGGGGCTCATTGGACCTGAACCGGCTTGCGGTATCTCTCTCAGAGCAGCGGCGAAGGAAAACAACAGATGGGTGGACCAAAAGGTCCAAGAAATCTAGAGCAGCATACCTGGACACATACATGCCCGCTCAACAAAAAATGCGAAATTTTCCAAGGAACAACATAAAACATTTCTGTTATATGAAAATACATATGGAAGAACGTATGTTTTTTTTAATCATGATTCTATGTTAGCAAGGTACCACACGCAAATCATTAATTGCTTCTCCATTGCGACTTCAGGATGGCCTCTCGGTACGTTATCTTCATGAACATCATGCAATTTTATTAAAAAAAGGCGACCGGAGTTATTCGAAAATGATGCCTAAATTGATTATCTGTAAATCTCATAGCGGTATCTTCGGCAAAATACCATATTTTTTCTTCATGGTTGATTTCCTCATCTTCTGAATCGCTATCGAATATCTATCTCTTCCCTATACGTAATAGATTGAATAATAATTCATTATTCATATTTTTGAAATTTTAATATGACGGAAGCAGTATATTTAGGTTAGAATTTCAAACTCAGAATAAACAATCGCATTTGGATATTCCTTGACGCTCGAAAGACTCGAAAATCACGTGATCATAAAATCCGCTCGATCTTATCGGCTCAGTGATAGTGATGTAATTACCATATGCACCTTTTGTATTTTACATTTCATTTGATGGAGAAAACGTCAATTGAAATTTCAAATTGGAAGAACCTGCAGTAGGCTACGATATTTTGTGTAATCTTGATTTCGACTTCAATAATCGAGCTCAATAAAAAAACCTTGCTCGAGCTGAAATCAACTATGTATTTTACCGAACGTTAAACAAAGAATGAATAGTAAAAGAAACAAAAAATTACATAAAAAGGGGCAAAAAAACACCTATAATTACTAAAGCATATTATGTTCGAAATGTTGACCATCTCCTTCTACACATCTTCTGCTCGGTGGACTACTTAACGCGAAGTAACACTTCTCAACACCTCAGCATTAAGGGCTCTACATGCATTCCTTATTTTGTTTTTTCCAAATCAATAGAAGGAGTCTGGTACACGCGATCTTTCAATATCCCCAAAGGAAGAAATCCATCGGTGTTGAAACTGGAGATTTTGCAGGGCATCTTATCGGTCCGTGTGTGCCGATCCTACAATATCTCCAGATTTAACACCGATGGATTTCGTCCATTGTGGATATTTGAAAGATCGTGTTTACCAGAGTCCTCCTCTTTTTTTGGAAGATCTAATAAACAAAATAAGGAATGCATGTAGAGGTGTTTTTTACTTCGTGTGACCTACTCCACCGAGCTGAAAGATGTGTAGAAGCAGATGGTCAACATTTCGAACATAATATGCTTTAGTTATAGGTGTTTTTTTGCCCCTTTTTGTAATTTTTTGTTTCTTTTACTATTCATTCTTTGTGTAACGTTCGGTCAAATACATAGTTGATTTCAACTTGCGCAAGGTTTTTTTATTGATCTCGATTATTGGAGTCAAAATCAAGATTACACAGAATATCGTAGCCTACTGCAATTATTTCAATTTTAAATTTCAATTGACTTTTTCTCCGTCAAATCAAATGTAAAATGCAAAGTGTGATACATCGTTGAAAAGGTGATTTTGAGTAGAAATAAAAAATTGCAAAAAATTTATAGGGTGCTATTTGAGATAAAAAAAAGTCTAGGTCACTTCCGGTCAAACTGAAAGTGACTTTCAATTTTTGTTTTTCTCAGTTGAAGGTTCCTTGGACGAATTTAAAATCATAAAATGTTCACATTTGTATCATTTGAAATGGCTGAGATAACCCATTGGAACATGTATACTGGGACACCCGCTATAAATATATTATTGATCTCCAAGATTTTCATCAATTTGGCGAAATAATAACACCCTGCAATAGTTTTAGGTTGTCTTTACAGACAACACATCTAATATATAAAATTTCCATGTCACAATGTTAGTTACCGTACTCCTCCGAAACGGCTTTACCGATTTTTACCAAATTTTATATGCGTATTCAGTAGGTCTGAGAATCGGCTACTACATATCTATTTTTCATACCCCTAAGTGATAAGGGTTGTTCCCCCATTACATTTTTTTTTAACGACGAAATTTTTTGTTTTTATTTTTTTATAATGTGGCATTACAAAATACATACAACCCTAAATTTTCACCCTTCTATCACCAACCCCTATTTTCTAATAGTCATTTTAGTAATTAATCATTTTTCATCCTGCTTGATAACTGATCAATTATTACTTGGTAAGTTATCCCAGAGAAAGAGCTAATTAAAACCCAAGTCGCCGTATTTTTTGTGAATGTTTTTCACTCTATTTCGATTAAAATTTCCCTGAGCTTATGGCAAAGCTAAAATTTTTGTACAAAAAAAATATTCATTTTTATTAAAGTATCAAGGCAGTTTATTCCTGCTATACTTAGTGTCTTTCTGGATCAACACTCATTTGCCAGACTATACCGGTGTCACGTCCCAGTAAACAGCACGGAGTAGGGATGAGAACGAAGCCGGTCTCCTTTCTTTCTCACCTTTTCTCACTTTTCTTAACAAGATACGTTTGAGTGGGTAGTTCGTATTTGCAATTGAACCCGATAGGTGGCGCCGCAATCGGGTTCTAGGTATTTTTTAGAATTACGTATTTGAGTGGGTCCCTGGATAACTTGGAAATTCAATTGCCCCGGTTGGAGGCGCTGCAATCGGGTTCTAGGTTTTTTTTAAAGATTTTTCGCATTTGGAAATGAAATTGCAACCGCAATAACCGATTTAGCGTAGGCGAAGTTGCGTGGGTCAGCTAGTAATATATAATGTTGATTATTCCATTTTTGCAGTCCGAACCATTTCATCATCCTGTTAACGATAAACTTTTTCCCGAGTACAAGAAGTACATAATCCAACCCATGAACCTTACACTGCTCGAGAAAAACATTAAAGAGAATTTGTATGGGAGCACGCAGGCCTTCGAAGTAGACGCCAAATGGATTTTACACAACAGTATAATTTTCAATTCTTGTAAGTTTCCACGAAAATGGATCTCTAACATTTTTATAATCAGTTATATTGGGATTTTCAGATCAATCCAAGCTTACCACAAACGCTAAAATGATCATCAAAATCTGTAAGCAGGAAATGACAGAAATTGAAAATTGTCCTTCTTGTTACTTGAATGCAAACACGAAAAAATCTACTTGGTTTGTGGAGGTCTGCCCGAAGCCACATGTATTAGTTTGGGCAAAATTGAAAGGTGAGTGACCATAGAATTTTTTCAATAAGGATTTCTTCTTGGGTGTTATAAAATTTTCAAGATAGTTTCGAGGCCCAATGAAATTTTACACATATCTCATGACTTTACGTTAATTATATATGATTTCAGGATTTCCATACTGGCCCGCTAAAGCAATGTGTACAAACAATTCGGGTATGGTAGATGTTAGATTTTTTGGAGCTCACGATAGAGCTTGGGTACCCTCAAAAGAATGTTTCCTATATTCGAGACGCGATCCCAACTCTAATAGACAGAAGAAGAACGATATCATTGAGTGTATGAGGGTAAGACTAGAACTATTTGAACTGTTAATATTTTACTGAACACTTGTTCTTTCATCTTTCAGGAAGTTGAGGTGTATATTGCGAATATAAAAGCACTCTATGGGGAGTTCAATTATGCACCCTTCAAACTTCAATACGATCCAGAAAATGAGCTAAAGCAGTTACTATTATTCATTCCTAGATACAAACCTAACGCACCTCCTCCGAAAAAACGGATCAAGGCAGTTGAAGCAAAGGCAAAGCTCAGGAAGGAGGAGAGAGATGAAAAAGAAGAGAAAGACTTGGAAGAAGACACTAAGGATATCATAGAAGGTAAACATTTGGTAGAAGGAAGTTTTCAAATAATAATATTGATTTTATTCCGGTTTGTGTTGTCTGTGGATTGCAAATATACAACTCTATAGACCACATTAGTTAGGTTAGGCGGGAAATTTGAATTACGATCCATCCGTGGATCCGAGCACTGAATTCCCCATGCATTTCTTATGGACCTAAAATTTACGCGAATTTCTCGCCTGTTTTTAGATTCTTTGGCTAATTTCTTAAGGTTTATTTTGGTTGAAATAGATTCTGTGAACCTTTCTCAACCATCTAGAATCAAGTTTTCATAATAAAATTGTATATTTCCAAAATAATTAATAAAAATAAAAGTGTTCACCAAATTCGATTGACGTATGTCTTAGCTCACTCGAAATCAGTCAAAAATAATAACATAACCCTAAATCGGCCTTGTAATGACGCACAACAGAAGTCATCTACGACATACGGAAATCTTTCGAACTAGAATGGTTTCAATTTTGATTTAAGAATAAATAGAAGTATATTTTAATGTGGAAATAACATGAAAACATGCACTAATGATGAAGGTACCCAATACTTGTTGTCTCTGTACTAACATTCTCTTTTAAATAGGGTGGTTTCATCTCAAAGTTGAAATTCCTTGTTAAAAAATTTGAATATGGATCTCCCGCCAAGCGACTGATTCTAGCCTAACTAAGTTTTCTTCGACACTTCCATATTAGCTTCGACTCGATACATGGGAGCTCAGAGCTTTAATAGCAGCTTGACTTTCAAAGTGGATTGCTATATCACATCTCTGATAGTTTAGTTCTAGGTTCATTTCCACGCATCTTTCTATTGCAGGTACTTCTGCCTGAAAGACGCTCGGATAGAAGCCTAGCGATAGTGAGCATTTGGTGCCTGGCCCATATACTCCAGCGCCAGCTCCTGTAGTAGTTTTTGAACCGTCTGTGTACCATTTAAAGGCATTTCTTTTAAGAAGTTGGGTCCTGTCCCAGTCTTTTTTCTTACTGAGCATCGTAGTGAAGTTTTTTTCGATGCATACTTTTTTAATCATTTCGTCACTAGGAAGATTGGCTGATGAAATGTACCTGGTAAGAGAGGACCAGGCTTTCTGGTTTTTAATAGTCTCATTACCTGTTCCTTTCCTAGATATTCTGAGAATGGTTTCATGGGCTATTTTGTCTATCATCTGGAATGGTTTGAGATATGTGATAATCTCAAGTGCCCTGGTAGGACAAGTTCCCATAGCTCCAGTGATACACACACAGGCCAGCTTTTGTACTTTGTCGAGGATTTTCCTCGTGCTATTCTGGCTTGTTTTTGTGTACCAGACTACTGCCCCATGGGTGATTATGGGTCTAACAATCATGACGTACATCCATCACAGTATCTTAGGGTTGCAGCCCCAAGTCTTACCGGCTAGATTCCAGCACGCCATTAAAGCCTTTATTGCTTTGCTATCAGTGATTTCAACACAGATCCACAGAAGTTTACTATCTAGTGTTACCCCTAGATATTTAACTTGAGACTTCCATTCTATATCTCCGTTCAAAAAGAGTGATCAATTATGCCAACTTTGGCCGAGCATTGTTAAATTTTGACCCAAAAGTGAAGGGACGTCGAATGAGTGCTTATAAAATCTTGAGTATTCTATTTGTTCTTCAGGTTATGGTACAGATGATGACACTCTGGAGAATTTACCTCTCAATACTACAAAAAGAAAGCTGCTATTGCAGCAAGAACACAACGAGACACCAGGTATCGAGAAAGAAGAATCTGATTCTTCTAGCACCGAAGAAGAGGAGGTAGTAGAGGAGAACATAGAACCTGAATTAGATGATGATACCCAAGTATCTAGCAATGTCCTTGATGATAAAATTCCAATAGGAGCTCTGAGAACTAAAGGTGGATTAAACACATCACCAGGTAAGTTCTTGTAAAATCAAATGAAGCATAATGTGAACCTTGATAATCAGTAGTAATGTCATTATCTTATCAAAACTGGAGCAACCTGTATATGATTTCTAATGAATTTTAGTTTCTATGAATGATAAATTAAACCTATATCCATTGCTTTAAAAAAAATGGTTCAAGCACTGACGTGAATTTAGGTTAGGTTAGGTTCTATTGTCCATTCTCTAGTATTGGACACTAGAATTTACCGTGGTAAATGATTAAGACTGTCCAACACAGGAGAGTGGACAATAGAACATGCGCACAAAAGCTCCTGACTTCACGGCAGTACTGGAACCAAGTTTTTTTCCTAATTTTTGAAAAATTTTCTAGGGTTACGGTTCTCACAATATTTTACACACGTCTTTATGTCGATATTATAAATATAGTTACCAAGTTTCAATTGGATCGAGTGTATATTTTTGGAGTTACGGTCACCCATCCAGCTACTGAACTTACACAAGGCTGCTCGGATCTCCAACAATATAGATCCGATCGTGTTCAAACTTGGAACTTGGCAGGAGAGTTAGGTTTTGAAGAGCCACGCAAAATTTCAGTGATGTCGGACGAATAGTTTCTGATTTTTTCAATGATTTAAAAAAAAAATTCTAGTAGTACGATCCTAACGAAATTTTCAAAAATTTGGATCAGTTTTGTATTGTTCGAGTTATTGAGGAAATAACAACAAAATTCCAGATGGGTATAACTCCAAAACCGTTTGGCCGATTATGCCTATAAACAAACTCGAATGTGGCATTCAGATGCACAACCTAACCTGAAAATTTCAAGTCGCTATCTCGTTCTCAGGTTATCGTGACATAAATAATATTCTTTAAATTTTTTTTTTCTAGTGATACGATTCTCTCAAAATTTCACAAACGTCCTTAGGTTTGTATTCTACAACTACTCACCAAGTTTCAATTCGATCGGACTTGTATTGGTTGAAAACAAAATTATTACTCGGAAACCGTTGGGCCGATTATGCCCATCAACAAACTTGTCCGTTGTTTTGGGACGCGTCACCCACCCTCAAAATTTTCAAGTCGCTATTTCTTTCCGTTATCAAGTTATCAACGGACGGCCGGACAGTATCAAATTTGACCTCGAATTCTTCATCAGGGAGTCGAACCCAATCGTTTGAGACCATTTGCGGCAAAACGATCGAAAATTACAGACATTTGGGCACGATGTTCCCCAAAATGTATGATATTATATTTGTTATTTTACTTATATATCTCATTTTTTGGGTTCAATGTCTCTTTAATAGTCATTTATTATATTTATTGAATGATAATCATTTCATGTTTTCGTCTTTTATAATATGTATGTCGGATTTCTATCGTTGTCTAGGAGTATAATGATTCTGGCCTACACTTTTGAATTAATAAATAGAACGCTGTATGCTAATATGTACAGGTTTATTTACAGAAACTTACAATCTTCAACTATAAATCATATATCGTCGATTACTGAGGTACCTAACGTCTTCATAATAAAACTTCTACGCCACCCATCTTAAGACACATGCACTTAGTCTATCCCGTCTTTTCACACGTCTAAAATGGAAGTCGCGAATCAACTTACTTAGCGTCTAAAGGATTCCACTGAACTCCCATACGGTGTTCGCAACCTTTTCAAATGAAAATTCCCTTGATGGATGCCAAAAATTCCCTATTTCCTCCATTTTACAGCTAGAATTCCCTGCACCCCAAAATTATGCCAAAAATGTAGAATAATCTCATAGTACATGAATAAAAACCACCGTTTTTTTAAATATAATAAAACTACAAAAAAAAAAGAACTAAGAAAAAGCGAATAATACATATTTTCAAAAAATAAAATCTATCCTCTGTAAAACATAATGTCGGGATTGTCGAAGAATCTCTGAAATTATATGATTTTATTGAAAATTATAATGTTATCTCGTAAATTCGAAAAATTCCCTCATTTCGACAATTTTATGAAGAAAAATCCCTTTTTCCCTTTCGGTGTCAAAATTCCCTAAAAATGGAAAATTCCCTGCAGTTGGGAACACTGCTCCCTTACTGACTTCAACCCTGCTCGACCCGATTAATTCGTCTACTAATGCACTGCCCGCGATTCGGGGTACTGCCGTTATCACGCCTGCCAGCTGAGCTTTTCACCACTCTCATAGGGTTGTATTACCAAGGTGGTATTCAACACTGACTGGTAGATCCCCCTGGCCGAGAAACTTCGCTTTGACCAATGGCGTTCCACGGTAACGAGAACTTGCTGGAAATTGGGTCTCCGACAAAGCAAGATAAGTGTTGCTCCAATATTTATAAGACATTATTATTATTATTATTATTATTCCTGTTCAAGAAAAAAGTATTTGGTGTCTCTAGACGGATTAATGTGCTTTGAGGCGCCTGCAAAGTTAATCTTTACATGTTAATGGGATGGTTTGGGATTTCTTGACACAGGGATAGGTGTTAGAAATATATCGTCGTTCGCTATACGTCATCTGCACCACTAAAGCTAACCTACTATTTACAAAGGTGGAACAAACCGAGAAAAGGTATGTCTCTGTTTGGAGATAAATATCATACTGATCAAAAGTAATGTTATTCCAAATGATTGTGTAAGGTTAAAAAGTAATGATGAAACAATTTCGAAGTTTATAATATGTAATGACAGTATTACTGATCATGCAAGGTTTGCTTAATGTATACATATGACCATAATTCTAGAAATTTATATTTGAGAATTATTTCACGTAATTTATGCACTGTAGGCAAATCAAAAATATTACCAAGGAGAATTTCTGAAGAAGGTACGTCCAGGAAAAGATCATCTCCAGACGAGCTTACGCACCCCAGCAAAATAGCCAGGAGGAACAGTGATCAAAGTATAAAGAGTGACTCCAGTAGATTGTCCTCACTTTCCGACAAAATAAATAGGGTTGATATATCGGAAAACGTTGAGTTAACTCTAGGAAACACTGCAGACAGTTACATAACTTCAAGTACAGGGGATTCGGAAACTAGAAAGAAACCAGTCCAGGTAGACGTGGACAACTTGGAGCTGACGATATCCCCACAGAGTAAAGCAAAGATTTCGGACAGACTAATGCAGAAACTGTCTTCCTCTGATGAAGATATTTCTCATTATGAAGGGAACAAAACAGGAACTGATACCCGGTTAGAAACGGTTCTTATACTGGAGAGATACAAAGATTTGGTGAAGAAAAAAAATATGGAATTTTCTAATGTGGAGGCTTCGACCTCCTTTGGCTCTACGTCTGTTGTATCTAAAGAAGTATGTGTCAGCAGTGATGATGTCATGGAGATTAATTCGGTAGAGAGAGTAGATTTCACCGATAAAGTTGATTCGCAGGTTGTGAGACCTATTGAAAATGGTAGTGAAAAATCTAATGAAAGTGCGGAGATCACCAACAATGAAATGGACATATCATCTACTGAAAGTATAAAAGTTGATGTGAATGTGAATGAGCTTGAAACAGAAAATATTGTAGAACCAGAAAAAAGTCCAGAAGCAGAAATCGTTACTTTGCATGGAGAACAAAAAGAGGAGGAGAGCGTATTGTCAAAGGCAGTTTCAAAAATTGGTAAGCTTAGATAATTTTCAATAAACACAACATAAAAATTTTGTTTTGTCATAATTTCAGATGAACAAGCTACGACTTCTATAACAATGAATGAAGCACAAGAAAAAAATACTGTTTTGTCAGAAAAAGTAGATTCAAATAGTGAAGAAACTTGCTCAATGAATATTTTTAGTGATATAATTACAACAGAAGAATTAAAGGAAAACACAATTAACACTAATATAGAACCTGAAATTGAAGAAACAAAAGAAAGAGAAGCTTCTGATGATAAGATAACTGAAAAACAAACTGTTGAACCAGACATTGCCAAATCGATAGAGGAAAAAACTGTACAAGATGTCGAGAAGGCAAAAGTAACCCCAGTTTTACAGGACAAAAATACGGCAACAGTAAGTAAGGACATAGCAAAACCCAAAGAAACCGAATGCCGGCCCAAAGTAGACAATGGTGGTAAGGCGATGAAGGGAAACAAAATACATGATGAAACAAAAGCGCCAAAAATTACCAACTACTTTGAAATCATCCCGAGAATAGAAACAAAAAAACTGATTACTTACAGCAGAAAGGATCGTAAGTCCACTGAAGTGAATAGAAAGGAGTCTTCGGTCATTGAGCAGGTAAATTTCGGAGTCTTTAAATGTATACTTTATGAAAAAGATTGTTGCTTTATGCTTAAGTATATTTTGAGCCAAATTCTTCTTCAAGTCAGTTGATTAGAAAAAAATTCTAAAAGCACTATGTTGGGTCTGGAGTTCAGTTTACTTTCCTTCCAATACAAGAAAACCATAACTTTAACTATATCTGCTTATTGTAATCTCATTCAATGATAATTACGTCTATACAAACTTTCAGTCCACAGTATGTAATCCATACTTAAAGGAAGTTATTTTATTCTTGGAGGACTAGGAGTCTTTAAGTTGTACATTTGTTTTAACCGTAGATTCCTCTTATCAAATATAACACTCATTTCGGCCATAAGATTATACATAATTTGATCATCGCCCATTCTCTTATTGAAAATTTCATAAATTTCTGTTCATCCAATTAATCTATTAAATTCCAAGAAAATCTCGAATCTAGTAATTGTGACGTGATTCCAGCTGACAGAATGTTCATAATAATTAGTAGCTAACGTTCACAGAATAGACTTGGTCTATACCTCCGTTGTCAAACTGTGTACCTAGCAGGGGTGGCTGGTGAGGGAGGGCTGCGAGGCGCTATAAAAAAGACGTACGTACATAAACAATTAATTTGTATATTTCATATTCGTGCTTTCCTCTTCAAACTGGATTCAATTAAAATTAAAACATTTTTACGTAGCGACCATCTATATTTCACAATAATTACATTTGCGTTAAGCTTCCGCATAGACAAGGTATAGTATACCTTGAGCTTCCGCACTATGCCAGGCTAAATATCCCAAACGACAACACCGGTTACCATAGAAACGGCAAACGTCCTCACTCAAAGACCAGATAGTTCTAAGCCATTCTCAGTGATGATTCGGGCGCCAAGAGTAGCAGCCCAGAGGGGACTAAAAGTTAAGTTCAGTAGTAGTATACCTTGTTTATGGTTACGCTAAATAGATAGGTATTGTAGGTGCCAATTGTTTCGTGTTATAAAGTTGCGTTGACGATTTAAGGACTGATCCTGAGGGTGCGTGATCTGGCAAAATTAAACTTTAGTTCTTCGAATTTGGCGGATTAGGTAAATATTTAAAACAATGAACGACCTGTGCCCGTATTGAATGTCAGTCAAGTGCTACCCGGAAATAAGAATCGGGCGGGGTTTACGCGGAAATTTGACGCAAACTGTTTATGAAAAGATTATTATTTTTATATTATAAGAAAAAAATGCGTTTTTTTTTTGTTTTGTTTGCTCACTCTTTGGTGGAGACGATAACTGGACAAAAGAAGGTGTACGTGATATGAAATATACGGGTGAAAAGATATAAAAACACGAAAAATCGGCCAAACATATGAACAAGATTGTAAGCTTCCAGCTATTGGCCATAACTAATATCGCTTCTGGATTAAGTAGTGTATATATCGAAGATATTCGCAAGTACAACGAAATGGTATCAAAAAACCGTTACGTCCTGTCAATAATTAACGATAGTCTGAAGTTGTGTGACATGCACTACATGGTCATAATGAGTTGGAAGACTGGATTAATAAAAAAAATATATATTATTGTCTAGACAGGAAGCACTCCC
This sequence comes from Halyzia sedecimguttata, assembly GCA_937662695.2. Lineage (NCBI taxonomy): Eukaryota > Metazoa > Arthropoda > Insecta > Coleoptera > Coccinellidae > Halyzia > Halyzia sedecimguttata. The sequence goes on from OW569413.2 coordinate 89,734,199, forward strand.
AATTACAAGACACATGTAATAAATGTTCAAAGTTGATGAAAAACAAAAAAAAATACAGGTACCCAAGAAAACAAAAATATTCTGGTATATAAATGTAAACAATATTAGAGACTTCTAATGAGGAATCTGCTGGTGATACAATGATTCTCTGAGCCTTAGTTTAAAAGTTCTAAGAGTATCCTCAAAGACGTTGAGGGTCTCACAAATAAGATTGAATTGTCGACACATATTATAAGATGGTGATCTAATCAGTATGTTAGTCCTTGGCTTAGGGAGGTATAGTGTTTGCTCAAGTCTGCTATTAAGACGGGGGATACGGAAATTCAACCCAGCCAGCAGATCAGGACAATCCAACATGTAATGGATCAACTTGTACAGGATAACACAAATAACACAAGAAAACGAGAACGTGACCGGTTGCTTACGTACTTTAAATTTAATATAGTGCCGTAAGGTTTGGATTCAACGTTTTGTGAAATTTTGTTTTGGTTATTTTAATATCGATGCCAATGACAACCGCAGAAACTGAAAGATGTTTCTCTACTTTAAAATTGATCAAGACGTTTCTAAGGAATACAATGTCGGAAGAAAGACTGACGGCGCTCGCAATGTTGTCCTTCAAACAAAATTTAGTTAAAGACATTCCTGACTTCAACGAAAAGGTGATCGAGAAGTTCATCTGCGACAAAAAATGAAAGGATTGAGTTTAATTTTAAGAAGTAGGCATTTGGTAATTACCTTTTGAAATATACAGGGTTAGGATAAAGTATAGAACCAAGTTAATAACCTTTAAACGAAAAGAACGATATTTCTGAAAATTTGCAGGTAAGTGCAATGGAACAAAATGCATCTGATGTACATTTTCTTGTTAATAATATAATAATAATAATATACTTTAATTGCATCCCACAGGCCTAGAAGTGGCCTATACAGGACTCAAATAATACATTTTACATTAAAACATAAAAACACAAGAAAAAAAATATATGTATATATAACAATATTACACACTAGCGCTAATAAAACCTAACATCCTCATGGCGGTTGAACAAACTGAATCTATATGGGGCACAAAAGAAAGTGTCTGATCCAATATAAGGCCCAAATCCCTAATTTGCTCCACTCTATCCAACAGTATGTTATTTATCCTGTATTCATGTATGATCTTCGTTGGTTTTCGGCAAAATGTCAAAACCTTGCACTTATTTATATTAATTCTCAGTTTATTATCAACGCACCACTCATGAAAAGAATTCAAATTGTACTGTAATTCAATATGGTCATGTAAGAGCGAAAACATGGACTTTACGATTTTCAAGTCGTCGGCGTACACATACACAAGACATACTTCCGGTTTAACCGGAAATGCCATCAACTTCTTTAATTTAAATGCGACACCCTATATATTTTTACAGATTTTGAAAGAGCTTGTTATTTTGAATTCATACATACTGAGTTTAGTTAAAAAAATATGTATAAATGAGGAATATAGCACTTTAATCAACCTCCTTTGAGTTTTTTGCATTAGAGCAAAAAACTATTTAAATAAACTAATTGATGTTGTTTGTATGCATAGTAATAAATAAACGAGAACTGTTTAGTACGTCTTTTGTTCTCCAAGTGTCAAATTCTAATTGACGGAAATAAATTTTACAATTTAGAATGGTTTAATTAAGTGAAAAAGAGCGTATTGAAATTTTAATGATGATCGGTTATGGTGATCGTGTTAGAACTCATGAAGAAGTGTAATATTTTTAATAATTTACATCCGGAGATAAATCCTATATCACGCTCAACAGTAACTAAAACATTACAACGTTTTAATACAACTGGGATGGTAAACAATTTGCTAAAACCTGGAAGACCGCGGACTGCAACGAACGAAACTGTTAAACAAAATATTGCAATCGATTTAGAAGAATCACCTCAAACTTCCACCACAAATTTGGCACTACACCATGGTATCAGTCGACGTTCTGTAGGAAAGATATTAAAAAGTGAAAAGTATCATCCGTATACGGTACAGTTTATTCAAGAATTGTCAGACGATGATTTTGACCGACGGCTGGAATTTTGCGAACGGCTAATGGACATCTGTAATGTCGACGAAAAATTTTGCTTTTTTTTTTGCATAGTTTTTTTTGATGAGGCAACTTTTTGTTTAAATGGAATAATTAATCGCCATAACTCAAGTTATTGGTCAAATGGGAGTCCTCATTGGATTCATGAAGCACATACCCAGCATCCACAGAAGTTGAATGTTTGGATGGGAATTGTCGAAAATAGGCTTATAGGTCCATTTTTTATCGACGGAAACTTGAATGGTGGCAAGTATTTGGATCTACTAAATAACGAAATTATTCCTGCACTCCAACAGAATGAGCAATTGCCACAAAATGTTTGGTTTCAACAAGATGGAGCACCCCACCACTATGATAGACGGGTTAGGGATTTTCTGGATGCAAATTTTCCAAATCGATGAATTGGACATTCATAGAGTGGCCTGCTCGTTCTCCGGATCTTAGCCCGTTGAATTTTTTTCTTTGGGGTTATCTAAAATCACGTGTTTACGTTAGACGACCAACAAACTTACAGGAATTGAGACGAAGAATTATTGATGAATGTGAACTAATACGTGGAGAAGTCTTGGAAAGATTGACTCAAGAATTTGTTAATAGGATGGCATATTGTCAGCAAGTAAACGGCGAACATTTTGAACATTTGAAGTAATTTTGATTCTCATTATTCTAAAATAATGAAATGTACACCAATTGTACAACTAACAGTGAGTTATTCCTCGTTTTTGCGCGTATGTTCTGGGGAACATCGCGTTATAGTTTTGCCCAAATGTCTGTAACTTTCGAATTTTTTGAAAAAAATGGTCTCAAACGATTAAGTTCGACTCCCCAATGAAGAATTCGAGGTCAAATTTGATTCTGTCCGGCCGGCCGGCCGGCCGTACTTGAGAACGAAAAGAGCTAGCGACTTGAAATTTTCAGGGTGGGTGGCGCATCCCAATACGACGGACAAGTTCGTTAATGGGCATAATCGGCCCAGTGGTTTCCGAGTAATAATTTTGTTTTCAACCAATATAAATCCGATCAAATTGAAACTTGGTGGGTAGTTGTAGAATATGCACCTAAGCACGTTTGTGAAATTTTGTGCGAATCGTATGGCTAGAAAATTTAAAAAAAATTATTAAAAAATATTTTTGTTGTCACGATAACTTGAGAACGGAATGAGATAACGGCTTGAAATTTTCAGGTTAGGATGTGCACCAGAACGCGACATTTCAGTTTGTTTATGAGCATAATCGGCCAAACGGTTTTAGAGTTATAGCCATCTGAAATTTGGTGGTTTTTTGTTCCTCATTAACTCGAAAAATACTGAACCGATGGAATTCAAACATGGTTATTAGTTGTAGAATGCCAACGCGAAAATGTTTGCAAAATTTGGTGAGGATAGCATTTGTAGAAAATTTTTAATAATTCATTAAAAATAAAAAAAAAAAATTCTATATATCAGTAACTATTCGTTTGAAATTGATCAAATTTTGCAAGAGCCTTCATAACCTAACTCTACTGCCAAGTTTCAAGTTTTAATACGATCGGTTAAATATTGTTGGAGATTCGAGCATTCTTGTGCGAGTTCAGTAGATGGGTGACCGTTACCTCGATAACTTTCGAACGAAAGGAGATAGGGACTTGCAATTTTCAGGGTAGGTTGCGTATCCGAAAGGGAGAGTTGAGTTCGTTTTTGGGCATAATCGGTTTAACGGTTTCCGAGTTATATCCACCTGGAATATTGTTTCCTTGATAACTCAAAAAATAAATATTCGATTGAATTGAAGCTTGGTAACTAGTAGTAGAAAATCAACACAAAGATGTGTTTAAAATTCTGTAAGAACCGTACTCCTAGAAAATTTGAAAAAAATGACAAAAAAAAAATTTTAAGAACCGCGCCTCCAGAAAATTAAAAAAAAATCACGAAAAAAAAATTGGTTCAAGCACTGACGTGAAGTCAGAAGCTTTTGCGCGTATGTTCTATTGTCCATTCTTCTGTATTGGACACCCCTAATCGAATTTACCATGGTTAATTATGTCGTCCATTCTCCTGTATTGGACACTTAATTCGAATTTACCATGGTAAATTTGAATTAAGAGTGTCAATTTTTTTTTTCACTAAACTCCGTATGTATGAATTCAAAATAACAAGCTCTTTCAAAATCTGTAAAAATATATGGGGTGTCCCATTTAAATCAAAGAAGTTGATGGCATTTCCGGTTAAACCGGAAGTATATTATTAACAAAAAAATGTACATCAGATGCATTTTGTTCCATTGCACTTACCTGCAAATTTTGATAAATATCGTTATTTTCGTTTAAAAGATATTTACTTGGTTCCATACTTTATCCCCCCAACCCTGTATATACTTTTTTTGTATTCTTGAATCAGCACCCCCCCCTGAACAAAATCATCACCAGCCGCCACTGGTACCAAGGAGCATGCATTATCTATATCTTGTGAAAGAAAAGCAAGTGCGGCAACATAGATACGGAATATTTCAGGCATTTTTATTTTTATTTTCAACGACAACAGTTGTTTCTTTGGTTTTAGCCTACAGATTCGAATTCCAGTGATGAGCAAGAACATGTATTTGATGATACACAAATAGATGAAACAAATATCAGAAATATAATTCATTCATCTCTCAACAATGTAACCGAAGCAAAAAAAAACATCAATGAAACTGTCAATGACAGAGGAAATGCTCTGAAACGAAAATCACATTCAAATGTTGAAGAAACTTCGAACAAGAAAATGAAGAGCAGTAAAGTTGAAAAGAAAACTACACGATCGGAGCCTGATTTCAAAATAGTGCCCATTCAGCATATTTTGAACAAAAACATTGACAGAATATCTCCAGAACCTTCGGTTATCAGTAGCAATCCCATTCTTCTTAAGAAGTTATCACAGCAACCTGAAGTATCTTCTGCGATTACAACATGTCCTATGGATTGTGTTGAAATTAAAAGTGAGCCTGAATCAGAAGATTTGCAAGAATCTCAATACATGGAAGCTAAACGACAGTATATGTCAGCGTTGAATATATCCGAGAAGACTGAAGATGTGGCTGCCCCGAAGAAGAATGAGATTAGAACGAGGTCTAAAACAGAAGAAATAGGAAAAGGAAAACAAATGGATAATTTGAGCAGGGTAAGTGTGCATGAACACAATTGAAAGTACGCTATAGTATAGTATATAGTATAGTCACAACCTACTATATCTACTAGCCTGGAAGATGATAAAATGGCAACACAGCTCGGAGACGTACGTCAGTCGAACGTTTGTTAGTTTGTTATTGTAAAAATGGACGATTACTTCTGATTCTGGAGTTAACCATTATTGTTTTTCGCAGGCATTTCGTGGTATTTTTGTGTACAAAGGTGTCAAATGTGAATTAATGCAATGCAGTGATAACTATGGTCGGATATTTATATGTTCTGTGATTAAACTGCAGTGTGTAAATAGTGAAATTTCCTTTGGATTATTTCTACTTATTGGAGATGAGTACATTTCAGTTCAGACTATAGACAACAAGATGGACTAGAAATATGAGTGAAATAGAACTTTCATTTCTTCCGATTTTATAAAACATTTTGATGACCTTTCTAATAATTTTTCAAAAAAAATTGATACATCTGGATAGGAGATCAAGAAGCTCAAATAATCTATTTATTTTATATATATATGTATTCAATTTCCAAAAGTCTGCATCTGTGGATGCTTCAGTTGAAATCAATAAGGACCTTATTATTCATTAAAAATGTTCAGATTTTCTGCAGTGATTTGATAAATGGATTCTTCCTTTCGATCTTACCTTTACCCGAGCAGATGGTCTCAACCTCAGATCAATAAGAAAACATTTCCCGCTACAGACATATAATTAATGGGGATTCAGATTCGGAATTTATCAATTTGTTTTATCAACATTTTTACACAGTTCAAATCAAAAAATAATTTTATGTGAATTTACTCTTTGTAGCATTGAATTGATATTCTGAATTCACATAGACTTGTAGCATCCCATAACTGTCTAATCGTCCTGAAAATTTACTCACTTGCTAATTTTGGGTTGTAGATAACGAATCTGAAGTTGAAAATCCGTGCTCTCTTCTAGTTTTTTTTTTTTTCAAATCCCAAAGTGTCCAAAATCACAACACTCCATCTCGTAATAACATTGTTTTAAACTGTTTTATCGGTAAATATTCATCATAAATAAGATCTTATTGTAGTCCTCATCATTTTTCGACAGTAAATCATTTGAAAAATGATGAAATAGTCGAAATTTCATCAAAATCAAGCGCTACCGCATTGAAGGAGTATGCCTCTAAGAGACGATTAATTGCGGCGTTGTCAGACTGTGTTCCAGGCTATCTCTATAGTGGGCTGTGGTATAGTATGCTATAGAAAGTTATACAGTGTGGTCCAACAAAAACTTAACACCTCAATTTTCTGGCTTTAAAATGAAATAGTGGAAAATCGGTGGAACAACTTTTCCGCTCTTTGCATCCCCGTAACTCCAACCCCCTAACGGGGGTGACCACAACCCCTTGATTTTGAATAGGGATGAGGTGTTGCAATACCTCATTTTGAAGATCTTATCGAGTACAATCTGCAACCTGATATTTCGCTTCAAAATTTCCATCGATAACAAAATGACAGGTAAAATAATGCAGGAGTACTTACTATTATGATTGGTTTAATAAATGCTTGAAATGGGCACCATTCACTTCTATGCAGTAATATAAGTTTTGCTGAAAACGTTCACGTACATTAATCAAGATTTCTGGTGAAATTGGACGGCATTCATTAATGATCCGAGCTCGCAAACAATCTAGTCACTCAGACTGGGTAGCGTAAATGTTGGATTTCAGGTGACCCCACAAAATAAAGTCCATTGGAGCCAGATCAGGTGATCTGGGTGGCCACTCACCAGTTGAACGAAATGAGGTTGTGCGCCATCTTGTTGGAAAATGATGGTCTTCTGCATTCTCCAATATTTGCGCGAGGGCTGGATAAATAGCGTTCTCCAATAGATCTGAATAAATTTGGCCAGTGAGATTACCGGGTATAATAAAGGGCCGATTATGTGATTTCCATGAGTAGGATAGTCAGATAGTACTCAATACGATCTTCAAAATTAGTTATGGCTACACCTCTCATCCCTATTCAAAATCAAGGGGTTGTGCTCACCCCCGTTAGGGAGTTGTAGTTATGGGGATGAAAAAAGCGGAAAATTTGTTACCCCTCGAATCAGCAATTGATGAGTCCGAGCGATTTTCCACATTTTCATTTTAAAGTCGGAAAATCGAGGTGTTAAGATTTCGTTGGACCACCTTGTATATTTCTTCTTCGAATTACGGTAGTCCGAGAAGTAACAAGCTATCAAAAAAGTTCAAATCCAGAGAGGAAACAAATTTTCTAGTTAGACCTTATCAGCCGCAGTGCATATTTGGCTGTGTGTTACTTGGTCAAATCATATCATTTCTTTAGTTTCCTTATAGCCTGATATACATGGACATCAAGGGCGTAGCCAGGGGAGGGGGATTTGGGGGTTCAAACCCCTCAGAAGCTCTCAAGAGCTTGAGTGAGTAAGGATGAATCAGTTGTGTTCTTTGTAGACACAGCGCTGTTAATATTTAACCCAACAGTGGCCTAACATTCTATTTAAATTGGTCAACATGAACAAGTGCGCTAAAGAGTACTCAAATTCAAATTATTTGTTGCCCTCTGGCTGGCTCTGTCGGCATAGGTGAAAAATTCTTGAATATAGGCTCCCATAGGCCACTGCATTGAGTCCATAGCCTCAGTGTTTGTATATACAAACCTTACATGGTGAATACTGCTCAGGGCATTTCGATTTCAAGGAAGTGCATTTTACCTGTCTGAAATTTTCAGGTAGTTTGATACTAACAGTGCTGTGTCCAGGCTGGAGTAGGGATGTAGTTACACAGCCTAACCAGAACAAAACCGATTTTCCTGAAAAGCTAATATTGGTCAACCAAAATTTAAATAATTTTTATTGGTACAAAACAGTTATAGAAACAATCTCTCAGTTGAAACACGCCATATCTCAATCTGTAGTATTCAATTCGAACAATAGTATCAATTCTTTTATAGGTCATAGAAGAAGTAGCAACCACCTTCAGCGCCAAACATGAAACACAAAAGAAGATCGTCGAAAGAAAGAACATCATTCCACCTTCAGCAACTCCTCGGGCTTCCGAGGAGAAAAGAAAAGCCCCAGCTCAAGAAAATGGAGAGATCTTCGTGAAATCCTTTGCGAAAATGTCCCAACCACCACAGCCGCAAGTTCGAACTCCCCAACAAAGGCTGCAACCATCACAAAAACCTAAGCCAAGTAACTTGACCAACAAGGCAACCACAGCACAGTCTACTCATCGAGAGGTACCTTTGAAACCCAACATCGAGTCTGTTCCGCAAACAACGTTGACAAGGATATCTTCTACGCCCATTTCCAGCACTCCAAACACTAGCACCACATCATCCATATCTTCTAATAAGACAATAGAATCACTCAGTTCCTCTGGTAACGTATTGATACTGACACAACCTGGTGTTATACTGCCTACTACTCAGCAACTGACTTATAATACCGGAAGTTTTGTCACATTTGTTCCTAGTCAACAAAACATGGCAATGATGCAGACTCCACAGGTTATCAATGCTGTTATGGCCCCCACTCTACATCAGAATGAATCTGTGCAGCAGCTTCATACCAATGTAGAGTTAAATAGGTAAGAATTTGGTTAAAGTAAATAATACAGGAGTATAATATGGGAAATTAGCATGTGTTAAGTTAGCCATGCAGGATAATAGACCACATTAGTTAGGTTAGAATCATTCTCTGGACGGGAGATCCATATTCCAATTTTTTAACATGGAATTTCAACTTTAAGATGAAACCACCACTATTTAAAAGAGAATGTTAGTACAGTGACATCAAGTATTGGGTACCTTCATCATTAGTGCATGTTTTCATGTTCTTTCCACATTGAAATCTACTTCTATTTATCCTTAAATCAAAATTGAAACCAGTGTAGTTCGAAAGATTTCCGTATGTCGTTGATGACTTCTGTTGTGCGTCATTACAATGCCGATCAGGGTTATGTTATTATTTTTGACTGATTTCGAGTGAGCTAAGACATACGTCAATCGAATTTGGTGAACACTTTTATATTTATTAATTATTTTGGAAATATACAATTTTGTTATGAAAACTTGATTCTAGATTGTTGAGAAAGGTTCACTGAATCTATTTCAACTGAAATAAACCTTAAGAAATTAGCCAAAGTATCTAAAAACAGGCGAGAAATTCGCGTAAATTTCAGGTCCATAAGAATTGCATGGGGAATTCAGTGCTCGAATCCACGGATGGATCGTAATTCAAATTTCCCGCCTAACCTAACTAATGTGGTCTATAGCATACTGTAGTTGAAACAGAGTAGATCATTTAAACTGGGGTAAAATGGATTTAAAGGATAATAGGCACTAGCCTGGTGTATACAGTTTCGGAGAGAATATATCTTGGGTATTGTGTGAGTGTGTTAGACCGATGCCAATTGAGTGAGTAGCCTATGCTGAGTCTCCTATTAGCTGACACGGTCTCATGGTTGACCTCCTTGAGCTCGAATTGGTAGCTGCCATAGGGTCTCTTAATGTGTATTCCGAAATGTGAGCGAAGTGAGAAAAATCACAAAAGTTTGTTTCGAAATTGGTCTATCTCAGAAATTTTCCAGAAGATTCTTATATTTCGGTACAGAACATACGTTTTCTCAGATCTCTTACTTCTTGTTCTGTACCGGAATATAAGAATCTTCTAAAAAATTGGTTGGAGAAAACAATTTTGGAACAAGCTTCTGAACTTTTTCTCACTTCGCTCACATTTCGGAATACACATTTAGTCGATCCTGTAGCTCAGGTTTACTTAACCAAGCTAAGTCCTGCACCGCTGATATTATATGGGTCTCATGTAACATCCCCACTATGACTTGGGTGTGTATTACCTACACAAGGTCCATTTTAATAGCAAGTAGGATCGTGTCGTCGCCACCATAGTGAAGTCTCCATCGTGTGTGGACTGACCAGTCAAATATGACATGTGAGACAATTTAGTCTTCCTCCCCACATTTCCTACAAACAGGGTCTTCCCGTAGAATCCCCATGTTGTGCAGGCGCTTTCTCAGGGTACAGTGTCCGGTTGGTAGACCAGTTATTGCCCTGAGCTTACTCCTACTCAGTAATAGGACTTCTTTAGTTAGTGAGGGGCAGGGCTGCCCCTTCATTAACATACTATGCCGCGGAGGGTGCTGTGCAGGGATCCATTTTTCAATGACGCCTTTCACAGCCGATTTGGTCAACCCTACTCCCGGCTCTGGCCCGAACAGGGGGACTGCCGAGCGAGTGCGTGATCTCTTTCATTTCCGTCAACCCCCATGTGCCCCTGCACCCACCCGAGTTCAACTCGGTTTCTGACAGCCAAGGTTTCCAGGTACTGTCGGCATTCCAGCACTAATGAGAGTGTAAAGAATAGCCTTGCTAAATATTGAGAGAGCACTACAATTTCTCCTCGAATAGCGCGAAGAAGGGATATCGTATTTTCGTTTGACGTCACCACACAGAGAACCGTGCAATGCGTCGCTGCCTAGAAAACATTGGAGGTTCAAATGCGCGTTTCAAAACCGTACTCTTTCCAGTGGCGTAGAAGTTTGGGAGAAAAACACCCACTACCCTTTCAAAACCTCCACCAATTATGACTTAAAAAGAAAACAAATCATAGCTTATTATGAGTAAGAAATACATACAAAGGCTGTTTTATGTAGGATAAACGAATTTTCGCGAAAAACGAAATTATTTTTTCAATTTCAATACCCTGTATCTTGAAAATGGTGCAGTTCAGAGGGTCAGTTAATAGAAATTTGTTTTCATATTTTTGGTCGAGCTATCACATACTGAAGTCCTGCGCATATATTATGAAACAGCCTGGATATTGCGTCGGACAAATATGTTGTGTTTCTAACGCAGAAGTAATTTTCAAAATAAATTTTTGATTTTATAGATATTTTTCAGAATTTGGGGAAGAAAACCCAGAAGGGACCATTAAGTGATATACAGGGTGTCCCGGAAAATTTGGGAAATCTCTCGGATTCAGATAAAACATAAAAAAATAGTATGACAAGTTCCCATTATTTTTTTTTTCCTAGCGACCTACTTTTTCTTTAGCTTAAAAGTGTTAAAAATGTAAGCATTAAAATGTGCAACCTTGTCCGCCCCGGTAAACTAAACAAGCTATTTTAAATTTAAGGGAAGTATTTTAAGAAGTCCTTACTACTGTTTATCATATCAAATTTTCATTAAATTATTTTAATTAGTTTAAAATTTATTCCAGTAAAATGGACTTCCAGTGGCGTCATTTAGGAGGCCGTATCTCCGTAGGGAAGGCCGCTAGGAAAAAAATTGTTGGGAACTTGTCCTCTTATGTTTTATCTGAATCCGAGAGATTACCCACATTTTCCCGGACACCCTGCATAATGTGCTCGATAGATTCGTCGTCCTCCAAACATAATCTGCACTCTAAGTCCTTGACCAACCCCAACTAAACATAACGTTGAAAGATATCTATATTAAAAATTTATTTTCAAGCGAACAAGTCCAATTCGTAACTAAAAATTAATATTTTGTTAAGATTCTTCGGAGACATCACTTGATTGTATGCATCTGCCACAGAGGGACATTTAGATTGTTAATATCATTCGATTGTACCCATCACTGGCAAAACAACAAAAATATTTGTTGCTTGTTACGAAACACTGTTCTTCGAAAAAAATAAATTTATCTGAATTCATCAGGAATCGTTTGCATTTTAGGTCCCAGAATTATATACCACAAAACGAAGGCGACAACACCAATAGATCGATCAATGGTCAGACAATTGTAAATTCCAACAATAACATGACAAACCATGTGCAAAATAGAGACATACCTTCTCTCATTCCCATAACGGACAATGAAAGAAGTACTGCCCCAACACCTAGCAATAATTCAACCGAGACAAGGGTGGAAAATACCAACGACGAATTTAGTATTCTTCATTCAATGGTTCCGGAGGCTGTTTCAAAAGCTATCAGCGAGGTTCTATGCCGACCACCGCCAAAACTGAGGCCGAGACCACCGGGTCCTCTGAGTCAAGTCTTCGATAGTGGAAATCCAAGTGGAGCAGGGCCAGTATCTGCTAAGATAAATTCTATATCCCATAGGGTAATTTGCTATTTTCTGTCTTTCTTCCTTATTTAGACTGTCATTTTGAAATTTGTAACCTGTTACTAATTTCATGACCGGGTCCTTGAGGCGAGTTACTGGCGGTTGACATCGATTGAAATTGTCTGAAATTTTGAAGGTTTGAAACTGTTGAAAGCAATTGAAATTGCTGGGTCTAGCCTGAAGTGCATGCTATTTATACCTAACGTTAAAATAAATAAGGTAAGCTCAGCATAAAGTAAAAAAATATTTACTATGTTTAACTTCGGTAATATTTTGCGATTATAGATGGGGGATCAATGTGGAAAGAGGTAAGGACTGGCTCCGAAACAGCTCCACTGGTTGTACGTGATGGTGGTGAGACCACAAATCACTTACGGCAGCATTGCTTGTTGGGAGTGTACTGTAAAGGTGCAGTCTTATCTGAAGCTTGCAACAATTCAGAGATCTGCGTGCTTGATGGTGACAGGGGCTTTTCGGTCCATTCCCACTGCAACCATGGAACGCCTAATGGACCTCGCCCCTCTTCGCCTGGTGATCAGGAGCGTGGCCCGGAGGGCGACATACAGACTTCTGCATACGGCTCACAATGAGCCAGATGCGATCGACTACGTGCCTGGTTCTCTGCAGGCTGAATTGGAGGCCAACGAGATAATCGGCATGCGATCGGACGTATCTAAAACCAGAACCTACACAGAGTGGCCCTACCGAGTCGTTTTTCTTAGCAGAGACGACTGGGCCGTCTCTGAGACCCGACTGCTTGAGGGTCCCTGCTGGCTCACAGATGGCTCCGCTACCACCCAAGGGGTGGGAGCGGGAGTCAGCGGTTGCAGAATTGCTAGAGGTTAATCCATCAGCCCGGGTAGTTTTGCGACTGTCTTTCAAGCAGAAATTCTCGCCATTGATGTGCGAAGCTCATACTTGAGAAAGGTTCGGCTCACGGCTTCGGCAGCCAAGCTAGCTTGAAAGCCTTGACTTCATACAACTGCAAATCCCTGCTTGTGCAGAATTGCCGGACCACACTCGCTGAACTTGGAGGGCGCTGCAGGCTGCAGCTCTTGTGGGTCCCGGGCCACTCGGGCATAAAGGGTAATGAAATTGCGGACTCATTGGCGGCACGGGGGGCTTCCATAGGGCTCATTGGACCTGAACCGGCCTGCGGTATCTCTCTCAGAGCAGCGGCGAAGGAAAACAACAGATTGGTGGACCAAAAGGTCCAAGAAATCTGGAGCAGCATACCTGGACACAGACATGCTCGCTCAACAATTACTGGCCCATCAGCTGAAAAAGCCAGAAAATGGCTCAAATTCTCTAGGGTAGACCTGAGAATCCTTACAGCTGTATACACGGGCCATTGTGGCCTTAGGAAACACCTCAATACGCTGGGGTTGACTGAGGACTCCGATTGCAGACTTTGCCTGGAGGACGACGAGTCTATCGAACATATCATGTGTGACTGCCCCGCTGGGGACAGGATCATATTGGAGGAACTAGGAGTCCACAAACTGACACTGAGGGAACTGGACAAGTTCCCCACCAGACCCCACCAGACTCATATCCCTCATCAAGAAACTTGAGCTTGTGGGTGAAGTATAGATTATATACTACAGGTGTGCCACAATAGACCGATTGGTCGCAGTGGAGAGGCGGGTTTCGTCTGCCCAGCACAACCCATATAATAATAATAATAATAATAATGGGGGATCAACTTTTGACAATGATGACATACGGTTGTTAATAACCTGGGTGAGAAGTGATAATCTCGCTAAAAAATCATTAATGGCTATCATTGTTTAGACATTCATTCAATTATTAATTTGCGGTTTGTACTTGATGCGAATCCATATTAACTCAATGAAAAATGATATACGATTTACACTTATTGATTTAATATTGTGATGTGTTTCATCGACACAGTGACTTCATCAGACTACATCATACTGAATTCTTAACAAGTAAAGATCTCCTTATACCTAGATGACATGGACACAGAATCTTCTTTAAAACTAATCACATGAGAGACTTAGTTAAAGCAAATCACATGATACACTTATTTAAAACTAATTGCATAATATTACACTGATTAGTTCTTTGTACACATTTACAATAATTCATTCCTAACGCTTTTATAATTTGATTCTCTATTTGAATAGATTGAGTAACGGTGAAAAATTTAGATCTAATTGTTCATTAACTAAATTACCCGTATGCTTTTCTCTATTTATTACCACCATTTCCCAATCTGAAAGTTGCGCAGCTTTATTCAAATTAATAAATTATTAGCAGGACATAAGCTTAACCCGGATTTCAAAATTCTACACAATGTGAATAAAGGTGCGCAACTCAATTATTGGGAAATGGTGGAAATAAATAGAGGAAAACATACGGGTAATTTAGTTAATGAACAATTAGATCTATATTTTTCACTGTTACTCAATCTATTCAAATAGATAATCAAATTATAGGAATTAATTACTGCAAATGTGTACAAAGAACCAGCAGTGTAATATTATGTAATTAGTTTTAAATAAGTCATCATGTAATTTGTTTTAAATAAGTCTCTCATGTAATTAGTTTTAAATAAGATTATGTGTCCATGTCATCCAGGTATAGGGAGATCATGACTTGTTAAGAATTTAGTATGATGTAGTCTGATGAAGTCGCTGTCGGCGAAACCCGTCACAATATTAAATAAATTAGTGTAAATCGTATATAATTATGCATTGAATTCATTATTTATGTCAACTATTTTGATGGGTAACAAAACAAGCTCAGATTAGCTTGGTATTGTTTAATTTGAAGAAAGAATTACTGTTCTTACATTGACCTATTGGATACTTTTAGACTTCAGCATAATCATGAGTTACATACTTGCACACTTCAAGGGAAAGAGAAAATATAGTCAATAAAGAAGAGTATTTTCTGAAACAATGAAATATAAAGTCACTGCCATAAGAGCTTGGGAGTCAGGAGCTTCAGCCATTAATAGTAAATCAAATTAATAGCAGTTAATGAATTGTTCACTTCAAGTGATATAGCTTCCAGAAAAACTATATTTTCTGTTATTCGGTTACCATCAAAACATCTTACTGGATCATTTAAAATTAGAAAAATTCTTGTATGCTCTTGTATCTTGGGTTGTGTTCGAATATTAACTCCGTAGAGTATTATTTCCTAAAGGGCCTTCGAAAACCGAAGAGCTGGGTATATTTTACTTCATGACTGTCGTTCGAAATGTCAGAGTATGCGACTCCGAGTTCATTTTACTCCACTCAAAATTGACTTATAACTCATGGGACGGAAAAATTTGTATCTTCGTCTCACTGTTTTATGGATGTTCTCTGAGGTAATTTAATAGTTTTAATACTGCTCCCAATATATATTTATGATTAGAGTTACATATATGTGAAGAAAACAATAATATTAGGTTCTTTCTCAAACCAACATAACCTATATTCTGATATTGGCACCTTCTGTCACTGTCAGAGTAAATCTGTCAAACCTTCAAACACTACTCTACTCGGTGTAGTTAATAGGCAAACTTTCGATTGCAAACATTTGCTAACTGTTTGCGTCTGTTTGACACTAACAACAAGGTTTATCTGTCAGACGATAGCAAATGACAGCAAACACATACAACAGTTAGTTGAACGAGAGTAAGGCTAATATTCGAATGCAACCTTGTATTGTAACTAACAATTAAATATATGCTAATAATTTCAAACAAAAATTCTATGTTCTAACAATTCAAAATTTCGTGATGGCATTTCGAAAAAAAGTCGACTATTTTGCAACTTGTCAGCCTGACAAAATGTCTATTATTTCTAGCTTGGCGATTATTTCCGTGGTATGCTCGTTGAAATGCTGGAAGACCTGGGCAAGGTTAACAGTCCAGAAGCAACTATTGCGTCGCTGAAGCACGAAGTTGAATCATTGCAGCAGAAACATACTTCTGAAATGATGGATATAAGAAAGAATGTATGTACTATTTTGAAGGATATACAGGGAAGTATAGTTGAAGAAAGGGAAAGATTAGTTGATGAAACTAGATCTGCTTGTGAAATAGAAGCATTAAGAAGGATAGAGGAGGCAAAATCGAAGCAATGGTAAGTCTTTCTTCATTCTTTCCACTCATGATTTCAAAAAATCTTAAATCTTCGCTTTCAGATGGCTTGGTAACTCATTGGAAATTTCTTTCAAAATTACATAATCGACGCAATAGGTCTCTTGCATGTAACACGAAATACCATATGTTTATGTTATTCGGAATCTACTTCAATACCAGATCATCATGTATGCCCTCATACACTTTCATAATTTATAAAATTTGAATATTTCGGTATTGAAAATCGGTAAATCAAGAAGCAATTTCCAATGAGGTGAAACGCTGAATCGTTGCTATGACGGATGATGTTATCAAAATTCACCATCTGCTTGTTACAGCCAATGCTGACTTTGAGCCCTTTATAGAGAGCAGTGTTACACTGGAATAAAGAGTGAAACGGACACGAGAAGAGAGTGAGGGTCTATGACGGGTTACGTCACGGACTGGCGCCAAGTTTCGATAGTTTGAACAGGCATTATGTGCAACCAAATTTCAATGATCGTTTTCTCGTTGAAAATTGAAATTTTTGACGGCTGTTGAACTTTTTCAGTAATCTTGTTATAATAATCGATTCCAATAATAACAAAAATTCATGCAAGAGACCTATCGGTAATAGACTACCAAAATAATAAAGGATAGTTTTTTGTCAAAGAGTATATATGTAAATTTATTTGAAAAAAATTATTTCAAACTCCTGTAGTAATTAATATATTTCGATCCCTGCAGGTGTGCCAATTGTGGCAAAGAGGCGCAGTTTTATTGCTGTTGGAATACAAGCTATTGCGATTATTCATGTCAAATCAAACAATGGTCTAAACATATGAGCAAATGTACACAGCACGCTGGACAGTCTCAAGCAGGGCAATCCCCTGCTGTTAGACCCCAAAGCCAGTTAACCTTTCGACCTGCAACGTCCAAATCCTTCTCTGGAGTAAGTAATGAAAAATTATAATTATATTTTCAAAAATGAATATCTATTTTTTTATTTCAGAGGTTAGTTGCTAAACCAACAAAAGTTTACTTGAATAGAGCGACAAATTCCAAAAGTATCCCAACATTCAAGGTAAGTGGAATATTTTTGGCGCTCTTGTTCCTCGGAACAGAGTGCTTATTGGCTGAAAATGGTTTCCAACGTTTTGGTTCGACTACTGATCAAAATCGAATCTGTCCGGCCGTCCGTTAACACGATAACTCTCGAACGGAATGAGCTAGACAAAAATGTAATGCTTGTGGCTTTTACTTGATGCAAATCCATATTAACTCAATGAAAAATTATATACTATTTACACTAATTTATTCAATATTGTGACGCGTTTCGTCGACACGGCGACTTCATCAGACTTCGGAGTAACAAAAAAAAATTTTTTTTTACATTATATATTTCAAATTGAATTTTTTTAAGATGCAGTTTCATCATAACAATCCATTGATATCATACTCAACTCTAACAAACTAATAATTTCGGATATATGATTTTTCAAGATTTCAATAATTATTCTTAATTCTATGAATTCATAGAATTCTCTAATTATAATTTTGTGAAGTATGTAAATCCAACATGAGGTGAGTCATAGACCTACGTTTTGAATTTAATTAGGAAAATTCTTGAAAATAAGGCACGTGGTGTACCCAAGGGGTCACCCGTCCAAATACTAACCGCGCCCGACGCTGCGAACAATATTTCTTCCTCTAACTCTGCAATTATATTTATGATGCTGTTCTATTTATGCAAGATTGCGAAATGTTCCTATCACTGTCAAACAAAATTATTCGAGAATTCAAAAGAATATCGTAATTATTTCCGAAATTAGTATCCCACAATTTAAAATTAATTTCTCACATGTACATGTAAATGCCATCTTAAGATTGTTTTGACAGTCCTGTGCTTATTTTGTATGAAACCAATAATGCGGAAAACAGAAATTGGATATCTCTCCTAGTATCGTAGCTAGAGGGTAAAAATGAAAGTTTTGGCGCTCTTGTTCCTCTGAACAGAGTGCTTATCAATTTGCCAAAATGTCTGTAATTTTCGAATTTTCGGCTGAAAATGGTCTCAAACATTTTGGTTCGACTGATCAAGAATCCAATTCAAACTCGATTCTGACCGGCCCTCCGTTAACATGATATCTCTTGAACGGAATGAGCTAGAGAGTTGAAATTTGATTTGGGAGATAAATATCTCGGTTAAGTTCGTTATTGGGCAAAGTCCTGGTGGTTTCGGAATATCGAAAAAAAAATTTTTGTTTTTACATTACAAATTTCATTATAGTCCTATGACTATATTATGTCCTATATATATATATGTCCATATATATATAGTCCTATGACTATATAAATATGATCTATATCATAGACCTACGTTTTGAATTTAATTTTTTATGATGCCCTTCTATCATAATAATCCATTGATATCATTCCCAACTGTTACGGTGGGTTTCACAAAGCTTGAACAGCTCTAATTGCTAAATCAGTGTGTTTCTATGTCAATTTCCAGTTTATTTTTGTGGCAACCACTGAATTAATTCCACAATTGAAATATTCGAAGCTTCGTGATACCCAAAATGAGAAACAAATACCTTCGGAGATAGGATTTGTCAAAGTTTGAATAATTACTCGCTAGTAGTTTGACAAGAGGCGCCAAAGCCCCCGTCCACAGAGCTTTCCCACTTTTTTAAGACCACGAATATATCAAAATTTGTTATTGATTATATATTAAAAAATATTACAACAAATTTATCACTTGTTATAACGCTATCTCTGTAATTACTCTGTTGGGAATTTTGGTTGACTTTGACCACAGCCCTCTATAGAGATAGCCTGGAACACAGTCTGACAACGCCGCAATTTATCGTCTCTTAGAGGTATACTTCGTCAATGCGGTAGCGCTGGATCGTATATTTCCAATTTAAAACTCTACTGAACTCATTGAATAGGTTTTCTTGCTTGGAATCCCTGGATGAATAAACAATATGAGAACCTACTTTTTCAATAAATTGAATAACTACATTTCATTCTGCACAATATTATTCAGATCAAGTTGAAATAGAAACCTAGGTAGTTGTTATTCAATTCATTTTTCAGCAAGAACTACGAGTTGTAGGGTTAACTATTGACTTGATTATAAACTTGAATGAAATTCTCAAATAAAAATATATTCCCAAACTTACATGAAAATTATGATAATCTTAGAGTTTGTCTTGTTTTGGTTCTTACTATAATGGTGAATTTCTGCTATTTACAAATGTTTCTGTTTATTTTCCATTCGGTGGACAATAACATTATAATTCGTATTTTCTACAAATGAATGAAGTGAATTTAGAATGATTTACGAATGTAAACCACAACTACAAGTCCCTGTGAATTCAGAAAATCAATTCAAGGCTACAAAGAGTAAATTCACAAAAAATTATTTTTTGATAAATTCCAAATCTGAATCCCCATTAATAATAATTCTGTAACGGGAAAGCAGATTAGTAAGTTGAAACCATCTGCTCGGGTAAGATCGAAAGGAAGAATCCATTTCAAATCACTGCAGGAAATCTGAACATTCTTAATGAATAATTTAAGAAGAATAAGGTCCTTATTTATTTCAACTGGAGCATCTACAGATGCAGACTTTTGGAAATTCATCAAAATGATTTATAAAATCGGAAGAAATGAAAGTTCTATTTCACTCATATTTCTAGTCCATATTGTTGTCTATAGTCTCAACTGAAATGTACTCATCTCCAAGTAGAAATAATCCATAGGAAATTTCACTATTTACACACTGCAGTTTAATCACAGAACATATAAATATCAAATATCCTACCATATTTATCACTGCATTGCATTAATTCACATTTGACACCGTTATACACAAAAATAGCACGAAATGCCCGCGAAAAACAATAATGGTTAACTCCAGAATCAGAAGTAATCGTCCATTTACAATAACAAACGTTCGACTGTATCGCCTGGCGTACGGTGTTGCCATTTCATCATCATCCAGGCTAGTAGATATAGTGGGCTGTGCTTTGGCCAATTGGTTCATTGAGTTCATTGTCCTTCGCCATTTTCTTCACATGAATTTTCAATATATTCCTCCGAAATGGCTGTCTTTATCATTTTTTCAGTTGGTATTTATACATCAAAATATCTCAAAAGGCAAGCCTAAGAATATTTCGTTTAATAGCAGTTACCCGGCTACCGGTTAAACTTTTCCATTCAGGTGAATAACTCGAAAACTGCTTGAAATAGTTATAGGGAATGTTATACTAAATAAACGTAGAATTTGAAAATTTAAGAACAAACAGGGTGCTTCATTTGTAATATGCGTGCTGATATCCATTTTCGGTATAACCAGAAGTCATAAACCGTTGCAAATATTTTAAGAAAGAAGGTTCGCTCTTTCTTTTCTTTATACAAATTCCAAACAGATCTATTATATATTTCTCCGTAAACATCTAATGGACACTCCCGTGGGTCACCTGTATAGTATCTCTGAATTTTTTCGCTACCTGTCAAAAACATTTCCTGCAGCTTGTTCTTCAAATGAACTTCTTTATCATTACTTTTTGCATCACTCAGTGTTTACATAACAAGCAACTCAAAATAATGGCTGGTTAATAATGTCATGGTTTATGCATATACATTGTTTTATCCAGCACCAATACAATAGGTCTCTTGCATGAATTTTTTATTATTGGAATCGATTATTATATCTGTAAGAATACTGAAAAAGTTCAACCGCCGTCAAAAATTTCAATTTTCAACGAGAAAAGGATCATTCAAATTTTGTTGCACATAATGCCTGTTCAAACGATCGAAACTTGGCGCCAGTCCGTGATGTAATCATCACGTCATATCCACTCTCACTCTCTTGTCGTGTCCGTTTCACTCTTTATTCCAGTGTAACACAGCTCCCTATAAAGGGCTCGTAGTCAGCATTGGCTGTAACAAGCAGATGGTAAATTTTGATCACGTCATCCGTCATAGCCACGATTCAGAAGCGTTTCACCTCATTTGAAATTGCTTCTTGATTTACCGATCTTCAATACCAAAATATTCAAATTTTATAAATTATGAAAGTGTATGAGGGCATACATAATGATCTGGTATTGAAGTAAATTCAGAAAAATATAAACATATGGTATTTCGTGTTACATGCATGAGACCTATTATCATTTAATCAATTCTACTCCCTGTTCTTACCTTTTGGTTTTGGAACTTTCTGTGGAAGTTTTCATTCAAATCAAAGAGAAATTAGTTCAAAGAAAATGATTTGAATTCAAATGATTACTTATTGACTCTTTTTATTACAGTCGACAAATGGTGGACATTTGACTCTAGTAGATACATCAAATTTGGAATTTTTGACTAGTACGCCAGGAACTAAGTTCATTGCGACTAATTCGTTGTTCACAAGAGTGAGGAATGTAAACTCTACCGTAACATCGCCATCGAATGGGACGCAACAATCAGGAACTCCAAGCCAAAAGGTCATCAGTTCTGGGCCAATTGTGAGAGCCTCTCCATCGACTAGTAATAATGTGTCGAATGTTATTTCAGATGAAGAAATGGATAGTGATTAATTGAGACTTCTAGTGAAATCGAAGAAAAAAAAACATTATTGAATTAAATTCAGATGTTATAAGTGTACATATGTGATTAATACCTTTCTTATTCTGTTTATCGATGTACTGGTGAATTTTTTTCTTTTACTATGGATTCAGAGATCTAATTTATGTTGATTATTCAGTCTGAAGAAGGTAAATATGAAAGTATTCATTCATATTGTTGCAAAGATTTACCCTTGCATATTCCTTATCCCCTTCTTTAAAATGAAATGTGAAATTTACTGGTTAAACATTTCCTGTATGGATTTTAAGTTAAGTTTTACTAAAATATCCAATTCTATTAGTTCTTGCAGATATTTTATAATGAATCAGTTTTTCGAGAGCTGATCAACTATTTTACCTGATCAGACTATTTTTCAAATGATATTTTCTGTAATTTATGTCATTCAAAGTATTCCCGCTGTTTATATATTGGATATTTTATGTTGTATATTCGATATGTTGTAGTGTTATTCCCAAAGCATTCTTCTAATATAGGTTCAATATAATTCATTGACAGTTTTTTTTATTCGCCACATCCTTGTTTAAAAATATAAATTTTGAAGTAACAATAATTTTAATCAATAGCAGAGTTTGATCTACTAGATAATGATGAAAAAATACTTTTGTAAAATGACCTTCTTTTCCTTTATGTACAGTAGAACCAATTATCCGGGCAAGCCAGATGCCTCAAAGTGCAACAATTGAGTTCGTTAATGGGCACAATCGGTCAAACGGTTTCGGAGTTATAACCATCCTAAATTTTATTGTTTTTCTTCAATGACTTAAAATAATAGAGGCTAGGAAAGAAATTTTCTAGTCACGGTAATCGCCACCATTCGCTGTTGGGTCAAAAATTAACAGTGCTGTGCCTAAGGTGGCGTAAGGACACAGTAACAAAGCCTACACAGAACACAACTGGTTCTCCTAACTCAGGGCAAGCTCTTAGAGCTTATGAGGGGTCTCCTTGTGGAAGACCCAGGAGGATCAGTATAATAATAATAATAATAATAATAAAATATACAAATCCCATCTAATCATAGACCTAATAGTAGGATATTATATTATATTACATTAAGTTAATTATACTGACTGACAAAGAAACTGAAACAGCCAGAAGGAGCTGTTTAAATTTTAATTTTTTTTTGGTAAAACAGATAGTTACGACGGCGTATTGGGGCCAATGTAAAAATAGAAAATCTGTCAATTAGTATAATTGACAGATTTAATCTGTCAATTAGTATAATTGGTATAATTGACAGATTTAATCTGTCAATTAGTATAATTGACAGATTTAATCTGTCAATTATACTAATCGACAGATTAAAGCTGTCAATTAGTCTAAAAGACAGATTAGACTAATTGACATATTAAATCTGTCAATTAGTCTAATTGACAGATTAAATCTGTCAATTATACTAATTGACAGATTAAATCTGTCAATTATACTAATTGACAGATTTAATCTGACAATTAGACTAATTGACAGATTTAATCTGTCAATTATACCAATTATACTAATTGACAGATTAAATCTGTCAATTATACTAATCGACAGATTTTTTATTTTTGCATTGGCCCCAATACGCCGTCGTAGATAGTATAGCAATGAGCAAAATACTAAAATTTGAAGAAAAAAAAAGCGAATTTTTTTTAATAAATTTGTTAATAATGTGTTTGTTAATGTGCACCACAGGTTCTGCTAATGGAATTCACTAGTTAAGTCGCGAAACTAGTACTGCCACAGAATATACCTAGGGTATATTCTGTGAATACTGCAGTACTGGAAACATTGGTCGCATTCAGCGGACGAAACAGTTGCGCAACCGTTACCAAAACGTTCGGTGGCACATGCCCTACGAACTCAACACGTTGTGGAGCGGAGGCTATTTTATGGAGCACATTTGATTTGTGCTAGGTAGCGGTAGGCCACAGAATATATTCTGTGCGGTAGGCGGTAGCGTAAAGCGGCTGAGCGCCAATTTACGCTACCGCCTACCGCTACCTAGCACAAATCAAATGTGCTCCATAAAATAGCCTCCGCTCCACAACGTGTTGAGTTCATAGGGCATGTGCAACCGAACGTTTTGGTAACGGTTGCGCAACTGTTTCGTCCGCTGAATGCGACCAATGAATTGAAAAATAGTGACTGGGTGCATAACCAATATGTTGAACCCTAATATAGTGAATGAAGAAGAAAATAGGACTGAACTACTTTAGATGTAATGACTATGACATTCATGACATGACGTCTGTCAGTTTTGTCATACTCTTATCTTTGTTATTTCTCAATTCTCATAACAATTTTCTTTGTTAAATATTGAATAGAAATAGCATAGATAATAGTGCACTAATAGATAACATAGGTATAGGTTACAGATAATAATAAATGTTCAACAAAATAAAATATACTATTTTTGTTGCTTTATTGTGAATCCAATTATAAAAATTTACAAACTATATCTGATATCATTTCTGGGTATAACACAATAACCTATTCATTTGTGAAGCAGAAAATAATCGTTTCAGCAAAATGAAGAAAAAGGTAGAGGTAGCTATAATAAACAATAACAAAATAATAATCTTCAGACTTTTAGGTTTTGCTCATGGGTAAAAGTGGATCTGGAAAGACCAGCATGAGATCTATTATTTTCGCAAACTATATTGCTAGAGATACAAGACGCTTGGGAGCAACAAGTAAGTTAGTTTCGTTGAATAATGGCCCTGTTAAATATGAATTAATTTTTTCAGTTGATGTAGAGCATTCCCATGTCCGATTTCTTGGGAATCTCGTACTCAATTTATGGGATTGTGGTGGTCAAGAAGCCTTCATGGAGAATTATTTTGCATCACAAAGAGATAATATATTTCGAAATGTAGAAGTGCTAATATATGTATTTGATGTGGAAAGTAGAGAACTGCAAAAAGACATTCATTACTATCAATCATGCCTAGAAGCTATTCTACAGAATTCTCCAGATGCTAAATTATTTTGTTTGATTCATAAAATGGATCTTGTAACCGAGGACCAAAGAGATATTATATTCAAAGAAAGAGAAACAGATTTGAAAGAATTGTCTAGACCTTTGCAATGTACATGTTTTAGGACGTCTATTTGGGATGAAACCCTTTATAGAGCTTGGTCTAGTATAGTGTACATGCTGATACCGAATGTTAAAGAACTAGAAAGTAGCTTGAAACAGTTTGCTAGTATTGTAGATGCTGATGAAGTCTTATTATTCGAAAGAGCCACCTTTTTAGTTATTTCTCATTATCAAAGGAAAGCCCACCGAGATATTCATCGATTTGAGAAAGTTTCTAATATTATAAAACAGTTCAAATTATCTTGTTCTAAACTTGCTGCCCAATTTCAAAGTATGGAAGTTAGAAATTCAGCCTTTGCAGCCTATATAGATATGTTCACTAGCAACACTTATGTTATGGTGTGTATGTCGGATCCTCAAATTCCCTCCGAAGTTACTTTGATTAATATCAGAAATGCAAGAAAACACTTTGAGAAGTTAGAGAAAGTTTCAGGATCTGGTACGCCAATTAATCATAGATAAATAGAGAACCAAAGTTTTAATCTTTATTTTATTGTTATTTTTCAGTTTTTTGAAATGGCCTTCCCCACCTCTAGTTCCCTCTATCTTGTGATGAGAAAGCAGGTTTAAAATGAAGTTCCAGCTAGGAGCTATTCCTTGTTTATGATTATAAAATAAGATTTCCAGATACTTATGATGGAATATATGAAAAAGTTAAAAATTTATTGAATGTAAATTTGTAAAATATATTTTGAGACTAATAAAAATATTCATATAATTTTAATTTTATTATCTTTAAAAGTGATGAATAGAAGTTGTCATATAGTCTATATGGTAACAGGCTCTTATTCTGACTAACTCTTGTATTAATGCTGTCACTTATGTCATTGTTTTCAGAGTATTATTATTATGGCAACTTCCAGTCAAAGCCTGATGGAAATATATATCATCATATACAGGGTGAGTGTTTAAGTTGCACATTAATTTAAACCATAGAGATTCCTCTCGTCAAATAAAACACTTTTTGCGCGTATGTTCTGGGGAACATCGCGATATCATTTTCCCCAAATGTCTGTAATTTTCGAATTTTTAACCACAAATGGTCTCAAACGATTGGGTTCGACGCCCTGATGAAGAACTCGAGGACAAATTTGATTATGTTCGGCCGTCCGTTGACACGATAACTTGAGAACGGAAGGAGTAGGGTAGGTGGCTCGTCCCAATACGACGTACAAGTTCGTTAATGAGCATAATTGGCCCAATGGTTTCCGAAAAATAATTTTGTTTTCAACCAAAACAGATCCGATCGAATTGAAACTTGGTCAGTAGCTGTAGGATACATACCTAAGGACGTTTGTAAAATTTTGTGAGAATCGTATCACTAGGAAATAAAAAAAATATTATTTATGTCACGATAACCTGAGAACAGAGAGAGAGATAGCGACTTGAAATTTTCAGGTTAGGTTGTGCATCTGAATGCGACATTTGAGTTTGTTTATAGGGTTATCTGTGGTTAATAGACATAATCGGACAAACGGTTTTGGAGTTATACCACATATATGGGGGTATATCTACATATCTCTCGAGTTATACCTCCATATCTAAGGATCATATAACTAGAAAATTAAAAAAAAATCATGGAAAAAAATTCTACATATCAGAAATTATTTGTCCGACATCGCTGAAATTTCGCGTGAGCTTTCAAAACCTATCTCTACTGCCAAGTACCAAGTTTGAAAACGATCCGGAACTATATTGTTGGAGATCCAAGCAGCCTTGTGTGAGATCAGTTAGCTAGAGGGGTGACCGCCTCAACAACTTTCGAACGAAAGGAAATAGGGGGGCAATTTTCAGGGTAGGTTGCGCATCCGAATGGGAGGGTTAAGTTCGTTTTTGACCATAATCGGTCCAACGGTTTCGGAGTTATACCCACCTGGAATATTATTTCCTCGATAACTCAAAAAATATAGATTCGATCGAATTGAAGCTTGGTATACTATAGTTGTAGAATATCGACATAAAGGCGTGTGTAAAATTTTGTGATAACCGTACCCCTAGAAAATTTAAAAAAAATTGGTTCAAGCACTGATGTGAAGTCAGGAGCTCTTAATTGCGCGTATGTTCTTACTCACTTTCGATCGAATTTACTATAATAAATTCGATTAAGAGTGTCTGAGCTCCTGACTTCACGTCAGTATACTTGAACCAATTTTTTCATTTACCATTTGCCTGCCCAGGTTAAAAGGTACAAGCGTTTAAAGATTTTACGAAATGTGCTAATACACTCCTGTATGGAAATTATCTATGACTTTGATGGCGAAAGGGAACGAAGTATGGGGCCTTACAGTTTGATATTAGGATTCCATTTTGTTCAGGGGCAGATCTATGAAAGTAGTGATATTTCTGGACTTTCAGATTTTATAACATTCAATGAAGAATATCCTTAAAACGGTGTGGAGAAATGATAATGAAATAATTTAATTTTCTAAAATAATTTCCTGAACCGAATTTGATGAAAAATGTGGGAAAGCCCTGTGGACAGGAGCTTTGGCGCTCTTGTTCAAACTTTGACACATCATATATATCTCCGAAAGCATTCGTTTCTCAGAGTTGGGAATGATATCAATGCATTTTTATGATAGATAAACTGCATCATAAAAGAAAATAAATTCAAAAAATCATAAAATAATGATTAATTATTGAAATTTTGAAAAATCATATCTCCCAAAGTATTAGTCTGTAAGAGTTAAGAATCATATCAATTAATTCTTATGATGAAAATGCATTTCAAAGAAATTGAATTTGAAATTTGTAATATATGAAAAAAAATTCCGAAACCACCGAGAAACTATATAGTTATAATAAAAAAAAACTTAACCGAGATATTTATCTCCCAAACCTACTCTGAAAATTTCAACTGTCTAGCTCATTCCGTTCAAAAGTTATCGTAGTTACGGACGGCGGAAAGAATCGATTTTGAACACGGATTCTTGATGAGTGGGTCTTACCAAAACTTTTAAGATCATTTTCAGCAAAAAATTAGAGAATTATAGACATTTGGGCAAATTGATAAGCACTCTGTTTCAAGGAACAAGAGCGCCACAAAGGTGATTCATTTGACTAGAGGAATATAATTTATTGCTCTCTGGGCAGGTGTAGATCTGTATTTGCGATTAGGGTCGCAAAAATATTAGCCAGAGGAGGGGGGTCTGGGGGTTCAAACCCTCATACCCACCCCGAAATATTTCAAGATGAATTCTTTCTAAATACTTGCCACAGAAAGCGACCCTTACACCCCCCTGCACTTATAAAGTCAATTGGCAAAATTTTGAAAACCCCCCGGAAATTAATTCTTGGCTACGCCCTTGGTGTCACCTATTTTGAAAATTTAGTGCAAACTCTGATGCCATCATATGCATACATATAATTTGTGGACTAAATCACAAAATTGAATTAGAAATCTAAAGATTTCAGCAATCATTTGGTATTTCAAAACAATTACATTAATTTGGTTGAACGTGCATACCGCCGCATTCACAAAGCATTCAATCTCCGCTAAGTCCTAACTGAGGTCCTCAGTTAAGGATAAATTTGAATCACAACCTCAGTAAACTGTTTCACGACCGTTAACTGAGGTTGCGATGCATATTTATCCTTAACTGAGGACCTCAGTTAGGACTTAACGGAGATTCCGCAGTATTCAAAAAGCATTCAATCTCCGTTAAGCCCTAACTGAGGTCCTTAGTTAAGGATAAATATGAATCGCAACCTCAGTTAACGTATTTAACGGTGGTGAAACAGGCCTGTTTCACGTTAATTTACACGTTAACTTAGTTGCGATTCAAATTTATCCTTAACTGAGGACCTCAGTTAAGACTCAACGGAGATTGAATGCTTTGTGAATACGGCGGTTAAACTCCCAATGCCACGTCAGTGCTGTTATAATTTTTATATTCAGTACAAACTTTAATGCTATAATATATGTTACTCATATAAACGGAAATGTAATTCAATAAAAACATATCATTAAATTGACGTTTAATGTACACAGACAACAATTATTACTTATTCTATAAAATTATAATCTCCAATATATCTATTTATCACAAAATGGCCCACTTATATTTACACGTTCAAAAATCTAAAACATATTCGCGGTCTCATAAATGCATCTACATCCACAACCAGAGGGACAGAGGCTATTATTTTCGAACCACTGCAGAAGATGTGTAGTATGACCACCGTGCCCACAAACAATGCAACAATTAGCAGACCCCCTTACTGATAAGTGACAGATTATACAATTCAAGGTCAGTTTTCGACAACTGCTGCAGTTTGAAGCACGCGATGGTTTTGTACACGATTTGCAGTCCGATAGGAACTCCACCCCTTTATGCTGTTCTTGCGGTATACTCAAATATTTGAGTACCTCTGTACGGTTATACAATAACCCCCATCTGTGGAGAATTTCCGCATATGCTAACTTATAATACTCATAGTTATTCAGTTTAGGAGTTTTTTCCAATTTAACTTGGTTATCAGACCATAAGCAATCCAGCGAAGATGAGGATTTTATTGTTTCCAGGGAAGGAAATACCCACCCTTCAGCCAAGACATCTGCTGGAGGAATTGTGTGATATGGTGAGCCACAGGACTAAAAATAGAATAGATATTGAGTTCTCGCTAATCACTTGGTGAAACATTTTGAAAAATAAATGAAGTGAAGAAAACACTTGGCTTGAGTTTAGGGTAAATGAATACAAACATATACTTTGAAATAAAACATCAACAGTGTTGCATAACATCGCATAAAAGAAAGTAATTTCATAGATCAAAATCGAAATATTTAATTCAGTTAATAAAAGCAAATGTTTAAATATATTGGAATCCCTTGAAATCTCTTACGTTCACAGACAAAATTTACCTGTGACTATTATTATTAAAACAAGACACACGGTGAAATATTTATTGATTTCAACCATCAACAAATATTCAACAAAGAGGAAAGTTCCAGGAAACTTATTTCCATCGGTCGAGAACCGGTAGGGAAAGAACCCCACCAGCACTATCGAGAATCCTTACGAACTCCGACCCTTTGCGATGAAGAAACCATGAGCGATGTTCAGCGATGTTCATTCTTATGCCGTAAGAGGGTCAAGAAATGGCGAAGCTATCTATCATAAAGCGACCTTTACGGCCTGAAAACACCCGGTCAGTTTGGTTAGACAAACCAAAAACCAGTGAACATTAAATGAGGTGTACTGTGGCTAATTGCCAATAACTAAAACAAGACACGGTGAAATATTTATTGATTTTAACCATCAACAAATATCCCGCGAGGCCGGGCTAGACACCTCATCGCTCAGTGTTCCCCAACGAGTAAAGTATCATTCAAGAGCAGACACAGACCCCAGGGTTTCATGGTTATTACCAATCATCAGTGTGACTTAGCCAACCATAGATTGAAAACTGACGGCGTTCCAGGAAACTTATTTCCATCGGTCGAGAACCGGTAGGGGAAAGAACCCCACCAGCGCCACCTATGGAGAATCCTTACGAACTCCGACCCTTTGCGATGAAGAAACCATGAGCGATGTTCAGCGACGTTCATTCATATGCCGTAAGAGGGTCAAGAAATGGTGAAGCTATCTATCATAAAGCGACCTTTACGGACTGAAAACGCCCGGTCAGTTTGGTTTGACAAACAAAAAACCAGTGAACATTAAATGAGGTGTACTGTGGCTAATTGCCAATAACTAAAACAAGACACGGTGAAATATTTATTGATTTTAACCATCAACAAATATCCCGCGTGGCCGGGCTAGACACCTCATCGCTCAGTGTTCCCCAACGAGTAAAGTATCATTCAAGAGCAGACACAGACCCCAGGGTTTCATGGTTATTACCAATCATCAGTGTGACTTAGCCAACCATAGATTGAAAACTGACGGCGTTCCAGGAAACTTATTTCCATCGGTCGAGAACCGGTAGGGGAAAGAACCCCACCAGCGCCACCTATGGAGAATCCTTACGAACTCCGACCCTTTGCGATGAAGAAACCATAAGCGATGTTCAGCGACGTTCATTCATATGCCGTAAGAGGGTCAAGATATGGTGAAGCTATCTATCATAAAGCGACCTTTACGGACTGAAAACGCCCGGTCAGTTTGGTTTGACAAACAAAAAACCAGTGAACATTAAATGAGGTGTACTGTGGCTAATTGCCAATAACTAAAACAAGACACACGGTGAAATATTCATTGATTTTAACCATCAACAAATATCCCGCGTGGCTAGACACCTCATCGCTCAGTGTTCCCCAACGAGGAAAGTATCATTCAAAAGCAGACACAGACCCCAGGGTTTCATTGTTATTACCAATCATCAGTGTGCCTTAGCCAACCATTGAATGAAAACTGACGGCCTTACAGGAAACTTTCCATCGGTCGAGAACCGGTAGGGGGAATAACCCCACCAGCGCCACCTATGGAGAATCCTTACGAACTACGACCCTCTGCTCTTGAATGATACTTTCCTCTGTGGGGAACACTGAGCGATGAGGTGTCTATCCCGGCCACTCGGAATATTTGTTGATGGTTAAAATCAATAGTTATTCGCTTAAATTCGACTATAGTTAACTAAGTCGAATTTAAGCGAATAACCGGAACAGTGCGGTTAAGACCAATCCTTTGCTATTATAACCGATCGGTTATGTTTAGCAAGGGTTTGGTCTTAACCGCACTGTTCCGATTATTCGCTTAAATTCGACTTGTGTTAGCTATGTTTTTTAAATACTGTCAATGTGACAATTCTTGAATTTCACAAAAATAACTATCAACAAAATAATTCTAAAGATTTTCATTAAGCGTCTGACGAAGGAGTCGGATATAGACTCCGAAACGTTACGATATAGTTGTTTCTTCGTTGATTTTGTTTCGTTGTTGTTTGTTAGGCGACATTGTTCAAATGATTGCTTCCGACAAATATGTATCTTGTGTTTCTTACGCAGAAGCAAATCACAAAATAATTAATTTTTATTTTATAGATATTTTTCGGAGTTTGGGAGAGAAAACCCAGAAAAAAACCTTTCAATAACAAGTACCTATATACAGTATGGCAGTGTGAACGAATAATATACCACTGACAAAAATCATATAACATCATTTGAATACATCGAAAGCGTATAAAATTTTTTTAAAAAGCACTGACATGAAGTCAGGAGATTTTGCGCGCATGTTCTTTTTTCTATATTCACGCCTCACGCATTTTTTAAAGAAAACAATTAAAAAACTTTTATTAGTGATAAGATCCTGACGAAATCAAAAATTTGTGGTTCAGCATTCTACAACTAATTACCAAGTTTCAATCCGATCGGGTATGTATTTTTTGAGTTATTGAGGAAAAAATAAAAAATTTTCAGATTGGTATAACCTCGAAACCGATAATCCTCATTTACGAACTTAACCGTCGGATGCGCAACCTACCCTGTCGCTATCTCTTTCCGTTCGAAAGTTATGTTATCTTCATCGGTGAATCGAACCTAATCGTTTGAACCAAAACATTCGAAAATTACAGACATTTGGGCAAAATTATAGCACGTTGTTTCCTAGAACATGCGCGCAAAAACAAAGCCAGATAATAAATTAGCCCACCTTATGTTTGCTATGTTTGGAAGAGGAAAACGTAGATGGTACAAGTTTAAAATGAGCCTGGGACTGTAAAAAAGTTAAAAGATGGATATGGATTAGAGAAGTATGATAACTGCTATGCTAAATTAATTATAATTATCACAAAAGTATATGGTAACTAATCATTTAAGGATACTTTGGGAGGTGAATTCACTGTTTTTTCTGAGTTTGGCAGAGAAAACGCAAAAAAAACATTGAATGATATATGGTAACTGCTCAAAAATTATAATTAATTTTTAAGTATCTTATTCACAGTAACATGCAATTCAAAAACAGAGAATAATGATAACACAATTTAGGCGATTTTTTACCCTTTTTGTATTAGAAGAATATTCATTCTTAAATTTATTTGGTTATTTAAATAATTAATTCAAACAATTATTCATGACTATAGTCATGAATATTCTGAACTATTCATTAGAATACTCATTGAATATTCGCATATTCATTGAATATTTTAGGTATACATTATTGATAAGAATTCATGTATACAGGGTGAGTCTTCGACCACTGCATTAATTTTAACCAAATATTCCTCTCATCAAATGAAACACTCTTTTCATTTAACATTATTCCAAATTCAGCTAAGGTAAAAAGATACAGGCTGTTGAAATTTTGAAAAAAAATCAGTTTTTATTTTGTAGCTTTGACATCCTTTTTTCGAATAAAATGAATGTTGGCGTAAACTTTCCTATAACTATGATACATATTTTCCAAATATTAGTTATTTTCTACTTCTACTGGTTTTCTAGTTATGGACTCGTGGATTCATAAAACTAAACGAAATTAGCATAAAGAAAGCATATAAAGTTTTTCTTGTGTCATTTCAAGAATATTCCATCGTTTTAGAACATTATATTATTCTTCATCATTTCTCCTTAAACGCACCGTTTTCGAGATATTCTTCATTGAATGTTTTAGAATGGAAAACTCCAGAAATTTCACTACTTTTATGGATCCGTCCCTGAGCGTTGGAATCCCGAACCAAGCTGTAAACCACGTTACCGTGCCTTATTCTCGTCCGCCAACAACGTCATAGATAATTCATATGCGGGAGTGTATTAGCACATTGTGAAATCTTTAAACGCTTGTAACTTTTTACCTGAGCTGAATCTGGAAAAATGGTAAATGAAAAAAGTGTTTCATTTGATGAGAGGAATCTTTGGTTAAAATTAATGCAGTGGTCAAAGACTCACCCTGTATATTCAGAAATATTCATAAATTGGTGAAGATTCATATCATCATATCTATTGATCACAAGTCACGAATAGGAGTTTCCGAAAATAGGACCACTTATCCAGGATGACGGTATTTCAAGGAGACCCGCTAAGCCCGTTATTGTTCTGCATAACACTTTCACCATTAACAGTTGGGTTGAGGGCGAGCAGAATAGGGTACAAGGCCGGGCCACCTGACAGGAGAGAACAACTGATTTCATATCTCCTGTACATGGACGACTTAAAACTGTACGCTTCTACAACTACTGAAGACCGTTGCCAAAGACACCTCAGCAATAGGAATGTCGTTCGGTTTGGAGAAATGTTCTGTTTTTCATCTAAGAAATGGAAGAACTGAAGAAGCAGGAGAATATATTGAACTAAAAGGGGGAATAATCATTCGGCACCTCAAATATGAAGAAATAAACAAATTTCTTGGAATTAAACAAAGAGGTGCACTGCAGACAACCCAATTAACATCCAGCTACAAAAAGAAGCTCCGAGATATATGAAAATCAAAGCTATCTGGTCAAAACAAAGTTTCTGCTACGAACAGCTTAGCAGTTCCGATAGTCACCTACTCTTTCTGGGTAGTTAACTGGACGGTGAATGAAATTCTCGAGCTCAACAGATCCACAAGAAAGGTGATGAACATGAATACTAGCCTGCATCCCAACTGCTCGATTCAGAGAATATACCTCCCACGAACGCAGGGAGCAATGTCCAACGTCCAAAGTTCAATGTCCTAAGTCCAATGTCTAATGTCCATTGTCCAATATTCAATGTCCAATGTAGGGGTTTGCAAAGATAGGAATACCGACACCATCAACAAATGTTGGAAAAGGGAATAAAAGGATCTTGGGAAGTAAAGATCCGCTTCTGAACATGGTAGCTCATCATGAAATTAGAAATTAAGGAGCCTTCCTAGTTAGGGCTGGACGAAGAGCCTTGGAGAAGTTCAGTATATCCGGCATATCAATCGATCATGAGCTAGTAGGAACGCGGATTACGCCATCAGACCATAGAAGAGTAGGCAGACAGATAAAACAAGCACAACTGAAGACACTGTTCCCAGATCACATGAGTAAACATCTGCACTCCATATATTTCAGGAGTTTGAAAGACCAGGGTTGGCGGAAGAATAATCCTTGGCATTTTGGAAGTCACCTTGACTCAAGTCGGAAACGGAGGGATTTGTTATGGCTTGTCAAGATGGGGTGACAAATACAAGACGGTATAAAAAGAACATCATGGGAATGGATACCCCAACAACGTGCACAGCATGCCACAGCCAGCAAGAAACTGTTATGCACATCCTTGTGCTTGCAGAGTCCATGCCCCATCAGGATATGTAGAAAGACACAATGCGGCACTCCGAATTCTCTACTTCCATCTGAGAGAAGTATACTGGATAGACAATAAACTAGTGTTGCTATATGTACCTCTGGAGATCGAAGCAATTGTTGAAAATGATGTGAGAACTCACATCTACCGGAACTATGTTTTTTCCATCAACTCGGCAGATCTACGGCATAAAGCCAGATATAGTCCTGCTGGCAAAGAGCTCAAGGAATTGTTGTCAAATTTTCCTCCCCTGCCGAAAATAATGTTGTGATGAAAGAAGAACAGAAAAGGGAAAAATACAAGGGCATTATTTTTGTACTGGAGTCCCTGTACCCAAGGCATAAAGTCAGAATGGTCGTATTGAACATAGGATGTATCGGCGGAATAAGAACGAACTACGTGACAGATTTGAAGAATTTGGTATTCTTTATTTTTGTCTTGTTTTTAATTGTAGAATACATATCCGAGCGCTGGGGAGTGAATTTTGAGACAACCTGCACACTCGTGTAGAATGCTTGATTTAACGTCGGTACAAATTTTTTTATTAAAAAATTTTCCAACTGCCCGATCCCAACAATACTTAGATAATATTATATCCATAAATTAAGCATTTCATTATTGCATTTCTTGAAATAGGTACCTTTTCAAGTCGATCAACATCGTCCTTCTTTCGACGTCTAAACTATGACTTGATTCTTTATGTTTATGTCTTTGAATTTGTTTTCGGTGGAATTCAAAGAGTTCATAGAATAATCGATGAAAATACTGAGAGAGACCCAGGAAATTTGACACATTTTGTCTTATATCTCCAGAAATTGAAATCGTATAGAGCCAAAATTTTGCACAATGTTGCAAAATACTACAATTGACGTTAGTACAAGTTTTTGTTGCAATCTGATGAATAGTTCACGAAAAAAAAATTTTTTTTTCGAAAAAATTAAAAGAAATATTTTTTTAAAAATTACCAACATTTCGATCATAACAGAATTTTGCCAAAAGTTGCGCGTTTATATCCTCGAACTGACTACCAAGTTTCGATTCAACATCTTCTTTAGTTCCTGAAATATCAGGGAAATAACCTCAAAATTTGAAATGTCTATAACTTCTAAACCGTCCGGCCGATTTTGCCCGTTAACGAACTTAACCGTCGCATTTTGATCAGAAACCTACCCTGAAAGTTTGAAGTCGATAGGACCTTCGGTGCTCCTGTTATCGTGCCTACGGCCGGAAGGAATCAGTTATATTATACGTAGGATTTGATACTGTGCCGCCACCTCAAGCACAGCAATGTTAATTTTTGACCCAACAAATGGTGACGCTACCTTCTGAGTAGAAAGAACATTTCTTTCCTAGTCCTGAATAGAACTAGGGACTTAAGGTCACCAGTCAAAGCCCAACCAGTGCTTAATTGTAGAGAACATTTTAATACGTTGTCAAATGTGATAAAATATCAATTGTAAATTGTTTCTAATGCCATACATTACGCCTTTGAATGACTTGTTCATAACTAGTGTGTAACTAGATTAGTTCATAACAACAAGATTAGAATTATTGAAGGACCTTGAAACACCCATAAAATCATGCTAAGCAGGAAGGAAATACATGCATTCAACAAATACTTTATACATATACAGTATCAGTACCAGAGCTGTCGAGAGGGCGGTACAGCCGGTACAAATTACCGGGGCCCGGGCTCATGGCAGCGACTCATTCTGTGCCGCGGTTCTATGTATGGTGAAGTCAAACGATATCCCCTCTCCGCACTATTCAAGACGAAATTCTAATGCTATGTGAATATTTAGCAAGCTATTCTTTACCGTCTCATTAAATCACAATACCTAAGATATATTCTCTCCGACACTGTATGAATAATATAAGAGTTAATTCACAAAGAGCCAAATGAGAAATCAAGAATGAATATACTGAATCAATTTACATTTGGTATTTTGTGACCGATGCAAAATGAATTCACGTATAATCAACACCAATTCTTGCAAAGATGCCTAACATTGACTTCTGGAAATTGTTACACAAAGAATAATTAGATAGGTATATCAACATATTTAAATTGAAGTTATTCTCACCTTAGTAAATTTTTCTTTATTTTTCAGCAATTTTTTGGCCATTTCTTGCTCTTTTCCATAAATGCAACAAAGCATCGCTGCCATTTGAACATCGTTTAGGGCAGCATAATGAAATATTCTGGAATAAATTGTAATCAGAGGCAGATAATTCTATAGTAGCCCTGTGTTGTCCACTAACTATGATTAATACATTTCTCTACTCGTAAGCAACAACAGCTAGCTCGAAATCAGTCACAAAAAGTGGGAAAGCCCTGTGGACGGAGCTTTGGCGCTCTTGTTGAAACTTTGACAGTTACTCCGAAACTATCATACCGATTCTGCCCAATTACGAACTTAATTGAGATATTTATCCCCCAAACCTACTCTATCTGTTCGAGAGTTATTGTAGAAACAAAATTTGAAAATTTTTTTAATTTTTTTTTACACTTTACGGCAACTCTATCAATACAAGACTTCGCATGCATATAAAGGTCATTATTGTACAATTTAATACTAAATTTCAGAAAGATCGAGTGATCGGTTTCGGAGATATTCATAAAAAATGGTTCAACTAAAAACGACCATAACTCTGAAACCGCTTGGTGGATTTCGCCCGTTAACGAACTTGTCCGAGATATTTACGCTCCAAACCTACCCTGCAAATTCAAATCCTCTAACTCTTTTCGTTCAAGAGTTATCGTGTTAACGGAGGGCCGGCCGGACCGAATCGATTTCGACCACGGATTCTTGATCAGTGAGTCGAACCAAATCGTTCAAGACCATTTTCAGCTAAAAATTCTAAAACTATAGACATTTGGGCAAATTGATAAGCACTCTGTTCCGAGGAACAAGAGCGCCAATAATAACATAACCCTAAATCGGATATGTAATGACGCTCAACAGAAATGATCTACGACACATCGAAATCTCTCGAACAACACTGGTTTCAATTTTGATTTTAGGATGAATAGATGTAGATTTTGATGTGGAATCGACATTAAAACTATCCAATATTTGATGTCTCGCTACTAACATTCACCTTTAAATAGCATAGTTTTTTCTCGAAATTGAACCTCCATATCATAAGACTTCCATGATAAAAAATTTGAATATGGAATGTATTAAATATATACTCACAGAGATTTCATGAGTCTTATATTGAAAGGATGCTGCATCCACACTTCTCCGTCTTCGACTTGCTCAGGACCAACAATTAGTTCCGCCAACGCCCAGGCTTGTACAAGGTCCCATCTTCCGACAAGGGCAGCAGCTGCAGCGTTATGCTTGCAAACTGTTCCAACATCACCATCCAGAATATATTCTTCAGCTAATTGTTTATGCACTAAGAACAATCCTGAACCGTCATAAATATGCACAACTGCTTTCGTGGATTTTGATAAGTGTTTGCTCCTTGATCTTGACTTTTGAAAATAATAATTGGAAACGGACAGATTATACGGGGATCTTTTCGCTAAAAGATTCTCCAAAGCAGACAGTGCTCTGGGGGTAGCAATTGTCGACAACCGTCGACTATGCCCAGATCTCCCAAAACACACAAGAGTGTCAACGGAACAAAACTTAGCACCGGACGTTCTAGGAAACGGTATATAGGCGTCAATAAACCCTCCTAAATTATTTGACGTGTGAAGAAAACTATTCTCATACATCCTATCGGCCTCTGTATCGGTGACTAACTGCTCTAAAGTGGTAACCATTTGTCTCAAACAAGACTCTAAACATGTTCTATTTTTAGAAACTCTCTGCTGGGCTAGATGGTTCAATGTTTGAAGTAGCTGCGTTGCTATGTTTTCATTAACTTGCGAGTTTTCTTTAATCTCAAAAACTGGAGGAACTCCATGCGGGTAGGTAGCGGGAAAACTAATCTGCAAATTCACCGTAAATCTGCTCACGGTAGCTCTAACAGAGCATAAGCGCTCAGGTAAATTCATACTTTTGACTTCTAGGTTAGGTATGTGAACGTTAAGTAGTGAAAATTCTTGTTGTAGAGGCTCTACCTTCGGAGGTATTTTTTTTATTATTTTCTCCGCGTTTTCTTTGGGATTATGGTAAGAAATGACATCTTGAGCTACTTCAGGCTCGTAACCGCATAATTTTTGTAAGAAAGGTTCGATCTTCCATATCAGGAGAGTTTGATCTTTTGACCATGTCACCAACTGGAAGCATGACTCTCCAGGACGCTTGTGTCTCCACTCAAATTCAAGAACTACATCTTTGTGCCCCATGAATGTGTGCATTGGGGTAGCTCTATTGGCTGTATTCCAAAGTAGTAAGCTATTTTCACCTCTTCTTAGTTGGGGTACAACAACAGTAATGAGACCGTTTCCAAATGGAGTATATCTGAAAGAATTATACTGTTAGATACCTGAAAAATTGATAAATTCTGAATCTGGATCCCCATTAATAATATTTCTATAGCGGGAAAGCAGATTAGTAGTAAGTTGAGACCATCTGCTCAGGGATCGAAAGGAAGAATTCATTTCAAATCACTGCCGGAAATCTGAACATTCTTAATGAATAATTTAAGATGAATAAGGTCCTTATTGATTTCAACTGAAGCATCTACAGATGAAGACTTTTCGAATTTGGATACATATATAAAAATAAATAGATTCTTTGAGCTTCTTGATCTCTCATCCAGATGTATCAATTTTTGTTGAAAAATTTTTAAAAAGGTCATCAAATTCTTTTATAAAATCTGAAGAAATGAAAGTTCTATTTCACTCATATTTATATTCCATCTTGTTGTCTATAGTCTCTACTGAAATGTACTCATGTCCAATTAGAAATAATCCAAAGGAAATTTCACTATTTACACATTGCAGTTAAATCACAAAACATAAATATCCGACCATATTTATCACTGCATTGCATTAATTCACATTTCACACCGTTATAAACAAATACCACGAAATACCTGCAAAAAACAATACTAGTTAATTCCACAATCAGAATTAAACATCCATTTACAATAACGAACGTTCAACTGAACCGCCTGGCGTATGACTCATAGCTGTGTTGCCATTTTATCATTTTCCAGGCTAGTTAGATATAGTGGGCTATGCTTCAGCTACAGGACCTCCAATTTGGAGGTCCATAATTCCCCTGGTTTCTTGGTTGCCTTGCTGGCCTGTATCAGCAATTACCATAAGCATGACTCCCTCCTTTGGCAGAATTACCCGTCAAACTTCATGAAACCATTTTCAATAACCAATTTTGTATAATTTGCAGAGCTTCATGATAAAGAACACTCTTCGAAACTATTATAATTCAATATTACCTTGCTCTCCAGACAGGTGCATTAGTTGTCAAAATATATTCTGCCTTTCGAGGGTTGGTGGTATCAAAAAATTTTACGGTGTTATCCTGACTACAAGTAGTGAACTGGGTCTCAGAAGTTCTGCTCCAATCTAACCCGTGTATTTTGGATAAATGAGCAGCCACATATTGCACAGGTGATGTCCCTTTTCTCTGATCCCAAATTTTGATATCACCATCGTGCGCTGTGGCCAAGAGATTGGGTGATATTCTATTCCACCTTACCTAAAGCGAACAATAAATTGTATAAAATGTAGATATATCAGAAACATTCAGACCTGGGAAGCTTCTGCAATAGCTGACAACGAAAGTGCAGGTCGTCTGGAATCTC
Organism: Halyzia sedecimguttata; assembly: GCA_937662695.2. Classification (NCBI taxonomy): domain Eukaryota; kingdom Metazoa; phylum Arthropoda; class Insecta; order Coleoptera; family Coccinellidae; genus Halyzia; species Halyzia sedecimguttata. The sequence continues at coordinate 89,775,266 of OW569413.2, forward strand.
TCAAATCCCATATATGTATAAAAGTATCTACAGAACAAGAAGCCAATAAGTTAGGGTCCATTTGATGCCAATTAAGATCTGTTATCACTCTGGTGTGTGCTTTGAGACAGTGGGTTTGAGTGAGTTCTTCCATTCTCCAAGTAAGTACTTCAAGTCTTTGGTTACTCTAGAAATTTGAATATATTAAAACTAGAGTAATTAAGGTTGAACATCCAGGATCATAATTATCTTACAGATATAACGCACAAATCCCTGTGATGCATCGTTGGATTCCATTCTGCAACTCCAACGTCGTACTTGCTATGCCTGGGAAATTTCTGAACAACTTCACATTCCTCATCAAGATTGTGAAGGGCAATATATCTTCGCCTAGTAAAACGAACATAAATTTAAAATTCAACCAAAATCAGACAGAAAAGTTGTATAAACGTAGTAGGCATAAGAGTATATAGAAATCAAAATTTACCCAGCAAGCAAAACATAAGTGCCAGTTAAATCCACAGCCATGGTATTGGCTTGCAAATCTTTTCCTTCCAAAGCGACATAATAATCACTATTCCAATTTAAAGCCATTTTTCAAGTATGAAGCGTTCGTAGCCAGTACCTCTCCGCCAAGTTTGTTATTGTTTTGTTTCGATATTTGAGCAGTCAACGGTAAGGTTATGTTTTGAAACAGTCATCTGTCAAAATCAAAATTTTATGTACAGCCGGAAATTTGATTTGATTTCCCTACAATTTTCTGTGAAATATCTGCTTTTCACGGCTGAAACTACAACTCCAGGGTAAAATATCAACTAATGTTATTATTTCATTAATTAAATTTAGTTTAAATTTGCAGTTGCTGTTGGTACTGTAGAAATCTTATGAGATTTTCATTAATGTTAAAGGTTAAGTAGAAGAAGAAGAGTTGAAAACTGAAAAATCTGCGCTAACAAAGATGGTGGAAATCGGGCATCATTAAAGAGCTTTTTTAATCTGTTTTAGTATTTTATTACACAAATGAGTTAAAATTAAACTCCGTTTATAGTGTATTGTCTCTATTTAACATTTTGGTGAGCTTTCAATTGCAAGTGCCTGTCATAAAAGGTGAGGATGCACCAAGATAGCTCTGCTATTAACTCATCCTGCTGCATATATTCCATGGAAGGCTGACGCATAACCGGCGCGCCCATAGTGGGTTCTATTTGGGATTAAAACAAAGTATTATCAAAAACCCACGCATATCTTGCTGAACATATTCTGATAAGACTACTCATCCTTATCTATCTGGAATAATTCAACATTTCATTCATTGTAGGAATCATGTCCTCTGAAGATGAAAAGCCCCCAGCTCCCCCTGTCCGTTTAACATCTAATAGGGGGACGGATCTGGCTAATAGTTCTATAGCAGTTGATAGACCATTGCCAAAAGAGCCTGAAGATGCTGATCGAAAAAAGAAAGTACTTAAATCGAAGAAAACACTCAAACATTCAACATACATTGATAAGCCCGAAATATCATATCCCACAAACTTTGAACACACAGTTCATGTTGGATTTGATCCAATATCTGGCGAGTTTACAGTAAGTATAGTTGTATTTAACTTAGATCAGTAGATGCTTGTTTTCCGTTCAGTTAAAATAATTTGAGTGTTTTTTTACAAGCTGCCTATTACAGTAAGTAATGCAAGGGGATATTTTTGTTCAGTTGCATTTAGATGATGAATTATTTTTGTATGTTGTGTTTTATTTAGATATAGTTCGTTTTATTATATCGCTATCTGATATTTTTAAATTTTTCTAGATTAATTTAAGGTAGTTAATTCTTAGCTCATATATTTTCTGAATGGCAGTTCAATATACAAGCTCTTTGACCTTTGTTTACAAGAAGGAATATAAACTTCCAAACATTCATACAATTCCAGAATAGTTGTGGGGATCCAGAACAAAAAGTTTTGTGATTGATTATCTAATTGTGATCTGAAACTTTGGTTTTCTTGATTCCGATATGCCTCCCACATAATTATCTATTTATTCTCCTACCATTTGCTTCACTGAAATAATTGCAGAGTTGATGTTGATTTATTTTTCGTTTATTCACCTGAATTTCTACTAGAAGTCAATAAAAATTGATATGAGTGCAAATTGGTCATGTATATATTTTCATGAAAAGACTATATGTGAATTCAGTGAAGAGATAGAGAGAGAATGATCTTTTCTATGTTTTATTTACATCATTTTTGTATTACAAAATATGATAATAACAACATACATGTTCAACATAAGCATGTTCCAATCTTATAGTTGTTTTCTAACTGTTGCCTCTGGGAATTTTCTTGTTCTGTCTATATGTGTATATTGGCAAAACAGTTTTAAGGTTTCTTGCATATTTTGCAATTTTTTTCAAGTTGCAATCGAGAAATTAATTATTATTAAATCCTTGAAGAGGAAAGAATGTCAATAGATAAGTAAGATAATAGCAATGGGAATAAAAATTTTCCAGGATAACTAGATTTTTCACAGAATTCGTTTTTTTATATTTTGTTGCATGCAAATAGGATATTTTGTTTTCTATAAACGAAATTCCATGGGGTTTTAAGTGCTGAGTTAAAGATCAGATAAGGAGTTGGAATGAGTTCATACTGATTTATATACAGAGTTCCATCGTCTTCAACCAATAATTCCCTGTAAAGATCTGTGATTGAGTTGGCTATTTTGTTGAAGCCAGTGAGGTAGCAAGGAAAAAAACCCTTTGTACTTTATCTGACATATCAAATGTCTACTAGATAATGATTTTGCAGGAAGTTTTACTCTTCTTTCATGGAAATACGTTTCAAATCAGTTGTAACTTCAAATATAATCGATACCTTCACGTGGAAATTCGTTTGATAGGATCAATTCTGAAATTGCCAGTTATTAATATGAAGTTTTTGTTATCAGGGCATGCCTGAAGCTTGGTCGAAACTGCTTATGAACTCGAATATAAGTAAACAAGAACAGAAAAATAATCCTCAAGCAGTTCTAGACGTTTTGAATTGGTACGATAATACTTCGAAAGAGCCCCCCACTACAAAATATATGACCAAAGCCACAGCTACAAATTCAGGTATTTACATTTTACTTTATTTTTTTTATTTCAATTGAATTTTGGATAATTTCAAGGTTCATCATTGAGTCGAGTATCTAGCTCAAGTCCGAGCAGTACAACACCAACTGAAGCCGAGGCAGGTAGCCAGAACTTGTATCACAGTCCTGTTCACGCAGTAAGTTCAGAAATCGAAGATGAAGCACCACCACCTCCAATTGCAAGTAGGCCGGAGCGTACGAAAAGTATTGTGAGTTATATTTTTTATAGAAGGGCACAGTAGTTTTATTTAGCTTAAACTATTATTGAGTATAATACCAATTGCAAAATGTTTCCCTCATTTTCAGTATACAAAGCCTTTACAAGAAGAACAGAACAATACGAACAGTGTTAGTACACCCACTCATAGCTTGAGTCCAGCTCACATAACTGTGCCTCAGGCAGTTAACACCAATTCCACAACTAGTCCTCCAGTCTTGGACAGAAACAAGAATCAAGCTGGATCTGAAATGTCGAGGGCAGCTTCAGAAAAGAGAAAGAAAAAGATGTCTGATGAGGAGATACTGGAGAAGCTCAGAAGTATTGTTTCGGTGGGCGATCCTAATAGGAAATATAATAAAATCGACAAAATTGGACAAGGGTGAGTAACCCATTTGGGGATATAATAATTTATGATAATGTACTTTAAATATTGTTTAAAGATAGTATGCTTGGTATATCTGAAGTATGACAAGTAAAATTTGTGTCGTGTCAAAACACAGTTGATTGAAATGATTTTTTAGCGAGGTTGTCACTTATAACCCTGTCATTAACAATGGTTTGTCATCAATGTCAAAAGTTAATCCCCACCTCATGACGTTACTGAAGTTTTCTGTAAAACGTCTACGGTTAACTGTAATAAATATTTATTTACTTTGTGCTGAGCTAATCTTATTTTAAAGTTAGATTAACATGAATAACATGCAAATGTTGAATTTATTTGACGAATTGCTATTTACTCACTTGTGTTACATTCAAATATAGTCCCAGTTGTGATAGCACTATCCAAACTGTTCAATCAGAACATAGTCTACTAGTCTTTTTGACGCGCTGTTCTATGAACAGAGTGCCTATCAATTCGTCCAAATGTCTGTAATTTTCGAATATTTGGCCGAGAATGGTCTTAAACTCAAGAATCTGTGGTACGAATTGATTCTGTCCTGCCGGTCTTCAGCACGATTACGCACGAATGCAATGAGTTAGTGAGTTGAAATTTTTTTGAGGGTAGGTTTTCGAGTCTGCGCCGGCTAATTTCTTTAATGGGCAAAATCAACCGAGTGGTTTCAGATTTATAGCCATTTGAAATTTTGTTTTCCCAATTCCTGGAAAAATACTAATCTGATCGAATCAAAGCACGGTAATTAGTTGAAAAATCCGTAACGAACACTTATGCAAAATTTTGTGAGGATCGCATGACTGGAAATTAAAAAAAAATATTTAAAAAAATTCTGCATCTCAGAGACTATCCGTCAGATATGGTTGAAATTCTACGAGAGCCTTCAAAACCTTATTTTACAGTTGAGTTCTAGATTTGAACTCGATCGGATCTATATTCGTGGAGATATTGCCGAAATATCCAAATATTCCAAAGATCGGGGTGAACTGGTCCACTGTATTTAGATTCGACCAAACAAGTGGTCAACAGTTTCTGATTCTTGTCTCTAAATTATTCCATGAAGTTAGTAACTTCATTAACATATCTGTCTTTCAAGAATTTAATGTTCCTCTATGAACTTGACATTACACTTATCTGAGACCTATGGCCTGTGTCATTTTGTAAATAATAATCATAGACATAAAATTCTATATTCTATGTCTATGATAATAATAAAGTTCCATATCCATTCGAAAAGACAGTACCAGTTCCAATCAATATTATTTTCATTTCTATTGAAAAAATAACTCCGAGAAAAGCATCATATATCTAAGGGAGGTGATAGCTCTACATTAGGGTCCTGTAGTATTCTTCAAACATCTGAAGTCCTGAATAATCATTGCTTGGTTCACCTGGTTTCAAAAAAAGCCCTCCTGGCTTTACCTGGCTTTATGAGCAACAACAGTTTCCTTATGTAATTCAAATATTGAAGGGATTTCTGAGAGTGAATAAATTCGAAAACAAGCGAAGGTGATTCGTCTTCAAGAGATCCATGCAGCTACAGAGGAGTCTATTTGTGAGAGGGGACAATTTCCACAGACACGGTCCTGTTTATTTTTTGTGGTATATATCCAAGCTAGTTCTCCTTCATTCTATTAGTGATAGATTTAATATGGTACCTTCAGCTGTGATGCAAATATTAAATGCATTTTCGAATATAGTAAATCCACACCTTGGTGGTACTATTTCTTTCCGTTCGAAAGTTATCGTGGCAATGGCCGGCGTTTGGGCGAAATGATAGCACTCTGTTCTTTAGAACATGCGAGTTGAAGTTGAAGATTACAGTTGCTAAAGAATACTTCGTTTTCAGTGCCTCCGGTGTGGTTTACACTGCAATTGAAAGCTCAACTGGGATGGAAGTAGCTATTAAACAGATGAACTTATCCCAGCAACCCAAAAAAGAACTGATCATAAATGAAATTCTAGTCATGAGAGAGAACAAACATGGAAATGTTGTTAATTATCTAGATAGTTATTTAGTAAACGAGGTAATTATTTTGATTTTGATATTTCCAATTTTTTTTTAACAAATATGTATCCCTTTTTCCAAGGAACTCTGGGTCGTAATGGAATATTTACCAGGTGGTTCCCTGACTGATGTAGTGACAGAAACTTGTATGGATGAAGGTCAAATAGCGGCTGTGTGTCGGGAAGTATTACAAGCACTAGATTTTTTGCATTCGAATCAAGTGATCCATAGAGATATCAAGTCTGACAATATACTGCTCGGTTTAGATGGTTCAGTCAAGTTGAGTAGGTATCAACTAAATAGCCTTCCACTATACAGCCTTGGATTAATTCATTCCTCAAAAACAATTTTGTTCTATTTCAGCTGACTTTGGTTTTTGTGCCCAAATTAGTCCCGAACAAACAAAAAGAACAACAATGGTTGGTACTCCATATTGGATGGCCCCAGAAGTAGTTACTAGGAAGCAATATGGTCCCAAGGTAATCTTTTCGTATTCAATCTTGAAATGATAGTAATATTAGAATAAGAACACCCAGTAATAATACTAATAATAATTTACTAATTCCTTAAGACATAACAACTTAGTATACATGAATATAGATAAGCAGTTCGCCTCCTTCTGTTAACGAATATAACTATTGTATGGACCATAGAATGTGTGTTACTGATATCTTTTGTAGAACAAGAAAACTTCATCTGATACTTGAAATTCAATGAAATTGTATGAGAAAACTTCCTTACTTATTCAATTCTTATAATGCATCATAAAATAATATCCCACCATGGAAACAATGAACTTTAACTTAACTGCCATTCAATATCCATCAATTGTTTCCACTATAAGGTTATACTTAATTATTAATTAATTATTATTATTGAGAATTCCATTAATCCATTCATTTCCAAGAAATCTCAAATCGAATAGTTGAAATGTGATTTCAACCGACAGAATAATCATAATAATTATTAGGTTACGTTCACAGAAACTTTTTGGATCATAGACTTTATATCTATGTCTCCGTTCGAGTGCGGCATTGTCAAACTGTACCAGGCATTGGTATTTTATTCAATCAAGGAGGATGGATTATCTAAATCTTGTGAAAAAAGGAAATGTGGCAACGTAGAAATACATCAATTCAAGGCCATTCTTAGTCAGGAGTGGATCAACCAAAATAAGGCAAACACTCAAATTTTTATCAGATGTTATAACATTCAACGTTGAATATCTCAAATGCGATGCGTTTTAGGAGAAATTATGAAGAATAATTTAATTTCCTAAAATTATGAACATTCTTATGATGACTCAAGATTAATTTTATTTGCTTCCCTTATGCTAATTACATTCAGTTTTATGAATCTCCAAATCTATAACTAGGAAGCCAGTGGAAGTAGGAAGAAACTGTTGATCGGAGAATATGTGTCATAGTTATAGAAAACTGCACACCAAAATTCATTTCATTCTGAATATCCATGTCAAAGCGACATAAGAAAATCGGATTTTTTTTCTGCAATTTCAACAGCCTGTATCTTTTTATCTGATCCGAATCTGGAAAAATGGTAAATGAAAAAAGAGGGAAAGTCTTGTGGACAGGAGCTTTAGCGCTCTTGTTCAAACTTTGACAAATCATATCTCTGAAAGTATTGGTGTCTTACCCCCGGTTTCTGAAAGGCTGATCACCACAAATGTTAACTAATCAGTGATCAATCTCTTGTTAACCCTCATCTGAGTTGCGCAAAGCGCAAAAACTCGGACTGGTTTAACGTTAACATTTCTGTTAACTTTGACCAGCCTTTCAGAAACTGGGTGTTAGAGTTGGGAATGATCAATGGATTCTTGTAATAGAACTGCATCATAAAAGGAACTAAATTAAAACCAGAGCTCCAAAATGGGTCTATTAAAAAATAACTTCGAAAGTATTGGTTTTTCAGAGTTGTTTATGATATAAATGGATTCTTATTTAATTTATTTTATGATGCAGTTATATCATTACAATCCATTGATATCATTCCCAACTCTGAGAAACCAATACTTTCGGAGATATGATTTGTCAATGTTTGAACAAGAGCGTCAAAGCTCCTGTCCGCAGGGCTCTCCCACTTTTTGTACCATATTTTCTGACACTGGGCGTCGCTTTTTCCGATTTTCGTGGCATTCACCTTAAAATGAAAATTCAAAGTTACTCGATGTACCAAATTCAAATTGCGGGTAACATTGAACGATTCAAAGTTACCCAAGTATTTCAGTAATTAAGAATTTATAAATAACAAAAATTTTATGTTTATGAATGAATATTTTAAAATGAAACTGGAGACGACTACACAAATGACAAGGAAAATCAATACCTCACCTGCTCAAAACCGCCTTTGTATATTTAATTTTGAATTATTAGGAAGCAACCAACTCCCGCTGAAAAACGCACTAAGAAATGGCGCGTAAAAAGTAACAGAATATTTGACAGATGAGTAGTTATCTTTAATGTGGCAAACTTCACATTGGTATGTTCCGTTTTAAACAGTAACTTGGACTTGCGTCCAACTTTTACGTATGAATAAAATAAATTTATCATTTGTAAGGTTTTTTTTCAAAGTTTCAAAGAATGGAATTCAAACTTACCCAAGATGACTGTAACGAACCAGAAATAAATTTGAAATGTCCCTTATTGGAAAATGAGATGACATGTATAACACAGATCATACGATAATTCATAGATGGAATAATTAGAGCATTCTGTGAAAACATAGAAGTACGATGTATTATTGAAATTTTGAAAAATCATATCTCCGAAACTATTAGCTTCTTAGAGTTGAAAATGATATCAATGGATGCTTATGGTGAAACTGAATCATAAAAAAAATTGAATTTAAATTTTTAATGTAAAAAAAAAAATTTTTCGTTACTCCGAAACCATCTGGCAGATTTTGCCCGATAACTAACTTAGCCGAGATATTTATGTCCCAAACCTACTCTGAAAATTTCATTAACTGTCTAGCTCAGCGAGAGTTACTGTGTTAACGGCCGGACCGGCCGGACAGAATCGATTCTGACCACGAATTATTGATCAGTGAGTCGAACCAAATCGTTTAAGACCTTTTTCATCCAAAAATTTAAGACATTTGGGCAAATTGATAAGCACTATATTCCGAGGAACAAGAGTGCCAAAAATGAGTTTTATTTGATGAGAGGAATCTATGGTTAAAATTAATGTAACTCAGAAACTCGCCCTGTATAAAGCAAAAAAATTATGTTCGAGAACTAAAGAAGGCGCTTGCAAAAATGACTGAAATAAATGCTATCAAAACTGTTGTGTTGGGTCGCTTTATTGTACTTGGTCTTTGGTATGTTGTATATCTATTTATTTATCCAATTCATACACTGACTTATCCTTTTTGAGTACAAATTAAGAACTTATTTTAGACAATTTAAATTTCGTTTCAATTCCCTGGCTTTCATATTATATTAATCAAGTGAAAATTTTTACAGGTTGATGTATGGTCTCTAGGTATTATGGCAATCGAAATGATTGAAGGTGAACCTCCATATCTTAATGAAAATCCCTTGAGAGCCCTATATCTTATTGCAACTAATGGAAAACCAGACATAAAAGACAAGGACAAACTCTCTCCTGCCTTTCAGGATTTTTTAGACAAGTGCTTAGAAGTAGATGTGGACAAGAGGGCTTCGGCAAAAGATCTACTAAAAGTGAGTATACGCAAACAAATAATTTTTTCCCTTCTATATCTATCCAGGATTCTAAACGTGATTTCACCAGAGCGCATTTCTTAACGCCATTTGTTGACAAGATTTATGACATTTTGCATCAGGGCTGGAGTTCCTTCTTTTGACTTTCCTCTTATAGTGATCACTAAAGCATCAGTATAGACCACATTAGTTAGGTTAGGCGGGAAATTTGAATTACGATCCATCCGTGGATCCGAGAACTGAATTCCCCATGCATTTCTTATGGACCTAAAATTTACGCGAATTTCTCGCCTGTTTTTAGATACTTTGGCTAATTTCTTAAGGATTATTTCGGTTGAATTAGATTCTGTGAACCTTTCTCAACCATCTAGAATCAAGTTTTCATAACAAAATTGTATATTTCCAAAATAATTAATAAATATAAAAGTGTTCACCAAATTCGATTGACGTATGTCTTAGCTCACTCGAAATCTGTCAAAAATAATAACATTACCCTAAATCGGCCTTGTAATGACGCACAACAGAAGTGATCTACGACATACGGTAATCTTTCGAACTACACTGGTTTCAATTTTGATTAAAGAATAAATTGAAGTAGATTTTAATGTGGAAATAACATGAAAACATGCACTAATGATGAAGGTACCCAATACTTGATGTCTCTGTACTAACATTCTCTTTTAAATAGGGTGGTTTCACCTCAAAGTTGAAATTCCTTGTTAAAAAATTTGAATATGGATCTCCCGCCAAGAGAATGATTCTAACCTAACTAATGTGGTCTATAACTGTAGCTGCTGTCTCTTCCCCATCAGAGCTGTCGATGTCATTGCCATCTACAGCTCGCCTTCCAGTTCCAGAGTTCTGATGAACTCCAGTATCTGGGATGGCTCCAAGGAAGCTACGTCTTCGCTCCTGTAGATTTCTTGTCCAAAGCATTCCTTGCATTGGTTTGAGATGGCGAGGCATTCCGTAATCAGGTGATCAGGAGTTTTATCCTCCTCCCAACAGAATCTGCACTCGTCAGTTTATACTAGCCCTAATCTTATCAAATGCTTCCTAAGGCAGCAGTGCCCTGTGAGGAAACAAGTGAGGAGGTGCAGCGTGTTCTCACTGAGGTCCATATATTTCTTCGTTCTGACAGTCTCAAAGTTCGGGAGCAATTTTTTGGAGTGATACATTCCGGAGAGAGATCTCCAGAATACCTCTTTCAATTTATTCTTCCATCCGAAATTACCTTTTGTAGGTGTTTGTATCTACCAACCCTACAGTAGAGTTCCAGAGTTGTGTTCGAAAATTAACTCCACGGAGTAGAGTAGAGTTTTTGAAGGTTTGACAGATTTACTCTAGAGTTACTCTGACACTGACACTGACACTGACAGAAGGTGCCAATATCGGAAAATAGGTTATGTTGGTTTAAGAAATATCCTATTATTATTGTTTTCTTCACATATATGTAACTCTAATCATAAATAGATATTGTGAGCAGTATAAAAACTATTAAATTACCTCACAAAACATTCATAAAACAGTTAGACAAAGATACTTGATTTTCCTTCCCATGAGGTATGTCAATTTTGACAGGAGTAAAATGAACTCCGAGTCGAATACTCCGACTTTTCGGACGACTGACACAGAGTAAAATTTACTCAACCTTTCAGTTTTCGAACGCAATGGAGTAAATATTACTCTACAGAGTTAATTTTCGAACGCAACTCTGGCCAATAAAGGGGGTTTGTGCTCCTTTCTTGGCAAATGTGCTGGCCTCATTTCCTTTAATTCCCGCGTGACCAGGAACCCAAACCAAGGAGACCCTGTTGTTCTTGCCTATTTCATTGAGAAGCTAAGGTATCTGGCAACTGGGATATTTATAGAAATACTCATCAAAGAAATAAGAACAAACTACAACAAAGAAATAAGAAAGTCAAAGATGCTCGATGATGTTCTGCGGTGAAGTCAAGTATACGCCGGAGAGAGTAGGTTGTGCTCAAGCTTAGTAGGTGGCGTAGGCGCTGTTGCCAATTTGTGAACTAGCAACAAAGTAATTTAAAAGTCCAAATTTGAAAACTGAATTTAGATGAAAAAATTATAAATGAAACTCACAATCAGTAGTGAGTTTAATTTAAACTTAGATTCCCAATAGCAAAGCTAGCTTTAAGAGGGAACAAATCAAATGTAGAGTGTATAGTTGAATAATGGATTACCCATCGTATATATCTGATATATTTTGTGCTGACCGGCTGGCGTAAAGGCGCATCTTTAAAACGCTTTGTGATTCCCATATACCGAAAATGATTTTCTGCATCTGTATATGGCAGGTCGAGGGCAGGTACTTTAGGGACTCCTTGTAGATATGCTGATAGATGATAAATGAAATCTACCCTCTAAGAAAGGTTGACAGGTTGCTTTATAAAAACGAATTTTTTCATTTTCTAGCATCCATTTTTGAAAGTGAGTCGACCCTTAGCAAGCCTAACACCATTAATTTTGGCAGCCAAAGATGCCACAAAGCAGCACTAGCGTTAAACGAAAGAATGATGAAGAAAAACAGTTGTATTATATGTGACAAAACTATTTAACCCATGTTACTAGAAATGCATAGTCTAAAAAGGAGTCCGTATGTAATATAGTCGTGTTTTATATATATGATATAAATATAAATGAATATATATTTTCTCTTCTTGCAATTCTAGTTATATGGGTAGATGTAGCATTTTACTTTTTTGTGAGACAAGCATTTAGATAGAGTAAGTTTGTACGAGTTAAAAATTGTAAATCACAGGAGCAGTGTGCCTAATCCAAGATTATAAGATTTTATGTAACTTTAATATTCTCATGAAATATCTTTGTTTTTACCGGAGATAGGATTTTGGGATGCTATTTTCAACTAATTCAGGAATTTTATGGATCTTATTATTTTTAACTTACTGAACAATTTTGTGATTGATTTTTATTTTTTGTCAGTTTTTAACGAATCGAAATGATTTGTCCCAGTAAACGACTAAGTTGATTATTCCCTATTAACGATCAATTTGAATCATATTATTTGAGGATATATTAAATCTACTGGGGATTCCACAATATTTTCATTTTTATATAGTTTTTCACTCAGTAGTTTTATTGAAATCGAATATCTGAAGCTGCATAACTAATTTGCAGTTCTTTGGTAGTTTGTGATAAACTTGGACATTATCTTCTTTCTTGGGCTTAAAATGAGTTTGTCTTTGTCTAATTTAGTAGCTTCTAAGTAATCTATATTTTTTAAATCGATTTATACCAATAGTGCTTGAGCTATTTCTGCAGTCAAATATATGCTTCTGTTTTTTGTCAAGATGTGTTGTGATTGTCTGAATTGTATAAACAATATGGTTCAAAAAGATCGTATAAAGGATGGAAAATAGCTAACCCTGAAAGTAATAATTGTATTTTATATTGTTTGATTTTATTGTATTGTGTTTTTGATTCTTATATAGGGTGGTGCAATTTTTTGTTGAATAACTTAAACAGTCTATAAAATTTCCAACTTCAAGGCAAAAATGTCCTATAAACTTGGCGGGCCAACATTTCATGACCAAGCTACACGGTGTTCAAGTTAGTAATGATAAGAAGAGCATAGTTAAAAGTAGCTGCCCAACTAGCAGAATACAGCCCAGCTCTGCATCTCTACGATACAGATCAAGATCTTAGCAAGTACTCAAAACAGATATACCAAATATGTCGATAACTGGTTGACAGTTAAGTTCTTCATGGAGGTAATTTATGAAAATATCGAGGATAAAAGGACCTAATATACCCTGTGTTATGCCCAGTTTGACTATGATTGGGTTGGACTCAACTTCCATCTCATTCTTAGTTATGTCTTAGGCTGCTTCTCTTCCACCATATGATTACATCTTTAAATGTATGCACATTTATTAACAGCAGCAGTGCCATTACCATGCTTGATTCCCCTATGCCTTCCAACAGTATCTTCAAAAAGTTGTAGACAGGGTGAGTCTTTAAGTTTTACAGTCTATAATTAGAAAACCAATTGGAGAATATGTGTCATAGTTATAGAAAACTTCTCACCAAAATTCATTTCATTCTCAATATCCATGTCAAAGCAACATAAGAAAAACTGATTTTTTTCTGCAATTTCAACAGCCTGTATCTTTTTATCTGATCCAAATCTGGAAAAATGGTAAATGAAAAAAGTGTTTTATTTGATGAGAGGAATATACGGTTAAAATTAATTTACAACTCAAAAGACTCGCCCTGTATACCGTGCTTTTATTTTTTGAATCTTATATAAACTTTTGTTTATGCAAATAAAAAATGGAAAAAAGATTTCGGTAAGGATTGGAATGAGTTAGGAAATTTTAGAATACACAATTATTTTAGTATTCACATATCCCAAGAATGCTCCACCGAACCTATGTTTATAGGACATTTTCGTCTTGAAATTGGACAGTTTATCGACTGTTGAAGTTATTCTACAAAAAAGTGGATCACGCATGTATACAAAGTACGATGAAAAGAGAGCAATTCTCAAACTTCTGATCTCTTACAGCTCGTGAGGTAGAAATACAAGATTTTATGCTACTATTTTTGAAATACTAGTTAGGTGTTTGATCCAGTTGTCTGAAATTATTCCTGACTGAATTTGAATGTTTTCTTGAGAAAAATTGGCAAATACCACTTTTCACTTGTCATATTGCTCTTCATCATATCATTATTGTAAAAATGTGTCAAACTTTGGAAAGTTATATGGGAAAATATGTTACGATCGTTTAAATCACATTTTCGGAACGAATGAAGACTTGACAGTATTTTAATAATCTTTTCACCATATTAAACAATATTATCAGACGTTACAATCTGTAATACAAGTTGTATAATCCTAATTGGCTGCAATCGTCCAAAGTAATTATACTATTTGCTCTATGCAGGGTGATTCACGAAGACCGTTCGTTAGAATATTTCAAAGAAAGACTCGAGATAAACACATCAAATTTTATACTTAAGCTTTTTTAAGAGAGATAAATTCTTGGAAAACATTTCAGATTCGTTCGACTTCTGGTTTCACCGGAAATTATACCAACTTTCGTTTTTTAAATGTAATACCCAGTTTTTTCATTTATAATCAGATTACCCATTGAGTTCTACATTGTTTTAATTTGTCACTTACGTATTATTCTCAGAAAATTCGTGTGAAATCTGAAAAAAATCCTTAAATTTTCTCAAATAGGGCTTCATTCCAATGTTAATAACTTGTAGATTTTTGCATGAAAATTCCTAATTTTCTAGATTCGATCAGGAGACATACCAAAGCTTCTCCTTCGTTAATTAAAAATTCAATTGAACATACAGGGTGTATCTATTTCAATGTCAAAGTCAGTCATGACAAAAACCTCAAAACTCATTTTTTTTATTGGTCAGCTGGAATCTAGGATAAAAAATTGTGTATTTTTTATAATACATGCAATTTTTAATTAACGAAGGAGAAGCATTGGTATGTCTTCTGATAGAAGCTGGAAAATTATGAATTTTCATGCAATTTTTACAAGTTATTAACATTGGAATGAAGCCCTATTTGAGAAAATTTAAAGGGTTAATTAAAAGATTTCACACGAATTTTCTGAGACATATTAAAACAATGTAGAATTTCAATGGGAAATCTGATTATCAATGAAAAAACTGGAAATAACATTTAAAAAACGAAAGTTGGTATCATTTTATTTTCCGGTGAAACCGGAAGTCAAACGAATGAAATTTTTTCCAAGAATTCATCTCTTCCAGCAAAGCTTAACTATAAAATTTCAATTGTTTACCTCGAGTCTTTCTTTGAAATATTCTAATGAATGGTCTTCGTGGATCACCCTGTACATTGGTCCTTCTGTTTTAGATCGTTTGAGTATTTTATTCGAATTTGGACAAGTTTAAAAAATCAATGTCTAGTGATGCGACTTTGATTCCGACTATAAAAATATTGGATCTTACACTAAAAATATTTTCCTACTGGATTCAATTGAATAATACTCCTCTTGATTGTTTTCAAAATGTGAATGCTTCTTAGCTTTAAATGGATTTTGATTTTCCAGAATATTGAAGTTTTAAAGTTATATTTTTAAATGCGATAAACTGTCATAATGTAAGAATATTTTCTGAGACATCCTGTTGAAAGATTGGCCTTTCTGAGAGAAAAGTTATACAATTGACGTGTTGATATCTTGTCGGTAGACATCGCCACTATTTTGATACTATGAAAGCTCACACAAGGGGTACTAATGACAGACAGCTTTGTGCTATGATTTATTTATATGGAGGGTGTTTTTGAGGGTAAGATTTTTTCAGGAGGAAGTAGAAGTTGTTGAAATAAAACGTATGACATAAAATGGCCTATATAAATCTTTAAAAACTCGGATAGAGTTGGCATTATTTAACAAATTCACAGAACATTCAAGGTCTTAAGTCTTCCTAGAAGACCCCCTCGTAATATCTAAAGATATTGGCTTTAAAATCAAACAATTTTGAAATTGCACAGCATTACTGAAAGTGTTTCACCACTGTAAGGCATCAGTACAATCCTAGTATTGCCAGATCAGTATTTATTTTATTTAAGCGATTTTATGTGAAATTATTTATCTTGATAACTCTATCTCCTCTTGATGAAAGGCTAATGTACGAAATCATCCTGGATATTTTTAAAAAGTTCAATGATTACAGATGTGTCAGTTTTCACTTTATTTGTGATAAATATTAATCTAAGCATTGTCCAAAAGTACGTATCTATTGTAATCACGAACATTCAATTAAATATTTCTTTGTTGGATGCATTCAGGTTTTGATACAGAGACTAGTGTAGTTTCTTCTCGTTATTGACAATAAAATTTTTCAAATTATAAATATGCTAATGTTTGCAATACTCTACTTCTTATTGAATTGAGTAATTACTTTTTTTAGCTATGTGAATTATTCTATACACTGAACTGTATTGGAACCTGTTTGTTGTCTTCTTTGTGAGTGCAGGGTGATTGAGGCAATTCTAGTTCTAATTTTCGAATAGATCTTCCAGTAGATATTAACACTTATAATTCGGTAACATTCACAGATTCACAATGGTCCATTGTGGATCTATAATTTTATACTCACATCCAATTTCGAGGCCTAAATAGAAGTTGACTTTAATAGCAGAAAAATAATATTCGTTGTATAATCCCAGCATAAATTTTTATTGCATTTGTGACAGAATGACTTTCGAGATGTTTTCGATTTTACGAAACATGTATTATATCTATCGCTTTTTTACTTTTATCTTAGGTTTTCAAAGTATTTATTCTCATATCATTAACTGATTTCAGTATCTGTTGATTATATTTTGTTAAATATTAAAATTTTTGTAAAGATATATGCGTTTTAATTATCAGAATGAATCGAAATTTATAATCCCCATTTCATATTTTACATAAACGGACTGAAAATATGGCCAAAGAATCACATAGCCAGTCAAAAAAAAAAACTTTTTCCTACGAATTTTTTTCTAATTACTTCAAATTAAATTTTTTCAAAATGTGTTGAAAATTTGCCAACTCCGTTCAACATTGAGGAGGGGGGGCAAAAACAATACCATCCCATCATTTTCCCTCAATTTCAACCCAATCCGGCCTTTTTTCTCTGATTTACAGCAGTTTGAATAAATGGTGCCAGATGGTTTATTTTATGACATTCCAGTCGGTGAAACTGAAACATTAATGTTGGGTTTCACAAAGCTTCGATTAGCTTAATCGTGGATTTATTTCGATGGTTGTATCAAAAATGAACTGAAAATCGACAAGAATCGCACTAATTTGGCAATTAAGAGCTGTCAAAGCTTTGTGAAACCCAATGTAAGAGACCTACCCGCTTTGGGATAACGCTATATTGAGTAAGTTCCACTAGGCGATCACAACGTTCGTAGAGATATGATACATATTATTTTTTGCCGGCTACAAACATTGTGCCAAAAAGTACTGAATATTGAATTTATGGCATCAGGAATGTGTACAGTACATGGTGCCATTCAATGTTATCCCGTTCCTATTATCTGCCTGCTTTGCATTTATCCAGTTAGGCGATCAAATTTCTTCACATTTTATAACAATTTTTTCGGAAATATTCCAACTCCATTGAAATTTTTCCAACTGTGTTGAAAATTAACCAACTCCCTTCAACATTGGGAGGGATCATCTCTTATGTAAATATTGGTTCAAATATCCCATGATAGTTCCCATTATGGTTTTGGTCTAGTATTTCTTAACTGGGTGGTAATGTTTGGTGTTAGATAATGAACCAAATTCAATGAAATCACATAAAAGTTGAAGCAATAATATTTTATTCATCTTGAAAATACACTACATACGCTCCTGTAATGAGAAAGAGAAGCAATTCAAGTTTTGTTTGAGTGTGACCAATTTAAAAATATTTAGGTTATTTTGAACTATGTTCTTCCAATAAGAAATTTTGAGTTATGAAACATTTTTATAAGTATTTCAGTAATATCACCTATTTCAGTATGGTAAAAAACCACTATTATGTAGCCAAGGAATATTCTTTATGACACAGAAGTTAGCATCATGATCATGGGTGGATTGTGTGTTTAGAGTTGAAAGGTAATATCCAAAGAATATATTGCTGGATACTGTACAAATTATGCAAACCCTTTCCAGCTCGAGGCACATCCTCATCAAGTTAAAAAACTTTTTGGCCATTGATTGCATGACTCCAAAATTCATCATAGAAGGAGCAGGTTTACTTGAATTATAACACTTTGCTTTTTGAGCAAGAGCAAATATATTGAGTTTAGAGCAAATAATGATACAAGAGTATTTCATCAATAAGTTTTGCATAATTTAACAATGTTTTAATAGTTTTAATGAAAATCAGCTTAACATAAATAACTCCATTTAAATTCATTTAGTTCACAACAACACAGAATTAGTAAAACAGATACCTATCAACTGAATACTTAAAAAAAAGTATAAGAAATACAATTTAGAGTTTTCCCTGCATTTGAACACTATTTGCTACCATTTTGATTTATTTAAATTATAAGACTAGAATATTCTCTTCGATATTTGAGTAGCGATTCACATTCTTTTCAGTGCTTTTTGGGCCACTGATTTCGGTTTAATGGGTTTTTATCTATAATTTAAAATTTTTACGACAATATCTGAATTCTATAATATTACCCAAAACCACAGCACCTTAATATATATTTCCCTCATATAAAAATAATTCAAAAGCAATCTTACAACTAAAACGTTGAATCTGAGTTTCCGACTTATTATTAACTGTCACCTGTCGCCTTGCCTGGAATAAAGTCCAAAGAGGCAGAATTGATGCAGAATCGTTTTCTGGTTGGTGGCGGTCCGTCTCCAAAAACATGTCCGAGATGAGCATCACATTTGGAGCAGGTCACTTCTGTTCTTATGCGTCCTGGTTGGGTAATGAGGAGTAAAAGGTTTGAGCCAACTATCCATTGATAAGATGGGGGAGAATGGGATAAACAACAGACCAATCACCAGTGACGTGAAAATTTTGCGAATTGTGTGGTATTTGAGGAGAAAATGGGAGAGAGAAAATAGTCGAAATTAGATTCCCAAATGTACACATTGTAACTTCATACAAGCGTTAGGATCAATACGTTATTATAACTAGTTCAAACACCACACAGGCATTAGCGTGAAGCAGGATACAAATTATTGACCCAATGAAAGTATTTTCAGACTAACTACAAGAACTGAACATGGAAACTTCGACTATTACATTTATTTTCTTGGCTTGGAATGGCGTGAGGATCGTATCACTAGAAAAAAAATGTTTTTCTTCAGAAATCTTATGTTTCAGAAACTGTCAGATTCCGCAGCTCTACTCTGGTACATTACCGATTTATTTTAGGCCAACAAATCAAAGAGCCATAGGTCACCATCGTCCTCACCACTGCAGTATACACTCAATGCATCTGGCGAGGGTTGAGTCCCCATGTTTTACCCTGTGCTCTATGGCTGGCCATAAGTCACAATTTACCCCTATTGACAATATTTTGCACATGTGATAAACACGATAAATTTCGTACGAACAAACTTGGGGGACTTGAAATTTTCAGGGTAGGTTTGAGATCTGAATACCCCTGTCGAGTTGATGTTGAAAATAATCTCTCATTCATAATGTATCGTTAGTAACCATGTTCAGTACTCTTGTCATTGGGAAATGGAGAGAGGAATGACAGAGCTAAATAATAAGAGAATTATGAAGTCAAATTGCCAATTACCACACAAATTTATACCACCTATGGTTTCATTTGAGTAATTTCAGGCTTCACATCTTACAGTCTTATAATGTGTGATATTACAACAGAATATCGCTTAACAGCATGAACTAAAGTTGATTTAATATTGGAGTTCAATACATACATGTATCCAATATAAAATACAATTTATGAACTCATGTGGAGCACTATATTTGATTGAGATTTGGAACTTTCAAGAAAATTGTAAAATTTAATTTTCATGAATAATATACATCAAGGAACACTAACTTCACAAAACGCAGTGATTGTAGAGAAAATACTCAAAAGCACCATAAGTAGTATTTGGAGCGTTATAGGAATAAATCAGACATTTTACATACCTCCGCTAGTATCGGGGCTAAGTTTAACTTTTCCCTTATCCAAAACATCATTGAAAGCAGGCCATCCACATCCACTGTCGAATTTTGTATTTGAACTGAAAAGTGACTGCTGACAGACTATGCAAACATATGTACCCTCTTCGAAAGATTTGTCATAGCATCCTGGAAAAATTAATTTAGGTCAATAAAGAGAATATTTTGTTTCATTTATTATGTTTACCTGTGAAAGGCCGTTCTGTTCCTTTTTCTTGGGTTACATGATACTGCATAGGAGTCAATTTCTTCTTCAGTTCAGCCTTGTCCACTTTATCAACCATCTTTGGAGCTATGTACGCGTGAATTAATAAAAAATGAGGTCGTCTGCACGCTTCGTTCAAGTAGGGGAAGAGTGAATGAATAACTGTATGATAATTAATGAGAATTACCTGATGTAAAAATCGGTGCTATCCACCTGTAATTATGAAATTGCTGATGAGGCAATTTGTGATGAGTCAAACGGAAGAACGCTCTGATACTAACAAGCATTAGTAATACGGTTTATCGGATTGTATGGAATCTCCTAAAAATAAATAATGAGATTATGTAAGGAGCCAAAATACACATTACAGAAATAAAATTTCTGTTTGGGTTGGGTTGGGTTGGGTTACTAGTTCAAGTTGTCAAATCATTTCGGTGTTGCCAACTCTTACTCAAAACCTGTAAAGTTTCATATCAACAATTTTTGAAAAATGAATGATTTCCCCTCTCAAATTTTCGAAACATCAGTTCGAAATGCAGATAGCAGATGTACCTATGCAATGTATAATGTTAAATGTTTGTATTAGGGATGGGTAAAAAATATCGATATATCAAAATATCGATATATTTTCAATAAATAATCGATAATTATCGTCGATATTTTAAATCTTGATATATCGATAATTGATATTTTTTTCCGGATATCAAATTCGATTTTTTTTATGAGCTCCTGTTCGTTTACCGAGGGAATTTATCTTGTTTATGAACGCGACCTAAAAAGAGAGCAATGAAAGAATGAGTAAATCGGCTGTATAGTTTCTGCTCCCTTTGCCTATCCACTCTTGTAATTTAGATAAAAAATATGAAAATATATGTGAAAGCAAACTATTCGTAACGTGATAGGTTAAAGTTACACGAAATATATGCAAACGACACAAAAATATATCATAAGCAAGTTTACACGCGCGCTTGCGCTCGCAACGTAGACTAGTAAATTTTAAAACATAAACAAACGAATAAAATTTATTGACCACAGATTACAGAAACAAGTTGTTTCTGTAATCTGTGTTGTGTGTTATTGACTTAACCTCTTAACCAACGGGGGCAACGGGCGGACTGCGGTTCATTTTAAGTGTGAATATAATTGTATTGGTTTTGTTTTTGCCTTCCACATCCATCGCCAATGTCGGCAGTGTGGAAATTCTTTAAAAAAAAGGATAACCAAGGACCCGTGACGTGCAATTTGTGCAACAAGTCATATAAAACATGTGGGAATACCACAAATTTAGCTACCCATCTCAAAGTGAAACACCATTATGCTTATCTGAAATTACTTAACATGCAGAAGCCAACGAAATCTGGCAATGAGAATGAACCAGAACACGAAGATGCTATCTCGGAAGACAATGAAAACAGTAGTAACGGTGTAGATGTAAGTATATCAATATTTCAATTCAATACTATAATCTTTTTCTTAGGTTATGTAAGTATGAGTTTATCTTTTGTTGATGTTTTCTTACTAATTACTATCTATTTATTTATTTCCAGGTGTTGCCAAGTACAAGTACAAAAGAAATGACAGATTATGTAGCATCTACCGAGTCCGAGACTCAGTTCTCCATAAAAAAAAGAAAGCAGCCCACTTTACTCAATGTTTTGGAAAGAGGATTAAGTTTCGAAGGTGGGTTATAAGAAACATGCGTGTAGGTACTTTCTTTTGATTCAACAACATTTAAAATAATTGTTAACACAGTAAAATTATTAATAATAGTTATTCAACACAACATTTAAGTGGTGTACACCAATTAATTTGCGGAAATATCGATAGTAGCAAATGACTCGTTATTAATTCCTTTTTCTGGCTTATCTTTATTCTTTATCTTCTTTCTTTCAGAAGGTGGACAAAAGCATAGTGAACTTACACAGGCATTAATTTACATGATATGCAAGGACAATTTACCACTATCATGTGTTGAAAAAAAGGGCTTACAAAAATTTTGTCGAACCGCTTGTCCTCTTTATAAACTGCCCTGTAGAAAAAAGGTTTCTATTTTTAAAATAATAATTATAATAATAACAATAGCATAATAGAAAGTTCCATCCATTCTTTGAGATGGAGAATTAAAACTACACCATACTAATAATAAAAGAAGTTATTTAATAAAATATATTTTAATTTACATTATACAAATTCAGATCAATGGTAAACTAAACAAGTACTACGTATCATTTATTTCAGGTAACACAGTTGATAGAAAACAGATACAACACTACAAAAGAGGTTATTAGAAAAACTCTAAATGAGTTAATTTTTTTAAGTTTCACCAGTGACATACTCACAATTACTAATTCTACAAGGAGTTTTCTAGTAGTGACGGTTCACTTCATTGACACCTTAAATGGATCGCCTGTTCTTCAAAATATGAATCTATGTGCACAGAAACTATCACAGGTATAATTATTTGATCTACGTTGAAATTCATAAGATCAACATTATCTTACCTCTACAATTGTTTACAATACAATGTCAAAATATATAAACGTCTTTTTTAGGGTCATACGGGACAGTACATCAAAGAATGCTGGGAAGAAATCTGTAAAGAGTTTAATATTGACAGAAGTAAAATAGTATCCATTACCACTGATGGAGGTGCAAATATAGTGGCAGCAGTGCGATTATTCTTAGCTGATAATCACAGAATTCCCTGCATGGCTCATTGTTTGAACCTTGTGGTTGATGGAGTTTTAAGAGAAATTAAAGAATTTTCAGAAATTTGCGACCGTGTCAAAGGAATTGTGACATATTTCAAGCAGTCAGTCAATGCAATGGACCAGCTACGATCTGAACAGGTAGACTGTGGAAAAAAAGAAGGCGAGGTGCTGACATTGACACAAGCAGTCAGCACCAGATGGAACTCGTGCTTAGATATGTTAGAGCGATTTGTCAAACTGTCAGCACTTGTTGCTAAAATTTTAGCTACGAAAACTGGTAGAAATATACCAGACATGATCACCACGTCGCAACTCAATATTATACGCGATCTCATTGGCCTTCTTGGTCCGTTCAAAGAAGGCACGGAAGAAATCAGCGGTTCGAACTACGTGACAGCGAGTCTAGCCATTCCTGTTTTAAATTTACTTCGTCAAGTAACAGATCAAGCTACACCATCGACCACTTTAGGGATAACTATACAACAGGCCTTGCTTAAAAAAATCGAAGATAAACTGGCTCCATTAGAAAAAAATCCTTTTCTTTCAGTTGCTACCATTTTGGACCCTCGCTTTAAGCGAATCCACTTCACGTCTCCAATTGACGTGTCACACGCAATTTCTAAAATTAGCGATGACATTCGTGCAGAACACAGGCGTAGAGGGCAACGTTCTCCAGAAACAAGACCTGCACAAATAAACGCATCAGAACAGACCGAGCCTTCTATCTGGTTCAGGCATGAGAAACTTATAAATGTTAGCGTAGCTGCGCAAGAGGTTCCAAGTGCTGGCTCTATCCCCAATGAGCTTAAGCAGTATCTGGACCAACCACTACTGGAAAGGAAATCAGATCCAATAAAGTTTTGGGTGAGTTGTCGACATTTTACGCCGGTTCTTTCTGATATCGCTTTAAAATACCTAATATGCCAAGCATCTTCCGTGTCGTCAGAAAGGCTTGCGTCTGTTATTAACTTGGCAGTGCCAGACAATAGAAGCAGATTGACCGGGGAGCACATAAAACAGAGAGTGCTTCTCATGTCGATATCTGACGATTATTGGTTTGACTAAATGATTATATTGTAATGTTTTGAATAAATAAAACTACATGACTACCAATTCGTATTTAATTTTCGATACCTACTACACTATACTTTGACAATGTGCAAATATTACGATATATATAGATAAATATCGATATATCAAAATATCGATATTTTTACACGATATATATCGATACTTTAAAATAATATCGATATATCAAATATCGATATATTTTTTTCATTTGCCCATCCCTAGTTTGTATATGTATACATCATTTACGTAGAAGAGGTATTGCAACTTTTTGTAATGTGTGTTGCGGTAACTTGTGTGAAGATGCTTTTTGTTTTTGAACTATCTATTATATTTTTTCATTCAACTATATTTGTTGTATTTCCTTGAGTATCATATTCAAATAAATGACATAACATGTTACATGAGTTAATGGGATTTATTCAACACTAGCGGCCCGCTAGTATAAAGTGAAAATAATAAAAAAAATTAATTTTAATTAATTAATCAAACTCATTTATTCAAACAAAAAAATTTTTTATTAATTACTAGCTATTTTAAAATTTAATCCAAAACATTTGGATACGCAATATTTTTTGTTTTTACATTTTGAGCATGAATAAAAAATCGTCTGGGGGTTTTTCATTTTCGACCGTTAATTTTCTGCTTAATGTTTGAATACTTTGAGTAATGTTAATGCAAAAATCCGTCCGATCGAACGGATATTCATTATAGATTTCGTAACTTAACGAAAAGATCCAAATCCCAAGATACGTTTACTGGAGTAACGCTCCTTTAAGATTTTCATTGGGTAAAAATGAAAAAAATTTAAGTGAAGGCTATTTCGGATGCTCCGAGATTCGATCCTGCCGACCCGCGAGGCTCGGGAGCTATAAATTCCCAAATCCCAATCCAACGCCTCAGCTCACTCGGCCACGTTGCCTACGTGAATCAACTCCGATTATGTGCCAAATAAAGATTTTTAGTACTCGGATGATTTCCGTCTTTCGATTTTCAGAATATCGTCAATCCTGTCAAGCAATCTATCGCTTGACCAATTTTGTGCAAACTTCACATAGACCATCTACTATATAGTCCAAACAAAGCCTAAACATTTGGTTTTGATATAGGTGAGCCCGTTCTTGAGTTATAAAATTACATCGAAAAGTGGCTTTGATTTTTGCGCTTATGTTCTGGGGAACATCGCGTTATCATTTTGCCTAAATGTCTGTAACTTTCGAATTTTTTTTACGAAAATGGTCTCAAACGATTAGGTTCGACTCCCCAATGAAGAATTCGAGGTCAAATTTGATTCTGTCCGGCCGTTGCCGGACGGAAAGAGCTAGCGACTTGAAATTTTCAGGGTAGGTGGCGCATCTCAATACGACGGACAAGTTCGTTCATGGGCATAATCAGCCCCAATATAGTTTTGATCGAATTGAAACTTGGTGAATAGTTGTAGAATATAAACCTAAGCACGTTAGTGAAATTTTGTGAGAATCGTATCGCTAGAAAATAATTAAAACATATTTTTGTTGTCACGATAACCTGAGAACGGAAAGATATAGCGGCTTGAATATTTCAGGTTAGGTTGTGCATCTGAATGCGACATTTTATAAGCATAATCAGCCAAACGGTTTTAGAGTTATTGCCATCTGAAATTTGGTTGTTTTTTGTTACTCATTAACTTGAAAAATACAAAACCGATTGAATTCAAACATGGTTATCAGTTGTAGAATGCCAACGCGAAAACTCTTGGAAAATTTCGTGAGGATAGTATTTGAAGAAATTTTCAAGAAATCATTGAAAATTGAAAAAAAAAATTCTATATATCAGTAACTATTCGTCTGAAATTGCTGAAATTGTGCAAGAGCCTTTAGAACCTAACTCTACTGCCAAGTTTCAAGTCTTAACACGATCGGTTAAATATTGTTGGAGATTCGAGCAGCCTTGTGTGAGTTCAGTAGATGGGTGACCGTTGCCTCGATAACTTTCGAACGAAAGAAGATAAGGACTTGCAATTCTCAGGGTAGGTTGCGTATCCGAATGGAAGAGTTAAGTTCATTTTTGGACATAATCGACTAACGGTTTCCGAGTTATACCCACCTGGAATATTATTTCCTTGATAACTCAAAAATTAAAGATTCGATCGAATTGAAGCTTGGTAACTAGTAGTAGAAAATCAACATAAAGAAGTGTTCAAAATTTTGTAAGAACTGTACCCCTAGAAAAATTGAAAAAAATGAGGAAAAAAAAAATTTGTAAGAACCGTACACCTAGAAAATTAAAAAAAATCACGAAAAAAAAATTGGTTCAAGCACTGACGTGAAGTTAGGAGCTTTTGCGCGTATGTTCTATTGTCAATTCTTCTGTATTGGACACCCTTAATCGAATTTACCATGGTAAATTATGTTGTCCATTACCCGCCTGTATTGGACACTGAAAACTGAAATGTCGCGTTCTGATGCACATCCTAACCTAAAAACTTCAAGCCGCTATCTCGTTCCGTTCCCAAGTTATCGTGACCACAAAAATATTTTAAATAATTTTTTAATAATTTTCTAGCCATATGATTCGCACAAAATTTTACAAACGTGCTTAAGTTCATATTCTACAACTACTCACCAAGTTTCAATTCGATCGAATTTATATTGGTTGAAAACAAAATTATTACTCGGAAACCACTGGGCCGATTATGCCCATTAATGAACTTGTCTGTCGTATTGGGATGCGCCACCCACTCTGAAAATTTCAAGTCGCTAGCTCTTTTCGTTCTCAAGTTATCGTGGCAACGGCCGGACAGAATCAAATTTGACCTCGAATTCTTCAGTAAAATGGATTTCCAGTGGCCCCATCTAGGAAAAAAAATGATGGGAACTTGTCATCTTATTTTTTTATGTTTTATCTGAATCCCAGAGATTCCCCACATTTTCCCGGACACCCTGTATATATATCACAGAGTTTCCAAAAGATAGCCCCCATGGCATTGGTCATTTGATATTTAATTCCAGATAAACCAGGAATAGGTGTGGACCCACAACCATTCCCAGCAAATAACATTGAACTTAGCTCTGGATGTTTCTACCCCACATCAATTCGCCCAAAAACGAGTCAATTTGTCTGGTCCGTACTGACAAACGAGAAAGAAATCTGAATCCGAATAGGAAGTTAGTTCGAGAAGCCTTGCGGAAAATAAAAGAAAGTCCCTAGTAGTGATCCTATAAATTTAATCATTCCGATGTCCCGCCTTCAACGGAAAATTCGATCATCCGCTATCGTTGCAAAATCTGGCGGAGCGGTTAAATGTCGGGTTTGGTATTACTGAAGATTTCGGCAGCTATCAGAGAAGGCTTCTGCTGAACAAAGCGTTTAATAATGATCACCGCGAAAGGTCAGAGCCGGCTGCGAATCTCATTGCCCAATAAACTAAATTATAATAAGTTCAAAAAGTACTGTGGCCAGGAGTTTGGCACACATTTATAGCCAGAGCGGTCACCTATCCAGGTACTGAACTCGCCAAAAGCTGCTAGCTCCAAGAAAAAAAAAATCCCAATACATATTTCCAAAAATATAAATCCGACTATAAAAACAAGCGTCCAAAAATCATCTGAGAATGGTCTCAAACGACATTCACTGTTGGGTTGAAAATAAACAGTACTGTGTCTGTGGTGGCGTAAAGACCCATTCGAATACATACATTTACTGTTGGGCCGAAAATAAACAGTGCTTTATTTGTGATGGCGTAAGGACACAAATCAGTTCAATTGTGCCATGAGATAAAGAACACCCTGCTTAGCAGTGGTTTATTTTCACTAGTGTATTCCGAGAGTAATATCTATTGAACAAATCAGTCCAATCGTACGGTTGTGCCTTGAGAAACTATGAGTTGACAATTCACAAAGAACATTCTGTATAGCAGTAATTTTAATATCTAATAATATACGAAAATACTCTCGTTTCACATAATTTGAAGAAAAAGGGGGAAAACCCTGTGGCAGGAGCTTTGGCGCTCTTGTTCAAACTTTGACAAATCATATCTCTGAAAGTATTGGTAAAGAAATTTAATTTGGAATTTGTCATTTAAAAAAAAATTGTTTTTTGTTACTCCGAAACCATCTCTCCGATTTTGCCCAATAATGATATAATGAATTTCGACCACGGATTCTTGATCAGTGAATCGAACCGAATCTTTTAAGACCATTTTCATCGAAAAATTCGAAAATTACAGATATTTGGGCAAATTGATAAGCACTCTGTTCCGAGGAACAAGAGTGCCAACAAGTGGGACAGCTCTGTGGATAGGGGCTTTGGCACGCTGTTCAAATTTATAGCTAGAACGGTCTACCAACCAGGTACGGAACTCGCCTGAAGCTGCTTAGCTCCAGAAAAAAAAAAATCTTCCATATATTTCCGGTAATATAGATTCGATCGAGTTTAAATCTAGAACTTAGCTGTAAAATAAGTTAAAATATTGAGGGACATTTCTATCTTGAACAACGATTATTTCTTCAAATGAGAAACAATGAGTTGACAATTCACCAGAAATATTCTGTATAGCAGTAATTTTCACGTCTAATAATATACGAAAATACTCACCTTTCACGTAATTTTAAGAAAAAATCAACCGATATTCGTTCGATAACCGTTTCCTCGGAGTTATCATTTCAATAGAAATAAAAACAAATGTAATCTTCATTCAGTAGAGGACAAAAAAATTTTCTTATGTATCTGTGATCTGATAATATCTGTTTTAATTCATCTAAATACGTCCAAAATACCATATTTTATTCTCTTTGGCCAACGAATGGTTTTAAATATCGATATAAATGCGCCTGAATAACTGTTTTTCAACCTTCTCTGAAACTAACAATGATTCTCTCGTATTGAAAAATTATCGAAGAATAAATGAATATGCTATATTAGTTTGATTTTAGTACATACCGAATTTATGTTGTATAAATTTCTTCGGAAATGAAATTGCTCTGGAAAGTTGGCAATTGGAAGCATGGAAATAAATATTAACATAGACAGACTTGATATGTTGTCTATGTCATAATGATTTATGAAATTCACTCCAGGCACGTCAGAATAGAAAACTGTTGACAACTTCCTGGTCGAGTGTAATACAGTTGACCAGTACATCTCGATCGTTAGAATATTTCGGTATTTCGGAAAAATCTTCATCAATACAGATCGGATCGAGCTCAAATCTAGAACTTGTGTCTATCTAATAGTTTTTGAGAAACAGATTTTTTTTTAATTTTACAGTCATGTGTTTCTTACAAAATTTGGCAAAAGTCGGTAGAAAAATACCGACATTTTTCTACTTATCGTCGATCAGATTAGTATTTTTCGTACCCCTAGAAAATTTAAAAAAAATTACGTAAAATTGGTTCAAGCACTGACGTGAAGTCAGGGAGCTTTTGCGCGTATGTTCTCTTGTCGTTTCTCCTGTATTGGACACTCTTAATCGAATTAACCATGGTGAATTCTATTGTCCGTTCTCCTGTATTGGGCACTATCTTAATCGAATTTAACATGGTAAATTCGATTAAGAGTGTCCAATGCAGGATATATCACACAGATATAAATTGAAAAGAAGAGGTGCTAAAACTGAACCTTGTGGGAGACCATTATTCAAAGTTTTGAATTTACTACTATTATCAACAAAAACACGAAACCTTCTATCCGTCAGCATATTTTCGAGTAAACGAACCATTTTTCCACACTTTAAATGAGTACTTATAAAGTGATTCTTTCCTTTTGCTCCGGATCTGTAAGAGGCCCAAGTTTTTTAGCCTTTCCGGTAGTTTCGCCAATAATCGAAGTTCGTACTAGAAATCACGATGTCCTGTTTTATCAGTGAATGATTATCTCTCCAATGCTTGGAAATTAGGTGCTCCTGCGCTGTTACCGGATTAAATGATTAGAGGAACATCCGGATGACTCAGCCAATGATCGGGATAATCGCCTTTTCATCTCCTCTTTTTTCGTCGGAGAATCGGGGGAATTGCTTTATCCTATCGAGTGTTTTGGAAAGCTAGGGATTGATAATATAGGAAAGCAGCATTGGGAAGTGTAATAGGAGATTTGTTGCGTTATACCTACACGAGTTATTATGATATACTAACTGACAGAGAAACTGCAACACCCAGAAGGAGCTGTTTAAATATTTAATTATTTTTGCTAAAATATAGAAAGTATAGCAAGGAGTAAATGATTAAAATTTGGAGAAAAAAAATGGGTTCAAGCCCTGTGGACAGGAGCTTTCTGGCGCTCTAGTTCAAACAGACACATTATATCTCCGAAAGTATTGGTTTCTCAGAGTTGGGAATTATATCAATGTATTCATATGATAGAACTGCATCCTAAAGGAAGATTAAATGAGCAATCATGAGAATGAGAACTGCACCATGGAAGAAATCAAATTAAATCTGGCCAATTTTGCCCAATAACGAACTTAACCGAGATATTCATCTCCCTAAACTACTCTGAAAATTTCAACTACCTACCTCATTCCGTTCGAGAGTTATATCTATGTCTATGGATGAAAAGCAGTCTCACTACTCTCAGATCTCTTACTTGATGTTCCGTTCCGAAATGTAAGAATTTTCTGAGAAAACTTAATTTCGGAGTAAACAACTGAGATTTTTCTCACTTCGCTCACAATTCTTCGATTGATTAGATAATGTCATGTCTCAGGAACATCATTTGACATTATGACAATTCATACATAGAATAATATCATTCTGTGACAACGTTGAAATACGATTTATTATTGAAATTTTGAAAAATCATATCTCCGAAAGTATTACCTTGTTAGAGTTAAAAATGATATCATTGGATTCTTATGGTAAAACAGCTTATTGAAAAAAATTTAATTTGGAATTTGCCTCGTAAAAAAAATTTTTTTTTTGTCACTCCGAATCCATCTCTCCGATTTTGCCCAATAACGAACTTAGCCGAGATATTTATCTCCCGAACCTACTCTGAAAATTTCAACTGTCTAGCTCATTCCGTTCGAGAGTTATCGTGCCGGTTAGTTAGCCGAGAGTTATCGGCCGGCCGGCCGGACGGCCGGACATAATGAATTTCGACCACGGATTCTTGATCAGTGAGTCGAACCAAATCGTTTAAGACCATTTTCATCGAAAAATTCGAAAATTACAGACATTTGGGCAAATTGATAAGCACTCAGTTCCGAGGAACTAGAGCGCCAAAAATCGTGAAGGTTTCTTCATGTAAACATTTTTTGTTACTTACATATTGTAGTCGTTTTTTGCAAATTTTTTCAATCTGACAACAAACCAGCTGTTCGAGGAGATCCAAAGTCGATGTTTAGTTGTTGTTGAAACGCCTAGAGCACATGTACGCGGAATTTATCACCAGCTAAGTGAATTTGAAAGAGTCGAATTGTTGGTCTACTGGAGATGGGGTTGTCATTTCGAGTAATCGCTAACCGTACGAACAGAAATCCAACTACTGTTATGTGATGTTGTCAAGCGTGGTTTGATAATGCCCAAAATTGAAGAAGAGTAGGCACCGGTCGTCGAAGGGGCACAAATGAAGTTCAAGATCGACTTATGGCTATTAGAGACCGATTTGCGATAACTCGATGTGTGGCTGATGAGTAGTTAGGAACCACTCATCACTCCAAGAAACACATAGAGATACCGACTGGATGTTCACTATTCTATATATACATATCTATAATATAGTTAAAGGTAGGGACAAACTGAGTCCACGTACACAACGTATTCATCGCATTATGACGTCTATAGACTTTTGAATTTGCATTAAACAGGCGACTTAGTCAGAGGCGGCTGGTGATAATTTAGTTCAGGGGGCGCTGATTCAAGAATCCAAAAAAAGCATATATATTTCAAAAAGTAATTACCAAATGCCTACATCTTAAAATGAAAATCAATCCTTCTGTTTTTATCGCAGATAAACTTCTCGATCACCTTTTCGTTGAAGTCTTCAACTAAATTTTGTTCGATGGACAACATTGTGAGCGCCGTCAGTTTTTTTTTCCGACATTGTATTCATTAGAAACGTCTTGATCAATTTTAAACTAGAGAAATATCTTTCAGTTTCGGCCGTTGTCAGTGGCATCGATATTAAAATAACCAAATCTTTACATATTTCACAAAACGTTGAATCTAAACCATACGACACTATATTAATTTTAAAGTACGTAAGCAACCGGTCACGTTCTCGTTTTCTTGTGTTATTAATCGAGTCTCCCGACTCATTATGACAACGTAGTGCAATATTGCATTTGCCACACAGCTTCAGACTATCGATTCTTTTTGACAATACGTAGGTAACGGTTTTTGCGCGTATGTTCTGGGGAACATCGCTTTATAGTTATGCCCAAATGTCTGTAACTTTCGAATTTTTTGACGAAAATGGTCTAAAACGATTTAGTTCGACTCCCCAATGAAGAATTCGAGGTCAAATTTGATTCTGTCCGTCCGGCCGTCCGTCCGTCCAGCCGTTGCCACGATAACTTGAGAACGAAAAGAGCTAGCAACTTGAAATTTTCAGGGTGGGAGGCGCATCCCAATACGACGGACAAGTTCGTTAATGGGCATAATCGGCCCAGTGGTTTCCGAGTAATAATTTTGATTTCAACCAATATAAATCCGATCGAATTGAAACTTGGTGAGTAGTTGTAGAATATGAACTTAAGCACGTTTGTGAAATTTTGTGTGAATCATATGGCTAGAAAATTTTAAAAAAATTATTTAAAAATATTTTTGTTGTCACGATAACTTGAGAACGGAAAGAGATAGCGGCTTGAAGTTTTCAGGTTAGGATGTGCACCAGAACGCGACATTTCAGTTCATTTATGAGCATAATCGGCCAAACTGTTTTAGAGTTAATTAACTCGAAAAATACTAAACCGATTGAATACAAACATGGTAATTAGTTGTAGAATGTCATCTCGAAAATTCTTGCAAAATTTCGTGAGGATAGTATTTGTAAAAATTTAAAAAAAATCATTGAAAATTGAAAAAAAAAATTCTATATATCAGTAACTACGTTTGAAATTGCTGAAATTTTGCAAGAGCCTTCATAACCTAACTCTACTGCCAAGTTTAAAGTTTTAACACGATCTTTTAACACGATCGGTTGAATATTGTTGGAGATTCGAGCATTCTTGTGTGAGTTCAGTAGATGGGTGACCGTTACCTCGATAACTTTCGAACGAAAGGAGATAAGGACTTGCAATTTCCAGGGTAGGTTGCGTATCCGAAAGGGAGAGTTGGGTTCGTTTTTGGGCATAATCGGTCAAACGGTCCGAGTTATACCCACCTGGAATATTATTTCCTTGATAACTCAAAAAATAAATATTCGATCGAATTGAAGCTTGGTAACTAGTAGTAGAAAATCATCATAAAGACGTGTTTAAAATTTTGTAAGAACCGTACCCCTAGAAAATTTGAAAAAAATGACGAAAAAAAAAAATTAAAGAACCGCACCCCTAGAAACTTTCACGAAAAAAAAATTGGTTCAAGCACTGACGTGAAGTCAGAAGCCTTTGCGCGTATGTTCTTTTGTCCATTCTTCTGTATTGGACACCCTTAATCGAATTTACCATGGATGGTAAATTCGAATTAAGTGTCCAATACAGGAGAATGGTCAACATAATTTACCATGGTAAATTCGATTAAGGGTGTCCAATACAGAAGAATGGACAATAGAACATACGCGCAAAGGCTTCTGACTTCACGTCAGTGCTTGAACCAATTTTTTTATACGATTTCGTTGTGCTGGCGAATATTTTCGACATATGCACTACTTGAACCAGAAGCGATATTTGTTGTGGCCAATAACTGGAAGCTTACAATATTGTTCATATGTTTGGCCGATTTTTGGTGTTTTTTTTATCATTTTCCCCAGATGTTTCAAATCACGTACACCTTGTTTTGTCCAGTTATCGTCTCCACCAAACAGTAAACAAACAAAACAAAAAACCTCTCTGAGCTTCTACTAATACGCCGGCATCATCACTGAGAATCACGTGGGACTAGCTGGTCTTCGAGTGAGGACGTTTGCCGCTTCCATGGTAACCGGAGATTTCGCTAGGATGATCGTGATTCAGCCTGGCATAGTGCGGGCGCTCATAGTAACGATCCTATCGTACAGACTCACAGAAAAGAGATATGAAGTCACTTTGTCTTTCTTTAGAGTGTGGTCAATTTCTCAGTCTATGAATGAAACACTAGCCAACGTGTTTCACTGATACTTTTTCAAACTGAGTAGTCCTCGTAAGGCTTCATATTTCTCTTACGACCACCATAGAGTATCAGCATCCCCTGACCCCTTCCAGATTTATAATGATGCTCAGAAGTACCCACCTAACATCATCCGAGTGGATTACACAATTGCAGAATTTTAGGACCTCTTGTCGAGACGCAGTTGACCATTCTCTGCTGGATAAACATGCGTGGCGCTAACAAGGCCTGGTAGGACCTCGTCTATCCATTGAAAATTTAAATAGCCATTTTGAGACGATGCGATTTTCCGCCCGAGAAATCACTGTTCATGAGCTGGCTCGTTATTCTGTATCGACTATTTATGGCATGCAAGTTATATTTTAATGGGGCCCGGTCGGACGATGGGGCACATGCAAGAATGAGTTAACTAAGGATCGCCGTTTTCGATTTTTGGGGTTTTTAAGGACCAATTATTATCGGAGATGATGGGGTCCTTGCGACCGTGATTAGGGCGGATGTTGTTCTCTTCCGATAATTGTGAATTCGCTCGACTGAGATGAGAGCAGGTTGAGAACACGAATGGAAATTATTGAATGATAGCAATGTTTTTGGCGCTCTTGTTCCTCGGAACAGAGTGCTTATCAATTTGCCCAAATGTCTGTAATTTTCGAATTTTGGGCTGAAAATGGTCTTGAACGATTTGGTTCGACTCACTGATCAAGAATACGTGGTCGAAATCGATTCTGTCCGGCCGGCCATTAACACGATAACTCTCGAACGGAATAAGCTAGACAGAAGAAATTTTCAGAATAGGTTTGGGACATAAATATCTCGGCTAAGTTCGTTATTGGGCAGAATCGGCCAGACGGTTTCGGAGTAACCAGTAATTTTTTACATTACAAATTTCAAAATAAGTTTTTCCCAAGATGCAGTTTCACTAT
Source organism: Halyzia sedecimguttata (assembly GCA_937662695.2). NCBI lineage: Eukaryota > Metazoa > Arthropoda > Insecta > Coleoptera > Coccinellidae > Halyzia > Halyzia sedecimguttata. The sequence continues at coordinate 89,810,500 of OW569413.2, forward strand.
AGGAATCCATTGATGTCATTTTCAACTCTAACAAACTAATAACTTTCGGAGACATGATTTTTCAAAATTTCAATAATAAAACGGTCTTCTGTGTTTTCACAGAATGGGATAATTATTCTATCTATGAATTAGTATAATATGATCTTTGTTAATACATGTCAACTTATTTTCCTGAGACATGATATGTCACATTTTGATATTTAATGCCCATGGTTAGTCCATATGATGATGGGAATGGTAATGGTAAGTTAATAATATTCAGTTCAGAATATCTCCAGTAAAAACAAAACTGAAATATTGCCTAAAGTTTCAATTGATATAATATAATTTTCAGAGTGGATTTGAGGAAAACATATATCGTTCATCATAGAATTGAGGAACGAATATCTGGGATGACTTCGTTGTTAGGTAGAATTGGTCTATTATGGTTTTGGATTAATAATTTTTGGGACCCTTGTTGAATTTAAATTCTTTTATGATGTTTGAGTTTAATTTTTGCTATTATTCTATTCTATGCTATTATTAAGTTCTATCATAAGAATCCATTGGTATAATTCCCAACTCTTACCAATACTTTCGGAGATATGATTTGTCAAAGCTTTGGCGCTCTCGTCCAGAGCGCCAAAGCTCCTGTTCATAGGGCTTTCCCACTTTTTGGCGCTCTTGTGCCTCGGAACAAAGTGCTTATCAATTTGCCCAAATGTCTGTAATTTTCGAATTTTTGGCTGAAAATAATTTTTTTTGACATCACAAATTTAGAACTCAATTTTTTTGAGATGCAGTTTCATCAAAAGGATCCATTGATGTCATTCTCAACTCTAACAAACTAATACTTTCGGAGATATGATTTTTCAAAATTTCAATAATTATTCTCAATTCTATATGATTTCATAGAATACTCTAATTATAATTTCCTGATGTATATAATTCCAACATGAGATGAGTCATAGACCTACGTTTTGAATTTAATTATGAAAATTCTTGGGAATTGACGCACACAAGCCAAATTGAAAAAGTGGGAAAACCATGTGGGCAGGAGCTTTGGCGCTCTTGTTCAAATTTTGACGAATCATAACTCCGAAAGTATTTGTTTCTCCGAGTTGGGAATGATATCAATTGATTCAATATCAATAAATTTATTTTATTTTATTTTGTAGTTCTATTATAAGATTCCATTGATATCATTCCCAACTCTGAGAAACCAATACTTTCGGAGTTATAATTTGTCAAAGTTTGAACAAGAGTGCCAAAGCTCCTGTCCACAGGGCTTTCTCACTTTTTTTTCTCTTTAGTTGAGGGTAAATTCCGAGCCTAACCCTGTACTAATCATAACATTTAGTGAAAATTCAATTTTACTATACTATTCCTGATGAACTTATGTAGATCCAAAATTATCAATATGAATATGAAGCACTGTAATTTTGGTTTCTACTTTCATTCATCCTTGATACAAACAGGCCGTAATTACGTTTCCTGCGGGAGCAAACATAAGATTTCGCAAAAATGCGTATACCTATGTTTGAAGTTCATTAGAGGCGAATTCAAATTACCAACCGTGTTCTCATAATTAATGACCTCCCCGTTTAGCAGAATCAATTCTCGAGGGACTCTCACTCTGTGCCGAACGAAGCAAAGGGAGTTCTGCTTATCGCAGACCAATGTTAAATGCCTGAAGGATCGTCAACATTAATTAGTACTCGAGTAGGAGGGAGCCATGGAAGTTTACCAGTTAATTAGTAAAAACCCACTCGCTCCAGTCGTGCCAAACATGTCTAAATGTAATTAGAAAAACTGTAACAATATGAGATAACGTTGAATTATTTCGGGGGTTTTCTTCTCCCTCCAATTAGCGAAGAGTTAAATTATTATTCCCGCTCTTTCCGCCCTTCGGCTCCTAGTGTATACGGGTTTTTTTTGCATAACTAATGGCTTGATATGGAAATGGAAAATTGGCGGAAATGCTGTATTTCAGATACGATTTATGAATTTGTTCCTTGTGTTCGACAAATGATAACTATAAATTACAGACGTCAACATGAGTCATTTTGTTCGTGAAATAGTCTAATGAAATATCACTCGTGACTTAATTTATCTCATAAGTCTGTCTTTTATTTCTTAACTTAACTGAGTTGCTTGGAGAAAACACCACTCGTCCTTCGGACGAAAATTCACACTAGTGATATTACTACTGAAAATTCATTCACTTGTGATATTACTAATGATGATTGCATTCAGTGCAATGACAACACTTCATTTCAAATAAATTTCAAAATGTCACGTTTTGGCAATGCGAATGTTCGAAGTGTAAATACGCTAATCAAAGAAAAAAATCCCAGAAATACCACCTATAGTCACAAATATATTTGGGGACTATTTATGGAATTTTGCTTCTAAGGGGTATTTGTATGAAATGAACATAGAACCTTAGAATAATTGACGAAATATGACGCTACTAATAGAGCGTATTATTGTGAAAATAAAATTTCAAAATGAAATATTTTTTCCTCGGTAACTCGAAAAATAAAGATCCGATCGGATTGAAACTTGGTATGTAATTAGTTGTAGAATGCCAATGCGAAAATTTACAAATTCCAATTTTTATCATTGGAAAAAAATAAAAATTGACCGTTGCCTCGATAACTTTCGAACGGAAAGAGATGGCGACTTGAAATTTTCAGGGTAGGTTGCGGATCCGAATGCTGGGCAATAACGTCACAACGGTTTCCGAGTGCAAATTTTGTTTTTAAACAATACAAATCCGATAGAATTGAAACTTAGTAACTAGTTGTAGAATATCAACACATAGGTAGAAGTATGTGTAATTTTGTGAGGATCGTATCACTAGAAAATTTTTAAAAAATGTGGGAAAGCCCTATGGACAGGAGCTTTGGCGCTCTTGTTCAAATTTTGACATATCATACCTCCGAAAGTATTGGTTTCTAAGAGCTTGGAATGATATCAATTGATTCTTATTATAGAACTGCATCATAAATATAATTGCAGAGTTAGAGGAAGAAATATTTGGGAACACCGCGTGCTGTAATATTTTTTCAATTTGGCCTCTGTGCGTCAATTTTCAAGAATTTTCGTGATAAAATCCAAAACGTCTATGACTCACCTCATGTTGGATTTACATACATCAGCAAATTATAATTAGAGTATTCTATGAGATCATAGAATTAAGAAAAATTATTGAAATTTTGATAAATGATTATACCCGAAAGTATTAGTTTGTTGTTGAGATTGATATCAATGGATTCTGATGATGAGACTGCATCTTAACAAAATTTGAATTTATAATGAAGAAACAATTTTTGTTTTCGTTACCCCGAAACTACCAGGCCGATTTCACTCAATAATGAACTTAACCGAGATATTTATCTCCCAAACCTACTCGGAAAATTTCAACTGTGTAGCTCATTCCGTTCGAGAGTTATCTTGGTTACGGCCGAACAGAATCGATTTTGACCACGGATTCTTGATAAGTGGGTCGAACCAAAATGTTTAAGACCATTTTTACCCAAAAATTTGAAAATTACAAACATTTGGGTCAATTTATAAGCACTCTGTTCCGAGGATCAAGAAAGCCAAAAATAGTAAAAAATATTATGTATCTCACGATAACATGAGAACCGAAAGAGCGACTTGCAATTTTCAGGGTACGTTTTGCGCATCCGAATGCCACATTTAAGTTCGTAAATAGGCATGAATGGCCAAACGGTTTTGGAGTTATTATACTTCCGAATCCGATCCAACTTAAACATTATAATTAGTTATAGAATGCCACGCAAATTTTTGCGAAATTTCGTGAGGATCGTACCACTAGAAAATTTTCAAAAATCATTGAAAAACTTTTGTATCTCAGAAACTATTCGTCTGAAATTTTGCGAGAATCTGCAAAAACTAACTTTACAGTTACCCATCTTAAAAATTTGTTGTTATTTCTTCAATAACTCAATAAATACGAATTAGATCCCATTCAAACTTAGTGAGTACTTGTAGAAGCCAACGCGCTAATTTTCGTGAATATTGTACACTAGAAAAGATTTTTTTGAAGTGAAACTTCTAGCAAAACATTTGTTTTTTATCTAACAATAAAGCGTGTGTATGAAAAAAGTGTTAGCAGAGGTTAGTGTAACGGGATACCATATAATTTGATATATAATACTAGAGATTAGGGAAAAACCTCAGCAAAAAAACCCTATATCCCCGTTATTGTTGTGATTTATGAAAAAGGAAATTGTTAACAAAATATGCAAAATATTAAATATTGAAGGGCATCTTTTTCTTTACTATCGCTTCTTCCTTCAACAAGCAGAGAAGTTTCTCCAAGGTAGGACCCGAAACTCAATCTAGTGCGATTTCCAACAAGGTTGCGTTTAACGCTATCATGAAGTGGGTGTGAAAGCACTGTTGTGTTTAAAGAGACAGAGCGAGAGTGAATGCGTGGCACTCGAACACATGCGCGTAGTTTTCTACCCCTTCCTATTTTCATTTCCACATTACGAAGTTTCACTTCTTCCACTCGGAGGGACTCCACGCACTAAATTTTTTTCTTCATAATTATATATTTCAAGAACTATATGTCAAAATCTGCTGAAATACCTTCGAGCCACCATTTTACAATCGAGTACCGAATTTCAGCTCTATCGACTTTGTATAAGGCGTGAATAGACAATGGAACATGGGCACAAAAGCTCTTGACCTCAAGTCAGTGCTTCTTGAGATTTTTTTAAATTTTATTGAAAAACACCATTGCATGATTCCATGGTAATACCCATTTAAAACGGAACATGTTTTTGCATTAAAGTAATAATGTTGCATTATTAATAGGCGGAGCACCGCTCCGCCTTAATAAGCTGTGCCGGAGCGCTCCAGGCTCCTGTTCCACTATACATAGACCACATTAGTCAGTTTAGAATCCTTCCCCGGTAAATATCAGTCTCAATAGGAAAGATAAAATATTAATGAGAAGACTAAGAATAGCCCACACTAGGTTGACACACGGTTACTTGATGTCATCAGAAGAACAACCTATATGTGATTACTGCCGAGATACGCGATTAACTGTGGAACACCTTCTATCTCGCTGTTCACATTAAGATGAAATCCGCCATCGATTAGGACTCAAAGAACATCTAAAGGATATCCTCAGCTCAGTAACTCAAATTGAAACAGCACTAAAGTTCCTCAAAGAATGTCAATTATACAAGTACATATAATCAATGTACATTTCAATTTTTCTGTATAAATATTAGTGTCCGACCGAAACTGGTTTTTCAGCCGAAACCGAAACCGAACTTTCGGCAATGGTCTCAGTTTCGGCCGAAACCGAAACCGAAACTTTATATTTCATACTGAAATCTACTGTATTTTTTACAATTTTATTTGCATATACATAAAAACAGTTAAGCAGTGTTAAATAAAATGAAAAGAAAACTTTTTTGATATCTTTATTTATTATTTTGGTATTACCAAGTTAAAAAAATAATCAGTCGAAGTATACAGGGTAATTCCAAATCAGACGTCAACCTTGGAGGAGGTGTTAGTATGGATAATTTGCTGTGGTTTGAGCCATTTTTATTGATGACGAAAAATCAACAGTTTCCGAGATATTTGAGTTCTGGTCCTGATGAAAAAGAATTAGTATGATTTGAAAGGGGATGTAAGAAGCAAATAGAGAAAAATAACGAATTCAATATTTTTTTGCTGCAAATGAGCTCGAAATTATTAATTCATTAGAAAATGTATTCATAAATTATGTTCCACCATTCCATATAGGCCAGCACATGCCGTCTTTCTGATATCTTCTGTTGTTATTTTCCGCCTGAAATTTACTCATGCTGTCTTTTGATACACATTCACTATTTTACATGCCGGACATTCAAAAGGTTGCTTATAAAAAAATCTGCTGAAACGAAACTAGTTATGCAATCTAACAAAATTTTTTATAGAATGAAGAAGGAATTTGGCAAGTTTTTGAAATAATTTTGGCATACAAAATTGTGAAATACGAAAGTTGCAGACAATTTGATATTAGAAATTGATTTTTCATTTATTCATATACCACATTTCAAATCATACTAATTCTTTTTTAACCTCCTATACAGCATAGTTTCGATTTTTTCGTACATATCATATCCTTTTCTGATGAAAATAAACCAAAATTATCATCAAATTTGGTGAACGTAGAAAAAATTGACGAAATATGAACTAAGTTCAGAAATCTTTTTAAAATCACCCGATCTCCAAAAACTGTTGATTTTCGGTTATTAATAAATATGTATTAAACAACAGCTAATGAGACATACTAACTCCTTAGTCTTAACAAAGATAGATTACAATAACTTGTACGACAATTATGTATACCTTCTTTTAACTCCTGGCCAAACAACCAGGATAATTCACGAACACTCAAGTTTCGGCCCGGCCGAAAGTTTCGGCCATTTTGGGCCGAAACCGAAACTAAGGCCGAAACTAGATTTCTTGGCCGAAACTAGATTTCTTGGCCGAAACCGAAACCGAACTTTCGGTCGGTCACTAAAATATACATATCTTGTGATCAATTTAGTACAACTACATCTGTAATACATAGGAAAATTAAACATGTACCCTGTGTCAATGGCCTAGTAGCGGAGACACTTTAATTTAAATAAATTAATAAATCATTCTTTTCGCGGAAGATCCATATTCAAATTTTTTAACATGGGAATCTTATGGAGGTTCAACTTTGAGATGAAACCACCCTATTTAAAAGATAATGTTAGTACAGAGACTTCAAATATTGGGCACCTTCATCAATAGTGCATGTTTTCATGTTCTTTCCACATCAAAATATACTTCTATTTATCCATAAATCAAAATTGAAACCAGTGTAGTTCGAAAGATTTCCATATGTCGTAGATGACTTCTGTTGTGCGTCATTACTAGGTCGATTTAGGGTTATGTTATTTTTTTCGACCGATTTCGAGTGAGCTAAGACATACGTCCATCGAATTTGCTCAACACTTTTATATTCATTAATTATTTTGGAAATATACAATATCGTTATGAAAACTTAATTCTAGATTGTTGAGAAAGGTTCACTGAATCTGTTTCAACAGAAATAAACCTTGAGAAATTAGCTGAGTATCTAAAAGAGGCGAGAGATTCGCGTAAATTTTAGGTCGATAAGAAATGCATGGGGAATTCAGTGCTCGGATCCACGGATGGATCGTAATTCAAAATTACCGCCTAACCTAACTAATGTGGTCTATACCCCTGGAAATACTCTTTGTGTGTATTAGTCTAGTCAACAAGTGCTTTTTAGGTCAAAATTTTTGCGTATTCTCCGAAAATTATGATTGAGGTGTCATTCGATTCGGAATGGCATGTACATAGTTTTTGAGAAAATGCCGCTCGCAAAAATTACAATAGTTATAAACAATTAAGTGACATAAAAAGAAGGAGGTTTAGTTTTTCGCCAATTTCTCAAAAACTGAAATAATTCAAATTTGAAAAAATATTCAAATAGAAGAGGAAATTTCCTAAATAAAGTCCCAATTGCCGTAACTGTAGGACCAATATTTATAATTTTCCTAGAGGGTTGAAAATACGCCCGAAAATTGGTACTCCGGCTTGCGCAAGCCTCGCCCCCTTCTTACCTTTGATGAATAAATATTATTTGAACTTATTAAATATGAAAATCAAAAATTGAAAGAATTTAGGCGCCTGCAGGATAGATCAATGAACAATAATCCATGGTCCAAAAATGTTTATCGCGATTTTTCAATTAGTTATCCATTAGTTAATTCACAATTTTTTGTAGCACGAACATTAACATTGCAAGTATGATAATTGTTAAAATATTAATCTGAGAATTTTTTCTTTTCGTGGAGCTATTTTTCAAAGGTCTTAAAATAGAATCCTATTGGAAAATTTTAAAAATAGTTAATTCTCGTTTTGTAATGAACAATTGACTTAAGTGAAAAATTATAAAGCTTCAATTTATAATATTACTATTGATCCGTTTTCTTAAGATCAGAAAATACTTAAAAATGATTTTTAATAATTATTGTCTCCTATTGTTTGAAAAATTGTTATAAACCAATGGGTCGTTTATGAGATAATTTAAAATTTTCTTTTGAAACATAATTGAAGCTTTATAATTTTTCACTTAAGTGAATTGTTAATAACAAAACGAAAATTAACAATTTTTCGAATTTTCCAACGGGAATCTATTCCAGGACCTTTGAAAAATAGCTCCACGAAAGGAAAAAATTTCTCAGATTAATAGTTTAACAATTATCGCACAAGCAATGTTGATGTTCATGCAACAAAAAATTGTTAATTAACTAATGGATAACTAATTGTAAAGTCGCGTTAAACATTTTTGGACCACGGATTATTGTTTATTGATCTATACTGCAGAGGCCTGAATTTTTAAAATTTTTTATTTTCACATGTAATAAGTTTAAATAATATTTATTCATGAAAGGTCTGAAGGGGGCCAGGCTTACGCAAGCCGGAGTAGCCGTTTACAGGATTACTTCCAACACTCTGGGAAAATTATAAATATTAGTCCTAGTTACGGGAGTTAAGACTTTTTTTAGAAAATTTCCTCCTCTTCTTGAATCTTGTTTCAAATTTGAATTATCTCAAACAGTTTTTGAGAAATTGGCGAAAAACTAAACCTCCTTCTCTTTTTGTCACTTATTGTTTATAACTATTGCAATTTTTGCGAGCAGCCTTAGCATTTTCCCAAAAACTATCTGCATTCCATTCCGAATCGAAATGACACCTCAATCATAATTTTCGGAGAATACGCAAAAATTTTGACCTACTAAGCACTTTTTGACTAGACTATATCAGGGCAACTGTTTCACAATTTATTCGAAAATTCTGCAGTCGCAACAAATGAGGTAAGCAATACAAGTAAGGTACTGAGCAAAGATTGTAATAACGTTTATTCAAACATAACATTTGTACAATTCCAATGAAAAGATTATTTGTTACAGTTTATTGAGTCCAGACCGAGCACTTTACCACTTTGATTTTCACTCGAATTAACCTGAAAATGTTCGTTGTCCTCTTCGAAACCTCGACATCCACCACGTATTCGCGCACTCTGTGCTGTCGTTGTTTCTCTTGAAGTAGCTGTTGACCACTTTGCCCCATTTCCTCCGGATTTTCAACCTGAAAATATAGAGAAATAAGAACGTGTTCGAAAAAATACAATAACTTATTCAATAAGGAATAGATGATGAAAGACAATTGGAAAAAGCACTGATGTAAAGCCAACTTTTGCGCGCTTGGGTCCTGAAAACCATCCTATCGAAACCACTAAAAATTAATCCAAGTGCACTTGGCTCATCAAATAAAACACTTTTTGCGCGCATGTTATGGGGAAAAGCGTGCTACATTGTCTGTAATTTTCGAATTTTTCGCCGAGAATGGTCTCACGTGATTAGGTTCGACACAATGATGAAGAATTCGAGGCCACATTTAATATTTCAATGGCAAAGTCAGTCATGACAATAACTTCAAAATTAATTTTTTGGCGCTCTTGTTCCTCGGAACAGAGTGCTTATCAATTTGTCCAAATGTCTGTAATTTTCGAATTTTTTGATGAAAATGGTCTTAAACGATTTGGTTTGACTCACCGATCAAAAATCCGTGGTCGAAATAAATTATGTCCGGCCGGCCGTAGGCACGATAGCTCTCGAACGAAAGGAGTTAGAGGATTGAACTTTGCAGGGTAGGTTTGGAGCGTAAATATCGCGGACGAGTTCGTTAACGGGCGAAATCCACCCAGTGATTTCGGAGTTTTGAGTAAAAACATTTTTGCGCGTATGTTCTGGGGAACATCGCGTTATAGTTTTGCCCAAATGTCTGTTACTTTCGAATTTTTTGACGAAAATGGTCTCAAACGATTTAGTTCGACTCCCCGATGAAGAATTCGAGGTCAAATTTGATTCTGTCCGTCCGGCCGTACGGCCGTCCGTTGCCACGATAATTTGAGAACGAAAAGAGCTAGCGACTTGAAATTTTCAGGGTGGGTGGCGCATCGCAATACGACGGACAAGTTCGTTAATGGGCATAATCAGTGGTTTCCGAGTAATAATTTTGTTTTCAACCAATATAAATCCGATCGAATTGAAACTTGGTGAGTAGTTGTAGAATATGAACCTAAGCACGTTTGTGAAATTTTGGCGAATCGTATGGCTAGAAAATTTTAAAAAAATTATTAAAAAATATTTTTTTTGTCACGATAACCTGAGAACGGAAAGAGATAGCGGCTTGAAAATTTCAGGTTATGTTGTGCATATGAATGCCACATTTATAGCCATCTGAAATTTTGTGTTTTTTTGTTCCTCATTAACTCGAAAAATACTGAACCGATTGAATTCAAACATGGTTATTAGTTGTAGAATGCCAACGCGAAAATGTTTGCGAAATTTGGTGAGGATAGCATTTGTAGAAAATTTTTCATAAATCATTGAAAATAAAAAAAAAAATCTATATATCAGTAACTATACGTTTGAAATTGCTGAAATTTTGCAAGAGCGTTCATTACCTAACTCTACTGCCAAGTTTCAAGTTTTAACACGATCGGTTGAATATTGTTGGAGATTCGAGCATTCTTGTGTGAGTTCAGAAGATGGGTGACCGTTGCCTCGATAACTTTCGAACCAAAGGAGATAGGGACTTGCAATTTTCAGGGTAGGTTGCGTATCCGAAAGGGAGAGTTGAGTTCGTTTTTGGGCATAATCGGTTTAACGGTTTCCGAGTTATATCCACCTGGAATATTGTTTCCTTGATAACTCAAAATATAAATATTCGATTGAATTGAAGCTTGGTAACTAGTAGTAGAAAATCAACACAAAGACGTGTTTAAAATTCTGTAAGAACCTTACTCCTAGAAAATTTGAAAAAAATGACGAAAAAAAAAAATTTTAAGAACCGCGCCTCCAGAAAATTAAAAAAAAATCACGAAAAAAAATTGGTTCAAGCACTGACGTGAAGTCAGAAGCTTTTGCGCGTATGTTCTATTGTCCATTCTTCTGTATTGGACACCCTTAATCGAATTTACCATGGTCTATTATGTTGTCCATTCTCCTGTATTGGACACTCTTAATTCTAATTTACCATGGTAAATTGGTAAAATGGTAAATTGTCCATTCTTCTGTATTGGACACCCTTAATGGAATTTACCATGGTCAATTATGTTGTCCATTCTCCTGTATTGGACACTCTTAATTCGAATTAACCATGGTAAATTCGAATTAAGTGTCCAATATAGGAGAATGGACAACATAATTTACCATGGTAAATTCGATTAAGGGTGTCCAATACAGAAGAATGGACAATAGAACATACGCGCAAAAGCTTCTGACTTCACGTCAGTGCTTGTTTATGAATATTTCCGGAACCGATCACTCGATCTATCTGAAATTTAGCATCAAATTTTAGAATTATGACCTTTATACGCATGCGAAGATTTGTATTGATCGGATCACCGTAAAGTGGCAACAAATTTTTAACATCAAAAATTTCAAATTCAATTTTTTTAAGATGCGGTGCCATCATAAGAATACATTGATGTCATTTTCAAATTTAAGATAATACTTAAGGAGATATGATTTTTCAAAATTTCAATAATACATCGTACTTCTATGTTTTCACATAATGGAATTCTATCTGTCTGTGTTCTATTCATTCATGTGATCTTATCTACCTATAAGAGACGTCATATTTATTTGTGTTCTAGTTTATTTATATAATTCGTACTTTGAAAATATATTGTGTTGGAAAACAAGGTTCCGAATCTTGAATTTGTGAATATATACAAGACTGTTTGATATCAAAAATAATATTGACTTGTTGCATATTGAATAATTTATGTGCAAATATTGCGGTTGATGTTTCAGAAGATTTAGAATTGGATCATTTTAATGATGTAGTTTATGAAGGCAATAGGAAAGAACAACATAATGGAATCATCAAAAGAAATTACTGTTCGTTGACCACCGAGGTTAATATTTCCTTTTTCTTCTTTAAGTAGTGAGACGTGTTGGTTCAAGCACTGACGTGAAGTCAGAAGCTTTTGCGCGTATGTTCTATTGTCCATTCTTCTGTATTGGACACCCTTAATCGAATTTACCATGGTCTATTATGTTGTCCATTCTCCTGTATTGGACACTCTTAATTCGAATTTACCATGGTAAATTGGTAAAATGGTAAATTGTCCATTCTTCTGTATTGGACACCCTTAATGGAATTTACCATGGTCAATTATGTTGTCCATTCTCCTGTATTGGACACTCTTAATTCGAATTAACCATGGTAAATTCGAATTAAGTGTCCAATATAGGAGAATGGACAACATAATTTACCATGGTAAATTCGATTAAGGGTGTCCAATACAGAAGAATGGACAATAGAACATACGCGCAAAAGCTTCTGACTTCACGTCAGTGCTTGTTTATGAATATTTCCGGAACCGATCACTCGATCTATCTGAAATTTAGCATCAAATTTTAGAATTATGACCTTTATACGCATGCGAAGATTTGTATTGATCGGATCACCGTAAAGTGGCAACAAATTTTTAACATCAAAAATTTCAAATTCAATTTTTTTAAGATGCGGTGCCATCATAAGAATACATTGATGTCATTTTCAAATTTAAGATAATACTTAAGGAGATATGATTTTTCAAAATTTCAATAATACATCGTACTTCTATGTTTTCACATAATGGAATTCTATCTGTCTGTGTTCTATTCATTCATGTGATCTTATCTACCTATAAGAGACGTCATATTTATTTGTGTTCTAGTTTATTTATATAATTCGTACTTTGAAAATATATTGTGTTGGAAAACAAGGTTCCGAATCTTGAATTTGTGAATATATACAAGACTGTTTGATATCAAAAATAATATTGACTTGTTGCATATTGAATAATTTATGTGCAAATATTGCGGTTGATGTTTCAGAAGATTTAGAATTGGATCATTTTAATGATGTAGTTCATGAAGGCAATAGGAAAGAACAACATAATGGAATCATCAAAAGAAATTACTGTTCGTTGACCACCGAGGTTAATATTACCTTTTTCTTCTTTAAGTAGTGAGACATGTTCTTATATATTGTATTTTCATAATGTTGCTAGCACTTATTCCTCGGAACAGAGTGCTTATCAGTTTGCCAAATGTCTGAAATTTTAGAATTTTTGGATGAAAATGGCCTTGAACGATTTGGCTCGACTCACCGATCAAGAATCCGTGGTTGAAATCGATTCTGTCCGGCCGGCCGTAGGAACGATAACTCCCGAACGGAATGAGCTAGACAGTTGAAATTTTCAGAATAGGTTTGGGAGACGAAAATCTCTGAGAAACCAATACTTTCGGAAATATGATTTGTCAAAGTTCGAACAAGTCGCCAAAGCTCCTGTCCACAGGGCTTTCTTACTTTTTCAAATGAGAACCCATTTTTTTTATTGGCCAGCTGGAATCTACGTTATAAAATATTGAATTTTTTATAATACATACTCTACTGCTCTAAAATGCTTATTTCCCGAGATATTCGGTGAGTAAAGCAGTAGTACCTATGTATTATAAAAAATATACGATTTTTTAACGTAGATTCCAGCTGACTAATAGAAAAAAATGGGTTCTCATTTGAAAAAAATGAATTTTGAGGTTTTTGTCATGACTGACTTTGACATTGAAATAGAATGACCCTGTATGTTCAATTGAATTTTTAATTAACGAAGGAGAAGCATTGGTATGTCTTCTGATAGAAGCTAGCAAATTGGGAATTTTCATGCAAAAATCTACAAGTTATTAACATTGGAATGAAGCCCTATTTAAGAAAATTTAATGAGCTGTTGTCAAATATGTGAAATGCAGAAATCAGAAAACCTCAAGAGAATGTTATATAACATATATAAGGAATGGATTTTTTACGATGTTTTCACATCAGATGGACTTCGACAAATACTCAACAATTATTCATAAACATTATGATGACATTTGATGTTTATTTGGTGGGTGGCTCTGCTAACTTAATATTAAGGTAGCAGAGCTAAGAGCACTACAATTTTTTCTCATTCGCGATAAATTCTCGACAATTAATGCAATAGGTTTCATTGATATTCTTGCAAGTGGCTCTGCTTTATGGAGGTGAATTCGACTATAATGCTCCATCATTAAGTCAAATGAATTTGTTTGAGCCCATTTTCCGAAAAATAAAAAATTACAGACATTTCGGCTTAATGATAGTGCCCTCCGACGAACGCGCAAAAAGTACGAAAACCTTCATGATATGTTCAGATTCCCGAACAGTTGCAAAACACTGCTGCTTCCGCGACCTTTCAAAAGAAATTTTTCGACGCGGCCTGGTGTAGTGACCTCATTGGGTCCAAGTTATACTGCTAGTAAATCATGTTTTTACCGGGTTATTGATCCCATACATGCCACCAATCTCATTCATTAAGGTCTAATTGTACGCGGATTTTACAAATAAGGTACGGGACTTCATGATAGCACGAAGGTCTATCAGCTTCATTTTGGTTTATTATAGTTCAGTTCAAAGTAGAATGGAACAGATACAAATATACTCCATTCACTTTTATAAAGTCTCCCGGTTGGCCATGAAATTTTGACACATTTTACCGTGTATATTTTGAAAATGTATATTTTGAAAATGTTAGGTTAATTTTCCTGTCAGATAACTACGCAACGTTGTCCTCTCTACGCATAGAAGTCGTAGTAATTATACTCCATTCACTTTTATAAAGTCTCCCCGTGGGCCATGAAAATTTGACACATTTCACCATGTACATTTTGAAAATGTTAGGTTATAGTCATTTTCCTGTCAGATAACTACGCAACGTTGTCCTCTCTACGCATAGAAGTCGTAGTAATTATACTCCATTCACTTTTATAAAGTCTCCCCGTAGGCCATGAAAATTTGACACATTTAACCATGTATATTTTGAAAATGTTAGAGTATAGTCATGTTCCTGTCAGATAACTACGCAACGTTGTCCTCTCTACATATAAGTCGTAGTAATTACGTATTTTCACAATGTGAATTTTCTTGGGAAAAATAATGAATTTGAGAAGATATTATGTGAATTCAACAATTCCACAGACCTGGGGACTGTTGGAGAAAATTTGTCATCTGTTCTTACTATGGAAATATTTCACGTATAAAAACTGGTTGGAAGATTCAGTTATGCTATTTTCTTGCACGGAAATCAAGAATCAAGTGTTAAATTTTTAATAAAAAGCACTCAGTTCCGAGGAACTAGAGCGCCAAAAATAATGGATACAGCAGTCCGTTACTTTGTGATAGTTCATTCGAAAATAGAATAAAAGTACCTGAATACCCCGGCAGAACTTCTAAACGAACAGACGTACCTATGGAATTACCCACTTTTCGAAATTCTCAAGAAATAAGCCTACAGAAGACATTTAAATACCTTGTTGCACAACTTGAAATACACCAGTTTAAAAATTTTGTAGTCACTGTTAAATCTTCATAAAATATAGTGATAGGATAGGATAAGTAATTTCATTCGAGAGTTCAACATGTCCTCAGACAGAATGAAGTTTTCCTATTGCAGATTTCATTCTGTATAGTACTTCCTGATACTTTGTCTCTGCTTCTCCAAAACTGCTTTCGTCATTTTCAATTTCGAAGCGAAGAATTCTTTATTGTTCGAAGATAATGATATGTGATAGTATCTTGTCTAAGATGGAACAATTATGTTGATTGTTGACAGTAGAAATTGGCAACGTCTCGGCGAAAAGATAAATCTCCTGTCCACAGGGCTTTCCTACTTTTTCAAGGCAGGTTGGCACTTCTGAAATATCGTCAATGTCAAAACAACATTGACGATATTTCAGAAGTGCCAACCTGTCTTGAAAAAGTAGGAAAGCCCTGTGGACAGGAGATTTATCTCCCAAACCTACTCTGAAAATTTCAACTGTCTAGCTCATTCCGTTCGAGAGTTATCGTTCCTACGGCCGGCCCGACAGTTTTGGCGCTCTTGTTCCTCCTTATCAATTAGCCCAAATGTCTTTTGTTTTCAAATTTTTGGACGAAAATAGTCTAAAACGATTTGGTTCGATTCACTGATCAAGAATCCGTTAAGTTCGTTATTGGGCGAAATAGGTCAGATGGTTTCGGAGTAACAAAAAAAAAAACGATTTTTTACATTACAAATTACAAATTTTAAGATTCAGTTACATTATAAGAATCCATTGATACCATTGATGTCGGATGAATAATTTCTGATATATAGAATTTTTTTCAATAATTTTTTAAAAAATTTCTAGAGACACGATCACCACGAAATTCCGCAAGAATTTTCGCGTTGGTATTCTACAACTAATAACCATGTTTGAATTGGATCGGTTGTGTATTTTTCGAATTATTGAAGAAATAACAACCAAATTTCAGATGGGTATAACTACAAAACCGTTTGGCCGATTATGCCTATAGACAAACTCAAATGTCGCATTCAGATGTACAACCTAACCTGAAAATTTCAAGTCGCTATCTTTTTCCGTTCTCAGGTTATCGTAACATGAAAAATATTTTCGAATGATTTTTTGAAAATTTTATAGTATGTAATACGATTCGCACAAAATTTCACAAACGTGCTTAGGTTTAGACTGGCCGGCCAGACAGAATCAAATTTGACCTAACTCTTCTGCCAAGTTCCAAGTTTGAACACGATCGGATATACAGGGTAATTCGAAACTCGAGGCGAAAAATTAAGGAACGTACACAGGTTGATGTTTTCAATAAATTGGTTCAAGCCCTGTGGACAGGAGCTTTGGCGCTCTTGTTCAAACTTTGACAAATCATATCTTCGAAATAATCGGTCTCTGGGAATTATATTTTTAAATTGATTCTTACGATAGAACTGCATCATGAAAGAAATTAAATTCAAACAGACCGATTCTCTCCAATAACGAACTTATCCGATATATTCATTCCTCAAATCTACTCTGAAAATTATATTATATCAATTAAAACTTAGACAACATTGCAGGTTTGTTTTTACTGGAGATATTCTGAACCCAATTGGATTATGTATCTTATTATCCACGGGCATTAGGTTATTTCATTGGTCATTCAATCATACTTTGTTTTATAGAACAGGAAGGGTATTTATATCAAGAATAACGAACCAGAAATAATTTTGACATTTATATCTCATAGGAAAATAAGATGACATATAAGAACACATATCATATAATAATTCATAGATAGAAAAATTAAGTACCTACAGCATTCTGTGAAAACACAGAAGTACGATTCATTATTGAAATTTCGAAAAATCATATCTCCGAAAGTATTAGCTTGTTAGAGTTGAAAATGATATCAATGGATTTTTATGGTGAAACTGCATCTTAGAAAAAATTGAATTTAAAATTTGTAATGTAAAAAAATTTTTTTTTTTCGTTACTCTGAAACCATCAGACCGATTTTCAACTGCCTAGCTCATTCTATTCGAGAGTTATTGTAGAAACAAATTTTTAAAATCATTTTAGACACTTTACGGAAGCCCGATCAATACAAAACTCCGCACGCATATAAAGCTCATTATTTTACAATTTGATGCTAAATTTCAGATAGATCCAGTAATCGGTTTCGGAAATATTCATAAAAAATGTTTTTACTAAAAACGGCCATAACCATAACCGAAACCGCTTGATGGATTTTGCCCGTTAACGAGATATTTACGCTCCAAACCTATCCTGCAAATTTCAATCCTCTTACTCCTTTCGTTCGAGAGTTATCATGTTAACGGCCGGACAGAATCGATTTCGACCACGGATTCTTGATCAGTGAGACAATTCTCGGCCAAAAATTCGAAAATTACAGACATTTGGACGAATTGTTAGGCACTCTGTTCACCGGAACAACGCGCCAAAAAACATGTTTTCATGTGAGACTGAAGTTTGGCTGTGTGTATTTCGATAGGACAGCGCCAGATCCATGTTATTCTAAATTCGTCCTGTCTAATTGCATTATATTTCATTGGAATTCAGTTCCGAAATCCTCAGATTCGGGTGCCGATAGAACGCTCTAATTAGTGAGCCGACATCGCAACGTCCAATATTACTTTGTGCCGTTTACCTATCTCAAAAACCGAATTGAAACATCGGCTTGTTTTGTAGGTAGTAGCCAAGAGGATTCATTGGCGAATTGCGAAAAGTCTGTGCTTGAACAAATTTTTTTTTTATTTAAAAAAACGTTAAAATTTTTAAATGATATCTTCACAAAATAATCACATCTTTATTATTATTTGCAAAAACGATACTTGAAGGTGTCATAACGTATACTCCATTCACATTTATAAAGTCTCCCGGTTGGCCATGAAAATTTGTCACATTTCACCATGTATATATTGAAAATGTTAGGTTATGCTCATTGTCCTGTCAGATAACTATGCAACGTTGTCCTATCTACATAGAAGTCGAAGTAATTACGTATTTTCACAATGTGAATTTACTTCGTAAAAATAATGAATTTGAGAAGATATTATTTGAATTCAATAATTCCACAGTCCTGGCGACTGCAAAAGAAAATTTTTCTTCTGTTGTTACTGCAAATATTTCACGTATATAAACTGGTTGGGAGATTCAATTATGCTATTTTCCTGAATTGAAATCAAGAATCAAGTGTTGGAATTTTATTGAAAAATAATGGATAGAGTAGGTAGTCCGTTACTTTGTGATAGTTCATTTGAAAGAAGAATAAAAGTACCTGAATAACCCTGCAAGAAAACTTCGCGAACAGACGTACCTATGGAATATACAGGGTGAGTCTTTGACCACTGCATTAATTTTAACCAAAGATTCCTCTCATCAAATGAAACACTTTTTTCATTTACCATTTTTCCAGATTCGGCTCAGGTAAAAAGTTACAAGCGTTTAAAGATTTCACAATGTGCTAATACACTCCCGCATATAAATTATCTATGACATTGTTGGCGGACGAGAATAAGGCATGGTAACGTGGTTTACAGCTTGATTCGGGATTCCAACGCTCAGGGACGGATCGATAAAAGTAGTGAAATTTCTGGAGTTTTCCATTTTAAAACATTCAATGAAGAATATCTCGAAAACGGTGCGTTTAAGGAGAAATGATGAAGAATAATATAATGTTCTAAAACGATGGAATATTCTTGAAATGACTCAAGAAAGACTTTACATGCTTTCTTTATGTTAATTTCGTTTAGTTTTATGAATCCACGAGTCCATAACTAGAAAACCAGTTGAAGTAGAAAATAACTAATATTTGGAAAATATGTATCATAGTTATAGGAAACTTTACGCCAACATTCATCTTATTCGAAAAAAGGATGTCAAAGCTACAAAATAAAAACTGATTTTTTTTCAAAATTTCAACAGCCTGTATCTTTTTACCTGAGCTGAATTTGGAAAAATGTTAAATGAAAAAAGTGTTTCATTTGATGAGAGGAATCTTTGGTTAAAATTAATGCAGTGGTCAAAGACTCACCCTGTATAGTGATAGGAAACTAAGTCATTTCATTCGAGAGTTCAACATGTCAGAATGAAATTTTCCTATTGCAGATTTCGGTTCTGTATAGCACTCCTACTTTCGGAATTTTCAATTTCGAAGCGAAGAGTTCTTTATTATATTCGGAGATAATGGTCTGTGATAATATTTTGCCTAATATTGAAGTTTAAGTTATGATTATGTTGAGAGTAGAAATTGTCAACGTCTCTGCGAATTGTTTTGACCTTAACGATATTTCAGCAGTGCCAACCTGCCTGTGTTTTAGTTACAAAAACGTGATAGACCTAAATCACGGCCAACCGGGAGACTTTATAAAAGCGAATGGAGTATACAGAAATTGTCTAAGTAAGCGTTCAGAATTGGGTGGGTTCACAAAGCTTTAACAACTCTTAATTGCCAAATTAGTGCGATTCTATGTCGATTTTCAGTTCATTTTTGATACAACCATCGAATTAAATCCACAATTAAGCCCACCATCAGACTCCAAACCTACTCTGGAAATTTCAACTCCGTAACTAATTGCGTTCGAGCGTACTCGTGCTGACGGCAGGACACGATCAAGTTGGACCTCGGATTCTTCATCAGTGAGTCGATAATAATCGTTTGAGACCATTCTCGGCCAAAAATTCGAAAATTACAGACATTGGAACGAATTTAGGCTCTCTATTCACCTAAAGAGCGCGTCAAAAAACATGTTTTTATATGCGAAAAAGGTTTGGCTGTGTGTATTCCGATGGGACAGCGCCAGATCCATGTTATTCTAAATTCGTCCTGTCTAATTGCATTATATTTCCATGGAATTCAGTTCCGAAATCCTAAGATTCGGGTGCCGATAGAACGCTCTAATTAGTGAGCCGACATCGCAACGTCCAATATCACTTTGTGCCGTTTACCTGTCTCAAAAACCGAATTGAAACATCGGCTTGTTTTGTAGTCGCCAAGAGGATTAATTAGCGAATTGCGAAAAGTCAGTTGGAAATTGAATAATATATTTTCTACTTGTTTGAGAACGGATAATTAATTGCGTTTCTAGCCATTCTCTAATGGGATCCAAATGTTCGTTTTACCTAATGTTCAATTAACTTAATGTACATTTGCATCTTCCTTCGCCTTTGTCCTCCTGCTTACTCTACCTAATTGCCTTCGCCTCTCCAGCTCCTAGCCCGGAGGCCTCCTCCTTCCTTCTCCTTATCTCCTGCCAGTCGGATGACAAAATGCCGAGTCGACTGCTTTGTCCGTCACTGCGTCAATATCTAAATGTAGGATGTTGGCTACCAATTTCGAAAATTGGAACTGCAAATTCATCACTTACGAGGGATTCTCCCGGCATCCGGCAGGATGTAGACCACCATTTTCATCCACAAACTGGCGGTGGTCCCGGATAATGTGAGTGGTATTCATGGGATTATCAGGACAGAAAATGTTTGTTAGCTTTGACGAGGAGTAATCTATCTGGCTTGATCTCGGACGATTTTTTCTACAAGATGCAATTTGCCAATTCCCTAAAGAGGTTCTCTACCGAATATTGATATTACTAATAAAGGGTGTCTCAGCAAGAACTTTAAAATAAAAAAATATGTATTTATTTGATTGGAAAGGTTTAACGGGTAATTCCGTAAAAGGAGCAGATTAAAAATAATTCTGCTGGTACCTGCCGACACGTATTTCTGCTAGTTGGCTTCTTCAGGGCAGGGCAACCAAGAAACCCACGAAATGATGGAAATAAAAGTGAAAAAAGGTGACACCACACCAGGAGTGTGTACACTTTTATTTCCATCTTTTCCTTGGTTTCTTGATTGCCCTGTCCTGAAGAAGCCAACAAGCAGAAACACGTGTCGGCAGGTACCAGCAGAATTATTTTTAATCTGCTCCTTTTGCGGATTTACCCGTTAAACCTTTCCACTTATATATACAGGGTGAGTCTGTGACCACTGCATTAATTTTAACCAAAGATTCCTCTCATCAAATGAAACACTTTTTTCATTTACCATTTTTCCAGATTCGGCTCAGGTAAAAAGTTACAAGCGTTTAAAGATTTCACAATGTGCTAATACACTCCCGCAAATAAATTATCTATGACATTGTTGGCGGACGAGAATAAGGCATGGTAACGTGGTTTACAGCTTGATTCGGGATTCCAACGCTCAGGGACGGATCCATAAAAGTAGTGAAATTTCTGGAGTTTTCCATTTTAAAACATTCAATGAAGAATATCTCGAAAACGGTGCGTTTAAGGAGAAATTATGAAGAATAATATAATGTTCTGAAACGATGGAATATTCTTGAAATGACTCAAGAAAAACTTTATATGCTAATTTCGTTTAGTTTTATGAATCCACGAATCCATAACTAGAAAACCAGTAGAAGTAGAAAATAACTAATATTTGGAAAATATGTATCATAGTTATAGGAAACTTTACGCCAACATTCATTTTATTCGAAAAAAGGATGACAAAGCTAGAAAATAAACTGATTTTTTTTTCAACATTTCAACAGCCTGTATCTTTTTACCTGAGCTGAATTTGAAAAAATGTTGAATGAAAAAAGTGTTTCATTTGATAAGAGGAATCTTTGGTTAAAATTAATGCAGTGGTCAAAGACTCACCCTGTATATTACTTCACATGATCCATATTTCTATGTTTCATATCCTCGGGTTGAGGTCGCATCGCACAGGTAGTTCATGCTTCCTTCGTGCCGATGCCATAGTTTACCTCCGAAATGGAGGTCCTAGAGCTGAAGGCACAATTGGTTGCTCGCTCCTGGTGTGGTGTAACCTATTTTCACTTTTATTTCCATCTTTCCCTTGGTTTCTTGGCTGCCCAGTCCTGAAGAAGCCAACTAGCAGAAACACGTGTCGGCAGGTACCAGCAGAATTATTTTTAATCTGATCCTTTTGCGGAATTACCCGTTAAACCTTTCCACTTATATATATTATTATTATTATTATACTGATCCTCCTGGGTCACCCACAAGGAGACCCCTCATAAGCTCTAAGAGCTTGCCCTGAGTTAGGAGAACCAGTTGTGTTCTGTGTAGGCTTTGTTACTGTGTCCTTACGCCACATTAGGCACAGCACTGTTAATTTTTGACCCAACAGCGAATGGTGGCGATTACCGTGACTAGAAAATTTCTTTCCTAGCCTCGGAATTGAACTTCCGCTCCCAAGTCAATTACTCTACCACTGAGCCAATCATTACTCCGCATGATCCATATTTCTGTATTTATTTAATATTTTATTAACATTTTTTTCTACATATGTATGGAGGTAGTGATGACCTTTACACATTAAACAAAAAATCGGTTAAATGGCCACCGTTGCTCTGTTGGCAGGTATGCACTTTTTTGATGAAGTTTTGCAGTACATTTTGCAGTAAGGGCTGCTGGATTTGACGAATTTGACGAGCAATTTCTTCTTTGTGTTCCTCAGATGTCTCAAGATGGTTCGCATAGACCTTACTTTTCGAAAAAACCCCAGAAAAAATAGTCCAAACAAGTTAAATCACAACTTCTTGGCGGTCAGTTTTGGTCTCCGAAACGAGAAATTACTCGTCCTGAAAACTTGGTTAAACAAAGTCATTGTTTCCCTTGCGGTGTGACAGGTAGCGCCAGCCTGTTCAAACCACATCTCATTTAAGTCCATTCCGTCTAATTCTTGCTAAGTCTGTCAACATGGCCCGGTAATAATGACCGTCGACAGTCACGGCGGCACCTTCATCATTTACATTTACGTTTTCACCATAAACAAACGTTCTTCCAACCTATAACGCACCATTTTCGTAAATGTCTATGTTTTAATTAAACAAACAACAAATATGGCTGACTCAACAATTGGAGTCAAAAATGGCGCGCAATTCGGAATTAAAGTTCTTGCCCTTAGTGTATCTTAGACTCTGCAGGATCTTTATCAATAATTGTAACATCGCAGTTGGCTTTTTCTGCCACTTCTCACTTCTTGTGTTTTGTTTATATCATAGAATTTCTAAACTGACAGCCAATACTGAATTATTGTCAATTTTTGCGCGTATGTTCTGGGGAACATCGCGTTATCATTTTGCCCAAATGTCTGTAACTTTCGAATATTTTGACGAAAATGGTCTCAAACGATTTGGTGTGACTCCCCAATGAAGAATTCGAGGTCAAATTTGAATCTGTCCGGCCGGCCGTCCGGCCGTTGCCACGATAACTTGAGAACGGAAAGAGCTAGCGACTTGAAATTTTCAGGGTAGGTGGCGCATCCCAATACGACGGACAAGTTCGTTAATGGGCATAATCGGCCCAATGGTTTCCGAGTAATAATTTTGTTTTCAACCAATATAAATCCGATCGAATTGAAACTTGTTGAGTAGTTGTAGAATATGAACCTTAGCACGTTTGTGAAATTTTGTGAGAATCGTATCGCTAGAAAATTATTAAAAAATATTTTTGTTGTCACGATTACCTGAGAACGGAAGGAGATAGCAGCTTGAAGTTTTCAGGTTAGGATTTGAATCTGAACGCGACATTTGAGTTTGTTTATAAGCATAATCGGTCAAACGGTTTTAGAGTTATGGCCATCTGAAATTTGGTTGTTTTTTTCTCCTCATAAACTCGAAAAATACTAAACCGATTAAATTGAAACATGGTTATTAGTTGTAGAATGCCAACGCGAAAATTCTTGAAAGATTTCGTGATGATAGTATATGTAGAAAATTTTTAAGAAATCATTGAAAATTAAAAAAAAATTCTACATATCAGTAACTATTCGTCTGAAATTGCTGAAATTTTGCAAGAGCCTTTAGAATCTAACTCTACTGCCAAGTTTTAAGTTTTAACACGATCGGTTAAATATTGTTGGAGCCTTGTGTGAGTTCAGTATATGGGTGACCGTTGCCTCGATAACTTTCGAACGAAAGTAGATAGGGACTTGCAATTTTCAGCGAAGGTTGCGTATCCGAATGGGATAGTTAAGTTCGTTTTTGGGCATAATCGGTTTAAAGGTTTCCGAGTTATACCCACCTGGAATATTATTTCGTCGATAACTCAAAAAATAAAGATTCGATCGAATTGAAGCTAGGTAACTAGTAGAAGAAAATCAACATAAAGACGCGCTTAAAATTTTGTAAGAACCGTAACCCTAGAAAATTTTAAAAAAATTACGAAAAACATTTTTTTGTAAGAACCGTACCCCTAGAAAATTTCAAAAAAATTGGTTCAAGCACTGACGAGAAGTCAGGAGCTTTTGCGTGTATGTTCTATTGTCCATTCTCATGTATTGGAATCTGCTGAATCCGCGCATACCTTCGAGCCGCCATTTTACAATCTAGTACCGAATTTCAGCTCAATAGACTGTATGTGGCGTGAAAAGACAATGGAACATGGAACATGACTTCACGTCAGTACTTTTCAAATATTTTTTTTTATAAAATACCGATTTAGTAATTCCACATAAGTTTTGTTGTGTGGGGGTTGGCAGTACTTCAATCTTTATCCAATTCAAGGAACAATACTCGCACCATTCTTCTATTGCAGAGGGAGCTTTATCCTACTAATCAAGTTTTATTCGAAAATGGGAAAGGTCCCTGGCACCAGGAACCGATGACTTCCTCCTTACCTCAATCTCTACTCCTCCTCGGCCTCCCAACCTTTCCCTTGCGTACCGTCGGCGCCACTGACGAGCTCTTGAGCAACTTAGTCCAGTCCTGCTCGCAGACCAGACTTCCGGCAAGGAGGTAATAACGATCCCCGGGGACCAGTGGCGCGCCGCACTTGCTGCAAGAGAAACACTTCAGGTGGAACACTTGAGGGGACGACGGTGGCTGTTGGGGCGTCGAACTGGCGCATCTCATCACGAACTCGCTGGGAGGTATGGGCTGGTGGCAGGCCGCACATGCCCCCGTGCTGCCGAATATCCTGAAAGAGAAACGGGAACTTTAAAGCTACATTCACAACCACCAAATTACAATTAAAATTAGCAGTAGAAATTACGATTGGACGTAATATAAAAATTAACAAATTTTGAGCATTCACAACGTCCACTTAACAGTGAAATTAATAGAAATTGAAGGTCAATTATTTTCAGCAGCCACCTATCGAATATATTATGAAGTAGGGTAAGTAGTTATGGCAGATTTCTACTAGGTCCAACTATACTCAAAAGTTCATCAAAGTTATTTACATCCATTCTCTTGTAATTTACGAACATTTCATGATCAGTAAGTCGCATCTCTTGGAAGAGGTTTTCATAATCCCCAAATTCTTTTCGAACAGCAAAAATTGGTCTGATCCACCACTGACGTTTACTCTTCCGCTTATTTTTCAATTCGAGATAGGTACTACTCCCCCAACGCCATAGCAAGGGAACCCAATTTTTTGAACTTTTCGCCTCGACATCATTATTCAATATTCAGTGTATTCACAGTTCTTAAACAAGAGCGCCAAAACGTTCATCAAATGTGAGGTTATGAAATTAAAATTATAGGAATACGAAACGAATTCTGTCAAAAAAACATACTGAGCACGCGCAAAGAAGATTTCCAATTACAATTAGTCGTAGAAGTTTGGACATTGCAAAGTATTAAATATAAGTGTAATTGTAAGTATAATTGGAAACGTTAATTTGGAGGTTGTGAATGATCTAATTCTATACCGTATTCTAAACTTCTACGACTTATTCCAATTGCTTATTTTAATTGTAATTTGGTGGTTGTGAATGTAGCTTCAGAGTTATTGAGATTTTTGAGCGAAACTTAGAGACTTGAAATTTTCAATGTAGGTTTGAGTACGTGAATGTGCAAAATCTACCCAATGGTTTTCGAAATATAGCTATACTCCATTCATTTTTATAAAGTCTCCCGGTTGGCCATAATTTAGCTCTATCACTTTTTGGCGCCCTTGTTCCTCGGAACAGAGTGCTTATCAATTATTAGTTTGGCAGTTTTTCACATTATTCGTAAGATTTAGCATTTCAATATGCAGTTAATTTATTGCCAGTCTCTTAGCGATATCGAACTTAGTAAATTTCACGAGCTTATTCTTAAGATGCCAAGACGTAAATTAACAAATGCCGAGGCTAAATAGGGCTATCGGTATGCTACAGGGTGGCCTCACTCAAGTCGCTATGGCAGAAACATTTCAAGTATCGCAAAGTGTGATATCGCGCCTCTGGAATAGGTTCAATGAGACAGGTCCGGCGCAGGAAAGACATAGGGTTGGTGGACCAAGAAAAACAACACCCGCACAAGACCGTTTTGTCACCATTTCGACGAGGAGATATCCTCTTTTTTCATGTAGGATACTGAGAAATCGACTTTTAAATGCCAATGGTCCTGCAATTTCCATTGAAACCATCCGACGTCGTTTGGGGGAGATCAACCTGGTTTCTAGACGTCCATTGAGGGGTGTTCCGTTAACACGTGAGCATAAACGAAAAAGATTAGAATGGGCCAGGCAGCATGTTAATCTGAACGTCCAATGGCGTAGTGTACTTTTCACAGATGAATCCAGATACGGTCGATTTTCAGATTCTCGAAGAATAAGGGTATGGACTATGCCGCGTATACCCCGAAATCACCGTCATGTGCAAGAGGTTCATCCATTTCGAGGAGGCTCTGTTATGGTATGGGCTGGGATATGTTACAACGGGCGCACAGACCTTCACATTTGTCCTGGCAATATGACTGCTTTACATTATAGGGAACATGTCATTGGTAACGTAGTGCCAAATTTTCATGCTGCCATTGTTGAAGCTTTCCAATGTCTTGACGATAACGAAAGACCACATCGTGCAGCAAAAGTAGAAAATGCGCGAGACGAGAATGTTATTCCACATTTACCAATATCTCCGCATTCGCCAGAATTAAACTGCATAGAACATGCATGGGATATGCTACAAAGAAGACTAGATGATCACCAACCTCCACCAAAGACATTGAATGACCTCAAAGCACTACTGCCTCGTTTATGGAATGAAATTCCTCAAGATTTGCTCAACACCCTCGTTGACAGTATGCAACGAAGATGTCAGGCGGTCATTGATGCCCGTGGTGGCCATACCTTGTATAAAGGCATAAAAAGACAAAGGAAACAATAACATTTCCGGAAATAAATGTCGTTAAATTTGACCCTATTCTGTTAATCACCCTGTATATGTTGCAGACCAGAAAACTTACGTGCATTTATAGTTTTGAACCTAAAACTATATTAAATCTCGTTTCCAGCGCAAGCCAAGGTTTCAGAAAGTCAGTTATTTTAGTTGAAACGATTATCCCTAACTCTTGTGGAGCAGTTTATTTTAAATAAGTTCATTGATTTCCGGCAACAAAAAAAAACTATTTCGTTAGTCTGTGGAATCATTCAACGCCGACAGAAAAGTACGTATCTCATGGAAATACACAAGTACAGTCTTGATTCATTTCAATTCAATTTCGTTTCCAACAAATCAACTGTAATGGCAGAACATAGCCGATTAAAAGTGACTGGTGGTCCTAGACCGTTTTAAATGAAATGAGAAATAAATCTTCGAAGACAAAAACTGTGCCAGGTGTAAATTCACATAAATCTAGCGGATACAGTATGGAACGCGTTCTGCCATTATGTCATTCTTCTTATTTATAATGCTTCATTTATATCTCAG
The DNA here is from genome assembly GCA_937662695.2 of Halyzia sedecimguttata. Lineage (NCBI taxonomy): Eukaryota > Metazoa > Arthropoda > Insecta > Coleoptera > Coccinellidae > Halyzia > Halyzia sedecimguttata. The sequence goes on from OW569413.2 coordinate 89,838,663, forward strand.
AACGAGAACGAACGTCATGATAGAGTAGTTAGGAAGATCGGAATGACGAAGGAGAATTTTCAGTGTGTGACAACGAAACAGTTTCGATTCTTTTCTTCCTTCTTCAATATATTATGAACATGATAATAGATGTATGTATGTATACAGGGTGATTCAAGAAGACCGTTCGTTAGAATATTTCAAAGAAAGACTCGAGATAAACACTTGAAATTTTATAGTTCAGCTTTGTTAGGAGAGATGAATAAGTACTTGGAAAAAATTTCAGATTCGTTCAACTCCCGGTTTCACCGAAAATGATACCATTCGCTCTAGTTCCTCGGAACTGAGTGCTTATCAATTTGCCCAAATCTCTGTAATTTTCGAATTTTTCGATGAAAATGGTCTTAAACGATTTGGTTCGGCTCACTGATCAAGAATCCGTGGTCGAAATTCATTCTGTCCGGCCGGTCCGTAGGCACGATAACTCTCAAACGGAATGAGCTAGAGAGTTGAAATTTTCAGAATAGGTTTGGCAGATAAATATCTCGGCTAAGTTCGTTATTGGGCAAAATTGGACACATGGTTTCGGAGTAACAAAAAAAAATTTTTTTTTGACAAAACAAATTCCAAATTAAATTTTTTTCAATACCTTTTATCAGCAGTTTTATCATAAGAATCCAATGATATCATTTTTAACTCTAACAAGCTAATACTTTAGGAGATTTGATTTTTCAAAATTTCAATAAAAAATCGTATTTTTACGTTTTCACAGAACTTTATAATTATTCTATGTATGAATTGTCATAATGTCAACTTATTTTTCTGAGATATGACATTGTCTAATTCCTTGCTAATAGTTGGTTCGAGAAACGTCAAAATCGACTTAGAGAGACAAGGGTAAAAAACCGTCAAATAAACCCCCATGTGGCGATTTTATGTCGAAAAGTGAAAATTAAGAATATATATCCCAGGTAAGTACCGACGTTTTATTCTAATACCGGAGATCGACAAGATCGTACGAGGAGCCCGATAGCCGGTGTGTCTACGCTGTCGGGTTTTCGGTTTCGGAACGAGAGAAGGCGGGACTTTTTGGCGCTCTAGTTCCTCGGAACTGAGTGCTTATCAATTCGCCCAAATGTCTGTGATTTTTATTTAAGATGCAGTTTCACCATTAAAATCCATCGATATCATTTTCAACTCCAACAAGCTAATACTTTCGGAAATATGATTTTTCTAAATTTCAATAATGAATCGTACGTACTTCTATGTTTTCACAGAATGCTATAATTATTCTATCTAAGCTTTATTATATGATCTGTGTTCATACTCGTACATTTCATCCTGTTCTATAAGAAGGAGTCAAATTCATTTCAGCTATTTTAATTTGATTTCTTCCATGGTGCAGTTCTCATTCTCAGATTGCTCATTTAATCTTGATAAATAAACTGTTATTTGAATTTAATTTCCTTTATGATGCAGTTCTTTCATAAGAATACATTGATTTAATTGCCAACTGCGAGAAACCAATACTTTCGGAGATATAATTTATCTGTTTGAACTAGATCGCCAGAAAGCACAATTTAAAATTATTTCCCTACATACAGGGTGTTCAAAAACAAAGATATAAACCAAAGTAACATTTTTTAAATGTAACACTCTGTATTTGACCTCAAAAATAGAATGGCAAGCTCAAATTATGATGAGTTTCTTCAGATCACTTTATACCTTAGAAGCACCATTTACGAGAAAATGAGTAGACATATTGGCTACTTCTATACAGAAAAAAAAATACCTCTGGATTATACAGAGTGATCATAATTAATCTTCAAACATCAAATATAAATAATGGTTAAAAACTTTCTTATGTCAAATGGCACACACTCGTTGAACGTAAGAATTAATTTCGAACCTATCTTCATAAGATTTTCCTACAGCTAAACCTGATAGTTTCTCAGCAATTTTCGACTTTCATTTGTAGTTGATGTTTGAAAATTAATTAGATATGATCACTCTGTATATTACAGAGTTAATTTTTTTTTGTATAAGAGTAGCCGATATGTCTACTCGAAAAAATACTGTCTGTATTGCTGGATTAATTGGTTTCTTCATTAATTGCTATTTAAAAACACTCCATATTTTCCATTTTCCGCCATTTTCTCGTACATCGTGCTTCTAAGGTATAAAGTGATCTGAAGAAACTCATCATTAATTTGAGCTTGCCATTCCATACAAGTCAAATACGACATACGTCAAATACAGGGTGTTACATTTAAACAAATGTAACTTTGGTCTATATCTTTGTTTTCGAACACCCTGTATAAGTATATGAATATAGTTTCAAATGATGCTTTTGAACACCCTACAAACATAACAAAAAAATGTTCTCAAAATATCTTCATTTACTCTCTCAAAACGTCTCCGCGTCTGTGCTGGGTCACCCGGTATACTTTGGAAAATTACATAATCAAATTGGGTTCAGAATATCTCCAGTAAAAACAAAACTGCAATATCGGCTAAGTTTGAATTGATATCATATAAGTTTCAGAGTAGATTTGAGGAATGAATATCTCGGATAAGTTCATTATTGGGGAGAATCGGTCTGTTTCAATTTAATTTCTTTCATGCTACGTTTCTATCGTGAGAATCCATTTATATCATTCCCAGAGACCAATACTTTTGGAGATATGATTTGTCAAAGTTTGAACAAGCGCTCCAAAGCTCATGTCCGCAGGGCTTTCCCACATTTTGTTTTATAGGTCAGCTGGAATCTACGTTAAAAATTGGTTCAAGCACTGGCGTGAAGTCAGGAGCTTTTGCGCGTATGTTCTATTGTCCATTCTCCTGTATTGGACACTCTTAATCGATTTTGATGGTAGTCTGGCTTGCTTAAGCCAGAGTAATTACTAAATATGAAAATAAAGAATCGAAAAAAACCAGGCCTCTGCAGAATAGATCAATGAACCTTAATCCGTGATACAAAAAGGTTTATCGCGAGTTTTCAATTAGTTATCCATTAGTTAATTAACAATTTTTTGTAGCACGAACATTAACATTGCAAGTGCTATAATTGTTAAACTATTAATCTGATAATTTTTTTCTTTCTTGGAGCTATTTTTGAAAGGTCTTGGAATAGATTCCCGTTGGAAAAATTGAAATATTGTTAAGTTTCGTTTTGTTATTAACAATTTACTTAAGTGAAAAATTATTTGGCTTCAATTATGTTTTCAAAACAAAACTTTATATTATCTCATAAACAACGCATTGGTTCATAAAACTTTTTAAACAATAGGTGATAATAATTATTAAGAATCATTTTTAAGTAGTTCCTGATCATTAGAAAACGGATCAGTAATAATATTATAAATTGAAGCTTTATAATTTTTCACTAATGTAAATTGTTCATAACAATACGAAAATACCCGTTTTCGGGCGTATTTTCAACCCCCTAGGAAAATTATAAATATTGGTCCTACAGTTCCGGCCGTTAAAACTTTTTTATAGGAAATTTCCTCCTCTATCTGAATTATTTTTCAAATTTGAATCATATCAAATAGTTTTTAAGATATTGGCGAAAACCTAAACCTCCTTCTGCTTTTTCACTTAATTGTTTATAACTACTGCAATGTTTGCGAGCGGTCTTAGTATTTTCTCAAAAACTACGCGCCTTTCCGAATCGACTGACACCTCAATTATAATTTTCGGAGAATACGCAAAAATTTTGACCTAAAAAGCACTTGTTGACTAGACTAAAAGGAGTGGGGAGAATTAGAAGTTTCAGAAGAATCTGCGTAAATATCAATTCAAATATGTCAAAAATCCGGATACTGTGCAGGATCCGGTATAGGCTAAATGATGCCGGATCCATCGGATTTCCGGGTTGCAATACTTAGGTATGAATTTAGTGTTGTGAGTGTGGAAAATGTCTTAAATACTCCTCTGATAAATACTGAAAAATGTCCGAAAATTATCATTACTTCTAAAAACAGTCGACATTTAGAGTTTTTTAGTATTTATCGACATTATCGAAAATGTCTGGATAAATATCATAAATTTCTTTTCTACTTAAAAATTGTTTGACAATTTTCCTTTTTGTCCCATATTTATTCTTCTTTCTACTTGGATCGAAGATGCTTAACGATCTGAGATGCCAATTATACAAAAAATTTTTAAAAAGTTTATTTTTTTCTACTTAGATCGAAGATGCGATTTGTGATGCCATTATACAGAGTTTTTTTTTGAGCAGTTTATTCTTTTCTATTTGGATCGACGATTCTTAACGATCTGTGAACCAATTGGGAAATTATACAAACTTTTGTTTTAAACAAGTTTATTTTTATAATTTTAACAGTCTAATTAGATCGATTTTTCTAATACTAAATCTTAATTCAGAACACCTGGCTCCTGTCCATTATCTCTGATACTCGATAGAATAACATGATAATAACTCATTCAATGATAAGTTATTTCCAATTGACCATGAAAAATTTCCTAAAATGCCTCAAATTGTCCTGATATTTTAACTTAACATGTGACGATTGTCATATTTTTCCGCAATGTCCGTAAATACTTAAATACTCAAAATGCCCGACCTTGAGGGAAAGTTTCGGACATTTTTCCAGGATATTTGTCCTTTACTTAAGAACTCGAGTATTTCACATCACTACCGTATGATGCACCCTAGAATAAACGCGCAAAACAAAACCTTCCCGCTACAAAATGGCGAAGGCGCCTGTCTAACACCACTACTCCCGGTCGAAATACCACCCGTCCAGGAATACTTAATTGAATAATCGATGTAAAACTATCCTGAATGTTTCATTCAACACAATATGTTACGATTCCCCTTGTCTGACACTAATGAATTATTAATTTCATGGGATTTTTGTCCCCACCATGACGAATCCTTCAATTTTAAATGAGCTGAAAGAATGGTCTAATCGATGGAATTAACGTCGTCGAACATGCGAACTGATATTTCGTATACATATTTCAGGTCGCGAGGAAGTTGAGCGACTCTACCATATTGAAATAGGACTGTAAACTGATCGTTGGCGTGTTTGAATGGGCTAAACGCCTTTCACCTGAATCGTATTTTCAAACTGTTTTTTATAGATCTATGAATACATTTTGGCCATTTGAAATGGATTCCGAATCAAAAACTTGTTCGATAAAAAAAATTCCTTTCATACTGGTGTTCGGAAGGAAAGCATTCAGAATTTCTCGTACATATACCGAGTGTCCCAGTATACATGTACCAATGGATTATCTCAGCCATTTCAAAAAATAAAAATTTGAAAATGTTATGATTTTCGATTCGTTCAAGAAACCTTCTACTGAGAAAAACAAAATTGGAAGTCACTGTCGGTTTGACCCGAAAAGTGACTCTGACTTTTTGGCGCTCTAGTTCCTCGGAACTGAGTGCTTATCAATTTGCCCAAATGTCTGTAATTTTAGAATATTTCGATGAAAATGGTCTTAAGCGATTTGGTTCGACTCACTGATCAAGAATCCGTGGTCGAAATTCATTCTGTCCGGCCGTCCGGCCGGCCGTAGGCACGATAACTCTCGAACGGAATGAGCTAGAGAGTTGAAATTTTCAGAGTGGGTTTGGGGGATAAATATCTCGGCTAAGTTCGTTATTGGACAAAATCGGACAAATGGTTTAGGAGTAACAAAAATAATTTTTTTTTTACAAAACAAATTCCAAATTAAATTTTTTTTAATAAGCAGTTTTATCATAAGAATCCATTCATTTCATTTTTAACTCTAACAAGCTAATACTTTCGGAGATATGATTTTTCAAAATTTCAATGTAAATCGTATTTCTACGTTTTCACAGAATGATAGAATTATTATGTGGGTATTCTATGAATTGTTATAATGTCAACTTATTCTCTTGAGACATGACGTTGTTTCATTCGAGCAATCGTATAAATATGAGAATGATAATATAATATCATACTTTTTGTTGGTTGATATTTTCATGCCGATGGTCAATCCATATGATGATGGGAATGGTAATGGTAAGTTAATTATATTGAGTTCAGAATATCTCCACTAAAAACAAAACTGGAATATTGTAGATTTGAGGAAAGATATATATTATCGTTCATCATATAATTGAGGAATGAATATCTCGGATGAGTTCGTTGTTGGGTAGAATTCGTCTATTGGTTTTGGATTGATAATTTTTGGCACTCTTGTTGAATTTAAATTCTTCTATGATGTTTGAATTCAATTTCTGCTAAGATGAAGTTCTAAATTTCAATAATGAATCGTACTTCTATGTTTTCACTGAATGCTATAATTATTATATCTAAGCTTTATTATATGATCTGTGTACTCGTACATTTCATCCTGTTTTATATGAGAGAGTCAAATTCATTTCAGCTATTTTAATTTGGTTTCTTCCATGGTGCAGTTCTCATTCTCAGATTGCTCATTTAATCTAGATAAATGAACTATTATTTGAATTGAATTTCCTTTATGATGCAGTTCTATCATAAGAATAAATTGATATAATTCTCAACTCTGAGAAACCAATACTTTCGGAGATATAATTTGTCTGTTTGAACTAGAGCGCCAGAAAGCTCCTGTCCACAGGGCTTGAACCAATTTTTTTTATTTGAAATAGCACCCTATATGTTTTTTGCAATTTTTTATTTCTACTCAAAATTACCTTTCCAACGATGTATCACACTTCGTATTTTACATTTGATTTGATGGAGAAAACGTCAATTGAAATTTCAAATTGGAAGAATTGCAGTAGGCTACGATATTTTTTGTAATATTGATTTCACTTCAATAATCGTCATCAATAAAAAAACTTCCCCAAGTTGGAATCAACAATTTATTTTACCGAACGTTAAACAAAGAATGAATAGTAAAAGATACAAAAAATTTCAAAAAAGGGGACACAAAAATACCTATATAACTAAAGCATATGTTCGGAATGTTGACACATCTTTCAGCTCGGTGGAGTAGTTCATAAGAAGTAACACTTCTCAACGCCTCAGCATTAATTGATCTATATGCATTCCTTATTTTGTTTTTTAGATCTTCCAAATCAATTGGAGGAGTCTTGTACAAAGGATTTTTCAAATATCCCAAAGGAAGACATCCTTCAATTGACGTTTCCTCGAGCGTTTCCTCCATCAAATCAAATGTAAAATACAAAGTGTGATACGTCGTTGGAAAGGTAATTTTGAGTAGTAGTAAAATATTGCAAAAAATATATAGGCAGCCCTCAAGGACTTTGGCGGCTCTGATACATGAACTACAGGTTGTTTGGGATGGTATCCCTCAACCATCTTATTGCGTTAATGCCAAGACGTGTTGGGGAGTGTATAGATAATCGCGGTGGACAAACACATTATTAACAAATTTATTGAAAAAAATTGTAAACCCTTCGTTTTCTTTCTTCAAATTTAAATCATTTACTCCTTGCTCTATCTATGTTTTACCAAAATAAAATTAAAATTTAAACAGCTCCTTCTGGGTGTTGCAGTTTCTTTTTCAGTCAGTATATATCTATCCTGAATAATCATCGCTTGGATTGGCCAAATCTGGTTTTGAAAAAACACTCCTGGCCTTACGAGCAGCGATATTGTTCTTTTAAATTCAAATGATTGAAGGTATTTCTAACAACAAGAGTTCTTCTTCAAGTGATCCATGGGCTACAGAAGAGTATATTTGTGAGAGGGGACTTTTGAAATGTTATATATTATTTTTAATTTGTTCGTTTTGGAGCGTAGGTATGTTATGGGGAACATCGCCTTATCATTTTACTCAAATGTCTGTAAATTTCGATTTTTTGCCGAAAATAGTCTTAAACGATTGGGATCGACTCCCTGATGAAGAATTCGAGGTCAAATCTGATTCTGTCCGGTCGTCCGTTGCCACGATTACTTGAGAACGGAAAGAGATAGCGACTTGAAATGTTCAGGGTATGTGGCGCATCCCAATACAACGGACAAGTTCGTTAATGGACATAATCGGCCCAATGGTTTCCGAGTAATGATTTTTTCAACCAATACAAATCTGATCGAATTGAAACTTGGCGAAGAGTTGTAGAATACGAACCTAAGGAAGTTTGTGAAGTTTTGTGAGAATCGTATCACTAGAAAATTAAAAAAAAATTATTAAAAAATATTAGTTATGTCACGATAACCTGAGAACGGAAAGAGATACCGACTTGAACTTTTCAGGTTAGGTTGTGCATCTGAATGCGACATTTGAGATTGTTTATATAAGCGCCTAATCGGCCAAACTGTTTTGGAGTTATACCTATCTGAAATGTGGTTGTTATTTCCACAATCACTCAAAAAAATACAAAAACGATCCAATTCAAACATGGTTATTAGTTGTAGAATGCCAACGCGAAAGTTCGTGAGGATCCTATAACTATAGAAAAATTTTTAAAAGTTCTATATATCATAAACTATTCATCCGATATCACGGAAATTTTGCGAGAGCCTTCAGAACCTAACGGTACTGGTAAGTTCCAAGTTTAAACATGATCGGATCTATATTGTCCGTTATCCGAGCAGCCTTGTATGAGTTTAGTAGCTGGATGGGTGACCGTTGTCTCGATTGTGGACGTTCAAGTTAATATCAATTTTATTCCAAGCCTATGGCTTCCTTTTTACATCATACGCGAAATGTAAATCAGAAATCTACGAAGTGGTTCATATCTTGAGAAGTAAGTCTGGTAAAGCAATAGTTGTGCCGACAAACGAAATTGTTTAAATAAATTGTATTTATTTGTCATTCTTAAAGACAGTAGATGATGACAGTAATGAGCCTCGAGGTCATACCTCAGTAATTATGTTTGCGAACAAAGGAAGAAATAATGAAATATACTAATTAACGGGCAAATTTAACATTGTTTTGCGTTATTGCTTATGTTTGCGTTATGTCAATGGACAATTAAAAATGTCTATTTTTGATCAATACGCGACAAAAATAATTCCATCTGGTGAAGATGTTAGCTGTCAATGTTTACAGTATTGTATACTATTGAATTTTCAGAAGGCATATGGACTGGTTTTTCCAGAAAAATAACAATAGGTTTTACTCCTTTACTGAAAAACGCAGCTTATTTTGGACAATGTTCCCTTATCTCATATTAAAATACAGGGTCATTCAAATAATTGCTCTACTAAACGTTTCTCGGCTTCTAAAACTATGAGGCTAAAATTATTCATGAAAATTTCAACGGCACAAGTGAGTAAATTTTTTGATAACTTTTTTTGATAAATGCTGGGCTGGTTCATTTGATACGTTTTGTGGTATATCTTGAGAACCGTATGAAATAAAAAAAATTGGTTCAAGCATTGACGTGAAGTCAAGAGCTTTTGCGCGTATGTTATATTGTCCATTGTCCTGTATTGGACACTCTTAATCAAATCGGATTTACCATGGTAAATTCGATTAAGAGTAAGAGGAGAATGGACAATAGAACATACGCGCAAAAGCTCCTGATTTCACGTTAGTGTTTGAACCAATGTTTTTTTCGTAATTTTAAAAAAAAAAATTAAGGGTACGGTTCTTACAAAATTTTACACACTTCTTTATGTCGATATTCTACAATTAGTTACCAAGCTTCAATTCGATCGAGTCTATATATTTTGAGTTATCGAGGAAATAATATTCAAGGTGGGTATAACTCCGAAACTATTGGACCGATTATGCACAAAATCGAACTTAACCCTCCCATTCAGATGCGCAACCTACCCTGAAAATTACAAGTCCCTATCTCTTTTCGTTCGAAAGTAATCGAGGCAACGGTCACCCCTGATATATGAAATTTTTTTCACTGATTTTTGAAAAATTTTCTAGTGTTACGACCTCTCGAAATTTAGCATGAATTTTCGCGTTGGCATTCTACAACTAATAACCATGTTTCAATTCATAGGTTTTGAAGGCTTTCGCAAAATTTCAGTGATGTCGGGCGAATAGTTTCTGATACTATTTAGAAAATTTAAATAAAATTATCAAAAAATATTATTTATGTCCCAATAACCTGAGAACGGAAAGAGATAGCGAGTTGAAATTTTCAGGTTAGGTTGTGCATCTGAACACGACATTTGAGTTTATTTATAAGCATAATCAGGCAAACGGTTTCAGAGTTATACCCATCTGAAGTTTGGTTGTTATTTCCTCAATAACTCGAAAAATAAAAAACCGATCCAATTCAAACATAGTTATTAGTTGAGAAATTGTCAATGTGAAAATTCTTGCATAATTTCGTGAGGATCATATCACTAGAAAATTTTTAAAAAATCATTGAAAATCGTTGAAAAAGTTTGTAGGTATATAACAGAAACTATTCGTCCGACATCGCTTTAATTTCGTGAGAACCTTAAGAACCTAAAGGCTGGTTTATGCTGACTGGTAACTTTAACTTAACCCCAAACTTAAAAATTAAAACATAGATTTCTAGTACTATGGTTTATACTGAGACTAAAGGATCCGTTTACTTATTAATAATAATAATATTAATTAATAAGTTAACGGATTCTTTAGTCTGATTATAAACGATAACACTAGAAATCTATGTCTATATATATTATATTGATAGGATTAAGTTAAAGTTACCAGCCAGCATAAGCGAGCCTTAACTCTGCTGCCAAATTCCAAGTTTGAACGCGATCGGATCTATATTGTTGGAGATCAGAGCAGCCTTTTGTGAGTTCAGTAGCTATGGATGGGTTACCGTTGCCTCGATAACTTTCGAATGAAAGGAGATAGTTACTTGCAATTTTCAGGGTAGGTTGCACATCCAAATGGGAGAGTTAAGTTCGTTTTTGGTCATAATCGGTACGGTTTCGGAGTTATACACACCTGGAATAGCACTTCCTCGATAACTCAAAAAAATATAGACTCGATCGAATTGAAGCTTGGTAATTATTTGAAGAATATCGACATAAAGACGTGTGTAAAATTTTATGGGAACCGTACACCTAGAAAATTTTAAAAAAATTGCAAAAAAAAATTGGTTCAAGCAGTGACGTGAAGTCAGGAGCTTTTACACATATGTTCTATTGTCCATTCGAATTTACCATGGTAAATTCTATTGAGAGTGTCCAATACAGGAGAACGGACAATAAAATTCACCATGGTAAATTCGATTAAGAGTGTCCAATACAAGAGAATAGACAATAGAACATACTTGCAAAAGCTCCCGACTTCACGTCAGTGGTTGAACCAATGTTTCTAATTTGATTTTTGCAATAAACATGAAAGTGTTAAAATTTCTGAATAGAGAATAACAAGACCTTTGAAACTATGTATCACAAAAGCATACTTCCTAATTGAAAAATTGGGAGTTAATGATTTATACCTGTCTTTCGAAGGGAGTTGAATGTAGGGTTCGCATTTTCACGAAGAAGAATGACAATATAAAATTTAAATTTTACTTGTTTTGGGATTTTCCATAAATATGTACAGTAAGGGTTGTTTCACATGCATATACGGTTCCATTCGGTTCGGTTCGTTATCGGTTTCAACCGAAAACGAATGAAGGCCTTTCACACATATGCGGTTCATATAAGGTTTTATGTTATCTTCACAATTTCAATTTTTTCGCGACGTCAGATTCAACAAAGTTATTCAAAATTTGAACAAATACATATTTGAATGCATCCTGCGTCTTTAATTTATCTTTATATTTTTCGGAAGTTTTGTCCCACAGCACTGAACCATCATTTTCTCATGAATACTGAGATAGCAACAAAATAAAAATATCCCGAAAATATATACGTTTATATTTCTACGAGGGCGAAACCGCTGACAAAAATGTGTACACCAGAATTCCCACTCAACCGGAATTTCATTGGAATTCTATACGAATTCAATAGGAATTCATTAGGAATTCAATGAGAATTCTTTTGAAATTCTATTGGAATTCTATATTCTTGTACACCAGAAGTCCTAGCGGTTTACCCCTCGTATTTCTATATTGAAAGATAATAATATCTGCTTGATTTGAGGTTAAAACCACAGAACTAGACAGAAAACATATTGGTAAATATTTATTACTTTATGGTTGAAACCGAAACTAAACCGTGTTTGTGTGAACGCCTCGGTTGATCTGTATTCCCTAGACACGAATCCAAACCTGATAGAAACCTATTCGTGTCGAGGGAGTATTCGGTGCTGTACGGTTTCTATTCGGTACCGAATCTGAACCGAAGCACCGTTTCACACTTGTCGCCAGAGACCGAATGGAAACCGAAAACGAAACGAACCTAACGGAACCGTATGCATGTGAAACAACCCTAACCAAGATAATGAATTTATTCCATTTGGCTCTTCCACAATGTATATGGAGCTGAGCATATTTAACAGAATGGCAAAAGCCAAATACCTATCTTTTCGCACTTTTTGTATAGAGCTAAAGGAGTTGAGTGAAAAATTATCCCTATAAAAGCTTCCACTCCTTTCCTTTCATAGCTGGCAAATTACCTAAAAATACGTATTCACGATATCAGAGCAATTCAAAGCTTTGACATATCGGTCGGAATCATTCTAAAATTCGAAGATTTTCGCATTCGGCCAAATTAAACCGATCCATTACCCGTTCGGTAAATAGAAATGAGGTAATGGCCGCTCGGCAACGGAAGCGGCGTGGAGGGCGTCTAGGGAACAACTGCATAACTCGATTTCAGCCCGTGTTGAAGGTCTCAATCAATAGACGTGACGCGGTGGGGACCAATTACATGCTCACTTTCCTTCTAACATCGTTTGCATATATTTTCCTAGTGGAACAAGGACCGCTCAAACCCTTTCGCTCTTGGCTACCCCGCGCTCTCGCGGTTTTGAATCAACTTCAAGAACCGTTCAAATATCCTTCATTTAGCCTTTGTCGGCGGCAAATCGCTAATTGTGGATGGAGAGGCTTATTTTCGAAGAAGTGGTTTACGTTACGGCGAATGGGAAACTACTGTGGAATTGGAGTGAGTAGACTGGCGGAAACCGGCTACTAGATTTTTCTGTGATTACTATTTTATGGTGAACAGGACGGCGAGCACGACTGTAAGACAACACGGTGGATCGGCAAACGACACCGCAATATTTGACTCCTAAAATATACGTGTTTTGCACAACCTTTTGCCTTTTGCGCGGAGACATTGCAGTTGCAGTGATAACCGAGCTAGAGAGCATAGATATCCGCGAATTGCGCGGATTTGTCGCTGCATGTAGACGGTAAATATGGTAAAAGCATCCCAAAATTGACAAGAGTATACCTCCTCCATGACGATATCACTAGAACTGTGCGAAATGTACACATATCTCTGCATCATGTAGACGCAATAAAAATTGCTACGTTTCATTCCGTCTCAAGAACGTGCAGACAAAAACTTGTGCAAAACGTAGCGTATGGACCGGCCTTTTAGACAACAAGGTGGATCGGCAAATGACACAGCAATATTTGACTACTAAAATATACGTGTTTGTAGTCCAAACGCTACGTTTTGCACAACCTTTTGCCTTTTGCGCGGAGACGTTGCAGTTGCAGCGATAACTGAGCTAGAGAGCGTAGATATCCGTGGATTGCGCGGATTTGTCGCTGCATGTAGACAGTAAATATGGTAACAGCATCCCAAAATTGACAAGAGTAGTACCTCCTCCATGACGATATCACTAGAACTTTGCGAAATATACAAATATCTCTGCATCATGTAGACGCAATAAAAATTGCTACATTTTCATTCCGTCTCAAGAACGTGCAGACAAAAACTTGTGCAAAACGTAGCGTATGGACCGGCCTTTTAGACAACAAGGTGGATCGGCAAATGACACAGCAATATTTGACTACTAAAATATACGTGTTTGTAGTCCAAACGCTACGTTTTGCACAACCTTTTGCCTTTTGCGCGGAGACGTTGCAGTTGCAGCGATAACTGAGCTAGAGAGCGTAGATATCCGTGGATTGCGCGGATTTGTCGCTGCATGTAGACGGTAACTATGGTAACAGCATGCCAAAATTGACAAGAGTAGTACCTCCTCCATGACGATATCACTAGAACTGTGCGAAATGTACACATATCTCTGCATCATGTAGACGCAATAAAAATTGCTACGTTTTCATTCCGTCTCAAGAACGTGCAGACAAAAACTTGTGCAAAACGTAGCGTATGGACCAGCCTTTGGACAACAAAGGTGGATCGGCAAATGACACAGCAATATTTGACTCCTAAAATATACGTGTTTGTGTTAAGGCTAATCCAAACGCTATGTTTTGCACAACCTCTTGTCTGCGCAGTCTTAAGACGGAATGGAAACGTAGCAAATTTTAGTGCGTCTACATGATGCAAAGATTTCTGTATATTCTACGTTGCGATGTTGCAGTTGCAGCGATAACTGAACTAGAGAGCATAGATATGCGTGCACTGCGCGGATTTGTCACTGCATGTAGACGGTAACTATGGTAACAGCATGCCAAAATTGACAAGAGTAGTACCTCCTCCATGACGATATCACTAGAACTGTGCGAAATGTACACATATCTCTGCATCATGTAGACGCAATAAAAATTGCTACGTTTTCATTACGTAAAAAAAGCATTATAGAGCAGTAGTATCTATGTATTATGAAAAATACACTATAAGTCTAGTCAACAAGTGCGTTTAAGGTAAAAATTTTTGCGTATTCTCCGAAAATTATGGTTGATGATTGATGAATGGCATGTAGATAGTTTTTGAGAAAAAGCTAAGGCTACTCGCAAAAATTGCAATAGTTATAAACAATTAAGTGAAAGGCAAAAAAGGGAGTTTGGTTTTTCGTCAATATCTCAAAAACTGTAGGAGATAATTCAAATTTGAACAAAGATTCAAGAAGAGGAGGAAATTTCCTAGAAAAAAGTGCCAACTCCCGCAACTAGGACCAATATTTATAATTTTCCCGAAGGGTTGAAAATACTCCCGAAAACGGATACTCCGGCTTGCGTAAGCCTCGCCCCCTTCGGACCTTTCATGAATGAATATTATCTCAACTAGTTTTTGGGATATAAGCGAAAACCTAAACCTCCTTCTTTTTTTCACTTAATTGTTTATAACTATTGCAATTTTTGCGAGCAGCCTTAGCATTTTCTCAAAAACTATTGCCATTCCGAATAAAATGACTCCTCAATCATAATTTTCGGAGAATACGCAAAAATTTTGATCTAAAAAGCACTTGTTGACTAGACTATATTTTTAAACGTAGATTCCAGCTGACCAATAAACAAAATGGGTTCTCATTTGAGAAAAATGAGTGTTGAGGTTTTTGTTATGACTGACTTTGACATTGAAATAGAAACACCCTGTACGTTCAATTGAATTTTTAATTAACGATGGAGAAGCACTGGTATGTCCTCTGATAGAAACTAGAAAATTAGGAATTTTAATGCAACAATCTACAAGTTATTAACATTGAAATTAAGTCCTATTTGAGAAAATTTAGAGGGTTTATTTCAAATTTCACACGAATATTCTGAGAATAATATGTAAGTGACACATTAAAACAATGTAGAATTCAATGGGTATTATGATTATCAATGAAAAAACTGGGTATTCATTCAAAAAACGAAAGATGGTATCGTTTCCGGCGAAACCGGAAATCGAACGAATCTGAAATCTTTTCCAAGAATTCATCTCTCCTAACAAACCTCAACTATAAAATTTCAAGTGTTTATCTTGGGTCTTTCTTTGAAATATTCTAACAAACGGTCTTCGTGAATCACCCTGTATAATATCCATCCATTTCAGTGGTGTACGGCGTTACAAATCAGCCAATTTGCCAATTTTGTCCTTTGGTAATACCATTTCTCGCCTTACGCGTTCCAATATTGGAAGCACTTTGGGCATCTTCTTTTCCTCCATATACGCTCGAAATAAAGCAATAAAATATCGTTATTAGCTACCCCACATCAATTTAACTGAATAGCCGGGTGTCCCCCACTTGTCGGTGACAATAATAACGGAGCCCGATTCAAAAGCGTAATTGCAAATGGATCAATATTGTGTATCTAATATTCGGGTTTCGGTTTTAGGGGAGTACCAGAGCCAGTTTCTATAGAGTGCGCCTGGTTTGTGTTCAATTTCCCGAGCTTGCTTCCCAAGTACATTCATGCTAATGGAGATGACTCGCGAACAATTCGTTAATTGAAATTTCCATGCAGGATAATTAATCAATATCAATTAGCCCGAAGAATTTAAAAGCCTATGCTGATCGTACCGCCTAATGGAACGTGTCCAGGTATGGGTTATGCGAAATTCTGATATTTTAATTAATCTATTCCATTATTTCCATTTGAATATTTCATCCAGGTACATGTGCGGAACAACAGTTTCCTTTTAGTTTTCTAATATGTACAAGATGTCGAAATAATGTGTTTTCGAACGATTCAAAAGTAGTGGATTTATATGTTTTGAGGAAATATTGTTTAGTTTCCTGAAATACAAACATTGTTTTTGCGTGTTCGACGCTATATAATTTTACCCAAATGTAATGAGAATGGTCCCGAACGATATATTCCGATTCACTTTACGATAGAGCTAACCTAATTTGTTCTACCCTTGAAATTCGAAATAATGAAATTGATTTCATCGAAATTAATACATCAATCATCAATTTAGATAGAAGAACTTCAAACTAAATGACAAATTATCAAGTACAACAGAATAATAAACAAGAACAACAACCCAATCTGTAGAATGTGATCCCTTATGTTCGTGGCCTTTCTCAAAAAATCAGGAGAATCAGTTTCAAGTTCAGTATAAGAACCGTTTTCGAGACACAAAATGATCTCAGGTCTTTATTATTAAAAACAAAACCTACTAATGAAAAACAAAAATCGGAAAACTGTGTATATAATTTTCTATGTATTTGTGGTCAATCATATACAGGAGAAACATCGTGACCACTAGAAGTAAGAAAGGCGTAACATACGAATAACTTGAGAAATAGAGACATACAGAAATCAAAAATAGCAGTACCTACATGTATGTACAATCCATGGAGATCCCATGACGGACTGGAGTAAAACAAAGATTCTGATGACAGAGTCTGATTACATTAAAATGAAACTTAAAGGAGTCGACTTGCAAACTGCTCAATTGGAATCGACGATATTTGGTTAAATTAGTTGAAAAAGGAGCTGGAACTTGGAAATTTCTATGCAAAGTGAAACTATGTTACTATGATCCAGATCTTCAAAGACTGTCAATGTGGCAATTTTCGAATTTCAGAATAACAATCAAACAATAAAATAATTCTCAAGATTTTCGTTTAGTGTCTGATATACCCCGAAACGTTACGAAATAGTTTTTTTATCGTTGATGTTGGTTCGTTATTGTTTGTTAGGCAACATTGTTCGATATATTGCTTCTGACAAATATCTTGTGTTTCAACGCAGGAGCCTTTCACAAAATAATACATTTTTTGCGCGTATGTTCTGGGGAACATCGCGTTATCATTTTGCCCAAATGTCTGTAACTTTCGAATTTTTTGACGAAAATGGTCTCAAACGATTAAGTTAGACTCCCCAATGAAGAATTCGATGTCAAATTTGATTCTGTCCGGCCGGCCGTCCGGCCGTTGCCACGATAACTTGAGAACGAAAAGAGCTAGCGACTTGAAATTTTCAGGGTGGGTGGCACATCTCAATACGACGGACAAGTTCGTTAATGGGCATAATCGGCCCAGTGGTTTCCGAGTAATAATTTTGTTTTCATCCAATATAAATCCGATCGAATTGAAACTTGGTGAGTAGTTGTAGAATATAAACCTTAGCACGTTTGTGGAATTTTGTGCGAATCGTATGGCTAGAAAATTATTAAAAAATTATTGAAAAATATTCTTGTTGTCACGATAACTTGGGAACGGTTAGAGATAGCGGCTTCAAGTTTTCAGGTTAGGATGTGCACTAGAACGCGACATTTCAGTTTGATTATGAGCATAATAGGTCAAACGGTTTCAGAGTTATAGCCATCTGAAATTTTCTGAAATTTGGTGGTTTTTTGTACGTCATTAACTCGAAAAATACTGAACCGATTGAATTCAAACATGGTTATTAGTTGTAGAATGCCAACGCGGAAATGTTTGCAAAATTTGGTGGGGATAGCATTTGTAGAAAATTTTTAATAAATCATTGAAAAAAAAAAAAAATTCTATATATCAGTAACTATTCGTTTGAAATTGCTGAAATTTTGCAAGAGCCTGCATAACCTAACTCTACTGCCAAGTTTCAAGTTTCAATACGATCGGTTAAATATTGTTGGAGATTCGAGCATTCTTGTGTGAGTTCAGTAGATGGGTGACCGTTGCCTCGATAACTTTCGAACGAAAGGAGATAGGGACTTGCAATTTTCAGGGTAGGTTTCGTATCCGAAAGGGAGAGTTGAGTTCGATTTTGCGCATAATCGGCCTAATGGTTTCCGAGTTATACCCACCTGGAATATTATTTCCTTGATAACTCAAAAAAAAAAAAAAAATGGTTCAAGCACTGACGTGAAGCTTTTGCGCGTATGTTCTATTGTTCATTCTTCTGTTGGACACCCTTAATCGAATTTACCATGGTAAATTATGTGGTCCATTCTCCTGTATTGGACACTCTTAATTCGAATTTATCATGGTAAATTCGAATTAAGTGTCCAATACAGGAGAATGGACAACATAATTTACCATGGTAAATTCGATTTAGGGTGTCCAATACAGAAGAATGAACAATAGAACATACGCGCAAAAGCTTCTGACTTCACGTCAGTGCTAGAACCAATATTTTTTTTCGTGATTTCTTTGAAACTTTCTAGGGGTGCGGTTCTTAAAATTTTTTTTTCAAATTTTCTAGGGGTACGGTTCTTACAAAATTTCAAACACGTCTTTATGATGATTTTCTACTACTAGTTACCAAGCTTCAATTCGATCGAATATTTATTTTTCGAGTTATCAAGGAAATAATATTCCAGGTGGGTATAACTCGGAAACCGTTTGACCGATTATGCCCAAAAACGAACTTAACTCTCCCTTTCGGATACGCAACCTACCCTGAAAATTGCAAGTCCCTATCTCATTTCGTTCGAAAGTTATCGAGGCAACGGTCACCCATCTACTGAACTCACACAAGAATGCTCGAATCTCCAACAATATTCAACCGATCGTGTTAATACTTGAAACTTGGCAGAAGAGTTAGATTATGAAGGCTCTTGCAAAATTTCAGCAATTTCAAACGTAGTTACTGATATATAGAATTTTTTTTTTATTTTCAATGATTTTTTTTTAATTTTTAAAATACTATCCTCACGAAATTTTGCAAGAATTTTCGCGTTGACATTCTACAACTAATTACCATGTCAGAATTCAATCGGTTTAGTATTTTTCGAGTTAATTGAGGAACAAAACACAACGAAATTTCAGATGGCTATAACTCTAAAACAGTTTGGCCGATTATGCTCATAAACGAACTGAAATGTCGCGTTCTGGTGCACATCCTAACCTGAAAACTTCAAGCCGCTATCTCTTTCTGTTCTCAAGTTATCGTGACAACAAAAATATTTTTTAATTATTTTTTTTAAATTTTCTAGCCATACGGTTCGCAAAAAATTTCACAAACGTGCTTAAGTTCATATTCTACAACTACTCACCAAGTTTCAATTCGATCGGATTTATATTGGTTGAAATCAAAATTATTACTCGGAAACCACTGGGCCGATTATGCCCATTAACGAACTTGTCCGTCGTATTGGGATACGCCTCCCACCCTGAAAATTTCAAGTCGCTAGCTCTTTTCGTTCTCAAGTTATCGTGGCAACGGCCAAACGGACAGAATCAAATTTGACCTCGAATTCTTCATTGGGGAGTCGAAGTAAATCGTTTGAGACCATTTTCGTCAAAAAATTCGAAAGTTACAGACATTTGGGCAAAACTATAAAGCGATGTTCCCCAGAACATACGCGCAAAAATACAAAAATCGAGAACATAATTCGGATGTATCGTGCTTACAAACAACTGGCCGGACAATCAGGGTAAAAGTCAATTTGACGACGAATTCTTCATCTGTGGGACAAATAATGATCATTTAAGGCTATTGAGCAACCATACGTCATGGTACGAATGTGCAAAACGCCCATACGAAGGATGTTATGGTGGTTGCAAAATGGCGCATGCGCTGGTGTAATAATGCCAATTGCGACGAATTTTTTCTGTAACAAACCACTACGCTCCGAGTCATGCCCCCCAACTAGATGCACGTACGTATTTATTCAAAACAAGAAACACATAGGTGCGGGTAATGCAATACCCAAAACATTGTTCAAATAATGGACACAAAAAAAACCTGTAACAAAAGTCCTTATTCTAATATTATGCATAAAAATTTTGGAAAAACAAGAAAATATAGAACCAAATAAGCGAGAGTGACCGTCTCACTGTCACGGTTCTGTGTCCTCTCATTGCAAGAATTCTTGGTGTGAACTTATAGTTTTAATTTTTGATTTTGACACATTGTCAAACCCTGAAAATTTCAAGTCGCTTGCTCTTTCCGTTCTCAAGTTATGTTCCCCAGAACATACGCGCTAAAACATGCGTATACGTCATGAACGTATAAATACACCCAAATATTACCTGTTTACACCTGGCTGCGAAGTAGATGCTGCCGAGTGTGCAACGGCACCCATCGATTTTCGAATTCTTTACATACATTGCTATGATGTGGATGATATTTTATTTAAAAAAAATTGGTTCAAGCCCTGTGGACAGGAGCTTTCTGGCGCTCTTGTTCAAACAGACAAATCATATCTCCGAAAGTATTCGTTTCTCAGAGTTGACAATTATACCAATGTATTCTTATGATCTTATTTCAACTGCATCATGAAGGAAATTCAATTCAAATAATAGTTTATTTATCAAGATTAAATGAGCAATCTGAGACTGAGAACTGCACCATGGAAGAAATCAAATTAAAATAGCTGAAATGAATTTGACTCTCTCTTATAGAACAGGATGACATGTACGAGTATGAACATAGATCATATAATAAATCATAGATAGAATAATTATAGCATTCTGTGAAAACATAGAAGTACGATTCATTATTGAAATTTCGAAAAATCATATCTCCGGAAGTATTAGCTTGTTCGAGTTGAAAACGATATCAATGGATTTTTATGGTGAAACTGCATCTTAAAAAAATTATTTTGAAATTTGTAAGTTAAAAA
This sequence comes from Halyzia sedecimguttata, assembly GCA_937662695.2. NCBI lineage: Eukaryota > Metazoa > Arthropoda > Insecta > Coleoptera > Coccinellidae > Halyzia > Halyzia sedecimguttata. The sequence continues at coordinate 89,859,842 of OW569413.2, forward strand.
AAAATTTTTTTTGTTACTCTGAAAATTTCAACTGCCAAGCTCATTCCGTTCGAGAGTTATTGTAGGAACAAAATTTAAAAATTTTCAAATTTTTTTTTACACTTTACGGTAACCCGACCAATAAAAAACTTCACATGCGTCTTAAGGTCATGATTCTACAATTTGATGCTAAATTTCAGATAGATCGAGTGATCGGTTTCGGAAATATTCATAAAAAATATTTTTACTAAAAACGGCCATAGCTCCGAAACCGCTTGGTGGATTTTGCCCGTTAACGAACTCGTCCGAGATATTTTCGCATCAAACCTACCCTGCAAATTTCAATCCTCTAACTCCTTTCGTTCGGGAGTTATCGTGTTAACGGACGGACGGACGGCCGGCCGGACAGAATCGATTTCGACCACGGATTCTTGAACCAAATCGTTCAAGACCATTTTCAGCCAAAAATTCGAAAATTACAGACATTTGTGCAAATTGATAAGCACTCTGTTCCGAGAAACAAGAGCGCCAAAAATAAGTGAACGAAATTTTTTTTTGGAAAATTAATTAACATTAATTTAATTAAAATTACTTGCGGCCACTTATTGACTGGCACCCTGTTATCAAAATGTATTCTCCTAATCATAAATGTTTGTAAAAATGTGAATTTGATTAACTACGCGATGAACGTAGAGATTTTGCCGCCGGATCTTAGACTAAAATAATTACTAAGTTTTAATTGGATCGGATTAGTATATTTTGAGTTATAGAGGAAATAACAATAAAATTTAAGATGGGTATAACTCCAAAACCGTTTGCCGATTATGCCCAACAACGAACTCAACATTCCCTTTCGGATTCGCAACCTACCCTAAAAATCGCTATCTCTTTCCGTTTTCAAGTAATCGTGAGATAGCTCAGAACATGCTCGCAAAAAGGTGCAATCTTCAAGCGTGGTTATAAGAATTGTTTCGTAACCAATTCTAAAGGTTTGCTATCTGATTTTTAAACGTACATTTTTCCTTCATGAACCTCGAACATCCACAACTTTATACAATCATAACAATCCCCTCACCACAACATTATGCGTGACACAATGAACGAGGGCCAATTCATTGGGAGAAGTAGCTGTACCCTCAGAGGGGATGAGAACTTCCGACGACTCCATTCAATTACTTCCTTCAACCTCCCCCCCAAGCCTCCATTCAAGTTTTGACGCCTTCTACATTATTATTCAACGAGACTCTCGTGGCAAAGCGATGTCCTAATGCAATACAAAAAATCCCTAAAAATTTGCTGCGCGGAATCTTCTAAGTGGGATAACGATCTTTAAATTAGTATTTTGAGGGTATTTGTTTGGCGAAAGATGCTCCGTGTTTTTATGACTCCGCGAATGGGAGGACGAGGAGTAACGAAGGAAGATAAAGTGAGTTGGGAGGGAAACAAGATTCGTCCAAACATGGAGTTATTTGAGGAATCAGGTGAATACTTTACAGAAAGGGGAATCATTTGGGGGATCAATTGCTTCCTGACTACGAGTTACGAGACTTAATCAAGTTTTGAGATGATTTCGGAAATAAAACACTGGTTAATTATTCAGACTGTTTATCCGTCAGTTAGAAATGAAACATAGAAAAGATTTCAACACCCCTACTCTTGAGTATATAGAATTTAGTCAATGAAAGATTATATACAGGGTGAGTCTTTGACCACTGCATCAATTTTAACCAAAGATTCCTCTCATCAAATGAAACACTTTTTTCATTTAACATTTTTCCAAATTCAGCTCAGGTAAGAAGATACAGGCAGTTGAAATTTTGAAAAAAAATCACTTTTTATTTTGTAGCTTTGATATCCTTTTTTCGAATAAAATGAATGTTGGCGTACAGTTTCCTATAACTATGATACATATTTTCCAAATATTAGTTATTTTCTACTTCTACTGGTTTTCTAGTTATGGACTCGTGGATTCATAAAACTATACGAAATTAGCATAAAGAAAGCATATAAAGTTTTTCTTGAGTCATTTCAAAAATATTCCATTGTTTTAGAACATTATATTATTCGTCATCATTTCTCCTTAAACGCACCGTTTTCGAGATATTCTTCATTGAATGTTTTAAAATGGAAAACTCCAGAAATTTCACTACTTTTATGGATCCGTCCCTGAGCGTTGGAATCCCGAATCAAGCTGTAAACCACGTTACCATGCCTTATTCTCGTCCGCCAACAATGTCATAGATAATTTATATGCGGGAGTGTATTAGCATATTGTGAAATCTTTAAACGCTTGTAACTTTTTACCTGAGCCGAATCTGGAAAAATGGTAAATGAAAAATTGGTTCAAGCACTGACGTGAAGTCAGAAGCTTTTGCGCGTATGTTCTATTGTCCATTCCTCTGTATTGGACACCCTTAATCGAATTTACCATGGTAAATTATGTTGTCCATTCTTGCTTGAACCAATTTTTTTTTTTTAGTTATCAAGGAAATAATATTCCAGATGGATATAACTCGGAAACCGTTAGGCCGATTATGCCCAAAGTCGAACTCAACTCTCCCTTTCGGATACGCAACCTAGCCTGAAAACTACAAGTCCCTATCTCCTTTCGTTCGAAAGTTATCGAGGCAACGGTCACCCATCTACTGAACTCACACAAGAATGCTCGAATCTCCAACAATATTTAACCGATCGTATTTAAACTTGAAACTTGGCAGTAGAGTTAGGTTATGAAGACTCTTGCAAAATTTCAGCAATTTCAAGCTATTAGTTACTGATATATAGAATTCTTTTTTTTTTTTTTCAATGATTTATTAAAAATTTTCTACAAATGCTATCCTCACCAAATTTTGCAAACATTTCTGCGTTGGCATTCTACAACTAATAACCATGTTTGAATTCAATCGGTTCAGTATTTTTCGAGTTAAGGAGGTACAAAAAACCACCAAATTTCAGAAAATTTCAGATGGCTATAACTCTAAAACCGTTAGGCTGATTATGCTCATAATCAAACTGAAATGTCGCGTTCTAGTGCACACCCTAACCTGAAAATATCAAGCCGCTATCTCTTTCCGTTCTCAAGTTATCGTGACAACAAAAATATTTTCTAATAATTTTTTTAAATTTTTCTAGCCATACGATTCGCACAAAATTTCACAAACGTTCATAGGTTCATATTCTACAACTACCCACCAAGTTTCGATTCGATCGGATTCATATTGGTTGAAAAAAAAATTATTACTCGGAAACCACTGGGCCGATTATGCCCATTAACGAACTTGTCCGTCGTATTGGGATGCGCCACCTACCCTGAAAATTTCAAGTCGCTAGCTCTTTTCGTTCTCAAGTTATCGTGGCAACGGCCGGACGGCCGGACGGACAGAATCAAATTTGACCTCGAATTCTTCATTGGGGAGTCGAACTTAATCGTTTGAGACCATTTTCGTCAAAAAATTCGAAAGTTACAGACATTTGGGCAAAACTATAACGCGATGTTCCCCAGAACATACGCGCAAAAAGTGTTTCATTTGATGTGAGGAATCTTTGGTTAAAATTAATACAGTGGTCAAAGACTCACCCTGTATATCCACTCCCCACATGGTGGTTGAAATTTACGACGATTGTTCCGGTTGTTAATGACGACGAGATGTAAATGAATTGCTTACATCGCTAGAGATCTAAGTAACTTAAAAACTTCCTTGGTTATGAATACAGGGTGTCCCAACGAAAATTTGTACCCACCAGAACTCAGAAACGAAGAATTTTCGAAGATTTAAAACAAAACAGGTCAACTTCTGTTTAGAGGGGGACGAACTTCCATCATGAGTTTGTTCCGAAAAAAACCAACCCCATGATGGTGGCATCACCATCAGCATCACTGTACAGAACAAAGTTAAAATTCTCAAAATCGGTTCATTATTTACGAAATAATGTAATAATTGAACTTACCGTCGAAAGGTGATGTTGAACAGACAGTTGAACAGCCCAAAGTCAAGAACCTAAGAGTTTTCACTTTACTTATCAAATGCTTAACATATTGATGACTTATATTCCTTTCTGGATGATCGTTATTAAAATACCTTGCAGATAATCTAGCATTTTCGTCATTCCGATAGTATAATTTGAGAATTTCTATTCTTTCTTCTATAGAATAGACCATTTTCGCCCACGTAAGTAAGTCTCAAACCGAATTATGATGCAGAAACGAAGGACTGAAATACATTTGAGAAAGAATCTTAAAAAAAAATAGTATATTTTAATGAATTGTCTCACAATATTTTCCGATCATGATCGATAAGAAAATCGAATGTTTTTTAAGTAAAAACGTTCAAATATTCAAATTGTTCCACCATTAAATAAAAATATCTGAAAATTTCAACTGCGATGTTAAGGGAACAGAAAAAATTCTTAACTAAACCACACCCAACATCTCCTCCCTATTAAAAAAAATGTTGGGGGTTGTTGCCACCTTCAGGTGGTTTTTTCGGAACAATTTTGTCATAGAAATTCATTCTCCCTAATACAGAACTTGAAAATTATTTTTGGATTCTTCAAAACTCTTAGGTTCTTGAGTTTGGCGTTTCAACTGTCTGTTCAACATCACATACATCACAATACATTATTTCGTGAATAATGAACCGATTTTGAAAATTTTAACTGGGTTGTGTACAGAACATAAATAAGTTTCAAACTAACCAACACTCGACATTTCTTCCCTATTCAAAAAATGTTGGGGGTTGATGCCACCTTCATGGGGGTGGTTTTTTCAGAAAAAAAATCAGGAGAATCTATACTAAGTTCAATATTAGAACAGTTTTCAAGACACAAAATGATCTTAAGTCTTTATTAACTAGGAACTATTGTGGTAAATCGTATACAGGAGAAACATTGAGACCTATAGAGGTAAGAAAATTCGGGATATAAGAACAAGTCGAGGAATAGAGACATACAAAAATCCAAAAATGGCAGAATATTTATGTACAATCCATGGAGATCACAAGATAGTTTGAAGCAAACAAAGATCCTGATGATAGAGTCATTAAAAGGAAACTTAAGGAGTCGGCTTGTATCACGTTGAACAGAGAATGCAATTCAGCAAATTGCTCAATTGGAATTGACCATATTTGGTTGAATTTGTTGAATAAGGAGTTGGAACTTGGGGACTTCTATGTAAAATGAAATCCTGTTACTGTGTTTTTTCGCGCTCTTGTACCTCGGAACAGAGTGCAAATCAATCTGTCCAAATGTCTGTATTTTCGAATTGTTTTTGGCGCTCTAGTTCCTCGGAACTGAGTGCATATACATTTGCCCAAATGTCTGTAATTTTCGAATTTTTCGATGAAAATGGTCTTAAACGATTTGGTTCGACTCACTGATCAAGAATCCGTGGTCGAAATTAATTCTGTCCGGCCGGCCGTAGGCACGATAACTCTCGAACGGAATGAGCTAGACAGTTGAAATTTTCAGAGTAAGTTTGGGGGATAAATATCTCGGCTAAGTTCGTTATTGGGAAAAATCGGACAGATGGTTTCGGAGTAACAAAAAAAAATTTTTTTTTTACAAAACAAATTCCAAATTAAATTTTTTTCAATAAGCAGTTTTACCATAAGAATCCATTCATATTATTTTTAACTCTAACAAGCTAATATTTTCGGAGATATGATTTTTCAAAATTTCAATGTAAATCGTATTTCTACGTTTTCACACAATGATAGAATTATTCTGTGGGTATTCTATGAATTGTTATAATGTCAAATTATTTTCTTGAGACATGACGTTGTCTCATTGTCATTCATTCCAGCAATCCTATAAATATGAGAATTCTAATATAATATCATACTTTTTGTTGGTTGATATTTTCATGCCGATGGTCAATCCATATGATGATGGGAATGGTAATGGTAAGTTAATAATATTGAGTTCAGAATATCTCCACTAAAAACAAAACTGGAATATTGGTGTATTGGAGTTGGAGTAGATTTGAGGAAATATATATAATCGTTCATCATAGAATTGAGGAATGAATATCTCGGATGAGTTCGTTGTTGGGTAGAATTCGTCTATTGGTTTTGGATTGATAATTGTTGGCACTCTTGTTGAATTTAAATTCTTCTATGATGTTTGAATTCAATTTCTGCTAAGATGAAGTTCTAAATTTCAATAATGAATCGTACTTCTATGTTTTCACAGAAGGCTATAAATATTCCATCTAAGCTTTATTATATGATCTGTGTTCATACTCGTACATTTCATCCTGTTCTATAAGAGAGAGTCAAATTCATTTCAGCTATTTTAATTTTGTTTCTTCCATGGTGCAGTTCTCATTCTCAGATTGCTCATTTAATCTTGATAAATAAACTATTATTTGAATTGAATTTCCTTTATGATGCAGTTCTATCATAAGAATACATTGATATAATTCTCAACTCTGAGAAACCAATACTTTTGGAGATATAATTTGTCTGTTTGAACTAGAGCGCCAGAAAGCTCCTGTACACAGGGCTTGAACCCATTTTTTGAAAATGGTCAACGATTTGGTTCGACTCATTGATCAATAATCCGTCAAAATCGATTCTGTCCGGCCGGCCCTTAACACGATAACTGTCGAACGGAATGAACTAGACAGTTGAAATTTTCAGAGTAGGTTTGGGATATAGATATCTCATTTAAGTTCGTTATTGGGCAAAATGGTGTTGGAGTAACGAAAAATTTTTTTTTTAATTTCAAATCCAATTTTTCTTAGTATGCAGTTTCATCATAAGAATCCATTGATATCATTATCAACTCTAACAAGCTAATACTCCCGGAGATATGATTTTTCATAATTTCAATAATAAATCGTAATTCTCTGATTTCACAGAATGCTGTAATGGAAAATTGACGTCCATATTTGTATCTATGAATTTCATGATCTGTGTTCATCATGTCATCTTATCTACCGATAAGAGACATGTTATGTACTTATTTCTGGTTCTATTCAAAATTCCTTACTCACGATATAAAATACCTCCTGTTCTAGAAAACAAAGTATGATTGGATGCAAAATGACCACTGAAATAACTTCGGCTATCATAGAATTATGAGGAATATAGGATATTGAAATTTTTGTTTGATAACATAATGCACTTGGATAATCCATATGATGATGGAAATACATATATACTTTGATAAGTTAATCAAATTGGGTTAATAATAACTCCAGTTAAAACAAAACTGGAAAATTGGCTAAGTTTCAATTGATATAATATCAGAGTAGACCTGAGGAATGAATATCTCGGATGAGTTCGTTATTGGGTAGAATCGGTCTGGTGGTTTCTGATTAAAAATTGTTGGCACTCATGTTTTTTTAAATGACACTCTTTTGAAGGTAACTTTTTTATGATGCAGATCTATCATAAGAATCCATTGATATCATTCCCAACTCTGAGAAACGAATACTTTCGGAGGTATGACTTGTCAAAGTTTGAACAAGAGCGCCAAAGCTCCTGTTTACAGGGCTTTCGCACTAAAACAAATTTCGAATTTCGGAATACTTTCAACCAAAAAATTAAATTTGCAAGACTTTCGCTTGGCGTCTGAAGAAGGAGACTGATATAGACTCCGAAAAGTTACGAAATAGTTATTGCGCGCATGTTCTGGGGAACATCGCGTTATCATTTTGCCCAAATGTCTGTAACTTTCGAATTATTTGACGAAAAAGGTCTCAAACGATTTAGTTCGACTCCCCAATGAAGAATTCGAGGTCAAATTTGATTCTGTCCGGCCGGCCGTTGCCACGGTAACTTGAGAACGAAAAGAGCTAGCGACTTGAAATTTTCAGGGTGGGTGGCGCATCTCAATACGACGGACAAGTTCGTTAATGGGCATAATCGGCCCAGTGGTTTCCGAGTAATAATTTCGTTTTCAACCAATATAAATCCGATCGAATTGAAACTTGGTGAGTAGTTGTAGAATATGAACCTAAGCACGTTTGTGAAATTTTGTGCGAATCGTATAGCTAGAAAATTATTAAAAAATTATTAAAAAATAAAAATAAAATAAAAAATAGAAGAGATAGCGGCTTGAAGTTTTCAGGTTAGGATGTGCATCAGAACGCGACATTTCAGTTTGTTTATGAGCATAATCGGCCAAACGGTTTTAGAGTTATAGCCATCTGAAATTTGGTTGTTTTTTGTTCCTAATTAACTCGAAAAATACTAAACTGATTGAATTCAAACATGGCTATTAGTTGTAGAATGCCAACGCGAAAATTCCTGCAAAATTTCGTGAGGATAGTAATTGTAGAATTTTTTTAAAAAATCATTGAAAATTGAAAAATTCTATATATCAGTAACTATTCGTTTGAAATTGCTGAAATTTTGCAAGAGCCTTCATAACCTAACTCTACTGCCAAGTTTCAAGTTTAAACACGATCGGTTAAATATTGTTGGAGATTCGAGCAGCCATGTGTGAGTTCAGTAGATGGGTGACCGTTGCCTCGATAACTTTCGAACGAAAGGAGATAGGGACTTGCAATTTTCAGGGTAGGTTGCGTATCCGAAAGGGAGAGTTGAGTTCGTTTTTGAGCGTAATCGGTCTAACGGTTTCGGAGTTATAACCACGTGCAATATTATTTCCTTGATAACTCAAAAACTAAATATTCGATCGAATTGAAGCTTGGTAACTAGTAGTAGAAAATCAACATAAATACGTGTTTAAAATTTTGTAAGAACCGTACCCCTAGAAAATTTGAAAAAAATGACGAAAAAAACATATTTAAGAACCGTACCCCTAGATAATTTGAAAAAAATGACGAAAAAAACATTTTTAAGAACCGTACCCCTAGAAAATTTAAAAAAAAGCACGAAAAAAATAATTGGTTCAAGCACTGACGTGAGGTCAAAAGCTCCTGACTTCACGTCAGTGCTTGAACCAATTTTTTTTTTATGGTTGTTTCGTTACTGTTTATTAGGCAGACGATACTTCAAAATAATTAATTTCTTATTTCAATATATATTTTCCAGAGTTTGGGACAGAAAACAACCATTTAGTGATCTTAATCGATGCCAAAAAATGTCATCCTGTTCGAATTATATCTCCCAATATCTTTTTCGTCGATGTGAATATATTGCAGAAAGTTCTTCACAACTTCCTGCTATTACTTTATCATATTCTCCATAAATAACGAATAAATATTTCATTCCCCTTTTAAGTCCGACTACCTCCCCTTAACCAATTGAAATCTAATACCATTTGCAATGATAAATTTTGTATAGCCCTGTCGCAATTGTCACCGCCACTTTCGACCACTCAGAAGAATTGTAGGAGGCCAATATCGTCAACTCATTGCATTATTCAGGATATCAATTTGGGTTACCTATAAAAAGTCGATTATTCTGTTCCCCTGCTTCCTGTGTCTCTCAATTATTCAATAATTTGGAAATAAAACGTATGATGAGGCAAAGACGCTGAAGTTCTCAGAGGCACTCAGAAAAATTAAAAGACGGAAACCACGGAGGTTCGGAAGAGTTCCGGGGGAGCGGAATGATGAAAATTGACACGTGATGGTAATCATTTTCATTGAAACTTTCAGCCGTTCTGTTAAGGTTTTATGTTGAAGGACAAACTCGAACATTAGGTATGAAGGGTGGGATCTACGTTGAATGACACTACAAGGTTTGAAGAGTCCATGAATTCTACAAAATGGTTTATTATTTTCTCATCAAAATTCAACAGGTACCTATTCTGTTTTTGGCGCTCTAGTTCCTCGGAACTGAGTGCTTATCAATTTGCCCAAATGTCTGTAATTTTGGAATATTTCGATGAAAATGGTCTTAAACGATTTGGTTCGACTCACTGATCAAGAATCCGTGGTCGAAATTCATTCTGTCCGGTCGGCCGTAGGCACGATAACTCTCGAACGGAATGAGCTAGACAGTTGAGATTTTTAGAGTAGGTTTGGGAGATAAATATCTCGGCGAAGTTCGTTATTGGGCAGAATCGGACAGATGGTTTCGGAGTAACAAAAAAAAAATTTTTTTTTACACAACAAATTCCAAATTAAATTTTTTTCAATAAGCAGTTTTACCATAAGAATCCAATGATATCATTTTTAACTCTAACAAGCTAATACTTTCGGAGATATGATTTTTCAAAATTTCAATAATAAATCGTATTTCTACGTTTTCACAGAAGGATATAATTATTCTATGTATGAATTGTCATAATGTCAACTTATTTTCCTGAGACATGACATTAGTAAGAGATCTGAGAGAAGTGAGACTGCTTTTTATCCATAGACATAGAATGCTCAGTTCTCTCATTTGATGACGGGACTGACGGAAGGGAATATTTTAACTTCAAAAATATTATGTTGGTGTTGAAATACTAGTATTTTGGCGATGCAACGGGGACCTCACCCAAAAATGTTTGAAAATATTACGTAAATAATGAAATCATAATTCTGTAGTTCGAGAGGAGAAAATTTGGTGAACGTAGATCAGGAAATTTTTGATCGATTACAAGGTAATTTTTCATTATTACTCCTCTTCTTTCATACATGTTTTATGGAATATCTACTATTTGTAGGTACTCAAAACCTGTTTTGGGCAATTGTCATACGAAACTTGTTTTTTTGGCGCTCTAGTTCCTCGGAACAGAGTGATTATCAATTTGCCCAAATGTTTGTAATTTTCGAATTTTTGGCTGAAAATGGTCTTAAACGATTTGGTTCGACTCACTGATCAAGAATCGGAGGTCGAAATCGATTCTGTCCGGCAGGCCGGCCGGCCGTAGGCACACTAACTCTCGAACGAAAGGAGTTAGGGCCGGTTTCTGAGGAATATAACATGTGGTTTATCCTCCGTTTATCTGTCCAATTCAATAGAATTCAGTAGATAAACTGAACATAAACTCCATTCAAATTCGTCAGAAACCGACCATTAGAGGATTGAAATTTGCAGAGTAGGTTTGTAGCGTAAACCTCTCGGACGGGTTCGTTAACGGGCAAAATCCACCAAGCGGTTTCGGAGTTATGGCCCTTTTTAGTAAACACATTTTTTATGAATATCTCCGAAACCGATCACTCAATCTATCTGAAATTTAGCATTAAATTGCAGAATAATGACTTCTATATGAATGCATTTTGTTTTGACCGGGTTGCCATAAGGTATCAAAATTTTTTTTTTTAAATTCGTTTCTACAATAACTCTCGAACAGAATGAGCTAGGCAGTTGAAATTTTCAGAGTAGGTTTGAGAGATAATTATCTCGGTTGAGTTCGTTACTGGGCGAAATTGGCCTGATGGTTTCGGAGAAACGAAAACACAATTATTTTTACAACACAAATTTCAAGTTTAATTCCTTTTAAGATGCAGTTTCACCATAAAAATCCATTGATATCATTTCCAACTCTAAAAAGCTAATACTTTCGGAGATATGATTTTTCGAAATTTCAATAATGAATCGTACTTCTGTACTTGTTCTGTTTTCATAGAATGCTGTACTTAATTATTGTATCTATGAATTATTATATGATCTGTGTTCTTACATGTCATCTTATTTTCCTATGAGAGATAAATGTCAAAATTATTTCTGATACACCTCTTGTTCTAGTTTTTTATAAGATATTTTTTGAAGCATTTTTTTAAAACGACACTTTTTTTTAAATTTAAGTTCTTTCATGATGCATTTCTATCATATGAATCCATTGATATAATTCCCAACTCTGAGAAACCAATACTTTCGGAGATATAATTTGTCTGTTTGAACAAGAGCGCCAAAAAGCTCCTGTCCACAGGGCTTGAACCAATTTTTGAATTTAATTTCTTTTATGATGCAGTTCTTTCATAAGAATCCGTTGATATCATTCCCAAGTCTGATAAACCAATACTTTCGGAGATATGATTTGTCAAAGTTTGAACAAGAGCGTCAAACGGCTTTCCCACATTTATTTTCAAAGGCTGTCATTATTACAAATTTCTAATTTCAGAATACAGTCTGAAGATTTGCGCTTGTTGTCTGAAGAAATAATAATTGGGAATAATTTTGTAAAGCTATATTTATTACGCTCTTATACAAAAATATTTGTACATGTTATTTTTAATTTTAAACACTGTTAATTTCATCTTCTAAATTACTCGATGACCAAGAATTCAAACATAATCACGCTTGCATCACATCATCTTTCAATGATGTATGTGTTTTTGCCATGATCATACCTGCTGTGGAAGTTAATCTTTCAAAAGGTACGGATGTAGCCATTAATAAATCATCGGCCTTCTTGGGAAGTGTAGGAAGAACTTTTTCATCACCTTCTACCACTGTAAAATATTTTGGTTCCTATTTGCTCTTCTAACAGCAAATATTCTTCAAACTCAGCTTTCCAATATTTCGAAGGTTTTGTTGATGTTTCAAAGAGGCTATCGATGTCGATACATTTTTTAATAGAATTGGACAAATTGGTGTAGTTTTCAATGAATACCTTCCCAGTGGGTAGATCATTGAGGGTGTTCTTGGCGTATTCCTCATAACACTTTTCGAAACATTGAATAGCTTCATTTCTTTACCAGTTTTATTTTATGTACTTCCACGGATGTATACAATAATTGTTCACATCTTCACTACGAGAAGCACAAGACAATAAATTTCTACAGATGTTCAAATAAAGACGAAATTTTAAAAGCATTTTAGGGCCAATAAAAGTTGTCCGTTAAATATTGAATTCATAATGGCATCTATTTTATGGTTGTGAAATCTTTTTTTTTTTCTTGAAAAATAATCTCAATTATCGCAAGGTCTTAACAACCATAATAATCAATAATCTTCAAAAAATCGTGTATTTCTAGAACGATCGATGAATAATATAGACAAAATATGTTGGTAATTATAGTGGAAACTCTTAATATTCAAATATTTTCGGTGGGTGTTGAAAAATGTCGAGTCGTATATGAGAAAAGTTTACTGTATATTTCTGAAGTAAATAAGACGATCTTCCAGGTAGAAAATTTCGAGCCAAAGAAACCCTTTCAATAGTATACACGTTTATTACTCAGTAGTTTATAGACACATACTCAACCGAGAGTAAAAAATCGATCTTGAATAAAATATATTCAAACCTAAAATGTAAAATTTAAAAATCTGCAAGGGAAAATGTTTATGATAATACGTTACTATAAGAACAGAAATATTTCACAGATAGTCACAATAGTTGATATTTAGTGAAATTTATTGTTCTCTATGCAGACCATTCCATATTTTCCAATGAAAACTTCATAATAAAATTTTCACGAGAACAAAAAAGAGACTCTCGGGTTGCGCAGCACGTGGTCTCGGTATCGCCTATAATATTTTTCAAAACATCTCGTCTTGTCTCGTCTCGCTTTTTCGAGACGAGAACGAGACGAGAACAATCTCGCTCTCGTGTGAAGCCCAAAGAAACATACTAGGAGTACTAGGACCACCGAGAAGACTGTTGATGAGACCTGAGAATTGTCCTTGAATTGCATATCGATGGCTTAATTTGTAAGCCAGCCAACTTTTCAGGAAATCGAAATAACTATTTTGATTTATATTGTTGAATTGTGTTGGTAGTTGTTCTACATAGAAGGAAATACAGCACTCTCTCCTCAAGAAAAATACTTCATTCAACACCTAATTATGGATTTATAGCCAATAGTGACTCAGAAATTTAAATTTTCGTAAAATGGTGTTAGCCGGTATGCATTCTAAGCCACCGCTATTGTATTAAATTAAGGTCTTGGGAATGGTACTAAAACTCCGAACACGAATCAACAGAATCTTCATATTCCAAACATAGCTAACCGCGAAAACCTATATGCATTAGTATTTCATCTTTTTTTACTTCCTATATTTATGATTCCTGTCCATCAAAGTAATTTTCGATTCCACCAACTTATCTTTCGTTTTGAGTAGGGAGCAACAAATAAACCTCACATTTCACGACGCGGAAACAAACACAGGAATTACCTGCACAAAACGGGATAACATAAAGTAAATATATCGTGAGCCCATGTAAATATGGAGATTACGAGTTTTTGGAGAGTTGCTGTTTACTCTAATGTTTTTGTTGTTTTCTAAACGTACCGAGGGTGTTTCATACGTTAAAACACTCGAGAGTAGATGTTTCCTCCTGGAATTAATCCTCCACTTGGGAATTTCCTATACGGATTGTCCTTGAATTCCTCTTCGAGAGACTGAGGTATGGACGGCGGAAATGGTTGATGTTTGTTGCACCGTTTTTCACGAAAAGAACGCATTTTATTTTTATACAGGGTGATTTCTGAGCAATAACCACCCTTCGGTTAGGGGGTAAAAGACGACCACATGAGAAGTCAGAAATGGGCACTCAAACATATCTTTGCCGACTAGTTTCTGAAAAACAGGGTGTTTCGTGAAAATCATAGAATTCATCATCAAATCTCTTGAATGTAGAAACACTAGAAACTGTTGAATCGATTTTGATATATATTCTGCAAGCTTATTGTCTTTGAGACACTCAAAGAACTCAAAAGCGAAAATTAACCGTACTAGAACATTACCTTTTAACCCCCGGATACAAAAACATCACTCTGTACATGAAAAAAAAAATGTTGTTGTCAGTTTCGAAGAGAAAAATAAAATGCTATGGAAATCAACCATCAATTCTAATGGCACAATTTTAAGGATTAGAGCCATCTGAAAAACAAAATATTTCTAACTTTGACAAATCATATCTCAGAAAGTATTGGTTCCTCAGAGTTGGGAATGACATCAATGGATAATAGAACTTCGTCATAAAAGAAATTAAATTCAAACATCATATAAGAAATTAAATTCAACAAGACTGCCAAAAATTATTAATCCCAAACCACCAGACCGATTCTACCCAATAACGAACATATCCGAGATGATAATTCCTCAAATCTACTATGAAAATTATATTATATCAATTGAAACTCAGCCAATATTCCAGTTTTGTTTTCACTGGAGATATTCCGAACACAATTTGATTAACTTACCAAAGTATACAGGGTATACAACTCTCGAAATATATTAACTATTCAAAAAATGTTGGGGGTTGATGCCACCTTCATGGGGTGGTTTTTTCGGAACAAACTCATGATGGAAATTCGTCCCCCTCAAAACAGAAGTAGACCTGTTTTTTCAAAATCTTCGAAAATTCTTCGTTTCTGAGTTATGGAGGGTTTCAAATTTGCATTCAAACATACTTTGTTTGACATGTCTCTTATCAGTAGATGAGATGACAATGATGACATGTATGAACAAAGATCATAAAATTACGCTAATTTTCGATACAGCATTCTGTGAAATCATACGATTTAATTAATAATAATATTGAAATTTTGAAAAATTTTATCTTCGAAAGTATTAATTTGTTAAGAGTTCAAAATTATATCAATGGATTCTTATGATGAAACTGCATCTTGACAAAATTGGATTCGAAATTTGTAATGTTAAACAATAACGAACTTAACCGAGATATTTATCTCCCAAACCTACTCTGAAAATTTCAACTGTCTAGCTCATTCCGTTCGAGAGTTATCGGGTCTACGGCCGGACCAACTTTTGTTAGCACTTCGTTATATGGTCACCAATTTTAGAAACGCCGAAAATTCATATTTATTTAAATTGCCCTTTTAACCGTATATAAATAAAAATCAAATTTTATCAATTAATAATGAAAAATGTTATTGATAAAATTTAATTCCTTTTCAACAAATTCAACTAAACTGAAACGTGTTAAGCCTCTCAAGGCCGGCGACCAGTTTAGTTGAATTTGTTGAGAAGCTACAGAGTACCTACTGATGAAGGCCAAGAAGCCATAAACGCGTCTGCTCTGGCTTCTCGGCAAATCGATTAAATACCCTGGGGTTTATTTGACTTGTGAAATATATGCATAAGTATATTAATTATACGAAGCCATTATGAAGACCCTTTTGGCAGGAACGCTCTGGACTGGTTGATTTATTAACAACGGTATCGCTATTGGCACTCTAGTTCCTCAGAACAGAGTGCTTATCAATTTGTCCAAATGTCTGTAATTTTCGAATTTTTGGCTGAAAATGGTCTCAAAGGATTTGGTTCGACTCACTGATCAAGAATCCGAGGTCGAAATCGATTCTGCCCGGCCGTAGGCACGATAACTCTCGAACGAAAGGAGTTAGAGGATTGAAATTTGCAAGGTGGGTTTGAAGCGTAAGTATCTCGGACAAGTTCGTTAATGGGCGAAATCCATAAAGCGGTTTAGGAGATATGGCCGATTTTAGTATTTTTTTATGAATATTTCCGAAACCGATCACTCGATCTATCTGAAATTTAGCATCACATTGTAAAATCAAGACCTTTATACGCATGTGAAGTTTTGTATTGACCAGTTTACCGCAAAGTGTAAAAAAAAAATTTTAATTTAAAATTTTTTTTTCTACAATAACTCTCGACTCTTCTACAATAATAGGCAGTTGAATATTCAGAGTAGGTTAGGGAGATTAATATCTCGGTTAAGTTCGTTATTGGGCAAACTAGGCCAGATGGTTTCGGAGTAACGAAAAAAAAATTTTTTTTTTAAGTAACAAATTTCAAATTGAATTTTTATTTAAGATGCAGTTTCACCATAAAAATCCATATATATCATTTTCAACTCCAACAAGCTAATACTTTCGGAGATATGATTTTTCGAAATTTCAATAATCAATCGTACTTCTATGTTTTCACAGAATGATATAATTATTCTATCTAAGCTTCATTATATGACCTGTGTTCATACTCGTACATGTCATCCTGTTCTATAAGAGAGAGTCAAATTCATTTTAGCTATTTTAATTTGATTTCTTCCATGGTGCAGTTCTCATTCTCAGATTGCTCATTTAATCTTGATGAATGAACTATTATTTGAATTGAATTTCATTTATGATGCAGTACTATCATAAGAATACATTGATATAATTCCCAACTCTGAGAAAACAATACTTTCGGAGATATAATTTGTCTGTTTGAACAAGAGCGCCAGAAAGCTCCTGTCCACAGGGCTTGAACCAATTTTTTTTCATTATTATTGAAACTGATCGTTTGAGACCATTTCAGGTGAAAATTTCGGGAATTACAGACATTTGGGCAAATTGACAGGCACTCTGCTCATGTCATAAGCGCGCCAAAAAGTCGTGCATCAACAAGGATGCGTTCCGTGTACTCCCACCTGCTCCCACGCATCACGCTGACACTAAATAATCACCACAAAATTTTCAGCTCATGCTTACGCCGCAGGAAACACCATTTTTTCATAATCACGACTTCTTTCATTTTTTTTTGTACGACAAAACAACCGGAAACACGGTAAAATCCGAGGGTACAACTCTGGTGTCCGCGCGACAGAAATTATTTCAACCCTTTTTACGCCAATTTCTGGCGCTGTCAGCTTGTACTGCGTCATAACTAATGAGGATAGATGGTGATCTATAGCTTGTCTGCTGAGGGGATGCGTTTTATTTCGCCAAAGCATCCGTATTCATTAGACCTCACATAATGATCTAATTTTAAGCCCTACTCCACATCTGCAGATTCGACGGACAAGCCCGCTGCAACTAGGAATATACCAAGTTGCGCGAAAAAAATATAAACGAACTGACGCGATGTCTGGGTCTTGAATCAATCAAGTTCGGGCGAAATATTCAGAACATTGTTTCTCTTTTCAGTATTGTAATGATTCCATTCCAGCACTAAGAACAGTGCTGGAATGAACTCATTGCCGCATTGTTTCTAGTAATATTTTTCGTTTTGTGGTAGTCAGCACTGACATTCGATCCTATCAAATTTAACATACTTCAATTGACAATAATATAATCAGGATATAGTGTGATAATTGTTGAGAGGAAGAGTTTTATTTTCATTGAAAAAATAAGGTACTATACAGATTTCCTTCTTGCTAATTTTGAATCATACATGCTATATTATTATTATTATTATAATAGGTTGCCAAATATCTCCCTTCCGCCTTTTTGTCTTTTGAATTTCGCGGCTATGTACAAAGCGCTACAGAGCTCGTAACTGGCAATACTATACATAAATTGAAAGGTCTTGACATAACCTACAAAACGACGCTATGCATACTTAGTTTGGATATTGCGTTCAACAGTTATAGACGTGTAAACAAGGAGTTCACTAACGCCGAAATTCGCGCTATTTTAAAGTTTTCCTTCGTTAAAGGCAAATCCGCTAGAGAAACGTTCCGAGAGATTAATGGTGTTTTGGGGGATGGTACTCTATCAGTTCGAACCGCGGAGGAATGGTTTCGACGATTCAGAGCCGATGAAAACGACACCATGGATAAGCCAGCCAGCGGAAGACCTGTGACGACAAATACCGATCAAATCATGGAATACATCGAGTTAGACCGGCATGTGGCATCTCGTGACATCGTCCAGGAGATGGGAGTTAGTCACCAAACCATTTTAAACCATCTGCAGAAGGCTGGATACAATAAAAAGCTCGATGTTTGGGTGCCGCATGATTTGACGCAAAAAAACCTTCTGGACCGAATCAACGCCTGCGATATACTGCTGAAACGGAACGAACTCGACCCATTCTTGAAGCGGATGGTGACTGGCGACAAAAAATGGATCACATACGACAATATCAAGCGAAAACGGTCGTGGTCGAAGGCAGTTGAATCGTCCCAAACAGTGGCCAAGCCGGGATTGACGGCCAGGAAGGTTTTGCTGTGCGTTTGGTGGGATTGGAAGGGAATCATCCACTATGAGGTGCTCCCATATGGCCAGACGCTTAATTCTACCATCTACTGCGAACAATTGGACCGTTTGAAGCAGGCAATCGACCAGAGGCGTCCAGAATTGGCCAAACGGAAGGGTGTAGTGTTCCACCAGGACAACGCCAGACCACACACTTCGTTGATGACTCGTCAGAAGCTGCGGGAGCTCGGATGGGAGGTTTTATCGCATCCACCATATAGCCCGGACATAGCGCCAAGTGATTACCACCTGCTCCTGTCCATGGCGAACGCCCTTGGTGATGTAAAGTTGAACTCAAAAGAGGATTGTAAAAAGTGGCTGTCCGAGTTCTTTGCAAATAAGGAGGGGGGCTTCTACGAGGGAGGTATTATGAAGTTGCCGTCTAGATAGAAACAGATTATCGAACAAAACGGCGCATATTTGAACTAAATCCGATCACTGTAACACTTTTTATAAAGCATTGAATAAAGAGCAAAAAAGCGGAAGGGAGATATTTGACAACCTATTATATGATATGACTCATATCAACAGGAAACTGTTTCAAATCTGATCTCCATTTCCTACGTACGATCAAATTCCGTAATCTGTCAACTTTTGCAACAGCCACACCAACTGCCAAGATACAATACCAAAGTCACTAAGATGTAAAATCCGAATTTTTCATTAAATTTCAATAGTATTCTACAAAACTGGCCTGAAATAGAGAATAGTATATTCTAAAACAAGTTGCAGAATGGGCTCCTATTAAATCACGAATGCGAAATTCGAAAACGAGCGACGAAGGAGCAAAATTTCGAACGCATGTGTGTTGGAATTGCCTTCTGCAACGAGTATTAGACGATATTTTCAGGCAAGTTTTGTAAAATACTGTTGAAATTTTATGAAAAATTTCTAGTTATTATCTTTTTCCGTTCTCAGGTTATCGTGCCATGAATAATATTTTTTTAAATTTTCTAGCCAAGATACGATTCCCACGAAATTTCACAAACGTCCTTAGGTTTGTATTCTACAACTACTCAACAAGTTTCAATTCGATCAGATTAGTAATGGTTGAAAACAAAATTATGACTCGGAAACCGTTGGTCCGATTATGCCCATTAACAAACTTGTCCGTCGTATTGGGATACGGCACCAACCATGAAAATTTCAAGTCGCTATTCCTTTCAGTTCTCAAGTTATCGTGACAACGGCCGGCCGGACAGAATCAAATTTGACGTCAAATTCTTCATCAATGAGTTGAACCTAGTCGTTTTAGATCTTTCTCGGCAAAAAATTCGAAAATTACAGACATTTGGGCAGAATGATAACGCGATGTTCCCCTGAACATAAGCGCAAAAAAGGGGGAAAGCACTGTGGCAAGAGCTTTGTCGCTATTTTCCAATCTTTGACAAATCATATCTCCGAAAGTATTGGTTTCTCAGAGTTGGGAATGATATCAATGGATTATTATGATAGAACTGCATCATGAAAGAAATTAAAACCCCTTTGCATCTTATCTTTAGGCACAATAGATCTCAAGGTCGCGGTGCAACGTAACCCCCTTATCAATATCTTTATATGACGGTCCAATTTTGGCCAGAAGTATTTCAAAATTATCAGGAATCATTCTGAAAAATTGAGTAAATGACATAGCCAGTTCTATTCATGAAACAAATCTAATGTAGTCCAGAGAGAACTCAAAACAGAATACTTATGTAGGAAATCTTAAATAGTGTTACTAAGGAGTAACTACCTCTACAATAGTTGGAAATTCCGTTCTAAATCTTCCATAATTAGATAAAAACTCGTAAATTATGCTCGGCTTCCTTGCATCATTTATTTACGACTCACAACCCAAAAAACTCTGCCTATAAACTTAGCGAATCCAAATTTCAAATTGTTTACATGCATACATTAACCAAACACTCCAGAAATACACTTTCATTTTCGATTGACATTGATGACGTTTATCTTTCAAACTGGACCAAACGACAGCTACCGCAAACCGGTAGAACACAGGCAGATAGTCGCATTCTGTGAAAACATGTACGATGTATTATTGAAATTTTGAAAAATCATATCTCCGAAAGTATTAGCTCGTTAGAGTTGGGAATAATATCAATGGATTCCTATGATGAAACTGCATGTTAAAAAAAATTTATTCGGAATTTGTCATGTAAAAACAATTCTTGTTACTCCGAAACCATCCGGTCGATTTTGCCCAATAACGAATTTAACCGATATATTTATGTCCCAAACCTACTCTGAAAATTTCAACTGTCTAGCTCATTCCGTTCGAGGGTTATCGTGTTAACGGCCGGATAGAATCGATTATGACCATGGATTATTGAGTTGAACCAAATCGTTTTATACCATTTTCACCAAAAAATTCGAAAATTACAGACATTTGGGCAAATTGATAAAACACTCTGTTCCGAGTAACAAGAGCGCCAAAAACAGATCCGATCAAATCGAAATCTTGTACTCGGTTGTAAAAATTAAATTGGTTCAAACAATCACGTGAAGTCAGAAGCTTTTGCGCGTATGTTCTATTGTCCATTCTCCTGTATTGGACACTCTGAATCGAATTTACCATGATAAATTCCAAGAGTGTCCAATACAGGAGAATGGACAATAGAACATACGCGCAAAAGCTTCTTCTTTTGCGCGTATGTTCTATTGTCCATTCTCCTGTATTGGACACTCTGAATCGAATTTACCATGATAAATTCCAAGAGTGTCCAATACAGGAGAATGGACAATAGAACATACGCGCAAAAGCTTCTGACTTCACGTCAGTGCTTGAACCAATTTTTTTTGCAATTTTTTTTAAATTTTCGAGGAGAGGGGTTCTCATAAAATTTTACACACGTCTTTATATCGATTTTCTACAACTAATTACCAAGCCTCAATTCGATCGAGTTTATATTTTTTGAGTTATCGAGGAAATAATATTCCAGGTGGGTATAACTCCGAAACCGTTGGACCGATTATGCCCGAAAACGAACTTAACTCTCCCATTTGGATGCGCAACATACCCTGAAAATTGCCCCTATCTCCTTTTGTTCGAAAGTTATCAAGGCAACGGTAACCCATCCAGCTACTGAACTCACACAAGGCTGCTCGGATCTCCAACAATATAGATCCGATCGCGTTCAAACTTGGAACTTGGCAGTAGATTTAGGTTCTAAAGGCTCTAGCAAAATTTCACCGAAGTCAGACGAATAGTTTCAGATATATAGAATTTTTTTCCACGATTTTTTAAACACATTTCTAGTGATATGATCCTCACTAAATTTTGCAAGAATTTTCACATTGAAATTCTACAACTAATAACCGTCTTTGAATTGGATAGGTTTTGTATTTTTCGAGTTATTGAGGAAATAACAAACAAACTTCAGATGGGTATAACTCCAAAACCGTTTGGCCGATTATGCCTATGAACAATCACAAATGTCCCAATCACATGCACAACCTAACCTGAAAATTTCAAGTCGCTATCTCTTTCCGTTCTCAGGTTATCGGGACATAAATAATATTTTTTAATATTTTTTTTAAATTTTCTAGAGTCACGATTCTCACAAAATTTCACAAACATCTTTAGATTTGTATTCTACAACTACTCACCAAGTTTCAATTCGATCCGACCTGTATTGATTAAAACCAAATTTATTACTCGGAAACTGTTGGGCTCATTATGCCCATTAACGAACTTGCCGTGGTATCGGGACTCGCCACCTACCCTGAAAATTTCAAGTCGCTATCTTTTTCTTGATCAAGTTGGCGAACCCAATCGTTTGGAGACCATTTTCGGTGAAAAATTCCAAAATTACAGACATTTGGGCAAAATGACAACGCGATGTTCCCCAGAACATACAAATACGACTTGAAAGTCTATGCAGTATTTCGTGAGGGTATATGAGAAGTGAATAGACCGAAGAACAGGCAAGCAAAAGCTCCTGACTTCACGTCAGTCCTTTTCTCGATTTTTTGCAGAGAAGCTATCAATATATCAGGTCACTGACAGTCCATTCATGAGCCATCATCATTAGCCGCTTGATGAAGAATCGCTTTTGCGTCGTAGCCGAAGGGTACATTCGAATTATGGGGAATGTTGTCCTTCGGATTTTTGACGATCATTAGGGAGGAAAGCGAGCGTTATATCAAAGAAAATGGAACCGAAAACTTTTAATAATACATAGGCCTGCTTAATTGGCTGCGGTGCAGGCAATTATCTACGAACGCAAATCTTATATAATAAACACCGCTAATAAAGTAAACACTGGCGTTCCTTTCAACATGCGAATATTATAAATCCCCAACTTCACTAATTGGATAGATGTTTGACAGAGTTTGTGTGTGTACTCAAAATATCTTCCATTTTCCCAGCAACCTTATCTCATTTCAGCAGATACCCACAAATTAATTGGACTCGCTTCTGGATAATTAATTGGGTTTTTCTTACTGCCAATCTGCGAGGAAATTGCGATCTTGCCAATACTCAGTTATTAATATCCGGCGCTGAATAAACAGCCGATTACTAAACAATCCTCCTTTATTCATTAAGGATAGATGGAAATTCTCCTCGTGTTTTTTGCGAAAGTTAACGAGGTACTCCTAACAATGTTTGATACTAATTATGATATATTTATATGGAATTGAACAAGGTTCTATTATCGGCCATCCACTCTCTCGGTTCGTTCGTCGTCATTAAACCGTATGTTTTTCTTTTGAATCCATACAACTATGATCAGGAAATCGAACACAATTCTCATAAGAGGATTGTGCATCTTCGTGAATATTTTACGAATTTTGTATCGTTTATTTTAATGGAGCACTGTCTGCTGACGTCAGAATTAGCTGATGAGTGGGCAAACAAATCATTTATACCGTGGAAAATGTTTTTTCAATTTGAAGTGTCTAAGACCACTTCCTTCGTTTCACGGAAAAATCGAAATACCTATTTCGTTATTTTCGCATCTAGGTAGAAGAAAGTATATTGTTGTAGGGGATAACGTTGCACTGCGGTCTATTGTGTCCCCCATCAGAGCTGTCGATGTCATCACCATCTACAGCTCGCCATCCAGTTCCGAGTTCTGATCAATTCCAGTATCTGGAATGGCTTCCAGGAGGCAAGGGCTTCGCTCCTGCAGATTTCTTTCCCAAAGCATTCCTTGCGTTGGTGATCAGGAGCTTCATCCTCCTCCCAACAGAATTTGCACTCGTCAGTTTCAGCTAGTCCTAATCTCATCATATGTATTCCTGGGAGAGATCTCCAGAATATTTCTCTTTCAGTTTCTTCTTTCATTCGAAATTCACTTTTGTAGGTGTATCTACCTACCCCACAGTAGGGTTCCGGGACAATAAAAGGTATTCGTGCTCCTTTCTTGGCAATTATGTTGGCCTCCTCATTTCTTTTAGTTCCAAAGTGACCAGGAACCCAGACCAAGGATACCCTGTTGTTCTTGCCTACTTCATTAAGTTTTCTTCGGCACTCCCAAATCAGCTTAGACTAAATAACATGGGAGCTCAGAGCTTTAATAGCAGGTTGACTGTCAGAATGGATTCCTATATTATCACACCTCTGATAGTTTCTTCCTAGGTTCATTTCCACGCACCTTTTGATTGCCTGATTCTGCCTGAAAGACGCTCGGATGGGAAGGAGCCTAGCGATAATGATCATTTGATGCCTGCCCCAAATACTCCAGCGCCAGATCCTATATTGGATTTTGAAACCTCTGTGTACCATTTAATGGCATTTTTGAGAGCTTGGGTGGTGGAACCCCTGACTTAGTCTTTCGTCCTACCTAGCATCGTAGTGAAGTTCTTTTCGATGCTTAATTTGCTTTCCTAGATATTCTGAGACTGGCTTCATGGGTCATTTTGTCTATCACTAGATGGAGGGGTGTGAGATTTGTGATAATCTCAAGAGCCCTGGTAGGACAGGTAACCATAGCTCCAGTGATACACACACAGGCAAGCCTTTGTATTTTGTCGAGGATTTTCCTCGTACTACTCTGGCTTATCTTTGTATTCATTAAGGATAGATGGAAATTCTTCTCGTGTTTTTAACGAAAGTTAACGAGGTACTCCTAAGGCTTGTTTCACATGCATACGGTTCCATTCGGTTCGTTTCGTTTTCGGTTTCAATTCGGTCGCTGGCGAAAAGTGTGAAACGGTGCTCCGGTTTAGATTCGGTACCGAATAGAAACCGTACAGCACCGAATACTCCCACGACACGAATAGGTTTCTATCAGGTTTGGATTCGTGTGTAGGGATTACAGATCAACCGGGGCGTTCACACAAATACGGTTCAGTTTCGGTTTTAACCATAAAGTAATACATATTTCCATATGTTTTCTCTCTTGTTCTGTGGTTTTAACCTCAAATCGAGCAGATATCTTGCAATATTTCCCGAATTGTTCAAATATAGAAATATAAACATTCATAATTTCGGGATATTGTTGCTATCTCAGTATTCATGAGAAAATGATGCTTTATCAAATGTGGATCGACTGATTTCTGCTGTAAATCTAAACCAGTGCTGCGGGACAAAACTTCCGAAAAATATAAAGATCAATAAAGACGTAGGATGCATTCAAAGATGTATGTGTTCAATTTTGAATGGCTTTGATGAATCTGACGTCGCGGAAAAATTGGAATAATGAGCCCGTGTCGGAAGATAACATAAAACCTAATATGAACCGTATATGTGTGAAAGGCATTCATTCGTTTTCGGTTGAAACCGAAAACGAACCGAACCGAATGGAACCGTATGCATGTGAAACAAGCCTAACAATGTTTGATACTAATTATGATATATTTATATGGAATTGAACAAGGTTCTATTATCGGCCATCCACTCTCTCGGTTCGTTCTTCGTCATTAAACCGTATGTTTTTCTTTTGAATCCATACAACTATGATCAGGAAATCGAACACAATTCTCATAAGAGGATTGTGCGTCTTCGTGAATATTTCACGAATTTTGTATCGTATATTTTGATAGAGCACTGTCTGCTGACGTCAGAATCAGCTGATGAGTGGGCAAACAAATCATTTATACCGTGGAAAATGTTTTTTCAATTTGAAGTATATATACTGTAAGACCCCTTCGTTTCACGGAAAAATCGAAATACCTATTTCGTTATTTTCGCATCTAGGTAGAAGAAAGTGCCCCCAAATATTGTATGTTGTTGTAGGGGGTAACGTTGCACTGCGATCTTAAGGTCTATTGTGCCCCCCATCAGAGCTGTCGATGTCATCACCGTCTACAGCTCGCCATACAGTTCCGAGTTCTGATCAATTCAAGTATCTGGAAATTCTGGAATGGCTTCCAGGAGGCTACGTCTCCACTCCTCCAGATTTCTTGCCCAAATCATTCCTTGCGTTGGTTCGAGATGGCGAGGCATTCCGTAATCAGGTGATCAGGAGCTTCATCCTCCTCCCAACAGAATCTGCACTCGTTTCTGCTAGTCCTAATCTCATCATATTATGCTTCCTAAGACAGCAGTGCCCTGTGAGGAAATCAGTGAGGAGGTGCCGTGTGTTTTTACTGAGATCCATATATTTCTTGGAACAGACAGTGTCAAAATTCCGGAGGAACTTTTTTGAGAGATACATTCCTGGGAGATCTCTTTCAGTTTCTTCTTTCATCCGAAATTCACTTTTGTAGGTGTATCTATGTACCTACCCCAGAGTAGGGTGCCGGGCCAATAAAAGGGCTTCGTGCTCCTTTCTTGACAAGTGGGTTGATGATCAGGAACCCATACCAAGGATACCCTGTTGTTCTTGCCTACTTCAGTAAATTTTCTTCGGCACTCCCATATTAGCTTAGACTCGATAACATAGGAGCTCAGAGCTTTAATATCAGCTTGACTGACATAATGGATCGCTATATCACACCTCGGATACTTTTTGGCACTCTTGTTCCTCGGAACAGAGTGCTTATCAATTTGTCCAAATGTCTGTAATTTTCGAATTTTTGGCTGAAAATGGTCTTGATGGATTTGGTTTGGCAGTTTCATGCAGTTTCATCATAAGAATCCATTGTTATCATTTTCAACTCTAACAAGCTAATACTTTCGGAGATATGATGTTTCAAAATTTCAATAATACATCGTAAGTTCTATGTATTCACAGAATGTGAACACAGAATCTGTCTGTGTTCACTGTTCATAAATGTCATCTTTTCTAGCTATTAGAGATTGACAATTGTCGTAGTTTGAAAATATTTTCTCTTGGAAAACAAGTATCCGATTCTTGAATTTGTGAATATATACAAGACTGTTTTGAAACCGAAAATAATATTGACTGATTACATATTGAATAATGTATGTATAAATATTGGGAATGATGTTTCAGGAGATTTAGAATTGGATCATTTGAATGATGTAGTTTATGAGGGCTATAGAAAAGAAGAACATAATGGAATCATCAAAAGAAATTACTGTTCGTTGACCTCTGAGGTTAATATTACCTTTCACTTCCTTAAGTAGTGAGACATGTTCCTATATACAGTATTTTCATAATGTTGCTAGCAAAAAAAATACTGAAATATGGGTCTACATTTGTGTGTCAAACATTTTTTCTTGAGTTAAGGTTCATAATACAGAAAAGAATGTGTTAGCGGTATGAACTATTAAATTTTAAATTATGAAAGGAGGATAGTATTTTTTTATCAATATATTTTGAACTATTGAAATAATTTGGTCGTAATCCTCTACCTACTCAAATATCAGGAATAAATGGACAATCTGCTATGATTGTCTCCAGCCTTGCTCTAGACATTTCGATGATACTTTCCTTAGGTATTTCGAGTTGTGAAAACTATGCACCCAGTGTAAGTTGCAACAACCCATTCCACGAGTTTAAATCATTGCAGATTGCTCATTTAATTTTGATAAATAAATTTAATGGCAATTTTTGAAGCATTGAAGCAGTGTAGATTGCTCTTTTTGTTTTAAAGATAATTTTTGAAGCATTTTTTTTAAACGACACTTTTTTTAAATTTAATTTCTTTCATGATGCAGTTCTATCATAGGAATCCATTGATATAATTCCCAACTGTGAGAAACCAATACTTTCGGAGATATAATTTGTCTGTTTGAACAAGAGCGCCAAAAAGCTCCTGTCCATAGGGCTTGAACCAATTTTTTATCTCAAATAGCACCCTATATGTGTTTTGCAATATTTAATTTCTACTCAAAATTACCTTTCCAACGAAGTATCACACTTTGTATTTTACATTTGATTTGATGGAGAAAACGTCAATTGATATTTCAAATTGAAAGAATTGCAGTAGGCTACGATATTTTGTGTAATCAAAATAAGGAATGCATGTAGAGCCCTTAATGCTGAGATGTTGAGAAGTGTTACTTCGCGTGAACTAGTCCACTGAGCTGAAATATGTGTAGAAGCAGATGGTCAACGTTTCGAACCTATGCTTTAGTTATTATAGATATTTTTTCCCAATTTTTTGTAATTCTTTGTTTCTTTTACTATTCATTCTTTGTTTAACGTTGGGTAAAATACATAGTTGATTTCAACTTGAGTAAGGTTTTTTTTATGAAGATTACACAAAACTGCAATTCTTTCAATTTGAAATTTCATTTGACGTATTCTCTATCAAATCAAATGTAAAATACAAAATGTGAGTAGAAATATGAAATTGTAAAAAATATATAGGGTGATATTTGCGATAAAAAAGTCAAAGTCACTTTCGGTCAAACTGAAAGTGACTTTCAATTTTTCTTTTCTCAGTTGAAGGTTCCTTGAGCGAATTGAAAATCATAAAATTTTCATATTTTTAACTTGTGAAATGGCTGAGATAATCCATTGGAACATGTATACTGGGACACCCGGTATGTCAGACGACAACATTTGTGGTGAACAAGAATGTAGTTACTTTCGTAGTGTACATAATCCGTCCACAGTGAAATTTCAATAAAAATCCAATGTTTACCTCATGTAATCCTGTTTGCACAAGATCATCCCCGACCTAGTGAAGCAAGAACTCCCAATATCCGCCAACATGGCCGCACAACACGAGCACTTCAGGCATCCGTTGTGCCAGTAACGGTCAAGCGCGTGTAACAGAAACCTCTCGAGTATTTTTCCACCACAACCCCAACAAGTCCTCACTGTATTATTATTATTGTTCGTGTTGTTATTGTGCGAGGGGTTGTGCATCTGGTTGTGCATCTGATCGTCTTGGGGGGGACCACCGCTGCCTAGGCCCGGGTGGGGATGATGGGGGTGTTGATGGGGATGTTGCTCGTGATGAGGGTTCACACCTGTAAAAAAAATATTGATTTGCTGAAATTGCTATCAGGTTATTTACGATGTGATCTATCAGGTAAAACAATTTGGTGCACCCTAGAGTGGACAGAACTTTCTCAATATCGCAAATCCTAGTGGCGCCATCTAGAACGTGTTGGACATATCCTAAATTTGAACAGTGCTTGTTTTTTGACGCGTTTGTTCCCCTGACCACAGTGCCAATGGGCATAATCTACCCATCGGTTTCAGAGTAATAATTTTGTTTTCAAACAATACAGATCAGATCGAATTGAAATCTTGGTAACTAGTTGTAGAATACCGACACAAAGACGTATGTGTAATTTCGAGAGGATCATATCATTAGAAAATTTTAACAATATTATTAAAAATTGGTTCAAGCACTGACGTGAAGTCATGAGCTTTTGCGCGTATGTTCTATTGTCCAATACAGGAGAATGGAAAACAGAACATACGCGCAAAAGCTCCTGACTTCATGTCAGTGCTTGAAACAATTTTTTTTAAAGAATTTCTAGGGGTACAGTTCTCACAAAATTTTACATACCTACGTCTTTATGTCGATATTCTACAACTAGCTACAACAAGCTTCAATTCGATCCAGTCTAATATTTTTTGAGTTATCGAGGAAATAATATTCCAGGTGGATATAACTCTGAAACCGTTGGACCGATTATGTCCAAAAACGAACATAACTCTCCCATTTGGATGTGCAACCTAACATGAAAACTGCAAGTCCCTATCTCTTTTCGTTAGAAAGTTATCGAGACAACGGTCACCCATCCAGCTACTAAACTCACACAAGGCTGCGCGGATTCCCCACAATATAGATCCGATCATGTTCAAACTTGGATCTTGGCAGTAGAGTTAGGTTCTGAATGCTCTCGGAAGATTTCAGCGATGTCGGACGAATAGTTTCGGATATATAGAATGTTTTTCAATGATTTTTTAAAAAAAATCTAGAGATACGATCCTCACGAAATTTCGCAAGAATTTTCGCGTTGGCATTCTGCAACTGATAACCGAGTGTGAATTGGATCGGTTTTGTATTTTTCGAGATATTGATGAAATAACAACCTAATTTCAGATGGGTATAACTCCAAAATCGTTTTGCCGATTATGCTTATAAACAAACTCAAATGTCCAATTCAGATGCACAACCTAACCCGAAATTTTCAAGTAGCTATATCTTTCCGTTCTCAGGTTATCGTGACATAAATAATAATTTTTAATCATTTTCTTTTCAATTTTCTATTGATACGATTTTATCAAAATTTCACAGAAGTCCTCAGGCTTGTATTCTACAACTACTCACCAAGTTTCAATTAAATTTTGTGGGAACCGTACCCATTGAAAAATGTTTAAAAAATTACGGAAAAAAATTGATTCAAGCACTGACGTGAAGTCAGGTACCATGATAAATTCGATTAAGAGTGTCCAATAGAGGTAAATGGACAATAGAACAAGGAATTCAATACATCATGTGGTGTACAATTGAAATATTCATTTTATTGACCAGTAGAGATTTCTGAGCTATACTCCATTCACTTTTATAAAGTCTCCCAGTTTGCCATGATTTACGTCTATCAAGTTTTTGTAACTAAAGTTAAGGCAGGTTGGCACTCCTGAAATATCGTCAATGTCAAAACAATTCTCTGAGACGTTGCCAATTTCTACTCTCAACAAACAACATAATGTTCCATCTTAGACAAGATATTATCACAGATCATTACCTTTGAATAATAAAGAACTCTTCTCTTTGAAATCGAAAATGCCGAAAGCAGTTTTGAAGAAGTAGAGACAAAGTATCAAGAAGTGCTATACAGATCTGAAATCTGCAATAGGAAAACTTAATTCTGTCTGAGGACATGTTGAACTCTCTAATGAAGTTACTTATGGTTTACTATCCTATCACTATATTTTATTGTGGTTTAACAGTGACTCGGGTTTCGTAGTAGTACTACTACATTTTGAAAATGGTTTATTTCAAGTTGTGGAACAAGGTATTTAAATGTCTTCTGTAGGCTTATTTCTTGAGAATTTCGAAAAGTGGGTATACGTCTGTTCGTTTTCCTGCCGGGTTATTCGGGTGCTTTTATTCTTCTTGGCACTCTTGTTCCTCGGAACAGAGTGCTTATAAATTTGCACAACTGTCTGTAATTTTCGGATTTTTGGCTTTGGTTCGACTGATCAAGAATCCATGGTCGAAATCGGTTCTGTCTGGTCGGCCGTCCGTCCGGCCGTTAACAAAATAACTCTCGAACAAAAAGAGTTAGAGCATTGAAATTTGCAGGGTGGGTTTGGAGCGTAAATATCTCGGACGAGTTCGTTTACGGGCGAAATTCACCGAGCGGTTTCGGAGTTATGGTCGTTTTTAGTAAAAACATTTTTATGGATATTTCCGAAACCGATCACTCGATCTATCTGAAATTTAGTATCAAATTGTAGAATAATGACCTTTATATGCATGCAACGTTTTGTAATGATCGGGTTGCCGTAAATTGCCAAAAAAAATTCGAAAATTTTGAAGTTTTGTTTCTACAATAACTCTCGAACAGAATGAGCTAGGCAGTTGAAATTTTCAGAGTAGGTTTGGGAGATAAATATCTTGGTTAAGTTCGTTATTAGATAAAATCGGCCTTATGGTTTAGGAGTAACGAAAAAAAAAATTTTTTCCTTTACAGATTTCAAATTCATTTTTTTTAAGATGCAGTTTCACCATAAAAATCCATTGATATCATTTTCAACTCTAACAAGCTAATACTTTCGGAGATATGATTTTTCGAAATTTCAATAATGAATCGTACTTCTATGTTTCACAATGCTGTACTTGATTATCGTATCTATGAATTATTATATGATCTGTGTTCTTAAATGTCATCTTATTTTCCTACGAGAGATAAATGTCAAAATTATTCCTGGTTCGATATTCTTGATATAAAATTCACCTTCTGTTCTAGAAAACAAATAATGATTGAATGCAAAATGACCAATTAAATAACCTCAGCTATCGTAGAATTATGAGGATGACATGATATTATACTTTTAAGATGATAATATAATGCCCGTGGATAATCTATATGATGATGAAAATATATTCTCTGGTAAGATACATAATCAAATTGGGTTCAGAATATCTCCAGTAAAAAATAAACTGCAATATTGTCTAAGCTTTAATTGATATAATATAATTTTTAGAGTAGATTTGAGGAATGAATATCTCGGGTAAGTTCGTTATTGGGGAGAATCGGTCTGTCTAATTTCTTTCATGCTGCAGTTCTATCGTAAAAATCCATTTATATTCACATTCCAAGCGACCAATAATATCGGAGATATGATTTGTCACAGTTTGAACAAGAGCGCCAAAGCTCCTATCCACAGGGCTTGAACCAATTTTTCAAATGAATTATCACAAAGTAACGGACTACTGTATCCATTATTCTTCATTAAAATTTCAACACTTGATTCTTGATTTCCGTACAAGAAAAAAGCATAACTGAATCTTCCAACCAGTTTATACAGGGTGAGTCTTTGACCACTGCATTAATTTTAACCAAAGATTCCTCTCATCAAATGAAACACTTTTTTCATTTAATATTTTCCCAAATTCAGCTCAGGTAAAAAGATACAGGCTGTTGAAATATTGAAAAAAATCAGTTTTTATTTTGTAGCTTTGACATCCTTTTTTCGAATAAAATGAATGTTGGCGTAAAGTTTTCTATAACTATGATACATATTTTCCAAGTATATTTCATTTTCTACTTCTACTGGTTTTCTAGTTATGAACTCGTGGATTCATAAAACCAAACGAAATTAGCATAAAGAAAGCATATAAAGTTTTTCTTGAGTCATTTCAAGAATATTCCATCGTTTTAGAACATTATATTATTCTTCATCATTTCTCCTTAAACGCACCGTTTTCGAGATATTCTTCATTGAATGTTTTAAAATGGAATACTCCAGAAATTTCACTACTTTTATGGATCCGTCCCTGAGCGTTGGAATCCCGAATCAAGCTGTAAACCACGTTACCATGCCTTATTCTCGTCCGCCGACAATGTCATAGATAATTTATATGCGGGAGTGTATTAGCACATTGTGAAATCTTTAAACGCTTGTAACTTCTTACCTGAGCCGAATCTGGAAAAATGGTAAATGAAAAAAGTGTTTCATTTGATGAGAGGAATCTTTGGTTAAAATTAAAGCAGTGGTCAAAGACTCATCCTGTATACGTGAGATATTTCCATAGAATCAAAAGAGGAAAAATTTTTCTTCGACAGTCGCCAGGTTTATGGAATTGTTGAACTCATATAATATCTACTCAAATCATTATTTTTCCGAAGTAAATTGACATTGTGAAAAATACGTAATAACTACGACCTTAATGTAGAGAGGACAACATTGCGTAGTTATCTTAGAGGAAAATGAGCATAACCTAACAAAATATACTCGGTGAAATGTGTCAAAATTTCATGGCCAACCGGGAAACTTTATAAAACTGAATGCAGTATAGATTTAGGAATCGAATTTTCTTAGAGATGGATATAATTCTTTTATCACTGCACGATTCCAAATTTGAGAAGATAACAACCCCAAAATCGTCCAGCCCCTTCATATACGCCCGATAACAATCATAAAACAATTATGAATTCATATTTCCAGGCATTTCTCATTTCGCGTCGTCCACTAGCCAGTCGCGACGCAGGCGCGTCGGCACGCCTAACCTGAGAAAACGAACAACACGACCGTATCCAATTTTCAAGAATCGTTCGCCTACGTCGCCCTGTCCCATTTATAAGCGCGTTTAATTTGTAGGGTGTTGATGTTTTCGCCCCAAAATCACCGGAAATCGCGCCGATGTCCGGAGCACCGTCCCGACGCGGACCCGCAAAAATTGGCCGGGCCGTACGTGCCGATCGACGGTCTGATGAGCGAATTATTTTTTTATGTCTGTTCATCAACCCCCATTAACCTGCAGGAACACAGCGGAATTGAAACTGTAACGACCGCCGTAATTCCGGTGTGTCCGGGATGATTCGTTTTGTGAGCTTGCTATTTTCTAATATTTCCCGGTACGAAATTTGAAACTTCGCGCATGAAATTGTCATCCGGAATAAACCGTTGGTGAAATGTATAAAAAAATTGGTTCAAGCACTGACGTGAAGTCAGGAGCTTTTGCGCGTATGTTCTATTGTCCATCCTCCTGTATTGGACACCCTTAATTAAGTGTCCAATACAGGAGAATGGACAACATAATTTACCATGGTAAATTCGATTAAGGGTGTCCAATACAGGAGAATGGACAATATAACATACGCGCAAAAGCTCCTGACTTCACGTCAGTGAAGTCGGTATTCTTGCGTCGGTTGCGTTGGTTCTTACGTCGGTATTCTAAAACTGCTTACCATTCGGATGTGCAACCTACTCTGAAAATTGCAAGTCGGTACCTCTTTCCGTTCGAGAATTATCGTGTCAACGGCCGGGCGGCCAGCAGGAGAGAATCAATTTTGACCTCGAATTCTTCATCAGGGAGTCGAACCCAATCGTTTGAGACCATTTTCGGCAGAAAATACGAAAATTCCAAACATTCAGGCAAAATGATAAGATATACTAGGACATGCACGCAAAAACCGAAGTGTGGTTTGGGATTCGCGATTGATATTGCGTTTTGGCATGCATGGCTGAGCGCCCCGCGGTCCTGCGTCCTCTTTCTCAAAAATTCTTCAACATTGAAAAAATGGCTTCAGACAAAATTTGTAGAGAATTGTATTCTCTACAATATTCCTACTGTATGCTATAACGTACAGGAAGTACAGGAAGGGGGATATTTCGAAAAAACTGATTTTTACGCTTACACGTAAATTTATGAGACAACATTTAGAATGCCAAAATAAAGGTTCTTACAAAAATTGACCTTATTCCGTTTCGTTCCAAGGTGAAACCCTAATTTGACTGGACTTTAAGCAAAAAATGGGTTCAAGCCCTGTGGACAGGAGCTTTCTGGCGCTCTAGTTCAAACAGACAAATTATATCTCCGAAAGTATTGGTTTCTCAGAGTTGGGAATTATATCAATGTATTCATATGATAGAACTGCATCATAAAGGAAGTTCAATTCAAATGATAGTTTATTTATCAAGATTAAATGAGAAATCATGAGAATGAGAACTGCACCATGGAAGAAATCAAATTAAATCTGGCCAATTTTGCCCAATAACGAACTTAACCGAGATATTCATCTCCCTAACCTACTCTGAAAATTTCAACTACCTAGCTCATTCCGTTCGAGAGTTATATCTATATCTATGGATGAAAATCAGTCTCACTACTCTCAGATCTCTTACTTCATGTTCCGTTCCGAAATGTAAGACTTTTCTGAGAAAAACTAAACAACTGAGATTTTTCTCACTTCGCTCACAATTCTTCGATTGATTAGATAATGACATGTCTCAGGAAAATAATTTGACATTATGACAATTCATACATAGAATAATTATATCATTGTGTGACAACGTTGAAATACGATTTATTATTGAAATTTTGAAAAATCATATCTCCGAAAGTATTAGCTTGTTAGAGTTAAAAATGATATCATTGGATTCTTATGGTAAAACTGCTTATTGAAAAAAATTTAATTTTGAATTTGTTTCGTAAACAAAAAATTTTTTTTTTGTTACTCCGAAACCATCAGTCCGATTTTGCCCAATAACGAACTTAGCCGAGATATTTATCTCCCAAACCTACTCTGAAAATTTCAACTGTCTAGCTCATTCCGTTCGAGAGTTATCGTGCCTACGGCCGGACGGCCGGACAGATTGGTTTTCGACCACGGATTCTTGATCAGTGAGTCGAACCAAATCGTTTAAGACCATTTTCATCGAAAAATTCGAAAAATAAAGACATTTGGGCAAATTGATAAGCACTCAGTTCCGAGGAACTAGAGCGCCAAAAGTATTAAGGCGAAAATTCATGAGACGATTTTGTCGTCCAAAAGCAACGACGCTGTCGTTCAAAATTTCCAGGATATTGTCGTTCAAAAGCAACGACTGTCGTTCAAAATTTCCCTTCCCCTATATTTCATGGAACGACGAAATCGGACAACAGCTTATTTTGAACTGACATAGAAACATAACCTAATTGAATTTAAATATTACAACTAAATACATACTTAGGTACAAAATGAGTTCCTAAAGTACTACAGTTATCTCTGATAATTATATAAATGTATTAAATCGCAAAAGATAAACAATTGGGAATTTCCAAGACGATGCAATTTCTGGAGTACCTACATAGGAGCTTCAACTCCTAATTCTAGAATCCTTGTAGAAGGAGAAGAGGTTCTAAATGTAGATTATGTAATCATGTGTGACAAAACAAATTGTGGTCCCAGTTTTATAGTCATTTGTTCCTTATGTATACAAAGTAGTGCCCTTAATTCAGAACCACATAAAATTGATGGCCCATATTAATGTGGAGAATGTTGAACTTAAATAAAAAGTATGGTATATTCTTGTAAAGTCGGAGCATGGAGCAGGTGTAAACATATGTTTTAATTCAAGTTCAGGTGCATGCTCTTCTAGTTCATTTATGAGGATATATAGTGTCTAATTGATCCAGATAAAGCTTTGGTAAAACAGTTATCAATAATTAAAATGATTTTTTCAAGACATGTCATCATGATACATATATATTATGTAAAAATAATTATTAACAATAAGTGTAATGTTTGAGGTATAATAAAGTTGCTTTTTTTTGTTTTGTTTCCAAGAGTTTTGATGACCATCTCTTCTATTCAATTGAAAATATTAAAATTGTTTATGCCTGTGAAACTTTTCAAAGCACTGTCACTGTTCAAGATATCACTCTTTGTAGATAACCGGGATGTATCAACGTCACAAGTGTTAGGTGGACTGGTAACAATGTACACAACCAAGTATACTACTAAAATGATTATTGCTGTTCAACTAACTCAAGGGTGCTTGGGCGATGCTTATTTCTTTTTCCGAATGAGGTTTTTCAGCAAAGTAATTAAGTCATCGACACATCCTTCCTCAGTTCTCTTTCGAGGTACCTCTTTGTACTCTGTTTGCAGATGACGTAGTTCCAGGTTGAATACTCTTCAGTCTATTAGTTATCCTCCTAACGCAGTTTCAATAATTATATTTATATTTGGTTTTCCGGAGGTAAGAAGTGAAAACACAAACCTATGCATTTTGGCATTTTTTTGCCCATGAATTGCATTTCGGCACAAAACAATAGTCATTTCTGGTCGAAGACATATTAGACAGGATAATATTATCTACTTTCGTTTGAATTTGTCCAATAGAGATGAATGGACAATAGAATATGAGCGCAAAGGCTCCTGACTTCACGTCAGTGCTTGAACCAATTTCAATTTAAGCGGCTGTCAGAGGTATGTCATCAGTGGTCGTTGGAATGCTAGATTAATCCAGCATTAGGACGACGTCGTCCAAATGACTGTATACTCATTTGGACGACGTCGTTCGTTTAGAAACGAACGACGAGAATCTTGTCGTTGCGATTTAATCGTTCCATGAATTTTCGCCTTTAATATCCCAGAAGGATTAAATTTCGCATTCAGATCTTGTTCTCGAACCATCGAATGTTGGAACAACCTCGATCAAATACCAAAGTACGAAAAATAAAAGGACTCGAGGACCTCCACTCATAGGGCGGAATTCGTCGATCCGTTTTTTCCCAAATCATTCCCCATAAGTATTCAAATGGCGTCCATTATCCGGCATTCAAACGTCACAAATCGGAACTGACAGCATGCCGATGGAACTAATAAACAGATCATTTTAATGAATGACGCGCAGTTCCTGAGATACGTCCGACAAAAAGTTGATTTTCCCCGACCAATCAACAAATTGCTGTCGTTATTTGGTTCGCGGAGCTTGTTAGCGATTTCGATGGGTAATGGCTCAGTGATCAGCGGCTAGCCCTAAGTCTACGCGCCCCGCATATATATGAGGCGAAAGAAAGCGGAGGCGAAGGAGAAAGATGAGGCGAGATGCGTATTTCGGAAAATTTTGCAGTAGGTAAGTTGATTTGGTACGAGAAAATTCCATCAAATGCAGTGTTTTTGGCGCTCTAGTTCCTCGGAACTGAGTGCTTATCAATTTGCCCAAATGTCTGTTATTTTCGAATTTTTCGATGAAAATGGTCTTAAACGATTTGGTTCGACTCACTGATCAAGAATCCGTGGTCGAAATTCATTCTGTCAGGTAAATTCGAATTAAGTGTCCAATACAGGAGAATGGACAACATAATTTACCATGGTAAATTCGATTAAGGGTGTCCAATACAGAAGAATGAACAATACAACATACGCGCAAAAGCTTCTGACTTCACGTCAGTGCTTGAACCAATTTTTTTTTTCGTGATTTTTTTGAAATTTTCTAGGGGTACGGTTTTTAAAATTTTTTTTTCGTAATTTTTTTCAAAATTTCTAGGGGTACGGTTCTTACAAAATTTTGAACACGTCTTTATGTTGATTTTCTACTACTAGTTACCTAGCTTGAATTCGATCGAATATTTATTTTTCGAGTTATCAAGGAAATAATATTCCAGGTGGGTATAACTCGGAAACCGTTAGACCGATTATGCCCAAAATCGAACTCAACTCTCCCTTTCGGATACGCAACCTACCCTGAAAATTGCAAGTCCCTATCTCCTTTAGTTCGAAAGTTATCGAGGCAACGGTCACCCATCTACTGAACTCGCACAAGAATGCTCGAATCTCCAACAATATTTAACCGATCGTATTAAAACTTGAAACTTGGCAGTAGAGTTAGGTTATGAAGGCTCTTGCAAAATTTCAGCAATTCCAAACGATCAGTTACTGATATGTAGAATTTTCTTTTTTTATTTTCAATGATTTATTAAAAATTTTCTACAAATGCTATCCTCACTAAATTTTGCAAACATTTCCACGTTGGCATTCTACAACTAATAATTGTTTGAATTCAATCGGTTCAGTATTTTTCGAGTGAATGAGGAACAAAAAACCACCAAATTTCAGAAAATTTCAGATGGCTATAACTCTAAAACCGTTTGGCCGATTATGCTCATAATCAAACTGAAATGTCGCGTTCTAGTGCACATCCTAACCTGAAAACTTGAAGCCGCTATCTCTTTCCGTTCTCAAGTTATCGTGTCAACAAAAATATTTTTTAATAATTTTTTAATAATTTTCTAGCCATACGATTCGCACAAAATTTCACAAACGTGCTAAGGTTCATATTCTACAACTACTCACCAAGTTTCAATTCGATCGGATTTATATTGGTTGAAAACAAAATTATTACTCGGAAACCGCTGGGCCGATTATGCCCATTAACAAACTTGTCCGTCGTATTGGGATGCGCCACCTACCCTGAAAATTTCAAGTCGCTAGCTCTTTTCGTTCTCAAGTTATCGTGGCAACGGCCGGACGGCCGGCCGGACAGAATCAAATTTGACCTCGAATTCTTCATTGGGGAGTCGAACTTAATCGTTTGAGACCATTTTTTTCAAAAAAAACGAAAGTTACAGACATTTGGGCAAAACTATAACGCGATGTTCCCCAGAACATACGCGCAAAAATGGTTATTGTGGGTTATCCTTAAGTGATAGACATATACCATCGTGGACTTTTGTGTAGACCTTTTTAAGGTGTACCATACTGTACTACATTATTTTGATCTCTCTCGTAGGGTTCAGCCAGCGTTTGCAATGAAAGCGCAAAAAAATGTGTTTATTTACGACATCACATTAGAAACCTCTAAAATTATCAGTGTTTCTCTAATATATCATGCATGTATTATTCATACAAACCTTCCTATCTCTATCTCTATCTACTAAAAAAAACCGCATCAAAATCCTTCACGTAGTTTTAAAGATCTAAGCATACATAGGAACAAACAGACAGCGGGTAGCGACATTGTTTTATACTATGTAAGGATTTTTTTAGGGGGTAACGTTGCACTTCGACCTTAAGGACTCTTGTGCCCCCCCCCCCCATTAGAGCTGTCGATGTCACCGTCATCTACAGCTCGCCTTCCATTTCCACTTCCAGGGTTCTGGTGAACTCCAGTATCTGGGATGGCTTCAAGGAGGCTACGTCTTCACTCCTGCAGAATTCTTGCCCAAAGCATTCGTTGCGTAGGTTTGAGATGGCAAGGCACTCCGTTATCAGGTGATCAGGAGTTTCATCCTCCTCCCCACAGAATCTGCACTCGTCAATTTCTGCTAGCCCTAATCTCATCATATGCTTCCTACGACAGCAGTGCCCTCTGAGGAAATCAGTGGGGAGGAGCAGCGTGTTTTTGCTGAGATCCATATACTTCTAGGATCTGACAGCGTCAAAGTTCCAGAGGAACTTTTTGGAGTGATACATTCCTGGAAGAGATCTCCATAGTATACATCTTTCAGTTTCTTCTTTCATCTGAAATTCACTTTTGTAGGTGTATCTACATAACCCCACAGTAGCGTTCCGGGCCAATTAAAGGGGTTCATGCTCCTTTCTTGGCAAGTGTGTTGGCCTACTCATTTCCTTCAACCCAGACCAAGAAGACCCAGTTGTTCTTGCCTACTTAATTAAGTTTTCTTCGGCACTGCCAAATCAGCTTCTTCATAATTGCTTCGTATAATTAATACACTTATACATATATTTCACAAGTCAAATAGACCCCAGGGAGTTAATTGATTTAATGAGAAAGCAAGAGCAGACGCGTTTCTGGCTTCTTGGCCTTCATCAGTACTCTGTAGCTTCTCAACAAATTCAACCAAACTGAACTAAAATACCTAAATAACTAAAATATTAATTATACGAAGCCATTATGAAGGACCCTATTGGCAGGGACGCTCTGGACTTGTTGATTTATTAACAACGGTATCGCCATTTTTCATTATTACTCTTAATCGAATTTACCATGGTAAATTCGATTCAGAGTGTCCAATACAGGAGAATGGACAATAGTAGGTACATACGCGCAAAAGCTCCAGACTTCACGATAGTGCTTGAAACAATTTATTTTTTTTTACTAACTTTTCGTTGCATTTATTAGGACCGAATTTCGCTCGTTGTCGGTAAGAAGTTTCCTGAATACGCGTCGTGGAAAGTGGGGGCGAAGGCCGCAGATAGGGAGAGATCCTACAAAGACGATTCGGATGTTCCCACCGACTACTATTCCAGGGAAAGTTTGTTCCTCGTCTTGGGGGAACGCAGGAACGTGCCATTGATGATTCATTATATCCTATTATTGAATTAAACGAGCCTGTAGCGATTGCATTGATGGAATTCAATAGCTAGTTCTCTGAAGGATTTTTACCTGCGTAACGGAGGTTGAATCGGCAAATTAGCCGAAATTTGGGAGGGAGAATGGCGGCTTAATTCTCGACAGCCGAATACAATTGAAACTGGTTCGGCATTTCTATGGAAAATTGAATCTTCAGACGAATTTAGTTCGATCTTTGGTTCCACGAGTGGCGTAAGGATAAATCAAATATCACTCCTTTTATGTGTTGAACGGCCATGTGAAATTTTTCGTAATTGGGTATTCTTCATGGCTTCCACTAAGGTCCATTATTGTCGTTCCGCCATGGAAAGCTATCTTGTTTGTCAACAGAAAATGGTGTGGGTGGATGGTAGGTAAAATTGCGCAAGTAGGACACAATTGGACGTTTCTGTAATGCTATTGTATGGAAAATAGAAATATAACGGGTCCGCCATCTCAAGTTTTTTTTCAACTAGTGCTTATTTCGTGAATGGTAATACTTAGCTTACATAGACATAAAATAACATGGACTGGTTGTGAGAAAGAGACCATTGATATCAGCATTGAAAAAAGACAGAATAGTTAAAGGCAAACCATAGTATAAGAATATATTCATATAATTTGGCGATTGGCAAAATCACAGAATAAGAAACATTGGTTTCCTTTATCCTTTGACATTTCTTGTATACTTTATTGTTTGGTTTCATGTATTGTGTATGTGTTTTGGTGATTTGTAGACAGAATAGTTAAAGGCAAAATATTTTCATTTAAATCCGAGACTCGTTTCTGAATATTCTGATACTTATAATCTGAAAATATTTCTCATAAATTTCCTTACTGTAATTCATTCAGCTTTTTCGATACTCATTCAAAATAATCAATATTCCTCTTAAAAAATCGGGATTTTCCAATATACCCCAATTTCCAATTTGTGCATTTGCCCATGGTATAAAAAGACCATTGTTTTTATACCATTATTTGCCTTTATTCTATCCTTCATAACATCTCTCTTTCTAATGTATTCCGCAACGAACTGTGTGATAAAGTTACGTGAGGGCCAGTCCATGTTATTCTATGTCTATGTTAGCTTATGTCTGATTTGACAGATAATTAGTTTTATCCTTCCGCTGAATGAATATGTATACGCTTGAACAACGCTGGGAAATATTGCGACATTACTTTGAAAATCATGGTAATGTTGCAGAATGTGTGCGAAAATTGCGTACGGATTTTGGAAGAAGAGAAGCACCGTCAGCTCCGTATGTTCGTTATTTTGTGAGAAAAGTGAAAGAAACTGGCATCCTCATCGATAAACCAAAGCGTGAAAAGCCAAAAACAGTGCGTACACCCGAGAATATTGCTGGAAAGTGTGCGTGAAGCGCCATCAACATCAATTCACCGTCGTTCTCAAGAATTGAACATTTCGGTGACATAATTGAGACGAATTTTGCATAAAGACCTTGGTATGACGCCATACAAAATACAATTGGTTCAGGAGATGAAGCCAACTGACCATCCAATACTTTTTCGCTTCGCTAAGTGGGCCTGCGATCGACTTACAGAAGATGCCGAATTTGCCAAAAAAAATCATCTTTTCAGATGAAGCTCATTTGGGGCACAGAAAACCCGCACGCATACATTGAAAAGCCGATACATCCAAAGCGAGTCACTGTTTGGTGTGGATTTTGGTCCAGAGGCATAATTGGGCCATTTTTTTGCGAAAATGAGCAAGTTACAGTCAATGGCGATCGTTATCGGGCCATGTTGAACGAATTTTTGTTCACAAAAATTGAAGAGGAGGATATTAGCAACATTTGGTTTCAACAGGACGGCGCTACGTGCCACACAGCCGAAGCTACACTCAATGTTTTGCGCCCTGTTTTTGAAGATCGCATTATCAGCCACAGAGCTCATGTCGTTTGGCCACTTCGGAGCTGCGATTTGACACCTTTGGACTATTATTTGTGGCGTGCCGTCAAAGATAA
Organism: Halyzia sedecimguttata; assembly: GCA_937662695.2. Classification (NCBI taxonomy): domain Eukaryota; kingdom Metazoa; phylum Arthropoda; class Insecta; order Coleoptera; family Coccinellidae; genus Halyzia; species Halyzia sedecimguttata. The sequence goes on from OW569413.2 coordinate 89,903,098, forward strand.
GTGTTACGCCAACAAGCCAGAGGCAATTGACGCTTTAAAGGACAATATTCGTGAAGCCATTGGTGAAATATAGCTGCACACAATGGATAATGTGCTTAAAAATTGGACCGATCGTGTAGGCTACTGCATGGCCAGCCGTGGCAGCCATTTGAATGAAATTATTTTCCATTATTAACCGGAAGGATTGTACTTTCAAATAAAAAAAGAAATTTGAGAAAATATAGAGAAGTTTTTTTAATGCATTTTCAAAAAAAAAAATTATTTGGCGGACCCTTTAGATAGTGCGGAGAAGTATATTTCGATGGGAAGGTTTAGTGGGCAATTCCGCAAAAAGGAGCAGAGAAAAATCATTCCGCTTGTACATGCCAACACGTGGTTCTACTAGTTGGCTCCTGCAGGACATGGCAACAAAGAAACCAAGGAAAAAACACCACAACATTAGCTTTATTTCCAACTTTTCCTTGAATTCGTGGTTTCCTTGTCCTGAAGAAGCCAACTACAAGAAACACGTGTCGGTAGGTACCAGCAGAATGATTTTTCTCTGCTCCTTTTTGCGGAATTACCCAATAAACCTTCCCATTGAAATATACTTCTCCGCACTAACCATACTTCTATTTTTTATATCCTCGGGTTGAGGTTGCATCTCACAGGCTGCTCATGCTTCCTCCGTGCCGATGCCATAGTTTACCCCCGAGCTGAAGGCACAAATTGATTGCCCGCTCCTGTTGTGGTGTCACCTATCTTTATTTCCATCTTTTCCTTGGTGTCTTGGTTGCCCTGTCCTGAAGAAACTAACTAGTAGAAACACGTGTCGACAGGTACCAGCGGAATGATTTTTGTCTGCTCCTTTTTGCGGAATTACCCACTAAGCCTTCCCAATGCTATTGTATATTAAATCTTCAGTCGAATTTAATTAGATGTTGGTTTCAGGAATGGTTCAAAAATACATCGAATATCACTTCTTTTATGTGTCGAAAATCCATGTGAATTTTTTCGTAACTGGGTATTCTTCATGGCTGCCACTTATATCTATTATTGTCGTTCTGCCATGGAAAGATATCTCGTGTATCAACAGAAAATGGTGTGGGTGGATGGTAGGAGAAATTTCTCAAGTAGCACACAATTGGACACCATTCTGTTATGCTATAGTATATTATATTGTATATTGCTGTGGGCGGTAACGTTGCAATGCAACCTTAAGGTCTATTGTGCCCTCCCATCAGAGCTGTCAATGTCATCACCATCTACAGCTCGCCTTCCAGTTCCATAGTTCTGATGAACTCCAGTATCTGGGATGGCTTTAATGGGAGTACGTCTTCGCTCCTGCAGATTTCTTGCCCAAAGCATTCCTTGCCTTGGTTTGAGATGGCGAGGCATTCCGTTATTAGGTGATCTGGAGTTTTATCCTCCTCCCAACAGAATCTGCACTCGTCAGTTTCTGCTAGCCCTAATCTTATCATATGCTTTCTAAGGCCGCAGTGCCCTGTGAGGAAACCAGTTAGGAGGTGCAGCGTGTTCTTACTGAGGTCCAAGTATTTTTTGGATCTGGCAGTATCAAAGTTCCGGAGGAATTTCTTGGAGTGATACTTTCCGGGGAGAAATCTCCAGAAAATACCTCTTTCAGTTTCTTCTTTCATCCAAAATTCACTTTTGTAGGTGTATATACCAACCCCACAGGGTTCTGGGCCAATAAAGGGGGTTTGTGCTCCTTTCTTGGCAAGTGTGTTGGCCTCCTCATTTCCTTTAATTCCCGCGTGACCAGGAACCCAGACCAAGTAGACCATATTGTTCTTGCCTACTTCATTGAGTGTTCTTCGGCCCTCCCATATTAGCTTGGACTCGATAACATGGGAGCTTAGAGCTTTAATAGCAGCTTGACTATCAGAGTGGATTGCTATATCAAATCTCTGATAGTTTCTTTCTAGGTTCATTTCCACGCATCTTTCTAGTGCAAGTACTTTTGCCTGAAGGATGCTCGGATAGGAGCCTAGCGATATTGAGCATTAGGTGCCTGTCCCATATACTCCAGCGTCAGCTCCTGCTATAGTAAATTGAATCTTCATTCGAATTCAGTTCGATCTGTAGTTCCACGAGTGGTGAAAATCTCCGAAAAATTCCCCCAGAACTTTGATACTGTCAGATCCAAGAAATACTTGGACCTCAGTAAGCACACGCTGCACCTCCTCACTGGTTTCCTCACAGGGCACTGCGGGCTTAGGAAGCATATCATGAGATTAGGGCTTGCAGAAACATACGAGTGCAGATTCTGTTGGGAGGAGGATGAAACTCCTGATCACCTAAATTCGGAATGCCTCGCCATCTCAAACCAACGCAAGGAATGCTTTGGGCAAGAAATCTGCAGGAGCGAAGACGTAGCCTCGTTGAAGCCATCCCAGATAATGGAGTTCATCAGAACTCTGGAACTGGAAGGCGAGCTGTAGATGGTAATGACATCGACAGCTCCGACGGGAGGGCACAATAGACCTTAAGGTAGCAGTGCATCGTTTCCCCCTACAACAATACACAATATCAACAGAAAGTGGTGTGGGTGGATGGTAGGAGAAATTTCTCAAGTAGCATACAACTGGACACCATTTTGTAATGCCATAGTAAATTGAATCTTCAGTCGAATTTAGTTCGATCTCTGGTACCTCGAGGGGTGCAAGAATAAATCAAATATCACTCCATTTAGGTGTTGAACGTCCATGTGAAATTTTTCGTAATTGGGTATTCTTCATGGCTGCCACTTAGGTCCATTATTGTTTTTGCGCCATGGAAAGATATCTTGTGTATCAACAGGAAATCGTGGTTGCAAAAAGCACACAATTGGACAGCATTCTTCAATGCTATATAAATTGAATCTTCAGTCGAATTCAATTCGATCTTTGATATCACGAATGGTTTAAGAATAAATCAAATATTACCCCTTTTATATGTCGAACGGCCATGTGAATTTTATCGTAATTGGGTATTCTTCATGGCTGCCACTTAGGTCCTTTATTGTCGTTCCGCTATGGAAAGATATCAGTTTATCCTTCGCTCGTATTTTACATCAAATCCATAAGTTTCAACAATCGAAAGGTTCGGTTGTATTTATTCGAGAAGTCCCATCTAACGTTTTACTGCACTAGCAAATAAATCAAATGATGGTTATCTTTCGACGAAAAAATTAAACTTTGGATCTTTATTGAAGACAATATTGAATAGAGAAATATAAGAAGATAAGAAATGATCAACTTACCCAGGGTGTTGATGGCATGCCCGTTGCTCGGGTGCATCCGATTGTGATGTGGTCCACCCCCCTGCCCAGGATGCCCGTGGAAATTGTTATTATCCGGGGATGGTGGGTGTGGAGGTGATGTGAGCTCCGTACCTCCATATGAGTGGTAGTGGGGGTTCATGGGAGCGAGTAGGGCACTGGTTGCCAGCTTGCCGATGATGGTAGCGCCGCCAAGAGCGCTGCTAGGGCTGGCGGATGGTAAATGAGGATGGGGCACTAGATGGTGGTCAAGCAGTCATCGTGCCCAAGATATTTATATCTGTAAAGAAACAATTGTATTTAGAATCATCGAAATACCCAGATCAACAGTTTTCAGGTTAGGTTCATAAAATGTATTTCCATATAATGGGGATTTCGTCTAGTCAACAAGTGCTTTTCAGGTCAAAATTTTTGCGCATTTTCCGAAAATAATGATCGAGGTGTCATTCGATTCAGAATGGCATGTGGATAGTATTTGAGAAAATGCTAAGGTCGCTCACAAAAATTGCAATAGTTATAAACAATTGAGTGAAAACAAAAGAAGGAGGTTTACGTTTTCGCCAATATCTCAAAAACTATCTGAGATAATTCAAATTTGAAAGAAGCCTCAAATAGAGGAGGAAATTTCCTAAAACAAAGGGTTTGCCGGAACTGTAGGACCAATATTTAAAGTTTTCCTAGAGGTTTGAAAATACGCCCGAAAAGGGGTACTCCGGCTTGAGCAAGCCTCGCCCACTTCGTACCTTTGAAAAATAAATATTCAAAATTATTAAATATGAAAATAAAAAATTTAAAAAATTCTGGCGCCTGCAGGATATATCAATGAACAATAATTCTTAGTCCAAAAATGCTTATCGCGATTTTTCAATTAGTTATCCATTAGTTAATTAACAATTTTATTAGCACATTAACATTGCAAGTAAGATAATTGTTGAACTATTAATCTGAGATTTTTTTCCTTTCGTGGGGTTATTTTTCAAAGGTCTTAGAAGGGAGTCCTATTGAAAAATTGTTAAAATTGTTAATTTTCGTTTTCTTATGAACAATTTACTCAAGTGAAAAGTTATAAAGCTTCAATTTATAATATTATTATTGATCCGTTTTATTATGATCAGAAACTACTTAAAACTGATTTTTAATAATTATTACAGCCTATTCTTTGAAAAATTGTTAAACCAATGCGTTGGTTATAAGATAATTCAAAATTTTCTTTTAAAACATAATTGAAGCTTTATAATTTTTCACTTAAGTCAATTGTTAATAACAAAACGAAAATCAACAATTTTTCAAATTTTCCAACGGAAATTTATTCCAAAACCTTTGAAAAATAGCTTCACGTAAGGAAAAAATTCTCAGATTAAAATTTTAACAATTATCGCACTTGCAATGTTAATGTTGGTGCACAAAAAATTGTTAATTAACTAATCGATATTTAATTGGAAAGTCGCGATAAACATTTTTGGACTACGGATTATTGTTCATAGGTCTATCCTGTAGACGCCTGAATATTTTATTCTCAAATTTAATAAGTTTAAAAAATATTTATTCATGAAAGGTCCGAAGGGGGGCGAGGCTTACGCAAGCCGGAGTATCCGTTTCCGGGAGTATTTTCAACCCTCTGAGAAATTTATAAATCTTAGTCCTAGTTCCGGGAATTGGGAATTTTTTTTAGGAAATTTCCTCCTGTTCTTAAATCTTTTTTCAAATTTGAATTATCTCCGATAATTTTTGAGATATTGTTGAAAAACAAAACCCCTTTCTTTTTTGCGCGTATGTTCTGGGCAACATCGCGTTTTCATTTTGCCCAAATGTCTGTAACTTTCGAATTTTTTGACGAAAATGGTCTCGAACGATTTAGTTCGAACCCATTTTTTTTATTGGTTAAAAAATAGTGTATTATACATACTACTGCTTTACTTACCGAATATCATGGGAAATGAGCATTTAAGAGCATTAGTATGTATTATCAAAAATACACTATTTTGTGTAACGTAGATTCCAGCTGACCAATAAAAGAAATGGGTTCTCATTCGAAAAAAAATGAGTTTTGAGGTTTTTGTCATGACTGACTTTGACATTGAAATAGAAACACCCTGTATGTTCAATTGAATTTTTCATTAACGAAGGAGAAGCATTGGTATGTCTTCTGATAGAAGGCTAGAAAATTAGGAATTTAGGAGTTTTTTCAGATTTAGCACGAAGTTTCTGAGAATAATATGTAAGTGACACATTAAAACAACGTAGAATTAAATGGATAATCTGATTATCAATGAAAAAACTGGGTATTAAATTTAAACAAGCCCTGTGGACAGGAGCTATTGGGCGCATGTTCATCTTCCTTGTGGCCCGTACTGACCAGTAAAGAAAAAAAGCAGTATCATGTTGAATACCTTAATATTATTGAGATTATTATATAATAATCGATGAAAATACTGAGAGAGACCCAGGAAATTTGACACATTTTGTCTTATATCTCCAGAAATTGAAATCGTATAGAGCCAAAATTTTGCACAATGTTGCAAAATACTACAATTGACGTTAGTACAAGTTTTTGTTGCAATCTGATGAATAGTTCACGAAAAAAAAATTTTTTTTTCGAAAAAATTAAAAGAAATATTTTTTTAAAAGTTACCAACATTTCGATCATAACAGAATTTTGCCAAAAGTTGCGCGTTTATATCCTCGAACTGACTACCAAGTTTCGATTCAACATCTTCTTTAGTTCCTGAAATATCAGGGAAATAACCTCAAAATTTGAAATGTCTATAACTCCTAAACCGTCCGGCCGATTTTGCCCGTTAACGAACTTAACCGTCGCATTTTGATCAGAAACCTACCCTGAAAGTTTGAAGTCGATAGGACCTTCGGTGCTCCTGTTATCGTGCCTACGGCCGGAAGGCCGGCCGGCCGGCACCCTAAAATCTGACACCGGATTCGTGATCAGGGAGTCCGAATTAGTCTATTAGCCAATTTTCAGCTCGAAATTCGAAAATTACAGACATTTGGACGAAATGATAGGACGATGTTCCCCTAGAACATACGCCCAAAAACGAAAGTTGGTATAATTTCCGGTGAAACCGGAAGTCAAACGAACCTGAAATTTTTTCCAAGAATTCATCTTTTCTAACAAAGCTTTTGTTTCTGCTGGTTCTGTGGTCATGTGGTGCCCGTTTGGTTTCAATATCCGGGAATATGTTATCCGTCCTCTCTCTTCTATAGTCTAAGGGTGTATGACTCAGAATGTAGAAGAGACAACGGATAACATATTCACTGATATTGAAACCAAATGTCCACCACATGACCACAGAACCAGGCTCCTTTTTCCTGCTGTGTTTTGCTTAAAAATAGATGGATTTGCATTGAAAACTAGCTTTCCATGGAAAATTATAGTTCAATTCGCGTATTTATCCATTTCTATATTATGAATTTTCTGAATATGAAACCTGACGCTGTATGTTTCAGTGGAAAATGGTTTCCTACAATCTTTGAAGAAACGCCGGATTAACTTACGAAGTTTCATAAGACATTTCCAATTCCATAACAATATAAATAAACCGCCATTGTGGATAATTATAGAACCGAGTTCGCCGTACCCCTTTAGCAAACTACAATATGTTAGATATTTACACCATTCTCTTCCTCTGTATGTTAATTACTTATTTTCAATAAGATACGAATACTCAATGCGATAGTTTAATTTGAAGGTTACTGTCAGCTAGTAAATACAATATGGTACACAATTTGAACCCCTTGGCTATAATTAAAATATACAAATCAAAGGTTCGACTAACCCTACTAGGGGAGGCTCAAAATGAAATGAATTCCAACTCGCTAATATTCCCTGGGGTAACTTGTAGGGGTTTGAATGTGGTCGAATTTAAAAGATTGTTCATAAAATTTTTTTCACTCCAGTTTCAACGAATCGCAAGAATAATAAATATACATTGCCATTCTGTTTTTGGCGCTCTTGTTCCTCGGAACAGAGTGCTTATCAATTTGCCCAAATGTCTGTAATTTTCGATTTTTTCGGTGAAAATGGTCTTAAACGATTTGTTTCGACTCACTGATCAAGAATCCGTGGTCGAAATTCATTCTGATAACTCTCGAACGGCTCGAATGGGCTAGACAGTTGAAATTTTCAGAGTAGGTTTGGGAGATGAATATCTCGGCTAAGTTCGTTACTGGGCAAAATTTTTTTCAGTAAGCAGTTTTACCATAAGAATCCATTGATATCATTTTTAACTCTAACAAGCTAATACTTTCGGAGATATGATTTTTCAAAATTTCAATAATAAATAGTATTTCTACGTTTTCACAGAATAATCTAATTATTCTATGTATGAATTGTCATAATGTCAACTTATTTTTCTGAGACATGACATTGTCTAATTCATTTCAGCAATCGTAGAATTATGAGAATTATAATATGATATCATACTTTTTGTTGGTTGATATTTTCATGCCGATGGTCAATCCATATGATGATGGGAATGGTAATGGTAAGTTAATCATATTGTGTTCAGAATATCTCCAGTAAAAACAAAACTGGAATATTGGTGTATTGGAGTATTGGAGTGGATTTGAGGAATATATATTATCGTTCATCATAGAATTGAGGAATGAATATCTCGGATGAGTTCGTTGTTGGGTAGAATTTGTCTATTGGTTTTGGATTGACAATTTTTGGGACTCTTGTTGAATTTAAATTCTTCTATGATGTTTGAATTCAATTTCTGCTAAGATGAAGTTCTTTCACAAGAATCCATTGATATAATTCCCAACTCTGAGAAACCAATGCGCCAGAAAGCTTCTGTCCACAGGGCTTGAACCAATTTTTAAATGTAAGTACTTCAACAAACTTCAGGAGGTGATTCCTCACAATAACCTTATATGAATTGTTTAAATAAATATATGTCCGGAAACGCTTCGTTTCCAGGATACAAGGTATTAAAGTTTTATTTTTATTTTCGGTTTTTTTTAAATAACTGTCAAAATACTGACCTTAATTAAACGAAAATTGGTACTGAGAGGTTTTTTGGGGTGTCGAATTCGGACCTAATGATATTATTGCTCTCATTCGTAGGGGGCGCCACCTACACCTCTTTTTCTTTTATGGAGATTCATATCTTTTTTGAGCGTACTTCTAAAAAAGCTACCCTTATTACAAGTGGCTATAAGCAACCGTTTTCTAGATATTTAGAAGTGTTGAAGTTATTACCATTATTCTGCCTTTTTCACAAGAATGGTTGGGAAATGAATTCGACGTTTAAGTAAGTCATTACATAATATGCCACGGTTAAACGCTTTGTTGAAGTTTCAATATGGGTTCAGTATGGGCTTGTGATACATCGCTCTATAGTCAGAAATGTTCTCACATTCATGTTTATTGAAGAATTTAAAATAATAAAAATAAAATCATTTGATTACCGAGATTCAGTATAATAGTACAATAATACTAAACTTATTTGCCTTCAAGATGGGATAGAGAAGAAAGAAGAAGAAAAACCATAATATTGTGTTGTTTAGATGTTACCATGAAAACTACGTAAAACACTTTCTCTGGCAATGTTAGTTTCTTTAGAATGCCTTCACAAATTGTTTAATGCTAATAAGTTGTAGTTTATAAATTGTCTAATTTGTATTTGAATTTCATGAACTTCAATTTGGAATAATGGTTCGATTAACGGAAATGCACAAAAAAACAATTTTACAAATGATTGTTTATGGAGATAACACTCGTACACAAAAAGAAGTCGCTTGTTTCATGAGAAATTTCTGAATATGCCGCCTTTAACTCAAGGGACAATAAGTAAAATAGAGAAGCAGTTTCGCGAGTTTGGGCATGTAAGGCAGATTGAAAAACAGCTGCTAATACACTGTGTGAGTATGTGAAATTAGATGTGATGCTTGACTTTGAAGATAATTCACATAAGTCAAGTAGAGATGCCTCCACAACATTCAATGTCAGCCATAAATCGATTCTAAACATACAATGTTCAATGTTCTTTTTTTTTATCAATGGATTCCTATGATAGAAATGCATCATGAAAGAAATTAAATTTAAAAAAACTGTCGTTTAAAAAAAATCTTCAAAAAATATCTTATGATAAAAAGAGCAATATACAATGCTTAAATGCCTTAATGGTTCAAAAATTGTCATTAAACTTATTTATCAAGATTAAATGAGCAATCTGCAATGATTCAACCTCGTGGAATGGGTTGTTGCAACTTAGACTCGGTACATAGTTTTCACAACTCGAAATACCTAAGGAAAGTATCATCGAAATGTCTAGAGCAAGGCTGGAGACAATCATAGCAGATTGTCCATTTATTCCTGATATTTGAGTAGGTAGTGGATTACGAATAAATTATTTCAATAGTTCAAAATATATTAATAAAGTACTATCTTCTTTTCATAATTTAAAATTTAATAGTCCATACCACTAACACATTCATTTCTGTATTATGAACTTTAACTCAAGAAAAAATTATTGATACACTAATGAAGATCCATATTTCAGTATTTTTTTGCTAGCAACATTATGAAAATACTGTATATAGGAAAATGTCTCACTACTTAAGGAAGTAAAAAGTTATATTAACCTCAGTGGTCAACGAACACTAATTTCTTTTGATGATTCCATTATGTTCTTCTTTCCTATTGCCTCCATAAACTACATCAAAACAGTCTTGTATATATTCACAAATTCAAGAATCGAATACTTTCCAAGAGAAAATAACAACTATGAATTGATAATCTCTAATAGCTAGAAAAGATGACATTTATATAGTAAGTAGTAGTGATCACAGACAGATTATGTGTTCACATTCTGTGAATACATAGAACTTACGATGTATTATTGAAACTTTGAAACATCATATCTCCGAAAGTATTAGCTTGTTAGAGTTGAAAATGATAACAATGGATTTTTATGATGAAACTGCATCTTAACCAAATTTGAATTCGAAAGTTGTTATGTAAAAAAAAATTTTTTTCGTTACTCCGAAACTATTAGACCGATTTTGCCCAATAACCAACTTAACCGAGATATGTATCCCTCAAACCTACTCTGAAAATTTCAACTGTCTAGCTCATTCCTTCGTGAGTTATCGTGTTAATGGCCGGCCGGACATAATCGATTTCGACCATGGATTCTTGATCAGTGAGTCAAACCAAATCGTTCGAGACCATTTTCAGCCAAAAATTCGAAAATTACAGACATTTGGGCAAATTGATAAGCACTCTGTTCCGAGGAACCAAAGCGCCAAAAATAAGCTCTACGCAATAAAACAAACAGCTTCCCTTCCAAAACCGTGTATTAAGAGTCTCTTCGATTCCTGAAATACAGCAAAAACGTGTCTTGAAATTACCTATAAAGTAATAGATTTCAGCATATTTTGACGAAACGATAGTAATTGTAAATACTTGTTCTGAAATTAATTACTTAAAACACGTTCCTCTCATAAAATGAAGTTTTCCACACTGCAAGCAAACATTGTAGAGTCCAATATGAATGCCAATACACAAAAAAATAATTTTCACCTCTATTTATGATGTCGGTTCCATGTACCTAGTTGAAAAACATCATTAAACAAGCATACCTAAGTGTAGATTTTCTGAGAAGCAAGGACATTCAACACATTTTATGTTATACCTTTGGGTTTCTACTAATAAATGCCATCTGGTTAAGCTGGTGAAGAATGGATCACCCCCAGAAGCTATAAATCACTATATTTTTCGCTAGAAGTCTGCCAGGTGGAAGACAGTGGCGGAACCACGGTCTGGTAAACTCAAATGGTGATGAAATAATCGATGGGAAGATTGAAATCGAATTGGTTTTATGGTTTCAGTTACGGGTTTAACACCACTGTTTATCATGATCAGAGTGCATTTTTATGTAGTTATATTGTGTTCAATCTTCAGCGAGATCTACTTCAGCTCACTAGGAGTTACTTCAAGTGCACTCCATGCATAACATAATAAACTATTTTTATGCTTAATGATTGTAATTAGGTACAACATATGAATTATATTCCGTGGAACATTTAAAAGGAACAGCGATATGTGGAAATAAATCAAGTAAAAAACATTTCGTTCCATTATTCACGAACATACAGTGTGGAAAAGTCACATGAAATAAATTCATTATCTTGGTTACTGTACATATTTATGGAAAATCACGTCAAATTTAAATTTTAAATTGTCACCCTTCTTCGTAAAAATGCGAACCCTACCTTCAACCCTCTTCGAAAGACAGATACAACTCCCAATTTTTCAAATAGAAATATGGGCTTGTGATACATCGTTTGAAAGGTCTCATCATTCTCTATTCAGAACTCATTTTCATGTTTATTGCGAAAATCAAATTAAAAAAAATTAAAATCAAGTGATGAGCGAAATTTGGTATAATATCAAAAACTGAAATGTAGCAAAAAAAATTGGTTCAAGCACTGACGCGAAGTCAGACGCTTTTGCGCGTATGTTCTATTGTCCATTCTTCTGTATTGGACACATCGAATTTACCATGGTAAATTATGTTGTCCATTCTCCTGTATTGGACACTCTTAATTCGAATTTACCATGGTAAATTCGATTAAGAGTGTCCAATACAGAAGAATGGACAATAGAACATACGCGCAAAAGCTTCTGACTTGACGTCAGTGCTTGAACCAATTTTTTTTTTCGTGATTTTTTTGAAATTTTCTAGGGGAACGGTTCTTAAAATTTTTGTTTTCGTAATTTTTTTCAAATTTTCTAGGGGTACGGTTCTTACAAAATTTTAAACACGTCTTTATGTTGAGTTTCTACTACTAGTTACCAATCTTCAATTCGATCGAATATTTATTTTTTGAGATATCAAGGAAATAATATTCCAGGTGGGTATAAGTCTGAAACAGTTAGACCGATTATGCCCCACGAACTCAACTCTCCCTTTCGGATACGCAACCTACCCTGAAAATTGCAAGTCCCTATCTCCTTTCGTTCGAAAGTTATCGAGGCAACGGTCACCTATCTACTGAACTCACACAAGGCTGCTCGAATCTCCAACAATATTTAACCGATCGTGTTAAAACTTGAAACTTGGCAGTAGAGTTAGGTTATGAAGGCTCTTGCAAAATTTCAGCAATTTCAAACGAATAGTTACTGATATATAGGTTTTTTTTTTCAATTTTCAATGATTTTTTAAAAAATTTCTACAAATACTATCCTCACGAAATTTTGCAAGAATTTCGCGTTGGCATTCTACAACTAATAATCATGTTTGAATTCAATCGGTTTAGTATTTTTCGAGTTAATGAGGAAAAAAAACAACCAAATTTCAGATGGCTATAACTCTAAAACCGTTTGGCTGATTATGCTCATAAACAAACTGGAATGTCGCGTTCTGATGCACATCCTAACCTGAAAACTTCAAGCCACTATCTCAAACCGTTCTCAAGTTATCGTGACAACAAAAATATGTTTTAATAATTTTCTAGCCATACGATTCGCAAAAAATTTCACAAACGTGCTAAGGTTCATATTCTACAACTACTCACCAAGTTTCAATTCGATCGGATTTATATTGGTTGAAAACAAAATTATTACTCGGAAACCACTGGGCCGATTATGCCCATTAACGAACTTGTACGTCGTATTGGGATGCGCCATCCACCCTAAAAATTTCAAGTCGCTAGCTCTTTTCGTTCTCAAGGTATCGTGGCAACGGCCGGACGGCCGGCCGGACAGAATCAAATTTGACCTCGAATTCTTCATTGGGGAGTCGAACTAAATCGTTTGAGACCATTTTCGTCAAAAAATTCGTTGATAGTTATTTTGTGAAATTCAAGAATTGTCACAATTCTTGAATTTCACAAAATAACTATCAACAAAATAATTCTAACGATTTTCATTGAGCGTCTGACGAAGGAGTCTGATATAGACTCCGAAACGTTACGATATAGTTGTTTCTTCGTTGATGTTGTTTCGTTGTTGTTTGTTAGGCAACATTGTTCGATTGATTGCTTCTGACAAATATCCTGTGTTTCTTACGCAGAAGCAAATCACAAAATAATTAATTTTTATTTTATAGATATTTTTCAGAGTTTGGGAGAGAAAACCCAGAAAAAAACCGTTGAATAATGAAGTAGGTGTTCAAATTGTTCACCGCGAACGTCTTGGTAACAATCTCAAATTAAAATTTCTTCCAATATTACTCAGCATCTCAGGAGTGATGTTTTTCTTTCTATTACATCTTGAAGACAAAAGAGTTTTGTATTATTGTAATAAGATTCGGGAATATTCGAGGGAATATTATAATGAATTTCGGTAATCACATATGTTTATTTTTTGTTATACTGATAATAATAATAATAATAATAATAATAATTTTATTTGATCCTTTGGGACATTGGTGTATAGGACAGGTCAGTATAAGAACAGTAACAATAAATAACCATAATAATTAAGTAACTAAAGAGTCACACAATAAGTACAGAATAGTAACCTTCACCTAAAAGAAGGTTCTTGATTTCTTTTTTGAACATTTATGAACTCAGGGACTTAATAGCAGGTGGCAGATGATTGAACAATTTTATACTTCGGTACAAAGGAGAGCATTCAAATCTATGAGTTCTATGTCTAGGTAATAAAAGAGTTTTTGAATTTCTCGTTTCATAACCATGTTGATCTGACAATTTCATCCATTTACAATTGTTTTCCTTGGCATACATCAAACATTTGAAAATATATATGCATGGTGAAGTTAAAATTTCATTTTCAATATAAACTGGTTTGCAAGAATCCATCGGGTTAAGGTTGAATATTGCACGTATGACCCGTTTCTGTGCAACGAATACTCTCGAGAAGTCAGAACAACTTCCCCAAAGCAAGATGTTGTACGATAGATGACTATACACCAGGCTGAAGTAAACATTCATCAAACAGTTCCTGGGCAGAATGTCCTTAATTCTATAAATTGCAAAATATGAGCTGTTCAATTTTTTACAAAGAACGTCAATGTGAGTCCATCTTAAATTTCTATCGACATAGATACCAAGGAATTTAGTCGTCTCCGATGTCGTTAAAGTATCTTCCCCGTGCCTAACTCCGAATGCTCTAATTTCATTGTTTGTCAAACAAAATCTAACGCAAACAGTCTTACCCATGTTCACCATAAGACTATTCATGCGACACCAATCTACAAATTTCCCCACAATACATTCGCAAGCTCTCTGGAGCTCCCCAAGACTCCCCGCAGAAACCACCACAGAGGCATCATCTGCGAACAGTGTTAGCAAAAAACCCGACAAACATACAGGGAGATCGTTTATAAATAATATGAATAGAAGTGGTCCCAGCACGGAGCCCTGAGGAACCCCAAAGTCACTGTGATGACTCCCGGAATAACTATCGCCCACTCTAACTGACATCGTTCTTTCGTTGAGGTAACTGCGTAACCATTCCAGAAATACGCCCCTGAAACCCAAATTATAGCATTTCTCCAGTATAAACTCAAAACACAGTGAATCAAAAGCCGAGGTTAGGTCAAAAAATAAACCCGCCACAAATAAGTTCATATCCAAACACTCATAGACCGATTCAAAAAATCTAACTGCAGCTGTTTGTGTTGAGTAGCCGCTTCTAAAACCGTGTTGTGCAGGGTTGACTATCTTGAATCTATCGAGGTAACTCATCATTCTGGTGAAAACAATTCTCTCGAACACCTTCGAAAGCACGCTGATAATGGATATTGGACGATAATTTGCTATTTCATTTAGATTACCACTCTTGGATATCGGAATAATTATAGATTTCTTTAAAATACTAGGAAAATTTGCAGATGTTATGGACATATTGATAAGATGTGCAAAATGCTCACTAACTACTTCACTCATTGCCTTCATTATTTTAGTGGATATAGAATCGACACCGACGCTCTTCTTATTTTTTAAGCATTTAATGGTTTCCTCAACTTCAGTTTTATTGACAGGGTAGAAGAAAAGATTTGTGATAAACATGTAATATCAATAAATAAACATGTAATATCAATAAACATGAAAGTGATAACATTTCTGAATAGAGAATGACGCGAGCTTTCAAACGATGTATCACAAGCCTATACTTCCTATTTGAAAAGTTGGGGGCTATACCTACCTGTCTTTCGAAGGAGGTTGAATGTAGAGTTCGCATTTTTACGAAGAAGAATGATAATTTAAAAATTGAATTTGACGGGTTTCAGGATTTTCATTTGGCTTTTCCACACTGTATTTAGAAGATATAGAACGCTTTTTATATCGATTTTTGTATGTTTATATTTATGTTGTAGTTTCTACAATATTATTAAACATAGTTTGAACTCTACCTGAAACGTCATTCGTTTTCCCGCTAGCCGGTCTAAATGTATCCATTAAATCACCTAAATAGTCAGCGTATAAGGCGAATTCGAAAAATTTGCATCAATTTGCGGATCTTGGCAACTGTGGCAACTTTCAAAATTTTTGTATGCAAATAAGCCAAGGTTTATTCGAAAAATTCGCCACAAAGACGTCTGGGAGATGCCTAGTAC
Source organism: Halyzia sedecimguttata (assembly GCA_937662695.2). Lineage (NCBI taxonomy): Eukaryota > Metazoa > Arthropoda > Insecta > Coleoptera > Coccinellidae > Halyzia > Halyzia sedecimguttata. Next base: position 89,918,905 of record OW569413.2, read on the forward strand.
ATGGGAACGATGATAAATCAAGAAATTTTGGTCTTCACGAACACTTACACGTACTGCAGCAATATTCTCTTCACTTTTTGTATTTCTTTATTCCACTGGCACTGTAACATCATGAAGTGTAAAATTTGTTTCAAACTTCTTCACTAAACGTTCCATTGTTCTTTTATCCGGCCTATTATAACGACCACAAATTGGAGTAAATCACGTAAGTTAGAGTAAATGTTCGCGATTTTCCATAATAAATTTGCATTATTTACAAACGTTGTTGAAGCGTGTACCTTTCCATGAATAAATGTTAGACATTGAGAAATACAACTGTCAATGTCTCAAATAAAAATGGGTTCAAGCCCTGTGGACAGGAGCTTTCTGGCGCTCTAGTTCAAACAGACAAATTATATCTCCGAAAGTATTGGTTTCTCAGAGTTGGGAATTATATCAATGTATTCATATAATAGAACTGCATCCTAAAGGAAATTCAATTCAAATAATAGTTTATTTATCAAGATTAAATGAGCAATCATGAGAATGAGAAAAGCACCATGGAAGAAATCAAATTAAATCTGGCCAATTTTGCCCAATAACGAACTTAACCGAGATATTCATCTCCCTAGACTACTCTGAAAATTTCAACTACCTACCTCATTCCGTTCGAGAGTTATATCTATGTCTATGGATGAAAAGCAGTCTCACTACTCTCAGATCTCTTACTTCATGTTCAGTTCCGAAATGTAAGAATTTTCTGAGAAAAACTAATTTCGGAGCAAACAACTGAGATTTTTCTCACTTCGCTCACAATTCTTCGATTGATTAGATAATGTCTCAGGAACATCATTTGACATTATGACAATTCATATTCATACATAGAATAATATCATTCTGTGACAACGTTGAAATACGATTTATTATTGAAATTTTGAAAAATCATATCTCCGAAAGTATTAGCTTGTTAGAGTTAAAAATGATATGAGTGGATTCTTATGATAAAATTTTTTATTAAAAAAAAATTAATTTGGAATTTGTTTCGTAAAACAAAAATTTTTTTTTTGTTACTCCGAAACCATCTGTCCGATTTTGCCCAATAACGAACTTAGCCGAGATATTTATCCCCCAAACCTACTCTGAAAGTTTCAACTGTCTAGCTCATTCCGTTCGAGAGTTATCGTGCCTACGGCCGGCCGGCCAGACCGGCCGGCCGGACCGGCCGGACAGAATGAATTTCGACCACGGATTCTTGATCAGTGAGTCGAACCAAATCGTTTAAGACCATTTTCATCGAAATATTCGAAAATTACAGACATTTGGGCAAATTGATAAGCACTCAGTTCCGAGGAACTAGAGCGCCAAAAATGGCTGCCTTGCGTGAGTAATGTCAATTTGAAAGACCCGTTATTTTTGGAAGATAAGTAGATATTAAACCGAAGTAAGTAATGTTTATTTGATTTTTGGCACAACGATAAACGAATGATTGTCCAGGAAACTATTTCATAGGCAATGAGATTATAATCGAAAATCGTTATTTATTCAAAAAATTATTAATTTATGATAATGTTGATTGCGATTTCAGAAATAATAGTATGTGCATCTCTCAGTAAAAGCACATTCCCGAACTCCAACGTTCCCTGGATTTACATTGTCTTCCGGGAAAGTACCGCTTTTACTACTGGATACACAATGTACCATTTAAAGTTTTAATAGTAGAATGTATCAATCTGTTTATACTTCAAATAGGTATCATTCCCGAATGAATCTTTAGGTGGGCCTAAATAATACAATTCTTAACAATTGCCTTTCCTCCAACACTAAAACCAAGATAAGAATTAGTAAATTCAGGATCCGAAAATTTATTACAGGTTTTTATCCTGATCGGTATCTGCTTTAACACGGCAATTTGGTAAACTGAACACGTGTCCTTATTCTTTCTTAATCACTTCCTTACCGATAAGACGACCCCAGTAATGGTGACAGAATGTTACCTGCTAATAGTTCTTGACATACATAATTCGTTTGCAGTTTTGGAATTCCACAAAATCAAGAAAAAGCACGTGACGTCAGAAAAACGCTTTCGCACGCTGGTTCATATTATTATTCAAATAATATTCACTTTTTGACGCTCTTATTCATCGGAACAGACTGCTTATCAATTTGCCCAAATGTCTGTAATTTTAGAATTTTTGGATGAAAATGATTTGGTTTGACTCACCGATCAAGAATCCGTGGTCGAAATCAATTCTGTCCGACCATCCGTTAACACGATAACTCTCGAACGAAAGGAGTTAGAGGATTTAATTTTGCAGGGTAGGTTTGGAGCGTAAATATCTCGGACGAGTTTGTTAACGGACGAAATCCATCAAGCGGTTTCGGAGTTATGGCCGTTTTTAGTAAAAACATTTTTTATGAATATTTCCGAAACCGATCGCTCGATCTATCTGAAATTTAGCATCAAATTGTAGAATCATGACCTTTAGACGCATGGGAAGCTTTTTATTGATCGGGTTACCGTAAAGTGTAAACAAAAAATTTTGTAAATTTTTAAATTTTGTTTCTACAATAACTCGCGAACGGAATGAGCTAGACAGTTGAAATTTTCAGATTAGGTTAGGGAGATAAATATCTCGGTTAAGTTCGCTATTGTCAAAATAGGCCAGATGGTTTCGGAGTAACCGAATTGATTTCTTCCATGGTGCAGTTCTCATTCTCAGATTGCTCATTTAATCTTGATAAAAAAACTATTATATTAATTGAATTTACTTTATGATGCAGTTCTATCATAAGAATACATTGATATAATTCTCAACTCTGAGAAACCAATACTTTCGGAGATATAATTTGTCTCTTTGAACAAGAGCGCCAGAAAGCTCCTGTCCACAGGGCTTGAACCAATTTTTTTAAATTGTCTAGTGATACGATCCTCACGAAATTCCGCAAGAATTTTCGCGATGGCATTCTACAACTTATAACCATGTTTGAATTAGATCGGTTATGTAGTTTTCGAGTTATTGAGGAAATAACAATCAAATTTCAGAAGGGTATATGTCCAAAACCGTTTGGCCGATTATGCCTATAGACAAACTCACATGTTGCATGCAAATGTACAACCTAACCTGACAATTTCAAGTCGCTATCTCTTTCCGTTCTCAGGTTATCGTGACATACATAATATTTTTTAATGATTTTTTTTTTAATTTTTTAGTGATATGATTCTTACAAAATGTCTCAAACGCCCTTAGGTTTGTATTCTTCAACTACTCACAAAGTTTCAATTCGGTCGGATTTTTATTGGTTCAAAACAAAATTATCACTCGGAAACCGTTGGGCCGATTATGCCCATTCACGAAATTGTCCGTCGTATTGGGACGCGCCACCTACCCTGAAAATTTCAAGTCGCTATCTCTTTCCGTTCTGAAGTTATCGTGGCAACGGCCAACGGACAGAATCAAATTTGACCTCAAATTAATCATAAGGGAGTCGAACCCAATAGTTGGAGACCATTTTCGACAAAAAATTCGAAAATTACAGATATTTGAGCAAAGGGATAACGATGATGTGCAAAAAAGAATGATGACTTTAGTCATCATTAGTCATTTTCAATAATCGAAAGGTTCAATTATTTTCACTCGAGAGGTCCCATCTCTAATTCGTTCTCCAAAATCTTCGTACATTGAAACCTATAAATTGTATGAACGATTTGTTGCACACAAAAATTCCAATACTGAATTGCCAATACAAAATACCTGTTAATTTGATACGTATATCTTTATTGCTATTTGAAGGCTCTTATCGTGCAATATTTTGAACCTATTCGATTTAATTAAAACGAGAAATATTGGTATTATGCACAATAATTATGCCGTTATATGAGATAAATATATGGAGTTATGCCAAAGCGTAAATCAAGATTATATTGAAAACCGATTTGTACTAATTGCGTTTCTCGAGGGTAACGAATTCCGAAGAGGGGTGTGTGGGGTGGCCACCCCATCGGAATAAATTGGGCGAGGGTTATCATCCCCAGAGAAGGGGGACAATGGGTCTGGGACTGAAACCTCACACGGGGAATCAACATTCATAATGTTATAATTACAGAAAGCTTCACAGTGTATTTTATAACGAAGATATATTATACAGAGTGTTTTTTTATCGATGTGAGCGTAAGCGTGACCCGTATATTAAGAATGACTTCATGCGAAAACAAGATCGTTTTTCCAATAACAACTTCATAAGTGCAAATAAATATTATTTTTTTATATTTTTCATTTCAAAAACAAAAAAAAATTGTATTTGATTTTAAATTTAAAATGCTAAATACAAAAGGATTATTTCCAAAATACTGTATTAAAATAAAATAGTGTTATAGATCTTTACTCTCTTTATTTTATAAGCTTGCAATCTAAGTAAAGTGAAGGAGGGGCAAGATTGATTTTTAAACAAATAAAGAAGAATAATTTTCGCGTTTTCGCCCTTGTTAACAAGTTATACAGGGTGTCCCAAAGGACAGAATGGAGTCAAAACTCTTAGGTTCTTGAGTTTGGGCGGCTCAACTGTCGGTTTGACATCATCTTTTGACGGTATGTCCAATTATTACATTATTTCGTAAATAATGAACCGATTTTGAAAATTTCAAGTGGCTTGTGTACAGAACATAAATAACTTTCAAACTAACAATACTCGACATCTCTTCCGTATTCAAAAATTTTGGGGTTTGATATCATGGGGGTGTTCTTTTTTTAATCTTTGAAAATTCTTCGTTTCTGAGTTCTGGGGAGGGTCCAATTTTCGTTGGGACACCGTGTAATAGATTGAAATCGTAAAATTTTTAGCAAATAAATTTTAAAGTTGATATCAACAAGAATCTGTCAAAATAGCTAGTCATGGAAACGCAATGAATGTGAATTAAGTGTATTCGATAATTGTAAATTAATTAAAGTCGTTTACGCTCAAACACTGTTCAAGAACTGTGTCTTATCAATGCATAGTTAGTAAAAATCAGTTACAGCTCTATATTAACGTGGCATTGTTGTCTTTCGTAGCAACCAATATTTTCAGCAGGGATTGCAGAGTTGCTTATTATATTTTAAAACTTGTACCTATATCTCAATAGCAATGTTGAAATCGGGCAAATTGTATTCTGGTGCAATGTGGGTTGCACAATATATTGACGGTGGCCCCTAGACGGTCAATATTATTGTACAGTAATAATATGTTGGTTGGTAAAAAATGTCTATCGTATGGAGGCGATATTGATGGTCGTGCAATATATTGCGCAACTTTTCAATATCGCCCACACACGATCAATTATATTGCACAAAACCAAAATATGGTACAATAATATTGAGCGTGTATGGGCTGCATTACGCTTAATGAAGGTTATGGTTATTCGTTATATCAACAAATCAGAATTTCAAATGGACCACTGAAAATCCAAAGTACGTATTTTTTGACGTTAAATTTTTACCATATCTAAAATTAATGATTGAGAAATATATTATCGAACGCGTAAAGAGCGGTTAATGCGTTATGGAATATGGATCACTTATATTCTGAGAAACAATGTGGATGTGTCTTCCCAGAATTCCAAACCTGCTTTGAACACTAATTATTATAATCATCGATTCAGAATAGATGCCTTAAGAATATTCTATGCATCTAATTTGATGCAAAACTGTTGTAGACTAAATTTACAGGTAATAATTTTCTTACAATGGCTTTCACAAAGATTTTTTGCCCAATGTTTGCAAAAGAGTAATCTAGATTCAACATCCGGTCTATTAAATTTATTCGTTATTAATTGCGGATTTCTTTCAGACATCTCTACGATATACAGGGTGATTCTTAAAGTTGGTAATTAATTTTAACCATAGATTCCTCTCATCAAATGAAACACTTTTTTTTTTCATTTACCATTTTTCCAGATTCAGCGTTCAAAGAGTTTTCATCATGCTAATCAACCCCTGCACTTTCATTAACTGACGTTAAACACAGAAAAACTTACTGGATCCAATATTGTATAATTATCTCAAAGCTTTATCATCTGATGCTCGAAATGCTTCAAAATTGATTCTGTCCGACCGATCATCAGCACGATTACGCACGAACGCAATGAGTTAGAGAGCTGAAATTTTCAGAGAAGGTTTGCATTCCCAATGCGCCGGCTGGGTTCGTTGATGGGCAAAATCCACCGAGTAGTTCCAAAGTTACAGCAATATGCAATGTTTTCACAATAAGTCTAAAACTACTGGTCTGATGGAATCAAAGTGCGGTAGTTAGTTGAAAAACATAGAAGTACGATTCATTATTGAAATTTAAAAATCATATCTCCGAAAGTTTTAGCTTGTTGGAGTTAAAAATGATATCAATGGATTTTTATGGTGAAACTGCATCTCAAATAAAAATTGAATTTAAATTTTGTTACTTAAAAAAAAATTTTTTTTTCGTTACTCCGAAACCATCTGGCCTATTTTGCCCAATAACGAACTTAACCGAGATATTCATCTCCCTAACCTACTCTGAAAATTTCAACTGCCTAGCTCATTCCGTTCGAGAGTTATTGTAGAAAAATGTTTTTAAAATTTTCAACATTTTTTTTTACACTTTGCGGTAACCTGGTCAATACAAAACTTTACATGCGTATAAAGGTCATGATTCTACAATTTAGATAGATCGAGTGATCGGTTTCGGAAATATTCAAAAAAATGATTTTACTAAAATCGGCCATAACTCCGAAACCGCTTGAAGGATTTCGCTCATTAACGAACTCGTCCGAGATATTTACGCTCCAAACCCACCTTGCAAATTTCAATCCTCTAACTCCTTTCGTTCGAGAGTTATCGTGCCTACGGCCGGCCGGCCGGACAGAATTGATTTCGACCTCGGATTCTTGATCAGTGAGTCGAACCAAATCGTTTGAGACCATTTTCAGCTAAAAATTACAGACATTTGGGCAAATTGAAAAGCACTCTGTTCCGAGGAACTAGAGCGCCAAAAATACCGAAACGAAGACTTATGCAATTTTGTGAGAATCGCATGACTGGAAAGTCATGCGATTATTTTAAAAAAAATTTAAAAATTATGTATCTCAAACTATCCGTCAGATATCGTTGAAAGTCGAGTCTCCAAAACCTTATTTTACAGTAAAGTTCTAGATTTGAATTCGATCGGATCTATATTGGAGAAGTTATTGCCGAAATATTCCAACGATCGAGATGTACTGGTCCACTGGTTTTACACTCTACCAGCGAAGTTTTTTATTTTTGACGTCATGCGGAGGATTTAATGAATAAGATTGGCCGAAGTCAAATTTGATAAGTCGATACGTCAGTAATAACATTCGTTAATTACCTAGTGAGAATTGGTATATCTTGTCTATATGTAACTTATTTTATAGCCAATTCCTCGATTTGAGCTTGATCGAATAATATGACATGATAATATCTTTGTGAAGTTTTTTAAATTGAAAAGTCCTGTGGCAGAAGCTTTGGCGCTCTTGTTCAATTTTTGACAAATAATATTTCCGAAAGTATTTGTTTCTCAGAGTTAGGAATGATATCAATGGATTCATATGATGAACTTCAAACAGGAGCGCCAAAAACCACGAACATACCCGAGTTTATTCCTCAAATCCACTCTGAAAATTATATCATATAAATTGAAACTTAGCCAATATTCGAGTTTTGTTTTTACTGTACTATTCTGTACTATTCTGAACTAATTGTGATAAACTTACCAAAGTATATATGTATTTCCATCATCATATGGATTATCCACGGGCATTAAAATATCACCAAAAGTATAATATCATATTATAATCCTCATAATTCTATTATAGCTGAAATGAATTTGGCTCTCTCTTATAGGAAAACAAGATGAGATGTACGAGTATGAACACAGATCATATAATAATTCATAGATAGAATAAGCAAAGAATAGCATTCTGTGAAAACATAGATTTATTATTGAAATTTTGAGAAATCATATCTCCGAAAGTAGATTGTTAGAGTTGAAAATGATATCAATAGATTTTTATGGTGAAAATGCATCTTAAAAATTTTTAATTTGTAATGTAAAAAAATGTTTTTTTCCTTACTCCGAAACCATTTTGCCCGATAACGAACTTAACCGAGATATATAACTCCCAAATCTACTCTGAATATTTCAGCTGCTTAGCTCATTATGTTCTAGAGTTATTGTGGAATAAATATTTAAAAATTTTTGAATTTTTTTTTGGCAGTTTACGGCAATTCGATCAATACAGAACTTCGCAAGTGTATGAAGGTCATGATTCTACGATTTGATGCAAAATTTCAGATAGATCGAGTGATCGGTTCCGGAAATATTAATAAAAAATGTTTTGACTAAAAACGGCCATAACTCCGAAACCTCTTTGTGGATTTCGCCCGTTAACGGACTCGTACGAGATATTTATGCTCTAAAGCTACCCCGCAAATTTCAAACCTCGAACTTCTTTCCTTCGAGAGTTATCGTGCCTACGGCCGGCCGGACAGAATTGATTTCGACCACGGAATCTGGATCGGTAGTCGAACCAAATCATTTAAGAACACTTTCATAATAATATAAGCACTCTGTTCCGAGGAACAAGAGCGTCAAAAACAAGGTATCAAAGGCCAGTAATAACATAGTTTAAGTAAGTTACGGAATTCACATCAATTTTTTAGTGGATCGATCCTCGTAGCCGAAATTATTGATCTTTTTCATTTTTGTTTCCAATTCTATCGGAATTCTAACTTTGTGAAAAGGGTTATGGACAGAATAAGGTCGATATTTTCATTAAATTACGTTAAACTGCTATACATTACGCCACCACAAACAAAACACTGTTTATTTTCGACCCAAAAGTAAATGTATGTATTCGAATGGGTCCTTACACCACCACAAGCACAGCACTTTTTATTTTTGAGCCAACAGTGAATGTATGTGCTTTAGTCAGTCCTTAGCATTCTCGGCCAAACAGTAGACCATTTTTTTTGGGCGCTTGTGTTTACAGTCTGATCATATTCTTGGAAATGTAATTTTTCTCCTGCAGCTAATCAGCTTAGGGTGAAAATTTGAACAGCGCTCCGAATCTCCTGGCCACAGTGCTATTCCAACTTGTTTTGGAATGGTCGAATATAATTCCAATCCCTATCTGGTTCGAGCGCGCAAAAAGCATTCCCCCTATCTGAATCACGCTTGTTCCCATTTGTCACGACAAGCCAAGAAGATCCGTCCGACATTTCCGAACAAAACCTCCAACCTCCTGATTCCTCGTAAGATCCACCTCTATGATTAATTCGCCCGATCCATCATTTAATCATAAACCACCCACTGGCCCATCTTCCCCACCTCCCTCTACGAAATTCGAACACAATGGCCCGTGGAATTTAAAATTGTCGGCACTTGTGAAAGAATTGTTAATCGATAGGTCGCAGGTTCAAATTCCGCCTCAGGTATGGATGCCGTCGTAGTTGTCCATCTGCCAGACATATGGTATGCAAATGAAGTAAATGAACCATTCTAGCTTCAGTGCCCAATTTTCATACTTGCTCATTTCTAACGAATGACTGAATTTAATTGAACCAGCTCTAATGAAATGAAGAACGGGATTGTTAATTTCAACGAAGGATCTTTTTTATGCTGCAGCAGCGTCGAAATACGTCAATTGATTAATCCGTTTTTTTCCCATGGAGGTAGTAGTCTTGGTCGTCTGTCGGTTTGAATGTTTAGATAAGTAACACCTTATCTACTGCTTACATTACTCAAAGTAATCTTGGAATATTATCTGCGCACACAATATCCCAGTTGGATTGTTGGGTAAATGTAAAGTGACGTGACTGTAGTTAATGGTTAACGGTGTGTATCCGAAAATGAAATGAAAATGTTTGCAATTATTCTGTGATAAGGCCACTACAAAAAGTAATTACACTCTTATCCACTACAGTTTTTGTCATCTGACATGTTTCCATCTTCAAAGATGAAGCGTTACTGCATATGTCAGACGACAAAAACTGTAGTGGACAAGAGTGTAGTTACTTTTGTAGTCTTCATAATTAGTCCACAGTAAACTCAAAGTAGAATATACTGACAAGGCAATAATAGAATAATACAGAACATGTGAAAACAATTCACAACTGGGTTAACACTTTACAATAGGTAGAATCCATGTTCAGGATCATTTTTTTCCGCTCGAGAGGAAAAACCTTTTTTCGATGACCTCTATAAGAAGTGACATTTTACGTACTAATTTGCGGTCGTAAAATCGACCATTATTGAAGGTAGGTACTTTGCGGACGAGAAAGTACTTCCGCTGTGGTCACTACGAATACGGCATGAAACGGTTCATTACAAACATAAGTGTCTGTAAGAATAACTGTTAGTGCTGTGGTCACTATGGATACGGTTCAATACAAACATATGTGTATGCGTCATTTGCTATTGTGAAATTATTTAAGAGGTCAGAAATTCATTAAAATATGTGGAGTTCGACGAAAGAATGTAATACGTACCTCGGCGAAAAACTGTCTATTGCGTCGCCTGCTTGCAGAATCGACTGTAATAGTCCGTTTTTCTTCCTTAATACATAAATAACCTCTATAGGCCCGCCCTGAGAGGGTCCGCTTCTCTCAGAAGTGTGAGACTCCAGTTGTTGATTGGTTACTCACTAAAAAACCTCTCGCACGTTCCTTGGAGTAGTTCTTCGTCCTGTCCTTATATCGTCTCTTAACAAAAGAGATGAGCTGCAAGCGGCCTTCACAGTTGATGCCTTGGATACAGGATCCCCAGTTCGAACATTAAATCCTTGTATTTTTCCCCCTTCTGTTCTTCTTCCATCACCAAATTATTTTCTTAGGGAAAGGAAAATTTTTCCACAAAAATGGGTGTTAGCCCTGTGGACAGGAGCTTTGGCGCTCTTGTTCAAACTTTGACAAATCATATCTTCGAAGGTATTGGTAAGAGTTGGAAATTATATCAGTGGATTCTTATGAAAGAACTGCATCGTAGCAAAAATTAAATTCGAACATCATAGAAGAATTTAAATTCAACAAGAGTGTCAAAAATTATTAATCCAAAGACGAATTCTATCCAACAACGAACTCATCCGAGATATTCATTCCTCAATTCTATGACGAACGATAATATATTCTTTCCTCAAATTCACTCCAATACACCAATATTCCAGTTTTGTTTTTACTGGAGATATTCTGAACACAATATTATTCTCACCATTACCATTCCCATCATCATATGGATTAACCGTCGGCATGAAAATATCAACCAACAAAAAGTATGATATCATATTATAATTCTCATAATTCTACGATTGCTGAAATGAATTAGACAATGTCATGTCTCAGGAAAATAGGTTGACATGTATCAACACAGATCATATTATAACAATTAATAGATATAGAGTAATTATATCATTCTGTGAAAACATAGAAATATGGATTAACCATCTGCATGAAAAAAATATCAACCAACAAAAAGTATGATATCATATTATAATTCTCATAATTCTACGATTGCTGAAATTAATTCGACAATGTCATTACTCAGGAAAATAAGTTGACATGTATTAACACAGATCATATTATAATAATTCTTAGATAGAATAATTATATCATTCTGTGAAAACATAGAAATACGATTTATTATTGAAATTTTGAAAATTCATATCTCCTAAAGTATTAGCTTGTTAGAGCTAAAAATGCTATCAATGGATTCTTATGTTGAAACTGTATATTGAAAAAAATTTAATTTGAAATTTGTTATGTAAAAAAATTTTTTTTTGTTACTCCGAAACCATCTGTCCGATTTTGTCCAATACCTTAGCCGAGATATTTATCTCCCAAACCTACTCTGAAAATTTAAACTGTCTATCTCAAATCGTTTAAGACCATTTTCATCGAAAAATTCGAAAATTACAGACATTTGGGCAAATTGATAAGCACTCTGTTCCGAGGAACAAGAGCGCCAAAAATTCCTTGAGTTCTTTGTCCAGCAAGAATATATCTGGCTTTATGGCGTGGATCTGCCGAGGTGTTGGAATCGCATAGTTCCAGTAGATGCGAGCTATGTCATTTTCTACAACTGCTTCAATCTCCAGAGGCACATATGGTAGCCCTGGTTCGTTGTCTATTAAAGCTTTCTCAGGTGGAAGTAGAGAAATCGGAGTGCCGCATTGTGTCTTTCCACATATCCTGATGCAGCATGGACTCTGCAAGCAGACATAATGTACATAACAGTTTCCTGCTGACTGTGGCATGCTCTGCAAGTTGTTGGGGTGTCCACTTTCATGATGTTCTTTTTATACCATCTAGTATTTATCACCCCATTTTGACAAGCCATAATAAATCCCTCCGTTTCCTACTTGAGCCCAGCTGACTCCAAAAAGGCAAAGGATAGTTTTTCCAACAGACCCCGATCTTTGAAACTCCTGAAATATATGGAGTGCAGGTGACTCATGTGATCTTCGCGTAGTGTCTTCAGCTGCGCCCGTCTTATCTCTCTGCCAACTCTTCTTTGGTCTGTTGGCGTGATAGGTGTTCCTGCTAGCTCATGATCGATGGATATTTCAGTTATACTGAGCTTCTCCAAAGCTCTCTGACCATCCCTAAATAGGAAAGCTTCTTGGTTCCTAAATTCCAGAAGCGGGTCTTCACTTCTCGATATCCTCATTGCCATTTACGTTTGTTGATGGTGTTAGTATCTCAAACTTTGCAAACCCCTGCCTCCCTGTGTTCGTGGGAAGTATATACTATTTGTATCCAGCAGTTGGGATGCAGGCTACGGTTCATATTCGTTGCTTTACGTGTGGATCTGACGAACTCGAGAATTTCATTCACTGTCCAGTGAACTACCCCGAAAGTAGTTAACCATCAGGACTGCCAAGTTGTTCGTAGCTGACACTTTATTTTTCCCGGACATCTGTGATATCCATATATATCGGAGCATTTTTTTGTAGCCAGAAGTTAAGGCTTCCTTGATTTGGGTTGTCCTCAGCGTGCCTCTTTTTCTCATTCCAAGAAATTTGTTTCTCCCTCTTCGAGGTGTCGAATGCTAGTTCTCCCTTCTAGTTTAATGTTTTCTCCTGTTTCTTCAGTTCTTCCTTTGCTTAGATGAAAAACAGCACATTTGTCCAAACCGAATGACATTCCTATTGCTGAGGTGTATTCGGCAACGATATTCAGTAGTTGTTGTAGTGCTGCCTTGGAAGGCGCGTACAATTTTAAGTCGTCCATGTACGGGAGATCAGATATTCTCTTCTGGCTGGTGGCCCAGCATTGTACCCTAGTACGATAAGATCCCAGTTGTATATGATAATATATTGTACTGAACTGGAGAATGAACCAAGGTCATAATGAAATCCTAAGGGCCGGTTTTTCATTGGAGATTTAAACCAATCGTTACCTGACCGTTGTTAAAATGTGATAATGGTTTAAAGAGGTTAAATATGCATTGTTCAATGAAGAACTAACTATAATTTATTTAACCGTGTGTCATCTCGTCGATCTACAGATTTGTCGATAGCTTGTTGGCCACAGTGATTTGTGTAGACAATTAAGTATTTTGACAAATTTGGATGTAAATAGTATATTCTAAATCAAGTTGCAGAATGGGCTCCTATTCAAACACGAATGCGAAATTCGAAAACGAGCGACGGAGGAGCGAGTTTTCGAACGTATGAGTGTTGGAATTGCCATCTGCAACGAGTATTAGACGATATTTTCTCTATTTCAGGCAAGTTTTGTAAAATACTATTGAAATTTAATGAAAAATTATAATTATACATCCTAGTGACTTTTGTATTGAATCTTGGTATTTGAAATTGAATCGTACGTAGGGCATGGAGATCAGATATAAAACAGTTTCCTAATAGCATGAAAGATTCAGAATTAGTAGATCTCTAGTACCTTATTTTTTAATGAAAATAAAACTTTTCCTCTCAACCATTATTTCACTATATCCAGATTATACTATATAAACAATTGACGTGTGTTGAAATTTGATACGATCGAATGTCAGTGCTGAAAGAAACCATTCAATCACGAAAAATATATCTAGAAACAATGCAGGAATGACTTCATTACAGCACTGTTTTTAGTGCTGTAATGAACTCATTACGATACTAAAATAGAGAAAATATAAAAAAGCACTAACGTGAAGACAGTACTCTTTGGCGCGGTTGTTTACGTTGGCCAATTTGAATTGGATTATGAGTGCGTCAAGCTCAATGGATAGAGCGAACCGGAGATCTAGTCAGACGGAAGTGGCCACCATTCACTATTTGGTATAAAATTAACAGCGCTATGCCTCTGCTGGCGTAAGGATACAGTAACATGTTGTGGTCTAAACTTGCTCCGAGAAAGTAGGTATTCTTGAACGATTTCTGGAAAACACTTTTGGAGATTTTTTGTTAATCGAATGTGAGATAAGACCTCAAATCATTATTCAACTCGTTGCTCATCAACAACATTTCTATTTTAGGCTTTAGAACTCGGGATGTACTTTTCGAAATCGGTGCCGTCGCTGACGAATCGAAGTCGTCTCGAGGATCTATTTCAACTAAAAATAAATCTAACAAAATCGGTGGTGGTAACATTAGACCACTTGTAAGTACCCTATAATTTAACGATGGTTATACCGTCGATTTTTATGTTGCAATAAAATACTTGATAATTGGATACTGTTGAGTCACTATTCGTGACAATCTTCAACAAGTTTTGCCTGGGTATTGAAGTGGAAAGGTCATGGAAATGACCTTTTATTTTTAGTAATCACCTAACGACTTTGGTCTTTCCTTATATCTGCCTTAACGAGATTCAAATGATCTCACGATTTTTTTTGTTGAAATAACTATGCGATTGCAAATGGGAGGAGGCACTAAGTGTTTGCTGAAAATGAGAATATTGAAGATATTTTTCTGAGAATTATCACCTTCATTCGGAACTATTCAGAAGGACATAAATAAGCGGAATGTACTGCGTTTTTTATATGCCCAAAATCATCATAGTCCCTAGGAACTATTTAAAGCAGATACGAGTATAATAGTTATTTATGTACCAAGGACGAAAAAGTCTCTATTATAGTTGAGCTTGCAAATTGTTATCCGAGGCTTCGCCTCGGATAGCAAGCAGGCGAGATAATTGACAGTTTTTCGCCGAGGTGCATATTACATTATTTCGTCGACCTCTACATACTTTTATGAATTTTGGACTTCTTAAATAATTTCCCAACAGCAAATGACACTTATTCTCACATACACTTATGTTTGTATTGAACAGCATCATGCCGTATCCATAGTGACCACTGGGGACGGAAAAGTTATTTTGCGGTCTGAAAGTACTTGCTATCAAAATTAGTCGATTTTTCAGTTGCAAATTAGTACGTAAAATGTAATTTTTCATAGAGATCGACGAAAAAAGTTCTTGAAAGCACTGACGTCGATCGACCTGAAATGCAGTACTCATTTGGAACATAATTTTTTCAAAAAATACTGACCCAATCGAATTGAAGCTTGGTATCTAATTGTAGAATATCGACATAAAGAAGTGTGAAATTTTGTGAGAATCGTACAACTAGAAGATTTTAAAAAAATTACGAAAAAATATCATATATCTACCGATAACTTGAGAACGAAAACAGATAGCGACTTGCAATTTTCAGGGTAGGTTGCGCATCCGAATGCGACATTTATACTCATCTGAAATTTTGTTGTTATTTCCTCTATAACTCAAAATATATAAGTCCGACACAATTAAAACTCGGTGATTACTTGTAGAATGGCGACCCACTAGTTTTCGCGAAATTTCGTGAATATCGTATCCTGGAGTTACTTGAGGCGTAAGTTTTTTCGTATTTCCATTTCATTAGAATACATAAATGAAAGCATTAAGCTCCTGACTTCACGTCAGTGCTTGAACCAATTTTTTGAATATATTTTTTCAATTTTTCATGCTATCCACACATTTTGCATAAGTCTTCGTATCGGTATTTTTCATGCTATCCACACATTTTGCATAAGTCTTCGTATCGGTATTTTTCAACTAACTACCGCGCTTTAAATCGACCAGATCAGTATTGTTCGAGTAATTCGGAAAACAAAATTTCATATGGGTATAATTCTGAAACCGCTCGGTGGATTTTGCCCATTAACGAACTTAGCCGGCCCATGTGGACTCCAAACCTACTTCAAAAATTTTATATTCCCAAACTCATTGCGTTCGAGCGTAATCGTGAGGACGGCCGGCCGGAAAGAATCAAGTTTTACCTCGGATTCTTCATCAGTGAGTCCAAACTAATCGATTGAGACAATTCTCGGCCGAAAATTCGAAATTGACGAATTGATAGGCACTTTGTCCACCTGAACAGCGAGCCAAAAAAGATTATCTGGAAATCCCGAAAATCCGAAAATAAGAAACCATCTCCGCATTATTCTTCATATCGGTAATTATTTAATTGTATTTGTAAGGACAGGTGTGCAAATTCTTTTCAAAGAGTAAACAGAGCCGGAGATAATCAATATCAAGTGGTTTGTAACTATTTTGAATTTAAACTAATTCATCAATCCAAAATTATGAAGTTTTTAGTGCCTCTTGAAAATGTTGGTTTTTGCAGTTACTTGGTTTTGCGGTATCGCCGACGATATTTTCTTTTTTGGTAAATGTGTCCGATATATTTCTGCTATTTGGGAAAAATCCAAAAAACCAAAGATGATAAAAATCGATTCCAACCGCTCTAGAGTTATAAATGGTTTAGCTAACCCGTTTTTGTTTCATATACATAAAAGGTTATTCATCTCTCTCCTTCCAACAAACTTACGAGTTATATCATTTGGAGAAGCTTCCAGCTAATTCCAACCCTACGGGTTCCCTTTAAGCCCGCCAATGGACCGCCTCCCCCTTCCGAACGATCAAGCGATGCAGGGTGCGGAAAATCAACAAGTCTGCAGAATGAATTGCATCTACCCGTTCGCAATTTAGGTTTGCAATGAATTGTTTTTAATTTCGTCTCATCAAAACGGCATTCAAATTTTCGAACGAAGAATATCTCGCCGATTCCGTACGTGAGACCGTAGATTACGTCGCAGTAACTAAGCCAGGGACGGATTCGGCCCTGTTGCCACGTCGATGGATCATTCCTTGGAAGCAAGTTTTTTTTTTCGCTCAAGAGAAGGAAAGGTTTTTTTAGTCCCGCCCTGGGAGGGTCTGCTTCTCTCAGGGGTGAGAGACTCCAGCTGTTGATTGGTTACGTCCTAAAAAACCTCTCGCACGTTCCTTGGAGTAGTTGTTCGTCCTGCCCTTACAGCGTCCCTTAACTAAAGAGATGAGCTGCAAACGGCCTTCACAGTTGATAGGACCTGATGAAATTCGACGACAAACAATTCCTTGAGTTCTTTGTCCAGCAGGAGTATATCTGGCTTAATGGCGTGGATCTGTAGAGTTGTCGGAATGGCAAGTTCCAGTAGATGCGAGCTCTGTCATTTTCAAGAACTGCTTCAATCTCCAGAGGCACATATGGTAGTACTGGTTCCTTGTCTATACCATAAACCTCCCTCAGAAGAGAGTAGAGAATTCGGAGTGCCGCATTGTGTCTTCCCACATATCCTGATGGAGCATGGACTCTCCAAGCAGACAGAATGTGCATAATAGTTTCTTGCTGGCTGTGGCATGCTCTGCACGTTGTGGAGGTGTCCACTTTCATGATGTTCTTTTTATACCATCTGGTATGTATAACCCCATCTTGACAAGCTATAACAAATCCCTCCGTTTCCAAATTGAGTCCAGGGGACTTGAAAAAGGCGAAGGATAATTGTTTCGACAGGCCCTGATCTTTCAAACTCCTGAAGTATATAGAGTGCAGGTGTTTCCTCATGTGATCTTCGAGTAGTTTCTTCAGTTGTGCCTGCCTTATCCCTCTGCCAACTCTTCTTTGGTCTGTTGGCAAGATAGGTGTTTCTGCTAGCTCATGATCGATGGATATGCCGGTTATACAGAGCTTCTCCAAAGCTGTCTGACCAGCTCTAAATAGGAAAGCTCCTTGATTCCTGATTTCATGCTGAGCCACCATTTTCAGAAGCAGGTCTTCGCTTCTCAATAACCTTATTGCCATTTCCAACGTTTGTTGATGGTGTTCGTATTCCAAACTTTGCAAACCTCTGCCTCCCTGCGTTCGTGGAAGGTATATCCTTTGAATCGAGCTGTTGGGATGCAGGCTACGATTCATGTTCATCACTTTACGAGTGGTTCTGTCTAGCTCGAGAATTTCATTCACTGTCCAGTTAACTATCCCGAATGAGTAGGTGATCATCAGTACTGCCAAGATGTTCGTAGCAGATACTTTATTTTTCCCGGATAGCTGTGATTTCCATATACCTCGGATCTTCTTTTTGTAGCTAGCTGTTAAGGCATCCTTGATTTGGGTTGTCTCCAGTGCACCTCGTTGTTTCATCCCAAGGAATTTGTATGTTTCATCCACTTCGGGGTGTCGAATGCTTATTCCCCCTTCTAGGTCGATGTCTTCTTCTGTTTCTTCAGTTCTTCCTCTGCTTAGATGCAAAACAGCACATTTGTCCAAACCGAATGACATTCCTATTGCTGAGGTGTATTCGGCAGCAACGATATTCAGTAGTTGTTGTAGTGCTGCCATGTATAGGAGATGTGAGATCAGATGTTCCCTTCTGCCAGGTGGCCCGACCTTACCAAACCAGGCAGGTTATTATTTTTATAATTATTATGGTTAATATGATGATAAATTTGCACCGATTTTCACTCGAAACCCATCCTGCTTCCAAGGAAATACCCATCGACGTGTCAGCAGGGGATACTGCTAAATTATTCAGGAGTATTTAAAGTTCTCAAGACCTCAAATCCCTATATTAATCAGTTTTACATCTTCATGAAGAAACCTCATTTTCGTACACCCAGACCCAGACGTGTGCAAAATGTTTACCATTTGGAAACTGGTCGGTAGCAAGGAAAGTATCAACGAAATGTCTAAAACAAAGCTGGAGACAATAATAGAAGATTACTCATTTATTTCTAATACTGTGGATCCTCGGTAATTCGGCCCCCGGCTTATCCGGCGCCCCTTGTAATCAGACATGCATATCACTATTGAATAAATGTACATTTGTAGTTCAGATATAATCTTATTACATATTTTGATCTGTAATTCGTTGGATTACAAGGTACTTTTTTTCAAAGAATTCCGGACTATAGGGGGTCTTGGGCTCTATAGTACTAGTACTCTATAATCCGACAAATTCGATAGTCCGACACTGCCTTGTAAAACGTTTGTCGAACTACCGGAGGTCCACTGTATTTGAATAGGTATAGGCTGTCGAACAAATTATTTTAATAGTTCAAAATATATCAATAAAATACAATCCTCTTTTCATAATTTAATAGTTCATACCGCTAACACATTCATTCTGTATTATGAACCTTAACTCAAGAAAGAATATTTGATACTCAAATGTAGATCAATATTTCAGCATTTTTTTTAAAATACTGTATGTAGGAATATGTCTCACTACTTAAGGAAGTAAAAGGTTATATTAACCTCGGTGGTCAACGAACAGTAATTTTTTTTGATTATTCCGTTATGCTGTTCTTCCCTATTGCCTTCATAAACTACATCATTATGTATGTATGTAATGATCCAATTCTAAATCTTCTGAAGCAACGTCCCCAATATTTGCACAAGAATTATTCAATATGCAACAATTCAATATTATTTTTGGTATCAAAACAGTCTTGTATATATTCACAAATTCAAGATGCGGAACCTTGTTTTCCAACAGTAAACACAGATAGATAGAATTCCCATTCTGTGAAAACATAAAAGTACGGTGTATTGTTGAAATTTAGAAAAATCCTATCTCCGAAAGTATTAGATTGTCAGAGTTGGAAATGACATCTATGGATTCTTATGATGGAACTGCATCTTAAAAATTGATTCGAGCACTGACGTGAAGTCAGGAGTAATGTTCCATTGTCTACTCACCTCATAGACCACATTAGTTAGGTTAGGCGGGAAATTTGAATTACGATCCATCCGTGGATCCGAGCACTGAATTCCCCATGCTTTTCTTATGAATCTGAAATTTACGCGAATTTCTCGCCTTTTTTTAGATACTTTGGCTAATTTCTTATGGTTTATTTCGGTTGAAATAGATTCAGTGAACCTTTCTCAACAATCTAGAATCAAGTTTTCATAACAAAATTGTATATTTCCAAAATAATTAATAAATATAAAAGTGTTCACCAAATTCGATTGACGTATATCTTAGCTCAGAAATCAGTCAAAATTAATAACGTAACCCTAAATCGGCCTTGTAATGACGCACAACCGAAGTCATCTACGACATACGGAAATCTTTCGAACTACACTGGTTTTAATTTTGATTTAAGGATAAATAGAAGTAGATTTTGATGTGGAAAGAACATGAAAACATGCAATAATGATGAAGGTACCCAATACTTGATGTCTCTGTACTAACATTCTCTTTTAAATAGGGTGGTTACATCTCAAAGTAGAACTTCCATGTTAAAAAATTTTAATATGGATCTCCCGCCAAGAGAATGATTCTAACCTAACTAATGCGGTCTATTGGACACTCTACTACAAATTTAGCATCGATAAAATTCCGCCATCTAACGTTTTATTTCAACTAGTGCTTATTTCGTGAATGGTAACACTTAGCTCATGTCTGATTTGACAGATAATTAGTTTTATCCTTCCGCTGAACGAATATGGTTGTGTATACGCTTGAACAACGCTGGGAAATATTGCGACATTACTTTGAAAATCATGGTAATGTTGCAGAATGTGTGCGAAAATTGCGTACGGATTTTGGAAGAAGGGAAGCACCGTCAGCTCCGTATGTTCGTTATCTTGTGAAAAAAGTGCTAGAAACTGGCATCCTCATCTATAAACCAAAGCGTGAAAAGCCAAAAACAGTGCGTACTCCCGTGAATATTGCTGCTGTGGCCGGAAGTGTGCGTGAAGCACCATCAACATCAATTCACCGTCGTTCTCAAGAATTAAACACTTCGGAGACATCATTGAGACGAATTTCGCATAAAGACCTTGGTATGACGCCATACAAAGTCCAATTGGTTCAGGAGTTGAAGCCAAATGACCATCCATTACGTTTTCGCTTCGTTAAGTGGCCTGCGATCGACTTACAGAAAATGCCGATTTTGCCAAAAAAATCATCTTTTCAGATGAAGCTCATTTTGATCTTGGCAGGTATGTAAACAAGCAGAATTGTCGCATTTGGGGCACAGAAAACCCGCACGCATACATTGAAAAGCCGATACAACCAAAACTAGTCAGAGCTGATGTCGTTTGGCCACCTCCGAGCTGCATTTGACACCGTTGGACTATTATTTATGGGATGCCGTCAAAGATAAGTGTTACGCCGACAAGCCAGAGGCAATTGACGCTTTAAAGGACAATATTCGTGAAGCCATTGGTGAAATACAGCTGCACACAATCGATAATGTGCTTAAAAATTGGACCGATCGTGTAGGCTACTGCATGGCCAGCCGAGGCAGCCATTTGAATGAAATTATTTTCCATTATTAACCGGAAGGATTGTACTTTCAAATAAAAAAAGAAACTTGAGAAAATAATCAGTATTTTTTTTTATTGCATTTTCAAAAAAAAAGTTATTTGGCGGACCCGTTATATATTCCGAGGAACAAGAGTGCCAAAAAACCTCATTTTCGCACACCCTGCTATCACAAGTGCAAAATGTTAACCATTTGGAAACCGGTCCGTACCAATTTCGATTAAAAGATTTGTTGTAAACGAACACAGACACCGGCGCGAGATAAACGAAAACTTATAAAAAGGCATTCCGAATTCAGTGGCAACATCCGGCAACACCGGCCCTCGCATACCGCAGAGGTTCCGCTAATAGAGGACATTCAAGTCCTCGAATTTATACAACGGCAGTTAATAAGAGGGAGGAATTAATTGGAAGAATACAGAATGCTCGTAACGATATGGGGGTAACAGGCACGAATTAATTCCGTAGGAAATTCTCTCCCGGGCGTTGCCTAAATACATCCAATTAAACGGTTTTTAGTGTATTTTAGTCCGGCTGCTGCAGAGCATGCTCGGCCCCGTAATGCTTGAGAAGGCTTTGCGTTTATTCATCTGCCGTTTTCTTAAGTTGATTGAAAGTCTGTGCGCTTCTTGTTACAGGGATACGTCGAAGTTTCGGGTATTAGGAGGAAATCGTTGTATATTGTTTGCTTCGAAAGATTTTTTGCATATATGTCTAGAGCTTCTCACGAGAGCGACATTTTTGGCGCTCTAGTTCCTCGGAACTGAGTGCTTATCAATTTGCCCAAATGTCTGTAATTTTCGAATTTTTCGATGAAAATGGTCTTAAACGATTTGGTTCGGCTCACTGATCAAGAATCCGTGGTCGAAATTCATTCTGTCCGGCCGGTCTGGCCGGCCGTAGGCACGATAACTCTCGAACGAAAGGAGTTAGAGGATTGAAATTTGGAAGGTGGGTTTGGAGCGTAAATATCTCGGATAAGTTCGTTAATGGGCAAAATCCATCAAGCGGCTTCGGAGTTATGGCCGATTTTAGTAAAAACATTTTTTATGAATATTTCCGAAACCGCTCACTCGATCTATCTGAAACTTAGCATCAAATTGTAGAATCATGACCTTCATACGCATGTGAAGTTTTATATTGACCAGGTTACCGCAAAGTGTAAAAAAAAAATTTGAAAATTAAAAAAAAAATTCTACAATAACTCTCGAACGGAATGAGCTAGGCACTTGATTTTCAGAGTAGGTTAGGGAGATGAATATCTCGGTTGAGTTCGTTATTGGGCAAAATAGGCCAGATGGTTTCAGAGTAACGAGAAAAAAATTTTTTTTAAGTAACGAATTTCAAATTCAATTTTCATTTAAGATGCAGTTTTACCAATAAAATCCATTGATGTCATTTTTAACCCCAACAAGCTAATACTTTCGGAGATATGATTTTTCGAAATTTCAATAATGAATCGTACTTCTATGTTTTCACAGAATGCTATAATTATTCTATCTAAGCTTTATTATATGCTCTGTGTTCATACTCGTACATGTCATCCGGTTCTATAAGAGAGAGTCAAATTAATTTCAGCTATTTTAATTTGATTTCTTCCATGGTGCAGTTCTCATTCTCAGATTGCTCATTTAATCTTGATAAATCTATTTTTTGAAATGAATTTCCTTTATGATGCAGTTCTATCATAAGAATACATTGATATAATTCTCAGCTCTGAGAAACCAATACTTTAGGATATATAATTTGTCTGTTTGAACTAGAGCGTCAGAAAGCTCCTGTCCACAGGGCTTGTACCAATTTTTCGTCTCGTCTCGTTTTCGTCTCGGAAAAGCGAGACGAGACGTTTTCAAAAATATTATAGTAGATTAAGGAGATACCGAAACCGCATACAGCACAACCCGAGAGTCTCGTTTTTGGTCTCGTTAAATTATTTTTATGAAGATTTTATTCGAAAAATTAGAAAAGGTCTACATAGAGAACAATAGATCCCAATGCTTTTGAAATTTCGTCTCTATTTGAACATCTGGAGAAATTTATTGTTTTTGGCGCTCTAGTTCCTCGGAACTGTTGGCACTCTAGTTCCTCGGAACTGAGTGCTTATCAATTTGCCCAAATGTCTGTAATTTTCGAATTTTTGGCTGAAAATGTTCTCAAACGATTTGGTTCGACTTACTGATCAAGAATCCGAGGCACGATAACTCTCGAACGAAAGGAGTTAGAGGATTGAAATTTGCAAGGTGGGTTTGCAGCGTAAATATCTCGGAGGAGTTCGTTAATGGGCGAAATCCATCAAGCTGTTTCGGATTTATGGCCGATTTTAGTAAAACACATTTTTTATGAATATTGCCGAAACCGATCACTCGATCTATCTGAAATTTAGCATCAAATTATAGAATCATGACCTTTATACGCATGTGAAGTTTTGTATTGACCAGCTTACCGCAAAGTGTCAAAAAAAAATTTCAAAATTTTGAAAAAAATTTTCTAAAATAACTCTGGAACGCAATGAGCTAGGCAGTTGAAATTTTCAGAGTAGGTTAGGGAGATGAATATCTCGGTTAAGTTCGTTATTGGGCAAAATAGGCCAGATGGTTTGGGAGTAACGAAAAAAAAATTTTTTTTAAGCAACAAATTTCAATATTGATAGGTTATTTTCTGGGTTTTCTCTCCCAAACTCTGAAAAATATCTATAAAATAAAAATCAATTATTTTGTGACTAATGTTGCCTTAACAATAACAACGAACAACATCAACGAAGAAACAACTATATCGTAACCTTTCAATAATGAGTGTACCTCCCACAGTATCCTTTATTGATTACTTAAAACGAATTTCAAATTCAATTTTTATTTAAGATGCAGTTTTACCATTAAAATCCATCGATATCATATTCAACTCCAACAAGCTAATACTTTCGGAGATATGATTTTTCGAAATTTCAATAATGAATCGCACTTCTACGTTTTCACAGGATGCTATAATTATTATATCTAAGCTTTATTATATGATCTGTGTTCATACTCGTACATTTCATCCTGTTCTATAAGAGAGAGTCAAATTCAGTTCAGCTATTTTAATTTGATTTCTTCCATGGTGCAGTTCTCATTCTCAGATTGCTCATTTAATCTTGATAAATAAACTATTATTTGAATTGAATTTCCTTTATGATGCAGTTCTATCATAAGAATACATTGATATAATTCTCAACTCTGAGAAAACAATACTTTCGGAGATATAATTTGTCTGTTTGAACAAGAGCGCCAGAAAGCTCCTGTCCACAGGGCTTGAACCCATTTTTTATTGTGTTTCTTGTAGCGACGATGTGAACAATTATGGTATACATCTGTGGAAGTACATATAATAAAACTGGTAAAGAAATGAAAATTAAGCTATTCAATGTTTCGAAAAGTGTTATGAGGAATATGCCAAGAACACCCTCAACGATCTACCCGCTGAGAAGGTATTCGTTGAAAACGATACCAATTTGTCGAATTATATTAAAAAATGTATAGACATCGATAGCCTCTTTAAAACATCAACAAAACCTCCGAAACATTGAAGTTTGAAGAACATTTGCTGTTAGAAAGACCAAATAGGAATCAAAATTGTATTTTAGAGTGGTGGAAAGTGCATGAAAAAGCAAGATGGTCGATGATTTATTAATGGCCGTATCTGTTGAAAGATTATTTTCCACAGCAGGTATTATCATGGCAAATATTGAAGGATGGGATACACGCGTGATTATGTTTGAATTCTTGGTCATCGAATAATTTAAAAGATGAAATTAACAGTGTTTAAAATTTAAAAAATTATGTACATGTACCTACAAATATTTTTGTGTAAAAGCGTGATAAATATAGCTTTACAAAATTATTCATTGATACATATCTACCATTTCGTTTATATATTATAATATTTATTATCGAGACGAGACCAAGACTTACGCGAGACTTAATTTCTTGGGAATTGTTGAGACCGAGACGATATTTTTTATATTCGCGCCTACCCTCATCTCGTGTGAAGCCCTATTCTTGTCCGGAATTTATTGTCAGGGAGTGTATATACGTATCATTTAAAATCTCACATCGAAAAATATTTGCATTCTATATTTAAATAAATGGAATTTGGTCTGCTCCTCCTGAATCACCCTGTAGATGAGGCCCACCATGAATTTCTACAGCAAATATCACATAGAAGAAAGATACCAATATATTGTATAACTGTAGCTCGTCCAGTAGGAACAAAACATGCATGAACATTGATTTTCATCAAGTTAATTTACTACCAAATCATTTATTTATTCATTTGTGAATCCCAAATTAATATTTTTTCCATTCAAATATACGATATTTGTTGTTACACGAAAAAGTTAATTGCTTTCCGGATTGACGATTTTATATTGAAAATAGGGAGATATGTGAAGTGATTGATTTGAAGTGAAATAATGTTGTAAAATACCACTAGTTTTTTCGTAATTTGTTGATATTGCGCTGAAATATTAAAGTTTATGATTATGATTTTAGTGTAAACAATTATGATTGGAAAGTTGATACAAATCTCGATAATAAACGGAGTTATTTTTTCGTATTTATTATTTTTCAGGAAGAATTTCAACGACTACATCAGAAGAATCGCTTAATAGGATATTGATATATGTATAAAGTAATTAGTAGAGGATACTTTCCTCGTTTTTCGTGTAATAAATATCGTATATTTGAATGGAGAAAATATCAATTTGGGATTCAAAAATAAATAAATGATTTGGTAGTACCTACAGGACGAGCTGCAGTTATACAATATGTTGGAATCTATCTTATTTGTGATATTTGCTGTAGTAATCCATGATGGGCCTCATCTTAGGGTGATTCAGGAGGAACAGAACACATTCCAAATTCAAACTGTTGAAATACATATAAGATGCAAATTCTTTTTCGATTTAGAAATTTAAAGATACCTTATAATTTATTATCCTCTGATACCACTTCAGAAATCCACCAATCCAAGATACAGGCTGGATAAATTCAAGGAATCAAGAATCTACTTCCTATCAGTAATGAATCTTGAAAGTTAACCGCATACTTCGAATTTACCATGGTAAATTTCGATTAAGAGTGTCCAATACAGGGGAACGGACAATGAAATTCATCATGGTAAATTCGATTGAGAATGTCCAATACAGGAGAATGGACAATAGAACATAGAAAAGCTCCTGACTTCACGTCAGTGCTTGAAACAATTTTTTTTTTCGTAATTTTTTTAAAATTTTCTAGCGGTACGGTTCTCACAAAATTTTACACACGTTTTTATGTCGATATTCTACAACTAGTTAGCAAGCTTCAATTCGTTCGAGTCTATATTTTTTGAGTTATCGAGGAAATAATATTCCAGATGGATATAACTCCGAAACCGTTGGGCCGATTATGTCCAACAGCGAACTTAACACTCCCATTAAGATGCTCAACTTACCCTGAAAATTGCAAGTTCCTATCTCCTTTTGTTCAAAAGTTATCGAGGCAACGGTAACCCATCCAGCTACTGAACACACACAAAGCTGCTCGGATCTCCAACAATATAGATCCGATCGTGGTCAAACTTGGAAATTGGTAGTAGAGTTAGTTTCTGAAGGCTCTCGCAAAATTTCAGCCATGTCGGATGAATAGTTTCTGATATATAGTTTTTTTCAATGATTTTTTAAAAATTTTCTAGTGATACGATTCTCACAAAATTTCGCAAACGTGCTTAGGTTTATATTCTACAACTATTCACCAAGTTTCAATTCGATAGAATTTATATTGGTTGAAAACAAAATTTTTACTCGGAAACCATGGGCCGATTATTCCCATTAACGAACTTGTCCGTCGCATTGGGATGCGCCACCTACCCTGAAAATTTCAAGACGCCAGCTCTTTCCGTTCTCAAGTTATCGTGGCAACGGCCAGACGGCCGACCGGACAAATTTGACCTCGAATTTTTCATCGGGGAGTCGAACCAAATCGTTTGAGACCATTTTCGTGATAACATTCGAAAGTTAGAGACATTTGGGCAAAATGATAACGCGATATTCCCCAGAACATAGGCGCAAAAACTACAAATTCAAGGAAAAACTTCCTTGTGTCATTAACTTTTCAAAAAGGTATATATTATTATGTCAATAATTCCTTAATGAAATCCCATAACCATAACCACACAATGAAATATCAGAATTTTTTTCTTTTTGAAACTAATTATTATTAAATTGGAATTATTTAGGGTTGCTTTCAGTTAATTGAGGAATATTTCAGTTTTCATTCGAGAAATATTGTGATTTTTTTTTATTCGTACTAGTCCAACAAACATCTAACAATCACATTAATCACAAGTAAAGGAGAAGATAAGGGATAACCCAGTCTGTAACTTGCTCGGATTTCCGGCTATATTTTTTGATCTCGTGGGAAAATTTATTACATATGTACTTTTTGGAGAGTCCATCAACCAAGGAAGTTTTTTCACATATTTATACGCAAAGTTAAGTAATAATTTTTTCGAGAAATACGCAATTGTTTCATGAAAATTCAACGAGAAGTGATGCCACTTCAGACTCTTTATTTTTAAGGTTATTAGAATTTTTGGAGAATGATTTTTTTCTGGAAATGTTCCTCATCTCATCAGCTTTCAAAAAAATCTTACTTCTGTATTCAGTGTTGACTTTCCAAAAAGTCCAAATATCAATATATCTCAGTAACCATAGACTTTTGGACCATGATTCACTGGATTAAAATTGTTGCAAATGATGACTAGTATATTCCTGTTAAAGAATCACGTCGAATTACCAAACACCCAGTATGTATTATAAGAGGTCTTTATGCCCCCACAAACATATTTTATTTTCAATCCACCAGGGAATGTAAAGGGTTTTCCAATAAGAGGTGTTATTTTGAATAGCCCGCTATTTCGGTAGATGTCACTTTTGAAGTTGTCATTTTTTGACATTTGAGAAGTAGAAACTACGCCATTATTAAAAATGGAACGATACACGCTTCAAGAACGCATTGAAATTATTAAAATTCACTATAAAAATGGTGAAAATTTGGCAGAGACGGTTCGTAAAACTTGAACATTTTTGGGTCGTCGTGAAGCACCTTGTCGGACAGCAATGAAGAAATTGGTGGAAAAATTCGAGCTGTTGGGACAAGTTAGTTATGTGAAGAATAAAGCCCGTGCACGTCGCTCAAGAACAGCCGAGAATATTGCTGCTGTAGCCGAAAGTGTTGAAGAAAACCCAGGTTTGTCCATTCCTCGTCGTTCTTTGGAATTAGGCATTCCACAAACGTCATTACACCGTATTTTGCATAAAGGTTTGGGTCTTAAGGCTTATAAAGTTCAGTTAACACAAGAACTCAAGCCGGCCGATCATCAACAACGTCGTGTGCTGATTGGGTCGTTGAATAGCATGAAAATGATCCGGAATTCCATCGAAAAATCATCTTGAGTGATGAGGCCCATTTCCACCTCGTTGGCTCCGTCAACAAGCAAAATTGTCGCATCTGGAGCTCGGAAAACTCAAGAGTTATTGTTGAAAAGCCTCTCTATCCTTAACGTGTAACTGTTTGGTGCGGTTTATGGTCCGGCGGAGTCATTGGACCTTACTTTTTCGAAAATGATGCTGGAGCAACAGTTACGGCAAATGGATTGCGCTATCGAGAGATGATTAATGATTTTTTATGGCCGGAATTGGATGGTATTGTTCTGGACAACGTTTACTTCCAACAAGACAGCGCTAGGTGCCACACAAGCAACGAAACCATTGATCTTTTGCGGGAAAAGTTTCCGGATCGTGTTATCTCTCGAAGAGGTGATCACAATTGGCCACCGAGATCTTGTGATTTAACACCTTGAGACTTCTTCCTTTGGGGCCACGTGAAAGTGAAGGTCTACGCCAATAGCCCAGCGTCGATTCAAGAGCTCAAATATGGAATTCGTGAGGCTATCGAGGACATAGGGCAGCCACTTTGCGATTTGGTTATGGAAAATTTCATTAAAAGGATATGGTCCTGTTAGCGTGGTCGTGGTGGTCATTTGCCTGATGTTATTTTCCACTATTAACGGCATAGCTTGTTCTATATAATGAAATAAACATCCGATCATTTATATTGCAAAATGGCATTTTTCTTTGAATATCAAAATAACACCTCTTATTGGAAAACCCTTTATGTATCTGAATAGAGACCTTATTCCACCACAAACAAAGCACTGTTTATTTTCGACCCAGCAGTGAATGTATCTATTTGAGTCGAAACTAATTGTTTGAGACCATTCTCGGCCCAAAGATGGACCAGTTTTTTTTTGGACGCTTGTTTTTACAGTCGGGTTTATATTCTTGGAAATATTGGGAATATTATCATTGTTTCCAGAAGCTAAGCAGCCTTAGGCGAGTCCTGTACCTGGATGGGTGACCGCTATGACTATAAATTTGAACAGCGCGCCAAATCTCCTGGGCACAGTGCTTTTCCAACTTATTTTATGCCTGAATCAGTTCAGAAAGAATACTTTTCATTATCTTCGGTGTCTGTAAAATATCAATAGCCAACGTTACTTTGACGGATTCACTGCCGGTTGGCAAACCTTTCTAGCAAGTTTCTGCACCTCCCCTGACCCATTCTCAAGTCATTAAAACGGATGTTCGAATTATCTTCATCTCTCCTCCGCGTCAGAAACATTTCAGACGCGAATGAACATCAAAAACGAAACCCCGACGCACGAGTTTTGAAGTAATATCCCACAAATCAACTCAATTTCCAGCATAACTTGAGGGCTTCGTGCCTCATAGGTGGTCCACCGCATCAACATGTCTAATCTCTCTGACGGTATTCTAAGGTATCCTACTATTACAGACCCAAGCTTTACACGCATATTCCAACTCTTTCAATTTAGATCATAATTACAACAGATGTAAGATAATAGCAGCATTCCGAAAGGAACTAAGGAATTGTTCGAGATTACCCCACTCAACTTTGATATTTCAAGAGTTTAGCTGAAGAAAAGTGATATTGCAACGTCTTCAATCACAGCATTTCAGTCTATACCTATACAAGAGATTCATCTCTCGTTTGGATTTGATATTTTTCCAAGAGCGCTAGCATTTTGTCCAATAGGTCTCCTGCATGTATCATCGGAATCGATTATTATATCCATAAGAATAATGAAAAAATTGGTTCAAGCACTGTCGTGAAGTCGGAAGCTTTTGCGCGTATGTTCTATTGTCCATACTTCTGTATTGGACACCCTTAATCGAATTTACCATGGTAAATTATGTTGTCCATTCTCCTGTATTGTACACTCTTAATTAGAATTTACCATGGTAAATTCGAATTAAGTGTCCAATACAGGAGAATGGACAAAATAATTTACCATGGTAAATTCGATTAAGGGTGCCCAATGCAGAAGAATGGACAATAGAACATACGCGCAAAAGCTTCTGACGTGGCACTCTTAGTTCGAATTAACCATGGTAAATTCGAATTAAGTGTCCAATACAGGAGAATGGACAACATAATTTACCATGGTAAATTCGATTAAGGGTGTCCAATACAGAAGAATGGACAATAGAACATACGCGCAAAAGCTTCTGACTTCACGTCAGCACTTGAACCAATTTTTTTTTTTGTGATTTTTTGAAATTTTCTAGGGGTACGGTTCTTAAACATTTTTTTTTCGTCTTTATGTTGATTTTCCACTACTAGTTACAAAGCTTCAATTCGATCGAATATTTATTTGTTGAGTTATCAAGGAAATAATATTCCAGCTGGGTATAACTCGGAAACCGTTAGACCGATTATGCCCAAAAACGAACTCAACTCTCCCATTCGGATACGAAACCTACTCTGAAAATTGCAAGTCCCTATCTCCTTTCGTTCGAAAGTTATCGGTCACCCATCTACTGAACTCACACAAGGCTGCTCGAATCTCCAACAATATTTAACCGATCGTGTTAAAACATGAAACTTTGCAGTAGAGTTAGGTTCTAAAGGCTCTTGAAAATTTTCAGCAATTTCAGACGAATAGTTAATGATATATAAAATTTTTTTTTCAATTTTCAATGATTTTTTAAAAATTTTCTACAAATACTATCCTCACGAAATTTCGCAAGAATTTTCGCGTTGGCATTCTACAACTAATAACCATGTTTGAATTCAATCGGTTTAGTATTTTTCGAGTTAATGAGGAACAAAAAACAACCAAATTTCAGATGGCTATAGCTCTAAAACCGTTTGGCCGATTATGCTCATAAACAAACTCAAATGTCGCATTCAGGTTCACAACCTAACCTGAAATCATCAAGCCGCTATCTGTATCCGTTCTCAGGTTATCATGACAACAAAAATATTTGTTAATAATTTTTTAATAATTTTCTAGCGATACGATTCTCACAAAATTTCACAAACGTGCTTAGGTTTATATTCTACAACTATTCACCAAGTTTCAATTCGATCGGATCTATATTGGTTGAAAACAAAATTATTACTCGGAAACCATCGGGCCGATTATGCCCATTAACGAACTTGAGATGCGCCACCTACCCTGAAAATTTCAAGTCGCTCAAGCCCGGACGGCCGGCCGGACAGTATCAAATTTGACCTCGAATTCTTCATTGGGGAGTCGAACCAAATCGTTTGAGACCATTTTCGTAAAAAAATTCGAAAGTTACAGACATTTGGGCAAAATGATAACGCGATGTTCCCCAGAACATACGAGCAAAAGGTTCAACCGCCGTCAAAAATTACAATTTTCGACGAGAAAACGATCATTCAAATTTGGTTGCACATAATAGCTGTTCAAACGATCGAAACCTGGCGCCCATCCGTGACGTCATCCGTCATATCTACTCTCTCTCTCTCTCTCTCTCTTCTCCGTGTCCGTTTCACTCTTAGTTTCGCTGTAACAAGTAGATGGACTCGCCGAGGGTAGATTTTGATTACGTCTCTCTCTTTTCGCCCGTTAACGAACTCGTCCGAGATATTTGCGCTGCAAACCTACCCTGCAGATTACAATCATCTTACTCCTTTCGTTCGAGAGATATCGTGCCTACGGCTGGCCGGACAGATTTTATTTCGACCACGTATTCTTGATCGGTGAGTCGAACCAAATCGTTCAAAACCATTTCCATCCAAAAATTCGAAAATTACAGACATTTGGGCAAATTGATAAGCACTCTCTTCCGAGGAACAACAGCGCCAGAAATCATTGAAATGTTATCAGTGTCAAACGAACAATTCCGAAGGTTTATCAGTTCAGGAAAATAACAAACCAGAGGGAGAATTTTGAATAATTCCAAGTCTGTCGGTAGGTAGATATATATACTAACTGACAAAGAAATTGCAACACCCAAAAGGAGCTGTTTTAATTTTAAATTTTTTTTGGAAAAACATAGATAGTATAGCAAGGAGTAAATGATTGAAATTTGTAGAAAAAATCGTGAAGGTTTTTTCATGAAAACATGTTTTGTTACTTATATATTGTAGTCGTTTTTTGCGAATTTTTTAAATGTTACAACAAACCAGCTGTTCGAGGAGATCCAAAGTCGATGTTTAGTTGTTGTTGAAATGCCTAGAGCACGTGTACGCGGAATTTATCGCTAGCTAAGTGAATTTGAAAGAGGTCTAATTATTGGTCTACGGAAGGCGGGGTTGTTATTTCGAGAAATCGCTAACCGTACGAACAGAAATCCAACTACTGTTATGAGATGTTGTCAAGCGTGGTTTGATAATGCCCAAAATCGAAGAAGAGTAGGCACCGGACGTCGAAGGGGCACAAATGAAGTTCAAGATCAACGTCTAAGATTTATGGCTATTAGAGACCGATTTGCGACAACTCGATCGCTTGCCTGATGAGTGGTTAGGAGAACAAGGCCATCCTGTAACTGTCCGAACGGTTTACCGCCGGATAAGGTCTTTTGGACTGCAGCATTATCGACCCTATCTTGTGTTACCTCCGACGGTTGAGCATCATCGGCAACAATTACAGTGGTGCAGAGAACGTCAACATTGGAATGTGGAATAGCATCAGGTCGTCTTTTCTGATGAATCTCGATTCTCCTTGGGTGTACATGATGGCCGCGAAGGGTTAGACGACGTCGACCAGAAAGACGTAAACCTCAGTTTGATATTGAGCGTCATGTACACCAGACAGTAGGCGTTATGGTATGGGGTGCTATTGCACATGCTAGTAGGTCACCTTCAGTCTTTATTCTAGGTAACATGACAGCGCTGCGTTACCTTCAAGAAATAGTGGAGCCATATGTTCTCCCTCACCTTAACCGGCTCGAGAATCCAATATTTCAGCAAGATAATGCTCGACCTCTTGTTGCCAGAGTTAATTTAAACTTTTTTGAAGCGACCTGGGTGAATCTTTTGTCATGGCCGCCCAGGTCCCCCGATCTTTCGCCCATAGAGCATGTTTGGGAAATCATGGGTAGAAGGCTTGGAAATTTACCCCAGCTCCCACGGATTTCGGTGGCTCTGATACATGAACTACAGGTAGCTTGGGATAGTATCCCTTGAGAAGAAATAGTATTGCATCAATACCAAGACGTGTTGGGGAGTGTATAGATAATCGCGGTGGACAAACACATTATTAACAAATGTATTAAAAAAAATTGTAAACCCTTCGTTTTTGCGCGTATGTTCTGGGGAACATCGCGTTATTTTCCTTCAAATTTCAATCATTTACTCCCTGCAATACTATCTATGTTTCACCAAAAAAAAAATTAAATTTTAACAGCTCCTTCTGGGTGTTGCTTTTTCTTTGTCAGTCAGTATACAGGGTGTCCCAAGTTCGAGTGCCTATTAGACGTTTCTGGAGAACTGTACATATTTGAGATCTGAAAAATGGGATTATGATATCGCTTGAAAATCTCTACAGAGCTAAAATATTTTCGAAGCCCAAGCACTTCCGGTTGTACAGGGAGTGAAAATAAATTTGATGAAAATTTTTTTTCAAGTTCTGCATTCCTGGTATGATCAAGTATTCAATGCTGAATACATTTATGTTAAAACCATTGTATTCATTCGAATAGTATTCAAAATATCGAAAAAAACTCG
The DNA here is from genome assembly GCA_937662695.2 of Halyzia sedecimguttata. Taxonomy (NCBI): domain Eukaryota; kingdom Metazoa; phylum Arthropoda; class Insecta; order Coleoptera; family Coccinellidae; genus Halyzia; species Halyzia sedecimguttata. Next base: position 89,953,555 of record OW569413.2, read on the forward strand.
GAAGAAAAGTCAAATATGTTTAGTCAGTATTATGTTCATTATTCTCATTTTAGACATCCTGAGCGTGAACCATTTTTACAACATTGAAGAGGAAGAATGTGGAAAGGTCATGCAATTTTTGAATTCCAGAAATATCATCACAGGGTGTTTCAAATTTTGTGTCGAAAATTGTAATTAAAAATGGGCCATAACTTCTGTTTTTCAAATTAGAACCCTATTTTCTTATGATTGCGTTGGATTCTGCGGTGAAAAATAATGATAGTTTTCTAACATGATTATGCTCTTGAATTCAAAATTCCTGAGTTTTTTTTTTAATTTAGGAGCATAATCATGTTAGAAAACTAGTATTATTTTTCACCACAGAATCCAACGCAATCATAAAAGAATAGGGTTCTAATTTGAAAAACAGAAGTTATGGCCAATTTTTGATCAGAATTTTCGACACAAAATTCGAAAAACCCTGTGTTGATATTTCTGAAATTCAAAAGATGCATGACCTTTCCACATTCTTCCTCTTCGATATTGTGAAAACGGTTCGCGCTCAGGATGTTTAAAATAAGAATAATGAACATAATACTGACTAAACATATTTGACTTTGTTCCGGTTTTTTTACGATATATTGAAAACTATTCGAATGAATCCAACGGTTTTACCAGAAATGTATTCAGCATTGAATACTTGATCATACCAGGAATGCAAACTGGAAAAAAAAATGTTTTCATCAAATTTATTTACACTCCCTGTATAACCGGAAGTAATTGGGCTTCGAAAATATTTTAGCTCTGTAGAGAATTTCAAGCAATATCATAATACCAATTTTCATATTTCAAATATGTCCAGTTCTCCAGAAACGTCTAATATACACTCGAACTTGGGACACCCTGTATACTTTGAAAGTCAGAATGACGAAATGCAAGGGCAATGTCATCAGCGTATATGAAAAGTTGTAGTGATTATTATTTAGCAGAGACCGGAATAATTCCAAGTCTGTCGGTAGGTAGAGGTAGATGTATGTATGTTCCAGTCGGCTTACACCATGTAAATGTAAACGAACATCCAGAACAAAAGACGCACGTCCATCGCATCTCGCCATCATTTTCGGCCTCATTATAAGCACAATCCCGTCTCATGTTCGATTTGCAAGTTTTAAGTAAAACCGGCCGCATTCTTCAATAAAGACTACCTATAGCGCTTTTTCCTTCCCCCACATAATAGGCAAGGAGAGGTATTATGGCTCTTGCACCGTTCCGTCGACCTTAACAACAGCCAGACCGGTTTTCTTTAAAACTCCGCTTTACCTCTGACCAAAACTACGCTGGCTCTGCTACCCGGCCAGCCTCTCGCCCGGCATCGAAATATTTCTGTGCATTTCGGATGAATTAGATGGAACGATAAAATATATTTTATTTAGTATCGTGTAATCTGGAGACGATAAAGTAGCGTAAATGAGCGTCACTAGTAGGTATATCCGTATCATTCTCCAAGGACGACGATTAAAATAGATGCCGGGAGTAATTTGCCAAATAATGACCGATGAGATTTGGAAGAATTATGTTGGCAAGATTGATCACCATTTAGTAAGCGTGAAATATTTTTTATTTTACTTAAAAATCAATGTCAGAATCCCCTGCATAAGGCACATGAAATACAAAAGCACATGTTAGCGAAAAAACAGGGTGTTTCTAAATTCCTGCGAAAAAATTCACGAGGTGATTGCCCGTAAGAAATTAAGATGAGTCTTTCCTACAACAAAATTTCCTCAGCCCTCCTGAGATCACCCTTAAAAAGGTGGTGACTAAAATTGAGTTTTTATTTTTTGGCGCTCTTGTTCCTCGGAACAGAGTGCTTATCAATTTGCCCAAATGTCTGTAATTTTCGAATTTTTGGCTGAAAATGGTCTTAAACGATTTGGTTCGACTCACTGATCAAGAATCCATGGTCAAAATCGATTCTGTCCGGCCGTTAACACGATAACTCTCGAACGGAATGAGCTGGACAATTGAAATTTTCAGCGTAGGTTCGAGGAATAAATATCTCGGTTAAGTTTGTTATTGGGCAAAATCGGCCTGATGGTTTCGGAGTAACGAAAACAATTTTTTACAAACTCTTGAATTCAATTTTTCTAAGATGCAATTTTATCATAAGAAACCAATGATATCATTTTCAACTCTAGCAAGCTAACACTTTCGGAGATATGATTAGTTCTATGTATTCACTGTCTGTGTTCACTGTTCATAAATGTCATCTTATCTAGCTGTTAGAGTCATGTCAATTCGTAGTTTGAAAATAAGTATCCGATTCTTGCATTTGTGAATATATACAAGACTGTTTTGAAACCGAAAATAATATTGACTGGTTGCATATTGAATAATTTACGTATAAATTCGGGATGATGTTTCAGAAGATTTAGAATTGGATCATTTTAATGACGTAGTTTATGAAGGCAATAGGAAAGAAGAACATAATGGAATCATCAAAACAAATTACTGTTCGTTGACCACTGGGGTTACTATTACATTTTACTTCCTTAAGTAGTAAGACATGTTCCTATATACAGTATTTTCATAATGTTGCTAGTTGATATATTTTGAACTATTAAAATAATTTGTTCGTAAGCCTCTACCTACTCAAATATCAGGAATAAATGGACAATCTGCTATGATTGTCTCCAGCTTTGCTCTAGACATTTCGATGATACTTTCCTTAGGTATTTCGAGTTGTGAAAACTATGCACCGAGTGTAAGTTGCAACAACCCATTCCACGAGGTTGAATCATTGCAGATTGCTCATTTAATCTTGATAAATAAATTTAATGAAAATTTTTGAAGCATTGTAGATTGCTCTTTTGTGGCGCTCTCTTTAAATGATAATTTTTGAAACATTTTTTTTTAAACGACACATGTTTTAAATTTAATTTATTTCATGATGCAGTTCTATCATACGAATCCATTGATATAATTCCCAACTCCGAGAAACCAATAGTTTCGGAGATATAATTTGTCCTTTTGAACAAGAGCGCCAAAAAGCTACTGTCCACAAGGCTTGAACAATTTTCTTCAGCAGTCGCCAGGTCTTTGGAATTGTTGAATTTGGAAAATATGTAATTACTACGACTTCTATGTATAGAAAGGACAACGTTGCGTAGTTATCTGACCGGAAAATGAGCGTAGCCTAACATTTTCAAAAAATACACGGTGAAAAGTGTCAAAATTTCATGGCCAACCGGGAAACTTTATAAAAGTGAATGGAGTACAGCTACATGTCTAACGAAATGTCATAACAATATCGTATGAAACTTTCATCCCATCTGCTGAGCATGATTTCCGTTTTGGTACCAAACTTGACCTCGAATTCTTCACAGTAAAACACCAGCCGCATCTGCTCTCATCTACACATTTAATGATAGTTTCATTCCATTGCCCATCAAAGCGTGGGCGAGCCAACTTGATTCCTCGACGATAAAAAAACCGTATTCCCGAAAAACAGACTCGATGGTATATATTTGAATGTAATCAGTTGGTTGCCATCAAAATTATTAGTTATTTCCTGGCTATATTTCTCGAAGTCCCCCTCCTTACATCAGTAAATCTGTACTCAACTGGAACTCGAATCGACGTTGCCAACTTCAGATAATTCTCATGCGAAATGGGATTTTTGCGATATGCAAATACATTATGCTCTCACACTGTGAGAGCCAATTAGGTTTCAATTTTTATCTATGTTCACCCCTCCATCAATACCATTGTCGAAAATATTTTTCTGTGTTTCTATTGTTGACAGTTGTCTAAAAATGGCCCGAAGTTGGAATTGTGAAGATTAGCCTATTAAGGCTTCCTCCTTACATCAGTAAATCTGTACTCAACTGGAACTCGAATCGGCGTTGCCAACTTCAGATAATTCTCATGCGAAATGGGATTTTTGCGATACGCAGATATATGCTCTCACACCGTGAGACCCAATTAGGTTTCAATTTTTATCTATGTTCGCCCCTCCATCAATACCATTGTCGAAAATATTTTTCTATGTTTATATTGTTGACAGTTGTCTAAAAATGGCTCGAAGTTGGAATTGTGAAGAGTAGCCTACTAAGGTCCTTACATAACTAAATCTGTACTCAACTGGAACTCGAATCGATTTTGCCAGCTTTTTGGCTGAAAATGGTGTTAATAAAACGATTTGGTTCGACTCACTGATCAAGAATCCGTGGTCAAAATCGATTATGTCCGGCCGGCCGTAGCTACGATAACTCACGAAGGGAATGAGGTAGACAGTTGAAATTTTCAGAGTAGGTTTGGGAGATAAATATCTCGGTTAAGTTCATTATTGGGCAAGATCGGCCAAGTGGTTTCGGAGTAACGAAAAAAAAATATTTTTTTTACATTACAAATTTCAAGTTCAATTTTTTCTAAGATGCAAATTCATCGATATCATTTTCATCTCTAACAAGCTGATACTTTCGGAGATATGATTTTTCAACATTTCAAGTCTAAATCGTAATTCTGTGATTTCTGTGAATGCTGTCATCGTAAATATGAATTTGATACGTGTTTATACATATCACACAGAATATACCCAAGGTAAGATATATTCTATGTGTTGTCATTGTCATATATTAATGTTCTGTGATTGTCATCTCATAGAGAAATAGAAGGTATTGTATCTGTCTATAAGAGATTTCAAACTTAGTGTAATGTCATATTTATTTTTAGTTCTATTCCAAATTGTTGATATAAAATACCTCCTGTTCTAGAAAACAAAGTATGATTGAATGCAAAATGAACCATGATACAATCTCAGCTATCATGGATAGCTCTTGGATAATCCATATGATGATGGAAATATATACTTTGTAAGTTAATAACATTGGGTTTAGAATATCTCCAGTAAAAACAAAACTGGAATATTGACTAAGTTTCTATTGATATAATATAATGTTCAGAGTAGATTTAAGGAATGAATATCTCAGATAAGTTCGTTATTGGGTAGAAACGGTCTGGTGGTTTCGGATTAATAATTTTTGGGACTGTTGATTTTTTTAATGACAATTCTTGAAGCATTAAAGCATTGAAGCATTGCAGATTGTTGATTTTTTTCACATGGTAATCATTAAAGCGTTGAAGATTGCTCATTTAATCTTTATTAATAAACTATTATTTGAATATAATTTCCTTTATGATGCAGTTCTATCATAAGAATCCATTGATATCATTCCCAATTCTGAGAAACCAATACTTTCGGAGATATGATTGTTTTAACATCATTTCGGATCACCAGATCCAAAATCAGTAGATTTGCATCGAAAAGTGGCATTCTTTGAATGTTGAATGGATAGGCGTAATTATTCAAATGCAAATTTTAAGCAATTTCCAGAATGGAGCCATTTGAAGTTTTGTTTTTTTCGATACATATAACGGATCTTTAATAGCCATGAACTTCAGTGTGCGGTAAAATATATCGATCGTTAAATTAACGAGCTCGCTAAACGAGTGTTACGGTAAAAGTAGGACCAAATGAAAAACCGAACTCAATGTTGTCTGTTTCGTTCGATTTTTTGCAACAAAAACACTGTCAGCCAGCTTCTGCACTTCCGATTGTCATGCTCGTTTCACAAAACGTCAGTTGTACTTTTCCAAATCAGCCATCCGAGAATATGTTACGCCGCTATAGAATGTGCTAACTCAGGAGATTTCAGGCGCATGCCCCATTGTCTATTCATTGTTATTTCCTCAATAACTCGAAAAATACGAATCCGATCCAATTCAAAAATGGTAATTAGTTGTAGAATGCCAGCGCGAAAGTTCTCGCAAAATTTCGTGAGGATCGTACTACTAGAACATTTTTAAAAAAATTTTGAAAATCGTTGAAAAAAATTCTATACATCAAACACTATTCAACCGACATCGCTGGAATTTTGCGAGAGTCTTCAAAACCTAACTCTACTGCCAAGTTCATGATCGGATCTATATTGTTGGAGATCCGAGCAGCCTTGTGTGAGTTGAGTAGATGGATGGGTGACCGTTGCCTCGATAACTTTCGAACGAAAAGAGATAGGGACTTGACATTTTCAGGGTAGGTTGCGCATCCGAATGTGAGAGTTCAGGTCGTTGTTGGGCATAATTAGTCGAACTGTTTCGGAGCTACCCATCTGAAATATTATTTTCTCGATAACATAAAAAATACAGACCCGATCGAATTGAAACTTAGTATCTAATTGTAGAATATCGACATAAAGAAGTGTGTGAGATTTTGTGAGAATCGTACCATCGAATTTTTAAAAAAATACGAAAAAATATTATGTATCTCACGATAACTTGAGAACGGAAAGACATAGCGACTTGAAATTTCCATGGTAGGTTGCGCATCCGAATGCGACGTTTAGGTTTGTTAATTGGCATAATCGGCAAAATGGTTTTGGAGTTATACTCATCTGAAATTTTGTTGTTATTTCCTCTATAACTCAAAATATACAAAACTCGGTGATTACTTGTAGAATGCCGAGCCACTAATTTTAGCGGAATATCTGAATATCGTATCCTGGAGTTACTTGAGGCGTAAATTTTCTCGTATTTCAATTTCAATAGAATATATATGAAATAATAAAAAATTATTTGATCATCGATTCTCTCGTTACTGGAGTATTTCATTAAAATGGTATTAAATATATTCATATTGTTGAATCCTGATTAGTTTATCAGGATGTTATGGTTTCGAAGGATCAAATGATGAGTCCTGATGCTTTTATCAGGATCTAATGTATTTTCGAAGGACCAGAATTATACACCCTGATTGTTTTATCAGGGGGATGATTAAAGGGGTATACTTAACTTTAAGCACCCAGTAGTAATCTCGTTGATTACTGCGTAAGTTGTTACTTGTAATAAAATAACAATTACGAGGATAGGAAGTGGTGAAATATTCGAACGCACTTTTAACACAACAACAAAATGTATTTTCTTGTTACCGACAATGTGATAACAAGCACGAAGTATTGTACAATGCAATATTGATACAATTGAAGTCTTCCTTCTATATGAAAATTTATAGCAAGGAAGAAGTGACTACTAAGTTGCCAACGAAGACAAGACAATGTTATTGTTTCGCGACAGATCATGAATAGTGACGAGATTGAACCGTGTAATTGTTTATAAAAGCCCAGATAGAAGGAAATATAGGAGGTTCCTTCATCTGGGAAAAAAAGGGGAAATATTAATAATGATTGGGGGTTCGATCTTAAAACCGCCCCAGATATGTTACAACAATACTCTCATTTGTCGATTGCGAAAAAGTAGTAGGAATGCATACTAAATGCACCAATCAGTGAACTTCTAGCGTGTTCAATCTTAGAAATTCAAAATCTCGAAGTTCTCCCCCCATTTGGACTAATTTTCACTAGTCTGGATATAATCTATCAGCGAAAGCTGATAAATGACTTTCACAGACTAGGGGTCTTCGAATAGTCTAGACAAAAAGACTCACAGCTCTGGCAATGTGTTAGTTGTTGTATGCATTTTATCAATATTTCACAGGAAATAGGTCATAAATACTTCTACAAGGGTTGAAGTATTACAAGATATTTTACTTGCAATTATCTTTTCGTGGAAAATATTAATTTCAAGGGTGAGACCCCACATATAAATTAAACCAGTTAACCCAAAACATTTAAGTTTTGCAAGCGAGCTGCTTTGTTTAGAAATACAAATGAGCGCTTGACAACATGTGAAGTCATGGGACGCAACATAAATATTATAAAAGGTGAGAAAATGGTATATATCGATGCTACATTCCATAAAGAGTGTGTAATAGACCGCATTAGTTAGGTTAGGCGGGATTTTTGAATTAGGATCGTGGATCTGAGCATCGAATCTCCATGCATTTCTTATGGATCTAAAATTTACGCGAATCTCTCGCCTGTTTTAAGATACTTTGGCAAGTTTCTTAAGGTTTATTTCTATTGGAACAGATTGAGTGAACCTTTTTCTACAATCCAAAATTAAGTTTTTATAACGAAATCGTATATTTCCATATAATAATTAATGAATATAGAAGTGTTGAGCAAATTAGATGGACGTAAGTCTTAGCTCACTCGAAATCATTCACAAATAATAACATAAACATAAATCGGACATGTAATAACGCACAACAGAAGTAATCTACGACATACGGAAATCTTTCAAACTACACTGATTTCAATTTTGATGTGGAAAGAACATGAAAACATGCACTAATGATGAAGGTACCCAATATTTGTTACTCTGTACTAACATTCACTTTTAAATAGGGTGGTTTCATCTCAAAGTTGAACCTCCATAAGACTGCCATGCTAAAATATTTGAATATGGATCTCCCGTCAAGAGAACGATTCTAACCTAGCTAATGTGGTCTATAGAGATGAGTAGATAATAGAACGCACGTAAAAGCTCCTGACTTCACGTCAGTGCTTGAACCAATTCTTAATTAATTTTTACGTGCATGTTCTAGGGAACCTTGTGCTATCAGTTTCCCGAAACACCAGCCGGCCGTTGCCACGATAACTTTCGAAAGCAAAGAGATAGAGACTTGCAATTTTAGGTTATCTTCCGCATCCGAATGTGACGGTTGAGTTCCTTAATGGTCATAATCGGCCAAACGGTTCCGGAGTTATTACCATCCGAAATTTTGTTGTTATTTCCCAATAAGTCGAGAAATACATATCTGATCGAATTGAAACTTGGTCATCAGTTGTAGAATGCTGACGCACCAATTTTTGCAAAATTTCGTGAGGATTGTACCACTAAAAAAATGTTTCCTCAGAAATATTATAATTCGGAAACTAATTGTCAGATTTTGCTGAAATTCCGCGCAAACCTTCAAGTATCTACCAATTATTTTTCCAATATTTTCAAAAATACAGATCCCATCGATTGAAATCTAGTACTGAGTTAAAAAAGTGGGAAAGCCCTGTGGACAGGAGCTTTGGGGCTCTTGTTCAAACTTTGACAAATCATATCTCCGGAAGTATTGGTTTCTGGGAATTATATAAATGGATTCTTACGAAAGAACTGCATCATGAAAGAAATCAAATTCAAACAGACCGATTCACCCCAATAACGAACTTATCCGAGATAATCATTCCTCAAATTCACTCTGAAAATTATATTATATCAATGAAAACTTAGTATTGCAGTTTTGTTTTTACTGGAGATATTCTTAACCCAACTTTATTATCTATCTTACCAAAGAATATATTCCCATCATCATATGGATTATCCACGGGCATTATATTATCACCTTAAAAGTATAATATTATATCATAACTATCTCATAATTCTAAGATAGCTGAGGTTATTTCATTGGTCATTTTGCATTCAATCATACTTTGTTGTCTAGAACAGGAGGCGTATTTTATATCAAGAATAACGAATCAGAAATAATTTTGAAATATCTCTCATGGGAAAATAAGATGACATGTAAGAACACAGATCATATAATAATTCATAGATATAATAATTAAGTACAGCTTTCTGTGGAAACATAGAAGTACGATTTATTATTCTAATTTTTTAAAATCATATCTCCGAAATTTTTAGCTTGTGGGAGTTGAAAATGATATCAACGGATTCTTATGGTGAAATTGGATCATGAAAAAAATTGAATTTGAAATGTTTAATGTAAAAAAAAATATTTTTTTTCGTTACTCCGAAACCATGAGGCCGAACGAACTAAACCGAGATATCTATCTCCTAAACCCACTCTGAAAATTTCAACTGTCTAGCTCATTCCGTTCGAGAGTTATCGTGTTAACGGAGGGCCAGCCGGACAGAATCGATTATGACCACGGATTCTTGATCAGTGACGAACCAAATCGTTTAAGACCATTTTCATCCAAAAATTCGAAAATTACATACATTTGGGCAAAATGATAAACATTCTGTTCCGTGGAACAAGAGCGCCAGAAAGAGGGCTTGAAGGTTCATGCAGTATTTCGTGAGAGTGTGTGAGGCGTGAATAGACTAAAGAACGTGCGCGCAAAAGCTCCTGACTTCACTTCAGTTCTTTTTGAATTTTTTTTTAGTTTTAACCTGCAGAACCATGCCAACTGAAATGGCCAGCCTCAGAGCATCTCCGAACGGGAAGTTCATAAACCTACTGTTGGCAACACTGATACCGACGAGCAACAAGCGTCTGTTCTCTGGGCTCCAAGCGAGACGAAGAACACTCACCTCCGGCGATTTATTCGTGGTATTCACCGTATTTATTGGGCCTGAATACTTCACAACTTCTCTACCCGATCATTTATATTCCCATTTTTATTATTTTCCCATATAGGTGAAAAAATCGAATTCCTCAGGTGAATGTGACCATTGCATATAATAATCAATTTTATACCGGATGTTTATGGACTATTTTACAGGCAGATTAGCGTTTTAATTTATAATACAAAATATGTCCCGTGTAATAGCTACAAGGGATTTGAACTTGGCGCGCTTTTTATTTCCAGTTTTTTATGTTGCCAGTATTGGCAGTGAATCGGTCTAGTGGTTTGTTTGGTGAGTAATTTATGGTCGTCAATAATTAACTCAGCGTAGTTTTATATTGGGAATTCTGCATCGAAAATATATCATAACTTGCTGAACACGTGTTAAGAAAGACTAAAAAATTACCCTATATAAGTTGTCTCGAAATTTAATAATATACGTCGAAAAATAGGATCACAACTTCATATAAACCTATATCCACTCGGCGTGCGACTGTACAGGGTGGTCCAAATTGGATACTTTTGATAGGAAACACCAATTTCTAGAGGAGTTAGAGAAAAACTAGCCTACATGCTTCGAGGTCGATTTTCGAATGAATGCCGAAAACCGCACATTGATATCTTGAGTTGTTCGAAAGATACAAGCTGTTTTTCAATTTTGTGCATTTCTGACCCAACTCCGTAACTTAATTATTTTTGAATATTTCTTTTTTATGTGAAAACATTTTTCAGGCACTTTTTTGAAGGGAATCCAATGGTTTTCCTAATTTTTTTATTAAAAAATATGGTTTTGAAGCTATAACATAAACTTGTATTTTTCTTATGGACCATACTATATTTTTTTACATATTCGTGTTTGAAATGAAATTCTCTTTTCAAATATACAGGGTGAGTCTTAAAGTTGTACATTAATTTTAACCATAGATTCCTCTCATCAAATAAAACAGTTTTTCATTCACCAATTTTCCAGATTCGGCTCAGGTAAAAAGTTACAAGCGTTTAAAGATTTCACTATGTGCTAATACACTCCTGCATATAAATTATCTATAACATTGTTGGCGGACGAGAAAAAGGCATGTTAACGTTGTTTACAGCTTGATTCGGGATTCCAATGCTCAGGGACGGATCCATAAAAGTAGTGAAATTTCAGGAGATTTCCATTTTAAAACATTCAATGAAGAATATCTCGAAAACGGTGCGTTTAAGGAGAAATGATAGTATATAATAAAATAAAAAAATATAGTAATATAATAGTTGCTGCTTCTCTTTGAAAACATTCAGTTTGTGGCTGTTTTCGAATTATTTTAGATGTATTTTCATTTAAGAAATTAATTATCGACGACGACCTTCTAAGACCAGGGACGATAATCTTTGAAACAAAAAAAAATAATAGTAGGATAAAACCCATTGGGAAGGAAGAGAATATAAAAAAAATAGAAGAGAAAATAATTTACTGGTGACCTGAGGTGGGGAAGTGGAAGGACGTGAGTTTTTAAGGGTAAAAAACGGTTTATCTCGATTTCCGGCAAAACTACAAGTGCTATGGAAAAAAGTGTAATAAAAAGATCTACATCTCTTGAATTACACTTTTTTCACATAACCTCCAAATTTGAATGAAAAATTCAAATAACCAAGTTTTTGGTTTTTTATTTTTATCTTTTACAAACAATATTTTTTGGGGAAATTTTCTGAAGGTTAAAACTTATCATCATATGTACCAAACACACATGTTTATTTTGACTTAATATCGAAAAAGCAGCCTAGTTTCAATCGAAAATTCCCATGTCAAAATATATGATTTTTTGAAAAATTCTGTTGGCTTTTTGTTCGTTGAAATCTCTACTTTCTGATGGTGTACAAGAAAATATACATTACTATGGTAAATTTTCTCAGAAAATTCTTAGTTAATGAAGCTAATATTTAATAAGACATCTACAATACTTTGAGATAGTTGTAGAATCTTCTTCAAATTATATACACAGATGCCTATTTATTGTTATTTCAAGATAACTTATTTATCTGAGATATCTACGGAAAATGCTACCCCATCAAAAGGTATTTCTTAGAGAAGTGGGGAAGGGCGAGGGTCTGGGCTTGTTATTTCGTAGTATTTTCTGAGAAAATTAAGCATAGTCATGTATACTTTTTTTACACCATCAGAAAGTAGAGATTTCACGATACAAAAAGCCTGCCGACTTTTTTAAAAAAGCGGATATTTTGAAGTGAGAATTTTCGATAGAAAATTAGGCTGTTTTTTCGATAGTCAAGTCAAAATAAAGTGAAAAAATAAATATTTCGAATCAAAAAAATTACAGTGTGTTTGGGACATAAAAAGGTAAGTTTTCAGCAAATTTCGTGAAAAACAAATTTTTATAAAAGATAAAAATAAAAAACCGAAAAGTTGGTTATTTGAATTTTTCACATAAATTTTGAGGTCATGTGAAAAAAGTGTAAATGAAATAGTTATAGATCTTTTTATTATCTACAATAACTTTTACATTAACTTTTTTCCGTGGGACTGGTAGTTCCCGACTTCAAATCGTCCGTAAATTATTTTTCCTTTCATTTTTGTTATATTCTCTTCCTTTTCCAATGGGTTTCATCCTAAAATGATTCTTTTCACTTTTTACCATTTTCAAAGACTTCAGCACTGGTCTATCTATATCAAATTCAATTTTCTAATCCTTCCATCTGAGTCGGAATAATATTCAACCGTCACAATTTCTTTCATTCGCTAAAAACACACACATTTATACATACAAAAAGATAACAACAACATTCCAAATATATAATTCAGCCATAAATAATTAATATCTTAATAGAAACAACTATATTAAACCACTCTCTATTCCAAGTTTAATGTTCAAACATTAATCGAAATACGAGGCATAAAGGTTCCTTTTAGCATAATTAATTTGAATTTATATATGATACGACGTACCTCAAATATTTCGCCACGCTATTTCAAAATCGTCCGAATTTTATTCGAGAAACAGTTAATTGAGTTGACGAAGGTTAACAATATGACAGTGTGAAGGCTGAAGGAATATGATAATACGGATGAATAAAACTTATCCAATTAATTGATAACTTGTACACGAGTTCGGAAATATGGATTCGATATAAAATTATGAAGGACATTGTTATCTTGAGTCACTTTATCGTAACAATATTTTATTCCAAAGTTATAATTTATTTATTACAGATACCTATACCTACAATATGTCTTGGTGAATGTAGGGCTTCACACGAGAGCGAGATTTTTCTCGTCTCGTCTCGGAAAATAATTATTCGAAAAATTAGAAAAGGTCTACAGATCAATATATTTTATATAATATCAAATCTTGTGACTATCTGTGAAATATTTTATTGTAAATTAAAATAATTTTTTCACATTTTTATTTCAACAAGTAAACTGTTCTTATAACTTATAGTAACTTATTTCTTATCATAAATATCTATTCTTGCATATTTTTATATTTAATGTTTGCATATGTTTTTTGAAGATCGATTTGTTACTCTCGGTTGAGTATATATATGTGCCTATAAAGTACTGAGTAATAAACGTGTATACTATATTGAAAGGGTTTCTTTGGCTCAAAAATTTCTACTTGGAATATCGTGGAATATCGTCTTATTTACTACAGATCGATGTATAATATAGACAAAATAAATATTCACCCAGTATATATCTACTTTTAATAAATTGAGAAACCAATAACTCTGCAATTTGTAATTCAGAAACTGTTTGTCCAATAGTCCACAGTCCACATGAAAATTAATTAAAATATCGCAAATAAGTCAATTTCAATTTTTTTTTATTGGAAATCAAAAAAATTGCTCATACATAATTTATAGATATAATTAATACAATATCGCCTATGAACAAGGCTAGCCGAACCAATGATTGCATAACGCTGCACTTGAACAGTCCCCCCCTCCACTCATCTGTTTGAACGGAGAAGTAATCATAGATTAATGGAAACCAACGTCTTAGGCTGGTTTTCCTGTCACGCTGACGGTCGGCGCTGATGGTTCAATATGTATGTAGCTATAGGTAGCGTTTTCGTGTCACGCAGCACTGACGGCCGTCAGCGCTGAGCTATATACGCGCACGTACGCGCCGGCGCGTCGGCGCCGCTGACTAGCTGGCACCGACAAGCCTCCACATTCAGTGAGCCAGAGACAATAGCATCCTTCTATTTCTCTATGTGATCAGCGCGATACTAAAAGGATCCGAGCTGACCGATCAGCGCTGACCGTCAGCGCCGACCGTCAGCGTGACAGGAAAACCAGCCTAAAGGCTCATTAATTCCTTTGACTGACGCGAAATTGAATTCGACCTCAAATTGTCCTTGCTTCATTCAAAAAACGCATCAATTAATGGTTATTCAACTCAGAAATCTTTATATTTTGCAACTAAAGTACTCAATGGTTGAATTTAACTATCTAAAGTCACACGTCACTCGTCAGTATTGAAATTGAGTAGTTATTTAGAATTATTATTGGATATTCGACTGAAAAATCGTTTCTTCAAACAATTTGCCAAAGCTAAACACAAAACAAAAAAAAGGGGGAAACCCCTGTGGCAGCAGGTTTGACACTCTAGTTCAATTTTTGACAAACGATATCTCCGAAAGTATTGGTTTCTCCGAGTTGGGAATGATGTCATTGGATTCTTATAATAGAACTGCATCATAAATTCAAATAATAGTTCATTTATCAAGATTAAATGAGCTCTGCAATGTTTTAACGTCGTGGTATGGGTTGTTGCAACTTACACTGGGTGCTTAGTTTTCACAACTCGAAATACCTAACGAAAATATCATCGAAATGTCTAGAGCAAGGCTGGAGACAATCAAAAGCAGATTGTCCATTTATTCCTGATATTTGAATATAGGTATAGGCTGACGAACAAATTATTCTAATAGTTCAAAAAATATTCATAAAATACAATCCTCTTTTCATATTTTAATAGTTCATACCACTAACACATTCATTCTGTGTTATGAACCTTAACTCAAGAAAGAATATTTGATACATAAATGTAGATCAATATTTCAGCATTTTTTTGCTAGCAACATTATGAAAATACTGTATATAGGAACATGTCTCATTACTTAAGGAAGTAAAAGGTAATATTAACCTGGGTGGTCAACGAACAGTAATTTCTTTTGATGATTCCATCATGTTATTCTTTCCTATTATCTTCATAAACTACATCATAAAAATGATCCAATTCTAAATCTTCTGAAACATCATCCCCAATATTTGCACATAAATTATTCAATATGCAACAAGTCAATATTATTTTTGGTATCAGTCTTTTATATGTTCACAAATTCAAGATGCGGAACCTTGTTTTCCAACACAAAATATTTTCAAAGTACAATTTATATAAATAAACTAGAAATTTATGTTCACAAATTCAAGATGCGGAACCTTGTTTTCCAACACAAAATATTTTCAAAGTACAAATTATATAAATAAACTAGAACAGAATAAATATGACGTCTCTTATAGGTAGATAAGATGACATGAACGAATAGTGAACACAGACAGATAGCATTCTGTGAAAACATAGAAGTACGATGTATTATTGGATTCTTATGATGTAACTGCATTTTAAAAAAAATTGTATTTGAAATTTGTAATGTAAAAAAAATTAAATGTTTTTTTTGCCACTTTAGGGCAATCCGATCAATACATGCGTATAAAGGTCATGATTCTACAATTTGATGCTAAATTTCAGATAGATCGAGTGATCGGTTCCGGAAATATTCATAAAAAATGTTTTTACTAAAACCGGCCATAAATCCGAAACCGCTTAGTTTATATTATACATCGATCGTTCTAGAAATACACGATTTTTTAAAGACCTTGCGATAATTGAGATTATTTTCCAAGAAAAAAAAAGAATTCACAACCATAAAAACTGATCCCATTATGAATTCAATGCTTAAGGGACAACTTGTATTGCCCCTAAATCCCAATGCTTTTGAAATTTCGTCTCTATTTGAACATCTGGAGAAATTTATTGGTTTATTATTGCTTCTTGTAGTGAAGATGTTAACTCGGATATGAACAATTATTGTATACATCTGTGGAAGTACATTTAATAAAACTGGTTAAGTAATGAAAAATGAAGCTATTCAATGTTTCGAAAAGTTTTATGAGGAATACGCCAAGAACACCCCCCATGATCTACCCACTGGGAAGGTATTCATTGAAAACGATACCAATTCGTCCAATTCTATCAAAAAATGTATCCACATCGATAGCCTCTTTGAAACATCAACAAAACCTTCGAAATATTCGAAAGCTGAGCTTGAAGAACATGCTGTTAGAAAGAGCAAATAGGAATCAAGATTGTATTTTAGAGTAGTGGAAAGTGCATGGAAAGTGCACTTTCGAAGATGGCCGATGATTTATTAATGGCTACATCTGTACCTTTTGAAAGATTATTTTCCACAGCAGGTATGATCATGGCAAAAACACATACATCATTGAGAGATCATGTGATTAAAGCGTGATTATGTTTGAATTCTTGGTAATCGAGTAATTTGAAAGATGAAAAACCAGTGTTTAAAATTAAAAAAATTATGTACATGTACAAATATTTTTGCATAAAAGAGCGTAATGAATATAGCTTCACAAAATTATTGATCGTTATCTACCATTTCGTTTAAATATTATAATATTTATTATCGTTATTCAGAATTAAGCGAGACGAGACAACTGATAACGAGACGAGACCGAGACATAAACGAGACTTATTTTTTTGGTAATTGGGGAGACCGAGACGGGATTTTTCATATTCTCGCCTAGTCTCGTCTCGTGTGAAGCCCTCTACCACTGAGCTAATCACGCTACTTAGCGTTAGTTAACATGAGATAATCGAATTCATGGTCTCAATTCACCGTTTAAAAACCAGCACATCCTGCAAACTCCATGTCATAAAATTAATTTAATAGGTATGTCATCATTTCTACATTATTTATATGTAATCACTGTAAATATACCCGTCTTCAATGAACAAGGATATTTCAAAATCAACTGTTTATAATTAACACAAGTAAATATATTTCTGGGTGGCACAATACTTGCCATAGACATTCAAATAGTAATAGGTTTTTCGAATTAATTGTCCGAATCCAATGAGGAATTAATCACTCAATCAGCATTGATTACAGTGTTAACGTGCTAAAGTGAATTTAATTACATTACAATTTTCGGCTCTAATATAACCAGACGTTGAGCATGATTTTTCAGGTTTATCTATGTGGAAGGTTCTTTTTGATTTCTCTTAAAGTGTTAGGTGTAGTCAGAGACATGAAAACATGACAATTTTAAATATTATTTTTTGCCAGTAAATTATTTTATTTTATAAAAGTAAAAATATAGCATCATTATATAACGTTTCGACTTGATTTGACAGAAATGTCAGAAAAAAAAATTAATAATTTTAAAAGTAATGGCTGTTTGTGTTGGTCCGGTTCCAACTGAAGCTCCTTGCGGTGACCATCACTTATCCTTGAAGATTCCTCAAAAATCAATCCGACAAAAAAAATTGTTTTATTAATAGATAATCTTGTGCCTGATGGAAGCTCTTTATTTTTTCTTTTAAATTAACAATATGGCAGCCTCAGGAAAATTTTTTCCATATTTTCGGGAAAAAACCAACAGTTAATTGTTTATAAAAAATCGAAATTGAAAAAGAAATAAAATCCTTCGATCATGCACAAGTTTTTTATGTTCTCGAAAAGCTGTATAATTTTCATTAAAATCTACCGAGCGTTTTTCGAGCTACAGCTGTCACCAGTTCCAAGAACATAGTATTGAGATAAAATGGGTTCAAGCCCCGTGGACAGGAGCTTTCTGGCGCTCTAGTTCAAACATACAAATTATATCTCCGAAAGTATTGGTTTCTCAGAGTTGGGAATTATATCAATGTATTCATATGATAGAACTGCATCATAAAGGAAGTTCAATTCACATGCTAGTTTATTTATCAAGATTAAATGAGCAATCATGAGAATGAGAACTGCACCATGGAAGAAATCAAATTAAATCTGGCCAATTTTGCCCTATAACGAACTTAACCGAGATATTCATCTCCCTAACCTACTCTGAAAATTTCAACTGAAAAGCTCATTCCGTTCGAGAGTTATATCTATGTCTATGGATGAAAAGCAGTCTCACTACTCTCAGATCTCTTACTTCATGTTC
Source organism: Halyzia sedecimguttata (assembly GCA_937662695.2). Taxonomy (NCBI): domain Eukaryota; kingdom Metazoa; phylum Arthropoda; class Insecta; order Coleoptera; family Coccinellidae; genus Halyzia; species Halyzia sedecimguttata. The sequence goes on from OW569413.2 coordinate 89,972,019, forward strand.
CGTTCCGAAATGTAAGACTTTTCTGAGAAAAACTAGTTTCGGAGCAAACAACTGAGATTTTTCTCACTTCTCTCACAATTCTTCGATTGATTAGATAATGACATGTCTCAGGAAAATAAATTGACATTATGACAATTCACACATAGAATAATTATATCATTGTGTGACAACGTTGAAATACGATTTATTATTGAAACTTTGAAAAATCATATCTCCGAAAGTATTAGCTTGTTAGAGTTAAATCTGATATCATTGGATTCTTATGGTAAAACTGCTTATTGAAAAAAACTTAATTTTGAATTTGTTTTGTAAAAAAAAATTTTTTTTTTTTGTTACTCCGAAACCATCTGTCCGATTTTGTCCAATAACGAACTTAGCCGAGATATTTATCTCCCAAACCTACTCTGAAAATTTCAACTGTCTAGCTCATTCCGTTCGAGAGTTATCGTACCTACGGCCGGCCGGCCGGCTGGACAGAATGATTTTCGACCACGGATTCTTGATCAGTGAGTCGAACCAAATCGTTTAAGACCATTTTCATCGAAAAATTCGAAAATTACAGTCATTTGGGCAAATTGATAAGCACTCAGTTCCGAGGAACTAGAGCGCCAAAAGCATTTGAATTTTTACACTCAATTTACGTATTATTTAATTACTTTAGAGTCATCTATTCCAGGGCCATATAATAGTTCTTCAGCCGTTATGGCGACTTCCAAAATATCTATTTGATGTTGTCTACGTAGCATTCTACGTTCTGGAGTGTTTTAGAGATATACCTATCTGAAATTTTGTTGTTATTTCCTCAATAAATCCAAATCAACGAATCCCATCCAACTCAAACAAGGTAATTAGTTGTAGAATGCCTACTCGCAGAGCTTTGCGAAATTTCGTGAAGATCGTATCTCTAGAAAAAATTTTTTAAAATCATTGGAAAACATTCTGTATCTCAGAAACTATCCGTCCGATATCGTTGAAATTTTGCGGGTGCCTATAAACCTAACTATACAGACAATTTCAAACTTTGAACAAGATCGGATCTATATACAGAGTGAGTCTTTGACCACTGCATTAATTTTAACCAAAGATTCCTCTCATCAAATGAAACACTTTTTTCATTTAACGTTTTTCCAAATTCAGCTCAGGTAAAAAGATACAGGCTGTTGAAATTTTGAAAAAAAATCAGTTTTTATTTTGTAGCTTTGACATCCTTTTTTCGAATAAAAAGAATGTTGGCGTAAAGTTTCCTATAACTATGATACATATTTTCCAAATATTAGTTATTTTCTACTTCTAGTGGTTTTCTAGTTATGGACTCGTGGATTCATAAAACTAAACGAAATTAGCATAAAGAAAGCATATAAAGTTTTTCTTGAGTCATTTCAAGAATATTCCATCGTTTTAGAACATTATATTATTCTTCATCATTTCTCCTTAAACGCACCGTTTTCGAGATATTCTTAATTGAATGTTTTAAAATGGAAAACTCCAGAAATTTCACTACTTTTATGGATCCGTCCCTGAGCGTTGGAATCCCGAATCAAGCTGTAAACCACGTTACCATGCCTTATTCTCGTCCGCCAACAATGTCATAGACAATTTATATGCGGGAGTGTATTAGCACATTGTGAAATCTTTAAACGCTTGTAACTTTTTACCTGAGCCGAATCTGGAAAAATGGTAAATGAAAAAAGTGTTTCATTTGATGAGAGGAATCTTTGGTTAAAATTAATGCAGTGGTCAAAGACTCACCCTGTATTGTTGGAGATGCGAGGTGAGGTGAATTGAGTATAGATGGTCGGGTGGCCCCTGGCACGATAACTTTCGAACACAAAGCGATAGCAACTTGCAATTTACAGGGTAAGTTGCGCATTCGAATGGGACGGTTAAGTTCGTTGTTGGGCATAACCGGCTAAACGGTTTCGAAGTTATACCCATCTTAAATTTTTTTGTTATTTCCTCAATAACTCAAAAAATAAAATCCGATCTGATTGAAACTTGGTATTTAGTTGTAGAATGCCAACATGCTAATTTTTGCGACATTTCGTAAATATCGCTAGAAAAAAAATAAAAATGTTTTTTTTCAGCAAAATTTAATATTTCAGAAACTATTCATCAGTGCTTCTTGAGAATGTTTACTTCGATTAGTTGATGAATAAATAACCGAAAAATGAATACGTCTCACGAGAGAATCCAATAAGTACTCCAAAATATATTCTTTTCTGAAATGACCGAAAAGGACCATTTTCATTAAATTAATTAATTAAGGTGGGTATTTGGTACAAAACTTTTTGAAAAACCTCCCCCCGGAAAAGTTACACCCCTCCTAACAAAAAAATTGTTTCTCTTTTTCCTGTATATTAAAAGCCTTCTAAAAAAGTAAAAGAATGGGTGATTAAAAAATAAAGCAAAACTTGTAAAATATACAAACTATATACAAATAAATTAGGTTAGGGCAATTCCACCTCAGTGCTTTTTGAAAATGAATCGCATTTTTTTCTCGTAAATGCTTAACTTTTCGAAAAAACTTGTAGAAATGAAAAAGTTAGTAAACGTTTTAAAAAGGAAAATTTGTATTCAAAAACAAGTTGTAAGAAAAAATATCTTGACTACTTCAACCCCTTCTATTCATACTTCAGGGTTGAAAAAAATTTCAAAACGTCAAGTTTTACAGACAAACAATATTTACCAAGTTTCGTGTCTTAAGCAATATACAAGGAAAATAAAAAAGAGAAAAAAATTTTTTTTTGTTAATCTTGGGATGGGTTTAACTTTTCCGCGGGGAGGTAAAAATGTTGTAACAAATATCCACCTTAATTTTCATCAGAGAATCACCCCTCAAAGTTTGTCGCACTTATTCAGAAACACCCTGTTCGGAAAAAAGCTACATAATTATTTTGCACGTTCTAGTATTAACATATTGGAAGTTATATCTTCAACACAGCAGAAAAACTGGTTTACTAATTTGTATCCTTGTATCAACCCATTGCTTTCTCTTCTGACATTATACAATAATTTCATTCGTTAATCATGCAATAAAATTTGGTCAGAAGCCATCATAATTAATTTTGTACATCTAAAACTGTCCGTACCCTGATTCCTTCTCAACACTCAACAAATAAAGGTGAAACTGAATCTGATTCGTTAGAGTTGAGTGTCAGCAGCAACTATTTTATCTTGAAAGTTCATCAAAATCACAGTTACTGGTCTCTGACACCAATTAAGTTCTTGTTGCAACACTGTGCGATAATTCAAAGGCGAAAACTTTTGATATACTGAATGACAAAGAAACTGCAACACCCAGAAGGAGCTGTTTAAATTTCAAGTTTTTTTGATAAAACATAGATAGTATAGCAAAGAGTAAATGATTGAAATTTGAAGAAAAAAAACGAAGGGTTTACAATTTTTTTTAATAAATTTGTTAATGTGTTTGTCCACCGCGATTATCTATACACTCCCCAACACGTCTTGGCATTGATGCAATAAGAAGGTCTATTTCATCTTAAAGGATAATATCCCAAGCTACCTGTAGTTCATGTCTCAGAGCCGCCAAAGTCCGTGGGGGCTGGGGTAAATTTCCAAGCCTTCTGCGCTATCGGCCAATCCCATCCTATTCAGATGTTTGTTGAACTGGTGACCAGTTAGTAATCCAGTCACCAGGCTCAATTCTCTTCTTTCGAGTGAAAGAAGTTTCTTTACTTCAGACTTTGACGATGGTTTCTCAATGAGAAGCCTTGACTGCCTGAGTCCTACTCCCATGTTCCATACACTGGAGAAATTCTTGTCCAAACGATTCTTGAAGAATGTTTTAACAGAGGTACGACATACTGGAAGTGAAGGTTCAGGACCTATATATGGTATCCGAGCCCCCTGCTTCGCCAGCTTATCTGCCTTAACATTACCTGAAATCTCCGAGTGAGCCGGACACCAGATGAGTTTTACAACGTTACCAGCGCCCAGCCTTCGCAGAGCCTTCCTGCATTCGCCTACTAAGTAGGAGTTTATCTTCACATCAGATAAGGATTTTAACGTTCCTTGACTGTCACAACATATATATATGTACTTGCCAGAGTATCCTAGTCGGATGTTTTCCAGCGCGCAGACAAGAACAGCGTATAGTTCTGCCTGTATTATCGAGCAGTTCTTCCCGAGAGGGATGGACATGCTCACTCGAGGTCCCACAATGCCTACACCTGTCCCTGTAGTCGTTACAGAGCCATCTGTGAACCATGTGGGCCCCTCTGGTTTAAGGAGATCACTCCTTGTATCCCATTGGTCTCGTATCAGGAACAATCACCCTATAGGGTTCGTTAAAGCAGAATAAGGAGCCCGCACGGTCACTCCTCCGGAGGAGAGATGCATCATCATCCTCCACCTTCTTGAGTGCCCTCGCGTGTCCCCTAAACATTCCGCTGTCACGCCACTGTCCCTGTTCCCAGATTCTTAAAGCTGTCTTCATAGTCCCCTCCTCAACTACAAGATGCAGGGGAGGTAGCCCCAGCAGGCACTCCATAGCTGTTGTTGGAGTAGATCTCAGAGCACCTGTGATGCTTAAACAAGCTTTTCTCTGAGTTCTTGTCAATTTGTTGCGGATATATGACTTCTCCGAAGAAGTCCACCACACCAATGATGCGTAGGTTAGGATAGGCCTCACCACCACAGTATACAACCAGTGAATAATGTGTGGTTTGAAGCCCCCATCCATTTCCCACTACTTTCCGAGTAGACCAAAAGATCATCTCGGCCTTTTTCGTTTGTTTCTCAATGTGTTTGTTCCACAGTAGTTTGTGGTCCAGTATCACACCCAGATATCGAACTTGCTCTGTTAGATTGAGCCCTACTCCAAACAGACTTGGTAGTCTTATGTTATAGGGCCCCCTCTTCCTGTCGAAGAGAACCATCTCTGTTTTTTCAGGATTAACCGTAAGATCGTTATTCAAACACCATCGCTCAATCCTACACAGAGCATCCTGCATAAGATCAGCGACGACATTTGGATGTTTACCTCTGATTAGTATCACGAGATCATCTGCATAGGCTACAATAATAATAAGTATAATATATATAAGTAAATAATAAGTTAATAAAGTTAATATTCAATAAGACATCCACAACATTTTGAGAAAGTTGTAGAATCTTCTCTAAATTATATGTGTAGATGCCTATTTATTGGTGTTTTAAGATAACTTGTATACCTGAGTGACCTACGGATAATTTTAGCCCATGAAAAGGTATTTCATAGAGAAGTGGGGAAGGGGCTATGACGGTCTGGGCCTTACTGCCTGTTACTTCGTAGCATTTTCTGATAGAATTTACCATATTAATGTATATTTTTTTTAGACCATCAGAAAGTAGAGATTTCAACGAATAAAAGCCCACCTACTTTTTTAAAAAAGCAGATATTTTGACGTGAGAATTTTTTGATTCAAAATAAGGCTGCTTTTTCGATATTGAATCAAATTAAGGTGAAAAAAAATATTTTGAATCCAAAAAATTACAGTGTATTAGGGACATAAAAAGGTAAGTTTTTACTAAATTTGGTGAAAAAAAAATTTTTGGTAAAAGATAAAAATTTAAAACCAAAAACGTGGTTATTCGAATTTTTCACATACATTTTGAGGTTATGTGAGAAAAGTGTAAATACAAAAGTTGTAGATCTTTTTATTGCCTACAACTTTGCCATTTAACTTTTTTCCATAGGACTTGTAGTTTTGTCGGAAATCGAGATAAAACGTTTTTTTACCCTTAAAAACTCCCCTTCCCGACCTCAGATCACCCGTAAATTATTTTTCCTATCATTTTTGTTATATTCTCTTCCTTTTACAACGGGTTTCATTCTACTATAATTTTTTTCGGTTTCAAAAATTATCGACCCTGGTCTAGTAAGAAGGAGTAGCGAAAAGTTATATCGCTCCAGGGGGTCATATGTACCAGATCAAATTCCCCATGTTTACTGCACGTCGAATAAATTTCAGGCCAATATCTCAATTATGTCATGTTTTATTTAAATACCAAATTGTTATGTCCTTATTGAAACACCGGTTTATACATATTTCGAAGTAAACCTAATGAATATGTAGTTTAAAATTGTTCAAATTAGTTGTTATGCTTCTATTAGGTAAGTAGGTACTGCAATCCGCACGAATTTTTGCATAAACATTTAAATCGTTATTCTACATCTAATCTGTATTGTTCGTGATATTAAGAAAACAACGTTCGAAATGGGCATATTACTTGAAATCAATGGGAGGACCATACACATTCACAGATCTGATCTTCCCATCAAGATCAATCAAGTATCTAAGATATTTATCTAGCTCCGGACTGCATTTAAGCAGAATGTACCACGGTTCTGTCAATGGAACAAATTCTAGCAATCTAGACTTGAACGTGGTACACTTTGGCGCCTTCTCGGCATTCATCGAACGCACTTATGATTTGCGTGATGTGCCTGATACATTCAGGTATTATTAAATGATCTCTTTCTACTTGGAAGATCGTCTTATTTACTACAGATACATACATTAAACTTTTCTTATATAGGACTCGACCTTTTTCAATACCCACAGAAAACAATTGAATATGGTTTCCAGTGTAATTACCAATATATTTTGTCTATATTATTCATCTATCGTCCTAGAACTACACGAGTTTTCAAAGACCTTGGGATAATTGAGAACATTTTTCAAGAAAAATAGAAGTCACAACCATAAAAAGTGATCCCAAAATGAATTCAATACTTAATGGACGACTTTTATTGGCCCTATATAACATCGCTTTTAAAATTTCGTCTCAATTTGAACATCTGGAGAAATTTATTGTTTTTTATTGTGCTTCTTGTAGTGAAGATGTGAACAATTATTGCACACATCTGTGGAAGTAAATATAAAACTGGTAAATAAATGAAAAATTAAGTTATTCAATGCTTCGAAAAGTGTTATGAGGAATACGCCAAGGACGCTATGATCTACCCACTGGGAAGGCATACATTGAAAACGATACCAATTTGTCCAATTCTATTAAAAAATGTATCGACATCTATAGCCTCTTTAAAACATCAATTAAACATTAGGAACATTGGAAATCTGAGTTTGAAGAACATTTGTTGTTAGAAAGAGAAAATAGGAATCAAAATTATACTTTAGAGTGGTGGAAAGTGCATGAAAAAGTTCCTATACTTTCCAAGATGGCCGATGATTTATCAATGGCTACATCCGTACCCGTTGAAAGATTATTTTGCACAGCAGGTTTGATCATGGCAAAAACACGTAAATTATTGAAAGATGATGTGATGCAAGCGTGATTATGTTTGAATTCTTGGTCATCGAGTAATTTAAAAGATGAAATTAACAGTGTTATCTATCATTTCGTTTATATATTATAATATTTATTATCGTTATTCAGAATTAAGCGAGACGAGACGAGACAACTGATAACGGGACGAGACCGAGACTTGAACGAGAATTAATTTTTTGCGAATTGGCGAGACCGAGACGAGATTTTTGGCGCTCTAGTTCCTCGGAACAGAGTGCTTATCAATTTGCCCACATGTCTGTAATTTTCGAATTTTTGGCTGAAAATGGTCTCAAACGATTTGGTTCGACTCACTCATCAAGAATCCGAGGTCGAAATCGATTCTGTCCGGCCGTAGGCACGATAACTCTCGAACGAAAGGAGTTAGAGGATTGAAATTTGCAAGGTGGGTTTGGAGCGTGAATATCTCGGACAAGTTCGTTAATGGGCGAAATCCGTCAAGCGGTTTTTGAGTTATGGCCGATTTTAGTAAAACACATTTTTTATGAATATTTCCGAAACCGATCACTCGGTCTATCTGAAATTTAGCATCAAATTGTAGAATCATGACCTTTCTACGCATGTGAAGTTTTGTATTGACCAGGTTACCGCAAAGTGTCAAAAAAAAATTTTCAATAACAAAGTACAATAACTCTCGAACGGAATGAGCTAGGCAGTTGAAATTTTCAGAGTAGGTTAGGGAGATGAATATCTCGGTTAAGTTCGTTATTGGGCAAAATAAGCCAGATGGTTCCGGAGTAACGAAAAAAAAAAATTTTGTTTTAAGCAACAAATTTCAAATTCAATTTTTATTCAAGACGCAGTTTCACCATTAAAATCCATCGATATCATTTTCAACTCCAACAAGCTAATACTTTCGGAGATATGATTTTTCTAAATTTCAATAATGAATCGTACTTCTATGTTTTCACAGAATGCTATAATTACTCTATCATTTCTGAATAGAGAATGACGCGAACTTTCAAACGATGTATTACAAGCCCATAGTTCCTATTCGAGAAATTGGGGGTTGTACCTGTCTTTCGAAGGGGGTTGCATTTTTACGAAGAAGAATGATAATTTAAAATTTGAATTTGAAGTGTTTCGGGATTTTCCATAAATATGTACAGTAATCAATATAATTAATTTATTCCATTTGACTTTTCCACACTGTATCGCCGGGTGCATATATGACCTGTACCCTGTACCACAGAATAGTATATTCTAAAACGAGTTGCAGAATGGGCTCCTATTCAACCACGAATGTATGGGTGTTGGAATTGCCTTCTGCAACAAGTATTAGACGATATTTTCTCTATTTCAGGTAAGTTTTGAAACATACTGTTGAAATTTAATGGAAAATTCGGATTATACATCCTAGTGACTTTTGTATTGTATCTTGGCAGTTGGTGTAACTGTTACGAAAGTTAACAGATTACGGAATTTGTATTTGAATCGTACGTAGCGCATGGAGATCAGATTTAAAACAGTTTCCTAATGGCATGAATAATCCAAAATTAGGAAATGTCTAGTACCTTATTTTAAAATGAAAATAAAACATTTCCTCTCAACAATTATTTCACTATATCCAGATTATAATATTATATTGACAATTGACGTGTTTTGAAATTTGATAGGTCTGAATGTCAGTGCTGACTACCACAAAACGAAAAATATAACTAGAAAAAATTGGTTCAAGCACTGACGTGCAGTCAGGAGCTTTTGCGCGTATGTTCTCTTGTATCGGACACTCTTAGGGCCGGTTTCTCAATTGCGAGTTTGTGGGTAACCCGAGTGTTGCATGCATTCATTTCACTAAATACATGCGTCAACTCGCAACCTCGAGTTAACTCGCAATTGAGAAACCGGCCCATAATCGAATTTATCATGGTGAATTCTATTGTCTGTTCTCCTGTATTGGACACTCTTAATCGAATTTACCATGGTATATTCGAACAGACAATAGAATTCACCATGGTAAATTCGATTAATGTCCAATACAGGAGAATGGACAAGAGAACATACGCGCAAAAGCTTCTGACTTCACGTCTTGAACCAATTTTTTTTTTTTGATGATTTTTTTTAAATTTTCTAGTGCTACGATCCTCACAAAAAGAATTTTCGCGTTGGCATTCTGCAACTTATAAACATATTTGATTTGGATCGGATGTGTAATTTTTTCGAGTTATTGAGGAAATAGCAACCAAATTTCAGATTGATATAACTCAAAAACCATTTGGCCGATTATACTAGTTAACGCACTTAAATGTCGTATTCAGATGCTCAATCTACCCTGAAAACAGGAAGTCGCTATTTCTTTCCGTTCTCAAGGAATCATGCTCGGAATCATGAGATACATAATATTTTTTCGTAATTTTTTAAGAATTTTGTAGTGGTACGGTCCTCACAAAATTTCACGCACGTCTTCACGTCGATATTCTACAACTAGATACCAAGCTTCAGTTCGATCGAGTCTTTATTTTTTGAGTTATCGAGGAAAAAATATTCCAGATGGGTATAACTCCGAAACCGTTGGGCCGATTATGGCCAACAGCGAACTTAGCTCTCCCATTCAGATGTGCAACCTATCCTCAAAATTGCAAGTCCCTATCTCCTTTCGTTCAAGAGTTGTCGAGGCAACGATCACCCACCCAGCTACTGAACTCACACATGGCAGCTCGGATCTCCAACAATATAGATCCGATCATGTTCAAACTTGGAACTTGGTAGTAGAGTTAGGTTCTGAAGGCTCTCGCAAAATTTCAGCGATTTCGGACGAACAGTTTCCGATATATAGAATTTATTGCAATAATTTTCTATGATTTTTTAAAAAATTTCTAGTGATACGATTCTCACAAAATTTTGCGAGAATTTTCGGGTTGCCATTTTACAACTAATAACCATGTTTGAATTGGATCGATTTTGTATTTTTCAAGTTATTGAGGAATTAAGAACCAAATTTCAGATGGGTATAACTCCAAAATCGTTTTGCCGATTATGCCTATAAACAAAGGCAAATGTCGCATTCAGATTATCAACCTAACCTGAAAATTTCAAGTCGCTATCTCTTTCCGGTCTTAGGTTATCGTGACGTAAATAATATTTTTCAATAATTTTCCAAAAATTTCTAGCGATACAATTCTCACAAAATTTCACAAACGTCCTTAAGTTAATATTATACTACTACTCACCAAGTTTCAATTCGATCCGATTAGTATTGGTTGTAGACAAAATTATTACTCGGAAACCATTGGGCCGATTATGCCCATTATAGAACTTGTCCGTCGTATTGGGATGCGTCACCTATCCTGAAAATTTCAAGTCGCTATCTCTTTCCGTTCTCAAGTTATCGTGGCAACGGCCGGCCGGACAGAATCAAATTTCACCTCGAATTCTTGATCAGGGAGTCGAACCCAATCGTTTGAGACCAATTTCGGCAAAAAATTCGAAAATTACAGACATTTGGGCAAAATGATAAAGCGATGTTCCCCAGAACATATACGCGCAAAAATGCGGGAATGACTTCATTACAGCACTGTTTTTAGTGCTGTATTGAACTCATTACGATACTGAAATAGAGAAATATATTTTTGAGGGCTAGTTCAGGTGAACCAAGCGTGAAATCACAACGGAACAACAGGGCCTAAGGTTCACAACAAGCGCTAACAATGCAGATTTTTCTCGAGATTTTTAGAAAATCCCAAACATTCGACGACTTCTGTGAATATCACAATAAACAGTTCAACAATTTCGTATAAACCAACAATATCACTCGAACAAGAAAACGTTAGAAAAGCGCCCCTTTCAACGCGCTGTGAACTCCCACAATTCGTTGTTTCAGCCAACTTGGAAACCTAATTTCGCAGGAACTGTACCGGCACCAATCGATATTAGTAGAGTTCTCGGTCCTAGACCTAAAATAAAATGAATCACGTAACTGGATCCTTTATGTAGGGGATATTTCATTAACTCGGCATGGTAAAGTTCAACGGCCAACATTGAACATTCCGCAAAGTTTTCATTTTTCCAGTCGTTTCCGTTTGAGAGTGAAGGAATTATAGATTGGATTAATGCTTTGGTGGGTTGCTTCCTCTTAGTGTGGAACGAAGAAGTGGCTATCATGGGGAGTGTGGTTCACAGGAACAAGTTGGCGAGGAGATCCACCTTTAAAGTGAATAAGCATTCAAGAAAGCACCAGATAAAGACCAGCGACTGCGACCAAGGGCCAGTTTCAAATCAAAAAGTGGGAGGTCCCTGTGGATGCAAAGGAATTTTAATTGCTTTCATGAGGTAGTTCCATCATAATAATCCATCGATATCATTCCCAACTCTGAGAAACCAATTTTTTCGGAGATATGATTTGTCAAAGATTGAACAAGAGCGCCAAAGCTCCTGTCCACAGCGCTTTCCCACTTTTTTTTGTTCATCATTGAGAAGAATAAGTGTTGATCAAACCAGTATTACAGAACCAATCCGAGCTAACCATTCCACGTCGTTCCAGATCGTTTCCGGTACATCGGAGGCTTACAAGCGCTTCCTTCCGCTGTGGGAGGAGGAATCATACTCTATATCATAAGTATGTGTTTAAATTGATCGAATAATGAGAATTTTCTCTTTTCTGAACGCTTGGGGTGTTACAGAATACCGCCTTGAGGATGTTTTAAATATTGAAATCACGATAGGAAAAACAATACTGTACAGGAAATGTCAGGGACGATGAAAAATGAACTTTTCCGGAGATGGATGATTTACATAACTTGAAGGTCTGTTGATTTCAGTACATTGATTCCGTCAATAAATCTTAAGGTGGGTTCGGACATGGAACAAAACTTCTTAACGTAACACCGCCGCGCAACAGGACATTGGACAGCATCGCGTAAATAACTAACTATAGAAAGTTTTAATTCGATCGGAACTGTAAAATTTTAGTTATTGGGAAAAGAAATTTTCAACCGTTCGATTATGCCTTTTAACGAACTCAAATAACGCATTGGGATGCCCAACCTACCCTAAGAGTTTCAATTCGCTATCTCTTTCCGTTCGAAAGTTATCGTGGCAACGGGCAACCGGCCGGACAGAATCGCTTTTGTCTTCGAATTCTTCATCAGTGAATCGAACCTGATGGTTTGATATCATTTTCGGCAAGAAATTCAACAATTACAGACATTTGGCAAAATGACAGCATGTTGTTACCGATAGAACCTGCGCGCAAAAAATATGTATCTCAGAAACTATCTGTCAGATATCACTGAAATTTTTCAATAGCCTTCAAAACCATATTTCACAATGAAGTTCTAGAACGGATCTATATTATTGAAAATATTAAAAATATGTAGTTATTTTCCTAACAGGTGTGCTAAGTGATACTTTTCCGAACGCATTTACAGTTAGACGAACGACGCGAAGCGGAGTTCGGATAAGTTTTTGAGTGCCGAAAAGTCACTTTGCGAACAATTTTTTTCTTTCGAGCCTCGTATAATAACAAGAAGAAACCAAATTGTAATATAATAATTTATTCTTAAACTTTTAATTAATCCGGAATGAAACAACTCAAAAATAAACAATAACAGGAAAAAAAGAAAAATTATAAAATTATTTGTTCGCAATATTTATGACGGAAGAACAATTATTTACATATTGTAAATTGGTTGCTGATCAGTTCATTCGATGGATGTCTCGATGAACACTGATTCGGCGCAAAAGGTCAAGTAATGTTCTCCTTCGTTGAAGTTGAAGGACAATCGTTCGAAGGTTGAGGATTCTCTGTACCGCAGCTGTATGGATGGCTTGATAATATCGTTTATTTACCTAAAAATAACATCAATATGATGTATATACATTAAGTTCAGCACATCAATAAATAAACAGGGGCATCACTGAAGTTACAATTACAAGTAATTATAACTTGTGTGTGATATAGCCCATTCACTATAATAAAAGGTTTAAATTTAAAAATTATATCCACGTACACAGATATGCACAGCAATATCCATTTACAAATACAAATTACAACCAAAAATAGCACACATAATCAAATAAACAACTTCATAAATCCATCCACAAGAAGCAAGTCTGATCTCAACAGTGAGAAGAACCACATGCAGCTTTTTCCAGAATTTCATTGTCGGGCATGGTCATATTCCAGCGTTATAAAGCAATAATTAGCCCAAAATAGCTATTATCACAGAAAGTATTCATGTTGAACGGCAAGTATAAAAAATTTAATAATTTCGTAGTTAGGTACATTTTTACTAATTTTAATTGACTTTACTATATTCCTAGTTCTCTAATCATATATTAAAAAAGTTCTTTATCACAGTCAATGATCCACTTTTTTATTCTGGTTCTGAACATACTGTATGTTGGAGCAATTTTAATATCATCTGGTAAGAGATTCCATGTTTTTGGTCCCAGATAACTGCAATGTCTCTGCCCCACTAATTTCAAACATCTTGGAACTTGATGAGGCTGATGATTTAAAGTAGAGTTATCTGTAGACAATATCTTATTAGACATTTCCTTTTTTTGATTAGTTGACTCATCGATGTAACTCTCGGCGACAGTGGTAGATTTCCAACCTACCAGGCGCTTAACATTGGTTATTCTTCCCCAGAATTGACCAACATAGTAGCCGACAAACGTCTGAAACTATCAGTGTACTGATAGAGCTGCACATAATAGCCATGATTTGTTTCATTGGAAATAACAAATATCCTCGATGAATTGTTTTTGGTGTCCGGGATTTTGACCACTATCAAATTTACCTTCTCCTCTATGTGATCTATCATTATTTAGCAGAGTTAATCGCACCTGCGGGCACCGCCGGCCAACCCAAAAATTATAGCAACTTTGATAAGAAGGTACATTTCATCAGGTGCATCTTGCATTAATCTGAAAACTTCACTTCTTTGAAATATTTTGGCTTTTTTCGGAAGGTACCCAACATAAGGCTTTTTGGCGCTCTTATTCCTCGGAACAGAGTGCTTATCAATTTGCCCATGTGTCTGTAATTTTCGAATTTTTCGATGAAAATGGTTTTAAACGATTTGGTTCGACTCACTGATCAATTATCCGTGGTCGAAATTCATTCTGTCCGGCCGTAGGCACGAGCGGAATGAGCTAGACAGTTGAAATTTTCAGAGTAGGTTTGGGAGATAAATATCTCGGCTAAGTTGTTATTGGGCAAAATCGGACAGATGGTTTCGGAGTAACAAAAAAAAAATTTTTTTTACACAACAAATTCCAAATTAATTTTTTTTCAATAAGCAGTTTTACCATAAGAATCGATTGATATCATTTTTAACTCTAACAAACTAATACTTTCGGAGATACGATTTTTCAAAATTTCAATAATAAATCGTATTTCTACGTTTTCACAGAATGATATAATTATTCTATGTATGAACTGTCATAATGTCAACTCACTTTCCTGAGACATGACATTGTCTAATTCATTTCAGCAATCGTAGAATTATGAGAATTATAATATATCATACCTTTTGTTGGTTGATATTTTCATGCCGATCGTCAATCCATATGATGATGAGAATAGTAATGGTAAGTTAATAATATTGTGTTCAGAATATCTCCAGAAAAACAAAACTGGAATATTGGTATTAGTCCAAGAGCTAGCTACATAAAACAGGGTCGATAAGGTGCGTGCAGTTTTAGTCTATAAACTGGGGGGCCCAACTTAGTACGTCACCAAACGCCACTTCTTAAGGTCAGCACAGGTCGGATATGAAAATGCCAGCCGGTTTTCCAGGACGAAAAAATTGAGTGAAAAACCTCATAACGTGCGCGCGTGAAACTTCTTGTAACGTGATGTTCGATCCTCAAATAAGAGCGGTGTAATAGTGTAAGAAGTTTTGCAGGCCGGAAAACCCTCGTAAGAAGTGATCGAAAGTGCCGGAAAACTCAGCTGAAAAACCTCATAACGTGCGCGCGTGGAACCTTTTGTAAAGTCAAGTTCGAACCTCAAATAAGAGCGGTGTAATAGTGTAAGAAGTTTTGCAGGCCGGAAAACCCTCGTAAGAAGTGATCGAAAGTGCCGGAAAACCCAGCTGAAAAACCTCATAGCGTGCGCGCATAAAAATTTTTTTATTTGATTTTTGGGTTCTCAACTAAGAACGCTGTAATAGTGTAAGAAGTTTTGCAGGCCGGAAAACCTTCGAAAAAAATTAAAGAAAATCGGCGTAAATTAGAAATGAAAATTTTTCGCATTCGGCTTAATGGAAAATTAGTTTTGATGATTCCATTCAAAATATCTCTTCGTGCTATCCAAAATTAAAAAAAAAATCGTCAGGATACGATGGAAACTCGCTAAAATATAATAATTTTTTATCGCGCGCGCGATTTTATAGCGCTTACTCATTTTCCGTCTATTCGAGCCGCCGCCGGTAACGGCGGCGTTCTACTCCTTTAATTATAAAACTGCATGTAAAAAGCATAAAATTCAATTGAAATAGAAGACCGCGCGTTGGATGAATAAATACGTACGCGCATTTTTGCGCTGCGAGAAACGAGCGGCAAAATCACCATCTTCTCTCGACGTTCATCAATGTTTCTTGGAGTGCCAGATCCGGTACTCATTATTGAGCAACTGTATCAAAAAGTGCAACTATTCCCAGAACTTTTAAAAAAAATTTGAACAAAATCGGTTGATAATTAGCGCAGTAAATGAGTTTATAAAAAAAAAAGTCAGTAGCCCGTTTTTTGCGACGTTGGCGTTACCGGCGGCGGCTCGAATAGACGGAAAATGAGTAAGCGCTATAAAATCGCGCGCGCGATAAAAAATTATTATATTTTAGCGAGTTTCCATCGTATCCTGACGATTTTTTTTTTAATTTTGGATAGCACGAAGAGATATTTTGAATGGAATCATCAAAACTAATTTTCCATTAAGCCGAATGCGAAAAATTTTCATTTCTAATATACGCCGATTTTCTTTAATTTTTTTCGAAGGTTTTCCGGCCTGCAAAACTTCTTACACTATTACAGCGTTCTTAGTTGAGAACCCAAAAATCAAATAAAAAAATTTTTACGCGCGCACGCTATGAGGTTTTTCAGCTGGGTTTTCCGGCACTTTCGATCACTTCTTACGAGGGTTTTCCGGCCTGCAAAACTTCTTACACTATTACACCGCTCTTATTTGAGGTTCGAACTTGACTTTACAAAAGGTTCCACGCGCGCACGTTATGAGGTTTTTCAGCTGAGTTTTCCGGCACTTTCGATCACTTCTTACGAGGGTTTTCCGGCCTGCAAAACTTCTTACACTATTACACCGCTCTTATTTGAGGATCGAACATCACGTTACAAGAAGTTTCACGCGCGCACGTTATGAGGTTTTTCACTCAATTTTTTCGTCCTGGAAAACCGGCTGGCATTTTCATATCCGACCTGTGCTGACCTTAAGAAGTGGCGTTTGGTGACGTACTAAGTTGGGCCCCCCAGTTTATAGACTAAAACTGCACGCACCTTATCGACCCTGTTTTATGTAGCTAGCTCCCCGTCTATATATTGGAGTATTGGAGTGGATTTGGTGAAAGAATATATATTATCGTTCATCATAGAATTGAGGAATGAATATCTCGGATGAGTTCGTAGTTGGGTAGATTTTGTCTATTGGTTTTGGATTGATAATTTTTGGCGCTCTTGTAGAATTTAAATTCTTCTATGATGTTTGAATTCAATTTCTGCTAAGATGAACTTCTTTCATAAGAATATATTGATATAATTCCCAACTCTGAGAAACCAATACTTTCGGAGATATAATTTGTCTGTTTGAACAAGAGCGCCAGAAAGCACCTGCCCACAGGGCTTGAACCATTTTTTTAAAACGAAGTGAGTTTAAAATATTCACTCAAATCTTCAAATGTGAAAAGTATGCTTACAATAATTCCTCCGCGAGGCTTGTTGCTCCTTTAATGCGAGACAAGTTTTCAAAATTATGATATTCTGCTTCATACTTGACTTTAGATTTTGCAGGTAATAAACTCAAACTCCTTCTCCCTCCTTTCAACAGTGTTTACAACGTTTGTGTAGGAGAGAAAATCTTGAAGTATTATACAATCTGAGAAAAATTCTAACATATCATATGTCAAAATCTGCAAGTCTTGTTACTTGATTAAATTGTTCCTGAGAATTTAACATGAATATCTATTTGTTCAAGCTGTAATGCAAATATCGGGAATAATAATTGAAAAGTGGAGTTTTACACTTGCAAGAGTCTCACATTGCATAAAATAATCACCTGTTTCTGAAATATTCATGAAATTTTTCCCTAAAAACAACAATTTTGGCAGTTTGGCATTTCCGTGCCGCAATAGTATATTCTAAAACAAGTTGCACATTCTAGTGACTTTTGTATTGCATCTTGGCAGTTGGTGTGACTGTTATGAAAGTTGACAGATTACAGAATTTTACTTTGAATCGAACGTAGATCAGATTTAAAACAGTTGCTTAATAGCATGAATTATTCAAAATTAGGAAATCTTAAGTACCTACCTTATTTTTTAATAAAAATAAAACTTTTCCTCTAAACAATTATTTCACTATATCCAGATTATATTATATTGACAATTGACGTGCTGAAATTTGAAAGGGTTGAATGTCAGTGCTGACTACCACAAAACGAAAAATATAACTAGAAACAAAGCGAGAATGAGTTCATTACAGCACTGTTTTTAGTGCTGTAATGAACTCATTACGATACTGAAATAAGGAAAATATATTTTTTCGGCAACCGTCCGGGAAGTGCCCACTTCCCGGACGCTTTTTCTTTGAGAAAGAAGCATTTCCCGGCCTAGTACGGGAAGTACGTACTTCCCGGACTAGGCCGGAAGAATCACGTCGTTTTGGTTATTGTAAATATGAAAATCTTGGTAGGTATATTTTTGATAAATGAAGTTACCATAGCACTGAGAAAACGGCTGACAGTTCATATAAAATTAGTTGTCAACATGTGATATTTTCTGTTCTGTTTAATTTGACTAAGAATCAAATAATATAAAATAGAAATGTGTCGTCTCATTGATTTGTTATTCTACACGGTTGCCGAAAAAATATTGTACGCAACACGCCCGAAAAAGGTTTTTTTGGACTCATAGACTTCTAGGACTCGCTTACGCTCGTCCTAGAATTTTGTCTATTCGTCCAAAAAAACCCTATTTTCCGGACTTGTTACGTAAATTACTATTCCGCAAGATGCGGAAAAGTGAGGAAAAATATTTTTTTTCCTGGAAACCAAGCAGTTCAGTTTCTGGATATAGGTGACCGCTCTGGCTATGAATTTGAACAAGCGCACCAAAGCAGTAAGAGTGCTTTTCTTAGTTTTCGTTCTTCATGTATTCGCTATTACCTCGGAAACCTCATATTCATATACTCAACTCCAATGCTCAGTCAGATTTTATGAGTGGCAAGCTTAACGAAGTGAAAGTTTAATAAATTTCGTTGGGTGTTCATTCGACATGAAACATCCATAATCACTTAAATATCCAACACCTTTTTGTCCTCGAAATCGATTACTACATTGGTTTCTCCAGTAAAAACCGTCTTCGTCGGCTCTCCACTATAATATATTTTGTTGGCAAGGCAAACTAGTTCATATCTGGTTGTTTTTGTGACTTCATTACAGTTCTGCTGCTGTAGGAAATTATGTATTCACCAAGATAATTTTCCACTTAAAAATAATCAAAACAATACGATCACCATATTTTCGCGTTTCTTTTATTGAGATTTCAACATTTTTCCTTCACTCAGAGTACAGGAGGTGGTGACAGCGATTTCGCACCAGTATATGAGCGTATTCCCCCCGTTTCTTAAGTTTGTTCCAACACGGGCATTACTTCTGAACGGACGGAGTGTGCGTTCCAACAAAACTCAAAATACTTCCAAACTAAATATCAAGAACCAAGGTTCCTGTAGCAAAGTCAAATGAATGGTTATCGGTAAAATCGGTTCTGATTCTAGCAAAGAACGATTTTGAATCAATTGAGCACAGGTGGTTCAGCTATGTGATTCTAAACTCCTGACTAATCTATACAAATATTAATTCAAGGAACAATTCGTCTGAAATATATAAAATTAGTAATAACGATAATTTTTACTAATTTTTTATCGTACATTGATTTTGAAGGGGCAAGTCGAGTGGGTTTAACGATGGGTTCCAGGAGCCTCTAGAACAGGGGGGACCAATCTGATGAGACCCAAGATCTACTATATACTGAGGAAACTCTACGCGATCTACGGACTACATAATTATTGCGAAAATTTTATATGAACTCGATGGTTTCTGCCTTGCCACGATCGACTGGACCTATAGCCACCATCGAACAGTCTATTGCGTTCGTGCGGTTGGCCACCCCTGCTCTAGAACTAGATGTTCGAATCAATTCTATGTTCGATGGCGTTTTTGCTTGGATCATCGAAACCAATATAATCAAGGAATTCATAAGTTCTGTGAAACCAACCATAGAGAATGTCCTGGACTAAAACATTCATATCGTCGGCACCGTACATAAACCGTTCGTTTTTGGCGCTCTTGTTCCTCGGGAACAGAGTGCTTATCAATTTGCCCAAATGTCTGTAATTTTGGAACTTTTAGCTGAAAACGGTCTTAAACGATTTGGTTCGAATCAGTGATCAAGAATCCGTGGTCGAAATCGATTATGTCCGGAGTTAATACGATATAACTCTGGAAAGGAATGAGCTAGACAATTGAAATATTCAGAGTAGGTTTGGGACATAAATATCTCGGTTAAGTTCGTTATTGGGTAAAATCGGCCGGATGGTTTTGGAGTGACAGATTTTTTTTCACGTTACAAATTTCGAATTCAATTTCTTTTAAGTTGCAGTTTCATCATAAGAATACATTGATATTATTCTCAACTCTAACACGTTAATACTTTCAGAGATATGATTTTTCAAAATTTCAATAATACATCGTACCTCTATGTTTTCACAGAATGCAAATTCAATCTGCCTGTGTTCTATATGTTTGCGGTAGCTGGCGTTTGGTCCAGTTTGAAAGATAAACGTCAGTTATGTCAAACGAAACTGAAATTGTATTTCTGGAGAGTTTGGTTGATGTAAGCAATTTGAAATTTGGATTCGATAAGTTTATAGGCAGTGTTTTTTGGTTAGTGAGTCGAAAATGAATGATGCAAGGAAGTCGAGCATAATTTACGAGTCATTCTCTAATTATGGAAGATTAAGAACAGTATTTCCAACTAATGTACAGGTAGTTATTCCTTAGTAACACTATTTAAGATTTCCTACATAAGTATTCTGGTTTGACTTCTCGCTAGATTGATTACATTAGATTTGTTTCATAAATAAAACTGGCTATTTCATTTACTCAATTTTTCAGAATGACTCCTGATAGTTTTGAAACACTTGTAGCCAAAATTGGACGGTCATATAAAGATAAGATGCTGATGCAAAGGGATTTTAATTTCCTTCATGATGCAGTTCTATCATAATAATCCATTGATATCATTCCCAACTCTGAGAAACCAATTCTTTCGGCGATATGATTTGTCAAAGATTGGACAGGAACGCCAAAGCTCCTGTGCACAGGGCTTTCCCCCTTTTTTCATATGAACTAACAATATAGGAATATTACATATATAGGTTCCTATATGTTCGATACATCATCATTCAGTGGTTTCTAGGTGGGATTTTACTTCTGCGTTAGACACACAAGATATTTGTCAGAAGCAAATTATGTATAGGTAGTTATTTCATCACTGGTGTTGGTTCGTTACTATTTATCAGGCAATATTTTTCCATAAATTGCTTCTGACAAATATTTTGTGCTTCTAACACAGAAACAATTTGAAAAGAATTATTGAACATTTTTTTACTATAGATATTTTTTCATAGTTTGGGAGAGAAAACCATTGAATGATAAACCGAGTGATAAACCTATCTTCATTCGACCATCTCATCTCCTGAACCTGAACCTCAGTAAATTTTACACAAAGGTTATGATTTCTAATTGGAAATTTTGGAACTGGATATGATTCTCGATATTCACTTATTCGGCTAAAAATCTATACCTATAGATTCACAGTGCACAACTGCACTTAAAAATTCAGTTTCGTCTACAATTCATCATTTCAAACAGTTAATAAATCCGTATTTTACATAATATACATAAGTGCAATATGAGTTGAAAATGAAACTGTATAATTTTTGCAAAAATGTTTTCAGAAGATATCAATTTCATTTGGATATTTTTTGTTATAAATTCAAGTATTCTTCCTGCACGGAGATGACAGTGGAAAAAATGGACACTAACTATAGTCCAGACAACATCTAATCTATTATTAATGTATGAATACAATCGATTTGCACCAGGATCAGTCTCTCACTTCCCAGTAATCATCTAAATTGATAGTTTTCCGACTAAAAACACCGTTTAAGATCTCTACTATACCTTCCCTCTTCAGAGAAATCAGTATCTCGTATCTACAGGTAGGTAAAGTTCACCTCTACATCTCTTATAAGTACACCTTTTCGAGCGTAACTTTGATGAATGGGCCGACCTAACAAAAAGTGTAGGCGGGAACCCACAAACGACAACCTAAAGTTGATGAGCGGTAATTCCAACCGAACCGAAATTGCGGAAAGCTTCAGCCTGGATTTTTCAGCAAATAATAATAATAATAATAAACGTTTTTATTATATAACTGGACGGATTACAGAGATATCCTGAAGTAGGCGAAATTTAACTATAGATGTTCTTACATTCAACCTACTCAAGTAGATACAAAAAATGCAAATACAATACAAATAATGAACAATAAAGTAATAAAGTACCAAAATAATGCGGATTCATCTGCTTCAAATTTATTTCCACCATTCGTTCGAATCAGATAATTTCCGAAATAATTTTAATTACGATGCACACCTGCGACATAACTCAAACCGTTAGACCAAAACCAAAGAAAGTGATGTCAGAACGATCGTATTGTTATCATATCACTCGCGATCCTAACCTCACAAATATGAAGTTTGTATACAATCACAAGGAAGGGAGAACTTCACACATTCGAATACTATTGAATAATGTAGATAACGCTTTAATACCTAATCAGCCGTTAAAAATATAACCATGAAACACAAAACAGAATGATTTATTTAGGAAAATTGCCATGGTACACAATACAGAGGGGTTTTTCCAGATTTCATAGAGGATACAAACAAACAGTTCCACAGTCTAAACATATTGGTATACCTACATGCAATAAGCTAATAAGCAGTATTATATTATGAACACCATTAAACTAATCTACAATTTGTTACTATGTATTAGTAGCTAAGTCTAAAAATACCACAGGTCAAACATACATACGTACCAAACATTTCATATCCAAAAACGTCCTTTTAACAGAAAATTAACAGCTAGTTCGACCCGATAGTCCAATTTTAGTTGTGTACCACGATGTCCGACAAAAAATAAGAACTAATCCCACAGCACCACTCTTGTTTGCCTTGGACAGTGCCGCATACACGTTTCACTGGTTCACTCGAGTGCAATTGGAGGATGTCGACGAATTTTCAGAAGGAATTAACTTTCGGCAATTTCTCGTATTTCACTTAGAGGTTCAGTCTTATATTTGTGTCCAGTCCGTACATAAACACTCATTCAGGTGGACAGACTCAGACACGCATCGTGACCGTGAGAATAACGCGTCTGCTCCCCACGTTTGACATGAACTGAAGACCAGCTGCAAAACAGAAAGTAAGATTAACCGAACACGACTTTGCGTCGTGTAGACTCGTTGTTTTTCGGAACGGCTCGATACTTATTTAACTCCGAGGTATTCCAGCTACAACTCCATCATCTAGGTTTTGTACTAAGGCTCTATAATTAATTTTTGAGTATAATTCCGAAATTTAAAGGTCGGCTGGAGGCGGTACGTGATTTGCGATTGCGCGGGCAATTGCCAGTAGAAATTCAACTTCAAGTTTTCTATGTGTGAAGGCAGGGCTTCAATGAGGACAGGTGACAAGTAGCTTAAGTTTGATTGGATCTGAGCGAAAGAAAATAGGATATCGCGGAAATTCTTCAGATTACTTTGCAGAACTCGCGGCTTAACGTAAAATTGGCGCACCATGAGATGCGTCCGCCGAATGATGCTATTACTACACCTCCTAAACTATTACATTAATCATCTTACAGCCTATATATTTTTCCAGGTTTCCCCCATATAAAACACCATCGAATTTATAACTTAGACTTAGTAGTAAGATCCAGAAAGTAAGTATGAGGAATGAAAATGGTTATATCAAACTAAAGGAAAGTTAACGTGCTTTTATATTAATATGATTGCCAGTAATCCATACCGAGTGTTCTTATCTCCGTATATTCCCTACAGTACTAGTTTACGCCAGGGTGGACTGCTGGTCTAAATACTCAATTTTGTATCCTGTAATTTTTGTATACCAGACAGTACAGTGTTTAAGATTGTAGCATTGTCTGTTGTTATCACAGACATAAAATAATTATATTCTATTCCTATGATTGTAATAGATACAAGCAAGATACATAGAATATTAAAATATATATATGGATCTATGATACAAGGAATGAGCCATTTGAAAGTTCGTCACTGAAATAAAAACAAAACTTTCATAGAAAGCTTGATATGACGAATAGGTACATCTCAGATTGAAATAACATACGAAATTAATGAGAACATTATACATTCCGACATAAAATATCAATCTCCACCGCCCCCAAGTAAATAGGATCAGATGAAACCCAGTTCTTACAGTTTTTGCGTTAGTGTTAAGAACTAGTAAAAAGAACCAATTCCTAGTCTTGTGAAATTACAAACTGAGGTAACTACCAACAACAGCCAAATTACGAAATCATTTACCGCTGTTTCAGAAAATAAAAGATGCTGATCTCGCTCTGTATCAGAGAAGGTATATTATACTGAAAAAAATAACAACATATTTATTTTTCTGTACCTGTTTGTTGTTCTAGTATGATTTATTGTAACATTTAGCGAAACTCGTATGTCTTTATGGAAAATTACTTTCACTTTGTCATTATTATCAAGAGAATCCCAACTGAATAATTTATGATAAAAAAAATATATTTGTATCTTCTCTATTCCCAATATTAGTATTTTATTACATAAGTCTCTCTTATTTCTATCAGAATGATCATGAAGACTGAAGAGATAACTGTAGATTAATAGCAAAGCAAATTCAATGCCAATATTACTGCTGTCGTAACTAGAAAGTAAATATTAATTTGGGATCAGTTTAGAAATTGGCGAATGCGCCGTCGATTCTTTCCGGTAAAATTGGTGAATACACTTTATATTTCTTCATCGAAATTAAATTGAGGTGAGTGTATTAATGATTGTTAGTTATTATAAGAGTTAAATCTATATGATGCAGTAAAAAATAAAAACAAAAACAAGAATGGTAGTGAAGCAATAGACTTAAGATAGAATTAGAATACATTTCCTATGTTTGATTTGAAATGAAGAAAATTGTATTCTATCATTTTTACTTACGTTGGGACTGGGAGACATTTCAACGTCTAGTTCTATGTAAGAAGAATAAAAGATTCGGGAAAACCACTGACATGGAGTTGGAAGCTTTTGCGTGCATGCTCTGACTTCAAATTTCAAAATATATAAAATCCCAGTGGGGATTTGAAACCGATTCTCCTGCACGGCAGCCGGCAGCCACGGAAGATAACATTTCGGCCATCGAAGTGTTTTTACAATTCTGTGATTTACATGATTTGAAACTTCAGGAGAAGTAGATATATCAGTTCGAAATTTTATTTTCTCAATAATTCCTTAAATACAAAGCTGATCGAGCTGAAATCCAGTACTCGATTATAAAATGGCAACTTGTGCTTTGTGCAAAATTTCAGCGACATCTGAAACATACATAGTTTCTGCCTTTTTTTCTAGTGATTCGATCTTCACAAAATTTACGCGTGTGTATTCTCCAATTAGGCTCATTAACTTCAGGAAATTGTTGAATACAAATTGGCGAAGGAACATGGTTCGAATTACACCTTATGTGATATTCTATGCATCTTGATCCTTTCCAACAAATAAATGTCGTACATAAGTACACCATAGGTCTTATATAATATTTAGGTAATATTAGGTCTATGATGTACACGTGGTGATAAGTATTTAGTTTCTTCGAAACGGTCCATTAATACATTGATTGCAAATTATTGACAATGATACGAAATATGATTCTATTGATTACATCCGAATATTACAACTTATGCAGTTAAAGTAGCTTGTTCCTTGTGTAGATGGCGATCAGCCCAGTACCACAGATGTAATCTGTGATCTGTGACAGTACATATAGTGACAGTTGACAGTACATATAGTAGAGGAACGAATAAGAAGAAGAAGCTATATATTTTTCAGCTCGTGTCTATGATGACTAACAATCATAGACCTAATAGGTCTATGCTAACAATAAATTAACCTCATTTAATTATCTGTCATTCTGCTAATCTGCTTCTGCTGCTTTTACCGCGGAAGATATGATGAAATAAATGCTAATAAATCATAGGCACAGTTGCTGAATTAGATTAAAATGCTGCATATTGCCTTGCTAATATATCTTTGTTTAATCTCAGGAATTGTTGGTCAGGATGATTCTTTCGTGGAAGAACTTCTAATAAAACCATTAAATGCTGATCATGTTTACAACCACTTTCATTTCGCTGCTAAATGGAATATATCTGATGATGGTTTTTGTGAGTTTTGTATGAAATATGAGGCTTTGACATTAATCAATTTAATGATTTCTATTTTCAGCTTCCCATTCAAGAATATTTCCCAGAATATTAGGAGAATTGATTGAAAGATATAATGTACAAGAATTGCATATTGGCCTCACTAATGGATTATGGCGTTATGAAAAATGGGGGTATCCTGTAGTGAATGGAGCACCTGGTGGAGAGGTGTGGGCTTGGTTCAAATCAGACACAATAGACATCGACAAAAATTGGAGAGAATTGACTGCTTCCCTTTCTGGGTTATTATGTGCGTCCTTTAATTTCATTGATAAAACGAACACAATAAGTCCAGTATATTCCCTCAGGCCTCAAGGAGTTGTTGATCAACATTATCAAGTTAATTCTAGTTTCCTGAAATTTTCTAGTCTACCACGAGAAATAGTTTGTACTGAAAATTTAACCCCATGGAAGAAACTACTTCCATGCAATGCCAAATCTGGACTTGGTTCCCTTTTAAATTCAGGCTACATACATAATACAAGATATCATTCCCTAGGTCTTCAAGTGCGGCGTATATGCTCTGATGAATATTGCTCCAATACAATGCTCGAATCACAACAAACTATATCTTTAGTCTACGATAGTAAAACACTGGGGACCAGGAATTGGTCCCTCATAAAATTCTTTGGGCAAGGTGTCATAAACATGTGTAGTTTAGCCGACTCCAGCACTATCTATATTGATATAACATCTAATTCATCAAATCTTTTCCGATTAACAGAAGAACCTGATGAAATAATCACTTCAATACGTGGTGGTACTATCAGCAAATTAGCTAAATATCAAGTTAAAGATAAGGCATTTTCTGTTGGTGCTAATTACTATTCAAAACAGGAAATAACTGTTACTCCATCTCCAGTATTATATGCTCATCAGTATCTTTCAGGATATGGAAAAGAAACTGGGGGATTAATCGTTAAGATTACCAACAACCATTGGAGCGATTTAAATGTTGTACTTCTGCAAAATATTCCTTGGTATTTACAGTTATACCTACACACTTTGAAAATATCTGTTGGCAACAAACAGTTGGAACCAATGCAAATAAAATACGAGCCAGGAAAGTTAAGGACGCGCTATCATCAGCTTGAATTATTACTGCGTTTACCAGCTAAATCAGTAACATTAGCTTCTGTGGATTTTGATTTCACATTTTTAAAGTGGCAGGAGTATCCTCCTGATGCAAATCATGGTTTTTATGTTGGTTCAGCAATAATAAGTTGTCATTTGCCCTTAGCTAGAGACTTTACAGGTTTACCACAAGATGGTTCAATGATAAGAGACAGTTTCAATGCTTCCAGAAGTGGATATCTAGTTCAAGTTCGAACAGAAACCCTCATAGTTACCCTACCTACTCCAGATTTCAGCATGCCTTATAACGTCATTTGTTTAGCCTGCACTGTAGTAGCACTGGCTTTTGGTCCTTTACATAATATAACAACTAAAAGGTTTATATTGAAAGTTAAAGATAATCAAAACCTGATCAGTCTGATAAAAAGTAAATTGAGGTTAGGTGCCAAACAGAGCGATGAAAAAGAGTGAGATATTTATCAAGTCTGATTTCTGTAATTTTTTATGAATTCTTTGTTTACCAAGTTTAAATTAATTGAACAGTCATTCAGATATGTTTTGTTCAATATAAATCATTGTGATTTACTCGCTGTATTTATTTATAATAAATATTTTAGTTATAAATATAAAAATTTTGTATAGTTAATAATAATAATACTGTTTTTATTAAACCCTTCAAACTTCGTCAATAACTTTTTTGCTATGTCGATGAATTGTTCTTCAGTTTATTAGATTGATGTTGCACTAGATTAAGAAGAGTTTGGCTGCTTTCTAATATCTGAAATTGAATGAAAATAAGTACCAGCGACAAAATTGTATGAAGCGCCTAATACCTTCTTGAATCCTCCTTCAGTTTCTTGTATGGTCTTTGTGTAATCATCGTAAAGTTGTTTATGATATTTTAATTTGCACTGTATATTATCAAGTTTTTCTTGTAGAACTGATATGTTTCGTTCTAAGACTGCTTCCTCTGATTCTTCCTTTTTTATTATTTCCAACAAATCTACTCTTTTTGATTTTAATTCTTCTAAACCTAAAGATAAGAACATATAATTAATATCTGATCAGGAAATGAATTGAGTGTACTTAAACGAACATTTCACTAATTCTAGGTTATAAGTTTGTAAGCAAGCTCCATGCTCTGCCATTTTGTTAAAAATGGTATTCCAGAAGATTTAAGCGAATCTACTTGTAGGGACGGTTAGAAACCGTTCAAATTTCAAATTCAAACTAGCAAAAGAAAAATTATCAAGTTGGTTCACATTTGACAGTAGATCAGTTGATGAAACGTGAAACCACAGATGACAGTAAGTAATCTTTGTGAGTTAACAGCAGGAAAGGAACAACGTTAACCATACCGCGATGTTGCCAAATTTTATAATGAATTACTTCTTGAATATTTATATGGTATGATCATTTATTGATATTGTTTATGTATTTTCTTGTAATGGGATTCATCCTTGAGAAGACCTTATCACCAAGAAACTACATTTATATGAATTAAGCACTCTAAAAGCAGATTATATCCTTTATATAACCTCAATAGATAACTAAAAGTTACCGTTCGTCCGATTTTGCACGTATTTAACCAGTGCATTTTTACCCCGAACCAACTCGAAAATTCGAGAGTTATCGTGTTGCGGCTGGACGGACAGAATTGGATTTGACCATAGCCATCTTTATATACATGCCCGGAACACGATTAAATGGCAACATATATGGTAGAGAAACACGGTTTATATTAGTCCGCTATTCAACAGTATTAAGCTTCTCGGTTTGTTTAGTAGTGCGATGCGTATTCATTTAACAAAATTGATACATCTGGATGTATCATAACTACTCATTTTTGGCGCTCCTGTTTCTCGGAACAGAGTGCTTATCAATCTGCCCAAATGTCTTTAATTTTCGAATTTTGGTTGAAAATGGAATGAGATATAGAAACTTGAAATTTTCAGGGCAGGTTTAGGAGATAAATATCTCGGTTAAGTTCGTTATTAGGCAAAATCGGCCAAAGTGCAGAGCGGGAGTGTTACGTGACATCAGTTATCGAACCTAGTTTATGATGCAGTTCTATCATAAGAATTGATGTCATTCTCAACTGTGAGAAAACAATATTTTCGGATATGATTTGTGAAAGTTTGAATAATTACTCGCTAGTAGTTTGACAAGAGTGTCAAAACTACTGTCCACAGGGCTTCCCCACATTTTATATATTCAATTTAGAAAAAGTCATTATCTTTAGATTCTTCAGTTCAAATCAATGAGGATCTTCATTTGAAAAATTATGTAAAAATAGGAATAACAACAATGTCGAGGAAATGAAAAAGAAACGAAATCATTCGGGGATAGATGAACTGAAAAATTAGAAATTTTAATATCTTTTCTTCGCAATTTTCATTAGCCTACCCTAGTTTTATTAATGTTATGTTTGATATTTATTTAATTCAATAATGTTATTTGTTTTTAATTTCAATGGCAAGAGTTGACCTTCTCGTAGTTCTTTCTGAACAATGAATTGAATAACGACTACACACCTATTTCAACTTTATCTCAAGAATAATGTTACAACTGAAATGTAGTTATTCGATTTATAGACTGTATGATCTCATATCGTTAATTATCCAGGGATTTCAAAGAAAATATCTAATGGAATGATTTAGCTGGTGTTTTAAAATCGAAATAAAATATATCCTGCGCCTTGAAGCGTTGCGTTGTATGACTGTGTTCCAGGCTATCTCTATAGACGGCTCTGATTTAACCCCGGAGTATTAATGACTCAGTCGGAGACCATTTTCTGCTAAAGATTCCAAAAATACAGACATTTAGGCAAAACAATATGTGCTCCACTCCAGTGAACAAGCGCGCCAAAAATTCTGAATGTTGAAACACAATAATTTTTCATTAGTCTAATATCTTTGATAAGCCAAAAAATCAGAAAGTTCTGCTTGGCAAGTGGTTTCATGGAAATTTTCAAGCATCATGACCTACATATTTTATCTGAAGATGATGTTTCAGAAGGTTCATGCTTTATGGGAAGATCGACAATTTCCTCCACATCCATAGCCAAGTCCAAATCAGAATGTTTCTTTATGTCAGTTTGCATAAGCTTGTTCAACCTAAGAAAGAAAATTATTCATCTTATTATCATAACAATATTCATTTAAAAAAACATACCAATGCCTTTGTGACCTGTCAATATGTGCCTTCTGAACAGAATATTTGGAAATGGGGATTTTTTGGCTTGGAACCACATTTTTCTTCAGTCTCATCCTCTTCATATTTGTTGCTGTAAAATTCATAACAATTGCAATAATGTTGTAATCAATCATTTAATGACGATTAACTTACCAATAGTGAAGTCAGAGTCTACAAAATGTAAACTACAAACTAGCATGTATTTTGTAATTTCTTTTCCAATTTTTAATGCCTTTTTCCACTTCTCCTTCATTTTGTCATCTCTTGGAAAATTATGTAATGAAATGCTCTTCGTGCAATATGAAGAACACTGGGGAACAGAGCATATCTTCCTGGACTTAGTATCTACAGTTCTATGAACAACTTGCATTGTCCCTCAAAATATTTGCATACAAACTTAACGTATAAGTACAAAATTCACAACACTTCACAGGAAATGGTATTAAAAATCTGTTTTACTTGTAAGTATTCTAAACACTCTTACACAAAAACCCTTACTTTTCCGGAACAAACACCCCAAACACTGTCTAAACTCTAAAAAGACTACAAATTGAAGCTACAAATTACAAATTTGAAGTCTTCAAATTTAAAACAAATATAAACAAACTTCAAATTGAAGTTGTTTATATTATACATAACTTCTTGAAATTCTCAATAGGTGTCGCACCCTTTGCCAACTTTCCCCAATATAAAATTCGAGTGGAGTGAACCTGGCTGCCAAATTTCCGAAGATACCCGAATGCCGTATAGTAAGAATCGCCAGTGGCGGAGAGATGCCTTTTTCACGAAACCTTATTTATTCTTCATTTTGATTAATTGATTGCGAATTTATCATTGGAACGGATCTTGAAACTTGATATTCCTGCTTCCGGTTCCGAATTCGAGAACATTATGATACTGAGTACAGTGAAACATAATTGATTTTAGAAATGCGCAAAGGAAAACATCAATTCCGAGGCTAGGAAAGAAATTTTCTAGTCACGGTAATCGCCACCATTCGCTGTTGGGTCAAAAATTAACAGTGCTGTGCCTAAGGTGGCGTAAGGACACAGTAACAAAGCCTACACAGAACACAACTGGTTCTCCTAACTCAGGGCAAGCTCTTAGAGCTTATGAGGGGTCTCCTTGTGGAAGACCCAGGAGGATCAGTATAATAATAATAATAATAATAATAATCTATCTATATTTATAAAAGAAAGTCGTGTTAGTTACTTCACTTATAACTCAAGAACGGCTATACCGATTTGGCTCAAAATTGGTGGGGAGGTAGCTTAGAACCAGGAGACGGACATAGGATACTTTTTTGTGTTATACAGGCTGTTTTTCTTTTAACGTCAATTAAAACTTGTTGTTTTTCCTGCCATAATCGTACAATTTTAGTCATGTGTGTTTAAAAATAAACTTTCGAGGCATACACCATTGAAAATAAAGCATTACTATACAGGGTGTCCTTTTTCTCATGGCACAATTGTACGTGATTGAAGTGATTTGTGTCACAAACAAAGCATTAACTAATAGGTACCTTGGATGGATTCTCATAATGTATTCGTCCGAAATCTCCATACAGGGTGTTCTTCTTTTAACGTCAATTGCAACTTGCTGTTTTCCATGCCACAATCGTACAATTTCATTCATTTGTGTTAAAAAATAAACTTTAGAGGGATACATCATTGAAAATAAATCATTACTGTACAGGGTGTTTTTTTTCTAATTGCACAATTGTACGCGATTGAAGTGATTTGTACCACAAACAAAACATTAACTTAATAGGTACCTCAGATAGATTCTCATAATGTATTTGAATAGGGACCTTATGCGACCGCAGAAGCGGCGTCGATTATCTTCGAATGTTGCAAATTGATATATGATTAATTGGACGCAGTTAAGCAGAAATATATGATTATATATATAAACTATCTAAATTTTATGACAAAAATAATATATGTGTATATTATATGTATAATAAAATCTAAAATCTGCTTATTTATTGCCTCAAGGCGGAACAGAGTTCGCTGGGTCAGCTAGTAATAATATATTTTACGATACAAATTCCACTGTCAAGATGAAATGAAGTGTTTTTAATTGTTTCATACTTCTAACGAACAACAATAAAATGCTTTCTTGCACTGCCTGCCTTTACTGCGTGAAACCAAAAAAAAATTTCAATATTTTTTTCTGAATATTTCCAAATGACTATCAAGATGAAATGAAGTGTTATTGATTCATTGATTTGTCCCCTATCCAACAGTAGTAAAATAATTTCTTGCACTGCCTGCCTTCTGGGTGAAACCACCCCCTAAAACAAAAAAATTCAGATTTTTTTATCGAGTATTTCGCAAACAACTGTCAAGATGAAAAGAATTGTTATTGATTCCTTGTGACTTCCCCTATCCAAAAGTATAAAAATAATTTCTTGCACTGCCTGCACTTCATTTCATCTTGACAGTCATTTGAAAATATTCGGAAAAAAATATTGAAATTTTTTTTTGGTATAACGCAGTAGAGGCAGGCAGTGCAATAAAGCATTTTATTATTGTTCGTTAGAAGTATGAAACAATTAAGAACACTTCATTTCATCTTGATAGTGGTATTTGTATCGTAAAATATATTATTATTGTTTTCCTTTGCGCATTTCCAAAGTCAATTATGTTTCACTGTACTCACTATCATAATGTTCTCGAATTCGGAACCGGAAGCAGGAGTATCAAGTTTCAAGATCCATTCCAATGATAAATTCGCAATCAATGAATCAATATGAAGAATAAAAATTGGTTCAAGCACTGACGTGAAGTCAGAAGCTTTTGCGCGTATGTTCTATTGTCCATTCTTCTGTATTGGACACCCTTAATCGAATTTACCATGGTAAATTCGATTAATGGTGTCCAATACAGAAGAATGGACAATAGAACATACGCGCAAATGCTTCTGACTTCACGTCAGTGCTTGAACCAATTTTTTTTATTTATAATATCATTTAAATTAATATTGTAGGACGTTACTTTAAAAGTTCTAAGCTATACTGACTTACAGCTAAAATATTATAAAGAAAAGAAGCAATTGGATAGTCTAACTATCATTTTAATAAAATGATGCATTTTTATTGTTCAAATAAAGATATTTTGTTAACATACAAGAATTTCTTCATTCAATGGTATTTCAAAGATCTAATTACAGTTTTAAATATAAAATAAGTGTCCAATACAGGAGAATGGACAACATAATTTACCATGGTAAATTCGATTAAGGGTGTCCAATACAGAAAAATGGAAAATAGAACATACGCGCAAAAGCTATCTATCATTTTCTTCAAGTTTCACGCCCCAAAAAGGCCTAAATCGTCAGTTTCGCTTTCGAAAATTTCCGACCCCGTCTCTCGAATTAATTCTGACGTTTCTCGGATTGACTTTTTGAATGGAAAATCGTCGGACTCAAAACCTCCGAAACTTGTATCGAATTATTATATTTAGGCTCAACCTAGAAGAAAGAAATTTGGGAAAAAAACAAATCGATTCGTCTTCTTCGACTGGACGGCAAAAGTCCGGGTCGAGCAATCGTTTCTTCGGAGCCTTACGCTACACCAAATCGGTACTACTGAACTCGCACAAGAATGCTCGAATCTCCAACAATATTTAACCGATCATATTAAAACTTGAAACTTGGCAGTAGAGTTTGGTTATGAAGGCTCTTGCAAAATTTCATGAATTTCAAACGAATAGTTACTGATATATAGAATTTTTTTTTTTAATTTTTAATGATTTATTAAAAATTTTCTACAAATGCTATCCTCACCAAATTTTGCAAACATTTTCGCGTTGCCATTCTACAACTAATAACAATGTTTGAATTCCATCGGTTCAGTATTTTTCGAGTTAATGAGGAACAAAAAACCACCAAATTTCAGAAAATTTCAGATTGCTATAACTCTATAACCGTTTGGTCGATTATGCTCATAAACAAACTGAAATGTCGCGTTCTGGTGCACATCCTAACCTGAAAATTTCAAGCCGCTATCTCATTCCGTTCGCAAGTTATCGTGATAACAAAAATATTTTTTAATAATTTTTTTAAAATTTTCTAGCCATACGATTTGCACTAAATTTCACGAACGTGCTTAGGGTCATATTCTACAACTACCCACCAAGTTTCAATTTGATCGGATTCATATTGGTTGAAAACAAAATTATTACTCGGAAACCACTGGGCCGATTATGCCCATTAACGAACTTGTCCGTCGTATTGGGATGCGCCACCTACCCTGAAAATTTCAAGTCGCTAGCTCTTTTCGTTCTCAAGTTATCGTGGCAACGGCCGGCCGGCCGGCCGGCCGGACAGAATCAAATTTGACCTCGAATTCTTCATTGGGGAGTCGAACTTAATCGTTTGAGACCATTTTTTTCAAAAAATTCGAAAGTTACAGACATTTGGGCAAAACTATAACGCGTATGTTCCCCAGAACATACGCGCAATAAGGTTTCCTGAAAAAGGCATCTCCCCGCCACTGGTGATTCCACCACACTATACGGTATTCGGGTATCTTCGGAAATTTGGCAGCTAACTTCTGGCAGCCAGGCTCTATCCGCTTGAAATTCGACAGCTCTGTGTTTGCAACTGGCAACAGTGGCAATCCTGTTGATCATGTGTCAAATAAAGGTCGAAAAGGTCAATCAGAAATGTTATATCTTCTCTATGATCAGAAATATTCAATTCAAACAATTTCGTTATCTCTTCTTAAGTGTCCAATTATTACTAGAGTGATAAAGTGATAACACGGTCTTGTGATACGTTTTTAAAATAAATCGAATTCATTAGTATTTCAAGCAGCTTCTAATCGTTATATTTCAAAATATGTCGAAGTTCGGCGGTGTCCAACTTGCTCAACCAATTGAAGTTTTTGAACTTACAAGGGCATTTAATGAAGATACATTCAGTAATAAAGTGAATTTGGGTGTTGGAGGTATGTTTTAAATTTATCTTTTATTCTTTTCCCTGTTTGGTTCAATATATTTTCTAGTAATATCTAATATATCTCCGGAATCGAGCGCTATTTTCAAATAGTTCTAATTATTAATTTATAAGTCTTGCAACAACAAGGTTATGGCGAAAGTCTTATCTCGACATGAGTATATTTATTGATTCTCCATAATTTCAATAGATCATCCTAAACAATAGGAAAATCAACCATTGTACCATGTGTCAAAGGCCTAGTAGCCGAGACACGTTAATTTATATAAATAAATAAAGAAATAATTTTTTTAACAGCATACCGCACAGATCAATGTGAACCATGGGTATTGCCTGTGGTTCGAATAGCTGAGAAAGCATTAGCAAATGATGACAGTTTGAATAAGGAGTACTTACCCATATTGGGTCTTGAAGCATTCAGCAAAGCAGCTTCATTGATGCTTTTAGGAGCAGACTCTATTGCCTTGAAGGAAAATAGGGTATAGTATGAATATATAGTTAATATCATTTTAATTTTAATTAAATATTGTAGGCATTTGGAGTGCAGTGTTTATCAGGAACTGGTTGTCTGAGAGTTGGAGCTGAATTTTTGCATTCACAATTGGGTTGCACTGTATTTTATTACTCTAAACCAACATGGGGTGAGCAAAATTACTGTGTTTGATTGACATTTAAACAATGGACAGCACTATCCTTCTTACATCTAAAATGAGCCAAACAGCTGTATCGAATCTTCATAGATTGCTTGAAACTGTAATAATTTTGTATGTAGTCATAGTCACTTTAAATATGAATTACAGAGTCTTGAATAAATTAAATGAAAGAGTGGATTCCACTCAAGGGGTGTGAGAACAAAATAACAGTAGGCTGTCAATAATCAATCATTGAGATATTTTCCACCTAAATTACTGTGATCTATCGGGACTCTCGAATTTAAAATCCTGAATACAATATCCAACAAATATTCAGCTTATTCTGATGAATTTCATGCCCACAGGAAATCACAAGTTGATATTCAAAAATTCTGGCTTCACCGAAGCCCGAGAATATAGATACTGGTCTGAATCTAGTCGTGGGTTGGACATTGAAGGAATGCTTGAAGATTTAAATAAAGCTCCTGAAAATTCTGTCATCATTCTTCACGCTATTGCCCATAATCCTACAGGATGTGATCCAACTGAAGAACAATGGGCACGTATTGCTGATGTGATGGAAGCAAGAAAGCTGTTTTGCTTCTTTGATTGTGCGTATCAGGGTTTTGCGAGTGGAGACCTAGATAAGGATGCTTGGGCTGTGAGATACTTTATTTCTAGAGGGTTTGAGATGTTGATTGCTCAATCGTTCGCTAAGAATTTTGGATTATATAGTAAGTATGAAAAGAAAATTGGGTCACAATTGATAATTCAAATTAAGAAATATATTTGTCATATTATGATTCCAATATTCATATAAAGGTATTTCAAGAATCTCATTGTCCATAGGTATATCAAATTTTTCAACTGTCTTAGTAACTTGCGTAATGAACAAATGAAAATTAGTTCGAAGAAAAAGACAGGTAATATCTCACTAGTTTGTGTTTTTGTACATTGGATAAATTCTATAACACAAGTTAATATTTTTAAATTTCAAAATACACAATTTCATTTATATGTCGTTCTTGTATTAACATAATAATATTATCTACATATTCTCAGTTATTCCTTGGGTCCCATTTAAGTAAAACAACTTTTTCTGATTGCACGACAATGCAAAAAATTGAGTATTATGAAACACCTATTTCGTTCTTTAGCAATCTTGTATGTTTCTGTTAACTACCATAAATTTCCTGAGATTTTCATTGGACAGTCTATTTGAGAATTTTTCAGGACAGTTTTAGATTTCTGATCTCAAAATATTAGAATTAAATTAGAGGTTATTACAGTAACGGAGAGAATATATCTCATGTATAGTTGTGTAATAAGAGTGTAAAGAATAGCTTGCTAAATATTGAGGGAGCATTACAATTTCTCCTTGAACAGCGCGAAGAAGGGATATTGAATTGTTTGGCACATAATGAGTAGCTCCCATGTCTTACTACGATGCTCTGAGTCTGGTGTAGTCATGAAGACAGTTGAAGAATCGAGTGGTGTAATAGGAGGGAAGGATGTAATCGCGTTCCTTGTTAGTTTGAATGAAATCGTTCAAAGGGTCTCGAAGTTTAAAAATATAATATATTTTCCTTTAAGATGAGAGAATTGGTAACCTCACTGTTGTTGTTAAGGATAATGCGGTCATTCCAAATGTGAAGTCTCAATTCACAATAATTGTGAGGGGAATGTACTCAAATCCACCTAGTCATGGAGCCAGGATTATTGCTTACATCTTAAATAACCCTGATCTGTATGAACAATGGTAGATAATTAATATCATGTTATTTGGACACAATAGTATTTGCTACATCTGTTTTAGGAAACAACTTGTTAAAACTATGGCTGATCGCATAATCCAAATGAGAAAAGAACTGAGGGGTGCCATCGAGCGAATGAATGCTCCTGGAAAGTGGGACCACATAACCTCACAAATAGGGATGTTCTCATACACTGGCTTGAATGGTTAGACTTATTTATTCATTTCCAATCGATATAAAATACAGTTGATTTCACTTAATGAGGCATATCTGGAATTCCAGTATTTGAAAATCCCAAGATCCTGAGCGACAAGTATCTGAATTGATATTGAGTTACAAGTTTTTACATATCGTCGGCTTCTTCACACATCTTTCATAGTTGTGATTCAAGTCAATAAATATATTAAAATGAATCTTCATAAGTAAGAACCGCTGCTTGATGTTCCTCTTCCGATGCGTCTCCATTAAGTTAAATCGACTGAAGTTTGCTACAAACCCATGATGACTATATGTTTATATCATAATTGTGTGCATTTCAGAGGCACAATCAGAATACATGGTGAAAAAACATCATGTTTACATGTTGAAATCTGGAAGAATCAGTATGGCTGGACTTACTACGAAAAATGTGGAATATGTTGCCAAAGCTATTGTTGATTCTCTATTAAACGCTAACTAAATGTGTTGAGATGCAATGAAAATTGACCATTTTTGCACTATGTTTGGATTGTTTTTGGTATTTAAAGATTTATGTGTATTTTATAATACAGTATATTATATTTTTATGGTTGTTTTCATTCAATTTGTCATTTCAAGAATCTTAAGACCTTAAGGAGTCTGCGGTGAACAGAGTTGTATCGATATGGATAGAATATCAAATTTTTTATGGTTCATATTATGTGAAGAATTTATTCTAATTTGTTCTATAATGAAAATATAACACTCAAGCATATTGAATTCAAGAAGATGCCACGCTTGTGCCGCCAGGATCAGCATGCCATCACTTTGCCTAGATGTCTGTATTTTTGGTTGAGTTTAGCCAAAACCTGCATAGATTCATAATATTTGTAGGCTTGTAAAGGACTTTTGAAAGATTGCAGACTTCCAGGTTGGACAGGTCATCATCAATAACTGCGATTTTTTCTGTTTTCACTTCTTCAACGAGAGGTAGCTGACAAAATTTGCTTTGCCAGCAAATGTGAAGTATTTCCTGAAATTGTAGAATGTTCTGGACCTTCAGAAGCCGCATGTGCGAAAGAAAGTCTTGCTGGTTCTACATATGAGGTACTTTCTGAAGCAGTTACATCACAATCAAGCATGGAATCTGTCAGAGGAAGGACTAGCATTCTAGCAAATAGGTGAAAGTAGGTCGAAGAATCTTACACCTAGAAAAAGTAAGATCTATAATGTGAGTAGATCTCAGCAAAGGATCATATGTAAACTTAGAAAATCATTGTTTAATTAAAAATCTAAAATGAAGCATGTTTATATGAATATGCGCGATCGAATGTCTTGGGTGGCCTTGAAATAAATCTGGATTTAGTTGGAATCCAAATGTTGAAAAGCATTGTTAGAAATGCTCAGTGTAAAAGATCTTCCTGGACTACTAGAGACAGAATATTTGCATTGAAAGGACCAAACGGGTATATCAAAGCATTGCTTACCAGTTCCCTTCCAAAAATACTATACAGGAAGAGTTGCAAGACATTCCTATTGATGTGGGTTTGAATAAACAGCTATTAAAAAACCCTGTAAAAAGTATATCGAAGTTTGGTGCTTTCAGCAGCGTGACGCCATCAATCGAATGTGAACAATAAATTTAAAGAGCGCGGGTAAATGCCCCCATGCGCCCTTCGCTACACCACGGTATACAAACTAGCGGAATTTCTCAAAAACTTGCCGCCTCTGTTTAGTAGGCAATCGATTTCTCTCTTCCTTCTATTTCTCTATTTCAGTGTGCCACAGAACATATACATATATTCTTTTGAACTTTGAGCATTATAATTTGTTTTTATCTAACATGTGTATGAAAAAAGTGTTAGCAGAGGTTAGTGTAACGGGGTACCATATAATTTGATATATGAAAAAATCTCACTCTTCAGGCAATATTTTGACCACAGATTAATCTTGGTTTTGACGCTGTCGGCTGTCAGCTAACTGGAAATGGGGTATCGTCTATATTTTTCTGTGGTAGAGACAGAATTAGGTTAGGTGAAATTTATTTATTTTATTCAAGATATTCATTTCAAACAAATAAATATGGATATCGAAGTGAAGAAAGAACCATTTGTTTCCGCTGATTGGTAGGTGTGGTTGTCTGAATGGAGTGCTTGTACCCCTTTGAAATGTTATTTATTTTATTTTTAATTCTGCTGTTTCAGTACTAAAAATTCAGATGGCAAAGAAGACTGTGATACATACAATGTGAAGATTGAAAATATCGATATTCATGAACATTTTATCGATGAAAATGGCATTCATGATAGGGAGGCTTTCGAGGTCAAAAGTGAAGTTAGTGACTTGAACGTTCTATCCCAACCGATACATAGAGACTTAGTAATAGAAACTCATGGACAAGAAGTGAACGGTTCTAAAGGTTGTGAATTTACCTCAGAACCAGATGTTGATTCAAAAATTCATAAGTTTGAATCTTGTGAATATGGTCTGAATTCTGAAAGTTCAGATAAACCCTTTAATAATGTCAATTCCGAACAGAAACATTTAAGTTTAAAGCAACATAAATGTAACATATGCGACTTCTCTACAATTCATAAAAAATATCTCAAAAAACATATAGGTGCTGTTCATTTGAATTTGAAACTACATAAATGTAACTTATGTGATTTTTCTACAAATCAGAAATATGGAGTCAAGTTACATATGGAAGCTATTCATTTGAATTTAAAGCAACATAAATGTAATATATGCGACTTCAGTACAAATCATAAAAAATATCTCAAAGAACATATACGTGCTGTTCATTTGAATTTGAAGCTATATAAATGTAACTTATGTGATTTTTCTGCATATCTGAAAAATGGAGTCAAAATGCATATGGATGCTATTCATTTGAATATAAAGAAACATAAATGTAACATTTGCGACTATTCTGCAAATAGGAAACACAATCTCATAAATCATATAAATGCTATTCATCTTAATCTGAAGAAACATAAATGTAACTTATGTGATTTTTCTGCGAATTGGAAATATGATGTCGAAGCACATATAGACTCGGTTCATTTGAATTTAAAGCAACATAAATGTAACATCTGCGAATTCACTACAAATCGTAAAAAATGTCTAAAAAGGCATATATCTGCTGTTCATTTGAATTTGAAGCTACACAAATGTCACCTATGTGAATATTCTGCAAATCAAATAGAATATCTCAAAATGCATGTAGATTCAGTTCATTTGAATGTTAAGCCTCATAAATGTCACTTATGTGAATATTCTACGAATCAAAAAGTTAATCTTAAAATTCATGTAGATTCAGTTCATTTGAATTTGAAGCCACATAAATGTCACTTATGTGAATATTCAGCAAGTCATAAGCGTACTCTCAAAACGCACATAGATACAGTTCATCTGAATATAAAGAATCATGAATGTCATTTATGTGAATATTCTGCAAGTCAAAAACGTAATCTCAAAAATCACATAAATACAGTCCATTTAAATGTGAAACATCATAAATGTAACTTGTGTGAATATTCTACGAATCAAAAATTTAATCTCAAAAGACATACAGATTCAGTTCATTCAAATGAAAAGCAACATAAATAGATAGATCTTTATATTCAATTAGGATCCCTAATCTTCTTCAATATATATTATATAAAAATCAATGCCACTTTTCGTTGTAATTTTATAACTCAAGAATGGGCTCACCTATCCACACTAAATGTTTAGGCTTTGTTCGGACTATTTAGTAGATGGTTTATGTGAAGTTTGCAAAAAATCGATCTAGCGGTTCTTCATTTATCAAAGGAAACTTTTTGAAAATGCTACTATAAACGTGATGTTTTTTTGGATGCTAGGAAGAGGGGTTTGGGGTAAATTTCGAAGGGGTTTATCAGGAAAAATACGGAAGTTTCGTGGCCGAGTGAGCTGAGGCGTTGGATTGGGAATTTATAGCTTCCGAGCCTCGCGGGGCGGCGGGATCGAATCTCGGAGCGTCCGAAATAGCTTTCTCTTCAAGTTTTTTCATTTTTACCCAAGGAAAAACTTAAAGGAGCGTTACTCCAGTAAACATATCTTGGGATTTGGACCTTTTCGTTAAGTTACGAAATCTATAATGAATATTCGTTCGATTGAACGGATTTTTGCATTAAAATTACTCAAAATATTCAAACATTAAGCAGAAAATTAATGGTCGAAAATGAAAAACCCCCAGCCGTTTGTTTATTCATACTCAAAATGGAAAAACAATAAAAATTGTTTATACAAATGTTTTGGATTAAGTTTTAAAATATCTAGCAATTAATAAAAAAATTTTTTTTTTGAATAAATGAATTTTAGGTTCCAATTAAATTTTTTTATTATTTGACTTTATACGTAGCGAAGCACGTACCGGGCCGCTAGTCAATATATAAAAAATCAATGCCACTTTTTGTAATTTTTTAACTCAAGAACGAGCTCACCTATCTTATTCAAATGTTTTGGCTTTACGGACTATTTAGTAGATGGTTTATGTTAAGTTTGCACAAAATCGGTCGAGTGGTTCTTCATTTATCAAAGGAAACTTTTTGAAAATGTTACTAAAAACGTGATGTTTTTTTTTATGTAAGAAGGGGGGTTTGGGAGAAAGTTCGAAGGGGTTTATCGGGGAAAAATACGGAAGTTTCGTAGAGTTCCGCGTTTTCGGAGCATAAAGATGGGGGTGTATTTAAAAAAAAATCGCAAAAAAACGCCGATTTTGGCAAATGAACAAAATTGTGGAAAGGAATTCGGAGGAATGATGGCATTCGGAACGATGGTATTTGCGGGAACGCGAAGA
This sequence comes from Halyzia sedecimguttata, assembly GCA_937662695.2. NCBI lineage: Eukaryota > Metazoa > Arthropoda > Insecta > Coleoptera > Coccinellidae > Halyzia > Halyzia sedecimguttata. Next base: position 90,014,727 of record OW569413.2, read on the forward strand.
CGAGATTCGAAATTAGTCCGTAGGGAGTGCCACTAGGAAAAAAATTGATGGGATCTTGTCATCTTATTTGTTATGTTTTATCTGAATCCGAGAGGTTTTCCCGGAAACCCTGTATATATAACGCACTTTCAAAAAAATTCGTGGTCAAGTGGGCTATGGTATTTTAAAACTTGCAATGTCTGAACTACGTTCAGACGCAGAATATTGACATAGCCTACTTGATCATGATTTTTTTTTGAGCGCACTTTATTTCAAAATGATGAACACAATGACTTTGTTACAAACCAAGTTTTCAGGTCGAGTAATTTCTCGTTTCGGAGACCAAAACTGGCCGCCAAGAAGTTTATACGTATTTTTTACATAGAATTTGGTTTTGCCATTTGAGATTTCAAAGTTACCCTCTCCCTCACCTAATAAAGGGGTTGGGAGGGTGGGCGGAATTTGGTACTACCGGATTTTGTCTCTACAATTTTATCACTGCGATGCGTAGTTTTTGAGTAGAAATATAATTGCAGCTTAAATTAAATGAATCACCCGGTATGTATATTATTATTGGAAACGATGACTGATCACAGATTACTGTAGCCGACAACCAATTATATTTTTTGTGACCATGATACAAAGAAAACTGTTTTCCTTGTATCATGTTCTGTGACCGAGTCATCAGACGTATTTTAGGTTAAACGGTAACTTTACTTCTCACATTTTTGTAATTTTTACAGAATATTCGATATTTAAGCAAAGGATAATGTGATAATTCTTCAATCCACATTCAACGACGCTCTATAATTTTGAATATTATAAATATTGAAATAGCTGCAGCATGGATTCAAAGGACGATAAAAATAATAGGAAATCCAGTTTCAAAAAAACAAAACGCTTCCAGAAACACCAGTTTGATCGTAGGAATCATTTTAATAATACCGGCAATAAACCATTCAGGCATATAGAACAAATGACGGAAGATGAAGTTGGAATATCCGAGTTTTTGAGCGATTTAGAAGGATTTACAGGAGTTATCAAGGCAAGATATTCAGATTTTCATGTAAGTGAAGTGGACAGAGATGGTAAAATAGCAGTTTTGACGAATACTAATATCCCAAAGGAAGAAAAGACACAATTCAATTATGATTCAATTGAAGAGTCTCCTATTGATACCCTACCACAAAACATATGGAATGATATCAAAGAAATGGTAAAGTCTGGTTCAAATGAACCTATTAAATTTGATGTTACCGGATTGAACAAAGATGACCGTAAAGCTTTACACACTAAATTAAAGGGAATATTTGGAAACAAGATTGATAGTAATACAATTGACGAGGATGATAAAAGGATAGTGACATTCAAAAAACCAACTCATGGTAATTACAATTAGGTTTATAATTTGATATATTTTAATTTTAGTAAATAAATTGTTTTTTTATATTATAGGTTGTAGAGAAAGGTATGTGTGGCCTGAAGGAAGAGGTCATTACGTGCATTTTATTCTATACAAAGAAGCACTTGATACAATGACTGCATGTTACAAGGTTGCTGATGTTGTGAAAATAAGGCCTTCATATATTTCGTATGCAGGTATAAAGGATAAAAGAGCAAAAACAACACAGTGGATGTGTGTAAAGCAAGTAGAACCCTGGAAATTGATAATCAAATCCAAACCATTCAGAAACATTAAAATAGGAAATATCACATTCAAAGATAATCCTTTGAAACTTGGTGAACTGAGTGGTAATAGATTCAAAATTGCTCTGAGAAATAACCGGTGTGAAGTTATCCACATCCACACATACACTCAACGACCAAAAAATGTTCAAATTGAAATATTAATAACTCGATAAGTACTTGATGAATAATGATGAAATTTGAAAGTGTTGCTCATGGATGCCTAAAGAATTGAAATAAAATGTCAAATAATTTGTGTAACCCCCAGGGGGCGGTGGCTGGGGGCGGTAAAACGAAAAATGCTATAACTCGGAAAATATTGAGTGTTCCACGATGAACTTTGGATATGTGGTCAAGAATGGCGTAAATAAAAAGATGTAGTAGGTCCCATAGTTTGTGCGGCCCCAGGGGGGCGGCGATCGGGGGCGGTATATCAAAAAATGCCATAACTCGGAAAATATTGAGTGTTCCACGATGAGCTTTGGATATGTTGTCTGGAATGGCGTAAATACAAAGATGTAGTAGGTCCCATAGTTTGTGCGGCCCCAGGGGGGCGGCGATCGGGGGCGGTATATCAAAAAATGCCATAACTCGGAAAATATTGAGTGTTCCACGATGAGCTTTGGATATGTTGTCTGGAATGGCGTAAATACAGAGATGTAGTAGGTCCCATAGTTTGTGCGGCCCCAGGGGGGCGGCGATCGGGGGCGGTATATCGAAAACTGCCATAACTCGGAAAATATTGAGTGTTCCACGATGAGCTTTGGATATGTTGTCTGGAATGGCGTAAATACAAAGATGTAGTAGGTCCCATAGTTTGTGCGGCCCCAGGGGGGCGGCGATCGGGGGCGGTATATCGAAAAATGCCATAACTCGGAAAATATTGAGTGTTCCACGATGAGCTTTGGATATGTTGTCTGGAATGGCGTAGATACAAAGATGTAGTAGTTCTCATAGTTTGTGCGGCCCCAGGGGGGCGGCGATCGGGGGCGGTATATCGAAAAATGCCATATCTCGGAAAATATTGAGTGTTCCACGATGAGCTTTGGATATGTTGTCTAGAATGGCGTAAATGAAAAGATGAAGTAGGTCCCATAGTTTGTGCGGCCCCAGGGGGGCGGCAATCGGGGGCGGTATATCGAAAAATGCGATAACTCGGGAAATATAGAGTGTTCCACGATGAGCTTTGGATATGTCGTCTAGAATGGCGTAAATAAAAAGATGTAGTAGGTCCCATAGTTCGTGCGGCCCCAGGGGGGCGGCGATCGGGGGCGGTATAACGAAAAATGATATAACTGGGAAAATAAGGAGTGTTCCACGATGAGCTTTGGATATGTTGTCTGGAATGACGTAAATACAAAGATGTAGTAGGCCTCATAGTTTGTGCGGCCCCAGGGGGGCAGCAATCGGGGGCGGTATATCAAAAAATGCCATAACTCGGAAAATATTGAGTGTTCCACGATGAGCTTTGGATATGTTGTCTGGAATGGCGTAAATACAAAGATGTAGTAGGTCCCATAGTTTGTGCGGGCCCAGGGGGGCGGCAATCGGGGGCGGTATATCGAAAAATGCGATAACTCGGAAAATATAGAGTGTTCCAGGTTGAGCTTCGGATATGTGGTCGAGAATGGCGTAAATAAAAAGATGAAGTAGGTCCCATAGTTTGTGCGGCCCCAGGGGGGTGGCAATCGGGGGCGGTATGTAAAAAAATGCCATAACTCGGAAAATATTGAGTGTTCCACGATGAGCTATGGATATGTTGTCTGGAATGGCGTAAATACAAAGATGTAGTAGGTCCCATAGTTTGTGCGGCCCCAGGGGGGCGGCAATCGGGGGCGGTATATCGAAAAATGCGATAACTCGGAAAATATAGAGTGTTCCACGATGAGCTTTGGATATGTCGTCTAGAATGGCGTAAATAAAGAAATGTAGTAGGTCCCATAGTTTGTGCGGCCCCAGGGGGGCGGCAATCGGGGGCGGTATATCGAAAAATGCGATAACTCGGCAAATATAGAGTGTTCCAGGATGAGCTTCAGATATGTGGTCGAGAATGGCGTAAATAAAAAGATGTAGTAGGTCCCATAGTTTGTGCGGCCCCAGGGGGGCGGCAATCGGGGGCGGTATATCGAAAAATGCGATAACTCGGAAAATATAGAGTGTTCCAGTATGAGCTTCGGATATGTGGTCGAGAATGGCGTAAATAAAAAGATGTAGTAGGTCCCATAGTTTGTGCGGCCCCAGGGGGGCGGCAATCGGGGGCGGTATATCGAAAAATGCGATAACTCGGAAAATATAGAGTGTTCCAGGATGGGCTTCAGATATGTGGTCGAGAATGGCGTAAATAAAAAGATGTAGTAGGTCCCATAGTTTGTGCGGCCCCAGGGGGGTGGCAATCGGGGGCGGTATATCGAAAAATGCGATAACTCGGAAAATATGGAGTGTTCCAGGATGAGCTTCAGATATGTGGTCGAGAATGGCGTAAATAAAAAGATGTAGTAGGTCCCATAGTTTGTGCGGCCCCAGGGGGGCGGCAATCGGGGGCGGTATATCGAAAAATGCGATAACTCTGAAAATATAGAGTGTTCCAGGATGAGCTTCTGATATGTGGTCGAGAATGGCGTAAATAAATGGATGTAGTAGGTCCCATAGTTTGTGCGGCCCCAGGGGGGCGGCAATCGGGGGCGGTATATCGAAAAATGCGATAACTCGAAAAATATAGAGTGTTCCACGATGAGCTTTGGATATGTTGACTGGAATGGCGCAAATACAAAGATGTAGTAGGTCCCATAGTTTGTGCGGCCCCAGGGGGGCGGCAATCGGGGGCGGTATATCGAAAAATGCGATAACTCGGAAAATATAGAGTGTTCCACGATGAGCTTTGGATATGTCGTCTAGAATGGCGTAAATAAAAAGATGTAGTAGGTCCCATAGTTTGTGCGGCCCCAGGGGGGCGGCAATCGGGCGCAGTATATCGAAAAATGCGATAACTCGGAAAATATAGAGTGTTCCAGGATGAGCTCCAGATAGGTGGTCGAGAATGGCGTAAATAAAATGATGTAGTAGGTCCCATAGTTTGTGCGGCCCCAGGGGGGCGGCAATCGGGGGCGGTATATCGAAGAATTCGATAACTTGGAAAATATAGAGTGTTCCAGGATGAGCTTCGGATATGTGGTCAAGAATGGCGTAAATAAAAAGATGTAGTAGGTCCCATAGTTTGTGCGGCCCCAGGGGGGTGGCAATCGGGGGCGGTATATCGAAAAATGCGATAACTCGGAAAATATGGAGTGTTCCAGGATGAGCTTCAGATATGTGGTCGAGAATGGCGTAAATAAAAAGATGTAGTAGGTCCCATAGTTTGTGCGGCCCCAGGGGGGTGGCAATCGGGGGCGGTATATCGAAAAATGCGATAACTCTGAAAATATAGAGTGTTCCAGGATGAGCTTCTGATATGTGGTCGAGAATGGCGTAAATAAATGGATGTAGTAGGTCCCATAGTTTGTGCGGCCCCAGGGGGGCGGCAATCGGGGGCGGTATATCGAAAAATGCGATAACTCGAAAAATATAGAGTGTTCCACGATGAGCTTTGGATATGTTGACTGGAATGGCGCAAATACAAAGATGTAGTAGGTCCCATAGTTTGTGCGGCCCCAGGGGGGCGGCAATCGGGGGCGGTATATCGAAAAATGCGATAACTCGGAAAATATAGAGTGTTCCACGATGAGCTTTGGATATGTCGTCTAGAATGGCGTAAATAAAAAGATGTAGTAGGTCCCATAGTTTGTGCGGCCCCAGGGGGGCGGCAATCGGGCGCAGTATATCGAAAAATGCGATAACTCGGAAAATATAGAGTGTTCCAGGATGAGCTCCAGATAGGTGGTCGAGAATGGCGTAAATAAAATGATGTAGTAGGTCCCATAGTTTGTGCGGCCCCAGGGGGGCGGCAATCGGGGGCGGTATATCGAAGAATTCGATAACTTGGAAAATATAGAGTGTTCCAGGATGAGCTTCGGATATGTGGTCAAGAATGGCGTAAATAAAAAGATGTAGTAGGTCCCATAGTTTGTGCGGCTCCAGGGGGGTGGCAATCGGGGGCGGTATATCGAAAAATGCGATAACTCGGAAAATATAGAGTGTTCCAGGATGAGCTTCGGATATGTGGTCGAGAATGGCGTAAATAAAAAGTTGTAGTAGGTCCCATAGTTTGTGCGGCCCCAGGGGGGCGGCAATCGGGGGCGATATATCCAATAATGCCATAACTCGGAAAATATTGAGTGTTCCACGATGAGCTTTGGACTTGTGGTCGAGAATGGCGTAAATAAAATGATGTAGTAGGTCCCATAGTTTGTGCGGCCCCAGGGGGGCGGCAATCGGGGGCGGTATATCGAAAAATGCGATAACTCGGAAAATATAGAGTGTTCCAGGATGAGCTTCGGATATGTGGTCGAGAATGGCGTAAATAAAAAGATGTAGTAGGTCCTATAGTTTGTGCGGCCCCAGGGGGGGCGGCAATCGTGGGCGGTATATCGAAAAAAGCGATAACTCGGAAAATATAGAGTGTTCCAGGATGAGCTTCGGATATGTGGTCGAGAATGGCGTAAATAAAAAGATGTAGTAGGTCCCATAGTTTGTGCGGCCCCAGGGGGGCGGTATATCGAAAAAAGCGATAACTCGGAAAATATAGAGTGTTCCAGGATGAGCTTCGGATATGTGGTCGAGAATGGCGTAAATAAAAAGATGTAGTAGGTCCCATAGTTTGTGCGGCCCCAGGGGGGCGGCAATCGGGGGGTATATCAAAAAATGCCATAACTCGGAAAATATTGAGTGTTCCACGATGAGCTTTGGACTTGTGGTCGAGAATGGCGTAAATAAAAAGATGTAGTAGGTCCCATAGTTTGTGCGGCCCCAGGGGGGCGGCAATCGGGGGCGGTATATCGAAAAATGCGATAACTCGGAAAATATAGAGTGTTCCAGGATGAGCTTCGGATATGTGGTCGAGAATGGCGTAAATAAAAAGATGTAGTAGGTCCTATAGTTTGTGCGGCCCCAGGGGGGCGGCAATCGGGGGCGGTATATCGAAAAAAGCGATAACTCGGAAAATATAGAGTGTTCCAGGATGAGCTTCGGATATGTGGTCGAGAATGGCGTAAATAAAAAGATGTAGTAGGTCCCATAGTTTGTGCGGCCCAGGGGGGCGGCAATCGGGGGCGGTATATTGAAAAAAGCGATAACTCGGAAAATATAGAGTGTTCCAGGATGAGCTTCGGATATGTGGTCGAGAATGGCGTAAATGAAAATATGTAGTAGGTCCCATAGTTTGTGCGGCCCCAGGGGGGCGGCAATCGGGGGCGGTATATCAAAAAATGCCATAACTCGGAAAATATTGAGTGTTCCGCGATGAGCTTTGGACTTGTGGTCGAGAATGGCGTAAATAAAAAGATGTAGTAGGTCCCATAGTTTGTGCGGCCCCAGAGGGGCGGCAATCGGGGGCGGTATATCGAAAAATGCGATAACTCGGAAAATATTCCAGACAACATATCCAAAGCTCATCGTGGAACACTCAATATTTTCCGAGTTATGGCATTTTTTGATATACCGCCCCGATCGCCGCCCCTCTGGGGCCGCACAAACTATGGGACCTACTACATCTTTGTATTTACGCCATTCCAGACAACATATCCAAAGCTCATCGTGGAACACTCAATATTTTCCGAGTTATGGCATTTTTCGATATACCGCCCCCGATTGCCGCCCCCCTGGGGCCGCACAAATTATGGGACCTACTACAACTTTGTATTTACGCCATTCCAGACAACATATCCATAGCTCATCGTGGAACACTCAATATTTTCCGAGTTATGGCATTTTTTGACATACCGCCCCCGATTGCCGCCCCCCTGGGGCCGCACAAACTATGGGACCTACTACATCTTTGTATTTACGCCATTTCAGTCAACATATCCAAAGCTCATCGTGAAACACTCTATATTTTCCGAGTTATCGCATTTTTCGATATACCGCCCCCGATTGCCGCCCCCCTGGGGCCGCACAAACTATGGGACCTACTACATCTTTGTATTTACGCCATTCCAGACAACATATCAATAGCTCATCGTGGAACACTCAATATTTTCCGAGTTATGGCATTTTTTGACATACTGCCCCCGATTGCCGCCCCCCTGGGGCCGCACAAACTATGGGACCTACTACATCTTTGTATTTACGCCATTCCAGTCAACATATCCAAAGCTCATCGTGGAACACTCTATATTTTCCGAGTTATCGCATTTTTCGATATACCGCCCCCGTTTGCCGCCCCCCTGGGGCCGCACAAACTATGGGACCTACTACATCTTTTTATTTACGCCATTCTCGACCACATATCCGAAGCTCATCTTGGAACACTCTATATTTTCCGAGTTATGGCATTTTTCGATATACCGCCCCCGATCGCCGCCCCCCTGGGGCCGCACAAACTATGCGACCTACTACATCTTTGTAATTACGCCATTCTCGAACACATATCCAAAGCTCATCCTGGAACACTCAATATTTTCCGAGTTATCGCATTTTTCGATATACCGCCCCCGATTGCCACCCCCCTGGGGCCGCACAAACTATGGGACCTACTACATCTTTTTATTTACGCCATTCTCGACCACATATCCGAAGCTCATCCTGGAACACTCTATATTTTCCGAGTTATGGCATTTTTTGATATACCGCCCCCGATTGCCGCCCCCCTGGGGCCGCACAAACTATGAGACCTACTAAATCTTTGTATTTACGCCATTCCAGACAACATATCCAAAGCTCATCGTGGAACACTCCTTATTTTCCCAGTTATATCATTTTTCGTTATACCGCCCCCTATCGCCGCCCCCCTGGGGCCGCACAAACTATGGGACCTACTACATCTTTTTATTTACGCCATTCTAGACGACATATCCAAAGCTCATCGTGGAACACTCTATATTTTCCGAGTTATCGCATTTTTCGATATACCGCCCCCGATTGTGCCCCCCTGGGGCCGCACAAACTATGAGAACTACTACATCTTTGTATTTACGCCATTCCAGACAACATATCCAAAGCTCATCGTGGAACACTCAATATTTTCCGAGTTATGGCATGTTTCGATATACCGCCCCCGATCGCCGCCCCCCTGGGGCCGCACAAACTATGGGACCTACTACATCTTTGTATTTACGCCATTCCAGACAACATATCCGAAGCTCATCGTGGAACACTCAATGTTTTCCGAGTTATGGCAGTTTTCGATATACCGCCCCCGATCGCCGCCCCCCTGGGGCCGCACAAACTATGGGACCTACTACATCTTTGTATTTACGCCATTCCAGACAACATATCCAAAGCTCATCGTGGAACACTCAATATTTTCCGAGTTATGGCATTTTTCGATATACCGCCCCCGATCGCCGCCCCCCTGGGGCCGCACAAACTATGGGACCTACTACATCTTTGTATTTACGCCATTCCAGACAACATATCCAAAGCTCATCGTGGAACACTCAATATTTTCCGAGTTATGTCATTTTTTGATATACCGCCCCCGATCGCCGCCCCCCTGGGGTCGCACAAACTATGGTACCTACTACATCTTTGTATTTACGCCATTCCAGACAACATATCCAAAGCTCATCGTGGAACACTCAATATTTTCCGAGTTATGTCATTTTTTGATATACCGCCCCCGATCGCCGCCCCCCTGGTGCCGCACAAACTATGGGACCTACTACATCTTTTTATTTACTCCATTCTTGACCTCATATCCAAAGTTCATCGTGGAACACTCAATATTTTCCGAGTTATAGCATTTTTCGTTTTACCGCCCCCTGGGGGTTACACAAATTATTTGACATTTTATTTCGATTCTTTAGGCATCCATGAGCAACACTTTCAAATTTCATCATTATTCGTCGAGTACTTATCGAGTTATTAATATTTCAATTTGAACATTTTTTGGTCGTTGAGTGTATGTGTGGATGTGGATAACTTCACACCGGTTGAGAAATATTGTTGCCGAGGATGCAAATATTGAAAAAGCAATAGAACACGCCAAAGATAATGGTTTTATTAATTATTATGGATTACAACGCTTTGGAAATGACAAAGAGGTTCCTACTTATACTATAGGAGTACAACTTCTTTTGGGTAACTGGAAGGAGGTAAGAATACATTTTTGGCGCTCTAGTTCCTCGGAACTGAGTGCTTATCAATTTGCCCAAATGTCTGTAATTTTCGAATATTTCGATGAAAATGGTCTTAAACGATTTGGTTCGACTCACTGATCAAGAATCCGTGGTCGAAATTCATTCTGTCCGGCCGGTCCGGCCGGCCGGTCCGGCCGGTCCGGCCGGCCGTAGGCACGATAACTCTCGAACGGAATGAGCTAGAGAGTTGAAATTTTCAGAGTAGGTTTGGGGGATAAATATCTCGGCTAAGTTCGTTATTGGGCAAAATCGGACAAATGGTTTCGGAGTAACAAAAAAAAAATTTTTTTTTTACGAAACAAATTCCAAATTAAATTTTTTTTAATAAAAAGTTTTATCATGAGAATCCAATCATATCATTTTTAACTCTAACAAGCTAATACTTTCGGAGATATGATTTTTCAAAATTTCAATAATAAATCGTATTTCAACGTTGTCACAGAATAATATTATTCTATGTATGAATATGAATTGTCATAATGTCAAATGATGTTCAATTGAAGAATTGTGAGCGAAGTGAGAAAAATCTCAGATATGATTTTTCAAAATTTCAATAATAAATCGTATTTCAACGTTGTCACAGAATGATATTATTCTATGTATGAATATGAATTGTCATAATGTCAAATGATGTTCCTGAGAATTGTGAGCGAAGTGAGTTAAATCTCAGTTGTTTGCTCCGATATTAGTTTTTCTCAGAAAATTCTTACATTTCGGAACTGAACATGAAGTAAGAGATCTGAGAGTAGTGAGACTGCTTTTCATCCATAGACATAGATATAACTCTCGAACGGAATGAGGTAGGTAGTTGAAATTTTCAGAGTAGTTTAGGGAGATGAATATCTCGGTTGAGTTCGTTATTGGGCAAAATTGACCAGATTTAATTTGATTTCTTCCATGGTGCTTTTCTCATTCTCATGATTGCTCATTTAATCTTGATAAATAAACTATTATTTGAATTGAATTTCCTTTAGGATGCAGTTCTATTATATGAATACATTGATATAATTCCCAACTCTGAGAAACCAATACTTTCGGAGATATAATTTGTCTGTTTGAACTAGAGCGCCAGAAAGCTCCTGTCCACAGGGCTTGAACCCATTTTTTATTTTCAAGTGAGAACCCTGGCTTTATGAGTACATGTGTTGCCTTGTTGAATTAACCGTTGCCCCTATGGCAGCGCAAAATGCTGCATTATGTTTGGTATATAAGCATTAGAATTCATATTGTTGTCCATAAAAACAAGAATAATATCATGTGTTACCGAACATTTAAAGTTCTTGTGTTCTGGATTATAAAGCCCATTTCTTCCAACAGAGCCCTCGTTAAGAAGGCAGTGTTAGGTCTGGCTTTGTCATGAAGAATGATGACATCTTCAATGGGCATTTCTTCTTTTTGGCGCTCTAGTTCCTCGGAACTGAGTGCTTATCAATTTGCCCAAATGTCTGTAATTTTCGAATATTTCGATGAAAATGGTCTTAAACGATTTGGTTCGACTCACTGATCAAGAATCCGTGGTCGAAATTCATTCTGTCCGGCCGGTCCGGCCGGCCGTAGGCACGATAACTCTCGAACGGAATGAGCTAGACAGTTGAAACTTTCAGAGTAGGTTTGGGGGATAAATATCTCGGCTAAGTTCGTTATTGGGCAAAATCGGACAGATGGTTTCGGAGTAACAAAAAAAAAATTTTTGTTTTACGAAACAAATTCCAAATTAATTTTTTTTTAATAAAAAATTTTATCATAAGAATCCACTCATATCATTTTTAACTCTAACAAGCTAATACTTTCGGAGATATGATTTTTCAAAATTTCAATAATAAATCGTATTTCAACGTTGTCACAGAATGATATTATTCTATGTATGAATATGAATTGTCATAATGTCAAATGATGTTCCTGAGACATTATCTAATCAATCGAAGAATTGTGAGCGAAGTGAGAAAAATCTCAGTTGTTTGCTCCGAAATTAGTTTTTCTCAGAAAATTCTTACATTTCGGAACTGAACATGAAGTAAGAGATCTGAGAGTAGTGAGACTGCTTTTCATCCATAGACATAGATATAACTCTCGAACGGAATGAGGTAGGTAGTTGAAATTTTCAGAGTAGTCTAGGGAGATGAATATCTCGGTTAAGTTCGTTATTGGGCAAAATTGGCCAGATTTAATTTGATTTCTTCCATGGTGCTTTTCTCATTCTCATGATTGCTCATTTAATCTTGATAAATAAACTATTATTTGAATTGAATTTCCTTTAGGATGCAGTTCTATTATATGAATACATTGATATAATTCCCAACTCTGAGAAACCAATACTTTCGGAGATATAATTTGTCTGTTTGAACTAGAGCGCCAGAAAGCTCCTGTCCACAGGGCTTGAACCCATTTTTTATTTTGGTATTTTTACTGGCAGAAAGAACTGGCTTGTTTGTAACTCTATACTGATGATAGACCCACTGCAGTCGTTAATTAAGGCAATTCCCCCACTTCTTATGAACTAAATACCAACTGCACACTACATCATCCAGCTTGCATTTCACGCAGAAGCTTATATTGATTCAGATATTTATTTAATACCTTTGTTTAAAGGCTTGTGACCTGATTTTGAAATTGAAAAAGTCTGATGACCTAAGCTCAGATGTTGCAATAGCAAAAAAGATTTATAGTGAGACTAGAGATACAGAGAAGGCCTTCAACAGTTTACAGAGAAGTAAAAATACCTGCGTTGAAGCTAAATTACTACAAGGGTTAGCAAAAGAGAAGGAGAATTATGTGAACGCCCTTGAAAGTGTAAGTAGGAATATAATTTATTTACCTGATATGGCTTATTTTTTGCGTGCATGTTCTGGGGAACAGCGTGCTATCATTTTGCCTGTAATTTTCGAATCTTTTGCCGAAAATGGTCTCAAACGATTAGGTTCGACTCACTGATGAAGAATTCAGGATCAAATTTGATTCTGTCCGCCCGGCCGTTGCCACGATAAGTTTCGAACGGGAAGAGATAGCCACTTGAAATTTTCAAGGTAGGTTGCTAATCTGAATGCGACGGTTAAGTTCGTTAATGGGCATAATCGGCCAAACGGTTTCCGAGTACATACTTATTTTGTTTTCAAACAATACAGATCCGATCGAATTGAAACTTGGTAATTAGTTGTTAGATGTCAACACAAATATTTATGCGAAATTTCAAGAGGCTCGTATCACTAGAAAATTCAAAAAAATCATTTCAGCTCAATCGACTTGGTATGAGCGTGAATAGACAATGGAACGTGCGCGCAAAAGCTTCTGATTTTACGTCATTGCTTTTGAAGAATGTTTTACTCTAAAATTTAATTTGTTCTGTTTCTGTAGATTCCAAGGAATATGAGACTATTGTATATACATTCTTTTCAAAGCCTAATCTGGAATAAAATGGTTAGCAACAGAATAAAAAAGTATGGTCTTAAACCTGTTGTAAATGATTTAGTTGTCATTAATGACATATTCACTGAATCTGATATAGAACCTACTGAAGAAGAAGGAATGCCAGATGAAGATAATAGTGACACCAAGATTGGTAAATGATTTATATGCAATATATGAATAGTTTGTGAACTTTGTTATGCATATAACCATTTCTCTTTATTTGTAATATTCACACAGGTAATAATGTAATCATTTGTCAAAATACATAATCTGCCGTATTCACAAAAGCATTCAATCTCCGATAAGTCCTAACTGAGGTCCTCAGTTAAGGATAAATAAGAATCACAACCTCAGTTTAAGTGAAAATTAATGTGAAACAGGCCTGTTTCACCAACTTTAGATACTTTAACTGAGGTTGCGATTCATATTTATCCTTAACTGAGGACCTCAGTTAGGACTTAACGGAGATTGAATGCTTTGTGAATACGGCGGTAAATCTATCTATTAATCTAACACTTTTGAAGTCACTGAGTATATTAGTCATTGTCCCAAATAACACTGCCTGATATAAATATATATACAGGGTCTTTCACGAGGAACCTCACCCATATTTATACGGGAAACTACTGAACGTATTTTCATGAAATTCAGCACTTATAAGTATTTCACGATGCTGATGAAATCTAAAATATTTTCAAGGCATGAGCACCTCCGGTTTTTCCGGAAATGACGTCAACTTCCGTTTTTCAAATTAGAACACCATTTTTTTATTGCAGAAATAGATTCCTTAGAAAATTTCAAGTTATTTTGATGTAACATTTTTCAGTTTTGGTTGGAAAATTCTCTCTGAGCGGGAAAATTCGAAAAAAAAATCGAAAATAGAGCTCCGCTGAAACAAGAATAACTTCGAGGTTTTTGGATGGAAAATCATTCATTTTTGGGATTTTTCAAGATGTAAGATTGATGTATCCACTTTAAAAATCGAAATCACGATGCATGATACAGGGGGTGAAAAAATCGCTTTCAAAGTTAGGGATGACAAAATCGTTAAAAATCAATTTTTTCAAATTAGAACCCCATTTTTTTATAGCAGATATTGAATCTACGTTAAAAAATAATGTGAGTGTATGCATCACACCCTTGCCCTAAAATGGATATTTTCTGAGTTATTCACAAAAAACTGTTTTTCGTCTTGAATTTTCAGCAACTTCTTTTCCCTTCACGCCAAAAAGATGAAATTTTCAGGAACTGTTATTTGAACCATGCTGTAGATTTTTCACCCCTTCTTGAAACCGACTTCAAGTTACTATTAGGAGAACCATGGCAAACTCTCGCAGTTATAACTAGAGAAGATGCTCAAAGTTTTGACCGTTAATTTCTAGACATTTATTTTTATACGTCTCAGGAATGCTTCGTGCATTGCTCTTCTTATTTCATCGGGAGGAAGAGATCTGCAAAAGTGTTTAAAAACCAAATTGAGCTTCAAAACTATGAATCTAAAAATCTAAACAAACCTGAACGCATTTCTGACTCGTTCTATGCAGTCCTCTTTATCAGTCAGGGGAGTTGAGTAGACAATATTTTTTATCCTACCCCAAACATAATAGTCTAAAGGAGTTAAATCGGGAGAACGTGGTGGCCAAAGATGTGGACCATTGTTCGCCAACCATCGATCTTCAAATAGCCTGTAGAGGATATTTGACACATTGAGTGAATTGTGTGGAGGCGCGCCATCTTGTTGATACCATAAGTCATTATGGTTCATTACTAGCGGCTCAATTATTTGAGTCAATATGTCAGAATATCTATCTCCTAAGGGAGAACATTCTTTAAATAATGCAAACATGTGTAGTGTTCTATCTTACCAGTTAAAGTCCCATCATAAATGTGAACATCGAGAATTGCATTATTTTTGATGGCGCAAAAAACATTGAAACTCCAGGTCTCTTGAAAGTTCCATTGTCTGAAGTGGTGGTTGTTCTCTTCATCCCAATAATGACTGTTATGCCTATTGAATGAACCATTCTTTGTGAATTTAGATTCATCTGTCCAAATTATACAGTTCAAAAAGTTTTCATTCTCTTGAAATCGAATCATCATAGCTTCGCAAAACTCTGTTCTCCTGACGAAATCAGTTTCCTTCAAATGCTGTACCCTATTGAATTTATATGGGTGCATTTTATGTTTTTTTAATATTCTCCAAACACTCGATTGAGATAATCCCAGATCAATCTCGGCATCTTTGAGAGAATTTTGAGGATTCACACGAAAATATGCAAGAACTGTAATTTCGTTGTTCTCATCTTCTACTACACTTTTTTCTCTGTGTATAGTTTTCTTAACGAAAGATCCGACATTTCTCAAGTTTGTCATGGTTCTGTTAATGGTATCTCTCGTTGGTCTGGGTCGGTCAGGAAACCTCTCAACAGTCGAATCGTTCTATCTACAACTTTATTACATTCTCCATGAAGTAAAATGAGATTTAAATAATCTTCATTGGTAAAATTAGGCATAGTGATCAATTTTATAACTTAATACGAATTATCACCAAATTAATAGTAAACACAAAATGCTACTGAATAAAGAGGAATTTGGCAGATGTAATTAATGATATCTATCATTAAAAAAAAAGAATGTAAAACATGGTAAGTTTTTGCATATGGTTCATAAGGAATTATTTATTTATCACTGGAGAGAAAACCGATGGCCGATTAGTTGAAATAAAGAGGTTTCCGATACAAATTCGAATCAAAATTCGTTATCTATTTAGGAACAACCTGTAACTTTTTTCTCTTGCATATTAGGGTAGTAAAATCTTAAACATGGTTTAAGTAACAGTTCCTGAAAATTTCATCTTTTTGGCGTGAAGGGAAAAGAAATAGCTGAATATTCAAGACGAAAATCACATTTTTTTGTGAATAACTCAGAAAATATCCACTTTAGGGCAAGGGTGTGATGCAGACACTCACATTATTTTTTAACGTAGATTCAATATCTGCCATAAAAAAATGGGGTTCTAATTTGAAAAAATTGATTTTTCACGATTTTGTCATCCCTAACTTTGAAAGCGATTTTTTCACCCCCTGTATCATGCATCGTGATTTCGATTTTTAAAGTGGATACATCAATCTTACATCTTGAAAAATCCCAAAAATGAATGATTTTCCATCCAAAAACCTCGAAGTTATTCTTGTTTCAGCGGAGCTCTATTTTCGATTTTTTGTTCGAATTTTCCCGCTCAGAGAGAATTTTCCAACCAAAACTGAAAAATGTTACATCAAAATAACTTGAAATTTTCTAAGGAATCTATTTCTGCAATGAAAAAATGGTGTTCTAATTTGAAAAACGGAAGTTGACGTCATTTCCGGAAAAACTGGAGGTGCTCATGCCTTGAAAATATTTTAGATTTCATCAGCATCGTGAAGTACTTATAAGTGCTGAATTTATTGAAAATACGTTCAGTAGTTTCCCGTATAAATATGAGTGAGGTTCCTCGTGAAAGACCCTGTATATATCCGGGTTCATAGCGTTAACCGCCTTCCGGTTCCTAGTTTCCATCGGCCTCTGTCCAACCAGTCTCCTGATATAAAACTTACTTTAATAGATTCGGAAAATGAAGTTGAAGAGCCAAAACCAAGGCAGCAAGTTAGGGCTTTAACAGAGTCAGAATTGTCTGATTATACAATATATGATATTGTGTTGCCCTTACCTGGATACGATATAGTGTATCCCGACAATTTGAAGGAAGAGTACAGAGAGGAACTAAAAAAATATGGTCTAACGTTAGAGATGCCCAAACAGAGTGTGAAGTAAGATTTCATTTCAAGTATCAAAGCTATCATTATTAGTGTCAAGAAATGGGATACCAGCATTTTTATCGATCTTGGATATCTTAAGATTAATTCGATACAAAAAGAGCATATTTTCGTTGAATAAAATAATAATAAAAATACTTGTATCCCGCTCTAAAAGGCAATAAAAGTCTTTCTATCCACCAATTGTCCTTTGTCTTTTGAAATTTTATATATGAAGTGCTAAGGTGCGTGAAAAATATTCAATTTATTTATTCATTTCATATATTTTTTAGAACGTATACCCTATCAGGAGGTTACAGGAAGATCTTGGGACGCATACAAGACTTACAATGGAAAATAATGAGATACAACGATCCAAATATCAGTTTGATATTATCCGACTTTGACGTATTGAGAAAATTTGAGGAACCTAAAGATATTTCAGGTAAAATCTTCATGTAAAAATTACTGGAACAAAAATCTTTTTCCAGTTCCTAAAATTTTTTATTAGTTTCATTAACTAGAAAAACTCTTTAAGATTAAGCATAGTACATACATTTTTGCACATATGTCCTGGGGAACATCGCGTTAACATTTTGCCCAAATGGCTGTAATTTTCGAATTTTTTGCCGAAAATGGCCTCAAACGATTGAGTTCGACTACCTGATGAAGAATTTGAGGACAAATTTGTTTCTGTCCGGCCGTCCGTTGCCACGGTAACTTAAGAACGGAATGAGATAGCGACTTGAAATTTTTAGTGTAGGTGGCGCATCCCGAGTAATGATTTTATTTTCAACCAATATGAATCCGATCGAATTGAAACTCAGTGAATAGTTGTAGAATATGAACTTAGGCACGTTTGTGAAGTTTTGTGAGAATCGCATCACTACAAAATTAAAAAAAAAATATATTAAAAAATATTTCTTATGTCACGATAACCTGAGAACGGAAAGAGATAGCGACTTGAAATTTTCAGGTTAGGATGTGCATCTGAATGCAACATTTGAGTTTGTTTATAGTCACAATCAGCCGAACGGCTTTGGAGTAATAACCATCTGAAATTTGCTTGTTATTTCCTCAATAACTCGAAAAATACAAAACCGATTGAATTCACATGGTCATTAGTTGTTTAATTCGAATTTACCATGGTAAATTCGAATTAAGAGTCCAATACAGGAGAATGGACAACATAATTTACCATGGTAAATTACAGGAGAATGGACAATAGAACATACGCGCAAAAGCTCCTGACTTCACGTCAGTGCTTGAACCAATTTTTTATGGACTTTCTGCATACATCTGTATGTCCTAATAACCCCCAAATAAAATATATTTGTTAACGTTTATTATAACCTCATTCCTTCTAAGTTAATTCGTAAAAAAAGCGATTAGTTCAGTCAAATACTTTGCTGGTTTATTAATTTTTCCTTCATCTTTTTGTAATTCAAGTATTCAATGGAGTAAGTCTAATGGGAATCCTTCAAAACCATTGTCGGCTCAAAATTAAAAAATACAGACATTTGGTGTACAAGCCGAAAATATTATAACCTCATCTCACAAGTACGAAAGTCGTATACTGCCGTCCTTAGAACAGATGCCGTATCTGCAGACGCCACCAAACCGAGATAATTAAGCTCAAAGTTTTTTCTATAGCCCTCTCACCACTTTGATTTCAGAAAATAAGTAAATATGATATCTTATTTAGGATGTGTATGAAAATATATTGTTGATGAAAAAATTTGAAAACTAACAAGACTCCAATAAAAAATTCACATACGGCATTTTCTGCTAGATATTTTCGTTTGCAATACAAGACATGAATGCCGTATGTGCATAAACGACGGTGGGTAACTCACAGAAGTGTCGAGAATATTTTTACATTTTAAATGAAACTAAATTGATATACTGTATAAATTATATATTTTTCTGTACTTATGAATAATATAAATAAATTTGAAAAAGATAATCGAACATATATTCAATAAATCCTGCACAAAAGTAAAACACAACTTGGTTAATTTATAGATACATCTTTTTCTAGTCATCATTAGTTTCTGGCAAATTGATCCAAAAAGTCTTTCGGTTTTCGGGCATAATATCGCAAAGATTTTTCAATATAGCATCCTTTTTTATTTTGGGGAAACCTCTGGGTTCAGTGCTGCAGGGCACAATCTGAGACAAGATACCATTTTTGTTCATTGCTTTCTTATACAAACAGTCTAGTTTTTCAAATTCACCTGCAAGTGACGATTTTGACTGTAAAAAAAAATTTCCACGGGTGCCTTTTATTTGGACTATATCAGATAAATAAATTCTTCGTTCTTGTTTTTTGAGTTTTGCCTCAGATTTCAAATCTTTCCATTTGAAAAAATCTTGATGCGACATGACTTTCACTTCCGTATTTGATTTTTGCGCTTTTTGTACGGCCTCTACGAAATCATCAAAATCGTACACCTTGCCTTTTTTTTTCAATGACAGTTCTACTTGATGGTGGAAGCTATCTGCTGACTTGAAAGTATGTCCTGGTTCAAAAAAATTTAGAAAAATTTCATTTGCGCAAATTTCAGTAGAATTAATTATCCTAACCAGGAAAGAAAGTAAACACCAATTCTTATTTTGGCTAGAACAGTTATCTAACCAGAGAATAATTTTAGGTGAATCTCTATATTTTAGGAAGAATGTATAAAAACAGCTTATAATGTCTTCTTTGTCCCTGCCTGATATAGCTTCATTCCACAAAACAGCGAATGCCTTATTTTGCGACTTTTTTCCTAGTGGAACAAAGCTTTCATTATAAGTTGTGAGGCGTTTAATGAAAAGAACCCGTTTGAATGTATCAACCCTAGGCAACATAATCACTTTCTGCAGGTCTACAGAAAAACATACAGTTCCATCTCCAAAACTAGTTTGGGCGTGTTCTTGATATAACTCTCTAGAGTCCCTGGCGTGATCCATGTGCTTTTTCCAAATAGTACATTTTTCGCAGTTTTCTTGTAAATCTTCTTTTTGATGACCATGCATTTTGTATTCTTCGCATTGTTCACATTCTTCGTGTCCTAATGATGCAAAAGAAATATTTTTTGCCTTAACACGTAGACGGTAAGATTCGTAGCTAACTTTCATGTCTGGGTATTGAGATTTAAACATGTCAAACATCACAGAGATAGATATGTCGCTGGGAAGATACCTTCGGTTTGGTGCATGCTCTCGCCTGAAATAGAATGAAAATAAGTAACATAATAATAATTTACCCATAATTTCAAGAACGTACCTATAGTGAGAAATAAATGGCTGGAAGGATTCTATGTGAGCATCTACTACATCATAATTAATTTTTTTCTTGATTGACTGAGTGCGCCGATCTTCTTGAGGATACAGTTGATTCTTAGGTGTTTTCTTTAAGGTATCATGCAAAACTCGGTCATTGGTGTTTTTGTAGCCTAGTGTAGTGAGAAAAAAAGTCTTACATACATCTACCATTTGACCATCTACAGTTTTCAGCTTGTATTTGAAGGTATTTTGTTTTCTCTCGCTTTCAGTAGTTCGTCGCTTTACTTCGAGCCGAATGCAATTATTCAGTATAAATGATTTTCTCTCTCTAGCAGATAGCTTCCAAAAATTGGTATTCAAAATTGTTCTCTGGTCTTCTGCAATTTTATCGCAACACTTTTTTTTACACCTACACCCAGGTAGCACCCGGTGATTTTCAAGCAGCTTCTCCTGTTTTTCAATAATTATTTTCTGCTTGAGATTTTTATCTATTTTTCTTCTTTTCCTCGGATTTCCACTTTTTGTTAAACCTTTTTCTGCGTTCACTTCGTTTACGTTTTCTTGTGTATGTTCTAATCCCTTTTCAGTAACCCTTGAAGGTTCTTCAATGTGCTCTGGTTCGTTTACACTTTCCTCTATATTATTTGAATCATTCAAAATCAATTGATTATCTATTAACTTGAAGGGTGCACAAACTCTAATAAACTCGCAGCATGCTGTATTTGAATTTTCTCCTTGAAACTGACTGCTATTTTGTTGTTGTGGAATATTCAAATTTTCGTCTAATTCTATCACATTGGTCAACTCAGTAAACACTTTGGGCTGAAGCGAATCTTCTAAACAATAATTTAAAGAGGTCATTAAAAAACCATCTTGAGTTATCACTTCGACATTCTGCATATTAATATTAGATTCAACCCAAATCTCATTATTGTTGTTGGTATCGGACTCACCGAGAGCCATCGACAGAATTTTTTTCGATCTACTTGACATAGTTATCCTAAAAATATGTTAATGTGAACGTATGCTTACTAGCTGATGATAACTTACACAAACATACCTCA
Source organism: Halyzia sedecimguttata (assembly GCA_937662695.2). Lineage (NCBI taxonomy): Eukaryota > Metazoa > Arthropoda > Insecta > Coleoptera > Coccinellidae > Halyzia > Halyzia sedecimguttata. Next base: position 90,036,156 of record OW569413.2, read on the forward strand.
AATATTTTCAAAATCTCGTGGAAATAACTAATCTATACGTTCACACTAGAAAATCACTCAGACAAATGAATGCAAATCGTAACGGTTTCATGAATATGGCGCGTTTTCCAATGAACGAACGCCGTATCTAACATGTCCCAACTGGAAACGCCGTATATGCATATTCGCGGAAGTAGATACGGCTTTTGTGTTTAGTATTACGCACGTACGGCTTATTTTCTTAGGAAGCACCACAACTTTTTCACATACGGCTGAAAAAAAGATCAGGTTTTTGATAAATTAAGCATTTTTACGGTATTTTTGCTTAGTAGTAATGTAAATTAACATGTCACGAACCCATTGAGACAAAAATCTCAAAAAAATTTTTTTTGTAGACACGGCATCTGTGCTTAGGACGGCAGTATAGACCACATTAGTTAGGTTAGGCGGGAAATTTGAGTTACGATCCATCCGTGGATCCGAGCACTGAATTCCCCATGCATTTCTTATGGACTTAAAATTTACGCGAATTTCCCGCCTGTTTTTAGATACTTTGGCTAATTTCTTAAGGTTGTAGCCTTTAATTTACACGTATGCCTGTCGGCTGCTCAGTTTGATACGTGAGGGTGTGAGCACAAATATTTGAAATAAACTTGACAAAATAGAAAAAGAAAGTTGGGCGCCAGGTTTACCAAAGTAAACCGAAATGTATAAAATACAAGTTAAAGGAGTTATAATATATCTTGCTTAGCGGTAAAAAAAATAATATTAAAATTAAACAGATTTATTAAAACAAAATACAAGTTTTGGATTCTGCTGAAGGCGTTGGAAATCAGAACATTTACAAAAAAAAGAAATGAGAAATTCCTGTGATCTCTATGAATTGAAATTTATAGTAATCAGGGCTCCAGACAGAATTTGGATGAAAAATATCGAAATATAAATTTTGACAACCTCACGTGCAACTCGTGGGTGATTCCTTGGAAGTAGATCTCTGACCTCCAGGCAAATATGGAAAATAACGTTGACTCCAACAAGAGGTAGACTTTGGATCAAATGCTTATTGCTCAAAGATATTTCAGATGTAGGTAGTTCCAGATAAACTTCTGTGTCTGTGTATTCTGAAGAATATTGATGGTGGTGTAGTATTCAGTTCACTTCAGGCACAGGAAAGCAGTTGGAATAGCCTCAGTTATAATTTCCAGTTCCCGAACCTTCTTCTGAAGTATGTCGATGCTTGCGCATGCGTAGAGGAAAACAGGAATTAATTTAGAACAAAGAAAATTTAGAAAAATATGTTCTGATGAAAATTGAGAAAGCAGATAAAATATATTTATGTGAGAATTTGAAAGAAAAATTGTCAATTGTAATTCTTAAAATTAACTGTAAAGATTAAAGAAACTTTCCGGAAAGAAAGAAGAAATATATGATAAGATTAACAATTCAATTATTTAATTTAGGTATAAATGATCCGAAAAACTATTTTAACAGAAAATTCAGACAGTGAAATGATATGAGATTGAATATGAATAGTAATAAAACAGCATGAAAGAACACAAACTTCCTGGTAGCGTGTTAGCGAGTATCAAAAAAATTTTTCAGAACACACTGATGGTGTGCCGATAAATAAAAAAAAAAAAAGGAAGGTAAACACTAATATAGAAATATTAGAATTAGGTATATAAAATGCAATAAATGAAGATAAAGATATGTATTAAGATATTGAAATAGTTTTATACTCAGCCAATATTCCACCAGAAAATCTACACTTTCCACCTGTTTCCAAATAATCAAGCAATTTAACAATATATCTCTCTAAGCGATAATCTAAGAATAATGAATTCGTACAAACGAACATCTCTCATCCCGGAAAAACATCGCGAATTCCAAACCGGTTCTTTCGATGCGTACCAGAACTAGTATCAGTGGCGCTTCATAAATTCGGGCTGAGGAAAGCAATATGGGGAGGACGACTTAATCGTTACACACCACCCCAACTGGGTGAAAAAAAAATTTGGAAACTTGAGAAGTTTTCAAAATTTTTTTTATGTTCAATGAAAACCAAGTTTGCAGATAACCATGGTCAAAAGAAAGAAAAGGTATACACAGTAAATACAGTCTATAGCTCAACAGACAAAAAAATGTTAAGCTAAGAGATAAAAGATAAGAGTTTCAATGCAACACCAGAATATTATAACGTTATGATCGCTTGATTCCCAGATAACTAATCATCGAAATAATTTAGAATCAAACAACACATCTAATTTGAAAAGTGTTTCCCACAAAAAATACTAATTTTTCCAACAGGAACTATCGAAAGATAGATTATTTTTCGTGAAGTAACAATAATTCACTATGTCGCACATAAAACTTTATACGACTACCGTCATGTAGCCAAGATAAATAAAAATAATCAAACTAAGTTGAGCTATCTGAATCTGCACTAAAATATTCCTCGTCCGAATCATCAACATAAACGGACTTAAGGTCCTTAATGTGCCAACGACCCAAATCATTGCCATCCATGTCCCTCAGTTCATAAACTAGATTGGAAACAACTTTAGATACTACACAAGGTACATATTTAGGAGCTAATTTAGCAGAAAAGTTATTAGCCGCTGAAGACAAAATAGTATTTCTCTTCCAAACCTTATCACCAATATGAAATCTGATATCCCGCTTTCTCAAATTATACTGTTGAGCGTTTCGGAGATAAGCCTGATGTATCCTTTCACGAACATCAATAAACAATTCGGGAAGTTCCTGAATATCATCAATACGCTGCGATTTATCTGAAATAGAAATGACATTATTCACATTGTCAGAGATTTTTCCATAATAATCGCCAGTCACGGGAATATTTCTCGCAAAATTAAGAAAAGCCGGTGTAAAACCTGTGACATCATGTTTAGCAAGCCTAATTGCTTGAGCTACCTTGAAGATAGATGTATCCCAAGTTTTATGGTTATCATGAATATAACATCTAATTGAAGTTACAATAACTCTATTTACTCGTTCGGTAAAATTTACTTGTGGGTGATACCTGGCGTTATACCAAATTTTCTGTACCCGATAGGTCTCCATCAAATTTTTGAACTCCCTACTGACAAACTGACTGCCATTATCAACAATAAAAATTTGAGGTACACCATATATAAGGAAAACATTATTTTCAATGAATTTAAGAATATTTTTTGAGGTAGCCTTTGACATGGGATGCACCAATACAAATTTAGTGAACCAATCAACAATAACTAAGAGATACTGATTTCCGTTCTTAGATCTAGGGTATGGACCTAATAGATCCGCTGAGATACATTGAAAAGGGAAATTAATATTTTTGTAAGTTCCCATCAGACCAGCCTGAGGTAAATTGGAACTCTTACAGGCAGCGCAAATAGGGCATTTTCTGACATATTTATATACGTCCTTTCTAATTTTCGGCCAATAATACAATTCAGATATTCGAGAGAGGGTTTTAGATATTCCTAAATGAGCAGAAGTTTCTTTGTCATGATAAAATTGAAGAACTTCATTTCGGTTTGCAGAAGGCACAACTATTTTCCAGTCTGTAAGATTACTTACAATTTTATTTCGAGACAAAATGTGTTTATAAAGAATTCCATTTTCAACGCGAAATGATGGATAGAATTCGGGGTTTTTCCCTACTTTCTTTAACATAGAATCGTACCACACATCGGGTTGAAAAGAAGAAACGTCGATTACAGAAATGTCTGCTACCGATCTCGACAAAGCATCAGCCACAATATTCAACGATCCTTTACGATGTTTAATAGTGAAATCAAATTGTGAAAGTTTAACTGCCCATCTGGTTAAACGTCCTGATGGATTAGATAAGTTATGAAGGTAAATAAGGGATGCATGATCTGTTTCGATAGTAAACTTAGTACCCTCAACATAGCTTCTAAACTTCTCTATACCGAATATAACAGCCAAAAGTTCTTTTTCTGTGACCGTATATTTACGCTGACAACTTGAAAGTGTTTTACTTGCGTAAGCCACCGGATGTTCTATGCCATCACACTCCTGATACAAAATAGCACCTACACCAGTGTCAGAGGCATCACATTGAATGACGAATGGTTTGGAAAAATCAGGGCTTGCTAACACTGGAGCAGAAATTAGACGAGATTTTATTTCATTAAAAGCTGCCTCAGCCTGAGGTGTCCAGCCTATAGGTTGTCCCTTTTTCCTACCATGCAAGAGATCTGAAATTGGAGAACATATTGATGAGAAATCTTTAATAAAACGACGGTACCAACTAACAAGACCAATTAATCGTTTAATCTCAGTAGTATTTTTTGGTGTTGGATAATTTACTATGGCAGAAACCTTTTCTGGGTCAGTTCTCAACCCATTCTCATCTACTACGAAACCAAGATAAACTAGAGAAGAACGACAAAATTCACACTTATCTAAATTAACCGTAAGATTAGCATTCTTTAGTCTTTGAAAAACCTCTTTTAAAACTTTGACATGTAATTCAAATGTTGGGGTAGCAACTATAATATCATCGAGGTAAACAAAACAATACGGTTCCAAGTCATGACCAATTACTTTATCCATCAAACGAGCCATAGCTTTGGGACTGTTTTTCAATCCAAAAGGACTAACAATAAATTCAAAAAGACCCCTTCCCTGAACAGCGAATGCAGTTTTTTCACGCGAGGACTCTTCCAATGGTATCTGGAAAAAGGCTTTAGTTAAATCAATGGAAGACAGGTATCTAGCATTTCTCAGTTTATTTAAAATACTATCGATATGAGGCATGGGATAAGTATCATCGGTCGTAACAGCATTCAATTTTCGGCCATCAAAACATACTCGATATTCCCCAGTACGTTTGGGAACCAACCACAACGGGCTGCACCAGGCAGATTGGGAAGGTTGAATAACCTTGAGCCTCAACATTTCATCAATTTCTCTATTTAGATGACCCTGCATAGCAGGTGACAAAGGATATTGTCGTTGTACAATAGGTTTTGAATTTCCGGTGTCGATATGATGAGTAATCAAGTGAGTACGACCAATTCTATCTTTAGGAGCAATTGATTCAAAAGATGCTACTACTGTCTGAAGTTCAATTTTCTGAGCTGCAGTCAACTCTGCATAAGGTTTAATAGTATTTACAGCACATATAGAATGATCAAGGGAATAGGAAAAATTTGAAAAATTAACCTCAATCCGAAACAGTTTAAAAAAATCCATACCCAGAATGAGATTGTGTGTTACAGAAGGAATTATCAAAACTTTCAACTTTTTAGTTACACCATCTAGAGAAATAGGAACCAAAATAAACCCTAGAAAATCCTGGGGTTTACCATCCGCAGTTGTTACATTAATAGGAGATTCATACATGATAGGAATGTTATATTTTTGTAAAATATTGAAACCAGCAGAACCTAAAATTGACGAGGTACTACCTGTATCAGCTAGAGCGAGAATCCTCTGATCAAAAATTTCCACTTTTAAATAAGGACGATTATCATTGGGTTTACTGACGAAAATAGGATTCAAATTTACAGGAGAAGAATAGAAATTTTTTACTACATCTAACCATTCCTGCCATTCGGACAAGGACTCTTTTACTGGTTCTGAGATTTTTTTCTCTCGTTGGACTTGCTGGAAGTGCGATTGACTACCGGTTGATTTTCTGAACTTCGAGGTTTTTGAATGGTGACGAGATTCAGGTTCTCGCCACCTCTTTTCACGTTTTTTGAATTGCATTGATTACATTTCGACTTAATTGTATTTTTCAAGCCACAACCGTAACAAAAAACTAATCTAGGTTTTCTACATTGCGGATAATTATGACCAACTAAACCACAATTCCAACATCGAGAACTGGTTACAGCAGATACATCAGGAGAAGAAACATATTTCCGGGAACTTGACCTGTGAACCCGAGAAAACGAGAATGATTCATCGAAAGGCCTACTGAGATCTGGTTCCAACAAGCTTGCATCATGAGTAGGTGGTGCCTTATAGCGATCAGCCCATATCCTAGACTCCTCCAACTTCTTACAAAGCTCTGAAAGATCACTGACAGTCTGAGGACTATGCAATGCCAAACCTGAAATAAAAAATGGTAACAGATTTCGTCGAATTTTCTGCACCCTGGACTTCTCATCTGGCTTATTCCTCAATCGATTAAAGAGGCCCTCCATGGAAGAAATATATAAAGCTACCCGCTCGTCTACACCTTGAGTTCTAGAATTTATCTCTTGCTCTAAGTCTTCTTCGTAAAAATATGGAAGAAAATCCTTCTTCAGTTCTTCAACCAATTCATCCCAAGATTGAAATTTACATTTATTATTAACAAACCAAGTCCAAGCAGAACCCCTGAACAAATCACAAGCCGACTGAAACAGTTCCTGCTTTGAAACACCTCGAGCTTGCCTCAAAAGTTCCACCCTTTCTAAGAACGAAGACAGAGATTCAGTTTCGTTGGAACCAGTGAAATGAATATTCCACTTATAAGGAGCAATAAATCTAGCATTAGAGGGACTGATACAGTTGACAGGAGCAGAGGTCTCAATGGGAGTAGAAGTACTCGCAGGAGAAACCTTAAAATCAAAATCTGCCTCTAAACTCAACACTTCATACTGAATTTTTTTCTTTGCAGAAACCTCATCATCATCATCCGTAGCCAATCTAGATAAACGATTCGATAAATGAGTCAACCGACTAGAAATTCTGTTAAAAATGGAATCACCTTTATTTCCATCGAAATTAGAAATTATGTTTTTAAGATCACTAATAGTTTCTGTCATTTCAATGACGTCTTGAGAATGAGAATAAGGATTCGCAAATATATTAAAACTACGATTCGCTTTCTCCTGACTGAGGAGACCCCGCAAGATTTTTCTTTTTGTATCGACATCGCCGGTAGGTTCAATACCACGAATTTTAATCTCATACGATAATTCATTGATTTTCAAATAATTAGGATTCATAGCGTATTATAAAGATACAGATCAAGTAAAGATATCGAAAATAAAATTGGTATCACAAATATCATACAAGTGTGAAATCAAACACAAAACCCAATGAGATGAGAGAAGTTCGCTGTGCAACAGGTAGATATCGCTCAGAATATACTTAGTAACTAAATATTAAGGAAAAGATACCAAATTCTGTCGGATCAGATATATAACAAAAATTATATACTAAGTTCCGCCAAGCAAGACTAGAAAAATAAAAAATAATAAAGAAATTGCCAAGCAAGTGAATCTTTGAAAGCTATCAAATGATTTTCGGGCCCCACGTTGGGCGCCAATTGTGTAGCCTTTAATTTACACGTATGCCTGTCGGCTGCTCAGTTTGATACGTGAGGGTGTGAGCACAAATATTTGAAATAAACTTGACAAAATAGAAAAAGAAAGTTGGGCGCCAGGTTTACCAAAGTAAACCGAAATGTATAAAATACAAGTTAAAGGAGTTATAATATATCTTGCTTAGCGGTAAAAAAAATAATATTAAAATTAAACAGATTTATTAAAACAAAATACAAGTTTTGGATTCTGCTGAAGGCGTTGGAAATCAGAACATTTACAAAAAAAAGAAATGAGAAATTCCTGTGATCTCTATGAATTGAAATTTATAGTAATCAGGGCTCCAGACAGAATTTGGATGAAAAATATCGAAATATAAATTTTGACAACCTCACGTGCAACTCGTGGGTGATTCCTTGGAAGTAGATCTCTGACCTCCAGGCAAATATGGAAAATAACGTTGACTCCAACAAGAGGTAGACTTTGGATCAAATGCTTATTGCTCAAAGATATTTCAGATGTAGGTAGTTCCAGATAAACTTCTGTGTCTGTGTATTCTGAAGAATATTGATGGTGGTGTAGTATTCAGTTCACTTCAGGCACAGGAAAGCAGTTGGAATAGCCTCAGTTATAATTTCCAGTTCCCGAACCTTCTTCTGAAGTATGTCGATGCTTGCGCATGCGTAGAGGAAAACAGGAATTAATTTAGAACAAAGAAAATTTAGAAAAATATGTTCTGATGAAAATTGAGAAAGCAGATAAAATATATTTATGTGAGAATTTGAAAGAAAAATTGTCAATTGTAATTCTTAAAATTAACTGTAAAGATTAAAGAAACTTTCCGGAAAGAAAGAAGAAATATATGATAAGATTAACAATTCAATTATTTAATTTAGGTATAAATGATCCGAAAAACTATTTTAACAGAAAATTCAGACAGTGAAATGATATGAGATTGAATATGAATAGTAATAAAACAGCATGAAAGAACACAAACTTCCTGGTAGCGTGTTAGCGAGTATCAAAAAAATTTTTCAGAACACACTGATGGTGTGCCGATAAATAAAAAAAAAAAAGGAAGGTAAACACTAATATAGAAATATTAGAATTAGGTATATAAAATGCAATAAATGAAGATAAAGATATGTATTAAGATATTGAAATAGTTTTATACTCAGCCAATATTCCACCAGAAAATCTACACTTTCCACCTGTTTCCAAATAATCAAGCAATTTAACAATATATCTCTCTAAGCGATAATCTAAGAATAATGAATTCGTACAAACGAACATCTCTCATCCCGGAAAAACATCGCGAATTCCAAACCGGTTCTTTCGATGCGTACCAGAACTAGTATCAGTGGCGCTTCATAAATTCGGGCTGAGGAAAGCAATATGGGGAGGACGACTTAATCGTTACAAGGTTTATTTCGGTTGAAATAGATTCTGTGAACCTTTCTCAACCATCTAGAATCAAGTTTTCATAACAAAATTGTATATTTCCAGAATAATTAATAAATATAAAAGTGTTCACCAAATTCGATTGACGTATGTCTTAGCTCACTCGAAATCAGTCAAAAATATTAACATAACCCTAAATCGGCCTTGTAATGACGCAAAACAAAAGTAATCTACGACATACGGTAATCTTTCGAACTACACTGGTTTCAATTTTGATTTAAGAATAAATTGAAGTAGATTTTAATGTGGAAATAATATGAAAACATGCACTAATGATGAAGGTACCCAATACTTGATGGCTCTGTACTAACATTCTCTTTTAAATAGGGTGGTTTCATCTCAAAGTTGAAATTCCTTGTTAAAAAATTTGAATATGGATCTCCCGCCAAGAGAATGATTCTAACCTAACTAATGTGGTCTATAGAGATTTGAAACATGTAATAGACCACATTAGTTAGGTTAGGCGGGAAATTTGAATTACGATCCATCCGTGGATCCGAGCACTGAATTCCCCATGCATTTCTTATGGACCTAAAATTTACGCGAATTTCTCGCCTGTTTTAAGATACTTTGGCTAATTTCTTAAGGTTTATTTCGGTTGAAATAGATTCTGTGAACCTTTCTCAACCATCTAGAATCAAGTTTTCATAACAAAGTTGTATATTTCCAAAATAATTAATAAATATAAAAGTGTTCACCAAATTCGATTGACGTATGTCTTAGCTCACTCGAACTCTGTCAAAAATAATAACATAACCCTAAATCGGCCTTGTAATGACGCACAACAGAAGTCATCTACGACATACGGTAATCTTTCGAACTACACTGGTTTAAATTTGATTTAAGAATAAATTGAAGTAGATTTTAATGTGGAAATAACATGAAAACATGCACTAATGATGAAGGTACCCAATACTTGATGTCTCTGTACTAACATTCTCTTTTAAATAGGGTGGTTTCACCTCAAAGTTGAAATTCCTTGTTAAAAAATTTGAATATGGATCTCCCGCCAAGCGAATGATTCTAACCTAACTAATGTGGTCTATAGGAATTCGTGAAACATTTTTTGCATTGATAAATTGTTGCTTTTTCAGGTGGTAAATTTAAAGCTGTAATTTTGGAATTCACCTTAGATTCTTCCGTCTATGCTACAATGGTTTTAAGAGAAATCATGAAAATTGACACATCTCCAAGTGCTCAAGTCAAAATGAATGACTATGCAAATCCTCCTGAATCAAGTAAGATAGTTTCCACAAATGGTGGTAATCAGAAGGAGGAAAATACAATTAGCAATGGCCTTATGCATAATAGCATATTGAACAACAAAGAGAAAATGGAAGAATTCAAAAGGAGTATCTATGGAGATACAAAACGCAAAAACGAAAACGACGAAGATACTAAGGAGTCGCCAAAGAAACAGAAGATGGATAATGAATGAATTGACTGGTTTTAGGCTTAGATTTTCAACATTAATTATTTATGTGTATATTAAGACAATAACAATGAAGTTGTTTTTATATTTTTATATGTGCTTCATTTTTTCTGGTCTATAATGTCTGAACTATGGTGGATTTCATAAGGTTTTGTTGTGCTGCTAGAAATGAACCAAGAAAATAAATCTAGAAGAGTTTGTCAATGGGGGTCCTTTCCAGCTCTATGGATTCATAATAATTAGCCTATAGTGATCTAGACGCATAATCTGTGGAATTATTTGTTTGTAGTAGATAATTTCAAGAACTACTAGGCCAATTCATTACATTTTTTCAAAAAAAGAAATCTGCATTATCTCCAAGTAATATAAGCTATCATAGGTCTCTTGCATATGTTTTTTTATCATTGGAATCCATTATTATTAGTGTCCGACCGAAACTGGTTTTTCAGCCGAAACCGAAACCGAACTTTCGGCCAGGGTCTCAGTTTCGGCCGAAACCGAAACCGAAACTTTTTATTTCATACTGAAATCTACTGTATTTTGTACAATTTTATTTGCATATACATAAAAACAGTTAAGCAGTGTTAAATAAAATAAAAAGACAACTTTTTTGATATCATATTCATTATTTTGGTATTACCAAGTTATAAAAATAATTAGTCGAAGTATACAGGGTAATTCCAAATCAGACACGTCAACCTTGGAGGAGGTGTTAGTATGGATAATTTGCTGTGGTTTGAGCCATTTTTATTGATGACCAAAAATCAACAGTTTCCGAGATATTTGAGTTCTGGTTCTGGTGAAAAAGAATTAGTATGATTTGAAAGGGGATGTAAGAAGCAAATAGAGAAAAATAACGAATTAAATATTATTTTTTTTTGCAAATGAGCTCGAAATTTCATTAGAAAATGTATTCATAAATTATGTTCCACCATTCCATATAGGCAAGCACATTATTGAAAGGTTTTTTTCTGGGTTTTCTGTCCCAAATATCTATAAAATAAAAATTAATTATTTTGTGATTTGCTTCTGCGTAAGAAAGACAATATATTTGTCAGAAGCAATCAATTGAACAATGTTGCCTAACAAACAACAACGAAGAAACAACTATATCGTAACGTTTCGGAGTCTATATCAGACTCCTTCGTCAGAGGCTTAATGAAAATCTTTAGAATTTTTTTGTTGATAGTTATTGTGGAATTCTTGAATTATTGTGACAATTCTTGAATTTCACAATAACTATCAACAAAATAATTCTAAAGATTTTCATTAAGCGTCTGACGAAGGAGTCTGATATAGAGTCCGAAACGTTACGATATAGTTGTTTCTTCGTTGATGTTGTTTCGATGTTGTTTCGTTGTTGTTTGTTAGGCAACATTGTTCAATTTATTGCTTCTGACAAATATATTGTCTTTCTTACGCAGAAGCAAATCACAAAATAATTAATTTTTATTTTATAGATATTTTTCAGAGTTTGGGAGAAAAAACCCAGAAAAAAACCTTTCAATAATGAGTATACCTCCCACAGTATCCTTTAATGATTACTTAAGGCAAGCACATGCCGTCTTTCTGATATCTTCAGTAGTTATTTTCCACCTGAAATTTACTCACGCTGTCTTTTGATACACATTCCCTATTTTATATGCCGGACATTCAAAAGGTTGCTTATAAAAAATCTGCTAAAACGAAACTAGTTATGCAATCTTACGAAATCTTTTATAGAATGAAGAAGGAATTTGGCAAGTTTTTAAAATAATTTTGGCATACAAAATTGTGAAATTCGAAAGTTGCAGACAAATTGATATTAGAAATTGATTTTTCATTTATTCATATACCACATTTCAAATCATACAAATTCTTTTTCAACCTCTTATACAGCATAGTTTGGTTTTTTCGTACATATCATATCCTTTTCTGATGAAAATAAACCAAAATTATCATCAAATTTGGTCAACGTAGAAAAAATTGACGAAATATGAACTAAGTTCAGAAATCTTTTAAAAATCACCCGAACTCCAAAAACTGTTGATTTTCGGTTATTAATAAATATGGATTAAACAACAGCTAATGAGAACAACTCGCTTTTCCTCCAAGTTTCACGTCTTATTTGGAATCACCCTATGTAATCTATATAATAATCATTAAAGTGAATTCTCATGAATTATCAGTCTTAACAAAGATAGATTATAATAACTTGTACGACAATTATGTATACCTACTTTTAACTCCTGGCCAAAGGACCAGGATAATTCACGAACAGTCAAGTTTCGGCCCGGCCGAAAGTTTCGGCCATTTTTGGCCGAAACCGAAACTAAGGCCGAAACTAGATTTCTTGGCCGAAACTGGCCGAAACCGAAACCGAACTTTCGGTCGGTCACTAATTATTATATCCATAAAAATAATGAAAAACTTCAACCGCCGTCAAAAATTTCAATTTACAACGAGAAAACGATCATTCAAATTTGGATGCACATAATATCTATTCAAACGATCAAAACTTGGCGTCCGTCCGTGACGTCACCTGTCATATCTACTCTCACTCTCTTCTTCGTGTCCGTTTCACTCTTAGTTTCGCTGTAACAAGCAGATGGACTCGCCGAGGGTAGATTTTGTATTACGTCTCTCTCTTCTTGTGTCCGTCTCACTCTTTGTTTCGCTGTAAAAAGCAGATGGTCTCGCCGAGGGTAGATTTTGGTTACGTCAGCCGTCATAGCAACGATTGAACCTATCAGAATCCTTTGAATTTGCTTCCTGATATTCCGATTTTCAATACCGCACACCGAAATTTTCAAATTTTATAAATTTTGAAAGTGGATGAGGGCATACATGATGATCTGATATTGAAGTAGATTCAGAAAAATATAAACATATGTTGTTTCGTGTTACATGCAAGAGATCTATTCATGTTTCCAACTACTTCGAAATTTTTCCGAGTGCTCTAAAAATTTGCCAACTCCCTTCGTCATTTGGGGGGGTTCTCCTCGCTGTAATGGTTATATTCCGTCTGTAGAAATGCCCATTTGCAAAAAACCCAGAAGCAAAAACACCGAAACTCGTTTTCCGAAATACAGACAGAAGCAAATACGTACATATATTTACGTTGCTAAATTCAATAGAAATAAAAGTTTTTTAAAACTGGTACCAGATGGTTTGATTTATGACATACTCCAGTCGTCGAAACTGAAGCATCTAGGTTCAGTTTTTCAGTTGCGAGTTAACTCAAGGTTTGCGGGTAATCCGAGTGTTACGCATACATAAGATAGCTAGACACTTGTGTAACTCGCAACCTCGAGTTAACTTGCAATTGAGAAACCGGCCCCTAGATGGCTACCCGCTTCGGGATAACGGATAGGAAATAAATCATTTATGTGTTCAAATACTGCGCTACTAATGCAATATTATGATTAATATTATTTTTTTGCCGGCTACACACATTGTGTCGAAAATTATTGAATATTGAATTTACGGCAACAGCAATGTGCACAAGGGTAGGTACAGGGTTTTACTCCATGGCGGTCAAATTCCTTCACATTTTATGACAATTTTTTCGGAAATATTCCAACTCGATTGAAATTTTTTCAACTGCTTCGAAATTTTCCCAACTATGTTGAAAATTTGCCAACTCCGTTTGACATTGGGGTGGACCATGCAACCCCCTCCGGAAGCCTACTGTAATTGTAAATCAAGTTTGCAGACCAAGTATAAACGTAAAATTGATTAACTACAATCGGTCATCACTAGATCTAAAAAATTATAAAATCACTGTCCGAAACTTCATCGCGCTCGTTCGTCTACTGATCAATAGCTTGAACTGAACTTTCAGAAAGCAAAAGGCATTTGTTATGAAGGCAGTCAGGCCAAAGCAAAGAGCATTCTATTGAATAATTCCAGCTGAATTTACTGTTAGATAATATATTCTGTTTTTGGTAGCTATAACGGTCCTTTCAGTTAATATGAACATCTTAAGCAACCATTTCACATCGTAAGTATGTATATTATTTTGAATTGAGAGTTTCAAAAGTGATAGTTTCTGAGATACAGAATTTTTTTAAATAATTATTTTAATATTTCTTATTCATACGACCCTCAAAAAACTTTGCATAAGTCTTTGTGTCGGTATTTTTCAAGTTTTAATTGGATCAAATCAGTTTTTGTCGAGTTATTGGGATACCAACATTTCGCATGGCTATAACTCTGAAAACAATTCGGTGGATTTTCAACTAGCTCTAACTCAATTCGTTCGAGAGTTATCGTGCTCAAGGTCCGACGCCCGAACATAATTGAATTTGACCTCGGATTCTTCATAATTGAGTTGAAAATAGAAACGTTTAAGACCAATTTCGTCCGAAAATTTGGAAGTTATCCAACCGATGCTATAAATTCGAGTTGCTATTACTTTCATAATGATGGATTTTAAGATACTTATTTATGTTATCCGTTTACTTTTAATATATATTGATGTGTTTATATCATGACCATAATATATATATAATTTCATTCGAAAATTGGATAATCTCAATCTATTTGCAACTACGGGAGAAAATGTAATTTGTTGAAAAAGTATGAATCGAAATAATTGCTTTTTGGGTTGTATAGTAACCCGTACTGTGATTGTACGAGTGCTTCTATGATCCTTATTGGCGTCACAATATTACTTATACAATTAGCTTATGTATATTAATTATTTATACAATAGGTAATTTTCGTAGTCGGCGCATCCACCAAATATTAAGTTTTTTGTTTTTATGGTTGCCTAAGCTAAAAATAAATTGAACAGTTGGAGGTATTGATTGACTACTGATTCAGAAAATATTAAACCAAAATCAGATTTGATTTCAGCTTAACGACGGTTTATTAATTTCAATTTATATTCAACATAACATACCAGTTAACGATCAGTTAGTTAACGGGCTGTTAAAAATTGTTTTGTGAATACGGCGAAATATGTGGTATCAAGTTTAACAACAAACTCCCGATTCGATAAAAATTATTCACTCGATTAAATTTAAAAAAAATCTTAAGAAGTACTGGCGTGAAGTCAGGAGCTTTTGCGTGCATGTTCTTTCGTCTATTCACACCTCACACACCCTCACGAAATGCTTCATGAATCTTCAACCGTCTGTTTTCAACCGAGTACTAGATTTCAGTTAGTAGTAGTACGGATCTGTATTTCTGGAAATATTGGGAAAATCAAATGAGGCTTGAATGTTTGTGCAGAATTTCAGCGGAATCTGACAGATAGTTCCTCATGAATTTGCAGAAACTTTGCGCGTTGGCATTCTACAAAATATTATACCAAGTTTCAATTCGATCGGATATGTGTTTTTTGAGTGTTTGAGGAAAACATTTTTCAGATGGGTATAACTCCGAAATCGTTCAGTCGATTATGCTCATAACGAACCTAATCGTCGTATTCAGATGCGCAACCTACCCTGAAAATTTCAAGTCTTTATTTATTTCCGTTCGAAAGTTATCGTGGCAAAGGACGGCCGGACAGAATTGATTTTAACTACGAATTCTCCATCGGTTAGTTGAACCTAATCGTTTCAGACCATTTTCGACAAAAAGTAAGAAAATTACAGTTGGGAATTATAGCAATGGATTCAGCAAATTATAATTAGGCTGAGATTACATGGTCAATCTGGTATCAATCTGGCATCAATCTGACATCAATCTTGCCATCAATCCGGACCATCAGTCTACGCGTATACAATCAGTTTCCCGTCAATCTGACATCAATCCATGGTTGAAATCAAACTGAACCAGATTGACCGTGTAACCTCCGTCATAGAGCATTCTATGAAATCATAAAATTACGATTAATTATTGAAATTTTGAAATGTATTGGTTTGTTTGATTTGAGAATGATATCAATGGATTCTCATGATGAAACTGCATCTTAAAAAAAAATTGAATTTATTTGTGATGTATAGCATTTTTTTTTCGTTTCTCCGAACCGTTTTTGCCCCATTACGAACTTAACCGAGATATTTATCTCCCAAACCTACATACTTTGAAAATTTCGACTGTATAGCTCATTCCGTCTAGAGTTATTGTGCTAACGGACGGAAGGACGGCCGGACAGAATCGCTTTTGACCACAGATGCGTGATCAGTGATTCGAACCAAAACGTTTAAGACCATTTTCAGCCAAAAATTCGAAAATTACAGACATTTGGGCAAATTGATAAGCACTCCTGTTCCGAGGAACAAGGGCACCAAATATGGCCTCCTTAATTATGAGCGTGTAATTAACAATCAATGAAATGTATGTGAAGCAATATATCAGAGATCAGTGAATTGAGTTGAATATGATGACAATTGTTAATCTAAATTAACGTAATATTAGTTGGATGGTATTAGACAGTGGCGAAGATAAGGGTGATCAAGGTAGTCATGAGTCTTGGTAAACTTAGTATTGTCTATACAATTCATAGGATTCGATATCAAGTCATATCCCCCCACCACAATATGCTATCTACGCCACTGGTAGTAGGTAACTATTCGGTAAGACTTGTCTGTTACTAGATTACTATTAATTAGTAGTCGATTTACTGACAAGTGCATTTCTGAGTTGTTCTCAATAACTGTTAATACATTTTTTATTTTATAGATATTTTTCTGAGTTTGGGAGAGAAACCCAGAAAGAAACCATTTAATAATTGTTAATTATGTATTTATACTTTATTGTTCATATAACTGATTATGGAGTAATATATCTTATATTTACATCTCCTTTTGAAATACTATCCTTTCTTTTAGTGCATCCATATGTGATATTTTTACTTTCCTAATTTGTTTATATTACATTTTTTTTATTCGATTCCTTCATTCGGACAATATTTTCAAAAACTGTACAGGCTGCGATGTCCGAGTGGTTAAGGAGTTTGACTCGAAATCAAATGGGCTCTGCCCGCACAGGTTCGAATCCTGTTCGCAGCGTAAACATTTTTGGGTGCTCGCAGAGGGCGCTAATATATATTTCGTACAAATGTCCTATTACATGCGAACTCTTAAATTAAAATGGTCGCTAACGATTACATTAGAAAAATAACGGTTTGAACGTTTAAGTGATGGCCCATTCAAAATTTTCGAAAGATATGATTTATTCAGAACGTCAATTTATACTTTCACGATATAATTGTGATTTTAATGATCATCCTTTCAGAAGCTCTCATGGCCTATTGGACATAAATAGGTAACATGTTTGAACCTCGGTGTGGTCAAATTATATTTATTATATTTTCATAGTTGCCAACAACGATTTTTTTCTTAATATGTATTGTTTATAGATAAGATATATCAAAAATTCTTTAGAGCTAGGAGGTATGATTTTGGCATATCTCTCCCAAGTGATTAAGGTAGTTTGATGGCTTCCTTCAAGTGCCTTCAATTTGGATAGAAGTATAAGAATTTTCTTATCACTATTGTAAATTAATTTTAAAAGTACTCACATGACGTTAGAAGCTCTAGCGCGCTTGGTCATTTAATGATTAATATATGTTATGATTTTTGGTGGTCTTGTTCCTCGGAACAGAGTGGTTATCAATTTACCCAAATGTCTGTAATTTTCGGATTTTTGGATGAAAATGGTCTTAAACGATTTGGTTCGACTCACTGATCACGAATCCGTGGTCAAAATCGATTCTTTCCGGCTGGTCCGGCCGGCCGGCTTTTGCCACGATAACTCTCGAACGGAATGAGCAAGACAGTTGAAATTTCCAGAGTAGGTTTGGGAAATAAATATCTCAGCCAAGTTCGTTATTGGGCAAAATCGGACGAACGGTTTCGGAGTAACGAAAAAAATTTTTTTTTTTTACATTAAAAATTTCAAAAGAATTTTGTTGAGATGTCGTTTCATCGTAAGAATCCATCGATATCATTTTCAACTCTAACAAGCTAATACTTTCGGAGATATGATTTTTCAAAATTCCAAAATTTAATATGTTTTCACAGAATGCTGTAATCAAATATTGAAGGGATTTCTATGAACAAGAGTGAATATCTTCGAAAATTAGTGTAGGTGATTCTTCTTCAATGAGAGATCCATGCGGCTACAGAGTATATTTGCGAGAGGGGACTTTTGAAAGGTTATGTATTTTTTTGAATTTGCTAGTTTTTCTCCTCGTCTTTTCATTTTTCAGGTTGGGTATCGGGAAACCTCTCCGTTTTTCGACGTAGGAATCCATATTGAAGAAAGAAATGCACAGCAATATTCTAAATTCCAGCTAATTTTGTAAACAAATTCAATTTTTAAAAATTATAAAACTCACGGAGACAGGGTTTTTTGCTGAGGTTTTTCCCTAAGCTCTTGTATCATACGTCAAATTGTATGGTACCCCGTTACACTACCTCTGCAAACAAACCTCTCAATCAAAAGAATATTATCATAAGAATCCATTGATATCATTTTCAACTCTGAGAAACCAATACTTTCGGATATATGACTTGTCAAAGTTTGAACATGAGCGCCAAAGCTCCTGTCCATAGAGCTTTCCCCCTTTTATTTTTTGGAAATAGGCTCGGACAGCTCGATTGGTATTTTAAATTGTGCTCTTTTTGGTGCTTATCAATTTGCACAAATGTCTGTAATTTTCGAATTTTTGGCTGAAAATGACATTTGGGCTAATTGTTCCGAGGAACAAGAGCGCGAAGATTAACATTGCAAATGCGATAATTGTTAAAATATTAATCTTAGAATTATTTCCTTTCGTGGAGCTATTTTCCAAAGGTCTTGGAACAGATTTCCGTTGGAAAAATTAATTTGAACTAATTGAAAAATCACGATAAACATTTTTGGACCACGGATTATTTTTCATTGATCCATCCTGCAGGCGCCTGAATCTTTTCCATTTTTTATTTCCAAATTTAATAAGTTTAAATAATATTTATAAATTAAAGGTCCGAAGGGGGCGAAGCTTGCGCAAGCTAAAACACCCGTTTTCGGGCTTATTTTCAACCCTCTGGGAATATATAAATATTGGTCCTACAGTTCCGAGACTTCGGACTTTTTTTTAGGAAATTTCCTCCTCTTTTTGAATTGGTTTTTAGATATTGGCAAAAAACCAAACCCCCTTTTTTTCACTTAAATGTTTATAACTAATGCAATTTTGCGAGCAGCCTTAGCATTTTCTCAAAAATTATCTGCTATTCCGAATCGAATGACACCGCAATCATAATTTTCGGAGATATTTTGATCTAAAATGGGTTCAAGCCCTGTGGACAGGAGCTTTCTGGCGCTCTAGTTCAAACATACAAATTATATCTCCGAAAGTATTGGTTTCTCAGAGTTGGGAATTATATCAATGGATTCTTATGAAAGAACTGCATCATAAAGGAAATTAAATTCAAATAATAGTTTATTTATCAAGATTAAATGACCAATCTGAGAATGAGAACTGCACCATGGAAGAAATCAAATTAAAATAGCTGAATTGAATTTGACTCTTTCTTATAGAACAGGATGAAATGTACGAGTATGAACACAGATCATATAATAAAGCTTAGATAGAATAATTATAGCATTCTGTGAAAACATATAAGTACGTACGATTCATTATTGAAATTTAGAAAAATCATATCTCCGAAAGTATTAGCTTGTTGGAGTTGAAAATGATATCAATGGATTTTTAAAAAATTACAGACATTTGGGCAAATTGATAAGCACTCAGTTCCGAGGAACTAGAGCACCAAAAAGTGTAATTCCCTTTCCGGGATTTGAGCCCGCCTTCTCTCGTTCCGAAACCGAAAATCCGATCTTGTCGATCTCCGGTATTAGAATTAAACGTCGGTACTTACCTGGGATATATATTCTTAATTTTCACTTTTCGACATAAAATCGCCACATGGGGGTTTATTTGACGGTTTTTTACCCTTGTCTCTCTAAGTCGATTTTGACGTTTCTCGAACCAACTATTAGCAAGGAATTAGACAATGTCATGTCTCAGGAAAATAAGTTGACATTATGACAATTCATACATAGAATAATTATATAATTCTGTGAAAACGTAGAAATACGATTTTTTATTGAAAT
The DNA here is from genome assembly GCA_937662695.2 of Halyzia sedecimguttata. NCBI lineage: Eukaryota > Metazoa > Arthropoda > Insecta > Coleoptera > Coccinellidae > Halyzia > Halyzia sedecimguttata. The sequence continues at coordinate 90,056,355 of OW569413.2, forward strand.
TTTGAATAATCATATCTCCGAAAGTATTAGCTTCTTAGAGTTAAAAATGATATCATTGGATTCTTATGATAAAACTGCTTATTGAAAAAAATTTAATTTGGAATTTGTTTTGTAAAAAAAAAAATTTTTTTTTGTTACTCCGAAACCATCTGTCCGATTTTGCCCAATAACGAACTTAGCCGAGATATTTATCTCCCAAACCTACTCTGAAAATTTCAACTGTCTAGCTCATTCCGTTCGAGAGTTATCGTGCCTACGGCCGGACAGAATGAACTTCGACCACGGATTCTTGATCAGTGAGTCGAACCAAATCGAACCAATTGATAAGCACTCAGTTCCGAGGAACTAGAGCGCCAAAAAGCACATGTTGACTAGACTATATTATACCTATCTGAAATTTTTTTGTTATTTCCTCGATAACTCAAAAAAACGCAGATCAGATCTCATTCAAACATGGTCATTGGTTGTGGAATGCTAAAGCGCAAATTCTTGCGAGATTTCGTGAGGAGCGTATAACTAGGAATTTTAAAAAATCAATGAAAAATATTCTGTATATCAAAAACTATCCGTCCGATATGGCTGAAATTTTTCGAGAGCCTTCAAAACCTAACTTTACCGCCAAGATTGAGATCCGAGTAGCGTTGGGTGAATTCAGTAGCTGGATGGGTGACCGTTGCCACGATAACTCTCGAACGGAAATATAGCGCTGTGAATATTTCAGGGGGTTGAAAGAAAATGTTTGTTCCACGATTCCAAAGGATTATTATGCGAGAATACTAAACGAATTTAAAATTATGGAGAACAAAAGATAATTGAACGTTCACATCAGAAGGTCAGACATTCGCAATATTAATCAAAAACCCCGCTAATCAAAATTAGGATTGAAAATAATATTTTTCACCTGGTATATCGACACAAATACTAGATATATTTTCAATATATGAAACAAAGTTATTATATTTTTCACAATCATATCAGTGAAAATCATTCTGTATTGAATTGGGTGCTGGGGGTAATTGCCCCATTACAACGCCCCTCTCAAACTTTATGGCACGCGCCTGCTTTGTAAAAATATGTGTTTAGAAACCTTGACATTAGAGAAATAAAAATATTCATCAAAAGGCAAAAAACTTGCTTTGAATTTCATAAATTGGGAAGGTAATAAATATCAGTTTAATTATTCAAAAATCATTACCGACGAAGTTGAGCTTTGAACATAAATGAATAAATAGAATGGAACTTTATGAATAATACAATATAATCAAGACAAATCTTTGCAAGGCAGTGATTGCAATTTTACCACAATGGCTTTATACGCAAGAGTTTTCATAAATAAAAATATTTTTTTATATGAAACAAAGTTATAGTATTTTTCACGAAGTTTGCTATCAGTTAAAATCATTCAGTGATTAATTGGGTAGTTGCCCCCTCAAATTCTATGGCACGCGCCTGCTTTGTAAAAATAAGTGTTTAGAAACCTTGACATTAGAGAAAGAAATAAAAATGTTCAACAAAAAGCCCAAAACTTGCTTATAATTTCTTTGATTGGAAAGGTGATAAATATCAGTGTAATTATTCAAAAATAATTATCGAAGAAGTTGAAGCTTTGAACATAAATGAATAGAATGTGGGACTATATGAATAATACAATACAGGGTGTATTTGACACAGAAAAAATGTAAGGGGTGACTCTGATGAAAATTAAGGTGTGTATATGGTGTAACATTTTTTGAAAAACCTCCCCCCGGAAAAGTTACACCCCTCTGAAGATTAACAAAAAAAATTGTTTCGCTTTTTTATTTTCCCTGTATATTAAGCTAAAGACACGAAACTTGGTAAATATTATTTGTCAATTAAACTTGCCATTTAGGAATTTTTTCAACCCTGAAGTATGCTTAGAAGGAGTTGAGATAGTCAACCCCTAAGATATTTTTTCTCACAACTTATATTTGGATAAAAAAAGCTCAAGTCGTTTACTAATTATCTTAACTCTACTAGTTTTTTCGAAAACTTAATCATTTACGAGTAAAAAATACAATGCATTTTCAAAACGCACCGAGGTGGAATTTCCTAACCGAATTTATTTGTTTATAGTTCGTATATTTTACAAGTTTTGCTTTATTTTCTTCATCACCCATTCTATTACCTTTCTTGAAGATTTTTAATTTACAGGGAAAATAAAAAAGAGAAACAATTTTCTTCGGGGGGGTGTAATTTTTCCGTGGGGAGGTTTTTCAAACATTTGATTACCTAATACCCACCTTAATTTTTATCACAGAATCACCCCTTACAAATTTTCGGTGTTATTCAGATACACCCTGTATAATCAAGACACACTTTTGCAAGACAGTGATTGCAATTCCACCAAAATGGTGTAATAAGCAAGAGTTTTCATAAATAAATTTTTTTTTTATATGAAACAAAGTTATTGTATTTTTCACGAAGTTTGCTATCAGTAATACATTCAGTGCTAGGTAATAATTGCCCCATTACAACGCCCCCTCAAACTCTATTGCTTGGTAAAAATAGGTGTTTAGAAAAAATAAAAATATTCATCAAAAAGCAAAAGCTAGCATAGAATTTCATAGATTGAAATGACATGAACATAAGTGTAATTCCTTTAAAATCATTAATGAACAAGTTGAGCTTTCAACATAAATAAATATAGAATATGGAACAATATGATCTCTACAATATAATCAAGACACGTTTGTGCAAGACAGTGATTACAATTCCACCAAAATGGCGTTATCATAAAGAGCTTTCATAAATTAAAAATAATTCAACCGGTGTACCGGCACAAACACAATATATCTGATAGTATGAGCTTTGACAGTGTCGAATCGGCCTCTCCCATTGGCCCAAAAGCAAGACAGATGCGAACGAAGGCGCGCTGGACGGATTCCCAAAGCTCGACACACTGTGCGTCAGTTGTATTTTCATATTGTGCGTGTTAGGTGGTGTGTGTGCGGATATTTTCAATTTACACATGGTCAGTATTTTTCACCCTTAGACGGATTTTGCATGCATATTCGTGAAGAATGCGGACGATATCACTCACTGTCCATCGGATTTTCGTGGTTTCTTGCGGTGTCAGAGGATGTTAGTGCTTTTTTGCGCGAAATGACGCGCAAATATTGTGCAGCCCTTGTTTAGGCGGATTACATCCAAGAATTGGTGTAGGGTTCCTGGGAAGGAAATGCCCATTTCCCAACTCTGATAGTTTGTGATATATCAGGATCAATTATCCGAAATTTAAGTGAAAATTTAATTTAAAAAGTGAGATGCAGAAAAATTATTTTTGCGAAAGTGCGTCAAAAGTGTTTTTTTACTGGGATTTCAGAGGGAATAGTGCGTTTCTTACATGTCAGATTTTATTTTGCTGGTTTTATCTGCCCATAATTTATTTTTCTGTGGAGTGAATTTGTTGATGTTTACATGGATTCTGTGCTTCCGCTGGTTCGAAATTGATTCTGTGTTTCTAATTTGATTACCTCTCTTTAACGATGATGTATGATCAGAATCTTGTTCTACATGGTTTTCAATTTCGATGATTTTTGGACAACTTTATGGTTTAACTGACCCTTCCAAATGTTTACGTATTATCATCCCCTTTTAAGTTAGTATTTAAGGTTTACTAAATTTTCCTTATAATATCCGGGTTTTCTGAGTATTCCAAAACGACATTAATGATAGTATATTGTGAATATATTCTTAAACAAATGTCAGATGTCGCTGAATATATTGCAATGGAAATTCTCCTGTATTCATAATTTGCGAATGAGTCATCAGGATCTTTTTTCCAATGGCGTACACAACTGAATAGCGAAGTTCTTGGTGAGTCATCATGATTTCCACCCTTAACGATTCATGTTAACATTTCTAAACATAATTTCCCAGTACCTTTTAAGAATCATGATTGAGGTGGCTTTTGTTCTCATTGCAAATATTTCTTCTTATTTTAACATTGGTCCACAATACTCAAGATCCGAATTTTACTCACTGATGTAAATAATGTGTCTTGTTGATATAGTGTCTCTTCAAAACATAAAAATTTGTTATGCTAACTGAATTGTTTTACCAATGATTTTCAATCGAATTCTTCACTAGGAAATATAACTAATTATTGATCCTTTCAAATAGAACTCAACTCATCTTTTTTGCTGAAGTAAATAACCGACAAATCTTGTAGGATGTTGCAAAGTTATAGAGTATGAATTGAGAATCTATTTCAATATCAAAAGACATATGGGTCAATTTAATGAATGCCTGAAATGATGGATAGGATATGCATTCTACTTGTTCACAATTATTTTCACTCCACATGCAGTTTCGAGAAGCCGAGGTAAATGCGAAATTATATTGACGTCCGGAAATTTCATGAATTTTTTAATAAGACACATTAGAGATAATGAAGAATAAGCTGAACGATTCGCACCTGCCATTTTTATTATAGCTCACGACGTTTTCTGTTGGTGATGAAGTCTGATGATAGCTTTGACCTTGCGTAATTTTTCATCATTTATGTATTTTATTTCCATCTATATATTAATTTCAGGTTGGTTTCGTTATAATTGGTAACGTGAATCGATATGTTTTTAATTTAAGAGGGAAATGTGGGGTGTACTGTATTTTTTTGAGCTTGCTGGTGCAAATATAGAAGACACAATATGTTTAACTGTCGATTTCGTTTGATGATTTTCTTTTTGATTTGTTTATATCCTATTTCGCTAAACGAACTAATCTGTTCGTGTATTGAGATTAAAAAGTCATAAAAATATTAATTACTGGAAATTGGTCACGAAGTTTTCCTTTAGCAAATAGATAAACTCGAAATTCATTCAAAAATCATCAAAAATGTATTGGGTATGTTTTTCTAGTGTTGCAAAATTTATATAGGTATTGAGCGCAACCAATTATTACATAATTGAATTTCATCCTGTGAAGTTCGGTCACTCAGTATAGGTGAACTACTATACAGGGTGAGTCTTTGACCACTGCATTAATTTTAACCAAAGATTCTCATCAAATGAAACACTTTTTTCATTTACCATTTTTCCAGATTCGGCTCAGGTAAAAAGTTAAAAGCGTTTAAAGATTTCACAATGTGCTAATACACTCCCGCATATAAATTATCTATGACATTGTTGGCGGACGAGAATAAGGCATGGTAACGTGGTTTACAGCTTGATTCGGGATTTCAACGCTCAGGGACGGATCCATAAGAGTAGTGAAATTTCTGGAGTTTTCCATTTTAAAACATTCAATGAAGAATATCTCGAAAACGGTGCGTTTAAGGAGAAATGATGAAGAATAATATAATGTTCTAAAACGATGGAATATTCTTGAAATGACTCAAGAAAAACTTTATATGCTTTCTTTATGCTAATTTCGTTTAGTTTTATTAATCCACAAGTCCATAACTAGAAAACCAGTAGATGTAGAAAATAACTAATATTTGTAAAATATGTATCATAGTTATAGGAAACTTTACATACAACATTCATTTTATTCGAAAAAAGGATGTCAAAGCTACAAAATAAAAACTGATTTTTTTTCAAAATTTCAACAGCCTGTATCTTTTTACCTGAGCGGAATTTGGAAAAATGTTAAATGAAAAAAGTGTTTCATTTGATGAGAGGAATCTTTGGTTAAAATTAATGCAGTGGTCAAAGATTCACCCTGTATATACAGTGTGTAAAAGCCAAACGGAATACATTCATTATCTTGGCTACTGTAAATATTTATGGAAAATCCCGAAACATGTCAAATTCAAATTTCAAATTGTCATTCTTCTTCGTAAAAATGCGAACCACACCTTCAACCCCCTTCGAAAGAAAGGTACAACCCCCAATTTTTCAAATAATAAGTATGGGCTTGTGATACATCGTTTGAAAGGTCGAGTCATTCTCTATTCAGAAATGTTATCACATGTTTGCTGCAAAAATCAAATTAGAAAACAATAAAATCAAGTGATTAGCGAAATTTGGTACAATAACAAAAAAAAAATTTGGCAATAAAATTATGAATGTTAATGAAGTACATGTTGACCGCGAAAGCCTTGACAGCATCCTAATCTCAAATAAAAAAAAATTTCTATCACATCTTGAAGGAAAATAAGTTTAGTATTATTGTAATAAGATTTGGGAATATTCGAAGGAATATTATAATGAATTTCGGTAATCACATGGTTTTATTTTCTTCTAATTTGATTTTTGCAATAAACGTAAAAGTGATAATATTTCTGAATAGAGAATGACGAGACCTTTCAAACGATGTATCACAAGCCCGTACTTCCTATTTGAAAATTGTGGGGTTGTACCTGTCTTCCGAAGGGGGTTGAAGGCAGGTTTCGCATTTTTACGAAGAAGAATGACAATTTAAAATCATCAATGCATAGCACACCAGTTAAATTTTTTTGCTTTATTTATTACACAACTGATAAATTTTAACTTAATAAGTACATATTCGGGAAATGTTTTTTCGTAATTTCAATCCTTTAATCGATTCGGATAAACATCATGGATGTTTTGAGGGTAAAATAAGTTTTTCTGCCGCAAGATTTCAGTGTAATTTTTTTCCAAATAGATCGAAATATTCGTAAACAATTTTGTCAACCACAGCCATCGAAAGTTCATCATTCCTCATGTACTTTGATTTTTAGTTTCGCCATGTTTTTGTTCTTAACTCGCAAACTACTGATAGAATATTGGGGTAATAACTTTTAGTATAACGTTCGTATAAATCCATTGATAAGTTAGACCGGAATATTATCCTAGAGCAATACTCGATATTTGAAAATTTTTTTTATTGAATATATTCAGCAACAATTGGAACAATTTAATTGAATGAAATTTGGCAGTCAGCTAACGCTAATTTAATGACGATTTTTGCCAGAGTGTTTTCAATTCCGAAATTTCATCATGAAGGGGTGGAAATTTTTTTATACTAGGATTATAAACAAATTAAATATTCAGACTAGGAGTATAAAAAAATTATCTAAATATTATTCAGACTCTTTTCAGAAGTTATAATTTGTAATTAAGTATCCTGCTGTTAAATTTATTCATATTAACTAATATCAAGAAGGTTGGTGTCAAACAAATTCTTCAAGACGAATATTTATATTATTTGAATTTTTATAATGTCTAGAAGGCAAAAGAACTAACCCGACAGCTATTCAAAGTTTTGATATATTGATATGAATGAGTTTTATCATTTGTTCAATGTTCATGCCTAATCCAAAAATCTTACCTCAATGTCGAAAGTTATTCATAAGTGGGGAAGCCCTGTGGGCAAAAGCTTTTATAATATAGGTATATAATATCCTATAATTGGTCATTTCGCATTCAATCATACTTTGTTTTCTAGAACAGAAGTAAATTTGACATATCTCTTTAGGTAGATAAGATGACATGTATGAACAATGGACACAGATAGAACATAGACAGATAGAGTTCGCTTTCTATGAAAACATTTGGGCAAATTGATAATCACTCCGTTCCGAGGAAAAAGAGCGCCAAAAATGGTTAGGGAAATGTGAACGGATACGTATAGATGCAGAATAAAATAAGGCGGCAAATCTCTCAGGAAATGAATGAACTTCTTGGAAAATTTACGACAATCCGAGGAATTTTCCTCTACTTATTCAAGATGTGAAAATTTCAGAGGGTGGTGCTACAAACATTTTCCCTCTGCACGATTCCGAAGATTTTTCAGTAGGGTAGAATATATCAAACATCCAAAGGTTTCCCCTCGAAACAAAATGGCGGGGAAACATAACCTATCCTCATTTTCGCGTATTTCCATCGCGTCAGTGAAAGTGAAAATGCTTCACTGACCTTGTCCCTAATCATAACCGCCATACGCTAACCCTCTGGGCGTACATCGGTCATCTACATGACATAGGTCAGCGGATATCGAAGGCTTTGTCGAGGTGCATTTCCTAGTTTACTCCTATCGTGGGTCACGGTCGCCATTCGATGTGCCACCATTTTCGCCAGTCGCTGGGCCTGCTGTAACGCGTAAGCCTCTCGATCGTGCTGCCGGATGTACGCACTTCAGCGTTGCTTCCGATGAGGATGAAATGCTGCCATGGCGACTGCCAGTATCGCCGTTATAAGTTTATGAGTTTTGCTTTCTGGGTGCACAACTTGAATTCTTGCTTTTCCGAGGAATTTAATTTCCCGTTTAATTAGATTTTGTTCCTTCATTTCCGTATGCGGTTCACCCAAATGTGGTCGATGAGGATGATTATAGACATATACAGGGTGTTCCAACGAAAATTTTACACCCCACAGAACTCAGAAACAAATAATTTTCGGAGATTTAAAAAAAAAACAGGTGAACTTCTGTTTAAGGGGGACGAATTTCCATCATGAGTTTGTTTCGAAAAAACCACCCTCATGAGGTTAGTTTGGAAGTTATTTATGTTCTGTATACAATCCATTTAAGATTTTCAAAATCGGTTCATTATTCACGAAATAATGGAACGTCAAAATATGATGTTGAACATACAGTTGAAACGCCAAACTCAAGAACCTAAGAGTTTCGAAGAATCCAAAAATAATTTTCAAGTTCTGTATTAGGGTGAAAGAATTCCTATGACAACATTGTTCCGAAAAAAACACCTGGGGGTGGCAACAGCCCCCATGGATGTGGTTTAATTAAGGAGTTTTTTCTCTTCCCTAAACATCGCAGTTGAAATTTTAAAATTTTTTTATTTAATGGTGGAACAATTTGAATTTTTGAGAGTTTTTACTTTAGAAACATTCGATTTTCTTATCGTTCATGATCGGGAAATGTGTGAGACAATAAGGGCTTCACATCACGAGACGAGAGTAGGCGTGAGTATAAAAAATCTCGACTCGGTCTCGCCAATTCCCAAAAAATTAAGTCTCGTTCTCGTCTCGTTATCAGTTGTTTCGTCTCGTCTCGCTTAATTTTGAATAACGATAATAAATATTATAATATATAAACGAAATGGTATACAATAATGAATAATTTTGTAAAGCTTTATTTATTACGCTCTTATACAAAAATATTTGTACATGTACATATTATTTTTAATTTTAAACACTGATAATTTCAACTTTTAAATTACTCGATGACCAAGAATTCAAACATAATCACGCTTGCATCACATCATCTTTCAATGATGATTTTTGCCATGATCATACCTGCTGTGGAAAATAATGTTTCAACAGGTACGGATGTAGCCATTAATAAATCATTGGCCATCGTGGAAAGTGAAGGAAGAACTTTTTCATGTCTCCAGCACTGTTAAATATTTTGATTCCTATTTAGGTACTCTTTCTAACAGCAAATATTGTTCAAACTCAGCTTTCCAATATTTCGAAAGTTTTGTTGATGTTTTAAATAGGCTATCGATGTCGATACATTTTTTAATAAAATTGAACAATTTGGTATAGTTTTCAAAGAATACCTTCCCAGTGGGTAGATCATTGAGGGTGTTCTTGGCGTATTCCTCATAACACTTTTCGAAACATTGAATAGCTTCATTTCTTTACCAGTTTTATGATACGTATACGGCTTTATGTCACTATTTATTCTAAAACTAGTTTCAATTCGATTAGATCTGCATTTTTTGAAAACGAAATTTGCCACCGAACCTGAAATTTTCAAGTCGCCGCCTCTTTCCGTTCGAAAGTTATCGTGGCAACAGCAGGACAGAATTAAATATGACTCTGAATTCTTCATCAGTGAGTCGAACCTAATCGTTTGAGACCATTTTTGGCAGAAAAAATCGAAAATACAGACAATTGGGCAAAATGATAGCACGCTGTTCCCCAGAATATGCGCGCAAAAATCAGTGAATTTTTATGTTGAACGTAACTATTTTAGTATATTACTGTGCGTTAATACGAACTTGGACGGAATTGAATCCGACTATAGTGAGTGTACAAAAAATTCAAAGAAATATTCGAAATATAAAAATCTTTAGGTGGAAATCGATCTGTATATTTCAAAAATTTGAATGATGATAATATCCGTGACACTATGCAAAAAAAGTCACCAAAGTTAAGTGAATTCAAACTATGTTTTCATTGCGTTCTCATGTCACCTGTGTTGGGAATTAAAGAGTGATATTGAGAGAAAGATTCATTGAGAAAATGCATCAGTCCCGGCGTATTCGCCATTTTGTTATTTTTCTCCAGTATTAGTGTGATGAAACAATCAAGACCAATCTTACGAGACTCTCTATCTAAAACTATTGGAATGAAATTTTGCATAATAGAATTTGAACTTAACGATTCAATGTAACTGAAACGAACATAACACAACAGATTGATTCAAGAAATTCCTGAAAATTATGTATAATTTGAAAGAAGTATATTCTACTGCCATCACAGATTATAATAGCAACTAGCTGACCCAACATACGCTGTACTGCTCATGAACATAATTTGGTATAAGTTTCATATGTGCCCAAACCACCCTTAGACACACTCAAACATACACCCAAAATTTCATCAAGATAGGTCGAGCCGTTTTTGAGTTCATTTAAAGCAATTGCAGTGACACATACTGGGTACAGTTGTGAATCTAAACCACCCTGAGACCCTCTCAAACACAGGCACAAAATTCCATCAAGATCAGTCAAGTCGTTTTTGAATTCCCATAAACCGATTGTAGCGCCACCTACCCGGTCCAGTTGTGAATCTACACAGTCTGAGACCCGCTCAAATACACACACACGAAATTCAATTCCTCAAACATATTTGTAGCACACTATTGTATTTTTGAATATTCTTCAAGAAATGCTTTGATAGAGGTTCTTGTCCTGAAAGTAATTAATTCGGTGGTTCAGGTGGCGCTGTCAGTTGTAGTAATTCGACCTTTCCGTTCCCACAAAATAATCTTGGGGGTTCGAGTCGAAACCTCAAAGCATTGCAATATTGACAAATAGTTCATAGTTAATCGTTACGTTTGACCGTCTGTTTTGTCGCTACCCTCGCCTGAACTCGGTCGCATTCTGTTTTACTCCAAACCATGCCTAAGGAGATTTTGAACTTTGCTCGGTTTTCGCGTACTCTGATCGATATTTTGACGCTTCACTTTTGGCATTTTCTTATCAATAACAATAAATATCACGACAATAAGCCTGTAAACAGTCATCAAAACACACTTATTGTTGCTGTTGCGAATTTAACTATATACCTATTGAATATGAATGAATGTCATCCTATCAATACTTTCCAATATTTTTGACATAAGCTTTATATCGTTTCGTTTTTCCATCGTGCAAATTTTTTTGAAAGATTATTAGAAAATTTTCTTGTATACAAGCCTTGCCCTGATAATAACGAACACAGAAAAAGAGAATTATAAAATTTGGTGCAGTCGTTCGCTACATTTCTATGAGAAATAAGCGCAAAGAAAGCAGGTAAAGTTTATCTTAAGTCATTATTAGAACTTCCAATCATATAAGAAAATTATTCTTCATTTCTCGTAAATCGCACCGTTTTCGAAATATTCTTCATTGAATGTTATAAAATCTGATAAATATTTCAGAAATTTAACTGCCTTTATCAATCCGACCCTGAACTAGAATCACAGATAATCGTTCTTCGAATGAAGGCAAAGACATAAGCAATCATTGTTCAAATAACTTGAATTGCATGTTAGTTATTCTTTGGGAAATAGATAGGCTTACCGTGAGCTGTATTAATCTATTAAGTTTTCTCTATTTATACCCAATAGTGAATATGAAATTCTTAAATTATCATCAATACATTTATTTTCATATTGCTCTGATTCTGCACAATATTTCTATAGGTCTCTCATATATTGAACATAATTTCATCTTGTAAGACACATTGAATTAATAATTTTCTGCAGATATAACTCACGTCACTTCTAATTATTGTTTTATTCTAGCAACCATTTGAATCATAAAATTTTAGTACGTGTTCAAAAGAGAACTTTTTATCCTAAATCAAAATTTAGTTTTTTCATCAAACGATAAATAAATTTAACACCTCATAGTGAAATATCAATTATAAGGATCATTCCACCTATTCGACCCAATTATTATTGTTAACGATAAATTTCTTAATAACTACTACTATTTTCTTATAACTGTAAATATAAACAAACGGATGCTTCCAGATAGACAAAGTGGGAAAGCCCTTTGGAAAGGAGCTTTGGCGCTCTTGTTCAATCTTTGACAATTCGTCTCCGAAATTATTATTTTCTCGGAGTAGGCAATGATATCAATGGATTCTTATAATAGAACTGCATCATAAAAGATACTAAACTAAAATTAAACAACGTACTTATCCGAGATAATCATTCCTCAAATCTACTCTGAAAATTATATTATATTAATTGAAACTTAGCCAATATTCCAGTTTTCTTTTCACTGAAGATATTCTTAACCCAATTTGATAAACTTACCATATATATTTCCATCATCATATGGATTATCCAAGGGCATATTGGGTAGAGGTAATTATAATATCCTAGAATTGGTCACTTTGCATTCAATCGTTATTTGTTTGTTAGAACAATTTGACATATCTGTTATAGGTAGATAACATTACATGTATGAACAGTGGACACAGACAGATAGAATCAACATTCTGCAAAAACATAGAAGTACGATGTATCATTGAAATTTTGAAATATTATATTAGCTTATTAGAGTTGATAATGATATCAAGGGATTCTTCTGGTGAAACTGCATCTTAAAAAAAATTTAATTTGAAATTAAAAAAAATTTTTTTTACTCCGAAACGAATAACGATTTGCCCAATAACGAACTTAACCAAGATATTCATCTCCCAAACATACCATGAAAATTTCAACTGTCTAGCTCACTCCTTTCGAGAGTTATCGTGTTAACGGACGGCGGGCCGGACAGAATCGATTTTGACCACAGGTTCTTGATCATATAGTCGAACTGAAACGTTTGAGACCATTTTCAGCCAAAAATTCGACAATTACAGACATTTGGGCAAATTGATAAGCACTCTGTTCCGAGAAACAAGAGCGCCAAAAACTAGATAAAATAGGATATAACCTAATATCCTAATAATAATTACGCTTCTGTGTCTCCTTATGTCACATAAGAATATTATTATACTGTGCCTCGGTTAAATTAGAGTAAATGCGAGGTTGTCAGATTGAATAATCGACGGTTTGGATCAAGATTTTCCTTATCTAAAATCCTAGATAAATTGATTAATTGTGAATTAAACGTATCTTCTTGAAACCTACCGCAAATATGATATGTCTAGGCTCTATGCGATCTATAAGTTTGGTCATAGACTGATTGTTGTTGTTTATAAGTAGGTTGGAATTATATGATATCATTGTGTTAATTTAATGAGAAAAGGATTGAATTGTTTTTCAAATTGAAAGTGAGTAGAATACTTTTATAGAGAAGCAAAAGAGATCATGAACTTTTATTTTCATTTTCTTCTTCTTCAACCAGATAACATGATTCGTGTAGGAAAACAAAGATGTAGTTAATTTTGGTATGTAAATCTCCATTTGCATCATGAAATTATAAAGAATACATTTTATTTGGGTGTTAACCCTTTCATCACTTAAAATGCTCCAAAACGTTATTAATTTGTTTTCGAAATCGGACCTTTTCAATTTTACCCCTATTTTTTCGTTCCCCATCGCATTGTTTCCCAACTCTTGTTTTCTTTCATAACTTAATCTACTTAGTATCCCCATCATTTTTCAAGCTTTGAAACCGTGTTTTTGAGCCGAGAGCGCTCGTCCCTAAAAATTAAAGTGTTCATCAGGTTCTGTGCCCGAGAATTCGATTAGCTAAGGCTCTTCTGCTTCTTTGAATTTGATAATTTCTTTATCGAGGTGCAAATTACTCGACGGCTGAATTTCCGCATTCGATAAATTGAAATTGAATAGAATTTCCAGCGGCCTGCGAGATCGACAAAAAAGACGCATGCGCCGCGGCGCTCGGCGTCCTTTCGCTTTCATCTACGGGTTTGATTGAACCGAGAACAAGCGGACTGATGAAGTTTAGGAGGATGTCGTTGCTAATAGGGGGTTCTGTAGATGAGTCCCGGTAGTCCGCGAATGGAGCCGTTGGTTGTAATTTTAATGAAAAAAAAAGCTGTGTGAATTGTTGCGTGAAGTAGGTTTTTACGCGTTTGTTCTGGGGAATATCGCGTTATCATTTTGCCCGAATGTCTGCAATTTTCGAATTTTTTGCCGCAAATGGTCTCAAACGATTCATTCCGACTACCTGATGAAAAATAAGAGGAAAAATTTGATTCTATCCGGCCGGCCATCCGTTGCCACGATAACTTGAGAACGAAATGAGATAGCGACTTGAGATTTTCAGGGTAGGTGGCGCATCCCAATACGACGGACAAGTTCTTTAATAGGCATAATCGGCCCAATGGTCCAATATAAATCCGATCGAATTTAAACTTGATGAATAGTTGTAGAATATGAACATAAGCACGTTTGTTAAATTTTGTGAGAATCACTTCGCTAGAGAATTTTAAAAAAATTATAAAAAAATATGTTTCATGTCACGATAACCTGACAACAGGAAGAAATAGCGACTTGAAATTTTTAGGTTAGGTTGTGCATCTGAATGCGACATTTGAGTTTGTTTATCGACATAATCGGCCAAACGGTTTCGGAGTTATATCCATCTGAAATTTGGTTGCTATTTCCTCAATAACTCGAAAAATACAAAACCGATGAAGTTCGAACATGGTTATTATGTGTTATGTTATTATGTTTTTCCACTTTTTTCATTTATGATTTCACGAAATTCGGCTGAGATAAAGGCTGTTGAAATTGCAGAAAAATTCAGTTTTTCTTTTGTATTTTTGACATGGGTAATCAGAATGAAATGAAATGCGGTGTGAAGTTTCCTATAACTATGATACATATTCTCCAATTAACAGTTTAATCCTACTTCCACTGGTTTCTTAGTAATAAACTCGCAGATTCATATAACTAAATGAAATTAACATAAAGAAAGCAGATAACACAATTTA
This sequence comes from Halyzia sedecimguttata, assembly GCA_937662695.2. Classification (NCBI taxonomy): domain Eukaryota; kingdom Metazoa; phylum Arthropoda; class Insecta; order Coleoptera; family Coccinellidae; genus Halyzia; species Halyzia sedecimguttata. The sequence continues at coordinate 90,071,369 of OW569413.2, forward strand.
ATCTCGAGTCATTATAATAATCTTCAATCATTTTAGAAAATTAAAGTATTCTTCTTCATTTAACTTAAAACGTACCATTTTCGAGATGCTCTTCATTGCACGTTATGAAAACTGTTAAATATTCCAGGAATTTCACTAGTTTTAAGAAGCAGTCCCTGTGCAACATTTCAATCGTCTAATCGTAAACAATACGTAGTTCCTGAAACCGCCACTATGCGCCATTACCCAAAACTTGTCCCATGATTGGCCAATCTATCTGGCAGTCTTTCTAATGTCTCTTGTACCTGATTATTTTTTTATTACATTTGATGAAAATAAGGATAATTATGGAATTGTTTATATCCTTATAGTGGAAATTGATCGTGCAGAAAATATTCTATAATTTGGCAAGCCCGAGGGGTGTACGAAGGAATATTTCCCGAAAAAAATTTCAACCAATTTTAATTGTAGGGCAGAAATAATACAAACTGTAATTTAAATAAATGAAATCACGTGCAAATACCCGGATATTTTCACGCTGCATTGATATTCAAAAATATTGGTTCGTTGCTAAGTGATTTTGATTTGTATTATATGTGTTCATATGATTGATTGGATTTTTTTCATGGGAATTATCTTCTATGTCGTTCTTGGTAGTTCACTTTGATTAAGTAACGATTGAGTGTTGACCAACTAATAGATTTTCTTTTGTTTCAGGTATTATTTTTATAGAACAAGTCATGTACATTTGAGAACATTATTTTTATACAAAACAGACAGTACAAATAACGGTGAAGTACAAATATACCAGGGAACTCAGAAATCATCTCAGCGAAATTCAGGATTAAAATGACAATAACAATAATCTAGTCCATATATTCTAAAAATGTCAGTTTTAAAACAGAAACTCGTTTAGCACAACAATTAAAACATGCCCACAATATGAGCGAAACTCTTAGTCAGGACCCGGAGGGTCTTCCTTCAGGATACACGACGTTGTCGTCCTATCCACCGACTCCCGCCACCCCGAATTCAACGGTCCAAGATGCGACCCCTGGGGCAAACCTTCCGCCGTTCTCCACCTTTTCCGCCGATATGGATTCCAATGGAGGGTTCGCCACACACTCCGACAGGCTCTTCAGCGACGCCAGGCTCCTAGATATATCCAACTGGGACTACTACACGGAGACGAGACTGTTGGAAAGGGGCGAAAATGGACTGTCCATAATCGCTTCTCAGCCCCAGTACAGGCCGTGGGAATCGAAACCCGTGGACTCAACCTCGGCTTTCGCTCCAACTACTCAGGTAAACTCATTAGCTGATGCCTTCGCACAACAAAATGGTGCTTCGAAGCTTCCATCATTTCAATCGCAATTTCAGGCTTTTAACGACCCCGCTACTACCAGTGAACCAACATTAACAACTCTTACTAATCTCACTCCAGTATCACCGAATTCTAGTCCCGGTAACCATAATTTAACCACATTGAACTCTAACTTTCATACGTTAAGTGCAGTTAACCCAAGAAGCTATCCTCTGGTACCCGCACCCATTCAAGCCAGGGAGATACCGTCAATACAGCAGCAATTCCTCGACGAAAGACACATACAGCTGTACTCCCACCCTACCACGAACTTAACAACCCTTAATACTAGTATTTTTCCACCTCAGAACGGAGCTATAATCCAAAACAATCAATTAATTTCGTCCCCGACTGTGGTCACCGTTTTCAAGCCTTCGGACGGAGACTTGAAGCTCACCTCCCTTCAGGATTCGGGCTTGAAGTTGCAAAACGTTACCCTGCACCCCACGCAGTTCCAAAATCCAGTGCCAAACATCGACAACGGTCTCTATAACAGTCTGGACAAGAAAAACGGTATGATCATGAACTCCCCGACCAGAAACGACTTCCGCAAGAAAGAGCGCAGAAAAATACGGGCGTCGAGTCTGGAAAGTTCGACGGAAAGTGACGGTGCCTCTAGTAACATGGACATTGGGTCGGAAAATTCGGGTCAGGTGGCCGCGATCTCGAGTACGGCGGGTTTTAAGAATCACCATATGCCGGACCATTCGAGTATGGACGATATCAGTGGCGGCAGCGTTGATAAACAGGTGAAAAAGAAACGAAAAAGGTGCGGAGAATGCATCGGATGCCAAAGAAAAGACAACTGTGGAGATTGTGCGCCTTGCAGGAACGATAAGAGCCACCAGATCTGCAAACAGAGGAGGTGTGAGAAGCTGACTGAGAAAAAGGTAAGTCTTTTTGGGGTGGTGAGGTGGAGGGTGCTATGTTTCATACTTCTTCTGGTTCGTTAGCTTCTTCTATTCATCTGTCTTCTCAGTAAATTGTTTTATTTGTATTAATTCACTCGAAATGTATCTTGAAATTTTATCAACATTTAATAGTTATTTAATCAACTCGTTGACAAATTACAGCATGTTCGAGATCATCAATCGCTAAATTAATCAATAAAGATTTTTCGGTCGACCTCGTTTCGAATTGGAAGATTTCTGTACTGAAAAAAATATTTCTCTATTTCAGTATCGTAATGAGTTACATTACAGCACTAAAAACAGTGCTGTAATGAACTCATTCCCGCATGGTTTCTAGTTATATTTTTTGTTTTGTGGTAATCAGCACTGACATTCGATCCTATCAAATCTCAACACACGTCGATTATCAATATAATATAATCTGGATATAGTGAAATAATTGTTGAGAGGAGAAGTTTTATTTTCATTAAAAAATAAGGTAGTAGAGATTTCCTTCTTGTTAATTTTGAATCATTCGTGCTATTAGAAAACTGTTTTAAATCTGATCTCCATGCCCAACGTACGATTCAAATTCCGTAATCTGTTAACTTTCGTAACAATCACACCAACTAACAAGATACAATAAAAAAGTCACTAGGATGTATAATTCACATTTTTCATTAAATTTCAACAGTATTCTACAAAACTTGCCTGAAATAGAGAAATTATCGTCTAATATTCGATGCAGAAGGCAATTCTAACACTCAGTGTTCGAAATTTCGCATTCTTCTTTGAGTAGGTGCCCATTCTGCAAATTGTTTTAGAATATACATACTATTATTTTCCATAATAGACAAATTTGACACAATAAAAAATTTCTATGTCCATTTCGATATATTTTTTTTTATGCTGCCGATGGAATAATTGGAAAAATTCATTGACGGAATGTTACACATGTGACATTCTGAATAATTTACATTGATATCTTTGCCTGTAAGGATTGGAAGAGCTTCACCAGAAATTGTGGAACAATATTTTATTACAGGATTACGTAGATTAAAAAAGATAATTAACTCTCTAAATTTTAACGTCGTACATTAACATGTAGTAGTGGATCTAATGTAGTGGATCTAAAGGAAGATTTGCCTATAATCATATTAGTTGACATTGTCTACGATATCCGTTAAGGAATATGTGGAACTGTGGAAACTGAAGTTGAAGCGTCAGTTACTTCAGACAAATTTTTTTCGGTAGTTTCTACTTTATTTTTCAATGAATTTTCAATATTAAACTCACCGACCCAAGTGGATTTCCAACCACTATATTATATAACAAACGAATAACTTTTCGTTTGGAGTGTGAGCTGGTCTCAAGCATATATATAACTCTTGATTGAATTCAAGATTTTATGTTCATCATTATCCACCACAGTAAATATCCTATTTGAATGTGTTTTCGGAAAATTATATATATATTTCTCTTGGACATCACTTTTTTGTAACCTGTACAATTCATCTTTTCTTAATGCACCCTCAAATGCACCTACAAATCGAATCATGGTAGTTGTTATTTATATTTTTATGTACTATTGATAGTAGAAAGGTTAATTTCATTCTATATTTTCCTTCGTCATCACAAATATATTATCAGGAGCATTCGCTTGAATATCTTTCATTGATGTTTTTGGGATATATCCCACTTTCTGTCGCTTGATGGACATCACAAGTTTAAGATATCTGCTAATATCAATATTTACATTTAAAGTTGCTTTCAGCATAGACCATTTTGGCCATGAACTTGCTATGAGCCCTTTCTCAGAAATGCTCGTGAAGTATGCTAACAATACTGATAACTGATCCTGTCAGTTCTTTCAATAGATGTCTCGATGAACAGTCGTTCCAAGGCTGTAGGGCAGCTGTATGGATGGCTTGATGAAAGTTGATTATTTAAAGTAGAGTTATCTGTAAACAATATCTTATTAGACATTTCCTTTTTGGCGCTCTACTTCCTCGGAACTGAGTGCTTATCAATTTGCCCAAATGTCTGTAATTTTCGAATTTTAGGCTGAAAATGGTCTCAAACGATTTGGTTCGACTCACTGATCAAGAATCCGAGGTCGAAATCGATTCTATCCGGCCGGCCGTAGGCACGATAACTCTCGAACGAAAGGAGTTAGAGGATTGAAATTTGCAAGGTGGGTTTGGAGCGTAAATATCTCGTACAAGTTCGTTAATGGGCGAAATCCATAAAGCGGTTTCGGAGTTATGGCCGATTTTATTAAAAACATTTTTTATGAGTATTTCCGAAACCGATCACTCGATCTATCTGAAATTTAGCATCAAATTGTAGAATCATGACCTTTATACGCATGTGAAGTTTTGTATTGACCCGGTTACCGCAAAGTGTCAGAAAAAAGTTTTGAAAATTTCAAAAAAATTTTTCTACAATAACTCTTGAACGGAATGAGCTAGGCAGTTGAAATTTTCAGAGTAGGTTAGGGAAATAAATATCTCGGTTGAGTTCGTTATTGGGCAAAATAGGCCAGATGGTTTCGGAGAAACGAGAAAAAAAAATTTTTTTTAAGCAACTAATTTCAAATTCAATTTTTATTTAATATGCTGTTTCACCATAAAAATCCATTGATATCATTTTCAACTCCAACAAGCTAATATTTTCGGAGATATGATTTTTCGAAATTTCAATAATGAATCGTACTTCTATGTTTTCACAGAAAGTTATAATTATTCTATCTAAGCTTTATTATATGATCTGTGTTCATACTCGTACATGTCATCATGTTCTATATGAGAGAGTCAAATTCATTTCAGCTATTTTAATTTGATTTCTTCCATGGTGCAGTTCTCATTCTCAGATTGCTCATTTAATCTTGATAAATGAACTATTATTTGAATTGAATTTCCTTTATGATGCAGTTCTATCATAAGAATACATTGATATAATTCCCAACTCTGAGAAACCAATACTTTCGGAGATATAATTTGTCTGTTTGAACTAGAGCGCCAGAAAGCTCCTGCCCACAGGGCTTGAACCCATTATTTTTATTAGTTGACTCGTCGATGTAAGGCCGGACTCATACGTCCGGAATATCACTCTGAATTCATATTATTAATTCAGAAAGCACCGAATTGCATACTTATTCACTATTCTCCTCACACATTCTGGTTTTTTTCAGATCATTAATTTCTAGATTTTGCAAGCTTCCAGAATTCAGTTTATGAATTTAAGAATATGAACTCAGAGAAGTATGAGGCCGGCCTTACTCTCGGCGACAGTATTAGATTTCCAGCCTCCCAGGCGCTTAACATTGGATATTCCTTCCCCAGAATTGGCCAACATAGTAGCCGACAAACGTCCGAAAACATGACCAGTGTACTGCTCAGCATTTTCCAATTTTAAATGTGCTGCTATTTCCGAAGGCATTTTTCCGAACGAATTTTTTCCCACACATTGGGTACTACATGCTCCTTGTCTATATTGGACAAAAAAACGCATGTTTGGAGTGTTTTCTTTCCTCAAATTCGCATATTTCTAGTAGAGCTGCAAACGATAACCATTATTCGTTTCATTGGAAATAACAAATATTTTCAATGAATTGTTTTTGGTGTCCGGGATTTCGACCACTATCAAATTTCCCTTGTCCTCTATGTGACCAATCATTTCAGAGTTCATCGCGCCTGCAGGCACCGGCCAACCCAAAAATGTTAACAACTTTGATGAGAAGGTTAATTTCATCAGGTGCATCTTCCATAAATCAAAAAATTTCACTTTTTTCAATTATTTTGGCGTTTTTCGGACGGTACCCAACATATTGCTTCTTTAAAAACGAAGTGAGTTTAAATATTCACTCACATCTCTTCACTTTAAGTGAGTCTTGTTGCTTGACATTGTTTCTGAGAACTTATCATGAATATCTATTTGTTCAAGCTGTAACACAAATATCGGGAATAATAATTGAAAAGTGGAGTTTTATGAACTCCAAGAGTCTCCCATTGCATGAAATAGTCACCAGTTTCTGAAATATTCATGAAAATTTCCCCTAACAACAAAAACTTTGTTGTGTTACTTTGTCAACCCAAATGCGTGCGGAAAAGTTCTATATTGCGCACGCTCGTAGGAATAAATAATTTAATATTATTTTCCGTGCTTCGACAAATTTAAACATATTCAATCAAAGAACTAATGGTAGGTATTAATTATTTTGTTTGCATCTAATCTCAAAATAGAATATTTAATCTTTCAAACCAATAGTCGAAAAATGGTTTAACGCAAATTAATCTAGAACATGAAATAAAGTCTAGTCATTACAGGTTCGAGATTTAAACTGTGAAAAAAAAGTATTCTTATTTATTGTGTGAGATTGCTATAGTCCAGCAAGTTCTGCATTTTTACCTCCCAAATTTTCATCCAGACTACCATTCGCTTCAGAACCATTCATATTATAATCTCATCAAAGGGATCTACTAGAAAAATCTAGCGATTTTCAACCTGTAAAGCAGGTTCTGAATCAGGTTAGCAGCGAAACAGAGGGTACAATGAAAAGAAGTTCTGATTCATTGCATGCAAAATATTCTAGATTCACAGCTTCATCACGATCCTAGGGCCAGTTTATGTATCGTGAGAGAAGTTATGGCTTTCTATTCAGCGATACCTATTCACATGAGGTTATCTGAAGTTGAGAGCAGATGTCAGAACTAAATATCAATAGATTTATCTCTGCAAATAGCAAGTTATCCGAACAAAATTGCATTAAATTGTATATAGTTACTTCAAGTATTAATCGATCACCCTTATATTCTGGAACATTGGGACAAATGCAGAATCTACATTTATCAGTTATGATATTGATTAGTCGTAGACATATGACTGAAAAACGTTGGAACGATATTCAAATAAGCCAACATGTATACTCGCTATAAACTTATAATTTAGTATTCCTCCATGCAGATAATTGTGTTAAATTACAGTATTATACTTTAAAGTTGCGATTAATTTCAATGAAATGACGTTTACTTAAATTTCGAATCAAAAAAATTTTTGATGAATAAGTATATGGGGAAGGTCAACCTACTTAATCAACTTTCAAACAGCTGAAATTTTGAATGGTAGTGGTTTTCATTCGATGTTAACTTGGCAATGGCAGTTGATTTATATTTATGCCTTTCATCGATATTGTGAGTACTTCAGACAACATTATATTGAATACTCAACACATGGTGACCTGATTGTCTTCTGTATGAACCTCTATCTTTCTTTGCGCGCATGTAGGGAAGAATAGCGTGCTGTTATTTTGCTCGAATGTCTGAAATTTTGTTTTCAAACAATACAGATCCGATCGAATTGAAACTTGGTAACTATCTGTAGAATGCCGACACAAAGTCTTAGGCGAAATTTTGTGAGGAGTGTATCACTAGAAAATTTTGAAACAATTATCAAAAAATATTATATATCTCAGGTAATATCCATCTGATATCGCTGAAATTCTGAGAAAGCCTTAAAAAAATTTCCAAATTTGAACACGATCGGATCTATTTTGTGGGAGATGTTGAAAAAATATTGGATTGATGACCGTTACCACAATAACTTTCGAAGGAAAGGAGATGCAAGAGTCTTGCAATTTTGAAGGGTAGCTTGCACATCTGAATGCGACAGTTGAGTTCGTTAACGGGCATTATCGGTTTCGGAGTTATACCCATCTGAAATTTTGAGTCCTACCCAATTAAAACTTCGTAATTACTTGTAGAATGCCACCGCCCTAATTTTTGCGAAATTTTGTGAATATTATTTCAATCGAAAAAAATTAATCAGTGTTTTTTAAGATTATCTTATTATTTATTTTATAACTGAAGGTATTGAAAATAAATGATATGGTGATCTGTCATCAAAGTTATTAAAAATAGATCAAAGCGATTCGATCCTCTAGCGAATATTACGAAAGCAATATTATTAAATACATAGGTACATAGTCTAATCTCTGAATTAATGAATATATTTTAATCTATTTTCAGTAATTTTGTAATGAAAGAATGATAAGTTGTTAAAAACTAACGAATGAAGAAAGATGTAGAAGGAAGAAATCATATCGTAAGACCATAGAGAATCATTAGATAACTGAAATATTTGATAATTCCAGATCAATTTTTTCAAATCAGAACAAAAATTAATTCAAATATAGAAAGCTCTGCGGACAGGGGCTTTGGCGCTGTTCTTAAACTACTAGCGAGTAATTATTCAAACTTTACAAATGATATCTCCGAAACTATTATTGGTTTCTCAGAGTTGGGAATTATATCAATGGATTTTTATCATAGAACTGCATCATAAAAAAATAAATTATATACGTAGGTTACCTATGTTGGATTTACAAACATCCAATTATAATTAGAGCATTCTATGAAACCATAAAGTCACGACTAAATATTGAAATTTTGAAACATCATATCTTCGAAAGTTTTAGTTTGTTAGAGTTGAGAATAATATCAATTGATTCTTATGATGAAACTGCATCTTTAATATAATTGAATTCGAAATTTGTAATGTAAAAAAAATATTTTTTTTCATTACTCCGAAACCACCAGGCTAATTTTGCCCAATAACGAACATAACCGGGATATTTATCTCCCAAACCTACTCAGAAATTTTCAACCGTCAAGCTCATTCCGTTCGAGAGTTATCGTCTTAACGGACTGACGGCCGGACACAATCGATTTTAACCACGGATTCTTGATCAGTGAGACGAACCAAATCGTTTAAGGCCATTTTCAGCCAAAAATTCGAAAATTGCAAACATTTCGGCAAATTGATAAGCACTCTGTTCCGAGGAACAAGAGCGCAAACAATTGTATAATTGAACATAAGGAAATTACAATAAATAAACAGCTAAACACTCGTATAACTTTATTTGATCTGTACATATTGAAACGTAATATACATATAATATTTATAAAATGCTCTTTAAATCCACTGAGATGTAAAATAATATACATATTTATATTTACATTTTATCAAAATACTCAGCGTCTATTCGCTGTATTGTTCTTATGCTCCAAACGGATAATCTCATCTGCTGCTGCCTTACCCGTCAGATGTTTTATTTTCTTCTCATCCTTAGTGTCTCCAATTACATCTCCCATGGTTTCAAAAGCGCTGTCAGACATGTTTATAGTCATTGCCGTTGCTTTAAGAGGAATGACATCTATCTTGATGTCCTCAGGGTTGACATGATCTTGCACGATAGATCCAACCTTAATTTTGACCTTTTTTTCTGGTTCAAAATCTTTTTCTGATCGTTTAGTTTTCATTCTTCGAGCTGACCTTATCTGCTGCCACACATCGAGCATTTCTGAATCAGGAAGACCAAATTGGACGCTTCTTGTTTTGCATTTCTTAGGTGCGTTACACAGTTCCCTTGTAGCTGGCCGTGGACCTTTGCATTCGTTGTCCTCCACCAAAATGTCTTCTGTACCTGGACGGGGCGATTGCCTCACACATTCAACCTCCCGTAGACGAACTCCCGACTTGTATTTACAAGCATGACATGGTCCCCATTTTCCAACCCTCCATTTTGTTGTACACGGTTGATCGTTGCATTTCTTAACGCTCGATTCGGGTTTTTCTAAATCTTGACAAAACGTTGGACTCACCTTTCCAGCTTTCTCTTCGGAACAGGACATTTCAGCCTGTTGAACACCCCCACCGCATTTTGCAGAACAATCACCGTAGTTCAAGATTTCCCAATGGTATTTCGGCAGATATTCGGATTCTGCAGCTGGTTCAGAGTAACGATATTTGTAACCAACATTCACTGGTTCGAAGAAACACACCATCAAATTAAGATCTTGATCTGTAGGACCTTTGATGACCAACATCTCTTGGTTTTCTTCGGGATGTCGGTAGACAGCTTCGACTTTACCTATTATAAACTCGATATCTGGGGATTCTTGATAGTTCCCGTTGAGGAAGAATTTATTTCCGGTTTTGTCAGTGAGAGCGATTATGTTACCTGAAGGCTTCATCTCCTCAACGAAAACATTCCGTACACCTGCAGGTATTGTAGCTGCTTTAACGTAACCTCGTCCAGTATTGGTGTAAGTATGCTCAACTAGTTTGCACTGAGTACCATCTCCATTACAAATACCGCAAACGTCTTCAGTAGCATCGGAATTGATGACTCCATCGCAACCAACCTTTGTACAAGCGCCAGCAATGCACATATTCTTCGTGGCTGGTTTGCACGATGTACCATCTATAGCTCTAGGTTCCAGTCTATGAAAAACGTTTTCCTCGTTCAAACAGTAGAGAACGCACGGTTCATCTTTCTTCAAATAAGGTTTCCATGTATGTGTTTTGCCACTCATTGGTATACTGTTGTGTTTGGTACATTGTACCTCGCGAAATGGGGTACTACCTTGAGGACAAGGCTGCATATTACAGGTAGTAACTTTCTTCCTTTCTCCTAGGCAATATCTGCCACCATTAGCGGGAGTGGGGTTGTTACATTCCCTAGATGCGGTATTCGTGCCACCACCGCAAGTCCTGGAACAATCTGTTGGGGTACCCCATTTGCTCCAACCTCCATTAACAGCTTCAGGTCTTTCACCAACTTCGATGCACTTAAGATGGAAGCACCATTTGTTCTCTCCACATTTCGTACCGTCTACGTAAGAGTGCCCTGTAGTTCGTATTTGTGTCGGGCTGACCCTACAATAACCCAAATCGCAGAATTTCTCTGGATCGTACATCTCATATTTCGAACCTGGATACATCATCTCGCACTGCGCTTGCGCGTCGTAGACTACTCCGGGTAGAATTTCCGTTTGTTTATAGATCGATTTTTGGGGCTCGTCGTTCAAACATTCTCCAAGGTCGCTCTCGAATAAGGTAGTGATGTAAGCTCTGCTACAAGTGGACCATCTTATGGTGTTCAAATCAACGAACGGTGCCATGACGTAGTTCGAGCCATCTTTGGGGTCTTTGGATTCGCATCCTGAATCGTCTGGTGCATCGTGCGAACAACCCATCACGTGACCCAATTCGTGGGTGAGTACGATGGATAAAACGAGTCCGCTGTCTTCGTTGATGGCGCATGGTTCGTCGAGAGTGCAGGGGGTTCCAACGTAAGCCAGTCCTTCTAAACCACATTTCGTGCCGTTATCCCCGCATAGATCGTGGCGAGTTAGAAGAATGGCTATGTCATGATGGTTTGGATTTTTGATGTCTTGTGTGTTCACTCTTCCCTGCCATTTGCAGAAGCTCATGAGGGTATCATCTGCGTTATCCACTATCATCAAATCGATTTCGTCCTCTTGTTTCTCGAGATACATCACGCGAACCACAACGATTTCCATTGCGTTTCCATTCGATGGGTCTCTGTAGAAATTCGCTACCATGTTCATAATGGTCAGTATGTAAGTTTCCATATCGTGGAATTTATGGAATTTGATGAATTTCTTATCAACTACGACCAGTAACTCTAGGTATCTTTGAACACTCGTTAATCCTCTTTTGGTTATGGATAAACGATGATCTTTAGCATACTTATTTCTCAACGTTTTTTTCCAATCAGATTCCCACTTTCGGTTCAATCCACACCTTTCATCGTGTTCGAAAGGGTTTCTCACGTCTCTCTTGTAGATTATATGCAGATGTTGACCCAGTTTATTTGCTTGGTGTTCATTTAAAGGTTCGATGAAGTATCTTTGATCATCGAATGATATATATCCGGCCAAACCATTACATGTTGATAATGCCACGCTTGATCTTGGTATTCCCTCCACAACGCCACTGAAATGGCACATCCGTTTCCTCAAAATTTTGTTGATGATTCTATCTTTGATTGGTGTTTTTGGTTCTCTGATCTCGGATATGGCATTTGGTGCTATGAAATCGTGGTTTGGTTTTAAGTTTAATTGGTAGTATTTGCCGGCCAGTCTCATGCCGTAGTGTGCTTTCTCATCTTGGGTTGATCTTTTACCCTTTCCGACAGTTTCGTGGTCATAGTAATGAGGAATTTTGAAACTCAAGAACTCGCCGTTTCTATTTAAACGATGAGGGACAATCAGGTTATATTCTTGGAGATTTCTGGTGTATTTTCCATGCTGGGTCACTGCGAAGCATATTTGGAGCAAGGTTTGTACTGTAATTAGTGTGAATATGTCGAAAACCAACCCCGAATACATTTGACGAGACTCATTTTGACATTAGTGAAAATCATAGATTTAATTCGAAATGGAGGATGGAATGGTTGTGTTCAGAAAGGTTTATTTTTGTTTGTACGCTTCTATTTCCGATGGGAACTTAAATTTTTATATGAGTAGGAACTATATAAGCCGAGGCAGCCAGCATATCTGACCTTTTCAGCTTGGCCTTGAACATGCTAGTATCGAACCACCCTCCTGACGTTTTAAAACGCTTAGAAATCGAAGGAAAAGGGACATGACAAATATGGAATTCTCCTCACTTTGAGTTATTACTTCACATGCAAGTTCAAACGCAAGTTTTATTTCTGATTTTTTCAAATTCACTTCAGAAACTATATAAATTCAGTTTTCAAATTCGGGTTTCTAAATTTTGAAGTCATTAATAGTTCGCAACGGTGCCTACTACACAATTTTGTGCCCAGAGTAGAGAAGTATATATCCTTTATTCTGTGCTTTGTTTCAACGCTGGACGTACGCGTTATTTGTCAATATACCCATCTTTGTTTATCTATTCAAAGGAACCAATTTATCTCATCAATACTTTTTATCCAGGATTTATATACATTATACATTATATATCCGCCAACAGGAGTGCCAAAATGAAATGTCATATTATGTTAAATTGAATCATTAGCATAAAAGGAGTATGTTTTTTTTTCCAGATAGGTTACTATTTAGAGAACGTTCAATAAAATAAAGAGAACGAAATTGACACATATGGCGATTTCCATTGACACGCTCGGATCACTCGGAGCTGTCACACTGACATATTTGACAGATATTTTCGGTTCAATTGGACAGATGCATGACAGATGAGATCGATTTCGAGTGCTCCGAGCGTGTCAATGGAAATCGCCAATAAATACATGTTATAAAATTTTCAGACAACATTTCAACAATCAATGAATAAATATCTAAATCAATAATAAATTACAATATATGTCCCCCCAATGCCCCCTGATGTGTTGATGCGTGTTTGCTAACGTTTTATTTTATCTTCTTATCTTCAATAGATTGGCATTATATTTTTTAACATTTATTATAATTTTTGTTTGCAAATCAACAATTATCCTTACTTTTCATTCAATTGAAAATCTTATAAACCGGACGTGAAATTCGATTTTATATAATGACGTTTCAATTTGACACTTCAGTTACCGAACAGTGTTACCTGTATATCAATCTCCCCTTTTTTTTTGCGCCCATGTTCTGGGGAACAGCGTGCTATCAATTCGTCCAAATGTAAGTAATTTTCGAATTTTTTGCTGAAAATGGTCTCAAACGTTTAGGTTCGACTCACTGATGAAGAATTCGAGGTCAAATTTGATTCTGTCCGGCTGGCCATTGCCACGATAACTTTAGAACGGAAGGAGATGGCGACTTGAAATTTTCAGAGTAGGTTGTGCATCCGAATACGACGGTTGAGTTCATTAATGGGCATAATCGGCCCAACGTTTTCCGAGTACTAATTTTTTTTTGAATAATACAGATCCGACTAGTTGTAGAATACCTACACAAAGACGACGTATGTGAAATTTCGTGAGGATCGTATCAATAACATTTTTTAAATAATTCCTAAAAAATATTATGTACCTCACGATAACTTGAGAACAGAAAGAGATAACGACTTGCAATTTTCAGGGTAGGTTACGCATGCGACATTTGAGTTTGTTTAAAGGCATAATCGGCCAAAGGGTTTTGGAGTAATACCTATATGCTATTTGGTTGTTATTTCCTTATTAACTCAAAAAATACGTATCCGATTCAATTCATATATAGTTATTAGTTGTAGAATGCTGAAGCGCAAATTTGTGCGAAATTTCTTATAAGGATCGTATAACTAGAAAATGATGTATCTCGGAAACTTCTTCAAAACCTAACTTTACAGCCAGGTCCTAAATTTTAACACAATCGGATCTATATTGTTGGACATCCTAGCAGCCTTGGGTGAGTTCAGTAGCTGGATGGACGACTTTCAATTTTCAGGGTAGGATGCGCATCCGAATGGGACAGTTAATTTAGTTGTTGGTGATATTCAGCCAAACGGTTTCGGAGTTATACCCATCTTGAATTTGGTTGTTATTTCCTGAATAACTCTAAATATACAAGTCGGATCTAAGTAAAACTTGTTAATTACTTGTAGATTGTCGACAAGCTAATATTCCCGTAATTTCGTTGATATGTACCGTATCAGTAAAAAAAAATTGTTTACTTCAAAAATGTTATTAAATGGCGAAAAATTGTAAATATGAAGAAACCAGGTACGCCAGCAATACAGACAATATTTTTTCGAGTAAACATATTGGCTACTCGTAGACAGAAACAAAAATTTAACTCTGGAGTATACAGGGTGATCATAATTAATTTTCAAACATCAACTACAAATAATGGTCGAAAATTGCTGAGAAACTATCAGGTTTAAGTGTGAGAAAACCTTATGAAGATAGTTTCGAAATAAATTTTTACGTTCAACGAGATATAGAAATACCGGGTGTGTCTTTTGAAATATGAAAGTTTTGGACCATTATTTGTAGTTGATGTTTGAAAATTAATTATGAACACTATGTATATTTGAGAGAGTTATTTTGTTTTTCTGTATAGGAGTAGCTAATATGTCTACTCGAAAAAATAAAGTCTGTATCGCTGAAGTAACTGGTTTCTTCATGAATTGCTATTTAAAAAAAATCCTTTCAATTTTTCTCCATTTTCTCGTAAATGGTGCTTCTAACGTATAAAGTGATCTGAAGAAACTCATCATAATATGAGCTTGCCATCCCATTTTGGAGGTCAAATAGAGGGTGTTACATTTAAAAACATGTAACTTTGGTCTATATCTCTGTTTTCGAACACTCTGTACATATGAAAATAATTTTAAATTGTGCATTTGCACACCCTACACACATCACAAAAAAATATTCTCAAAATATCTTTACTCCTTCAAAACTTCTTTGGTGGGCCATCCGGTATAATTATATATTTGTTAATCCTTTCACCCGTCGCATATTCGAATAGTTTAAAACTCAAATACACATTCGTTTTGTCGAATCGTTTGACCAACACAAAATTCGAATTTAGAAGAGTCGCATATTCGTATTATTCTAATATAATTGCAAACCCTTCAAAGTAAGGCTCGAAATTCTAAAATATAAGTATTCGAATGGTAATTTGCTATATTATTCGAATAGTCGAATATTCCAATAATCGATTTTTAATATTTTACTAGTCGAATTCTCCTACTAACATATCATTCGAAGTTAGAATACTCGCATAATCGAATTATTCGAGTTCTCCTGAAAATTGCTCTTCCCCGCAGACCAATTCGATTTCGATTAAACCAAGTCGAGATTCATTGATGCAGTGGCCGATTAAAATATATTGGGAGCGACGACTATAACGTTAGTGAGTTCTGGGTGCACGGTACACATATGCTGGATATTATTTTATACGTACCAGGTAGTACGCCATGGTTCCCGAACAGCTGCAAAGGGAGAATAAACTCTGCCAGCTGTTTGTTGTGTACAGTGGCCCGTCTGAGTTTTGGACGGCCTGCATGTCTATTTCTCGTCCTTTTTCCCTTCTGACAATAACACTGGCCTTCTACCGTTATGCCCATAATGGTGTGGAATAGAATGCTTTCGAAGGAATACAGGCACAATGGGATGTAGATGATACTGATTATAAAATATTACGCAATTTTTTGTGACACTTCTGTATGTTATGGCGGAACGGGAGGTTCAGACACGGTTTGCTGAATGGAAGCGAGAAATTAATGGAATGAGTCTGGCCGTTGCATAATTTGTTTTCGATTATACGCAGTAGATTCGTTCAGAACTGGTCTTTTTAGCGGAAAGTTGGAGCGGTGTAAGAAGAAAGACTTACGAAATATCAGGAACTGGATTGATTTTTAAGAGACCTTGCAATCGAGTAGGTAGCGAATAACCATTATGGTGCCACTAACACTCTTCAAGTTTATAGATGGGTTTATGCTGCAAATAAAATAAGTAAAAAATTTGAATAAAATAAGAACTAAGGTCTAAAAGAATCGGAATAGATAGATGATCTATAAACTCTATAAACGTGCCAAAAACAAATAATTCTTAAGGTTTTCGAAGTGTCTGATGAAGGACTCTGCTTTAGGCTTTTTCAATACCGAAATTTCATCATGAAGGGATGGAAAAATCAACCCCTACTATATTTACCATCAGAACCTTCTAATGCTTCAACTTTTTTCAAATTAAAGAAAATATTTCAAGAAGAAAAATTCAATATGCCACTTTTTTATCATGTTACTTTGACTACAAAAAAATTAAATAATACCCTCTTCACATAATTCACAGACGTTATAATTTGTTGCAAAATTAAGTAGGCTGCTGTCAAATGTATTCATATTAATCAAGATGCATAGAATAACAAGGTGTCGATACTCCCTGGTATTTCCTGTTCAAATTTTGGGCCGAAAAACAGACCTAGAATTGTCAAATCACGTACTTTGTGTACTACTTCACTCTGTAATCGATGGTGGCGCTAGAGTCGATTTCGAAGATTCTGACAAGCGAGTAAATAAAAACTGATAAGCTACAAGTTCACTTTCCACCGTTGCTAGTTCATAAATCCAAATTAGAAGAATGTAATGCCGCAGTTATTGAGAAATCAATTCACTTTTTGATTAATCAGACATCTGTTCTGACATTATATGTAGCCCAATTTGTTTGGAACAGAAATTTCATCTTGCCAAGACATAATGAGGTCATAGACAACATATCAATGAGGTCGGATAAAGGATTCATCAGTAAAGGAGTTGTTTCATTGGAACATTTTGAATGGAACTGTGAATGAAGATATCTGTGAAATCATTATTTTTCCATTACAAAATATCACATCCAATGTCATTAGAATATAAGCATTTAACTTATGTATTTTGAAAAACATTGACTTGTATATTGTATATTATTATACTGATCCTCCTAGGTCTTCCACAAGGAGACCCCTCATAAGCTCTCGACATAATTTTCTGTAATACCTCTACATAATGTATTTCGATGTCATATTTTCATTCAAATCTATTAATTACTTTTATCATGTAAGGCTCATTTAAATCAACAAGTCTAATCGTTCTTCTATGTTGATTTATTAACAACGGTATCAGCGATATTCAATATTATCAATATTATAATTAATACCTATCTCGATATCAGAAATCAGCCCCTGATCCGGTAAAAATAAACAATTTAAAAAAAAAATATATTCGCATAAAAAGAAGATTTTCGAAATGAAAATAGTATTTGATTAAAATAGTTCTGCATACTCGTTCAGAGTTCACACAGTAAACATTTGGCTTACTTTCGGCGCGGAAAACAAGGACGTTGAAAAAAAAACTAAATTTCAGCAAACGGTATGACGTTCCACAAGAAACTAGAATAAACAAAGATTCGAATTTAATTTGACATTTCGATAATTTTGTCCATAAAATTTCTACTGCCTGCATCTATCGGTGAAAACTGAAGTAGAACAAAATCCTTGTATTTTGACAATATTTGGACCACAATTCGGCCGAAAATATGTCAAAGAGTGTCTTCACCATGTATTCTATGCATCTATATATTAATTAATATCAATTAGCTTGTTGTCAAATAAAGTCTTAGAGACAAATATTTTTGTTGTTCAAATTTCTTTAATGTCGAGGGGGCTTCCTCAGTTTCAAAGGGCCATAAATTAGAGGGAAAGGTGCTCAGAATAAAAAAATATTGAATGAATTTTCCTCAGTTTCACATCCTATTAACATTTGCATCAATTAAGAAACACATAAAATAGTCTTCTCTATATATTTGAGTTGGGTTGAGCCATTATAACGAACCATCTCGCACAAATTACTAATCTTTCATCATTTTTAATTGCTATATCAATATGAAATCACCTTGCATTACGATTTTGCAGTTAAGGGGGTGATTTTGAGGGGTGGTTTAAATATTAAGGGTGTACTATCTTCTAGGGAGAACCCAATGTCACCTGTGAAAAGTTACCTATATAGATGGTAGTATCGATATGTACAAGTGGATTTAGGGTGTTCTGAAATTATCATATCGATGATGGCATTTTTAGTTCTCTTATCATTATCAGGTATTCATTTAATTAGAAGGGGATATGTTTATTCAGGGAACACAAAAAAATTATCTGTTATCTATTTATTTTAATTTTTGTAAATATCAATAATCTCAATAATGTTTTCTGCAATTAACTGACCAGTTGCTAAAACGTGTTTTGTAACAGCAAATTTATCGATGCTGTCATTCCGAATGTGTCCGGAATGATCTTTATACCGTGTGAAAATGTTTCTAGTTGTTTGCCCGACGTAGCACTTGCAATCTAAACATTTAAATTAATATATACCCGATTTTAACACGTCCGGAATTTTATCGAATGTATTTTCTATTAGTTTCCAATTTTCGTGGAAGTTTTGACGTAGCACTTGTTGCAATCTAAACATTTAAATTCATATATACCCGATTTTAACACGTCCGGAGTTTTATCGAATGTATTTTCTACAAGTTGTTCAATTTTCGTGGAAGTTTTGAAAGCTTTTTAAAAATATTCTGGAGTTTGTTGTTTGTTTTCAGATGGAACGTGAAAGCTTGGAAACGTTTATATCTTTCGTTGAGGTTATTTTAATTAAGAGATTTTTATCTTTGTGTTTGTTGATAATATTCTGAACTAGTTGCTGACAATACCCGTTTCTTTCGGCAATTTGGAAAATAATTTTTAATTATTTTTTGAGATTTACGTTGCTTAGCGGAATATTAAATAACCGGTTGACGAGGAAATATAAGCTGGTCGTTTTATGTGTTATGTGTTTTATGATATATCATATGCTTAATTCTCAAGAAATAAGGCTACAGAAGACATTTAAATACCTTGTTGAACAACTTGAAATACACCAATTTCGAAATGTAGTAATACTACGAAACCCTAGTCACTGTTAAAACCTTAATAAAATATAGAGATAGGATAGGAAACTAAGTAATTTCATTCGAGAGTTGAACATGTCCTGAGACAGAATGAAATTTTCCTATTGCAGATTTCAGTACTGTATAGCATTTCTTGATACTTTGTCTCTGCTTCTTCAAAACTGCTTTCGGCATTTTTAATTTCAAAGCGAAGAGTTCTTTATTATTCGAAGAGTTCTTTATTATTCGAAGAGTTCTTTATTATTCTGTGATAATATCTTGATGGAACATTATATGTTGATTGTTTAGAGTAGAAATTGGAAACGTCTCAGTTAATTGTTTTGACATTGGCTTCAGGAGGGCCAAACTGCCTTAGTTTTAGTCACAAAAACGTGATAAACCTAAATCATGGCCAACCGGGAGACTTTATAAAAGTGAATGGAGTATAGACCACATTAGTTAGGTCAGGCGGGAAATTTGAATTACGATACATCCGTGGATCCGAGCACTGAATTCCCCATGCATTTCTTATGGACCTAAAATTTACGCGAATTTCTCACCTGTTTTTAGATACTTTGGCTAATTTCTTAAGGTTTATTTTGGTTGAAATAGATTCTGTGAACCTTTCTCAACCATCTAGAATCAAGTTTTCATAACAAAATAGTATATTTCCAAAATAATTAATAAATATAAAAGAGTTCACCAAATTCGATTGACGTATGTCTTAGCTCACTCGAAATCAGTCAAAAATAATAACATAACCCTAAAATCGGCCTTGTAATGACGCACAACAGAAGTCATCTACGACATACGGAAATCTTTCGAACTACACTGGTTTCAATTTTGATTTAAGAATAAATAGAAATAGATTTTAATGTGGAAATAACATGAAAATATGCACTAATGATGAAGATACCCAATACTTGTTGTCTCTGTACTAACATTATCTTTTAAATAGGGTGATTTCATCTCAAAGTTGAAATTCCTTGTTAAAAAATTTTAATATGGATCTCCCGCCAAGCGAATGATTCTAACCTAACTGATGTGGTCTATAGTTACTTTTGTAGTGTTCATAATCAGTCCTCAGTGAACTCAAACTAGAATAATCTCGAGCCCTTGTTTATATATATAATATAATAATAATAATATAATATATAAAAATGGAGACAGAAGCCGTCTAGGGTCCATTTATATCATCAAAACTACATTTTTTTTCCCGCGTTTGTCCGAATATCTTTCTCGAAGGGTTGCATTTGACTGACTAATGGAGGACGTTCGATGGCCGTCTATAGACGGCCATCGAACGTCCTCCATTCATACATTAGCGGTCAGACCTGGTTTTGAAAGAGATCCTCCTTAGGAGGAGGCAACTAAATATTGAAGGGATTTCTATGAACAAGAGTGAATATCTTTGAGAAATAGAGAAGGCGATTCTTCTTCAAGAGATGCATGTGCCTTCAGAGGAGTATATTTGTGAGAGGGGATTTTTGAAAGGTTATGTATTATTTTTAATATTATATCGCTGAAATTTTGCTGAAGGCTTCAAAACTTAACTTTAAATTAACCACACTTTCTGATCTTGTAAGGTGAGAGGCTCATTTGTGGATATTAAATCTCGTGATGGGTAGAGAGAAATTTTAGGCCAGTTTTTCTATCACTAATGAGAATATATCTTTATGTTTCACCTCATCACCTTTAGATCTATCAATGGACATTTATTGGTTAAGAATAAGTAATTGAATATTACTGGAAGTCAATTGAATTTCATTCAATATGTTAGTAACTAAACTTATAATTTTCTTTACTTTGATTATTTAAATATGACATTAATTCCAGTAATATTTTTCAAGAATAATTATGTATTCTACTCCTAAAGAAGAATTGAAAGTAGACAATAATGTGTTAATTTTTCCATCATTGCTTTCTATCCTGACTCCTGATCAGGAAAAAAAATGGTTCAAGCACTGACGTGAAGTCAGGAGCTTTTGCGCGTATGTTCTATTGTCCATTCTCCTGTATTGAACACTCTTAATCGAATTTACCATGGTGAATTCTATTGTCTGTTTTCCTGTATTGGACACTCTTAATCGAATTTACCATGGTGAATTCGATTAAGAGTGTTCAATACAGGAGAATGGACAATAGAACATACGCGCAATAGCTCCAGACTTCACTTATGTGCTTGTTTTTCATAAAGATTACTAGCTTTGAAATGAGAACCATTGTTCATAATATTCGTGGAATATTTCTTTTATCAAAAAGAGAATCAAATTGTTTGCAAAGTAGCCATAAAAATATAAATGAGCAATTTTTATTGCAAATTAATAATTTAAATTGAAATTTTATTTTATCATAAATATTACTAGCTTTGAAATGAGAACTATTGTTCATTAATATTCGAGGGATATTTCTTCTATCAAGAAAAGAATCAAATTGTTTGACAAAGTAGCCTTAATAATATGAAGAGCAATTTTTATTGGAAATAAATAATTTAACTTAATAAATTTTTTTTCATAAAGATTACTAGCTTTGAAATGAGAACCATTGTTCATAATATTCGCGGGATATTTCTTCTATCAAGAAGAGAATCAAATTGTTTGACGGAGCAGCCAATATGACGAGCAATTTTTATTGGCCGTCTATAGACGGCCATCGAACGTCCTCCATTAGTCAGTCAAATGCAACCCTTCGAGAAAGATATTCGGACAAACCCGGAAAAAAAATGTAGTTTTGATGATATAAATGGACCCTAGACGGCTTCTGCCTCCATTTTTATTGCACTCTTGCCTCCGGTTGGACCGATAATGAAGCGAAGTAGAACAACTGACCAAGCGGGCGTCCGCTCATGAATGAACCGAGTCTTGGCTATGAAGGAGGGCCACAAGGGATAGACTTGACCGCAAATTTAATCAAATTGTAGCTGACCCGACTCGCAAGATTAATGAAAAGGCCTCCTGCCTCATAAAAGGTCATGTTTTGGCGGGAATCGCTTAATTCGGACTTTCGATGTCTGACGTAGCCGTTGTAACGGAAATGTTTCTGTTTATTTCTGATGATCATATGGTGGAATCCGGGATAAAGAACGGTTTTATACAGAAATGTGCCGAGTACAATGACTGGGAACAGCTGCATTGGATTCGAAAGATGGCATGGAAGAATATATCAAGATTAAGTGGGTGTTGAATGAAATAGTCTTGGAATGATACCTTTTCTTGATGGAAGAAATACCCCGCGAATAATAACAAACAATGGTTCTCATTAATAATCTTTATAAAAAAAAAATATTAATTTCCAATAAAAATTGCTCGTCATATTGGCTACTCCGTCAAACAATTTGATTCTCTTCTTGATAGATGAAATATCCCCCGAATATTATGAACAATGGTTCTCATTTCAAAGCTAGTAACCTTTATGAAAAAAAATTTATTAAGTTAAATTATTTATTTCCAATAAAAATTGCTCTTCATATTATTAAGGCTACTTTGTCAAACAATTTGATTATTTTCTTGATAGAAGAAATATCCCACGAATATTATGAACAATAGTTCTCATTTCAAAGCTAGTAATATTTATGATAAAATAAAATTTCAATTTAAATTATTAATTTGCAATAAAAATTGCTCGTTTTTATTTTTATGGCTACTTTGTCAAACAATTTGATTCTCTTCTTGATAGAAGAAATATTCCGCGAATATTATGAACAATGGTTCTCATTTCAAAGCTAATCTTTATAAAAAAAATATTATTAATTTAAATTATTAATTTCCAATAAAAATTGCTCGTCATATTGGCTACTACGTGAAACAATTTGATTCTCTCCTTGATAGAAGAAATATCCCGTGAATATTATGAACAATGGTTGCATTTCAAAGCTAGTAATCTTCATAAAAAAATATTATTAAGTTAAATTATTTATTTCCAATAAAAATTGCTCGTCATATTATTAAGGCTACTTTATCAAACAATTTGATTATCTTCTTGATAGAAGAAATATCCCGCGAATATAATGAACAATGCCTCTCATTTCAAAGCTAGTAATCTTTATGAAAAACAAGCACAGAAGTGAAGTCAGGAGCTTTTGCGCGTATGTTCTATTGTCCATTCTCCTGTATTGAACACTCTTAATCGAATTCACCATGGTAAATTCGATTAAGAGTGTTCAATACAGGAGAATGGACAATAGAACATACGCGCAAAAGCTCCTGACTTCACGTCAGTGCTTGAACCATTTTTTTTCCTGATCAGGAGTCAGGATAGAAAGCAATGATGGAAAAATTAACACATTATTGTCTACTTTCAATTCTTCTTTAGGAGAAGAATACATAATTATTCTTGAAAAATATTACTGTAATTAATGTCATATTTAAATAATGAAAGTAAAGAAAATTATAAGTTTAGTTACTAACATATTGAATGAAATTCAATTGACTTCCAGTAATATTCAATTACTTATTCTTAACCAATAAATGTTTGAATTCAATCGTTTTTGTATTTTTCGAGTAAATGAGGAACAAAAAACAACCAAATTTCAGATGGCTATAACTCTAAAACCGTTTGGCCGATTATGCTTATAAACGAACTCAAATGTCGCATTCAGATGCACAACCTAACCTGAAAATTTCAAGCCGCTATCTCCTTCCGTTCTCAGGTTATCGTGTCATAAATAATGTATTTTAATAATTTTTTTTTAATCTTCTAGTGACACGATTCTCACAAAATTTCACAAACGTGCTCAGGTTTATATTCTACAACTATTTACCAAGTTTAAATTCGATCGGATTTATTTTGGTTGAAAGCAAAATTATTACTCGGAAACCATTGGGCCGATTATATCCATTTACGAACTTGTCCGTCGTATTCGGATGCGCCACCTACCCTGAAAATTTCAAGTCGCTAGCTCTTTACGTTCTCAAGTTCTCGTGGCAACGGCCGGACGGCACCACAGAATTAAATTTCACATTTGGGAAAAGTGATAACGCGATGTTCCCCAGAACATACGCGCAAAAATATTATTAATTTACAATAAAAATTGCTCGTCATATCATTATGGCTACTTTGTCAGACAATTCGATACTCTTCGCGAATATTATGAGCAATGGTTCTCATATCAAAAATTGTTCGTCTTGCTCCTATTTCGTTTTCACATAATATAAAGGGTGTTCCATTAATTATCCATTGCGTTGTAAATTATGTCGTTCGAATTTTGCAAAGTTGCTACAACATTGTTGAATCCGAGGTCACTTTCAGCACCATCGATGCCCGTCAAAACGAATTACAAATCTATAATTTCTCGCAACATCTGAAAAACTTCTGCATCTATATGAATAATAGATTAAGCGGCGTTTGGATCCCGTTCCTCTCTTATCGAAGTTTATTTGAAATATAGCAGGCCTGGCCGACTGGCTAGCAGCTGCTGTACTCCTAGCACGCGACAAGATTTCTTTATCTGTGTCAATTGTGTTATTTCATCTGCTGCGCCGTCATTGTTCCTGATGTCACCATGACGACCGAGGACTTCCATGAGCCCTCCTAGCTTTTTTGTGGATGAATCGTCGTAATTTGTATCGCCAAACGAACTTCTTCGATGACAATCAGCAGCAATTGTAGTTGGGAAGGTGCAGGTGAGAATGCTGATTTTTGGCGGTCGAGTTCTTGAAGAAATGTGGCATAGTTTGGATTCTTTGGGAGTACGAACTTTCAAATTCCGCAATTATTTGACTGATGTTATTATTCTTGAGGATCTCTTGTTTTTGTGGTCAAATTGAGCACGTTCTTGTAAGAGCAAGAGAGAGGATGTTCTAATAATAATTATAATATAATTATAATTCTTTATCGATCCTTCAAGATACTACAAAGTGTATAGGACAGTTTAAGATCAAAAAATTCAGAAGAATGATAATTCTAAACTATCTAGAGAAAATATTCCCTTACCGAATACAAACATTTGAATAATAGCATATTCTTGATTAAATTTTTGAATTTATGTATACTCTTAGTCAGAAACTTGACAGAGGATGGGTAAATGAATAATTTAATATTTTGATATAGTGGAGAACATTCATATTATGTTTGAGTACCAGAAAAGTATGAGAATTTTTGGTTTCATATTCATGATTATGCTTATTAACGAACTCAAATGTCGCATTCGAATGCTACCCTGAAAATTGCAAGTCGCTATCTCTTTCCGTTCTCAAGTTATCGTGAGATACATAATATTTTTTCATGATTTTTAAAAAATTTGTTTGTTATACGATCCTTACAAAATCACATACGTCTTTGTGTCGGTATTCCACAACTAGTTATCAAGTTTCAATTCGATCGGATCTGTATTTTTTGAGTTATCGAGAAAATAATATTCCAGATCGGTATAACTCCAAAACCGTTGAGTCGATTATGCTTAACAACTAATTTAACCGTCCCATTTGGATGCGCAACCTACAATAAAAATTGCAAATCGCTATCTCTTTCCGTTCGAAAGTTATCGTGGCAACGGTCTCCTATCCAGCTACTGAACTCTCCCAATGCTGCTCGGATCTCCAACAATATAGATCCGATCGAGTTCAAATTTTAACTTGGCTATAAAGTTAGGCTTTGAATGCTCTCGCAAAATTTCAGCGATGTCGGACGAATAGTTTTTGATATATAGATTTTTTTTCAATAATGATCATTAAAGGATACTGTGGGCGGTATTTATTTTTTTTAATGATGAATAATTCTCAATGAGTTTTTTTATATTTTCTAGTGATACGATCCTCACGAAATTTCGCAAAAATTTGAACGTCGGCATTCTACAACTAATTACCATGTTTGAATTGGAGTGGTTTCGTTTTTATTGAGTTATTGAGGAAATAACAATATCTCAGATAGGTATAACTCCAAAATCGTTTGGCCGATTATGCCTATTAACAAACTCAAATGTTGCATTCGGATGCGCAACTTATCAAGGGCGTAGCCAGGGGGGAGTGGGGGTTAAAACGAGTCTCGGCACCGGCTCGGATAGCAAGCAGGCGAGACAATAGACAGTTCTTCTCGGGGTGCATATTACATTTTTTCGTCGACCTCCACATATTTTTACGAATTTCGGACCTCTTAAATAATTTCACAATAGCAAATGACACATACCTACACTTTTGTTTATATTTAACCTTATCCATAGTGACCACAGCACTGACAGTTATTCTGACAGACACTTATGTTTGTATCTAACCGTTTCATGCCGTATTTATAGTGACCTGAGCGGACGAGAAAGTAATTTTGCGGGCTATAATAGACAGTTTTTCATCCTTGGTACATAAATAACTATTTTGTAACGTTTCAGATACTCAGCAAAAATGTTAAGAATTATTTGTTGCTGAACACTTATTCTGAAATTTGTCACACTGACAAATTATTTGTTCAGCAACAAATAATTCTGAAGAATTTCGTGTCTGATGGAGTCTGATTTAGTCTCTGAAACGTTACAAAGTAGATATTTTATCGTTGGTGTTGTTTCGTTACTGTTTATTAGGCAACATTGCTTCATAAATTGCTTCCGCGATAAATATCTTGTGTTTCTAACGCAGAAGCAATCTCAAAATAATCAATTAAGATATTTTGATACAGGAAACCCGGAAAAAATCGTTCATTGATGAATGCACCTTCCAAAGTTTCCTTTATGGTTACTTTAAACAATATTCTCACGAAATTCTAAATTATTCCCATAAACTTCCTGATATCAAAAGAAAATCAACGTTGCAAAGACGTAAAATTACGATATTGAGTATAAAGCGTGCTTCAAAGTCTTTGAATACTTGATCATCTGAATGAAATGCATGTAAAATTTACCTGTGCATACAATGAATGGGACAATTCCTCAGCGTTCCTTCTTTTGTATCTGCGTTCGCTCCATTGGATCTCAAACACATCTCAGGACGTACATTTCCATCAGTTCGACAGATGTCCCAGTGAAAGACGAAGTCACTGATCTCAAATATCATGCAGAATGAATCTTGTGAGGAACTGACACATGTCCCAGATCCTCCATTCTATAATAAGAGTTCTAAAACTTAGGTACGTATATGGATATAACGCAGAAATCTGGGAAAGAATAATTTTTATAGTGATGAAACTGAAAATGATCACTTTTGGATATATATGATTAAAAAGGAAGTTGCAAATTCTACTAAGAGTTCTAGTAGATATAAATAAATAATATAATAAATAAAATAAAAAAGAATATGATCCTATTAAATGGTTTCTTTCTGGGTTTTCTGTCCCAAACTCCGAAAAATATCTATTAAATAAAAATTTATTATTTTGTGAATTGCTTCTGCGTAAGAAACACAAGATATTTGTCAGAAGCAATAAATCGAACAATGTTGCCTAACAAACAATACTTCAGGAAGCAGACACATACAAATAGATATTTGAATTTCTATTCAAACCATCAACTCAGTGTGCAAAAGAGGTGTTATTAGAACACTTTATAATAGAGCTAATCTGATTTGTTCTACTCTTGAAATTCGAAATAATGAAATCGATTAAATAAAAAAATGTCTTGAAGATGATGGATATCTGATTCAATTCATAGATCCATCAATCATGATGCTAGATAGCAGAGATTCGAATAAAATAACAATCAATCAAGTACAACAGAATAATCAACAAGAAGAACAACACAATCTGTTGAATGTGATTCCTTATGTTCGAGGCCTTTTCGAAAAAAAACAGATGAATCGGTTCTAAGTTCAACATAAGAACCGTTTTCAAGACACAAAATGATCTTAGGTCTTTATTAACAAAGACAAAACCCATTAATGATAAGCAAAAATCAAAAACTGTGTATATAATATTCCATGTATTTGTGGTGAATCGTATGCAGGAGAAATATCAAGACCAATAGAAGTAAGAAAGTCGGAACATAAGAACAACTTAAAGAAATAGAGACATACAAAAATCAAAAATAGCATAACATGTATGTACAATCCGAGGAGATCACATGATGGATTGGAGTAATACCAATATTTTGATGACAGAATCTGATAACGTTACAAAGAAGGAATCAGCTGGTAGGCTATTGCTTATTTCAGTTCTGTATAGCACTTCCTGATACTTTGTCTTTGCTTCTTCAAAACTGCTTTCGGCATTTTCAATTTCAAAGCGAAGAGTTCTTTATTATTCGAAGATAATAATCTGTGATAATAATAGTTTCTCTAAGATGGAACATTATGTTGATTGTTGAGAGTAGAAATTGGCAACGTCTCAGAGAATTGTTTTGACATTGACGTTAATTCAGGAGTACCAACCTGCCTTAGTTTTAGTTAAAAAAACGTGATAGAACTAAATCATGGCCAACCGGGAGACTTTATAAAAGTGAATGGAGTATATGGTAATATGATTTTCAGATACTGTCAATGTCAATTCTCGAATTTCAGAATACCTATATCAACAAAAAATAATTCTGAAGATTTTCGTTAGGTATCTGACAAAGGAGTCTGATTTGTGACAATTTTCGAAATTCAGAATTAATAGCTATCAACAAAAAATAATTCTGAAGATTTTCGTTTGGTGTCTGACGAAGGAGTCTTATATAGTCTCCGTATACCCGTATCTCGGAAAATGAAGCATTTGCGGACAAAAGTTGTATAGCAAACTATCATTATTTTTGGCGATCTTGTTCCTCGAAACAGAGGGCTAATAAATTTGCCAAAATGTCTGTAATTTTCGAATTTTTGGCTGAAAATGGTCTTAAACGCTTTGGTTCCACTCACTGATCAAGAATCCGTGGTCAAAATCGATTCTGTCCGGCCGTTAACACGATAACTCTAAAATGAAAAGAGTTAGAGGATTGAAATTTGCAGGGTAGGTTTGGAGCGTAAATATCTCGGACAAGTTCGTTAATGGGCGAAATCCTCAAAGCGGTTTCGGAGTTATGGCCGTTTTTAGTAAAAACATTTTTTATGAATATTTCCGAAGCGATAACTCGATCTATCTGAAATTTAGCATCAAATTGTAGAATAATGACCTTTATATGCATGCGAAGTTTTGTATTGATCGGGTTGCCGTAAAGTGTCAAAAAAAATTAAAAAATTTTTTTTAAATTTTGTTTCTACAATAACTCTCGAACAGAATATGCTAGGCAGTTGAAATTTTCAGAGTAGGTTTGGGAGATAAGTATCTTGGTTAAGTTCCTTATTGGAAAAAACCGGTCTGGTGGTTTCAGAGTAACGAAAACAAATTTTTTTTTACATTACATATTTCAAATCCAATTTTTTTTAAAGTGCAGTTTCATCATGAAAATCCACTGATATCATTTTTAACTCTAGCAAGCTAATACTTTCGGAGATATGATTTTTCGTTATTGAATAATGAATCGGACTTCTATGTTTTCACACAGTGCTCTGTACTTAATTTTTCTATCTATGAATTATTATATGATCTGTGTTTTTACATGTCATCTGATTTTCCTATGAGAGATAAATGTCAAAATTATTTCTGGTTCGTTATTCTTCATATAAGATAAACCTCCTGTTCTATAAAACAAAGTATGATTGAATGCAAAATGACCAATGAAATAACCTAAGCTATCGTAGAATTATGAGGATGGTATGATTTTATACTTTTAAGGTCATAATATAATGCCCGTGGATAATCCATCTGATGATGGAAAATATATTCTTTGGTAAGATACATGATCAAATTGGGTTCAGAATATCTCCAGGAAAAAGAAAACTGCAATATTGTCTAAGTTTTAATTGATATACCTAATATAATTTTCAGATCAGATTTGAGGAATGAATATCTCGGATAAGTTCGTTATTGGGCAGAATCAGTCTGTTTGAATTTAATTTCTTTCATGATGCAGTTCTATCGTAAGAATCCATTAATATAATTCCCAGAGACCAATAGACCCAGGTGTTGAAGAAAAATGTGGGAAAGCCCTGTGGACAGGAGCTTTGGCGCTCTCTTTCAAACTTTGACAAATCATAATTATGATTTGTCAAAGTCAAGTCCACAGGGCTTGAACCAATTTTTTCATGCAGAATCAACCCCTGAAGTTGTCGCACTTATTCACTTACACCCTGTATATCACTTCGATAATTTCCCCTTAAGAATCCCCCTTCTTTTCCAATTTTTTCTTATATTCCGAAACGATATTTGCACTAGAGACGCTTCTATTGGGATTCCATGTTGAACATGGGACTCCCAGAATGATTGTATGCGGCGTTGCCATTATCTAGCTTGTATTTAAGAAGCCTCTACATGAATTCATTAGCATAGTTTTGCAAACACAAATATGCAATCAAGCGCTCGAAAGCTGACTTTCAGTCAACTTTTTCCCATCAATTTAATCGAATTCGACAACGTTTCGCATGTCAAGGGTAGAAAACACGAGAACAAATGCGCAGCAACATAAATTCCCTACGAAAATTACATTTTTGCCAATTTTTCCAAGCTTCCAATCTTCTCTTCGTCGGGCTCCTGTGAGGCAGTAAATGCAGTTATTACCACGTCGGCAGGATAGGCCGTTTTGAATTGTTTTCGACGTTGGCGGAGGGAGTTTTTGGGGTGAGTCCGCCGGGAATGGATGCATGCAGTAAGCGGCTTCTCGCCCGAATCCGATAAAATGGGGAAAGATGCGTCGCGTCCATAACCTCACCGACGGAACGTCTGGCTCCTGTGTTGTGAGTCCAGTTTGTCAGGAAACCAGTGGCAGCGGGAGAAAATCACCCCGTTCTAGAAGGATTGGGTTCTTATTGACTTTGGAAATATCTTTATATTTTCCGAGATTCGTTTGGATATCGAATCAGTTTTGGCGCTCTTGTTCCTTATCAATCTGCCCAAATGTCTGTAATTTTCGAATTTTTGACAGAAAATGGTTTTAAACGATTTGGTTCGACTCACTGATCAAGAATCTATGGTCAAAATCGATTATGTCCGGCCGTTAACACGATAACTCTCGAACTAATGGAGCTAGACAATTGAAATTTTCAGAGTAGTTTTGAGGGATAAATATCTCGGCTAAGTTCGTTATTGGGCAAAATCGGCCTGATAGTTTCGGAGTAACGAAAAAAAAATTTTTTTTTACATTACAACTTTTGAATTCAATTCTTTTTGAGATGCAGTTTCATCATAAGAATCCATTGTTATCATTTTCAACTCTAACAAGCTTATACTTTCTGAGATATGATTTTTCAACATTTCAATAATACATCGTATTTCTATGTATTCACAGAATGTGAACACAGAATCTGTCTGTGTTCACTGTTCATAAATCATCATTTCTAGCTATTAGAGACATGTCAATTCGTAGTTTGAAAATATTTTCTGTTGGGAAACAAGTATCAGATTCTTGAATTTGTGAATATATACAAGACTATTTTGAAACCGAAAATAATATTGACTGATTACATATTGAATAATTTATGTATAAATATTGGGGATGATGTTTCGGAAGATTCAGAATTGGATCATTTTAATGATGTAGTTTATGAAGGCAATAGGAAAGAAGAACATAATGGAATCATCAAAATAAAATTACTGTTCGTTGACCGCTGAGGTTAATATTACCTTTTACTTCCTTAAGTAGTAAGACATGTTCCTATATACAGTATTTTCATAATGTTGCTAGCAAAAAAATGCTGAAATATGGATCTACATTTGTGTATCAAACATTTCTTCTTGAGTTAAGGTCCATAATACAGAAAAGAATGTGAAAGTGGTATGAACTATTACATTTCAAATTATGAAGGATAGTATTTTATCAATATATTTTGAACTATTAAAATAATTTGTTCGTCAGCCTCAACCTACTCAAATATCAGGAATAAATGGACAATCTGCTATGATTGTCTCCAGCCTTGCTCTAGACATTTCGATGATACTTTCCTATTAATATATTTCGAGTTGTGAAAACTATGTAAGTTGCAACAACCCATTCCACGAGGTTGAATCATTGTAGATTGCTCATTTAATCTTGATAAATGATAATGACACTTTTTGGAGCATTTTTTTTTAAACGACACCTTTTTAAAATTTAATTTCTTTTATGATGCAGTTCAATCATAAGAATCCATTGATATAATTACCAACTCTGAGAAACCAATACTTTTGAAGATATAATTCGTCTGTTTGAACAAGATCGCTCAAAAGCTCCTGTCCACAGGGCTTGAACCAATTTTTAATTGAAAGAGAATAAAATTCGAGAAAAAGATTTCGCGCGCATGTTCCATTGTCTATTCACGCCTCATACAAAATCGATCAAGCTGAAATTCAGTACTCGAAGGTATATTCCATTCACCTTAATGAAGTCTCCCGGTTGGCCATGAAATGTCGACACATTTCACCGTATATAGTTTGAAAATATAAATAAATATTGTATATTATAATACAGTGCGCGTCAAAATTATGGAACAAATTCATTTTCCAAGAAGAAAAATATTTGGCAACAAAATTCTGAAACAGGTCAATTTTTGTTTCACTTTTACCAAATTTTTATTTTTTTGTTGCACCCTGTGCCATTCCCATCAACCCTCTAAATTTTTTGAATAGGGAAAGTGGTTCATGTGGTACTTTTTTGGCAAGGTCTTTGTATCTTCTTTACAGGCGTGAGGAAATTTTCAAGAAAACATTTTTCTTTTTTGAAAAATAGTTAGTTCAAAGAGGTTTTCAGTATGTGCACTTTGTCATGGCTCATTTACTTTGAGACGATGGTACCTGATGAAATTTGTCACCGAATGAAAGTCGACCATTACAGTTTTGTTCATGCACAACTTTCAACCCCTACAAATCCTTTAATGGAAAAAAAATGGGGGGTGCGTGTGGGGAGTTTAAAGTTGTGCATGAACAAAACTTGTTGATGGGTTGATGAGGATGGCACAGGGTGCAACAAAAATTCTTCAAAAATGCATAAAAATTTGGTGAAAGTGAAACAAAAATTGACCTGTTTCAGGATTTTGTTGCCCAATATTTTTCTTCTGAGAAAATGCATTTGTTCCATAATTTGGACGCGCACTGTATACAATAATATACAATATTTAAAAATTAAAATTGAAATATTTGTCTTCATTTTTCAGCACAGATCGAAACTCGAAATATCACCAAAAATTTCGAAAATAAAATGATAATATTTTATATTAAGGTAATATCAATTATATTTAAAAATTACGAATACTAGTGAAAAATCAAATATTTTAATTTCAATTTTTAAATATTGTAATATTTATACAATAATATACAATATTTAAAAATTAAAATTAAAATATTTGGCTTCTTACTAGTATTCGTAGTTTTTAAATAGGTATACCTGATATTACCTTAATATAAAATATTCTCATTTTATTTTCGACATTTTTGGTGATATTTCGAGTTTCCATCTGTGCTGAAAAATGAAGAAAATTCCTATTCGTGTTGATCGTATCCGGATTTGCGAATACAAGCAGTTCCACACCCTTTTGAAATATTGAATTCGCTGAGTTTATGAATCCAGATTACAAACCACATAATTACGGTAGTTTCTTTTCTGATGTTAGATAAGAAATGAGTGTTGAAAGCACAAAATATGTTCGTATTCGATCAATAAAACCACCTCTTTTTGCATGTCGTTGCAGGTAAATATTTGAGTTTGCACCGATAATAATGAGTTATTGCAGTTTTCAAATACTGTCGACAATATCAATATTTGCTTCATTAGTATCTTTCATTGACGATTACTATTGCTTAGTTCTCTGGGTATCATTTTAACGCTAACAATATAATGCTAGTATAAATAGAGATTTTTTTTAAGCTGTCGTTTTGGTTTCTAATTTCGAAATTATTTTTTTTTAGTGATCTAACGAAAAGAAAATAGCACCTTTCGATATGTTCAGTTAGGATTACGAATATTTAAAAAATGGGTTCAAGCCCTGTGGACAGGAGCTTTCTGGCGCTCTAGTTCAAACAGACAAATTATATCTCCGAAAGTATTGGTTTCTCAGAGTTGGGAATTATATCAATGTATTCATATGATAGAATTGCTTCATAAAGGAAATTCAATTTAAATAATAGTTTATTTATCAAGATTAAATGAGCAATCATGAGAATGAGAACTGCACCATGGAAGAAATCAAATTAAATCAGGCCAATTTTGCCCAATAACGAACTTAACCGAGATATTCATCTCCCTAAACTACTCTGAAAATTTCAACTACCTACCTCATTCCGTTCGAGAGTTATATCTATGTCTATGGATGAAAAGCAGTCTCACTACTCTCAGATCTCTTACTTCATGTTCCGTTCCGAAATGTAAGAATTTTCTGAGAAAACCTAATTTCGGAGCAAACAACTGAGATTTTTCTCACTTCACTCACAATTCTTCGATTGATTGGATAATGTCATGTCTCAGGAACATCATTTGACATTATGACAATTCATACATAGAATAATATCATTCTGTGACAACGTTGAAATACGATTTATTATTGAAATTTTGAAAAATCATATCTCCGAAAGTATTAGCTTGTTAGAGTTAAAAATGATATCATTGGATTCTTATGGTAAAACAGCTTATTGAAAAAAATTTAATTTGGAATTTGCCTTGTAAAAAAAATTTTTTTTTTGTTACTCCGAAACCATCTGTCCGATTTTGCTCAATAACGAACTTAGCCGAGATATTTATCTCCCAAACCTACTCTGAAAATTTCAACTGTCTAGCTCATTCCGTTCGATTGTTATCGTGCCTACGGCCGGCCGGTCGGACAGAATGAATTTCGACCACGGATTCTTGATCAGTGAGTCGAACCAAATCGTTTAAGACCATTTTCATCGAAAAATTCGAAAATTACAGACATTTGGGCAAATTGATAAGCACTCAGTTCCGAGGAACTAGAGCGCCAAATATTAGGGAAATAAATAAAATCATTTTTGGGAACAAATGGATGTGTACAACCTTTTCTCATCTTTCGGCCATAACTTAAAAACTTCTGATTCATTTGTAGGTGAGTTTGAGTTAATTTTTAGTGTTCGCCTAATTTGCATACGATAGATAGAAGTTGCCACAATAAATTGAAGAACATCTGAAAAGTTCTACATTCTTCTACATACACCAATTTTGAAGCCGTTACTAAGATATCGAAACAATCGTTGTAAGTTGAATGAGGAAATCCGAATAATTCATAATGATCTTCGCTTATTTAATAATATTTCAATTTTTGGCGCGCTTGTTCCTCTTCCTGTCAATTTGCCCAAATGTCCAATTTTGCGAATTTTAGGCCGAAAATAATTTCAAACGTCAAGTTTTGACTAACTGATGAAGGATTTGAGGTCAAACTTAATTCTGTCCGGCATAGAGGCATGCTGGGCAGGTTTGGAGTTTAAATGATTGACGATTGAGTTCGTTGAAGGGCAAAGTCGGCTCAGTGTTTTCGGAATTATAGCCATCTGAAATCTTATTTTTCCAATAATTCGAAAACTACAGATCCGATCAAATCAAACCTAGGTAGTTAGTTGAAAAATACCGACATGAAGACTCCCGCAAAATTTCGTGAGGATCGTATATTATTAAAAAATTTTGAAATAATAATTTGAAAAAAATGCAAGTTGTAGATTTAAATTCGATCGGATCAGTATGCTTGAGATATTGAAAAAATATCGAAAAAATAAAACAGTGGACCAGTTTCATTCCAGTCGAACATCAAAGTGTTCATATAGAATTCACATAATTTCACAGAATTTCCGTGAAGTTTCTAGCGAACGACTTTATAGTTCTTTAATTGGCATAATCGGCCAAATGGTTTTGGAGTTATACCCATTGGAAATTTTGTTGTTATTTTATTAATAACTCAAAAAAAAATGAATCCGATCCAATTGAAATATGGTAATTAGTTATAGAATGCTGACGCGCACATTTTTGGGAAATTTCGTGAGGATCGTAGAAAATTTAAAAAAAATCATTGAAAAAAATCTCAGAAACTGTGTGTTCGATATCGGTGAGATTTTGCGAGAGCCTTCAAAACCTAACTTTACAGCCAAGATCCAAATTTGAACACGATCGGACCTAAAATATGGCCTGTATAAAGTTCAGGTTTAGGTAGACGTAAGTTAACTTAAAAAATTTACTTATATCGATATTTTCCTTTGTTTTCAATAAACTTAATAACAAAATAGCGTGACCAAAGTGAATTTGGTTTAACTATTCATCAGCGACACTGGTAAATCGGTATAAATTCGTTCAGTTTTCGAAGTTCCTGGACCGTTTTCGATGGTTGATGAACCAAAAAGCTTAGGGCAGACCTCTTTTTTCCTGTTAATTGATTCTTCAATGTACCCTTCAGCCACAGTTGAAGACTGCCATCCTCCATGTCTCTAAGGGTGAACAAATCTCCTCGATTTTCCATCAACATGGTTGCTGACGATCGACGTAATCTATGTCCAGTATAATCTTGGGGTTTTCCCAGGTTCAAATTTTCTGCCTATATGTCGGGCAATGCATTTTCCATTGCGAATATTCTGATACTTATAATCTGAAAAGATGTCTCATAAATTTCCTTACTGTAATTCATTCAGCTTTTTCGATACTCATTCAGAATAATCAATATTTCTCTTGCAAAAATCGGGGTTTTCCAATATATCCCAATGGTATAAAAATACCATTGTTTTTATACCATGTATTTTCCTTTACTTATTATATCCTTCATAACATCTCTCTATCTCATGTATTCCGCAACGAACTGTGTGATAAAGTTACGCGAGGGCCAGTCAATGTTATTTTATGTCTATGCATATCATAGACATAAAATAACATGGACTGGTTGTGAGAAAGAGACCATTGAAACCAGCATTGAAAAAAGACCGAATAGTTAAAGGCAAACCACGGTATATGAATATTTTCTTATAATTTGGCGTTTGGCAAAACCACAGAATACAAAACATTGGTTTCCTTTATTTTCTGACCTTTCTTGTTACTGTATTGTTTGGTTTCGCGTATTGTGTAAGTGTTTTGGTGATTTGTAGACAGAATATTTAAAGGCAAAACATTTTCATTTAAATCCGACACTCGTTTCTGAATATTCTGATACATCATTATTTTTATACCATTATTTGCCTTTAAGTATTCCATCCTTCATAACATCTCTCTCTCTCTCTCTAATGTATTCCGCAACGAACTGTGTGATAAAGTTACGCGAGGGTCAGTCAATGTTATTCTATGTCTATGCATATCGTGTACACGTGTTTTTGCTTGCACCATTCGCAAAACTGTTTATACTCACATTCATATCGATACTTAGACTTTTTCGGTAATAATTCGGCACTTATTTTTGCCGATGCCGTTAAAATTTTATTTTAATAACTTTTAATTTGTATTGCAGCGCAAACATCTTGAAATTAATTAAATTTGACGTAATTATTTTCATTTGTATTCGATTGAATGTTGTCATGGTTTCTCTTGGATGCAACACAGAACAAGAGTAATGATTAGAACTTGTTAAAATACAATGTTTCTGTCAAAACATAATTAAAGTTAATTACTGAATTCTGGTTATTTGCAATGACGGTGATATAAATGTTGATAGAACGTCGTATTAATTGTCATGTTGCACTTTGGTCATGTATTTCTTGTATTCATGCAATTTTTGAGGCAATTGATATTTGGAATCGAATCTTAGATATGAATCTTAGATATTAAAAGCATAATTTTGCGCGCATGTTCTAGGGAATAGCGTGCTATCAATTTACCCAAATGTCTGTAATTTTCGAATTTTTGGCTGAAAATGGTCTTAAACGTTTTGGTTCAACCCACTGATCAGAAATCAGTGGTCGAAATCGATTATGTCCGTCCGGCCGGCTGTAAACACGATAACTCTCGAACAAATTTCAAATTAATTTTTTTGAAGATGCAGCTTCATCATAAGAATCCATTGATATAATTTTCAACTCTAACAAGCTAATATTTTCAGTGATATAATTTTTCAAAATTTCGATAATACATCGTACTTACTTTTACCGGTGTGAACCTAGCAGACTGTTTCAGCAGACCGTTTGGCGGAAACACCCGAACGCTCCAGGCCAGTGGCGTGCAGGCTGATTCTAGTTTCTCTCTCATTTGATCGTCTGTTCGCCAGAGCACTTGAATATTTTGGATGTGGGTTCCGTATAGCAATGGAAATTTCGCCTGAAAAAATTATATCGACTCCCCGAGGGGCTGCGGAATAGTCTTTTCAACCCTTAAAGTTCAAAATTTAATATCTCCGGAACTCTTCGCCGGAGCACACACAGATTTTGCATGTGGGTTAATAATACCGATAACAACATCCCCTGAAAAAATTATCGACTGCCCGAGTGGCTGCAGGGTAGATTTTTCAACCCTTAAAGTTCAAGATTTAATATCTCAGGAACTATTCGCCGGAGCACATACAGATTTTGCATGTGGGTTAATAATACCGAAAACAACATTCCCTGAAGAAATTATCGACTTCCCGAGGGGCTGCGGGGTAGTCTTTTCAACCCTTAAAGTTCAAAATTCAATATCTCCGGAACTATTCGCCGGAGCACATACAGATTTTGTATGTGGGTTAATTATACCGATGACAACATCCCCTGAAAAAATGATCGACTTCCCGAGGGGCTGCGGTGTAGTTTTTTCAACCCTTAAAGTTCAAAATTTAATATTTCCGAAACTATTCGCCGTAGCACATACAGATTTTGCATGTGGGTTAATAATACCGAAAACAACATTCCCTGAAAAAATTATCGATTTCCCGAGGGGCTGCGGGGTAGTTTTTTCAACCCTTAAAGTTCAAGATTTAATATCTCCGGAACTATTCGCCGGAGCACATACAGATTTTGCATGTGGGTTAATAATACCGATAACAACATCCCCTGAAAAAATCATCGACTTCCCGAGGGGCTGCGGGGTAGTTTCTTCAACCCTTATATTTCAAAATTCAATATTTCCGGAACTACTCGCCGGAGCACATACAGATTTTGCATGTGGGTTAATAATACCGAAAACAACATTCCCTGAAAAAATTATCGACTTCCCGAGGGGCTGCGGGGTAGTCATTTCAACCCTTAAAGTTCAAAATTTAATATCTCCGGAACTATTCGCCGGAGCACATACAGATTTTGCATGTGGGTTAATAATACCGATAACAACATTCCCTGAAAAAACTATCGACTTCCCGAGGGGCTGCGGGGTAGTTTTTTCAACCCTTAAAGTTCAAAATTCAATATCTCCGGAACTATTCGCCGGAGCACAAACAGATTTTGCATGTGGGTTAATAATACCGATAACAACATTCCCTGTAAAATTATCGACT
Organism: Halyzia sedecimguttata; assembly: GCA_937662695.2. Classification (NCBI taxonomy): domain Eukaryota; kingdom Metazoa; phylum Arthropoda; class Insecta; order Coleoptera; family Coccinellidae; genus Halyzia; species Halyzia sedecimguttata. The sequence goes on from OW569413.2 coordinate 90,111,032, forward strand.
TCCCGAGGGGCTGCGGGGTAGTTTTTTCAACCCTTAACGTTCAAAATTTAATATCTCCGGAACTATTCGCCGGAGCACATACAGATTTTGCATGTGGGTTAATAATACCGAAAACAACATTCCCTGAAAGAATTATCGACTTCCCGAGGGGCTGCGGGGTAGTCTTTTCAACCCTTAAAGTTCAAAATTTAATATCTCCGGAACTATTCGCCGGAGCACATACAGATTTTGCATGTGGGTTAATAATACCGATAACAACATTCCCTGAAAAAATTATCGACTTCCCAAAGGGCTGCGGGGTAGTTTTTTCAACCCTTAAAGTTCAAAATTCAATATCTCCGGAACTATTCGCCGGAGCACAAACAGATTTTGCATGTGGGTTAATAATACCGATAGCAACATTCCCTGAAAAAATTATCGACTTCCCGAGGGGCTGCGGGGTAGTTTTTTCAACCCTTAACGTTCAAAATTTAATATCTTCGGAACTATTCGCCGGAGCACATACAGATTTTGCATGTGGGTTAATAATACCGATAACAACATTCCCTGAAAAAATTATCGACTTCCCGAGGGGCTGCGGGGTAGTTTTTTCAACCCTTAAAGTTCAAGATTTAATATCTCCGGAACTATTCGCCGGAGCACATACAGATTCTGCATGTGGGTTAATGATACCGATAACAACATCCCCTGAAAAAATTATCGACTTCCCGAGGGGCTGCGGGGTAGTTTTTTTAACCCTTATATTTCAAAATTCAATATCTCCGGAACCATTCGCCGGAGCACATACAGAATTTGTACGTGGGTTAATAACACCGATAACAACATCCCCTGAAAAAATTATCGACTTCCCGAGGGGCTGCGGGGTAGTTTTTTCAACCCTTAAAGTTCAAGATTTAATATCTCCGGAACTATTCGCCGGAGCACATACAGATTTTGCATGTGGGTTAATAACACCGATAACAACATCCCCTGAAAAAATTTTCGACTTCCTGAGGGGCTGCGGGGTAGTTTTTTCAACCCTTAAAGTTCAAGATTTAATATCTCTGGAACTATTCGCCGGAGCACATACAGATTTTGCACGTGGGTTAATAATACCGACAACAACATTCCATGAAAAAATTATCGACTTCCCGAGGGGCTGCGGGGTAGTCTTTTCAACCCTTAAAGTTCAAAATTTAATATCTCCGGAACTATTCGCCGGAGCACATACAGATTTTGTATGTGGGTTAATTATACCGATGACAACATCCCCTGAAAAAATGATCGACTTCCCGAGGGGCTGCGGGGTAGTTTTTTCTACCCATTAAGTTCAAAATTTAATATTTCCGAAACTATTCGCCGGAGCACATACAGATTTTGCATGTGGGTTAATAATACCGAAAACAACATTCGCTGAAAAAATGATCGACTTCCCGAGGGGCTGCGGGGTAGTTTCTTCAACCCTTAAAGTTCAAAATTCAATATCTCCGGAACTATTTGCCGGAGCACAAACAGATTTTGCATGTGGGTTAATAATACAGATAACAACATTCCCTGAAAAAATTATCGACTTCCCGATGGGCTGCGGGGTAGTTTTTTCAACCCTTAACGTTCAAGATTTAATATCTCCGGAACTATTCGCCGGAGCACATACAGATTTTGTATGTGGGTTAATTATACCGATGACAACGTTCCCTGAAAAAATGATCGACTTCCCGAGGGGCTGCGGGGTAGTTTTTTCAACACTTGGAAAAGTTCAATGAAACCTATTGCATTAATTGTCGAATAGTTGACGAGAATTTGTCGTGAAAGAAAAAAGTTCGTCGCGCTTCGTTTTTTTTGTATGGGCTTAATTAATATTAGGTTAAAGGGGCCACACACAAATCACGTAACTTGGTTAATTGTATTTTTTTCAACCAGAAATGAGCTAAATAATTGTCGAACGACCAAATCCTATTCGTCGTGATAGAAAAAAGTTTTTCGCACGCTTAGTTTTTTGCGCGTATGTTCTGGGGAACATCGCGTTATAGTTTTGCCCAAATGTCTGTAACTTTCGAATTTTTTGACGAAATTGGTCTCAAGCGATTCAGTTCGACTCCCCAATGAAGAATTCGAGGTCAAATTTGATTCTGTCCGGCCGGCCGTCCGGCAGTCCGGCCGTCCGTTGCCACGATAATTTGAGAACGAAAAGAGTTAGCGACTTGAAATTTTCAGGGTGGATGGCGCATCGCAATACGACGGACAAGTTCGTTAATGGGCATAATCGACCCAGTGGTTTCCGAGTAATAATTTTGTTTTCAACCAATATAAATCCGATCGAATTGAAACTTGGTGAGTAGTTGTAGAATATGAACCTAAGCACGTTTGTGAAATTTTGGGCGAATCGTGAGGCTAGAAAATAAAAAAAAAATTATTAAAAAATATTTTTGTTGTCACGATAACCTGAGAACGGAAAGAGATAGCGGCTTGAAAATTTCAGGTTAGGTTGTGCATCTGAATGCGACATTTGACTTTGTTTATGAGCATAATCGGCCAAACGGTTTGAGAGTTATAGCCATCTGAAATTTTCTGAAATTTGGTGTTTTTTTTTTCCTCATTAACTCGAAAAATACTAAACCGATTGAATTCAAACTTGGTTATTAGTTGTAGAGTGCCAACGCGAAAATGTTTGGAAAATTTGGTGAGGATAGCATTAGTAGAAAATTTTTAATAAATCATTGAAAATAAAAAAAAAAAAATTCTATATATCAGTAACTATCCGTTCGAAATTGCTGAAATTTTGCAAGAGCGTTCATAACCTAACTCTACTGCCAAGTTTTAAGTTTTAACACAATCGGTTGAATATTGTTGGAGATTCGAGCATTCTTGTGTGAGTTCAGTAAATGGGTGACCGTTGCCTCGATAACTTTCGAACGAAAGATGATAGGGACATGTAATTTTCAGGGTAGGTTGCGTATCCGAAAAGGAGAGTTGAGTTTGTTTTTGGGCATAATCGGTCTAACGGTTTCAGAGCTATATCCACCTGGAATTTTATTTCCTTGATAACTAAAAAAATAAAGATTCGATTGAATTGAAGCTTGGTAACTAGTAGTAGAAAATCAGCATAAAGACGTGTTTAAAATTTTGTAAGAACCGTACCCCTAGAAAATTTGAAAAAAATGACGAAAAAAAAAATTTAAGAACCGCACCCCTAGAAAATTTAAAAAAAATCACGAAAAAAAAATTGGTTCAAGTACTGACGTGAAGTCAGAAGCTTTTGCGCGTATGTTCTATTGTCCATTCTTCTGTATTGGACACCCTTAATCGAATTTACCATGGTTAATTATGTTGTCCATTCTCCTGTATTGGACACTTAATTCGAATTTACCATGGTAAATTCGAAATAAGAGTGTCCAATATAGGAGAATGGACAACATAATTAACCATGGTAAATTCGATTAAGGGTGTCCAATACAGAAGAATGGACAATAGAACATACGCGCAAAAGCTTCTGACTTCACGTCAGTACTTGAACCAATTTTTTTTTCGTGATTTTTTTTTAAATTTTCTAGGGGTGCGGTTCTTAAATTTTTTTTTTATATGGGGTGGCTCTGCTAACTTAATATTAAGTTAGCAAGTTTGTCGCACGCTTAGTTTTTTTTTTATATGGGGTGGCTCTGCTAACTTAATATTAAGTTAGCAGAGCCACCCCATATAAAAAAAAAATTTCGAAAGTGGGTCTGCTAACTTAATGGAGGTTGCTGAATATAATTCAGTGCAATTATGGAAATCAAATTGTTTCGTATTATCACAAAATGGATATAGGATATCAAGTTCAATTCCGAGGCTAGGAAAGAAATTTTCTAGTCACGGTAATCGCCACCATTCACTGTTGGGTCAAAAATTAACAGTGCTGTGCCTAAGGTGGCGTAAGGACACAGTAACAAAGCCTACACAGAACACGAACTGGTTCTCCTTACTCGCTCAAGCTCTTCGAGAGCTTATGAGGGGTCTCCTTGGGGAAGACCTAGGAGGATCAGTATAATCAATATACAATATACAATAACAGACACATCAAGATCAAAAACTACGAAAATTCCCTTGATGAGACCAGGGACAACAGTTATCACCGATAATTTATTACAATACAGAAACCGAGGATGCAACTGTATTGTACCTTTTTGGTATGAAGGATTCAGATATTTCCTAAACTTATATAATTGCAAATAAGTAGGTAAACGAAATAGTTATTTTTGTATCTAGTGCGCGAAATGCTACTTTGGTGATCGAGAACTGATTTTTTTAACGAGGCGCAGCCGAGTTAAAAAAATAGTCGAGATCACCAAAGTATTTCGCGCATGAGATGCAAACAAAATTTTTTCTACAAACTCCAAAAATAATGTTCTAAAATAAGTAACATGCATAGCTTAATATGAAAAATAGTATTGAACTGGCTTAAAATGTTTTTCCAACTCAAGTAAATACTGTAACTATGAAAATAAAATGGCATTTGTTTGTTTGATTGAGGAACATAAAGGTTAAAATATAAAAACTCCATATAGTTTACATGCAGTGTGCGAAGTAAGTACTTCGCACACTACTTCGCGCACGGTGTCATGGTAACGAAGGAAAATGAAAAAAAGGGTCACTTCGCATATTGTTTTCAATGCGCGAACCTTGTCATTTTTTGACGTTTGTAGAAAATGGTATTTTATTCCGAACTAATTTTTTCATGACGAATTCGAGTAGTAGGTAATGCACGAGCCATTCAATGAAAAAAAAATTCAAATCAATTTCAAGTTAAAGTTACGAGGTTCTTGTTGGAAAATTCTCCAATACAACATTCCATATTATATTGTTCAAAAATCAGCGCTGGAGAGTTGAAGACTAATTATAGTTGTATAACTAGTTATTGAATTTTTAAAGTTACGGTTTCAAATATCTACTCCGCAGCCCCTCGATCATTTTTTCAGGGAATATCGTGATCGGTCTAAGTAACTACATACAAAGTCGGTTGGTGCTCCGGAGAATAGTTCCGGAGATATTAAATTTTGAACTTTAAGGGTTGAAAAAACTACCCCGCAGCCCCTCGGGAAGTCGATAATTCTTTCAGGGAATGTTGTTTTCGGTATTATTAACCCACATGCAAAATCTGTATGTGCTCCGGCGAATAGTTCCGGAGATATTAAATTTTGAACGTTAAGGGTTGAAAAAACTACCCCGCAGCCCCTCGGGAAGTCGATAATTTTTTCAGGGAATGTTGTTATAGGTATTATTAACCCACATGCAAAATCTGTTTGTGCTCCGGCGAATAGTTCCGGAGATATTGAATTTTGAACTTTAAGGGTTGAAAAAACTACCCCGCAGCCCCTCGGGAAGTCGATAATTTTTACAGGGAATGTTGTTATCGGTATTATTAACCCACATGCAAAATCTGTATGTGCTCCGGCGAATAGTTCCGGAGATATTAAATTTTGAACTTTAAGGGTTGAAATGACTACCCCGCAGCCCCTCGGGAAGTCGATAATTTTTTCAGGGAATGTTGTTTTCGGTATAATTAACCCACATGCAAAATCTGTATGTGCTCCGGCGAATAGTTCCGGAAATATTGAATTTTGAAATATAAGGGTTGAAGAAACTACCCCGCAGCCCCTCGGGAAGTCGATGATTTTTTCAGGGGATGTTGTTATCGGTATTATTAACCCACATGCAAAATCTGTATGTGCTCCGGCGAATAGTTCCGGAGATATTGAATCTTGAACTTTAAGGGTTGAAAAAACTACCCCGCAGCCCCTCAGGAAGTCGATAATTTTTTCAGGGAATGTTGTTTTCGGTATTATTAACCCACATGCAAAATCTGTATGTGCTCCGGCGAATAGTTCCGGAGATATTAAATCTTGAACTTTAAGGGTTGAAAAAACTACCCCGCAGCCCCTCGGGAAGTCGATAATTTCTTCAGGGGATGTTGTTATCGGTATTATTAACCCACATGCAAAATCTGTATGTGCTCCGGCGAATAGTTCCGGAGATATTCAATCTTGAACTTTAAGGGTTGAAAAAACTACCCCGCAGCCCTTCGGGAAGTCGATAATTTTTTCAGGGAATGTTGTTATCGGTGTTATTAACCCACGTACAAATTCTGTATGTGCTCCGGCGAATGGCTCCGGAGATATTAAATTTTGAAATATAAGGGTTGAAAAAACTACCCCGCAGCCCGTCGGGAAGTCGATAATTTTTTCAGGGGATGTTGTTATCGGTATCATTAACCCACATGCAAAATCTGTATGTGCTCCGGCGAATAGTTCCGGAGATATTAAATCTTGAACTTTAAGGGTTGAAAAAACTTCCCCGCAGCCCCTCGGGAAGTCGATAATTTTTTCGGGGAATGTTGTTATCGGTATTATTAACCCACATGCAAAATCTGTATGTGCTCCGGCGAATAGTTCCGGAGATATTAAATTTTGAACGTTAAGGGTTGAAAAAACTACCCCGCAGCCACTCGGGAAGTCGATAATTTTTTCAGGGAATGTTGCTATCGGTATTATTAACCCACATGCAAAATCTGTTTGTGCTCCGGCGAATATTTCCGGAGATATTGAATTTTGAACTTTAAGGGTTGAAAAAACTACCCCGCAGCCCCTCGGGAAGTCGATAATTCTTTCAGGGAATGTTGTTTTCGGTATTATTAACCCACATGCAAAATCTGTATGTGCTCCGGCGAATAGTTCCGGAGATTTTAAATTTTGAACGTTAAGGGTTGAAAAAACTACCCCGCAGCCCCTCGGGAAGTCGATAATTTTTTCAGGGAATGTTGTTATAGGTATTATTAACCCACATGCAGAATCTGTTTGTGCTCCGGCGAATAGTTCCGGAGATATTGAATTTTGAACTTTAAGGGTTGAAAAAACTACCCCGCAGCCCCTCGGGAAGTCGATAATTTTTTCAGGGAATGTTGTTATCGGTATTATTAACCCACATGCAAAATCTGTATGTGCTCCGGCGAATAGTTCCGGAGATATTAAATTTTGAACTTTAAGGGTTGAAATGACTACCCCGCAGCCCCTCGGGCAGTCGATAAATTTTTCAGGGAATGTTGTTTTCGGTATTATTAACCCACATGCAAAATCTGTATGTGCTCCGGCGAATAGTTCCGGAAATATTGAATTTTGAAATATAAGGGTTGAAGAAACTACCCCGCAGCCCCTCGGGAAGTCGATGATTTTTTCAGAGGATGTTGTTATCGGTATTATTAACCCACATGCAAAATCTGTATGTGCTCCGGCGAATAGTTCCGGAGATATTAAATCTTGAACTTTAAGGGTTGAAAAAACTACCCCGCAGCCCCTCGGGAAGTCGATAATTTTTTCAGGGAATGTTGTTTTCGGTATTATTAACCCACATGCAAAATCTGTATGTGCTCCGGCGAATAGTTTCGGAAATATTAAATTTTGAACTTTAAGGGTTGAAAAAACTACCCCGCAGCCCCTCGGGAAGTCGATCATTTTTTCAGGGGATGTTGTCATCGGTATAATTAACCCACATACAAAATCTGTATGTGCTCCGGCGAATAGTTCCGGAGATATTAAATTTTGAACTTTAAGGGTTCAAAAGACTACCCCGCAGCCCCTCGGGAAGTCGATAATTTTTTCAGGGAATGTTGTTTTCGGTATTATTAACCCACATGCAAAATCTGTATGTGCTCCGGCGAATAGTTCCTGAGATATTAAATCTTGAACTTTAAGGGTTGAAAAACCTACCCCGCAGCCACTCGGGAAGTCGATAATTTTTTCAGGGGATGTTGTTATCGGTATTATTAACCCACATGCAAAATCTGTGTGTGCTCCGGCGAAGAGTTCCGGAGATATTAAATTTTGAACTTTAAGGGTTGAAAAGACTATTCCGCAGCCCCTCGGGAAGTCGATATAATTTTTTCAGGCGATATTTCCATTGCTATACGGAACCCACATCCAAAATATTCAAGTGCTCTGGCGAACAGACGATCATATGAGAGAGAAACTAGAATCAGCCTGCACGCCACTGGCCTGGAGCGTTCGGGTGTTTCAGCCAAACGGTCTGCTGAAACAGTCTGCTAGGTTCACACCGGTCTTACTTTTATGTTTTCACAGAATGCGAATTCTATGTGTCTATGTTCTATCTATGTTCACTGTTCATAAATGTCATTTTATCTAGCTATTAGAAACATGCCAAATTTATTTCGGTTCTAGTTTGGTTATAATTCGTACTTTGAAAATATTTTCTGTTGGAAAACAAGTATCCGAATTTGTGGATATATACTTTAATTATGTAGTTCATGAAGGCAATAGGAAAGAACAACATAATGGAATCATCAAAAGAAATGACTGTTCGTTGACCACTGAGGTTAATATTATCTTTTACTTCCTTAAGTAGTGAGATATGTTCATAGTATTTTCATAATGTTGCTAGAAAAAAAAAAAGGCTGAAATATGGATCTACATATGTGTATCAAATATTTTTTCTTGAGTGAACGATCATAATACAGAATGAATGTGTTAGTGGTATGAATTATTAAATTATGAAAAGAGGATTGTAATTTATTGATATATTTTGTCGTATAATGAGATAAGTTTTCAAATAAAGAAAAACAAGAATATAAAATACTTATTTAATCTTTCTTTCGGTATTTCGAGTTGTGAAAACTATGCACCGAGTGTGAGTTGCAACAACCCATTCCAGGAGGTTAAATCATTGCATATTGCTTATTTAATCTTCATTAATAAACTATGATTTGAGTTTAATTTCTTTTAAGATGCAGTTCTATCATAAGAATCCGTTAATATCATTTCCAACTCTGAGAAACCAATACTTACGGAGATATGATGTGTCAAAGTTTGAACAAAAGCGCCAAAGCCTTAGTTCACAAGGCTTCTCTTGCCAAAAAATGGTCTAAACGGAAAAAAAAGATCTTTCGGAATCGAACCATAGATATGAAAGTTAATATTTTCACATAATGACATAATGAAAAAATTATTTATGCAACTACCAGATGCATCTTGCGTTCGACCATGAATATGTTACGATTATCATAGTAAAAAAAAAACCAGATCAGCATCCTGAAAGTGACTGGATGACGCACAAGGACACGCCGCCACAGCGCGCGCCCCTGGATCGTCAGCCGCACTCAATCTGCCTGGCACAGGATCTTGCATAGAAGGCGAGGTTGTCGGCTGAGGCACGCCAGGAGCAGCTACACTCTACAGGATCGATAAGATTACGAGTGCAACGATGACTCACGCGACACCCCCGACCCCTGTGCTCTCTCTGCTGCGTCCTTCCGTCGATGCCCCCTGTCCCCCGCCCCCCTCGACAGCCACGCACCTCGCAGCGCCACTGCCGATGAAAAAATCAATCCGACGCTGCAAATATCAAATGTTGCCAAATTGCCGAACGGAATATCAATGGTGTTTGGCTCATTAGGACGCAATTTGGCGAAAGGCGGGATACGGGAATGGTGTCCTGGAACCGGACGCGTCTCCTCCGCCAATTTTGGGGACCGAATAAGGGCGATTTCATTAGCGGAGGACGTGTCTACCAATTTGATGATAATTTTTTATGTGACGTCACGTCATCAGACGTATTTCGTCCGGGAAAATTATGGACTCGTCAATTAGTTTTCTTATCTGTGATCACAAAGATTTGATTTTCTCGGAGGTATTCCTATAGACGTTTGTGTGATGTCTTGACCGAGGAGAAAAAGATTTTTTTCGTCGACCTCAATGAAAAGTGACATTTTACGTACTAATTTGCTACCTTAAAATCGACTATTATTGAAGTTCTTTGCGGACGAAAAAGTACTTTCTCGTCCGCAAAATTACTTGCTCGTTCTCTGTGGTCACTATGAATACGGCATGATACGGTTCAATACAAACATAAGTGTATGTGTCATTTGCTATTGTCAAATTATTTGAGAGGTCCGAAATTCTTAAAAATATGTAGACGTCGACAAAAAAATGTAATATGCATCTCGGCGTAAAACTGTCTATTGTCTCGCCGGCTTGCGAAAATTGCAGAATCGACTGTAATATACAGTTTTTCGTCCTTGCTACATAAATAACTATTCTCTATTTCAGTTTCGTAATGAGTTCATTCCAGCATTAAAAACAGTGCTGTAATGAACTCATTCCCGCATTGTTTCTAGTTTGGCGGTAGTCAGCAATGAAATCGATCCTATCAAATTTCAACTCACGTCAATTGTCAATATTATATAATCTGGACATAGTGAAATAATTGTTGAGAGGGTAAGTTTTATTTTCATTAAAAAATAAGGCTGCAGTACCTTATTCTTTAATGAAAATTTCCTCATGCTCATGCTCGCTCCTTCGTCGCTCGTTTTCGAATTTCACATTCGTGCGCAAAGTATTACTTTTCCGCACGCATTTGGGTTGCCAAAGTCACTTTTCCGCATCGTGCGGAAAAAATATTTTCTCTATTTCAGCATCGTAATGAGTTCATTACTGCTCTAAAAACAGTGCTATACGTACGATTCAACTTCAAATTCCGTAATCTGTCAACTTTCTTTCGTAACAGTCACACCAACTGGTATGATACAATACAAAAGTTGTTAGGATGTATAATCCGAATTTTTCATTAAATTTCAATAGTATTTTACAAAACCTGTCTGAAATAGAGAAAATATCGTCTAATACTCGTTGCTGAAGGCAATTCCAAGCCAACACTCATGCGTTCGAAAACTCGCTCCTTCGTCGCTCGTTTTCGAATTTCGCATTTATGTTTGAATAGGAGCCCATTCTGCAACTTGTTTTAGAATATACTATTCTCTATTTCAGTATCGTAATGATTTCATTAAAGCACTAAAAATTGTGCTGTATATATATTTTTTTGAATTTTAAAGATTACATTCTTTCATCTAACACTTTTTCCATAAACATGCTTTATTGTTACATAAAAAACAAATGTAATGCTCGAAGTTCAAAAGAATATATATCTAACAATAAAACATAGGTATTAGGTATGAAAAAAGTGTTAGCAGAGGTTAGCGTAACAGGGTACCATACAATTCGATATATGATACAATAGCTTAGGGAAAAACCTCAGTAAAATATCCCCATCTCCCCGTTAGTGTTGTGATTTATGATAATTGAAATTGTTAACAAAATATGCTGAAATATTAAATATGGAAGGGCATCTTTTTCATCACTGTTGATTCTTCCTTGAATAAGCTGAGAGGTTTCTCCAAAGTACTCGAAACTCAATCTGGAAAAGGAAAAGACAAAAGAAGAAAACGAAAAAATTTAAAATGGAATATTCCATGGTTTATTTAAAAGATTTTAAATTCCCCACCCATTCCAAAAACGACTCAGGAACATTATGAATAGCCCTAAAACCAACCTAGAATCTATATGGGACAATTATTAACTAAAGGATCTAATCAACTGCCAAAATACAATACAAAAGTCACTAGGATGTATAATCCGAATTTTTCATTAAATTTCAACAGTATTCCACAAAACGTACCTGAAATAGAGAAAATATCGTCTAATACTCGTTGCAAAAGGCAAACAACACTCATGGGTTCGAAAACTAGCTCCTTCGTCTCTCGTTTTCGAATTTCGCATTCTTTTTTGAATAGGAGCCGATTCTGCAACATGTTTTAGAATATACTATTTCCTACGAGCGTACGCAAAGTATTACTTTTCCGCACGCATTTCGGTTGCCAAAGTCACTTTTCCGCATGGCGCAGAAAAAATATTTGTGCGGCACGGGAATGTCAAATTTATCAAAATAGTTGTTGTTAGGAGAAATTCACATGAATATTTCAGAAACAGGTGGTTATTTTATGCAATGTGAGATTTCTGCAAGTGTATCATACTTCACTTTTCAATTATTATTCCGATATTTGCATTACAGCTTGAAGAGATAGATATTCAAGATAAATTCTCAGTAACAATTTTATCAAGCAACAAGAAGGTTTTGATACATGATTATGTCAAAATAAATTATTACATTTCAGTTTGGTTTCTTCTTATAAGATGCTCGAATGATAAAAATTGTTAGTAACACGTGCGCAAATTGACATTTCCAAACGCAAAAACTTATCCGTCTAACTGTAAATGCGTGCGGAAAAGTATCACTGTGCGCACTTGTTACGAAAATAACTATTTTCTACAACCGTGCCTATATAACTACTTTCCTGCACTGTTTTCTGGCGCTCTTGTTCCTCGGAACAGAGTGCTGCTTATCAATTTGCCCAAATGTCTCTAATTTTCGAGTTTTTTTCGATGAAAATGGTCTTAAACGATTTGGTTCGACACACCTATCTAGAATCCGTGGTTGAAATAAATTCTGTCCGGCCGGCCGTAGGCACGATAACTCTCGAAGGAAATGAGTTAGAGGATTGCAGGGTAGGTTTGGAGCGTAAATATCTCGGACGAGTTCGTTAACGTGCGGAATCCACCCAGCGGTTTCGGAGTTATGGCCGTTTTTAGTAAAATCAATTTTATGAATATTTCCGGGACCGATCACTCGATCTATCTGAAATTTAGCATCAAATTGTAGAATCATGACCTTTATATGCATGTGAAGTTAATGAATAATTAGATCTCCATTTTTTTCCTTTACTTAAAAGGAGAATACATTTATAAAAGCGGTAGCAATGTATTGTTTTGATTCTTTCTTACAAAGTAGGTACTAGGAGTGCAAGAGTGTAACTACTTTTGAGTAGGTCGTTAGAAGAAGAAGAAAAGAAAAACTCTATGTCCAGGTCATCGATTGTAATGTATAGCATATTCTTTTACTATTATCTTAATTATTTATGTACATAATTCAGTATGATGTAGTCTGAAGAAATTGCAATAAAAAAATTTAAATCGTATATAATTTTTCATTTGAATACTATAATAGCTGGATTCAACATGTATACTGCACCTGGAATGAATTTCAGTCCAATATTTCAAATATCTGTGGTTTATTTAAATAACAAATTGTTCTGCCCTTATTGAAAAATCGTGAACATTATTCAGTCTTCGGGTGATTGTAGTAGAATTCCATTTTTGGCGCTCTTGTTGAAAATTGTGTGTCATGTTCAAGTTAACTCATCCTCAGACAATAATACAGCCTTTGGGCACGTTTCGTGGTCTGAAGGGGCAAATACTTGAGCCCTTGATAGCGACTCAACATCCAATTATTTGGTTCGGAACATAGAAGGGAGACAACATACCTAAATATATTCAACTGTAAAGAAAGAAGAATGGTACTCATAATCAGTTGAGTTGAGATGCAGGAAATGGAAAACAAAAAAAATCCTCCTCTCCAATTATTTGTTGTTCCGAATCGAGTGGAGGTTTCGTAGTGACTCTTGTCGTTACCAATTATGTGGATACATAATTTTGTAACAATATACAGCAGGATTCATAAATGTTGACCGGTGTGAAGTTATCCACATCCACACATACACTCAACGACCAAAAAATGTTCAAATTGAAATATTAATAACTCGATAAGTACTTGATGAATAATGATGAAATTTGAAAGTGTTGCTCATGGATGCCTAAAGAATCGAAATAAAATGTCAAATAATTTGTGTAACCCCCAGGGGGCGGTGGCTGGGGGCGGTAAAACGAAAAATGCTATAACTCGGAAAATATTGAGTGTTCCACGATGAACTTTGGATATGTGGTCAAGAATGGCGTAAATAAAAAGATGTAGTAGGTCCCATAGTTTGTGCGGCCCCAGGGGGGCGGCGATCGGGGGCGGTATATCAAAAAAGGCCATAACTCGGAAAATATTGAGTGTTCCACGATGAGCTTTGGATATGTTGTCTGGAATGGCGTAAATACAAAGATGTAGTAGGTCCCATAGTTTGTGCGGCCCTAGGGGGGCGGCGATCGGGGGCGGTATATCAAAAAATGCAATAACTCTGAAAATATTGAGTGTTCCACGATGAGCTTTGGATATGTTGTCTGGAATGGCGTAAATACAAAGATGTAGTAGGTCCCATAGTTTGTGCGGCCCTAGGGGGGCGGCGATCGGGGGCGGTATATCAAAAAATGCAATAACTCTGAAAATATTGAGTGTTCCACGATGAGCTTTGGATATGTTGTCTGGAATGGCGTAAATACAAAGATGTAGTAGGTCCCATAGTTTGTGCGGCCCCAGGGGGGCGGCGATCGGGGGCGGTATATCGAAAACTGCCATAACTCGGAAAATATTGAGTGTTCCACGATGAGCTTTGGATATGTTGTCTGGAATGGCGTAAATACAAAGATGTAGTAGGTCCCATAGTTTGTGCGGCCCCAGGGGGGCGGCGATCGGGGGCGGTATATCGAAAAATGCCATAACTCGGAAAATATTGAGCGTTCCACGATGAGCTTTGGATATGTTGTCTGGAATGGCGTAAATACAGAGATGTAGTAGGTCCCATAGTTTGTGCGGCCCCAGGGGGGCGGCGATCGGGGGCGGTATATCGAAAACTGCTATAACTCGGAAAATATTGAGTGTTCCACGATGAGCTTTGGATATGTTGTCTGGAATGGCGTAAATACAAAGATGTAGTAGGTCCCATAGTTTGTGCGGCCCCAGGGGGGCGGCGATCGGGGGCGGTACATCGAAAAATGCCATAACTCGGAAAATATTGAGTGTTCCACGATGAGCTTTGGATATGTTGTCTGGAATGGCGTAAATACAAAGATGTAGTAGGTCCCATAGTTTGTGCGGCCCCAGGGGGGCGGCGATCGGGGGCGGTATATCGAAAAATGCCATAACTCGGAAAATATTGAGTGTTCCACGATGAGCTTTGGATATGTTGTCTAGAATGGCGTAAATGAAAAGATGAAGTAGGTCCCATAGTTTGTGCGGCCCCAGGGGGGCGGTATATCGAAAAATGCGATAACTCGGAAAATATAGAGTGTTCCAGGATGAGCTTCAGATATGTGGTCGAGAATGGCGTAAATAAAAGATGTAGTAGGTCCCATAGTTTGTGCGGCCCCAGGGGGGCGGCAATCGGGGGCGGTATATCGAAAAATGCGATAACTCGGAAAATATAGAGTGTTCCAGGATGAGCTTCAGATATGTGGTCGAGAATGGCGTAAATAAAAAGATGTAGTAGGTCCCATAGTTTGTGCGGCCCCAGGGGGGCGGCGATCGGGGGCGGTATATCGAAAACTGCCATAACTCGGAAAATATTGAGTGTTCCACGATGAGCTTTGGATATGTTGTCTGGAATGGCGTAAATACAAAGATGTAGTAGGTCCCATAGTTTGTGCGGCCCCAGGGGGGCGGCGATCGGGGGCGGTATATCGAAAAATGCCATAACTCGGAAAATATTGAGTGTTCCACGATGAGCTTTGGATATGTTGTCTGGAATGGCGTAAATACAAAGATGTAGTAGGTCCCATAGTTTGTGCGGCCCCAGGGGGGCGGCAATCGGGGGCGGTATATCGAAAAATGCGATAACTCGGAAAATATAGAGTGTTCCAGGATGAGCTTCGGATATGTGGTCGAGAATGGCGTAAATAAAAAGATGTAGTAGGTCCTATAGTTTGTGCGGCCCCAGGGGGGCGGCAATCGGGGGCGGTATATCGGAAAAAGCGATAACTCGGAAAATATAGAGTGTTCCAGGATGAGCTTCGGATATGTGGTCGAGAATGGCGTAAATAAAAAGATGTAGTAGGTCCCATAGTTTGTGCGGCCCCAGGGGGGCGGCAATCGGGCGCAGTATATCGAAAAATGCGATAACTCGGAAAATATATAGTGTTCCAGGATGAGCTTCAGATAGGTGGTCGAGAATGGCGTAAATAAAATGATGTAGTAGGTCCCATAGTTTGTGCGGCCCCAGGGGGGCGGCAATCGGGGGCGGTATATCGAAAAATGCGATAACTCGGAAAATATAGAGTGTTCCAGGATGAGCTTCGGATATGTGGTCGAGAATGGCGTAAATAAAAAGATGTAGTAGGTCCCATAGTTTGTGCGGCCCCAGGGGGGCGGCCATCGGGGGCGGTATATCGAAAAATGCGATAACTCGGAAAATATAGAGTGTTCCAGGATGAGCTTCGGATATGTGGTCGAGAATGGCGTAAATAAAAAGATGTAGTAGGTCCCATAGTTTGTGCGGCCCCAGGGGGGCGGCAATCGGGGGCGATATATCCAAAAATGCCATAACTCGGAAAATATTGAGTGTTCCACGATGAGCTTTGGACTTGTGGTCGAGAATGGCGTAAATAAAAAGATGTAGTAGGTCCCATAGTTTGTGCGGCCCCAGGGGGGCGGCAATCGGGGGCGGTATATCGAAAAATGCGATAACTCGGAAAATATAGAGTGTTCCAGGATGAGCTTCGGATATGTGGTCGAGAATGGCGTAAATAAAATGATGTAGTAGGTCCCATAGTTTGTGCGGCCCCAGGGGGGCGGCAATCGGGGGCGGTATATCGAAAAATGCGATAACTCGGAAAATATAGAGTGTTCCAGGATGAGCTTCAGATATGTGGTCGAGAATGGCGTAAATAAAAAGATGTAGTAGGTCCCATAGTTTGTGCGGCCCCAGGGGGGCGGCAATCGGGGGCGGTATATCGAAAAATGCGATAACTCTGAAAATATAGAGTGTTCCAGGATGAGCTTCTGATATGTGGTCGAGAATGGCGTAAATAAATAGATGTAGTAGGTCCCATAGTTTGTGCGGCCCCAGGGGGGCGGTATATCGAAAAATGCGATAACTCGGAAAATATAGAGTGATCCACGATGAGAGTTGGATATGTTGACTGGAATGGCGTAAATACAAAGATGTAGTAGGTCCCATAGTTTGTGCGGCCCCAGGGGGGCGGCAATCGGGGGCGGTATATCGAAAAATGCGATAACTCGGAAAATATAGAGTGTTCCACGATGAGCTTTGGATATGTCGTCTAGAATGGCGTAAATAAAAAGATGTAGTAGGTCCCATAGTTTGTGCGGCCCCAGGGGGGCGGCAATCGGGCGCAGTATATCGAAAAATGCGATAACTCGGAAAATATAGAGTGTTCCAGGATGAGCTTCAGATAGGTGGTCGAGAATGGCGTAAATAAAATGATGTAGTAGGTCCCATAGTTTGTGCGGCCCCAGGGGGGCGGCAATCGGGGGCGGTATATCGAAAAATGCGATAACTCGGAAAATATAGAGTGTTCCAGGATGAGCTTCGGATATGTGGTCGAGAATGGCGTAAATAAAAAGATGTAGTAGGTCCCATAGTTTGTGCGGCCCCAGGGGGGCGGCCATCGGGGGCGGTATATCGAAAAATGCGATAACTCGGAAAATATAGAGTGTTCCAGGATGAGCTTCGGATATGTGGTCGAGAATGGCGTAAATAAAAAGATGTAGTAGGTCCCATAGTTTGTGCGGCCCCAGGGGGGCGGCAATCGGGGGCGGTATATCAAAAAATGCCATAACTCGGAAAATATTGAGTGTTCCACGATGAGCTTTGGACTTGTGGTCGAGAATGGCGTAAATAAAAAGATGTAGTAGGTCCCATAGTTTGTGCGGCCCCAGGGGGGCGGCAATCGGGGGCGGTATATCAAAAAATGCAATAACTCTGAAAATATTGAGTGTTCCACGATGAGCTTTGGATATGTTGTCTGGAATGGCGTAAATACAAAGATGTAGTAGGTCCCATAGTTTGTGCGGCCCTAGGGGGGCGGCGATCGGGGGCGGTATATCAAAAAATGCAATAACTCTGAAAATATTGAGTGTTCCACGATGAGCTTTGGATATGTTGTCTGGAATGGCGTAAATACAAAGATGTAGTAGGTCCCATAGTTTGTGCGGCCCCAGGGGGGCGGCGATCGGGGGCGGTATATCGAAAACTGCCATAACTCGGAAAATATTGAGTGTTCCACGATGAGCTTTGGATATGTTGTCTGGAATGGCGTAAATACAAAGATGTAGTAGGTCCCATAGTTTGTGCGGCCCCAGGGGGGCGGCGATCGGGGGCGGTATATCGAAAAATGCCATAACTCGGAAAATATTGAGCGTTCCACGATGAGCTTTGGATATGTTGTCTGGAATGGCGTAAATACAGAGATGTAGTAGGTCCCATAGTTTGTGCGGCCCCAGGGGGGCGGCGATCGGGGGCGGTATATCGAAAACTGCTATAACTCGGAAAATATTGAGTGTTCCACGATGAGCTTTGGATATGTTGTCTGGAATGGCGTAAATACAAAGATGTAGTAGGTCCCATAGTTTGTGCGGCCCCAGGGGGGCGGCGATCGGGGGCGGTACATCGAAAAATGCCATAACTCGGAAAATATTGAGTGTTCCACGATGAGCTTTGGATATGTTGTCTGGAATGGCGTAAATACAAAGATGTAGTAGGTCCCATAGTTTGTGCGGCCCCAGGGGGGCGGCGATCGGGGGCGGTATATCGAAAAATGCCATAACTCGGAAAATATTGAGTGTTCCACGATGAGCTTTGGATATGTTGTCTAGAATGGCGTAAATGAAAAGATGAAGTAGGTCCCATAGTTTGTGCGGCCCCAGGGGGGCGGTATATCGAAAAATGCGATAACTCGGAAAATATAGAGTGTTCCAGGATGAGCTTCAGATATGTGGTCGAGAATGGCGTAAATAAAAGATGTAGTAGGTCCCATAGTTTGTGCGGCCCCAGGGGGGCGGCAATCGGGGGCGGTATATCGAAAAATGCGATAACTCGGAAAATATAGAGTGTTCCAGGATGAGCTTCAGATATGTGGTCGAGAATGGCGTAAATAAAAAGATGTAGTAGGTCCCATAGTTTGTGCGGCCCCAGGGGGGCGGCGATCGGGGGCGGTATATCGAAAACTGCCATAACTCGGAAAATATTGAGTGTTCCACGATGAGCTTTGGATATGTTGTCTGGAATGGCGTAAATACAAAGATGTAGTAGGTCCCATAGTTTGTGCGGCCCCAGGGGGGCGGCGATCGGGGGCGGTATATCGAAAAATGCCATAACTCGGAAAATATTGAGTGTTCCACGATGAGCTTTGGATATGTTGTCTGGAATGGCGTAAATACAAAGATGTAGTAGGTCCCATAGTTTGTGCGGCCCCAGGGGGGCGGCAATCGGGGGCGGTATATCGAAAAATGCGATAACTCGGAAAATATAGAGTGTTCCAGGATGAGCTTCGGATATGTGGTCGAGAATGGCGTAAATAAAAAGATGTAGTAGGTCCTATAGTTTGTGCGGCCCCAGGGGGGCGGCAATCGGGGGCGGTATATCGGAAAAAGCGATAACTCGGAAAATATAGAGTGTTCCAGGATGAGCTTCGGATATGTGGTCGAGAATGGCGTAAATAAAAAGATGTAGTAGGTCCCATAGTTTGTGCGGCCCCAGGGGGGCGGCAATCGGGCGCAGTATATCGAAAAATGCGATAACTCGGAAAATATATAGTGTTCCAGGATGAGCTTCAGATAGGTGGTCGAGAATGGCGTAAATAAAATGATGTAGTAGGTCCCATAGTTTGTGCGGCCCCAGGGGGGCGGCAATCGGGGGCGGTATATCGAAAAATGCGATAACTCGGAAAATATAGAGTGTTCCAGGATGAGCTTCGGATATGTGGTCGAGAATGGCGTAAATAAAAAGATGTAGTAGGTCCCATAGTTTGTGCGGCCCCAGGGGGGCGGCCATCGGGGGCGGTATATCGAAAAATGCGATAACTCGGAAAATATAGAGTGTTCCAGGATGAGCTTCGGATATGTGGTCGAGAATGGCGTAAATAAAAAGATGTAGTAGGTCCCATAGTTTGTGCGGCCCCAGGGGGGCGGCAATCGGGGGCGATATATCCAAAAATGCCATAACTCGGAAAATATTGAGTGTTCCACGATGAGCTTTGGACTTGTGGTCGAGAATGGCGTAAATAAAAAGATGTAGTAGGTCCCATAGTTTGTGCGGCCCCAGGGGGGCGGCAATCGGGGGCGGTATATCGAAAAATGCGATAACTCGGAAAATATAGAGTGTTCCAGGATGAGCTTCGGATATGTGGTCGAGAATGGCGTAAATAAAATGATGTAGTAGGTCCCATAGTTTGTGCGGCCCCAGGGGGGCGGCAATCGGGGGCGGTATATCGAAAAATGCGATAACTCGGAAAATATAGAGTGTTCCAGGATGAGCTTCAGATATGTGGTCGAGAATGGCGTAAATAAAAAGATGTAGTAGGTCCCATAGTTTGTGCGGCCCCAGGGGGGCGGCAATCGGGGGCGGTATATCGAAAAATGCGATAACTCTGAAAATATAGAGTGTTCCAGGATGAGCTTCTGATATGTGGTCGAGAATGGCGTAAATAAATAGATGTAGTAGGTCCCATAGTTTGTGCGGCCCCAGGGGGGCGGTATATCGAAAAATGCGATAACTCGGAAAATATAGAGTGATCCACGATGAGAGTTGGATATGTTGACTGGAATGGCGTAAATACAAAGATGTAGTAGGTCCCATAGTTTGTGCGGCCCCAGGGGGGCGGCAATCGGGGGCGGTATATCGAAAAATGCGATAACTCGGAAAATATAGAGTGTTCCACGATGAGCTTTGGATATGTCGTCTAGAATGGCGTAAATAAAAAGATGTAGTAGGTCCCATAGTTTGTGCGGCCCCAGGGGGGCGGCAATCGGGCGCAGTATATCGAAAAATGCGATAACTCGGAAAATATAGAGTGTTCCAGGATGAGCTTCAGATAGGTGGTCGAGAATGGCGTAAATAAAATGATGTAGTAGGTCCCATAGTTTGTGCGGCCCCAGGGGGGCGGCAATCGGGGGCGGTATATCGAAAAATGCGATAACTCGGAAAATATAGAGTGTTCCAGGATGAGCTTCGGATATGTGGTCGAGAATGGCGTAAATAAAAAGATGTAGTAGGTCCCATAGTTTGTGCGGCCCCAGGGGGGCGGCCATCGGGGGCGGTATATCGAAAAATGCGATAACTCGGAAAATATAGAGTGTTCCAGGATGAGCTTCGGATATGTGGTCGAGAATGGCGTAAATAAAAAGATGTAGTAGGTCCCATAGTTTGTGCGGCCCCAGGGGGGCGGCAATCGGGGGCGGTATATCAAAAAATGCCATAACTCGGAAAATATTGAGTGTTCCACGATGAGCTTTGGACTTGTGGTCGAGAATGGCGTAAATAAAAAGATGTAGTAGGTCCCATAGTTTGTGCGGCCCCAGGGGGGCGGCAATCGGGGGCGGTATATCGAAAAATGCGATAACTCGGAAAATATAGAGTGTTCCAGGATGAGCTTCGGATATGTGGTCGAGAATGGCGTAAATAAAAAGATGTAGTAGGTCCTATAGTTTGTGCGGCCCCAGGGGGGCGGCAATCGGGGGCGGTATATCGGAAAAAGCGATAACTCGGAAAATATAGAGTGTTCCAGGATGAGCTTCGGATATGTGGTCGAGAATGGCGTAAATAAAAAGATGTAGTAGGTCCCATAGTTTGTGCGGCCCCAGGGGGGCGGCAATCGGGCGCAGTATATCGAAAAATGCGATAACTCGGAAAATATATAGTGTTCCAGGATGAGCTTCAGATAGGTGGTCGAGAATGGCGTAAATAAAATGATGTAGTAGGTCCCATAGTTTGTGTGGCCCCAGGGGGGCGGCAATCGGGGGCGGTATATCGAAAAATGCGATAACTCGGAAAATATAGAGTGTTCCAGGATGAGCTTCGGATATGTGGTCGAGAATGGCGTAAATAAAAAGATGTAGTAGGTCCCATAGTTTGTGCGGCCCCAGGGGGGCGGCCATCGGGGGCGGTATATCGAAAAATGCGATAACTCGGAAAATATAGAGTGTTCCAGGATGAGCTTCGGATATGTGGTCGAGAATGGCGTAAATAAAAAGATGTAGTAGGTCCCATAGTTTGTGCGGCCCCAGGGGGGCGGCAATCGGGGGCGATATATCCAAAAATGCCATAACTCGGAAAATATTGAGTGTTCCACGATGAGCTTTGGACTTGTGGTCGAGAATGGCGTAAATAAAAAGATGTAGTAGGTCCCATAGTTTGTGCGGCCCCAGGGGGGCGGCAATCGGGGGCGGTATATCGAAAAATGCGATAACTCGGAAAATATAGAGTGTTCCAGGATGAGCTTCGGATATGTGGTCGAGAATGGCGTAAATAAAATGATGTAGTGGGTCCCATAGTTTGTGCGGCCCCAGGGGGGCGGCAATCGGGGGCGGTATATCGAAAAATGCGATAACTCGGAAAATATAGAGTGTTCCAGGATGAGCTTCGGATATGTGGTCGAGAATGGCGTAAATAAAAAGATGTAGTAGGTCCTATAGATTGTGCGGCCCCAGGGGGGCGGCAATCGGGGGCGGTATATCGAAAAAAGCGATAACTCGGAAAATATAGAGTGTTCCAGGATGAGCTTCGGATATGTGGTCGAGAATGGCGTAAATAAAAAGATGTAGTAGGTCCCATAGTTTGTGCGGCCCCAGGGGGGCGGCAATCGGGGGCGGTATATCGAAAAATGCGATAACTCGGAAAATATTCCAGACAACATATCCAAAGCTCATCGTGGAACACTCAATATTTTCCGAGTTATGGCATTTTTTGATATACCGCCCCGATCGCCGCCCCCCTGGGGCCGCACAAACTATGGGACCTACTACATCTATGTATTTACGCCATTCCAGACAACATATCCAAAGCTCATCGTGGAACACTCAATATTTTCCGAGTTATGGCATTTTTCGATATACCTCCCCCGATTGCCGCCCCCTTGGGACCGCACAAACTATGGGACCTACTACATCTTTGTATTTACGCCATTCCAGACAACATATCCATAGCTCATCGTGGAACACTCAATATTTTCCGAGTTATGGCATTTTTTGACATACCGCCCCCGATTGCCGCCCCCCTGGGGCCGCACAAACTATGGGACCTACTACATCTTTGTATTTACGCCATTCTAGACGACATATCCAAAGCTCATCGTGGAACACTCTATATTTTCCGAGTTATCGCATTTTTCGATATACCGCCCCCGATTGCCGCCCCCCTGGGGCCGCACAAACTATGAGAACTACTACATCTTTGTATTTACGCCATTCCAGACAACATATCCAAAGCTCATCGTGGAACACTCAATATTTTCCGAGTTATGGCATGTTTCGTTATACCGCCCCCGATCGCCGCCCCCTTGGGGCCGCACAAACTATGGGACCTACTACATCTTTTTATTTACGCCATTCTAGACGACATATCCAAAGCTCATCGTGGAACACTCTATATTTTCCGAGTTATCGCATTTTTCGATATACCGCCCCCGATTGCCGCCCCCCTGGGGCCGCACAAACTATGAGAACTACTACATCTTTGTATTTACGCCATTCCAGACAACATATCCAAAGCTCATCGTGGAACACTCAATATTTTCCGAGTTATGGCATGTTTCGATATACCGCCCCCGATCGCCGCCCCCCTGGGGCCGCACAAACTATGGGACATACTACATCTTTGTATTTACGCCATTCCAGACAACATATCCGAAGCTCATCGTGGAACACTCAATGTTTTCCGAGTTATGGCAGTTTTCGATATACCGCCCCCGATCGCCGCCCCCCTGGGGCCGCACAAACTATGGGACCTACTACATCTTTGTATTTACGCCATTCCAGACAACATATCCAAAGCTCATCGTGGAACACTCCTTATTTTCCCAGTTATATCATTTTTCGTTATACCGCCCCCGATCGCCGCCCCCCTGGGGCCGCACAAACTATGGGACCTACTACATCTTTTTATTTACGCCATTCTAGACGACATATCCAAAGCTCATCGTGGAACACTCTATATTTTCCGAGTTATCGCATTTTTCGATATACCGCCCCCGATTGCCGCCCCCCTGGGGCCTTACAAACTATGAGAACTACTACATCTTTGTATTTACGCCATTCCAGACAACATATCCAAAGCTCATCGTGGAACACTCAATATTTTCCGAATTATGGCATGTTTCGATATACCGCCCCCGATCGCCGCCCCCCTGGGGCCGCACAAACTATGGGACCTACTACATCTTTGTATTTACGCCATTCCAGACAACATATCCGAAGCTCATCGTGGAACACTCAATGTTTTCCGAGTTATGGCAGTTTTCGATATACCGCCCCCGATCGCCGCCCCCCTGGGGCCGCACAAACTATGGGACCTACTACATCTTTGTATTTACGCCATTCCAGACAACATATCCAAAGCTCATCGTGGAACACTCACTATTTTCCGAGTTATGTCATTTTTTGATATACCGCCCCCGATCGCCGCCCCCCTGGGGCCGCACACACTATGGGACCTACTACATCTTTTTATTTACGCCATTCTTGACCACATATCCAAAGTTCATCGTGGAACACTCAATATTTTCCGAGTTATGGCATTTTTCGATATACCGCCCCCGATCGCCGCCCCCCTGGGGCCGCACACACTATGGGACCTACTACATCTTTTTATTTACGCCATTCTTGACCACATATCCAAAGTTCATCGTGGAACACTCAATATTTTCCGAGTTATAGCATTTTTCGTTTTACCGCCCCCAGCCACCGCCCCCTGGGGGTTACACAAATTATTTGACATTTTATTTCGATTCTTTAGGCATCCATGAGCAACACTTTCAAATTTCATCATTATTCGTCAAGTACTTATCGAGTTATTAATATTTCAATTTGAACATTTTTTGGTCGTTGAGTGTATGTGTGGATGTGGATAACTTCACACCGGTTAAATGTTGAAAGTCACAGAATATGTTTTCTTAAAGCTAGGCTTAGATTATGAAGTGGAGGGCATTTGCAGAGTTGAAATTTTCAGAGTAGCTTTGGAGTCAAAATTCGCCGGCTAAGTTCGTTAATGGGCAAAACCAGAGTTATAGCCATCTGCAATTTTGTTTTCCAAATAACTCGAAAATTACTGATCTTACCGAATTAAAGCTCCGTAGTTAGTTGAAAAATACCAACACGAAGAATTATGGAAAATTTCGAGAGGATCGTAATATGTTGAAAAAATTATTAAAAAAAAATCTTTAGGTATCTCAGAAACTATCCGTCGGATATCGCTGAAATTCTACATGATCCTTCAAATCCAGCAAAGTTCTAGATTTAAACTGGAACGAATCTATATTGTTGGAGATATTGGCAAAATATCGAAATATCACAGCTGTTGGAGTGTACTGGTCCTCGTTGTTACACTCGAACTACAAAGTTGTCGACGGTTTTTGAAATTTGATGTGAAGTCGAATAACTTTTTGTGATGATATAATTACGAATTTCATTAAAAGATAACTTTAAATTTATATTTAATACCTATATAATATAAAACAACAAACTATGAAAAGGCGTAAATTATAAACTTACAAGTTATATTCTTTGAAAATTTGCTATCCTCGGCTCCTCCTCGGATAGCAATTTGCAGGCCCGACAATAATAGGCAGTTTTTGGTCATTCGTACATAAAAACCTCATATGCTGCTAATAAAGTATGTTTTTAATTGCATAAGACCTTTTTGCGCGTGAAGAATTCGAGGTCAAATTTGATTCTGTGCGGCTGGCCTTGGCCACGATAACTTGAGAACGGAAAAAGCTAGCGAATTGTAATTTTCAGGGTAGGCGGCGCATCCCAATGAGACGGACAAGTTCGTTAATGGGCATAATCGGAACAATGGTTTCCCAGTAACAATTTTGTTTTCAACCAATACAAATCCGATCGAATTGAAACTTGGTGAATAGTTGTAGAATATAAACCTAAGCACGATTGTGAAATTTCGTGAGAATCGTATTACTAGAAA
Organism: Halyzia sedecimguttata; assembly: GCA_937662695.2. Classification (NCBI taxonomy): domain Eukaryota; kingdom Metazoa; phylum Arthropoda; class Insecta; order Coleoptera; family Coccinellidae; genus Halyzia; species Halyzia sedecimguttata. Next base: position 90,136,755 of record OW569413.2, read on the forward strand.
ATTAAAAAAAAATTATAAAGAAGTTTTTTTTATGTCACGATAAACTGATAATAGAAAGTGATCGGCCAAACGGTTTTGAAGTTATAACCATCTGAAATTTGGTTATTATTTCCTCAATATCTCGAAAAATACAGAACCGATTAAATTCAAACATGGTTATTAGTTGTACAATGCCAACGTAAACATTCTTGCTAAATTTCGTGAGGATCGTATCAGTAGAAAATTTTTAAGAAATCATTCAAAATTATTGAAAAAAATTCTAAATACATATCAGTAACTATTCGTCCGACATCGCTGGCATTTTGCGAGATCCTTCAGAACCTAACTCTACTGCCAAGTTCCAAGTTTGAACACGATCGGATACATATTGTTGGAGATTCGACCAGCCTTGTGTGAGTTCAGTAGATGGATGGATGACCGTTGCCTCGATAATTTTCGAACGAAACGAGATAGGGACTTGCAATATTTAGAGTATGTTGCGTATCTGAATGGGAGAGTTAAGTTCATTTACGTGCATAATCGGTCTAACTGTTTCGGAGTTATATCCACCGGAATATTATTTCCTCGATAACTCAAAAAATATAGACACGATCGGATTTGAAGCTTGGTAACTAGTTGTAGAATACCTGTATTATACAGTTATTATACAATACAGGAGAATGGACAATAGAATATACGCGCAAAAGCTCCTGACTTCACGTCAGTGCTTGAACCAATTTTTATTAGCATGTTTAATAGTTTGAGGACAAAGAGTATATATGGGTAATTCCCACCAAATGTTCCCCTTTCGCATTTTAGTTTAAAAAAAAATAAATTAACAATAATCGAATTTATTTTTAGATATCCTAAACCAGAAATTAATTCTTATTAATCTTATGCCTAAGGTTACACACTTTCCTTGGTATTTTGTGAAATAATGAGATTTTCATGAAACCGGCATTCACGGAAATGAAATAATGTTAAATTTTAAATGAAAAAAAAAATTTCATATATCCTTAATATAAAAAAGACATTGTTCAAGCACTGACGTGAAGTCAGGAGCTTTTGCGCGTATGTTCTATTGTCCATTCTCCTGTATTGGACACTTTTAATCGAATTTACCATGGTGAATTCTATTGTCTATTCTCCTGTATTGGACAGCCTTAATCGAATTCACCATGGTAAATTCGATTAAGAGTGTCTCATACAGGAGAACAGACAATAGAATTCACCATGGTAAATTCGATTAAGAGAGTGTCCAATACAGAAGAACGAACAATAGAATTCACCATGGTAAATTCGATTAAGAGTGTCCAATACAGGAGGATGGACAATAGAACATACGCGCAAAAGCTCATGACTTCACGTCAGTGCTTGAACCAATTTTTCTCTTTCGGACATATCCAGAATATTTTTCCTTCCTTTTTTCTTTTATAATAGCCCTCGTTCTTTACGTTTTTCTTCTTCGTATAATTCAGGATCATTTTTTCGGGCTTCATGAAGTCTTCTCATAGATTTTCATTGTTTTTTCTTCTTTTCTTCATGAGATGCAGTAACTTTTTTCTTATTTTTTTTTAATAATGTTAGAATTCATGTCCTGAAAGGAGGAACAGAATATTATTATCACATCCGTGAAGAGTACCTCACCTCCGTGAATTACTATATTCACGGAGGTGAGAAATTTTACTTTTTTATAGAATATCTCATTTAAAGAAAAAGGCTTCAAAACAATATTTTATCATACGTAAAAGCACAAGAGCTTTTTTTTTATCGGATAAACTTTTATTTTTTACGAAAACTAGATTGCTTAGAAATTTAACGAGAACAAACGAACTGATAAAAACTCGACAGCGAAGCTGGAGAGTTTTTATAAGTTTCGTTTGTTCGAGTTTAAATTGCTTGAAAGCAATCTAGTTTGAGTTTACAAAATAGAAGTTTATCCGATCTTAAAAAAATGCTCGAGTGATTTTTAGCTAGATAAATTCACGAATTTAATTTTATGGTAGCCATATTGTTATGTTGCTAGGAAACGAGCCAGTACGGCTTGATTTCGAGCTGGAGAGTGTTTTATCGCTGTAAAAAACGATGCAGCTTTTTTATCGATGTCAAAGTGATATAAATGCGATGCTCAAATAGACATTTTATTGTAGGAGTGAATTTATCTCATTAAATAACTTTCGTAATTAAGTATATTCAGATGACAAATAATTGAATAAAATAATCTCCTACCTTACAATTCATCTTCACGGAAGTGAGAATCCCAAATTTCCCATACACGTCTTTATCACTTGGGTAAGAATTTAACCAATAAGTTACACTTTGAAGTTCAAATCTCAAGTGGTCAGTATTACCTGCGCATCAACCGATATTCCAGGCGGTCCACGATGAAGATACCGTCATCTTGCGATTAAAGAGTCAAATTACAATGTCGCTTCACGAGGTGATAGATAATGCAGGAACATCGACTAATATAAGTATAATTCGAACACCGATAATTTTTTTATTGAGATTTTATCATGTCAACATTATTTAGTTAATTGTGGATAATGAACTAGAAATTCGCTGTGCCAGAATTCCATTAATGCTATAATTTTAAGTTTAGGACAATGCGATAACTAAGAGGAACAGTCACGGAGGTGAGGTTTTCAATTCTTCTGGAAAGAAAACTAGCGTTGAAAATTAAAATTTTTGAAATTTTGCAATTTTTTATTCTTTATAGTGATTGTTACATTTCAAAAGGATATAATATAGAGAATTAAACGATTAAACCAGTTTTATGTAGCAGAAAACTGTTATGAACACCAAAGTGGAACATTTTGTGAGAACTACCCATATAATCCCGCATTTTTGCGGATCCGCGGGATTGATAACTTTAATCCCGCGCTTTTGCGGGATTGAGATTTTGGTGCGGGATTGGATTCCCTAATCCAGACCCACGAAAATTAATACGAATAACCCGGTTCCTTCCATCCATTTCCCGAACGAACCATTCTCCCAAACTGCTAGCCCGAAATCCCGTCCGACCTCGCGATATCAGCATTCATTCCATCTATGGAAAATAAAATTCAGCGCGAGCTACAAACGTGAAAATAAAGAGCGGTCCGGATGGAGCCCTAGGTATGAATTCACCAATTTAAAAAATGTTGGAACATAAATTAGCCACCAGGGCGGAAATGTGACGTAGGCCTTCTCTCTCTTGTTCGGCTTCTTTCTCTGGCGCGCACGATGCTCGGGGTAGCACGGCCAGGGTAGACGCCGTTAGCAACGAGGCTACACGATACTTTCGTACATGTGTGCGTATGTGTGTGTGTTTGTTACGAATGCTCTGGAACAGGATGAGACCGCATATGCTGAAAGTGGTTTCCGGTCACCTTAGAGAGTGTATTCTGTATTTTCAGAGTTTCCTATTACTAAAACCGTTATTGTGTTTGGAATTTTTAGATTCACGAGGTGTACAGTCGGCGCAAAACGAATATGAACGCTTTTTGGTAGTGATGGGATTTTTGCGCGTATGTTCTGGGGAACATCGCGTTATAATTTTGCCCAAATGTCTTTAACTTTCGAATTTTTGACGAAAATGGTCTCAAACGATTTGGTTCGACTCCCCGATGAAGAATTTGAGGTCAAATTCGATTCTGTCCGGCAGTTACCACGATAACTTGAGAACGGAAAGAGTTAGCGACTTGAAATTTTCAGGCTAGGTGGTGGATCCCAATAAGACGGACAAGTTCGTTAATGGGCATAATCGGCCAAATGGTTTCCGAGTAATAATTTTGTTTTCAACCAATATGAATTCGATCGAATTGAAAGTTGGTGAATAGTTGTAGAATATAAACCTAAGCACGTTCGTGTAATTTTGTGAGAATCTTATCGCTAGAAAATTTTAAAAATATTATGTTTTAATACGCTATAACCTGAGAACGGAAAGAGAAAGCGATTTGAAATTTTCAGGTTAGGTTGTACATCTGAATGCGACATTTGAGTTTGCTTATAAGCATAATAGGCCAAACGGTTTTGGTGTTATACCCATCTGAAATTTGGTTTTTATTCCCTCAATAACTCGAAAAATATAGAAGCGATCCAATTCAAACATGGTTATTAGATGTAGAATGCCAACGCGAAAGTTCCTGCCAAATTTTGTGAGGATCGTATAACTAGAAATTTTCTTAAAAATCATTGTAAATTATTCAAAAAAATTCTATATATCAAAAACCATTCATCCAATATCGCTGAAATTCTGCGAAAGCCTTCAGAATCTAACTCTAATTTTAAGTTTGAATATGATCGGATATATATTGTTGGAGATTCGAGCAGCCTTGTGTGAGTTCAGTAGATGGATGGGTGACCGTTGCCACGATAACTTTCGAACGAAAAGAGGTAGGGACTTGGAATTTTCAGGGTATGTTGCGTATCCGAATGGGAGAGTTAAGTTCGTTTACGGGCATAATCGGCCCAACAGTTCCGGAGTTATACCCACCTGGAATATTATATCCTCGATAACTCAAAAAATATAAACTTGATCGAATTGAAGCTTGGTAACTAGTTATAGAATATCGAGATGAAGACTTGTTCGAAATTTTGTAAGAACCGTACCCCTAAAAAATTTCAGAAAAATTACGAAAAAAATTTTTTTATAGCAACCGTACCCCAACAAAATTTCAAAAAAATTACGAAAAAAAAATGGTTCAAGCGCGGACGTGAAGTCAGGAGCTTTTGCGCGTATGTTCTATTGTCCATTCTCCTGTATTTGACACTCTTAATCGAATTTACCGTGGTGAATTCTATTGTCCGTTCTCCTGTATTGGACACTCTCTTAATCGAATTTACCAAGGTAAATTCGATTAAGAGTGTCCAATACAGCAGAACGGACAATAGAATTCATCTTGGTAAATTCGATTCAGAGTGTCCAATACAGCAGAACGGACAATAGAATTCACCATGGTAAATTCGATTCAGAGTGTCCAATACAGGAGAATTGACAATAGGACATACGCGCAAAAGCTCCTGACTCGGCCAAAAATTCGAAAATTACAGACATTTGGACGAATTGGGACCCTGTTCACCTGAAAAGCGCGCCAAAAATATAGGGTGTTTCTAAATTGATGCGAAATATTTTAAGAGGTGGTAAATGCTGATAGGGGTCATTAATGCAATTTTTAGTACTAAGCACCTTTCTCTTAAAATTAATGCCCTTTTAAATTGGGGGAAAAATTTGTTTTTATTGTATGTCTCCCCTATGGAACAATTCAGAGTTATGACATTTGGACATTTTGACAATTTCTCTTATACCGAAATGTTATCACAAAGGGGAGAGAAAATCAACCCCTACAATATTTTGCTTTAGAACTTTTCGGGACATAAAAAATTTTATTTGAATGATCATTTTTCATATAAATTCGCAGAGACGTCAAAATTTGTTGAAAAAATTAAGTAGACTGCAGTAAAATCCACTCATATTAACTAATATCGAGTAGGTCGGTATTAAATAAGGTGTTAATGTTAAGTTAAGGGCCAGGGTTCAAATTAAAACCCAATTCATTCAGTCATGCAGACTAGTTTCTACTTTATTGGCGCTCTAGTTCCTCGGAACAGAGTGCTTATCAATTTTCCCAAATGTCTGTAATTTTCGAATTTTCGGCTGAAAATGGTTTCAAATGATTTGGTTCGACTCACTGATCAAGAATCCGAGGTCGAAATCGATTCTGTCCGGCCGGCCGTAGGCACGATAACTCTCGAACGAAAGGAGTTAGAGGATTGAAATTTGCAAGGTGGGTTTGGAGCGTAAATATCTCGAACAAGTTCGTTAATGGGCGAATTCCATAAAACGGTTTTGCTGTTATGGCCGATTTTACTAAAAACATTTTTTATGAATATTTCCGAAAGCAATCACTCGATCTATCTGAAATTTAGCATCAAATTGTAGAATCATGACCTTTATACGCATGTGAAGTTTTGTGTTGACCAGGTTACCGCAAAGAGTCAAAATGTCAGAGTAGGTTAGGGAGATGAATATTTCGGTTAAGTTCGTTATTGGGCAAAATAGGCCAGATGGTTTCGGAGTAACGAAAAAAAATTATTTTTTTTTAAGTAACAAATTTCAAATTCAATTTTTATTTAGGATTGCAGTTTCACCATAAAAATCCATTGATATCATTTTTAACTCTAACAAGCTAATACTTTCGGAGATATGATTTTTCGAAATTTCAATAATGAATCGTACTTCGTACTATGTTTTCACAGAATGTTATAATTATTCTATCTAAGCTTTATTATATGATCTGTGTTCATACTCGTACATGTCATCCTGTTCTATAAGAGAGAGTCAAATTCATTTCAGCTATTTTAATTTGATTTCTTCCATGGTGCAGTTCTCATTCCCAGATTGCTCATTTAATCTTGATAAATTAACTATTATTTGAATTGAATTTCCTTTATGATGCATTTCTATCATAAGAATACATTGATATAATTCTCAACTCTGAGAAACCAATACTTTCGGAGATATAAATTGTATGTTTGAACTAGAGCGCCAGAAAGCTCCTGTCCACAGGGCTTGAACCAATTTTATCTTCTTATTAGTTTTACCTAAGGCTCTGCGAAGCAACATTGGCCCACATAATTATGTTGATTAGAGATTATCATAGCACAAAAGGGATTCCCAACCCAGTTAATAAATAATCAATAATATAGCCAATTACAAACTTTAAATTAGATCACATCGGTATATTTAGAGTTATTGATGAAATAACGACAATAACTGCAATAAGTTCCCAGCGCAGTCGGTGAAAAATGCGTTCAAAGCTCGCCTTATGCAACTCGAGAGGAAAAAAAAATGGTTCAAGCCCTGTGGACAGGAGCTATTGGGCGCATGTTCATCTTCCTTGTGGCCCGTACTGACCAGTAAAGAAAAAAAGCAGTATCATGTTGAATACCTTAATATTATTGATTATTATATAATAATCGATGAAAATACTGAGAGAGACCCAGGAAATTTGACACATTTTGTCTTATATCTCCAGAAATTGAAATCGTATAGAGCCAAAATTTTGCACAATGTTGCAAAATACTACAATTGACGTTAGTACAAGTTTTTGTTGCAATCTGATGAATAGTTCACGAAAAAAAAATTTTTTTTTTCGAAAAAATTAAAAGAAATATTTTTTTAAAAATAATCAACATTTTGATCATAACAGAATTTTGCCAAAAGTTGCGCGTTTATATCCTCGAACTGACTACCAAGTTTCGATTCAACATCTTCTTTAGTTCCTGAAATATCAGGGAAATAACCTCAAAATTTGAAATGTCTATAACTTCTAAACCGTCCGGCCGATTTTGCCCGTTAACGAACTTAACCGTCGCATTTTGATCAGAAGCCTACCCTGAAAGTTTGAAGTCGATAGGACCTTCGGCGCTCCTGTTATCGTGCCTACGGCCGGACGGCACCCAAAAATCTGACACCGGATTCGTAATCAGGGAGTCCGAATTAGTCTATTAGCCAATTTTCAGCTCGAAATTCGAAAATTACAGACATTTGGACGAAATGATAGGACGATGTTCCCCTAGAACATGCGCCCAAAAACGGACATATGGTACCAAACAATGGGTTAACGATATGAAGGTAGATTCTTCGAATGCGGGCAAAGGTCAGTTCATGAATGTGGACATCAATCATCCCTGATAGATCCACCACCAGATACAAATTATTATAGAACCGTTAAACCCCGGCACAAATGACATTATCTCGGTACTCACAATTCACAAATATACAAATCCATAATATACTCGTATTGTTTGAAGGGTCAGTCTAACGGTAATCGTCTTGGTTAAACAGCTTAGGGACGATTTGTTAATTTCCAGTTGAAATCGATTATCTTGACTGACAGCTCTTCACTTGACTGATTAATCTGTTTATCATCAGATACCATCGACAGTATGCATATTCATTATTCATTTAATGATTGCTTAAGGTCAACTGCAAGATAACTAACAACCCCATCGATATTACGAAATTAATTTTTGCGCGTATGTTCTGGGGAACATCGCGTTATCATTTTGCCCAAATGTCTGTAACTTTCGAATTTTTTTACGAAAATGGTCTCAAACGATTCGGTTCGACTCCCCAATGAAGAATTCGAGGTCAAATTTGATTCTGTCCGTCCGGCAGTCCGGCCGTTGCCACGATTACTTGAGAACGGAAAGAGCTAGCGACTTGGGTAGGTGGCGCATCTCAATACGACGGACAAGTTCGTTAATGGGCATAATCGGCCAAATGGTTTCCGAGTAGTAATTTTGTTTTCAACCAATATAAATCCGATCGAATCGAAACTTGGTGAATAGTTGTAGAATATAAACCTAAGCACTTTTGTGAAATTTTGTGAGAATCGTATCGCTAGAAAATTATTAAAAAATATTTTTGTTGTCACGATAACCTGAGAACGGAAATAGATAGCGGCTTGAAGATTTCAGGTTAGGTTGTGCATCTGAACGCGACATTTGAGTTTGTTTATAAGCATAATCGGCCAAAAGGTTTTAGAGCTATAGCCATCTGAAATTTGGTTGTTTTTTGTTCCTCATTAACTCGAAAAATACGAAACCGATTTGATTCAAATATGGTTTTTAGTTGTAGAATGTCAACGCGAAAATTCATGCAAAATTTTGTGAGGATAGTATTTGCAGAAAAATTTTAAAAAATCATTTAAAATTGAAAAAAAAATTCTATATATCTGTAACTATTCGTCTGAAATTGCTGAAATTTTGCAAGAGCCTTTAGAACCTAACTATACTGCGAAGTTTCAAGTTTTAACACGATCGGCTAAATATTGTTGGAGATTCGAGTAGCCTTGTGTGAGTTCAGTAGATGGGTGACCGTTGCCTCGATAACTTTCGAACGAAAGGAGATAGGGACTTGCAATTTTCATGGTAGGTTGCGTTTCAGAATGGGAGAGTTAACTTCATATTTGGGCATAATCGGTCTAACGGTTTCCGAGTTATACCCACCTGGAATATTATTTCCTCGATAACTCAAAAAATAAAGATTCGATCGAATTGAAGCTTGGTAACTAGTAGTAGAAAATCAACTCGCAGAAGTGTTCAAAATTTTGTAAGAACCGTAGGTACCCCTAGAAAATTTGAAAAAAATTACGAAAAAAAAAATTTTTGTAGGAACCGTACCCCTAGAAAATTTCAAAAAAATCACGAAAAAAAGTTGGTTCAAGCACTGACGTGAGGTATGTTCTATTGTCCATTATCCTGTATTGGACACCCTTAATTCGATTAAGGGTGGAAGAATGGACAATAGAAAATACGCGCAAAAGCTCCTGACTTCAAGTCAGTGCTTGAACCAATTTTTTTGATTAGATGTGAAAAAGTATAAACAAATTTTGAGAACTAAACATTATATTGGCGTGAAACTTGGAATAGGTATTAGATATTATTTTGATAGTGCAACTTCGCAATTTTGAGTCATATTTCGAGAATTATTAGGAATGAGGGGAAGTGTGAACAACTATGCTAACTCAAAAGCTAAATTAACTCAGAAACATGGAATTATCAGTAATCATTAAAGTGTTTCTAGCTCAGAATCAATTCGCATAATAATAGTCTTTTATTGTATAGATATTTTTCAGAGTTTGGGGGAGAAAACCCAGAAAGGAACCATTTAATTACTTGGAATTATGAATAAAAAATTCTTAATAAGCACTGACGTGAAGTCAAGAGCTTTTGCACGCATGTTCCATTGTCTATTCACTCCTCATATACGAAGTCGATCGAGCTAAAATTCGGTACTCGATTGTAAAATGGTGGCTCGAAGTTATGTGCCGAATTTCAGCGGATTCTGACGAAAAGTTTCTGGAATATAAAGTTTTTGAAAAACTAAATTCTTTATTTTTTTTTTCTAGTGAAACGATATTGTAGTGATACTATTTCGTGAAAATCAACGCGTTGGCATCCTACATGTAATTACCTAGTTTCAATTGGATTGGATTTGTATATTTTGAGTTATTGAGCAAATAACAACAAAATTTAAGATGGGTATAACTCCGAAACCTGATTGTGCCCAACAACGAACTCAACTGTCCCATTTGGATGCACAACCTACTCTGAAAATTGCAAGTTACTATCTATTTCCGTTTGAAAGTTGGCATCCATGCAGCTAATGAACTCACACAAAGCTGCTCGGATCTCCAACAATATAGATCCGATCGTGTTCAAATTTGGAATTTGTCTGTAAAGTTAGGTTTTGAAGTCGCTATCTCTTTCCGTTCGAAAGCTATCGTAGCATCGGCCAGACAGAATCAAATTTGGCCTCGAATGGCTTAGAAATATATATATTCGTTAGAGTTCTTTTATCTGGAGTTTGAACCTCGTTACAGCTTTGACTAAGTTTTCCAGTTTCACTTGGTATTTCTTGAGATATTGATATATATTGATATAAGTTGATTTGGTTAACGCAGCATATTTGAACATTTGCGCTAAATTTAGTTTGTTTTCTGGGTTGAATAAAGGTTCTTTCCTTGAATGTTCCATTTTTATGTTTTACACTAAATGTGTAATTTTCTCAAAAAAATTGTTATCCACGGTAACAATTTTTTACATTGTCATTTAGGTATACTCCATTCACTTTTATAAGGTCTGCCGGTTTGCCATGATTTGGGTTGGCAGGTTGGCACTCCTGAAATATCGTCAATGTCAAAACAATTCTCTGAGACGTTGCCAATTTCTACTTTCAACAATCAACATAATGTTCCATCTTAAACAAGATATTATCACAGATCATTATCTTCGAATAATAAAGAACTATTCGCTTTGAAATTGAAAATGCCGAAAGCAGTTTGGAAGAAGCAGAGATAAAGTATCAGGAACTGCTAAACAGAACTGAAATCTGCAATGGGAAGACTTAGGACATGTTGAACTCTCGAATGAAATCCCTATCCTTCACTATGTTTTATTAAGGTTTAAGAGTGACTCGGGTCAATTTCTTTTGTAGGCTCATTTCTTGAGAATTTCGAGGAGTGTGGAATTCCATAGGTATGTTTGTTCGTTTAGAAGTTTTCCTGTCGGTTTATTCCGGTACTTTTATTCTTTTTTCAAATGAACCATCTATCACAAAGCAACGGACTACTCTATCCATTATTTTTCATTAAAATTTCAATTGATTCTTGATTTCCGTACAACAAAATAGCATAACTGAATTTTCCAACCAGTTCACATACGTGGAATATTTCCATAGTAACAATAGAAGAAAAATTTTCTTCAACAGTCGCCAGGTCTTTGGAATTGTTGAATTCACATAATATCTTCTCAAATTCATTATTTTTCCGAAGTAAATTCACATTGTGAAAAATACGTAATTACTACGACTTCTATGCAGAGAGGACTACGTTGCATAGTTATCTGACAGGAAAATGAGCATAATCTAACATTTTGAAAATATATACGGAGAAATGAGTCAAAATTCCCTGGCCAACCGGGGGACTTTTTGAAATTGAATGCAGAATAAGTTTGATATAAATAAGAAGTCTCTCTGTCAAAATGAATGACGAAATCGGGAAGACTATCTACTCTGCCTCTTCGTGGACGCCCCTGACCGCCGGAATGATCGAAAATTGAACCAGGACGATGCACCACAGCTGATGCGGCGCAATTTTTGCATTTAGAACGTATTATATAATTTATTTAATGAGAATACTCTTACAGAGGAAGTACTCAGTCGGATGCAAGTTCAACTCTGTTAGATTTAACAATCTATTTCCTAAATTAAACCCAGGCTACGGCTACTTTAAACGGTACGATTGTTGTGTTTGTGCTTCTGCAATCTCTGATAATGACATCGCGATCAAGTTCGCTGACGGCCTTTGATACGTGCCGTGATTTATCTCAACACCTCCGGGCGTTCGTCTGGAATGATACACGTCAAAAGTAATGACAGATATTTATTTTTGTATCAGTCTGTTTATTGATATTGATTGTCTCTTTGATGTTCGCAGAACATTTGATACTTTCTGGCTATCGGATGCTGTCGTTTGATTTAGCATCTCCTACCCACTTTCGTAATGATTTTTTTAATGACATTTTTTGTTGATTTATTATCGTCTTCAGTATTATCCTTTTGGATTCATGCAACAATAAGATAGATGTGTCCTTCCCTTAAATTTTTGGTCTTATGTTTTGGGAAACATTGCGTTATCATTTTGCCCAAATGTCTGTAATTTTAGAATTCTTTGCCGAAAATGAAACGATTGTTGGGTTCGACTCCCTGATGAAGAATTCGAGGTCAAATTTCATTCTGTCCGGCCGGAACGGAAAGAGATAGCGACTTGAAATTTTCTGGTAAGGTTGAGCATCTCAATGGGATATTCGAGTTTGTTTATAGGCATAATCGGCCAAACGGTTCTGGAGTTATACCCATCTGAAATTTGGTTGTTATTTCTTCAATAACTCAAAAAATATAAAACCGATCCAATTCAAACTTGGTTATATCAGTTGTAGAATGCCAACGCGAAAATTCTTGCAAAATTTGGTGAGGATAGTATCACTAGAACATTTTTAAAAAATCATTGAAAAAAAATTTATATATCAGAAACTATCCGTCCGACATCGCTGAAATTTTGCGAGAGCCTTCAATACCTAACTCTCCTGCCAAGTTTCAAGTTTGAGCACGATCGGATCTATATTGTTGGAGATCCGAGCAGCCTTGTGTGAGTTCAGTAGCTGGATGGGTGACCGTTGCCTCGATAACTTTCGAACGAAAGGAGATTGAGACATGCAATTTTCAGGGTAGGTTCCACATCCCAATGGGAGAGTTAAGCTCGTTCGGTCCATCGGTTTCGGAGTTATACCCACCTGGAATATTATTTCCTCGATAAATAAAAAAATATAGACTCGATCGAATTGAAGCTTGGTAACTAGTTGGAGAATATCGACATAAAGGCGTGTGTAAAATTTTGTGAGAACCGTACACCTAGAAAAATTTTAAAAAATTACGAAAAAAAAGTGGTTCAAGCTCTGACGTGAAGTCAGGAGTATTTGCGTGTATCTTCTATTGTCCATTCTCCTGTATTGCACACACTTAATCGAATTTACCATGATAAATTATATTGTCCATTATCCTGTATTGGACACTCTTAATCGAATTTACCATGGCAAATTCGATTAAGAGTGTCCAATACAGGAGAATGGACAATAGAACATACGCGCAAAAGCTCTTGACTTCACGTCAGTGCTTGAACCAATACATTACAATTGAAGTTGAGGATTGTTATTTCCATTAATATTCAACAGAAAAAACGTCATTATATACCCGAAACAAAGCGGGATATAAAAAAAATACTACAAAGATCTACTAAGTAAAATTTATAAAAAGCACTGACGTGAAGTCAGGGGCTTTTGCACCCATGTTCCATTGCCTATTCACCCCTCATACAACGTCGATCGAGCTGAACTTTGGTACTCGATTATTAAATGGTCGCTCAAAGTTTCTATAATATAAAATTTTGGAAGAAAACCAAATTTTGATTTTTTTCTAGGGATACGATATTTACGAAAATCAGTGCGTCCGCATCCTACAAGTAATTACAAAGTTTCAATTTTATCGGATATGTATTTTTTGAGTTATCGAGAAAACAATATTCCAGATGGTTATAACACCCAAGCCGTTTGACCGATTATGCCAAACAACGAACTTAACTGTCCTATTCGGATACGCAATCTCACCTGAAAATTGCATGCCGCTATCTCTTTCCGTTCTATAGTTATCGTGGCAACGGTCACCCATCCAGCGGCTCGGATTTCCAACAATATCGATCCGATCATGTTCAAATTTGGAATTTCGCTTTAAGTTAGGTTTTTTAGGCAAAATTTCAGCGTTATCGGATGTTTAGTATCTTATTAGAACTTTTTTTCAAGATTTTTTTGTTAATTTTCTAGTAATACAATTCACACAAAATTTCGGAAATATTTGCACGTCGGCATGCTACAACTAACTACCATGTTTGAATTGGATAGGATTCGTAATTTTCGGATTCTTGAGGAAATAACAACAAATTTTCAGATGGGTATAACTCCAAAATCGTTTGGCCGATTATGCCTATTAACGAACTTAGATATTGCATTCGAGATCGCTAACTCTTTCCGTTCTCAAGTAATCGTGAGATACCTACATAATATTTTTTTCAAAATTTAAAAGTGATACGTTCCTCACAAAATTTCACATACATCTTTGTGTCGGTATTCTACAATTAGTTAGATACCAAGTTTCAATTCGATCGGAACTTATTTTATTCACAGAACTTGCACAAAACATATAAGTCATTGTTGAGAAAGCTGTGATTTGATTAGTTCATTTTTATTTGGTTTCATCTGTATAAACCTTAATATTTTTCCTTCTATTCCAATTTTATTTTACTTTGTTTCTAGTTTTATTTTAATTTGTTTCTATTTTTTTTTCAATTTGTTTTATTTGCTGTATAAACCAATCTGTTTTGACCTCAATTCTTATTCTATTTTAATCTGTTTGTTATTTTGATTTGCTTCAATAAAATGCAGACTTTACCAAATAGATTACTAACAGTATTATTTAAGCACAATATTAAATTCCACACACCAATATTGGAACAATGCAAGCTCGTATATAAAATAATTATCAAAAGTCATAAAAAATACAATGTTCAAGTTACAGAGAGATATTCATTCATACAATACTCATAAATTAAATACTATATCAAACAAATGTGGAAATATAATTTGGTCTCAATAACGCCATTTCCCGATCATTCTCAGTTTAGAATCAATTCCCTAGTAATATTGTTAGATGTACATTACAGAATATATGAAGAATAAATCCGTTTTCGTAATTTTATTACCCATTTATGAGATTGAAAGAAATGATAACAAAATGGGTTCAAGCCCTTTGGACAGGAGCTTTCTGGCGCTCTAGTTCAAATCGACAAATTATTTCTCCGAAAGTATTGGTTTCTCAGAGTTGGGAATTATATCAATGTATTCATATGATAGAAGTGCATCCTAAAGGAAATTCAATTCAAATAATATTTTATTTATCAAGATTAAATGAGCAATCATGAGAATGAGAACTGCACCATGGAAGAAATCAAATTAAATATGGCCAATTTTGCCCAATAACGAACTTAACCGAGATATTCATCTCCCTAACCTACTCTGAAAATTTCAACTACCTACCTCATTCCGATCGAGAGTTATATCTATGTCTATGGATGAAAAGCAGTCTCACTTCTCTCAGATCTCTTACTTCATGTTCCGTTCCTAAATGTAAGACTTTTCTGAGAAAAACTAATTTCGTAGCAAACAACTGAGATTTTTCTCACTTCTCTCACAATTCTTCGATTGATTAGATAATGTCATGTCTCAGGAAAATAAGTTGACATTATGACAATTCATACATAGAATAATTATATCATTCTGTGACAACGTTGAAATACGATTTATTATTGAAATTTTGAAAAATCATATCTCCGAAAGTATTAGCTTGTTAGAGTTAAAAATGATATCATTGGATTCTTATGGTAAAACTGCTTATTGAAAAAAAATTAATTTGGAATTTGATTTGTAAAAAAAAATTTTTTTTTGTTACTCCGAAACCATCTGTCCTATTTTGCCCAATAACGAACTTAGCTGAGATATTCATCTCTCAAACCTACTCTGAAAATTTCAACTGTCTAGCTCATTCCGTTCGAGAGTTATCGTGCCTACGGCCGGCCGGACAGAATGAATTTCGACCACGGATTCTTGATCAGTTAGTCGAACCAAATCGTTTAAGACCATTTTCATCGAAAAATTCGAAAATTACAGACATTTGGGCAAATTGATATGCACTCAGTTCCGAGGAACTAGAGCGCCAAAAAATTAATGTAGTAATAATGTAATAATGTAATAATTCTGTTGTGCTTTTAGCGAATCCACCATTTCTTGAATTTATTGAACACTATAAACAAGAATAGAGTAATAAATGTGCAACAAATTAAAAATTTGTTAACGATTCAAATTTTATTTCTAGAATCCAATTGCGTATCCCAATTTTTTTCAAGAAGTCTCGAAAGCACATGAATAATTAAAATCAATTAATTCAACCTTATGAATATTCCTGGATATATTATGACATATGTGTAGAATTACCTAGTTGTGGAGCTTTAGGTATACTGCTGTCGAAATTTTCAAGGCTGAATTACAATAAGGCATTAAAATACCACATATTATTAAAACATACTTATCTAAATTACAATTGTTACGTTTTATATGACGTGATACTTTTTGAAGGTCCCTGAATCTCAACTTATGTAACTGGTTCCCCTTATCCACAGGTTATCAGAATACATGAGAAGTGGGAAAAAATGGGTTTAGATAACTGAAATTATGAATATGGAATTTTTCATACTGAAAATCATGAAATAATAAACGGGGCGAGTCTTTAATTGGTAAGCATTAAAAAAAATTGCACTAAACAAACATTCATGCGTTCAAGAGCTTTCACCAAACTTGATTAAAAAGCACGTCAGGTCTGGAGCTTTAGTGCGCTCATTGGATATCAGTATATTTCACTGAAATGTATAGAATTAGAGATCCTTCATATTATCAAGAAAAATATCGAATTCGACATAGAAAAATGTGGGAAAACCCTGCGGACAGGACCTTTGGCGCTTGAGCAAGAGCACCAAAGCTCCTGTCCACATGGCTTTCCCACTTTTTAGTTTGGCTTCTGTGCGTCCGTTTTCAAGAATTTTCGTAATTAAATTCAAAACGTAGGTCTATGGATCATCTCATGCTGTATTTACATACATCAGCAAATTATAATTAGAGTGTTTTATGGAATCATATAGAATTACTGAGAATAATTATTGAAATTTTGAAAAATCATATCTCCGAAAGTATTAGTTTGTTAGAGTTGAGAATGATATCAATAGGTTCTAATTATAAGATTGCATCTTTGAAGAAATTGAATTTAAATTTTGTAATGTAAAAAAAACATTTTTTTTTTTGTTACTCCGAAACCGCCTGGCCGATTTTGCCCAATAACGAACTTAACCGAGATATTTGTCTCCAATACCTACTTTGAAAATTTCAACTGTCTAGCTCATTCCGTTCGAGAGTTATCGTGTTAACGGCCGGACGGCAGGACAGAAATCGATTTTGACCATGGATTCTTGATCAGTGAGTCGAACCAAATCGTTTAAGACCATTTTCAGCTAAAAATTCGAAAATTACAGACATTTGGGCAAATTGATAAGCACTCTGTTCCGAGGAACAAGAGCGCGAAAAACGTCACTTTTCGAAGAAACTCCATGGATTTTTGTTCAGTGCACAAACATTTTATTTAATTCAATTTCTAGATGGAAAATATAATGAGCGACGATAATGTCGTGAAATGTCGAGGAAACAGTGTGATTTTCTCGGCAAAGAGTGTTATTCGTGAATTGTACGATTCTTTTAAATAGACGTGGCATATTATCACCGAAAAAATTGAAACTCTCGTCTTGTTCATTTGCAATGATTCCAAAATGGCTGAAGATCTTTCGATGCTACTAAAAACAGCCACAATGCTTGTTGGAAGTTAACCTTCAATGTTTCTTGCAAGTTGTAAACATTTTCAGGGGCGTAGATAAAAAGGGTATCTGATATTACAACCTCCTCAACTTGAACTCAAATTTTTTGACGGAATTGAAATTCTTGAAGATTATTCTTCAAGAATGATACTCTTGGTTACCTCAATAACTCTTGAAATACAGTTTTGATCCAATTCAAACATGGTAGTGAGTTGTAGAATGCCGAGTCGCAATTTTCGTGAGGATCGAATCATTATAAAATTTAAAAAAATAGATATCGCTAAAATTTTGCGAGATCCTTCTAAATAAATATTGGAATTCGAGCAGACTTGGCCGAGTTCAGTAGCTGGATGGGTGACTGTTTCCAGGATAACGGAAAGAGATAGCGACTTACCATTTTCAGGGTAGTTTGCGCATCCGAATGCGACAGTTGAGTTAAACATCTTAAATTATTTTGTTATTTCCTCAATAACTCAAAATATACAAATCCAATCCAATTAAAACTTCGTTATTACTTGTAGAATGCCGACGCGCTAGTTATTGCGTAATTTCGTAAATATCGTATCAATAGAAAAAAAAATTAAATTTTATATTCGTCAAAAATTTTATATTTCCGAAACTATTCGTCAGAATTCGCTGAAATTTTGCACATACCTTCGAGCCACCATTTTAAAATCGAGTACCGAATTTCAGCTCGATCAAGTTTGTATCAGGATAGATCGTGAATAGACAATGGAAGCGTAAAAGCTCCATAATTTACGTCAGTGTTTTTTAAGAATTTTTGATAGAAATTTCAAATCGACGTACAGAACTGAACATGTGAGGATACAATTCTTTGGATTTATTCGAATTTTTTCGGGTTCGTGCAGCGGAGGAGTTTTGTGTGTGACCCTGAGATGATTTTCTGATTATATCATCGAAGTCAGTTAACTCTCGGGGAAATATAATTCTCGAGAATTTATCCATGTGTAGAAGAAAAATGTGGGAAAGCCCTGTGGACAGGAGCTTTGTGCTCTTGTTCAAACTTTGACATATCAATTCTCCGAAAGTATTGGTTTTCAGAGTTGAGAATGATATCAATGGATTATTATGATAGAACTACATCATGAAATAAAATAAATTAAAGATGAATCCATTGATATCATTCCCAACTCCGGGAAACCAATACTTCTGGAGAACTGATTTTCATCGAAAAATTCGAAAATTACAGGTAACAACATTTCTGAGATGTTGAATAGTAAATTCTAAAACAAGTTGCAGAATGAGCTCCTATTCAAACAAGAATGCGAAATTCGAAAACGGGCGACGAAGGAGCAAGTTTTCGAACGCATGAGTGTTGGATTTGCCTTCTGCAACGAGTATTAGATGATATTTTCTGTATTTCAGGCAAGTCTTGTAAAATACTGTTGAAATTTAATGAGAAATTCGGATTATACATCCTAGTGACTTTTGTATTGTATCTTGGTTGTTGGTGTGACTGTTACGAAAGTTGACAGATTACGGAATTTAAATTCGAAACGCACGTATATAAAGCATGGAGATCAGATTTAAAATAGTTTCCTAATAGCATGGATGATTCAAAATTAGCAAGAAGGAAATCTCTAGTACCTACCATATTTTTTAATTAAAATAAAAATTTTCCTCTCAACAATAATTTCACTATTTCCAGATTATATTGTGTTGACAATTGACGTGTGTTGAAATTTGTCAGTGCTGACTACCACAAAGTGAAAAATATAACTAGAAACAATGCGGGACTGAGTTCATTACAGCACTGTTTTTAGTGCTGTAATGAATTCATTACGATACTGAAATAGAGAAACAATATGTGGAGGTCGACGAGAAAATGTAATATGCACCTCTACGAAAAACTGTGTATTGTCTCGCCTGCTTGCTATCCTCGGCTCCGCCTCGGATATCAATTTGCAGACTGGACTATAATAAACGGTTTTTCGTCCTTGGTACATAAATAACTATTTCGCTACGCTGAAAGTTCATTTTTCGGAAATAATGGATAAGCATGTATTTATGGATATCAGATAACATAAAAGATTTCTTCTGATGTGGGATATCTACTGTTGAAATTTCTTTACCTACTGATAATCTACTAAAGATTGAACTTGTAGAATCTCATCTTAGGGGTCGTCCATTAATCACGTGAGGCTCGAAAGGGTGAGGAGGAGTATTGGCAAAAATCACGAAACATCACGAACGGGGAGGGGGGTGGTGTAGTAAGATATCACGAGTATTTATTTTTTGCGCGTATGTTCTGGGGAACATCACGTTATAATTTTGCTGAAATGTATGTAATTTTCGAATTGTTTGCCGAAAATGGTCTCAAACGATTGGGTTTGTCTCCCTAATGGAGAATTTGAGGTCAAATTCGATTCTGTCCGTCCGGCCGATCGGCCGGCCGTTGCCACGATAACTTGAGAACGGAAAGAGATAGCGACTTGAATTTTTCAGGTTAGGTTGTGCATCTGAATGCGAGATTTGGGTTTTTTTATAGGCATAATCGGCTTAACGGTTTTGGAGCATTACCCATCTGAAATTTGGCTGTTATTTCCTCAATAACTCGAAAAATACAAAACGGATTGAATTCAAACATAGTTATTAGTTGCATAAGGCCAACGCGCAAATTCTTACAAAATTTCGTGACGATCGTATCACGAGAAAATTTTTAAAAAATCATTGAAAACAATTCTATATATCCGTAACTATTCGTCCGACGTCGCTGTAATTTTGCGAGAGTCTTCAGAACCTAACTCTACTGCCAAGTTCCAAGTTTGAACACGATCGGATCTATATTGTTGGAGATTGTGTGAGTTCGGTAGATGGATGGGTGACTTTTGCCTCGCTAACTTTCGAACGAAAGGAGATAGTGACTTGCAATTTTCAGGGTGAGTTGCGTATCCGAATGGGAGAGTTAACTTCGTTTACGAGCATAATCGGTCCAACGGTTTCAGAGAGAATATTATTTGCTCGATAACTCAAAAAATATAGATTCGATCGAATTGAAGCTTGGCAACTAGTTGTAGAATATCGATATAAGACGTTTAAAATTTTATAAGAACCTTACCCCTAGAAAATTTTTAAAAAAAGGTGAAATTTTTTTTTCCTATATTGCAGGCAATACTGGCTGCAATAAATAATTTCGGAACGCTCTCTAGTGATAGTAGGCATCGCCAGTGAATATCAGTAATATTAGACGACTAAATTTACTGCACAGTAGGTACTGTCCAGGAATATTGGAACGCGCCCTTCGTCAAACGCGTGATTTCTAAACCGATTTCAGAATAAAATTAGTTTCTACTTTATAACTGTAATTGAAGATGATATTCTAAAAATTTTGAGATCCTTTGTTGGTTCTAAAAAATACACGTGATTTGGGTGGGGGGGAGGTGGGGTTGAACTTAAACCTCACCAAGTATCACCAAGGGGGTGGGGGGGTTAAAAAATGCTGAAAAAAACATCACGTAATTAATGGACGGCCCCTTATAAATTGAAGTGATGAACGAAGGGGGGAATAATGATTGACAAGTACCTTGACCTTGACAACGTTTACACACACTGATAGACGATGAACGATTGATACCTTCACCGTTTTGAGGGTCTTTTAGAGATCCCCAAATTAGGGTTAACCACCCCAGTTTCGATATCCCGCCGGCGGCTATACCGGGGCGTTCACCTTGACCATAAAAAATGGAACAATCGTCCGGAGAGTCAGCGGCACGTATTATGTTTGGTTATTGAAAAGTAGGGGAGCGATGCAATGCCACCTGTGATGATGGTCGCGTGCCAAGAAGCACAGAGGAAAGTGTGGGCGGCATAGTCGAAGAAGTAGCGGGTTAGGGTAGGTCCCCCAGGCCCAAATTGACACTGCCGTGATTTTGACCCCTCTCAATTCAGCCAATTAAGCGCTCTGTTGTCGCTCGTGTCTTACTTAATCGCTCATAACCCCTTTTCGCGAAGGATGGTGAGGTGCGGAATCGAAGATACCTTTGCGAGCTAACGTTGAGTTGCCTCTGTAGATTTGTGAATCTGGAGTGCGGAATAATGGTAAATTTGGTTGTCAACCCTCTTATCCCCCTAGGGTAGATAGTCCGATAGATGATCGTTTAATTTGTCTGCTCCTGCGTCAAGGAAATTTCATTTCTGTTTTAATTTCTCATATAGTGAACTTCTGAAATTCTGCATCGAAATTTTGTTCAACCTCCTAAAATTTTCACACTTATACAGGGTGTCCCAAGTTCGAGTGCCTATTAGACGTTTCTGGAGAACTGGACATATTTGAGATCTGAAAATTCCGGTTATACAGGGAGTGAAAATAAATTTGATGAAAACATTTTTTTTTAAGTTTTGCATTCCTGGTATGATCAAGTATTCAATGCTGAATACATTTCTGTTGAAACCATTGTATTCATTCGAACAGTTTTCAAAATATCGAAAAAAAACCGGAAAAAAAGTCAAATATGTTAGTCAGTATTATGTTCATTATTCTTATTTTAAACATCCTGTGCGTGAACCGTTTTTACAGTATCGAAGAAGAAGAATGTGGAAAGGTCATGCATCTTTTCAATTCCAGAAATATCATCACAGGGTGTTTCAAATTTTGTGTCTTCTCTTTTTCAAATTAGAACCCTATTTTTTTATGATTGCGTTGGATTCTGCGCTGAAAAATAATTATAGTTTTCTAACATGATTATGCTCCTAAAGAAAAAAGAAATTATTTAATTTAGGAGCATAATCATGTGAAAAAACTATCATTATTTTTCACCGCAGAATCTAACTGAAACATAAAAAAATAGGGTTCTAATTTGAAAAACAGAAGTTATGGCCAATTTTTTATCACAATTTTCGACACAAAATTTGAAACACCCTGTGATGATATTTCTGAAATTTGAAAGATGCATGACCTTTCCACATTTTTACTCTTCGATGTTCTAAAAACGGTTCACGCTCAGGATGTTTAAAACAATAATAATGAACATAATACTGACTAAACATATTTGATTTTTTTCCGGTTTTTTTTTTCGATATTTTGAAAACTATTCGAATGAATACAATGGTTTTAACAGAAATATATTCAGCATTGAATACTTGATCATACCAGGAATGCAAAACTTGAAAAAAAAATTGTGATTGGGCTTCGAAAATATTTTAGCTCTGTAGAGAATTTCAAGCAATATCATAATCCCAATTTTCAGATTTCAAATATGTCCAGTTCTCCAGAAACGTCTAATGGGCACTCGCACTTGGGACACCCCGTATACTTACAAAAATGTAGAATTAAACAATTCTTAAAAATTGGTTCAAGCACTGACGCGAAGTCAGGAGCTTTTGCGCGTATGTTCTATTGTCAATTCTCCTGTATTGGAAAATGGCCGGCCAGCCGGATAGAATCGAATTTTCTTCGAACCCAATAGTTTGAGACCATTTTTGGCAAAAAATTCGAAAATTATTGACATTTGGGCTGAATGATCACGCGATGTTCCCCAGAACATGCACGCAAAAAGAACTGACGTGAAGTTGGTAGCTTTTGCGCGCTTGTTCTTTTGTCTATTCAAGCCTCACATACCCTCACGAAATACTGCATCTTCAAGTCGCCTTTTATCAACCAAGTACTAGATTTCAATTCGATCAAATCTGTATTTTTGAAAATAATTGGAAAATAAAATTCGGCTTGAAGGTTTGCGCGGAATTTCAACGGAATCTGACACACAGTTTGTGAAATATAAAATTTTTGAAGAGGATTTTTTTTTTCTAGTGGTCCGATGCTCATGAACTTACTTGTTGCGCCAGCATTCTACAAGTACATACCAAGTTTAAATTGGATCGGATTTGTATCTTTTGGCGCACTTGTTCCTCGGAACAGAGTGCTTATCAATTTGCCCAAATATCTGTAATTTTCAAATTTTTCGACGAAAATTGTCGATTTGGTTCGACTCACTGATCAAGAATTCGTGGTCGGAATCGATTATGTCCGGCAGGTCCGGCTGTTAACACGATAACTCTCGAACGGAATGAGCTAGACAGTTGACATTTCCAGATTAGGTTTGGGAAATAAATATCTCAGTTCAGTTCGTTACTGGGCCAAATCGGCCTGAAAGTTTCAGAGCGAAAAACAAAATTTCACAAGACTCCATTGGTATCATTCCCAACTCTCAGAACTCTATACTTTCGAAGATATGATTTGTCAAAGTTTGAACAAGAGCGCCAAAGCTCCTGTCCACAGGGCTTTCACACATTTATTAGTTATTGGGGAAATAACAACAAAATTTAAGATGGGTATAACTGCTAAACCGTTTTGCCCATAAGCTCTCTGTTGGTTTCAGAGTAACTGAAAAAATCTCTTCTTTTTACAAATTTCAAATTCAATTTTTTTAAGATGCAGTGTCATCATAAGAATCCATTTACATAATTTTCAACTCTAACAAGCTGATACTTTCGGAGATATGATTTTCCAAAATTTCAATAATACATCGTACTTCTATGTTTTCAAAGAATGCGAATTCTATCTGTCTGTGTTCTATCTGTGTTCGCTGTTCATAATAATCTTATCTATCTCTAACAGACATGTCGAATGTACTTCTGTTCTAATAAACAAAGTATGATTGAATGCAAAATTACCAATTATAGGATATTATAATTACCCCTACCCTATATGTCCTTGGATAACGCATATGATGATGGAAATATATAATTTGGTGAGTTTATCAAATTGGGTACAGAATATCTTCAGTGAATACAAAACTGGAATATTGGCTAAGTTTCAATTCATATACCTAATATAATTTTCAGAGTAGATTTCAGGAATGAATATCTCGGATAAGTTCGTTATTTAATTTTAATTTAGTTTCTTCTATGGTACAGCTCTATTATAAGAATCCATTGATATCATTCCCAACTGAAACTGATGAAAAATAGTTTTAAAGGATTTGGTTCGACTAACCGATCAAGAATCCGTGGACGAAATCGATTATGTCCGGCCGGCCGTAGGCACGATAACTCTCGAACGAAAGGAGTTAGAGGATTGAAATTTGCAGGTTAGGTGAGTAAATATCTCGTCCGAGTTCGTTAACGGGCGAAACCCACAAAGCGGTTTCGGAGTTATGGCCGTTTTTAGTAAAAACATTTTTCATGAATATTTCCGGAACCGAACACTCGATCTATCTGAAATTTAGCACCAAATTATAGAATCATGACCTTTATAGGCATGCGAAGTTTTATATTCATCGGATTGCCGTGAAGTGTAAAAAAAAATTCCAAAATTTTTAAATTTTGCTTCTACAATAACTCTCGAACAGTGAGGTAGGCCGTTGAAATTTTCAGTGTAGGTTAAGGAGATAAATATCTCGGTTGAGTTGGTTATTGGGCAAAATCAGCCTGATGGTTTCAGAGTGACGAAAAAAAAAATTCTTTCACATAACAAATTTCAAATTAAATTTTTTGAAGATGCAGATTCACCATAAAAATCCATTGATATCATGTTCAACTCTAACAAGCTGATTCTTTCGCAGATATGATTTTTCAAAATTTCAATAATAAATCGTACTTCTATGTTTTCACAGTATGCTATACTTATTCTATTTGTGTGCATACTCGTACATGTCATCTTGTTTTCATATAAGAGACTTATCAAATTCATTTCAGCTATCGTAGAATTTTGATGATTATAACATGATATTATACTTTTTGGTGATATTTTAATGCCCGTGGATAATCCATATTATGATGGAAATATATACTTTGGGAAGTTGTTTTGATTAATTGTGTGTATTACTTTATACGCACCTCTAAATTTTATTTCGAATATTCATAATTCGACACGTATTCTGTAACATCCCAAACAACCCAAATAATTCCCCATCACCGTACGCCAGGTATCTATTTCAGTCCTACCTCTTAGAGCGTCCATGGGGGGTCGCAACTACATCACCAGACGCATCTTTCCGCTCTATATTTGGGTTACTCGCATTCCACCGTGCAGTCTTCCATCTTATTTTTGGCCCAACTACTTGTAATCTTCACCGATCTATTTTTGTAACGCTCTCGCGACTGCCTCAAGTCTTATGTAGAATTCAGTGAGGGGTGAAAGGTATTCGCATAATAATAAAATCATTTTACGTGTTTTAAACAGGAATTCCTCTCCGCGTACATCGAGTTAACCACTAATATCGAGTGGTCTTGTCATTGGCCATAGGGTTTGAAGAGCAAACCAAGGTCAAGACGAAGAAATAGTAAGGCTTTATTGTATATGAATAATGTATAGAAACAAGTTCGAGGATTGCCAAAAAAAACGGGATAATTGTTCAAAACAGGTAATTATTATAGTCGTTCTTCGAAATATTTGTTTTAGTTACACCATGGACGTCGAAAGTATAGAATAATGGATTTATTTTCTCCCCTTTCAGGAACATAGAAAAGTAGTTTGATAGGTCGAAGTGATCGATTTTAAGGAACATTTTCTACCATTTCCCTTTACCAGACAGAGACGTCATTGATGTTTTTTTTTAAATTGCCTACCCCTATTTTTTGAGCAAAATATGCCGGCCGGATGGTTTCGGAGTTACAACAAATTTTTTTTTACAATACAAATTTTTAATAAAATTTTTTTAAGTTGAAGTTTTATCACAAGAATCCATTGATATTATTCTCAACTTTAACAAGCTAATGCTTTCGGAGATATGATTTTTCAATATTTCAATAAAACATCGTACTTCTATGTTTTTCACAAAATGCGAATTCTACCTGTCTGTGTTTTATCTTTTTGTGATAGGTCCAGTTTGAAAGATAAACGTCATTAACGAGACTGAAAGTGTATTTCTGGAGAGTTTAGTTGATGTAAGCATGTAGACAATTTGAAATTTGGATTCGCTAAGTTCAAAGGCAGAGATTTCTGATTAGTGGGTCGAAAATCAATTATCCAAGGAAGTCGAGCATAATTTACGAGGCATTCTCTAATTATGGAAGATTTAGAACGGGATTTCCAACTAATGTACAGGTAGTTATTCCTTAGTAACACTATTTAATATTTCCTACATAAGAATTGCGGTTTGAGTTCTCTCTGGACTGATCATATTAGATTTGTTTCATAAATAAAACTGGCCATTTCATTTACTCAATTTTTTAGAATGACTCCTTATAGTTTACTTTTGTCACTTTTATCCAAAATTGGATTGTGATAAAAAGATAAGATGCAAAGGGATTTTAATTTCTTTCATGAGGTAGTTCCATCATAATAATCCTTTTATGTCATTCCCAACTCTGAGAAACCCATACTTTCGAAGATATGATTTGTCAAAGATTGAACAAGAGCACAAAAGCTCATATAATTCTGAATTCAGAAATGCCATTTGGGTAAATTATTCTTGAGCTATTAGTATTTCAAATTTGAAAAACATGAAAATTTTCAAATTAAGTCTTCATCAAATAAACAATTTTTTATTGAAAAAAATTTGTAATGTAAAAAAAACTTTTTTTTGTTACTCAGAAACCACCAGGCCGATTTTGCCCAATAACGAAATCAACCGAGATATTTATATCTCAAACTTACTCTGAAAATTTCAACTGTCTAGCTCATTCCGTTTGAGAGTTATCGTGGTTACGGTTAGCCGGACAGAATCGATTTTGACCACGGATTCTTGTTCAGTGAGTCGAACCAAATCGTTTAAAATTACAGACGTTTCGTCTAATGAATAAGCTCTCTGTTCCGAGGAACAAGTGCGCCAAAAATGAATAAAAAAATTTTGAAAAATCATATCGTATATCGTATTAGTTTGTTACAGTTGAGAATGATATCATTGGATTCTTATGATGAAACTACATCTTAAAATAGTGGGAAAGCCCTGTAGACAGGAGCTTTGGCGCTCTTGTTCAAACTTTGACAAATCATCTCCGAAATTATAGGTTTCTCATAGTTGGGAATGATTGACAATTATTAATAATTAAAATTAAATAACGGTCGTCGAACAGTTAGTTAGTCAGTTAGTCGAACCAAAATGTTGGAGACCATTCTCAGCCAAAAATTCTAGAATTACAGACATTTGGGCAAATTGATAAGCAATGTGTTCCGAGGAAAAAAGCTTCGGATTTAATTTGAAATGTCGGTAAAATTTCTAGTGCCGGTATCTATCGGCGAAAACTGAAGTAGGACAATACCCTTGTAATTTGACAGTATTTGAACCGCATTTCTGCCATTATGTCAAGAGTGTCCGCACCATGTATTCTAAGCATCTATGGTTTGAATGATGCTTTGCGATGACACTAATGGCGATTTCCATTGGTCGCGTTCAGCAGAACCAACAGTTGCGGAACAGTTGTCACATTTCGATGATTTTTCTGCTGAACGGTACGCTCACTTTGGAACATGTTGAGTAGCGGTTGTCATTTTAAGGAGCGTAGATTTTTTCCGCTCAGTATCGGTAACATGTTGTAAGTTTGACAGTTGTGACATTTATTTTAAAAATAAGGAGCTAAAAAATGGATGCTGGACATATATTTTCGACGGAAAGAATTACCTGCATTTCGGGACATTCTAAAATGGTCTTCGAATAAATCACACATATATTGAGGAATTGTCTCTTCATAAGAATTCTGATTCCTGGAACAATTTCTCTGTTTTCATCTTTCAATGAAGGCAGAGGTTGAGCCAATTATTCAACAAGTTCACTTCTTATGTTGGCCGTAATATTATCATCTTCGAAGAGTAATGAAATGATATTTGGATTCATGATTGAATATTTATTTTTGTGACAGGCAATCAAAGAAAATTCGAATCACCTAACCTGAACTTCAAACATCTGTGATTTTCTGACAAAAGGAGCTGTTCGTTCGGCAGAACACGATACCGCTACCTATCGGTAGCGTAGCGGTTCATGCTACCGATCTTTCTGCTGAACGCGACCATTATCTGTTAAATACATAGACATAAAATAACATGGACTGGTTGTGAGAAAGAGACCATTGAAATCAGCATTGAAAAAAGACAGAATAGTTAAGGGCAAACCACGGTATATGAATATTTTCATTCAATTTGGCTTTTGGCAAAACCACAGAATACAAAACATTGGTTTCCTTTATCCTCTGATCTTTCTTGTGTAATGTATTGTTTGGTATCATGTATTGTGTATGTGTTTTGGTGATTTGTAGACAGAATAGTTAAAGGCAAAACATTTTCATTTATATCCGAGACTCGTTTCTGAATATTCTGATACTTATAACACAATTCACTGTGCTTATTATATGGAAATAATTCTCATAAATTTCTTTACTGTAATTCATTCAGCTTTTTCGATACTCATTCAAAATAATCAATATTTCTCTTAAAAAAATCGGGATTTTCCAATATACCCCAATTTCCAATTTGTGTATTTGTCCATGGTATAAAAACATCATTATTTTTATACCATTATTTGCCTTTAATTATTCTATCCTTCATAACATCTCTCTCTCTCTCTCTCTCTAATGTATTCCGCAACGAACTGTGTGATAAATTTACGTGAGGGCCAGTCCATGTTATTCTATGTCTATGGTTAAATATGACTCCGAGTGATCCGAGCGTGTCAATGGAAATCGCCATAACTCTACAAATGTGATACCTATTAGTGCAATCTCTATTTTAGATAGAAAACCACGAATTTGAAGTTTCGGGCTTTTCTGCTCAATTCATTATCTATTTAGGTGTACTGTGAAAGCACAGGTACAAGAAAAATCATCCCTTCGTGGAGTAACCCCTTGCGGCCTCCTTTTGGACCCTCCGTCTGGTCCCCGTCTAGCCCGTAGCCTGGGGGGCGACAGGCCATCGTCTACGCTGACCGTGCGTCGTCCCAAACCCTCCCCCGATGTCGGACCTTTACCTAGGATAACCCGCCGATCCCAACTCTCACGAACCCCTCTTCTCACGACACCTCCTAATGGATCACTGTCAACCGCCGGAGTTACGCCCCAAGATCCGAGACCCCGTGCTCTCTCGGCTTCTGCCCCATGTCGGAAGCGCGATGTAATTTGCCGTTTAACGCCATGAAGAGGCGATAGGGGGTTATTAATTTCAATAATGTCTTGAACCTGCATTTATGAGCTTGGCTATTCAAGCGGGATTTTAGGTGAGGAGTTGAGGACTTACTTGGCGAAAAGACCTCGGGGGCTGATGCACAGCCCACTATAGTGGGTTGTGGCTGATGTAACTCATACATCGGGAGATTTCTGATTAGTGTGAAATGGGATGGGAATCATGCTGATCGACAATATGACGTTCTCGGTGGAATCTTGCAAAACTGATGGCAATTTCCATTGACACGCTCGGATCACTCGCAGTCATATTTGACAGATATTTTCGGTTCAATTGGACAGATGCATGACAGATGAGATCGATTTCGAGTGCTCCGAGCGTGAAATCGCCATGAGTGTTTCGGTTTTTTTCGCTCTCTCATGCTTAGGAGCCGTCCATTAATCACGTGATGTTTTTTTTAGCATTTTTGGCGCTCTTGTTCCTCGGAACCGAGTGCTTATCAATTTAATGCTTGTGGCTTTTACTTGATGCAAATCCATATTAACTCAATGAAAAATTATATACGATTTACACTTATTTATTCAATATTGTGACGCGTTTCGTCGACACAGCGACTTCATCAGACTACATCATACAGTATGATGAAGTCGCTGTGTCGACGAAACGCGTCACAATATTGAATAAATAAGTGTAAATCGTATATAATTTTTCATTGAGTGCTTATCAATTTGCCCAAATGTCTGTAATTTTCGAATTTTTGGCTGAAAATGGTCTTAAACGATTTGGTTCGACTCACTGATCCAGAATCCATGGTCAAACTCGATTCTGTCTGGCCGTTAACACGATAACTCTCGAACGAAATGAGCTAGACATTTGAAATTTTCATAGTAGGTTTGAGGGATAAATATCTCGGTTAAGTTCGTTATTGGGCAAAATCGGCCTGACGGTTTCGGAGTAACGAAAACATTTTTTTTTACATTACATCTTTTGAATTCATTTTTTTTTAAGATACAGTTTTATCATGAGAATTCATTGATATCATTTTCAACTCTAACAAGCTAATACTTTCGGAGATATGATTTTTCAAAATTTCAATAATACATCGTAGTTCTATGTATTCACTGTCTGTGTTCACTGTTCATAAATGTCATCTTATCTAGCTATTAGAGACATGTCAATTCGTAGTTTGAAAATATTTTCTTTTGGAGAACAAGTATCCGACTCTTGAATTTGTGAATATATACAAGACTGTTTTGAAACCGAAAATAATATTGACTGGTTGCATTTTGAATAATTTACGTATAAATTCGGGATGATGTTTGAGAAGATTTAGAATTGGATCATTTCAATGATGTAGTTTATGAAGGCAATAGGAAAGAAGAACATAATGGAATCATCAAAACAAATTACTGTTCCTTGACCACTGAGGTTAATATTACATTTTACTTCCTTAAGTAGTAAGACATATTTCTATATACAGTATTTTCATAATGTAATTATTTATTGCGGCCAGTATTGCAATATCAGAAAAAAAAATAAACGTGATATCTTATGCTTAGTGATTTTTGCCAACACCCCCCAACCCCCTTTCGAGCCTCAAGTGATGAATGGACGAATCCTTACATGGATGTAAAGATTTGGTTTCGGGTTTTTTTCGCTCACTCATGCTTAAATGGATGTAAAGTTTCGTTTTTTATTTTATTAGAATTAATGTTCCTTTATGGAGCTTGCACCTAACAGAAATAAATCGTACGTAACGCACATAACGTTATGTCAGTTACGTCCGTTGTAGTTCGTATAATAGATCAGGGTTCGACCAATATATATCGCCGATATTTATCATGATATACAGGGTGTTTCCTAAACATGCGGCAAAAATTCAGGGGGTTGTTCCTTGGACTATTTTAAGCATGTTTTGTCCTTGGATGATTTTTGAAAAACCTCTTTGTTTCGAAGATACAGGGCGAACAACATTTTTCATATTTTTAAAATTAATAATAGTTTAAATAAAAATGCGTACCGCACTGTGTTTACTAAGTAGGAACAATTTATTTTTAAATTTGTTTAACAACATTCCAATTACTAAAAACGGCCAGTTTTTTGACTAAAAATTGATAAGTGCAGATGGTAAAGGAATACAGATTAAACACGGTTTTCATTTGAATTCGTTTTGTGATGTATTAGCAATTAACATTTTATCTTTGACTATTATGAATCGCTATTCAAACGCCGAGATGACTGACATGCATTTCATTTATGGACTTGCTGATGGAAATTCATTAAAAGCTAGGAGGTTGTACATTGAACGATTTCCTGGGCGTAATATTCCTGACAGAAAATTGTTTCAAAATATTCATCAACGTCTGCATGAAACAGGCGCATTGAAAAAAATGGGGGGACCAGGAAAACCAAACACAGTATGAACGGTGGAACTGGAAGAGAATGTGCTGGACATGATCGAAGAAGACCCTAGTACTTCTACTCGAAAAATTTCCAATACTTTGAATGTGAGTAATAAGACTGTTTGGAAAATTCTTAAAGACAATTTGTTATACCCATACCATATGCAACGCGTTCAGGCACTTATTCCTACTGATTTTCCCCCACGTATTGCATTTTGTCAATGGCTTTTAACCACATTAGTTCAAATTCCTCAATTACTGACGCTGATTCTTTTTACCGATGAAGCGAATTTCTCAAGAAATGCAATAAGAAATTTTCATAACAACCATGTATGGGCCGACGAAAATCCACATGAGGTAATTGAAGATCGTTTTCAACATCAGTTCTCATTGAATGTTTGGGTTGGTATTGTGGGTGACTGCCTAATAGGGCCGATATTTTTACCAGAAAGACTTACCGGGGACGTGTATCGCAACTTTTTAGAACAAACGTTACCTCTGTTTTTGGAGGATGTACCATTGGCAATAAGACATGCAATGTGGTTTATGCACGATGGTGCACCAGCGCATTTTAGTTTGGTTGCTCGTGAGTTTCTAACATTAACATACGGAGATCGCTGGATTGGAAGAGGTGGACCTCATTTATGGCCTGCTCGTTCCCCGGACTTAAACCCCTTAGATTATTTCCTATGGGGCCATCTAAAATCATTAGTTTATACCACTCCAGTAGAAAATATGGAAGACTTGCGAAATCGGATCATTGCTGGGTGTAACTTAATAAGAAATGATCCTGGTGTTTTTGAAAGGGTTCGGCAGTCAATGAGGAGAAGATTGGATGCTTGTATGCTGGGTAGAGGTGGTCATTTTCAACAGTTTTTGTAGGTTGAGTTGAATTTTCATGTAATTTTTCATAATAAAATGTTATTATCCAAAATTTTGTTTCCCCTATATCTTCGAAACAAATAGGTTTTTCAAAAATCATCAAAGGACAAAATATTCTTAGAATAGTCCAAGGAACAACCCCCTGAATTTTTGCCGCATGTTTAGGAAACACCCTGTATATCACGATATATATCGATATTTATAAGCAGTGATATATATCACGGATATTTATAAATTCACAAAAATGTGCGACGCTGCTTAAAAAATTCATAATCTATCGCGATATAAGAGCACGTCTGAGCCCACGTCAAAGGGCCACAGCCAACAGCTGAAAACCGGTATTTAGCAACGCATTTTCGGGGAATCCCCGTATAGCTTTAGATGGTGATTTTATAATTTCGCCGCGGAATCGTATTTTTCAGCATTCGGCTTGGTACAATCAAAATTAAGAAAGCGTGACAAAACAGCCAAACTTGTTTTTTTGTTCAAATATCTAAACAGAGAGTATGCGTCTACATCTAAAGCTTGCAATAGTAGCAATATAGAATGTATAAGAGATGAGGCCACTGTGTCTGCACAGGAAATTCGTTCTGATACCTTTGATACATTTTTTAACTAATTAACTTTTTTTATTTTTGTTATTTTCTTCGTTCTTAAGAATCTTGTTTAATTTTTTTAATAAATTTGGTAAATCACCATTTTAATGCGTTTGATTTATTGATTTTAACTAAGAAAAAACTGTAAAAATTGTTTTCAAAAATAAATATCAGGAAATTGATATATATCGATATATATCCGATATTTTGATATTTATATAAATATCATGATATTTCCGAACCCTGTAATAGATATTGTTCCGCTTCCGATATTTTTTTTCAATATCTCCAACAATATGGTTTCTTAGATACGGAATTATTTACCGGGATTATGCCCAAAAACGAACTTAACTCTCCCATTGGGATGTGCAACCTACCATGAAAATTACAAGTCCCTATTTCCTTTCGTTCCCGAGTTATCGAGGCAACGGTCAGTCATCCGGCTACTGTGTTTTTCAAAAGTTTTTAAACTATTTTTTTTCCTTGATACGACCACTTTTCACTGAATTACATCCTGTCAAAAGTCACTCAAAATTGTATTTTTTTTTGTTCCGTTGATTGTTCTGAAAAAAACACCGAAAAATTGTAAGGGGTGATTCTGTGATAAAAATGAAGGTGGGTATTCGGTATGAAATTTTTTGAAAAACCTCCCCAAGAAAAAGTTATTTTTTCTTGCAACTTTTTTTTGGATAAAAATTTTCTTTTTAAAAATATGACTGAAAGGCCCAATTCATTTACATATTTTTTTATCTCTACAAGTTTTTTCGGAAACTTAAGCATTTGCGAGAAAAAACTGCAATGAATTTTGAAAAAGCGCAGAGGTGGAATTTCCCTAATCTAATTTATTTGTTTATAGTTCGTATATTTTACAAGTTTTGCTTTATTTTGTTCATCACCCATTCTATTAGGTTCCTCGAAGACTTTTAATATACAGGAAAAATATGAAAGAGAAACAATTTTTTTATTAATATTCGGAGGGGTGTAACTTTTCCGGTGGGAGGTTTTTCAAAAAAATGTATACCAAATACCCACCTTAATTTTCATCACAGAATCACCCCCTACATTTTTTCGGTGTTATTCAGATACACCCTGTATATCGGCGTTAATGAACTTCGCTATCCGGTAATAATATTAATTTAGGGGGATTCAGCCTCGGGTTGCTGTACCTATTTCAACATCGACAGACCCCTAATGGGTGTGAAATTAATTCTGATTTGAGTCTCCGGAAAATATCAAGTTGTCAGTAGGTTTCTTGTCGAGGCGAATGTTAGAAAATTGGCTTAATTATACTTTAATAGAAAATTGAAAAATTCTGATTAAATATCAGTCGATACTAAGGCCGGCCTCATACTTCTCTGAATTCATATTCTTAAATTCATAACCTGAATTCTGGGAGCTTACAAAATCTAGAAATTAATACTCTCAAAAAACCAGAATGTGTGAGGGGAATAGTGAATTAGTATGCAATACGGTGCTTTCTGAATTAATAATATGAATTCAGAGTATTAATTCAGAGTGACATTCCGGACGTTATGAGTCCGGCCTTAAGATACAAAAACATTTGTTGCACCAGTTAACTACACTTTATGCAGAGAAGAAGAATAAGTAAACAAAGCCCCGTTTCCCGGGTGAAAATCTATACGGAATATAAACACGCAAAAGCCGAGACTGTCTAGAGGTCATCTCTCCAGGTACTAAGGAAGGATTTCCTGCCTTCAGGGGTTGGAATTTTATCGCCAAGGTTGCAGACGAAGATATTTTTCCGTTTGTTTGGGTTACTACTTCATTATCCTTTATCGTCATCTTAATTAATCGCGAACTTCTTTTTATA
The DNA here is from genome assembly GCA_937662695.2 of Halyzia sedecimguttata. Classification (NCBI taxonomy): domain Eukaryota; kingdom Metazoa; phylum Arthropoda; class Insecta; order Coleoptera; family Coccinellidae; genus Halyzia; species Halyzia sedecimguttata. The sequence continues at coordinate 90,172,028 of OW569413.2, forward strand.
GTATTTTTGCGCGTATATGTTCTGTGAAACATCGCGTTATCATTTCGCCCTAATGTCTAAAATTTTCCATTTTTTTTCCGAAAATGGTCTCAAACGATTGAGTTCGACTCAGTGATGAAGAATTCAAGGTCAAATTTGATTCTCTCTGGCCGGCTGGCCGTCCGTTGCCACGATAACTTGAGTACGGAAAAAGAAAGCGACTTGAAATTTTCAGGGTAGGTGGCAATACGACGGACATGTTCGTTGATGGACATAATCGGTCCAACGGTTTCCTAGTAATATTTTTGTTCTTAATCAATGCAGGTCCGAATTGAAACTTGGTGAGTAGTTGTAAAATACAAACATAAATATGATTTATGTCACGATAACCTGAGAACGGAAAGAGATAGCAAGTTGAAATTTTCAGGTTAGATTGTGCATCTGAATGCGAAATTTGAGTTTGTTTATAGGCATAATTGGCCAAACTGTTTTGGAGTTATACCCATGCATCTGAAATTTGGTTGTTATTTTCTAAAAAAGTCGAAAAATGCAAAACCGATCCAATTCAATCATGTTTATTAGTTGTAGAATGCCAACGTGAAAAATCTTGCAAAATTTTGTGAGGAGCGTATCACTAGAAAGTTTTTAAAAAATCATTGAAAACAATTCTTTATATCAGAAACTATTCGTCCGACATCGCTGAAATTTTGCGAGATCCCTCAGAACCTAACTCTACTGCCAACTTCTAAGTTTGAACACGATCGGATCTATTTGTTGGAGATCCGAGCAGCCTTGTATGAGTTCAGTAGCTGGATGGGTAACCGTTACCTCGATAACTTCCGAACGAAAGAAGTTATGGACTTGCAATTTTCAGGGTAGGTTGCGCACCTGAATGGGATAATCGGTCCGACGATTTCGGAGTTATACCCACCTGGAATAATATCTCCTCGATAACTCAAAAAATATAGACACTATAAAATTGAAGCTTGCGGTAACTAGTTGTAGAATATCGACATAAAGACGTGTGTAAAATTTAATGAGAAACGTACACTAAGAAAATATTGAAAAATAACGAAAAAAAATAGGTTCAAGCAGTGACGTGAAGTCTATTGTCTATTCAACAGAATTCAAAAGAGTCAGTGCTTGAACCAATTTTTTTAATTAAACATACACTCAATTTTCACTTACCTTCAGTGTTCTGAAAATAAATTGAAATTTTGCTCTCGTATCAACAACTGATCACAATACCTACGATATTTCTAGGAAAAAAATCCTTGCATATTTTATTTTAATATATCCAAATAAAATCATAAAATGATAATCTCATGTTACACGTGATATTTTGCACTATTCTTGACTTTCAAAACACTGAACCTTCACTTGATTTCAATTCAATATCCAATTGTTTCCACTATAAAAATATACACAATTTCATCATCGCTTATTCTCACATTGAAAATTCTTTAAATATTATACTTCTCATAAAAGTTATAATTGAATAATACAATATCGTATAATATCACAGATGATATACACTTGCTCAGAACATATTCCTCGAAATTTTTGAACGAACTCTGTGGATATACTTGATGGACGTTGCCGGATGTATTCCATTGAAGTAAAATCGAAGAAATTACAGGGTTGGGAGCATATCTCCAATCAAGGATAAATGATGTAGCGCGGGTCTATAACTAGGAAACAAGTGGAAGTAGGAATACAATAATACTTGGAGAATATTTGACGTAGTTATAGAATATTCCATTTTATTATGAAAAACCATGCTAAAGCTACAAATTAATTGTTTTATCAAATTTCAACAGCCTGTATTTTTTACCTCAGTCGAATTTTAAAATATGGTATATCTACCTACATATATGTATTTATGTATACAGGGTGTCCCAACGAAAATTTGACCCCCCCCCCTAGAACTCAGAAACGAAAATGTTTCGAAGATTAAAAAAAAACAGGTCAACTTCTGTCTTGAGGGGGACGAATTTCCATCATGAGTTTGTTCCGAAAAAACTACCCCCATGAAGGTGACATCAACCCCCAATTTTTTTTGAATAGTGAAGAGTTGTCGAATGTTGATTAGTTTGGAAGTTATTTTTATTCTGTGCACAACCCAGTTCCAATTTTCAAAATCGGTTCACTATTCACGAAATAATGTAATAAGCTTATGAGGGCTCTCCTTGGGGAAGACCTAGGAGGATCAGTGTAATAATATACAATATACATTATACAATTGAACTTACCGTCAAAAGGTGATGTTGAATAGACAGTTGAACCACCCAAAAAAAAATTTGGGATTGTTGCCACCCTCAGGTGTTTTTTTTTCGGAACAATTTCGTCATAGGAATTCCTTCTCCCTAATAAAAAACTTGAAAATTATTTTTGGATTCATCAAAACTCGTAGGTTCTTGGCGATTCAACTGTCTGTTCAACATCACCTTTTGACGGTAAGTTCAATTATTACATTATTTCTTGAGTAGTGCACCGATTTTGATTAATTTAGGTAACTGGGTTGGGTACAGAATATAAATAACTTTCAAACCAATCAACACTAGACATCTCTTCCCCTTCTCTGAAAAAATGTTGGGGCTTGATGCCACCTTCATGGGGGTGGTGTAAAAACGCTATCATTGATACGTGCATGTTTAACTTTCTTATTTAATGTATTCCTTATTTTATTTGATTTACTGTATAAACCCGTCTGTTAAATTCCATTCTAATAAATTGTTCCATACAGTGCGCGTCAAAATTATGGAACAAATTCATTTTCTCTTGAAAAATATTTTTCAAAAAAGAAAAATTTTTTCTTGAAAATGTATGCACGCCTTTAAAGAAGATACAAAGTCCTTGCTAAAAAAGTACCACATGACCCACTTTCCCTTATTCAAAAAATTTATAGGGTTGATGGGGATGGCACAGGGTATAACAAAAATCCTTCAAAAATGCATAAAAATTTGGTAAAAGTGATACAAAAATTGACCTGTTTCAGGATTTTGTTGCCAATATATTTTTCTTCTGAGAAAATGAATTTGTTCCATAATTTTGACGCGCACTGTATAGAATAAAGTCAATAAAAACAAGATTATTTCCCCAATTTCAAAGTGCAGGAATTTGGAGGGGAAGACTCTTAGAACAAAAAATTATATGAAGACTCCGCCTAATTTTGGACGACATATAACATCCCGAAACTTTTTGCATCAATCTTGAAACACCCTGTATAATAGGGTGTAGGTACTCAGAACGAAATATTCAAGTAGATGACCTTGAATTAGATCAAACTCAGATTTGCATACTTGTGCATTCGTGCGCTAGTTGCTACTGATCGCGTTTCATAGAAATGTTTATGACAGAATTAAATGCTTCCTTATTACCCTGCACTACTAACCTATTTTCCCAATAGGATGCAATTTTTATCCACAATGATACCTAATGATAGCCAATATAGAGCGTTCGCTGGAAGGATACACTCCACCAAATATATTATTTCAATAAACAAAAATGATCTTGATATTATACGAATCAGTCACGCAGCATGTGTATCCCGATAGTTCTCTTTCATTGTAATGGCTGGCCTCAGTTTTAATTAAAAGCTGCCGTAGTTGGGACATGATTTATAGAATTCGAACGGGCATGACGGAAAACACGTGGTCCATATTCGGCTGACAGCTGGGTTTGATGAGAGAATGCTTCGTGTTCACCCCTCCACCCACTACCGTACCCAGCCAGCGTGGTTTGTTTTATGCTTCTTGTTCATTCCCTAGGTAGATGAAATAAATTTATATGATTTTATATGTTGTGGACGAGTTGTAAATTGTTTATGTTATGTTCTCTATAGTATATGGAACTTGAATTGTATATTAGTTTTTTCATGCTCCACCCTAAATTTTTTATTAAAATGTTTCACGGTTTGTAGTTCGCTTAGTCTAGTCAACAAATGCTTTTTAGGTCGAAATTTTTGCGTATTCTCCGAAAATTATGATTGAGGTGTCATTCGATTTGGAATGGCATGTAGATAGTATTTGAGAAAATGAGGCCGCTCGCAAAAATTGCAATAGTTTCAAACAATTAAGTGAAAAACGAAAAGAGGGTTTGGTTTTTCGCCAATATCTCAAAAACTGTTTGAGTAAATTCAAATTCGAAAAAAGATTCAAAAGGAGGAGGAAATCTCCTAAAATAGTCTCTTGTGTCTATAAGTACTAATTTTGTATGTATCATTTTCTCAATTAATACAACTTGGAAACCTCCTACATTTTTAGATTACTTTTTGATGGATACATTACGCTTATTAAGAATTTTTTGAAAAATATTCGGGATAGAATAGCTAAAATATAATTAAAATGTAAAATCTCTAAAATTTTCCAATTATGTTTCGAAGTTCGTATAGCTACACACTGATGTATAAAAAAAAATATTTATTTCGCGAAATGTCTATACATATTTTATACTTCCCAAGTTTTATTGAAATACCTAATACAGTTCAGAAAATATTCGAAAATAACAAATTATGGAAATAAATTTCAACTATAAATGATGCTAAAACAAACCTATTTCCACAAGAACTCTTTGCCTGAAAATCAGGCATATTATATTAATCTCCCTTAATATTTACATTCAATTAGAAAACATTCTGTATAGTTCCAATTCAGTATAAATTCATCGATAATTTTTCGAAACATATTTTCATTTACTCCGATCTTTAGAGAGTATCGCGACCTGGCTAAAGACTTGGAGGATCATCTATGGTCCATACATGATTTTTGCGCGCATGGTCCGGGGAACAGCGTGCCCCATTTGCCGAAATTGTCTCGAGCGATTAGGTTCAAATTTGATTAACGTTGCCTTGCCACGATAACTGGAGAACGGAAAGAAATAGCGACTTGAAATTCTCAGGGTAGGTGGCGCGTCCAAATGCGACGGGTAAGTTCGTTAATGGGCATAATCGGCCCAACGGTTTCCGAGTATGAATTTTGTTTTCAACCAATACAGATCCGATCTAATTGAAATTGGGTAACTAGTTGTAGAATACCGACATGAAGATATGTGTGAAATTTTGTGAGGTTCGTATTTCTAAAATTAAAAAAATATATTTAAAACCATTATTCATCTCATGGACTGGAGAACGGAAAGAGATAGCGACTTGCAATTTTCAGGGTAGTTTGTGCATCTGAATAGGATCGGTGTTATACTCACTGGAATATTTCGCTAGAAAATTAAAAAAATATATATTTAAAAATATTATGTATCCTACGATGACTTGCAATTTTCAGGGTAGGCTGCGCATCCGAATGCAACATTTGATTGCGTTAATAGGAATAATCGACCAAATGGTTTGGGAGTTATACACATCTGAATTTTTATAGTTATTTCCTCTATAACTCATAATATACAAATCCAATCCAATTTAAACTAGGTAATTACTGGTAAAATGCCGACTTTCTCCGAATTTGGTGAATATCTTATCCTGAAATTACTTGAGAAGTAGATTCGTATATAATTAAATTTTCAAGGAATTTCAATTCTGATGGTATACATATGTCAGAATTAAAAATTCTCAGATCATAGACGATTCTCTCATTACTCAAGTCTGTCATTAAAATATTTATAACTTATTAAGGCTGAGAAAACGGTCTTCATCTCTGGTAATGGTATCTTTGAATAAAAGTGTCCAATAAAATTGAATAAAACATTATTAACAATAGGTTAAATTTAAATTTTTTTCAGCTATCTTGAAAAATTTTATATTTCAGAAAATATGTTCGACCTGACTTCACGTCAATGCTTCAACCAATTTTTTTTACCAACCTTCAAGGATTTCCCTCAGTAAGAAAGTCGGATTCTGGCTTAACATTTTCTCAAATAATAAACGTACAATTGAGAAAGAAATGATACTTTCATTCGAATTCATTGTTATTAGAAACAGTGGAAAATGCCCCAATGTGCCCCGAATATTCAATTGAACGTAGGAATTTTAATTACCGCTAGAAAGCACTCAAAATTTCCTGCCGTTATTTGAAAATTTTCATTATCTTGCCCCCATTTCCTGGTGGCACGGAGAAACAGCGAGTTTCATCTTTACATTTTGATATTTTTATACCCTTTTTGGAATTCGCTGTTCACCTCATCCTGGAGTGAGAGGATTTTATAAGCTGAAAGATCCCCTGGGAAATCAGTAACTACTTTACAGTCTTCAATTACATCGTGTTTAGATGCCTGTTAACTTTTACAACCTGTTAATTTTCGCCGAGAGATTGATAGGCTTGGAGGTGCTGACACAATGTCTTGTAAAAATCGAATTCAACTTATTTTAACCGATTACGTACTGCTGTTAAATATTCGGAATGAAAATTTTCTTTTCGGTGTAGTTTGATTATCTTTTGGATTTATACAGGGTGAGTCTTTGACCACTGCATTAATTTTAACCAAAGATTCCTCTCATCAAATGAAACACTTTTTTCATTTAACATTTTTCCAAATTCAGCTCAGGTAAAAATATACAGGCTGTTGAAATTTTGAAAAAAATCAGTTTTTATTTTGTAGCTTTGACATCCTTTTTTCGAATAAAATGAATGTTGAGATAAAGTTTCCTATAACTATGATACATATTTTCCAAATATTAGTTATTTTCTACTTCTACTGGATTTCTAGTTATGGACTCGTGGATTCATAAAACTAAACGAAATTAGCATAAAGAAAGCATATAAAGTTTTTCTTGAGTCATTTTAAGAATATTCCATCGTTTTAGAACATTATATTATTCTTCATCATTTCTCCTTAAACGCACCGTTTTCGAGATATTCTTCATTGAATGTTTTAAAATGGAAAATTCCAGAAATTTCACTACTTTTATGGATCCGTCCCTGAGCGTTGGAATCCCGAATCAAGCTGTAAACCACGTTACCATGCCTTATTCTAGTCCGCCAACAATGTCATAGATAAATTTATATGCGGGAGTGTTTTAGAACATTGTGAAATCTTTAAACGCTTGTAACTTTTTACCTGAGCCGAATCTGGAAAAATTGTAAATGAAAAAAGTGTTTCATTTGATGAGAGGAATCTTTGGTTAAAATTAATGCAGTGGTCAAAGACTCACCCTGTATATTTATGTATTCCTTTATTCGTACTCAACTTCATGCAGGATTTCGGGAGGGTGTCTGACGCGTGAATAACAGTAAAACATGAGTGCAAAAGCTCCTGGCTTTCAAAGAATTTTTTTTGTTTTGGCTTATCGTTTCCAGATGGTAAACCGCTGGAATCTTACAGCACAACACAGATAATTTTACTGAAATATTTCAAGAGTCAATAAATTTCAGAGGGGTTAAAACAAGTATTTCTTTACACGATTGATTATACAGGCTGTTCCTTAAAGACATGCTAATATTTAAGGGGGTGATTTTCTGACTTATTTAAAAAAAAAACTTTCTATGAACGTTGAATGTATGTCCTAAAAGTCTTAACTTTTGAGATACGTAGTGATCAAATTTCGAAGAAATATCAGTTTCTTAATAATAACTGAGATAATATTGTATACATCTTTATAATATTTGGTACATGTCTTCTATGCATCAAGGTGCATTTTGTGAAGCACAAAAGTTTTGATTTTCTCTACCATTGGCGTCCATACGGGTTTTGCTTTGAATATTTTTAGAGAAAAAATACTACGCCATTGCTTTCTTTTAAAATAAAATTACCTGTGAGATCCCCATTCATTTTTGAGCAAAATTTGATCTCACCGGTTTTCTTTGTCCGACTTACAGTTTTCGAGTAAATATGAAAAATCGTTTTACTTCAGGATAAATTCCTCAAATATCTGATGCGGTGTGTAAATGTTTGTGCATAAACTGAAAGCTAACTAAGAGATCAGATTTTTTCCAAAATGAATGAGAATCCAAAAAATATGTTTTCTTGTCAGATGCTCTGTTCTTGATTAAAATAATTAGATTAAAATTACTTCATATCGCTGTACCAAAATTTCATCCCCCTGTATCTCAAAAGTTAAGACTTTTAGGACATACGTTCATATGAAGTTATATATTATATATTAGCATAACTTTAAGGAACACCCTGTATAGACCGGGGTCTATTGAAACAAAAAAAAAGTATAGTAGGATAAAACCCATTGGAAGAGGAAGAGAATATAACAAAAATGAAAGGAAACATAATTTACGGGCGATCTGAGGTCGGGAAGACGAAGGGGGTGAGTTTTTAGGGGTAAAAAACGGGTTACCATGATTTCCGGCAAAACTATGGAAAAAATTAGAAGGGCAAAGTTGTAGGTAATAAAAAGATCTACAACTTTTGTATTCACACTTTTGTCACATAACCTCAAAATTTATGTGAAAATTCAAATAACCCAGTTTTCGGTTTTTTATTTTTATCTTTCACAAAAAAAATCTTTTCACGAAATTTGGTAAAAACTTACCTTTTTATGTCCCAAACACACTGAAATATATTTGATTTTCTATATTAATTTTTTCACCTTATTTTGACTCAATATCGAAAAAGAAGCTTAATATTCAATCGGAAATTCTCAGGTCAAAAAATTTGCTTTTTTAAAAAGTCTGTGTGCTTTTTGTTCGTTGAAATCTCAACATTCTGATGGTGTAAAAATAATATACATTACTATGGTAAATTTTCTCAGAGAATGCCCAGTTAATAAAGTTAATGTTTAATAAGACATCGACAATATTTTGAGAAAGTTTTAGAATCTTCTCTGAATTATATGCGTAGATGCCTATTTATTGATATTTTAAGATAACTTCAATTTTAGCCCATAAAAAGGTATTTCATAGAGAAGTGGGGAGTGTATGTGCCTTACTACCTGTTATTTCGTAGCATTTTCTGAAAAAATTTGCCGTAGTAATGTATATTTTTTTTACACCATCAAAAATTAGAGATTTCAAAGAACAAAAAGCCCACCAACTTTTTTAAAAAAGCAGATATTTTGACATGAGAAGTATAGATTGAACATTAGTGTGCTTTTTCGATATTAAGTCAAAATAAGCGGAAAAAAATATATTTCAAATCAAAAAAATTACAAACCTCGTAAAAAAAGAAATTTAAAAGATAAAAATAAAAAACCAAAAACTTGGTTATTTGAATTTTTCGAATAATTTTTGAGGTTATGTGAAAAAAGTGTGAATAAAAAACTTTTTACTACCTACAACTTTGCCATTTAAACTTTTTCCATAGGGATTGTAGTTTTGCCGGGAAACGAGATAGACCGTTTTTTACCCTAAATAACTAATCTTATTTTTCCTTTCATTTTTGTTATATTCCCTTCCTTTTCCAATGGTTTTCATCCTACTATTATTTTTTTTTCACTCTTTACCATTTTCAAAGGCTTCATTCAGCACTGGTCTAATATGGGAAAATACCGAACTAAAATGGATGACTCGTTGAAATTATTCGCAGTTCAACTTGATACAAAATAATTTTTGAGATATTACGTATTCCAACGACGAAATTTTTATTATACAGTATGGTGCAATTGAAAGGAATAAATTCGTTATTACGTAAACCGGCGACTTTAAGGAAAAATCCCGAAACCCGTCGATTTTTATTCTTAAACAGGCTATTCGTAAGGAAACCATTTTATTATTGACGTCATTTTATTTTTGACGTCATATTAAATAATAATAATAAAATTTTATTAATTTTTTAAACAAATACAAAAGTCATTTTTTGTACATTATTGATATGGCTGAATAGGTATTTAAAAGACCTTTCAAATAATGTATTACAACACCCACCTTTCCATCTGAAAATTTTAGCGATGACGTCATCACGCTCACATAGATGACGTCAAAAATAAAAAGGTACCCTTACGAATAGCACGTTTAAAAATAAAAATCGACAGGTTTCAGGATTTTTCCTTAAAGTCGCCGGTTTACGAAATAACGAATTTATTCCTTTCATTGGCACCATACTGTATATTTAAAATTTTAGTGATTTCATTGTATTTGGCACTTTTGTTCTCTTGAGTCAAAGTTAGAACAAGAGCGCCAAAGCTCTTGTCCACAGGGCTTTCCCACTAGAAAACTCGATATATTCATACTAAAATATTCCCAATTTATCTATTTTCTTGGGCTCTGTAACATATTCATTCCTATTCTCTCAATTTTCACATCTGTTCAGAAGTACCACCTGCGAAAGACAATCTTCGACTATCATAGGCGAAATACGAATTCTATGGAAATAAGAAATAAGGAGTCTTCGTACCTTACAATACAGTCAGGAAATACCTAATTTCCATCCTCCATACAATACAAACAGAATAAATACAAGTAATAGGTCGTCGGGAGATGAAGTGGAGTTTATAGCTATGATTATTTAGTCGGTAGTTGGCAGCATGTTGGTTTTAATGGAGTTTGTTTGGACAGCCCTGAGGAAAGCACACCTGGTATTGGATACCGGATATACGAGCAGACAGACTGCCATTCGGTCTTTGCTCGCTAGCACTCAATATGGCAGCCAACGATCGTTTCAATGCTGATATTAAGAGATTTCATGTCTCCTAAGTCCCGATTTTTTTTACACGCAGGATTATTGTAATAAACGCCGCTCCGATTATTTGCTTATCTGGCTTATCGAGATCTGTGAATGCAACAGTATCCCAACGGTCAAATGTTATATTTGATTTTTTTTTCATTGGAGTTCTTAATGATTAAATGGTTTCTTTCTGGGTTTTCTCTCCCAAACTCTGAAAAATATCTATAAAATAAAAAAAATATTATTTTGTGATTTGCTTCTGCATATGAAACACAAGATATTTGAAAGTATATATATTTGAAAATATTAGTAACATATTTTTACTTTGCATAGAAATTTCCAAGTTTCAACTCCTTTTTTAATAAATTCAGCCAAATATGGTCAATACCAATTGAGCAATTCACAAAATTGCATTCTCTGTTCAACACAATACAAGTTGACTCCTTAAGTTTCCTATTAATATAATCAGGTTCTTTCATCAGAATATTTGTACTACTCCAATCCATCATGTGATCTCCTTGGATTATACATAAATGTTCTGCTATTTTTGATTTCTGTATGTCTCTATTTCTCAAGTTATTCTTATGCTCCGACTTTATTACTTCTAGTGGTCTTGATGTTTCTCCTGTGTACGTTTACCACAAATACAAGGAATATTATATACACAGCATTTCGATTTTTGTTCATCATTAATGGGTTTTGTCTTTGTTAATAAAGACCTAAGATCATGAAAAACAAAAATCAAAAACTGTGTATATAATATTGCTTGTATTTGTGGTAAATCATATACAGGAGAAACACCAAGACCACTAGAAGTAAGAAAGTCAGAGCATAAGAATAACTTGAGAAATAGAGACATAGAGAAATCAATTGGACCGGAGTAATACAAAGATTCTGATGACAGAACCTGATTATATTAAAAGGAAACTTAAGGAGTTAACTTGTATTTTGTTGAACAGAGAATGCAATTTTGCAAATTGCTCAATTGGTATTTACCATATTTAGCTGGATTTATTGAAAAAGGAATTGGAACTTGGAAATTTCTATGCAAAGTTAAGCTATGTTACTATGATTTTCAAATACTGCCAATGTGACAATTCTCGAATTCCAGAATAACTATCAACAAAATAATTCTGAAGATTTACGTTAAGTGTCTGACGAAGAAGTCTGATATATAATCCGAAACGTTACGATATAGTTGTTTTTTCTATGGTGTTGTTTCGTTGTTGTTTGTTAGGCAACATTGTTCGATTGATTGCTTCTGACAAATAGCTTGTGTTTCTTAAGCGGTCCATACACGCTCAATATTATTGTGCAATGTGGGTTACACAATATATTGACGGTGGCCTCTAGATGGTTAATATTATTGTACAATATGTTGGTTGGTCAAACATTTCTATCGTATAGAGGCGATATTGATGGTTGTGCAATATATGGCTCTATTGCGCAACGTTTCAATATCGCCCACACACGATCAAAGGCAACATTGTTCGATTGATTGCTTCTGACAAATATCCTGTGTTTCTTACGCAGAAGCAAATCACAAAATAATAATTATTTTATTTTATAGATATTTTTCAGAGTTTGGGAGAGAAAACCCAGAAAGAAACCATTCAATGATGAATATACCTCCCATAATATCCTTTAATGATTACTTGAGTTCTTGATGACTTTCCACCGTTTTAATTTTTAAAAACATTTATACATTTTATTTGACCTCAAAACGTTCGTCTGTATTTCGATAGTATTCATCATTTTCCTCACTAGTTTTCTCCATGCATGCATTTTTTTACTTTTTCAAAACTTTCAAACTATTTTTTTCTCAATTGGATTTTACTTTTTAGTTTTTTGTTTTATTTATTTTTGTTTTTTATTTTGTTTTAGAATCTCTACGGAGAAGGTGGTTTCCTGAGAGGAGAGTCTCGAAGGGGACGGGGAAAGGGACGAGGTGCAGGGGTAGGTTCAAGTTTGATTTTGAGTTTGATAACAATTGATAGTAGCAGAAAAATATAGATGAAGACTATTTTTTTGCTTTCGAGATATTTTCAAACTAGAGATATGGTAAGGCATTCATGGTTTGTAATATTTCACAAGGTTACGAATTATCAGGATTCTCATTGCATTTTCGTAACAGAGCGATATCATTTAGTCTTCAGTGCGGATTTTAAGCTGAAAAAAGTCTCAAACTATTAGGTACAGTAGAAATTATTATTTTATAAAATAAACCAAATTTTGCTGACCTAAAAAATAAACACAGCAAATTCCACACAAAGGTCCAATATTTTCGATTCGAAATATATCGATTTGCGTCCATACTTTTTCTAGATTAAACAGTAAAACGCACTCCGACCTGCGCGTTATTATTTTGCCCAAATGTCTGTAATTCTTCAATATTTTACAGAAAATGAAGAATTCGAGGTCAAATTTGATTCTTGTCCGCGATAACTTTCGAACGGAAAGATATAACGACTTGAAATTTTCTGGGTAGGTGATGGCACCGTGGCACGTCCAAATGCGACGTTCGTTAATGAGCATAATCGGCCCAACGGTTTCCGAGTACTAATTTTCTTTTCAGCCAATACAGATCCTATACAATTGAATCATGGCAACTGGTTCTAGAATATCGACAGAAAGACGTATATAATTTTGTGAGGATCGTATCAGATCTAGATATAGAAAATACTAAAAAAAAATATTAAAAAATAATTTTTCTTTCAAGATAACTTGAGAACTGAAACAGATACCGATTTGCAATTTGCAGGGTAGGTTGCGCATTCTTATGCGAAATTTGAGTTTGTTCAAATAAAGTATTGTATTGTAGAAAGCCGATGTTGAAAATTTTTACGAAATTCCGTAAGGATCGTATCACTAGAAAAAATATTCTATTTCTCAGAATACCCGTCCGATATCCGAGATCCTTCCAAATCTAATTTAACAGCCAAGTTACAAATTTGAAATTGGTAACTTCCGAACGGATGGAGATAGCGTCTTGCAATTTTCAAGGTAGGTTGCGCATCCGAATGGGACATTTATGTTCTTTAATAGGCCAAACGGTTTTGTAATTATACCCATCTGAAATTTTGTTCTTATGTATTTCCTATATAATTCAAAATATACAAATCCGATACAATTAGAACTCGGTAATTACTTGAAGAATTCCTACGCGCTAATTTCCAAGGAAATTTGTGGATATCGCATCACTAGAAAAAAAAAATTCTTAAAAATATATTTCAGAAACTAAGCATCAAAATCAGCTGAAATTCCGCACATAACTTCAAGCCACCATTTTACAATCGAGTACCGAATTTCAGCTCGATCGACTTCGTATGAGGCGTGAATATACAATGGAACATGCGCGCAAAAGCTTTTTGAAATTTTTTGAATTCCCTCCTTAGCATATCTAATCAGTTCCATTGCTTTTCTCAAATTTTGATCCTTTAGAGACAATTTCTTTATTTGATTTTTTAATTCTACTTATTTCGAAAAGTAAGTGTGTAAATATTAGGACGGTTTTCTACACAAATTTCGATATGTGAAATTGATAATTTTTTGAGAAATTAATAAACCAATTTGAAAATACATTTCCATTATTTGGTAGCGCTGCTCAAGTGTTGATATATTCATGATTAAAATGACGAACATTTCTGAACACAAATGTCAGAGAACTGTCACTCCGACAAATGTCATTCCAACACCCTATAGAACTCGACAAAAATTCCCCTTTCATCAAACATCTACACATTTTTACTGATTTGTAGCTCGAGCTAGTTGCTTGATATTAAGAAATTAATTTTTTCTAGAAAATCCATTTAGAGATTTTCATGCATAAAGCTCAAACAATTACAGAATCATCAAACCCGAAAATATATCAGGAAAATAAACCGCAAACGAAAGGAATATAATTAACGAAGACTGTACGTTCTTTATCATGTTTCATAGCGCGGAATATCAACGGGAAAATTGTCGGCAAACATGAAAGCAAACGGCAACTCAATGCACTCTGAAACGCATACATATACAAAACGCAATGTTTTCAGCTCTCGCGTATCTCCCAGTGCATCTCTCTAGCGATGTCATAAGGGCAGAAATGTAGGTAGGGTGTGCTATTATCTGGACCTAAAAATGTAGTAGTGAAAGCGAAAGCGAAAACTTTCACGTTGCATAGTATTCCCTTTTGAAAATAGAGAGGTGCGCATTTGGCGTCACTTCGGAGCTTGCTTCCAATTCACATGAATGTGCGTAGGGTATTGATTAATTTCGCGACGCGTGCGCAGCAGTTCCACCTTATTGTCGAGATTCGCAATTACCTCTGACTTTCGCCAATAAAGTATATACAGAGAGAAAGCTCATCGTAGAAATATTCGCAGACGCAGAACTTGATAACTTTTTAACGTCGTATTAAATTTTACGCCTTCGGCTATTTCGCACCTAATAACACCCAAGGTAACGTGATTTTGGAAATAGCAATGTGGGGGGATTGATGGAATTTTTAATTGCTGCGAAAACGGATCTTCAAAGTCGATTTGTTAATTAAGTTTCTAATTCGGCTTCAATTTTGTCTAATCCGGACAATTTGGCTGGGGTTTGGGCTCCGATTGAGACCCTCTTGATGCTTATTGGATGAAAAATAAGTTTCAAGGTCAAATTTTAACTAGATATTTTATGCCATGTCGTTATTGAATGTCTTTAAGTTGTACAGGGTGGACGCAATTTTATGTTTTCGTACTACAACATTCAAACTATGGGATATAGAAAAAATCTGATACCCCATTCGCGATCTCTTTTTGACAGAAACCATACAGATGCTGCATTTCTTTTTTTTTTCTATCTCCTTTTGTTTTCTGGTTCGAAAATAGAAAAACTGGTGATATCGATAAAAATTAATATCTCCGTTTCTACTGAAGCTAGAGAACTGAAATTAAAACATTACAGAGACACATTTTTGTGCAGAATCCATGGGCATACTCATTATCTTTCTCATGTTCGAAATGTCGAAGATACAAAACAAAATTATGTTTTCTTAAATGGGAAACCCTGTATTTTATAATGTTTTTAATTTGCAATTTTTTTTTGGTTTCTCTCAAAAAGAGATTTTTGCTATCTTCCATAGTTTAAAAATTTTGGTACTAAAACATCAAAATGTGTTCACCCTGTGCATTAATGTTAACCTTTCATCAAATAACACACTTTTTGGCGCTCTTGTTCCTCGGAACAGAGTGCTTATCAATTCGCCCAAATGTCTGTAATTTTCGAATTTTTGGATGAAAATGGTCTTAACAATTTGGTTCGACACACTGATAACGAATCCGTGGTCAAAATCGATTCCGTCCGGCCGTAGGCACGATAACTATCGAACGGAATTAGCTAGACAGTTAAAATGATCAGAGTAGGTTTGGGAGATAACTATCTCGGTTAAGTTCAGTTCGTTATTGGGCAAAATCGGTCGGATGGTTTCGGAATAACGAAAATAAAAATCCTTTCCACATTACAAATTGCAAATTCAATTCTTTTTTTAAGATACAGTTTCATCATAATAATCCATTGATATCATTTTCAACTCTAACAAGCTAATACTTTCGGAGATATGATTTTTCAAAATATCAATATTAAATCGTAACTCTCATGATTTCACAGAATGATGTAATCGAAAATCAACGTCCGTATGTATGAATTTCATGATCTGTTTTCATACATGTTATCATTGTCATCTCATCTAGAGATTAGAGACATGCAAACAAAGTAGGATTGAATGCAAAATGACCAATGAAATAACCTCAGCTATCATAGATAGCTCTTGGATATTCCATATGATGATGGAAATATGTACTTTGGTAAGTTAATCGAATTGGGTTCAAAATATCTCCAGTAAAAACAAAACACGAATATTGGCTAAGTTTCAAGTGATAATATAATTTTCATAGTAAATTTGAGGAATGAATATCGGAGAAGTTTTTGGGTAGAATCGGTCTGGTGGTTTCGGATTGATAATTTTTGGCACTCTTGTTGAATTTAATTTTTTTTATGATGTAGTTCTGTCATAAGAATCCATTGATATAATTCCCAACTCTGGAAAAACCAATACTTTCGGAGATATGATTTGAACAAGAGCGCCAAAGCTCCTGTCTACAGGGCTTTCCCACTTTTTTCATCTAAGACTTTTCCAAATTCCTTTTCCTTTGTAGCTTATTCCGAATTTTGGGGTGAAGTTTTCTGTAACTATGTACATGTTCTACAATTAACAGTTTTTTCCTACCTCCAATGATTTCCTAGTTATAGATTCGCCAGTTCAAAAACTATGAGAAATTTGCATATAAAAAGCAAATAAAGTTCAGTTTAAGTTATAACAAAAATCTACAATAATTTAAAAAAATTAAATTACTCTTCATCATTTCTACTGAAAAGTACCGTTTTCGAGAATTTCTTCTTCGAATGATGTAAAGTCTGATGTAATAATCGAAAATTTTCACTACATTAATAAATCCGGACCTGAACTAGAACCCTTGATTCAAAATTAAAGCCACGGTGCCATCATTTATACATAATTCTTCCTCACAATACGAGGTAAAAACGTCGTCTGTTTCATAGATTCCATTATTTTGTTCTCTATTATTGCCTAATGATCATGGTTTTTCGAATTTTTTATGTAAATTTCTTTTAAATTTGTGATTTCATCGATTAAAATACTTCAATTGATTACTTCTGGCAACATTGATCTGATCCAGACAATATCTATGCAGTTCGATCATACGTTTTATACTGAGATTGGAACGATATAATTTTATTCATTTAGGAAGATAGTTAGGATATTCAAGGATTTTTCTGAATAGACGGTGATGAAATTCTGTATAATGTTATGGTGGAAATTTGAAGTTCATTGTTTTAATATTCAAGAATTGTCAAAAATGTTTGTTGCAAGTGCTGTATTAAAGGAATCATAATAATTGAGTGAGTAAAGTTTTATCAAACAAATTAATTGAATTTCAAGCAGATCAGATGATACAGATTTGATCAATATGTACAATACAGGTTACATTGAGCGTTATCTGTGTTCAACATGTAATGAGAGTGCAAGGGTGTATCTGCACACTTTAAAATGTTTAAACGCATATAATTTCCATAAACATTGCTTAGAACATGAAATGCTGAGTAGGGAGGAGTGTGTTAAATGTCCCGTTTCCACAAGAGCTATACATGCTGGTGGCATGAAAATGCAGGGACAATCCCCCTCAGTATCAAAGATCCGACGGCCTTACCCAATTTGCATCAAGTTGTCCCACATAATATTGGAAACCAGAGTTAAATTAGGGGAAAATCCCCGGATTATTCATTCTTGAAAGGGTGACACGCTAACATAATCTAATTTGTTCTCGGATGCGTCTACAAGAGAAAACGATTTCAATATGATTTTAATATCAATTCAGTATTCAAGCATTTTGCGAAAAATATATTTTCTCTATTTCAGTATCGTAATGAGTTCATTACAGCACTAAAAATAGTGCTGTAATGAACTCATTCCCGCATTGATTCTAGTTATATTTTTCGTTTTGTGGTAGTCAGCACTGAACTTCGATCCTATCACATTTCATCACACGTCAATTGACAATAATATAATCTTGATATAGTGTGATAATTTTTTAGAGGAAAAGTTTTATTTGCATTAAAAAATAAGGTACTATATAGATTTCCTTCTTGCTAATTTTGAATCATACATTCTATTACTTATATTAACAGGAAACTGTTTCGAATCTGATCTCCATTTCCTACGTGTGATTCAAATTCCGTAATCTGTCAGCTTTTGTAACAGTTACACCAACTACCAAGATACAATACCAAAGTCACTAAGATGTATAATCCGAATTTTTTATTAAATTTCAATAGTATTTCACAAAACTGGCCTGAAATAGAGAAAATATCGTCTAATACTCGTTGCAGAAGGCAATTCCAACACTCATGCGTTCGAAAACTCGCTCCTTCGTCACTCTTTTTCGAATTTCACATTCGTGTTTGAATAGGAGCCCATTCTGCAACTTGTTTTAGAATATACTATTCTCTATTTCAGTATCGTAATGAGACCATTCCAGCACTAAAAACAGAGCTGGAATGAACTCATTCCCGCATTGTTTCTAGTTATATTTTTCGTTTTGTGGTAGTCAGCACTGACATTCGATCCTATCAAATTTCAACAAACGTCAATTATTGTGAATATAATATAATCTGGATATAGTGAAATAATTGTTGAGAGGAACAGTTTTATTTTCATTAAACAATAAGGGACCAGAGATTTCCTTCTTGATAATTTTGAATCATTCATGCTATTAGGAAACTGTTTTAAATCTGATATCCATGTCCTACGTACGATTCAAATTCAAATTCCGTAATCTGTCAACTTTCGTAACAGTCGCACCAACTGCCAAGATACAATACAAAAGTCACTAGGATGTATAATCCAAATTTTTCATTAAATTTTAACGGTATTTTATAAAACTTGCCTGAAATAGAGATAATCGTCTAATACTCGTTGCATAAGGCAATTCCAACACCCATGCGTTTGAAAACGCGCTCCTTCGTCGCTCTTTTTCTAATTTCACATTCGTGTTTGAATAGGAGCCCATTCTGCAACTTGTTTTAGAATATACTATTTCGCGGCAGAAAGTCCTCGGTCGATAGCTAATTGATTCTTAAGCAAATATGTTTATTAGGTACTATAATAGACAACAACATACTAAATTATTAACGATGTGTCCACGAAACGCTTCACAGTATTCAATACATAAGTGTAAATCACATACAGTTAGTGTCCTCTTACGAGAGGGTGATTTTTTTAAGCCCCTATTTTTCTATTGACATGGATATATCATTAATTTCTCAATTCAGAAATGCACATGAAATGCCATTTAGGCCTATAATTCTGAAGATATTATTTTTTAAATTTGAAAATTTTAATCCTGCACCTGTAATTCAGGATGCTGTTAGTGAAATAAGAAGGGTTATCCAAAAAGTGGTCGACCGGCAATTCCAGAGGAGTTAGAATTTAACATTTTATTACAGTTGAAGGGAAATCCCCATTTGTCTTCGATAACTAAAGCGGCAAATAGCAATATACGCAAAAATCGGTTTTGAGAGAATTAAAATGCCATAAATGGCACCCATTCAAGATTAATTTAGTGCATGTACTGAATGGGGATCATTTTAACCGCAGAACTCGGTTTGAGAACAAATGATGGACCTTTGCAATGCCGATGAAGAGTTACCAGCTCGAATTTTATTTAGTGACAAGGCAATATTTTATTAAATGAAACTGTCAACGGACAAAACTGTCGCTATTGGTCAGATCACAATCCAAATAGGATAATGGAGGCTCATAACGATTTCCTGAAAGAGTGAATTTATGAGTTGGAACTGTTAGGAACAGGACCGTTGGTTTTTCAGTACTAAGAATCCAGATCTCCTAAATGAAACGCTATGGTTTCAACAGGAAGGAGCTCCACCCCATTATCTTTAAAATGTACGTGAATTGTTCCCGAACAGGTGGATCTTGGCCGTCGAGGATTTATTTAATGGATGGCTCGTTCCCCAGATCTGACCCTGTATATAAATTTTTTATTTCATAGATATTTTTGAGAGAGAAAACTCGGAAAGGAACCATTTAGTGACGAATTCAGCCCCCAAAGTGTCCTTTCATAATTACTAATAATTCAGAATAGGTTTATTTGAGTGTTCTGCGTTCAGTATTTCAATGATTGATAGATGAAGTTGAAGAATAAAATGGAATATCTGAATTTTATTGAGGAGATGATATACCTCCGTGTATAAGATTTGCAGAATTTTTTGCACGCATTTAAAACTACATGTTTATTTATTGAATCAATTGATTATCAATTGCTTAAATTTGATTTTAGTGTAAAATGAATCATTTCTATCCATTCTTCAACTTGTAGAGATGCAATGAGAAAATTGGATGAAGGGCTTGTATTTTTTTTTCTCCTAAATTCTTCGGAAATACCGAATTGAAAACATACTGCATCAAAACCCGTTTCTTCACGGCCTTCCATATGTCTTTACAGTTATCATCGATCGAATTGTTCAATACTAGATATAAAACGCTTTCTAATTAGGAACTGGCGCCTTCGCCAAAATGCAAATACTCGAAAATCGTTCTGTTTTCACGTATAAATTTCGAAATTACAATAAATTTCGCTAATAGAATCTGGATACCTTTCATTTGAGAAATTTCAAAAGTAATCACTGGAAGTCAGGAAGTAAAGCGCGCCTGTTCATTTAATAGTCAATAGAACATTTCTGAAATTTATGTGCCTAATCATTAAAGGATAGGTACTGTTGGAGGTACTTATATTCATCATTGAATGATTTCTTTCTGGGTTTTCTCTCCCAAGCTCTAAAAAATATCTATAAAATAAAAAATTAATTATTTTGTGATTTGCTTCTGCGTAAGAAACACAAGATATTTGTCAGAAGCATTCAATCGAACAATGTTGCCTAACAAATAACAACGAAACAACATCAACGAAGAAACGACTATATCGTAATGTTTCGGTGTCTATATCAGACTCCTTCGTCAGACGCTTAACGAAAAAATCTTTAGAATTATTTTATAGATATTTTTCAGAGTTTGGGAGAGAAAACCCAGAAAGAAACCATTTATGTACCTAGTTATTAATAGTTATTGGATCAATACGTTGATTAACGATCGAGATTATTAAACGTGCGAGCGAAAGCGAACAATTGGAAAGATTCATAGACGGAATAATTCACATTGATATCGTTTCCAACGATGTCTGTTATAAGAAATGTGTGGAGCTGGCGGAAACTAAAGTTGAAGCGTCAGTAACTTTAAAATGATTATCACATAAAATTTGTTCAGCATTTTCTACTTTCTTTTCTATTTTTCAATAAATTTTCAACTGATCACTGACCACTGATCAAGAATCAGTGGTCGAAATCGATTCTGTCAGGCCAGCCGTAACCACGATAACTCTCGAACGGAATGAGCTAGATAGTGGAAATTTTCAGAATAGGTTTGGGAGATAAATATCAAATTTTTTTACATTACAAATTTCAAATTCAATTTTTTTAAGATGCAGTTTCATCATTAGAATCCATTGATATCATTTTCAACTCTAACAAGCTAATACTTTCGGAGATGTGATTTTTCAAAATTTCAAAAATACATTGTACTTCTATGTTTTCACAGAATTCTATCTATCTGTGTTCACTGTTCATAAATGTCATGTTATCTAGCTATTAGAAACATGTCAAATTTATTTCTGTTCTAGTTTGTTTATAATTCGTATTGTAAAATATTTTATGTTGGAAAAAAGTATCCGAATCTTGAATTTGTGAATATATAGAAGACTGTTTTGATACCGAAAATAATATTGATTTGTTGCATATTGAATAATTTATGTGCAAATTATGGGGGATGATATTTCAGAAGATTTAGAATTGGATCATTTTAATGAGTTTATGAAGGCATTAGGAAAGAACAACATAATGGAATCATCAAAAGAAATTACTTTTCGTTGACCATTGAGGTTAATATTACATTTTACTTCATTAAGTAGTGAGACATGTATTTTCATAATGTTGCTAGCAAAAAAGTGCTGAAATATGGATCAACATTTGTGTATCAAATATTTTTTCTTGAGTTAAGGTTCATAATACAGAATGAATGTATTAGTGGTAGATATGAAGTATTAAATTATGGAAAGAGGATTGTATTTTATTAATGTATTTTGTCGTATAATGAGATAAGTATTTCGAGTTGAGAAAACTATGCACCTTGTGTAAGTTGCAACAACCCATTCCACGAGGTTAAATCATTTAAGATTGCTCATTTAGTCTTGATAAATAAACTATTATTTGAATTTAATTTCTTTTATGATGCAGTTCTACCATAAGAATCCATTGATATCATTCCCAACTCTGAGAAATCAATACTATCGGAGATATGATTTGTCAAAGATTGAACAAGAGCGCCAAAGCTCCTGTCCACAGGGCTTTCCACCTTTTTGGTGCTCTTTTTCCTCGGAATCGAGTGCTTATCAATTTGCCCAAATGTTTGTAATTTTCGAATTTTTGGCTGAAAATGGTCTCGAAACGATTTGGTTCGACTCACTGATCAATAATCGGAGGTCGAAATCGATTCTGTCCGGCCGGTACGGCCGGCCGTTGGCACGGTACTCTCGAACGAAAGGAGTTAGACGATTGAAATTTGCAAGGTGGGTTTGGAGCGTAAATATCTCGGACGAGTTCGTTAATGGGCGAAATCCATCAAGCGGTTTCGGAGTTATGGCCGTTTTTAGTAAAAACATTTTGTATGAATATTTCCGAAACCGATCACTCGATCTATCTGAAATTTAGCAACAAATTGTAGAATCATGACCTTTATACGCATGTGAAGTTTTGTATTGATCAGGTTACCGCAAAGTGTCAAAAACAAATTTGAAAAAAATTTTTTTTTTCTACAATTACTCTCGAATGAGCTAGGCAATTGAAATTTTCAGAGTATGTTAGGGAGATGAATATCTCGGTTAAGTTCGTTATTGGGCAAAATAGGTTTCGAAGTAACGAAAAAAAAAATTTTTTTTAAAAAACAAATTTCAAATTCAATATTTATTTAAGTTTCACCCCACTCCCAACTCTGAGAAACCAATACTTTCGGAGATATAATTTGTCTGTTTGAACAAGAGCGCCAGAAAGCTCCTGTCCACAGGGCTCAAACCAATTTAATTTTACATTCAAAGTTGTTTTCAGCATAGACCATTTTGAAGTATGCTAACAATATTGATTCACAATAATGTGAGACGTTCTTCTCCTTGCACAACGCTATAAATTCTGGATACATTTTCTCATAAAATACGGCTTTTCTCAGGCAGAGATGCTGCTTTAGCAGTTTCTGCCGCATCTGGCGGTGTCAATGACGAATTTTCTTCGTAATTCATTTTAAGAACTGGAAAAATCAGATTCTAATGTTGAATTGAAAGCAGATAGATTTGGAAGTACGATGGTGTCTCGATTTGAATTTAGAATTCATTTTTCAGCGGAATTAAGTAGTAATATTATGGAGCTTAGATACAAAGACCTTAGATTATTGAATATTTAAAACATATTTCAGTGAAGTTGCGACATAATTCATATTTAAATATATGTATAAATGTTCGTGGGAGTGGAATAAATTTGGAAAAAGACGTTAAGTCATTCCTTTAAGCGACGTTTCGCAACTTTATTGTTGCTTCTTCAAAGCTTGTGAATAACTTCTAGGTGCGGTTACCCATGACAATCATGGATTAATGGGATAGGAATTGAGCGTTAATAGGGTTCATTAATGGATGATTTCGTGATCGTTAAACATTGTCATTATCGCGAGGTCGACGGAATTATATTACAACATTATGTTGGGAAATCAAAATTTCATGTTGGAATATTTTGGAAATTTTGAAAAAAGGTTTCTGCGCTAGAAAATATTTGTCAAAAGCAATATATAGAACAGTGCTGCCTAATGCAGCCCATACACGCTCAATAGTATTGTACAATATTTTGATTTGTGCAATTTAATTGATCGTGTATGGGTGCTGAAAGGTTGCGCAATAGCGCAATATATTGCACAACTATCACTATCGCCTCCATACGATACTATCTTTCGCAGCAACCAACATATTGTACAATAATATTGACCGTCTAGGGGCCACCGTCAATATATTGTGCAATGCACATTGCACAATAATATTGAGCGTGTATGGGCCGCTTAATATACAGTAACGAAACAACACCAACCAAGTAAGCCTAATATGGCCATTGGCAATTGAGCAACTTGCAAAATTGCATTCTCTGTTGAACGAAATAGGTACAAGTCGACTCCTTAAGTTTCCTTTTTGGCGCTCTTGTTCCTCAAAACAGAGTGCTTATCAATTTGCCCAAATGTCAGTAATTTTCGAATTTTTGGCTGAAAATGGACTTAAACGATTTGGTTCTACTCACTGAACAAGAATCCGTGGGCGAAATCGATTCAGTCCGGCCGGCCGTTAACACGATAACTGTCGAACGGAAGGAGTTTTTGCAGGGTAGATTTGGAGCGTAAATATCTCGGACTAGTTCGTTAACGGGCGAAATCTACCAAGCGGTTTCGGAGTTATAACCGTTTTTAGTAAAACCCATTTTTTATGAATATTTTTCCGAAACCGATCTCTCGATCTGTCTGAAATTTAGCACCAAATTGTAGAATAATGACCTTTATATGCATGCGAAGTTTTGTATTGATCGGGTTGCCATAAAGTGTAAAAAAAATTTTTTTTCTAATTTTCAAATTTTGTTTCTACAATAACTCACGAACAGAATGAGCTAGGCAGTTGAAATTTTCAGAGTAGGTTTGAGAGATAAATATCTCGTGTTAACGGCCGGACAGAATCGATGTCGACCACGGATTCTTGATCAGTGAGTCGAATCAAATCTTTTAAGACAATTTTCAGCCAAAAATTCGAAAGTTACAGACATTTGGGCCAATTGATAAGCACTCTGTTTCGAGGAACAAGAGCGCCAAAAATGAGTTGGGGTTGCACGATTTGGTTCGACTCACTGATCAAGAATCCGTGGTCAATATCGATTCTGTCCGGCCGTTCCGGCCAGCCCTCCGTTAATACGATAACTCTCGAAAGGAATGAGCTAGGAAGTTGAAATTTTCAGAGTAGGTTTGAGAGATAAATATCTCAGTGAAGTTCGTTATTGGGCAAAATGGTTTCGGATGAAAATTTTAATACATTACAAATTTCAAATTAAATTTTTTTCAAGATGCTGTTTCGCCATAAAAATCCATTGATATCAAATAAGTCTAACAAGCTAAAACCTTTGGAGCTTTGATTTTTCGAAATTTCAATGTATTTCTATGTTTTCACAAAATGCTGTACCTACTTAATTATTCTATCTATGAATTATTATATGATCTGTGTTATTACATGTCATCTTATTTTCCTATGAGAGATAAATGTCGAAACTATTCCTGGTTCCTTATTCTTGATATAAAATACACCTCCTCTTCTAGAAAACAAAGTATGATTGAATGCAAAATCCATTTATATCATTCCCAGAGACCAATGATTCCGGAGATATGATTTGTCAAAGTTGGAACAAGGGTGCCAAAGCTCCTGTCCACAATGCTTGAACCAATTTTTATTTCAACAGAATCTTTGTTTTACTGACGAATATCTAGTTTGTAACGCAGCACCAATTTCAAAACAATTCAATTTTTTTTTATTTTATAGATGTTCAGAGTTTTTTGAGGAAAACCCAGAAAATAACCATTGAATGATAGCAACTCCTTCGCCATTATTTTCCTCATAGCTAACAAAGTCGTGAGTGACAATTTGTTCAATATGTCCAATTTTATTTTATGCATTTTGAGCCATTGTTGCTTTTATATATCGATTTCAAATAGAATTTACAAATAAAACCTTCATGCAGTAGAGAACAAATCTACTTCAGCATCTCTGATCTGAAAATATCTGTTTCAATTCATCAAAATACGTCCAATATACCATATTTGATTCTCTTTTATCAACGAATAGTTTTAAATATCGATATAAATGCATCTATAACTGCTTTACAACCTTCTCTGAAACGGATATTTGAGAATTTTCAAGATGAATTTTTCGGTAAAAATTTGGATAATTCTTAAAGATCATAAGTTACTCACTATTTTTTAAGGTTTGTTGTTTTATATTATCTAGAATATTTCCGATTTCGGTGAATCCTCGATTTTAGAATATCTGCCCTATAGGTATTATATATGGATAAAACTATCGTTAAACTTTCAATCAAACCTAAATATACGATATTAAATAATAATTTTCAATATTTAGAATCATCTAAATCATTAAATTCGATACACGTCAAAAATGAAAAACCGTTGACAATTTTGTTGTTCGAGTGTAAAACAGTACAGCAGTATAAGGTAATCGTTATAATATTTCGATATTCCGCAAACATCTCCAACAATATAGAGCCGATCGAAATTAAATCTAGAACTTATTTGAAGGTTTTGAAGATTTTTCAAAAATTTCAGCGATATCTGACGGATGTACGTACACATTTCTAATCCAAAAATTCTAATATTACACATATACGGCTAAACAAAAGTTAAGGAAGTTCAAAATTTTTAAAACTATTTCAAAAGTTTCCATTTTTGCGCGTATGTTCTGGGGAACATCGCGTTATCATTTTGCCCAAATGTTTGTAATTTTCGAATTTTTTGCCGAAACTGGTCTCAAACGATTGAGTTCGACTACCTGAAGAAGAATTCGAGGACAAATTTGATTCTGTCCGGCCGGCTGGCCGGCTGGTCGTACTTTGCGACGATAATTTGAGAACGGAATGAGATAGCGACTTGAAATTTTCAGGGTAGGTGGCGCATCCCAATACGACGGAAAAGTTCGTCAATGGGCATAATGGGCCCAATGGTTTCGGAGTAATAATTTTATTTTCAACCAATATAAATCCGATCGAATTGAAACTTGGTGAATAGTTGTAGAATATGAACATAAGCACGTTTGTGAAATTTTTTGAGAATCGCATAACTAGAATATTAAAAAAAAAATGATTAAAAAATATTTTTTCTGTCACGATAACCTGAGAACGGAAAGAGATAGCAACTTGAAATTTTTAGGTTAGGTTGTGCTTCTGACTGCAACATTTGAGTTCGTTTATAGGCATAATCGGCCAAACGGTTTTGGAGTTATAACCATCTGGAATTTGGTTGTTATTTCCTCAATAACTCGAAAAATACAAGACCGATTAAATTCAAACATGGTTATTAGTTGTATAATGCCAACACGAAAATTCTAACAAAATTTCGTGAGGATCGTATTACTAGAAAATTTAAAAAAAATCATTGAAAATTATTGAAAAAAATTCTATATATCAGTCACTATACGTCCGACATCGCTGCGTGAGCCTTCAAAACCTAACTCCACTGCCAAGTTCCAAGTTTGAACAAGATCGGATATATATTGTTGGAGATTCGAGCAGCCTTGTGTGAGTTTAGTAGATGGATGGGTGACCTTTGCCTCGATAACTTTCGAACGAAAGGAGATAGGGACTTGTAATTTTCAGGGTATGTTGCGTATCCGAATGGGAGTGTTAAGTTCGATTAAGGACATAATCGGTCCAACGGTTTCAGAGTTATACCCACTTGGAATATAATTTCCCTAGCTAAAAAATATAGACTCGATCGAATTGAAGCTTCGTATCTAGTTGTAGAATATGGAATAAAGACGAGCTTAGAATTTTATGAGAAGCGTACCCCTAGAAAATTTTTAAAAAA
The DNA here is from genome assembly GCA_937662695.2 of Halyzia sedecimguttata. Classification (NCBI taxonomy): domain Eukaryota; kingdom Metazoa; phylum Arthropoda; class Insecta; order Coleoptera; family Coccinellidae; genus Halyzia; species Halyzia sedecimguttata. The sequence goes on from OW569413.2 coordinate 90,199,836, forward strand.
TTATGAAAAAAATATTGGTTCAAGCACTGACGTGAAGTCAGGAGCTTTTCTGCGTATGTTCTATTGTCCATTCTCCTGTATTGGACACTCTTAATCGAATTTACCATGGTAAATAATCGTGTCCATTCTCCTGTATTGGACACTTAATTCGAATTTACCATGGTAAATTCGAATTAAGATTGACTCCTGACTTCACGTCAGTGCTTGAACCAATTTAATTCACCAATTTTTAAATATGAGAAATCTGATTTCAACAGTTTATTTTTATTATTAATAGTGCACAATCAGTTCAGTGAAAAAGTTGAAAAAATAAAGTACAGTAAAGAGTATGGCCTCCTCAAACATCAACCACAACCTGGCTTTGCATACTTTCGATAAGTTTGTTGAAGTAGCCTCGATCAATTACTCTCTAGAGTTGCGGTAAAAGCCGTCTGAGTTCTTGAAGTGTACCTATGTGGAGGTGTATGATGAGAATCCAAAGCTCTTTGTAGCTGATCGCAAGTGTGTTCAATGGGATTGAAGTGTGGGACCAAAGGGGTAGGGTCAACTGTGGAATACCATGGATTTCCAGAGCTTCATCAACAGTTCTCGCACTATGGGGTGGCGCATTATCGTCTAAAAACAACAAATTTGGCCCAATGCAGCATGGAACAAAGGAATAATATTGTCAATGACTTGCTCTATGTAAATCTGCGCATTCATGGTAGCATCAAGCACCAACAATTCTGTACGTCCATCGAAAGAAGTGCCTTGTCAAATACCAGTAGCGTTCAAAAGGCGCTTCGCATGATGCGACTCAAAGGCTCTCTACGGGTAGAGACAGTCAGAAACCGATCTTTTGCATGAGTGGCAGATCTTGGGCGTCCACTTCTCGGTCTTTCGGTCACGTTCCTACTTTCTCGATATCTATGGACGAGCCGGGAAACTACGCTTTCACTAACTTGAAAGAAATTCGTAACATCTCTCTGATTACGCCCCGCCTCGATCATACCAATAGCCCTATTGACTTCACCCGCATTCAGTATACGTCTAGGTATTATTGCAAAACGAATAAGTACTCAGATTTTGAATCAAAGTTGATTGTGAGAACAATAACTGATTCAAAATTCTCAGAAACGCAAACGACAAGAACTTGCCTCCTTGCCTGAAACTGGAAAATTTATCAAACGAGGAGTAACAAAGCCATTCAGATATAAGAAAATAAACATTTGATTTCTCATAAATGGACATTTGCTGCGGACAAGAATCGTTAACTTCTGAAACTTTCGTGGAGCAGTATATTTGAAGATAATGATAAGCTAGGGCAAGTCATTTTGGGGGCGGTTTTGAAATTTTGGCAATTGATTTTATAGGGGCTAAGGGTGTAAGTTTCGCTTCCTGTAGGAACAATTTTTTTTAAAGAATATAATTAAATTTTGGGGGGGTTTGAACCCCCAAAACCCCCGTCCCAGCTACGCCCTTGGGCTAGGGGTATAAACGGTTTAAAATGGGAGAATCGGAAATATTAGACCTTTTTGATCAAAATTGTAACATTCTTTTATCCAATCATTGAAATCTACATATGTACAAACTGAAAATTCGTTTTGTCTACCAAAAATTATTTAAACAATTAAAGTAGTACATATATTTCTGTTTATGTTTTGGCACGCATATAATACATTACAATGATATGACATATCAGTTTACGTATACTACAATCGATAACGACTGTCAACCATGTTTATATCGATATCGAAGTTGATAAATCCAAGCAGCTCGATTGATAATAGAAATAGAACGTTTTGAATGATGACTCACTTTCGGGCGACTCCGTCATAAATCGTATCTTACCGGATATCAGGGTTACAAACTCGACGTACGTTCCAGGGGATACCGAACGCACCGCAATGGTTTCGAGAGAGAAGGAAACGGAAACAAAGGGAAGCGCTTTTTTCGATGTGGCACGCCAACTCTGTAAAATCATGTGGAAGGTTGAAAATATTGAACACACTGGAAATACAACACAGTGTATATTTCCATAAAATAGTCTCGAATCGGGTGTATTCACGTGTTTTCGAAAATATTGGAATGTATTGATCTCTGGCTTACTTCTCAATTCAACTTATCACTGCCGTTATTGTGATCCGAAACCAGAAGTGTTCATTTGTTTTTGAGTTATTGATAGGAGTGCCATGTATTCGCTGCCAATCTTCAAATACTTAGAGGAGGTATCTACCATAATTTTGAACGTAGGCCATGGGTTGGAAGTCGGTGGAGCTTTGTTGTTCACAAACGAAAATTCCCTTCATTTATCATCGGAATCATAGAAAATATTTCTCGAATAAATTGAATATAAATTCTTTTAATTTATATGAATTTTATCGCACTGTTAGATATAATTTTTAAGTTGATCTTTTTGGCGCTCTTGCTATGAATGATTTAGATTCGTGAATTTCAAATTGAGAATTTTTCTATTCATTCAGTGTTTACCTTCCTATATACAGGGTGTCCCTTAACAACATACTAATAAATATGGAGGTTAGTTTCGGTTCCATTTTGAGATAAAAACTTCATATGAACATACATCCTGAAGGTTTTAATTTTTGAACAACAGCGTGCTGATGTTTTATTTTTATGATAATTTTGGTATGGCCCCAGATATTTTTGAAACGTACCTAGTACGTATCTTCTATGCATCGAACATGTTTTTCTTTTGAAAATTATTCTCATAGGTAGTTTTTATGTAAAGTTAGACACATTGTTATTAATTGTACAGCGAGATGTGATGGAATAAATTTTATTTCTTTATGCAAATAACGTACGTTATGAAAACAAATTTGCTCAGAAATGAATTAGGATTTTTGAAACTAATTGTCGCAAATATCGCATTGGCGCCACTGAATAAAATGAAAACAGAAAATGCCTTTTGATTCATAGAAGAAGCGTATAACGTTTCACAAATATATCTAGGCTCATTCCGGAGTTATCATCAAACAATTTTTTTTTTCGTAATTTTTTAAAAATTTTCTAGGAGTACGGTTCTAAAAAAATGTTACACACGTCTTTATGTCGATATTCTACAGCTAGTTAACAAGCTTCAATTCGATCGAGTCTATACTTTTTGAGTGATCGAGGAAATAATATTCCTGGTGCGTATACAACTCCGAAACCGATTATGTCCAAAAACGAAATTATCTCTCACATTGGGTTGTGCAACCCACCCTGAAAATTGCAAGTCCCTATCTCCCTTCGTTCGAAAGTTATCGATGCAGCGGTCACCCATCCAGCTACTGAAGATATAGAATTTTTGTCAATGAGTTACAATGATTTTTTTTTAAATTTTCTAGTGATACTCTGCTCACAAAATTTCGCAAGAATTTTAACGTTGGCATTATTGGCGCTATTGAGAAAATAACAACCGAAATTCGGATGGGTGTAACTCCAAAACCGTTTGGCCGATTATGCCTACAGACAAACTCAAATGTCGCACTCAGATGCACAACCTAACTCGAAAATTCCAATAAAATTTTCCCCCTAATTTCAAAGGCAGTAACTTGGAGAGGAAGGGGCTTAAAACAATAAATGATATTAAATACCCCCATTTATTTTGGCTGAAGAACCACCTCTTAAAACCGTTTTCATCAATTTAGAAACACCCTGTATATGTGGGTATATAAGATTCTTCTGAATTATATCATAAATAGGGAATATTTTTATCATGTTTCAACCCCTAATGTTCAACCCTTAGTTGATCGATCTCGCTGTAATACGTAGAGGAATTTTTGTGGGCCACCAGGTTATATGGATATTCACGCCTCGTACAAAGTCGATCGATCTGAAATTCGGTACTCGATCGTAAAATGGCGGTTCGAAGGTATGTGCGGAATTTTAGCGGATTCTGAGAGACAGTTTCCGAAATTTTTGAAGATACATTTTTTTCATGAATATATTATGTTCTATTTTTGTGTACTATGTAAATTTTAAAAATTTGAGGGTGTTTTGGTAATTTTCTTCAATGCGAGTTTCCAAAAGTCTATTATTTGAGAAATAAATGAACCAGCTACTTAACAACGTCACCTTAGAATACCACTTAGTGGATATCAAACCAATTTCTTGACTAAAACTATTAAATTTTTAACAAGTTCCAATTCTCCTATGAAACATGTAGAATAATTTCCATATTTTAGAGACCCACAAAGCAAAGGAATCGGATGTCTTCCCGTTCTGATGATTCCAACGCGAATAATTTGCAAATTAGCTCCCCCAATTTGAAGTTGTTAACTCAACATCTTCAGGGGAGCGTATATTGACGATGAATGTTAGCATTGAGGTTATGTCAATAAGGAGGAAGTGGTAGATGCTGAATATGACATGAGGTTGTATTTGATGTTGGAAGCGAACAATAATAATAATAACGATTTACGATTTCGTCGAATTTCGCAGAAACGTGTTTGATGTGCAAACACATGCTATGCAGGTTTCATATAAAAAAAATATTTCAACTCGAGATTTCAAATTTAATAATTTCCTCTGATAATAAACCTAAGCTTTTGAACATAAATAAAAGTTCCTTCCCTTTCAACATTTTATGCTCTAAAATGATTAGATTTGAATGATCAAAAAAAATCCTTCCTTATACCGTAAGCAGTACAGAGCATTTCTCTGAAAGTATTTGAGGGACATTTATTAATCTTAGTACAACAATCGTTACATTAAAGTCGGAATATGTGTTACTTAAATGTAATGATATATGATATACAGGGTGAGTCTTTGACCACTGCATTAATTTCAACCAAAGATTCCTCTCATCAAATGAAACACTTTTTTCATTTACCATTTTTCCAGATTCAGGTAAAAAGTTACAAGCGTTTAAAGATTTCACAATGTGCTAATACACTCCCGCATATAAATTATCAATGACATTGTTGGCGGACGAGAATAAGGCATGGTAACGTGGTTTACAGCTTGATTCGGGATTCCAACACTCAGGGACGGATCCATAAAAGTAGTGAAATTTCTGGAGTTTTCCATTTTAAAACATTTAATGAAGAATATCTCGAAAACGGTGCGTTTAAAAGGAAATGATGAAGAATAATATAATGTCTAAAACGATGGAATATTCTTGAAATGTCTCAAGAAAAACTTTATATGCTTTCTTTATGCTAATTTCGTTTAGTTTTATGAATCCACGAGTCCATAACTAGAAAACCAGTAGAAGTAGAAAATAACTAATATTTGGAAAATATGTATCATAGTTATAGGAAACTTTACGCCAACATTAATTTTATTCGATAAAAAGATGTCAAAGCTACAAAATAAAAACTGATTTTTTTTCAAAATTTCAACAGCCTGTATCTTTTTACCTGAGCTGAATTTGGAAAAATGTTAAATGAAAAAAGTGTTTCATTTGATGATAGGAATCTTTGGTTGAAATTAATGCAGTGGTCAAAGACTCACCCTGTATTGTACGGCAATTTATATGATGATTAGTTATGTAAAAACTGTGGGAAAGCCCTGTGGATAGGAGCTTTGGCGCTCTTGTTCAAACTTTGAAAATTCATCTCCGAAATTATTGGTTTCTCAGAGTTGGGAATTATATCAATGGATTCTTATAATAGAACTGAAATTAAAACTAAATAAGGAACTTATCCGAGATATTCATTCCTCTGAAAATTATATTATATCAATTGAAACTTAGCCAATATTCCGGTTTTGTTTTCGCTGAAGATATTCTGAATATATGTTAATCGTCATATGGATTATCCAAGGGCATATAGGGTACGGGTAATTATAATATCCTATAATTGTTCATTTTGCATTCAATCATACTTCGTTAGAACAGAAAACAATATGTTTGACAAATCTGTCATAGGTAGATAAGATTATATGTATGATCAGTGAACACAGATAGAATTCGCATTCTGTGATAACATAGATGTACGATGTATTATTGAAATTTTAAAAATCATATCTCCGAAAATATTAGCTTGTTAGAGTTGAAAATAATATCAATGGATTCTTATGATAAAACTGCATCTTGAAAAAAATTGAATTTGAAATTTGTAATGTAAAAAAAAAATTTTTTTTTCGTTACTATGAAACCATCTGGCCGATTTTGCCCAATAACGAACTTATCCGAAATATTTATCTCCCAAACCTACTCTGAAAATTTCAACTATCTAGCTCATTCCGTTCGAGAGTTATCGTGTTAAAGGACGGACAGCCGGACGGACAGAATCGATTCCGACTAGGTACGAATTCTTGATCAGTGAGTCGAATCAAATCGTTTGAGACCATTATCAGCCAAAAATTCGAAAATTTGGGCAAATTGATAAGCACTAGGTTACCAGTAACAAGAGCGCCAAAAAGGTGGCAAACAACAAATTAGATTTTTGATAAAAATGAAATAATATAAGCAATTTCAGCGATAACGAACGGATAGTTTCTGAGATACAGAATTTTTTTGATGATTTTATTGAAATTTGCCAGTGATTGAGTATTGTTGAAGTTATAGAAAATAATCTCCATCTGCTTTCTTTATGCTTATTTTATTTATTTGTATGGATCCGCGAGTAACTGGAAAACCGAAGGAAAGAGGAAATAATGATACTTTGAGAATATGTGTCATGGTTATAGGAAACTTCACACCATCATTCATTTCTTTCGAAAAAACAATGTCAATGCTACAAAATAAAATGTTTTTTTTTAATGTCAATGGCATGAATCGAATTTGGAAAAATTGTGAAAGAAAAAAGTTTTTAATTTGATGAGAGGAATCTATGGTTAGAATTAGTGTACGAATCAAAAACTCACTGTATATATATCATTGAAGAAACAAGCGCACTGAAGTTCTTGAAGCGGATTTATACAGGGTGTCCCAACGAAAATTTGACCCCCCCAGAACTTAGCAACGAAGAATTTTCGAAGATTTTAAAAATCCAGGTCAACTTCTGTTTGGAGGAGGACGAACTTCCAGCATGAGATATAATTCATTCCGTATGAGTTACGGTAAATAATTAATATCGTAAAAAAAACAGTTCAATTCAGAATTCCTTACGAAATCGCATTTATATTTCTTATTCTATGAATAACATTTTTGGCGATCTTTTTACTGGTAACAGAGGTCTTATCAGTTTGCCCAAATGTCTGTAATTTTCGAATTTTTGGTTGAAAATGGTCTCAAACGATTTGGTTCGACTCACTGATCAAGAATCCGTGATCGAAATCGATTTTTTAAATAACAAATTTCAGATTCAATTTTTTTAAGATGCAGTTTCATCATAAGAATCCATTGATATCATTTTCAACTCTAACAAGCTGATACTTTCGGAGATATGATTTTCCAAAATTTCAATAATACATCGTACTTCTATGTTATCACTGAATGCGAATTCTATCTGCCTGTGTTCAATCTGTGTTCACTGGTCATACATATAATCTTATCTACCTATGACAGATATGTCAAATATATTGATTTCTGTTCTAACAAAGTATGATTGAATGCAAAATGAACAATTATATGATATTATAATTACCCCTGCCCCTTGGATAATCCATATGATGATGAAAATATATTCAGAATATCTTCAGTGTAAACAAAACCGGAGTATTGGCTTTTTCAATTGATATAATATATTTTTCAAAGGAGATTTGAGGAATGAAAATCTTGGATAAGTTCGTTATTTAGGTTCAATTTCAGTTCTATTGTAAGAATCCATTGATATCATTCCCAACTCTGAGAAACCAATAATTTCGGAGATGAATTGTCAAAGTTTGAATAAGAGCGCCAAAGCTCCTGTCGACAGGGCATTCCCAAATTTTTTGTCTAGGTAAATAATGTAAAGTAACGAAGCAATTTTATTTAAACGTCTAGGAAGAATATTCATTTATTACAAATTGGATATAAAATAACGAATTGAAGTTGATAAATAAAATGCTTCGAATTTATTATTGAAATAAACATTGAAATGAGTGGAACTTTACGAAAATTTTTAGTAACAAAGAGCTTCAGTATATTTTAACTTCGGGCGATGAATAAATAATATATCCTCAATCTTTTTATTGAGGGATACATGAATAGCTACTTAATGAGGAATACGTCATTAAAGACACTAATGTTTTCCATATTTTGTGTACAAACGTCAAAAGGATCTTCAGGGTTTTCATATATTGCGATATATCGCAAAGAAAAATGCATTTCGACGTTTTTAGTATTGAGGACATTGAACAGGCCGCGCACTCGTCTGTTTTTCTGTTATTCAACGCACGCAAATACATTTTTATATAGAAGTTCTCAATATTGCACAGAACAGCAAAATACCTACTTCATGAAGATTGGGTGTACTGCTCGAATTAACCTCATTTATTAGCCGAATGAGTATTTGACTTTACAGGGTGAGTCTTTAAGTTGTACATTAATTTTAACTATAGATTCCTTTCATCAAGCAAAACACTCACATTTTTTCCAAATTCGGCTCAGGTAAAGATTTACAAGCGTTTAAAGATTTCACAATGAGCTAATAAAACCCTGCATTGTACCGTTCTATATAGAAAACTGTTACTGATATCTATTGTAGAACAACAAAAATACCTAATCATCTTATACTTCAAATTCAATGAAATTGTTTGAGAAAACTTATTTACTCACCTGTGATTATGCATAGTATGATCATCACCCAATCTAGAAATATTATTATTATTAAGTCTGAGGGTTTAGCGGGTAATTCCGCAAAGGAGCCATATTTCTTTATTATTATTATTGAAAATTCTATAAAAATCCATTAATCCATTCATTTCCAAGAAGATCGCAAATCGAATAGTTGAGATTTGATTTCAATAGACAGTATAATGATAATTAATAATAGCTAAAGTTCTCAGAAACGAAATGGCACCCATGGCATCATAGACTTTATCTATGTCTCAGTTCGCATGCGACTGAAAAAGAAGCAAGTGTAGCAACGTAGAAATACATCGTTTCAAGGCTACCTTAGGTCAGGAACGGATCAATGAAAATAGGAAAACACTCAAATTTTCATCAGATTTTATAATACTCAACGTTGAATATCTCAAAAACGATGCATTTTAGGAGAAAACAATTTAATTTCCTGAAATGATTGAAGATTCTTATGATGACTCGAGATAAACTTCATTTGTTTTACTTATGCTAAATTCATTTAGTTTAATGAATCCGTGAGTCTATAACAAGGAAACCAGTGGAAGTAGGCAAAAACTGTTAATGAAGAATATGTGTCATTGTTATAGAAAACTTCGCACCAAATTTCAATTCAATCTGAATATCCATATCAAAGCTAAATAAGAAAAACTGTTTTTTTTTTTCTACAAGTTCAACAGCTTGTATCTTTTTATCTGAGCCGAATATGGAAAAATGGTAAATGAAAAAAGAGTTTTGCTTGATGAAAGGAATCTATGTTTAAAATTAATGTACAACTTGAAAACCCCATCCTGTATATTTCAAATTCTAAACGTAAATATTTGCAGAAATCTTCAATATCGTAATTTTCATGATAAAATTTGCGGGAAAAGTAAAAATTTTCGTATTCGGTGATTTATTGTGAAACAATTTAAGGATAGTGGTCAACCACTGCAACTAAATTCAAATCAATTTTGTTTGCTAATTCTTATTTTGAAATACATTTTACGATTTGCATGAAATTGACAATATCAACGGGGGAAAAATTTTGCAGAACATAAACCAATACATTAAGGTAAAAAAAGAGAATTTCTTGTAGTCTATTGTTTTCTTATTGATTCTTGTTCTAAAAGCTCACCTTGAAGATACGCTTCTTTATGAATCCATATTTCCGAGATACCTGATGATTTGTTCCGATGACTGCCTCCCTTACCTATACGAAAACCTTTGTTATCACCTGTCAACTTCGATTTATCATAATATGATTGACGTTTTGTTGCAGAGCTACCGTGGAAGGAAGGCCGGAGGCCCAGTTTCGGCTCTGTCTTCTGGAGCTGTTATTCAGTCAGAACCGAATAGCGTAGTGATGCAGAACTCGCAGAACTCAAGACCTAGTCCTCAGCCAGCCCAGGCGGTCCATATGCTCAAACCAGATCAAACGATGCCCTCCGTACAGCAGCAACCTATGGTGAGTTCAAAATACACAGCAAATTTTTGTGATTTATTATTTAAAATATACAAATTATCTTTATTTGTTACTACATGGCTCCTTTCTGGGTTTTCTCTAACAAACTATTTATATTATTATATATCTTTAAAATAAAAAAATTATTATTTTGAAAATTACTTCTGCATTAGAAACACGATATCAATGGTAAAACAACTATTTTGTAACATTTCGGAGACTAGATCAGACTGCTTCATCAGACACCATGTGAGAATCTTCAGCATTATTTTTTTTGACAATTATTCAGAAATTCTTGTGTTCTTATAATATTCTTCTTTTTTAATTTTAACTAACTTTGTTTTCAAACAATACAGATCTGATCGAATTGAAACTTGATAAATAGTTGTAGTAGAATACTAATATCTATGTGAAATTTCGTGAGGATCGTATCTCTAGAAAATTTGAAAAAAGTTCTTGAAAAATATTATGAACTTGAGAACAGAAAGAGTTAGCGACCTGAAATTTTCAGGGTATATTGCGCATCCCAATGAGACATTTAATTTCGTTAACAGGCATAATCGGCCAAAGGGTTTAGGAGTTATACCCATTTGAAATTTTGTTGTTATTTACTCAATAACTCTAAATATATGAAGCCGATCCAATTCAAACGTGGTAATTAGTTGTTGAAAGCCGACAAGCAAATTTACGCGCAATTTCGTGAGGATCGTATCACTTGAGAATTAAAAAAAAATCAGTGACAGAAACTATCCGTCCGTTATTCCTGAAATTTTGCGAGAAATTTTAACACCTAACTTTACAGCCAAAATCCTAACATCGGATCTATAGTTTTGTAGATCCGAGAACTTTGTGTGAGTTCAGTAGCTGGATGGGTGACAGTTGCTACGATAAATTTCGGACGGAAAGAGATAGCGACTTGCAATTTTCAGGGTATGTTGCTCATCCAAATGGGACAGTTAAGTTCGTTGTTAGGCGTAATCGGCCAAACGGTTTCGGAGTTATACCCATCTTAAATCTTTTGTAATCAACTCTTTGATCAATTCAGTTGATTAATAGTCTCGAACATTAAATTATTGGCTAATGACTGTCATTAATCAACAAGTTTATTTAATAACTATTTTTGATATGGTGAGCATAAAATTAATAATTGTAGTCTTAAGGTTTGCCTCATCTACTTCTTATGTCAATATAATTTTATACGCTAGTTAAACCTAGATATAGGGTATGTTATATGAAAAAGATTTCGAAATTTCAGGAGAAAAAAATTGCAAATAAAAAAATAGAATAGGTACCCATTTGAAATCAGAAAGTAAGGCCACGTACAGGCATTCTGAAACACCTTGTATAAATATAAATATATTTTTTAAATTTATTTCAATAATAAAACTATTGTAGGAAACTTTTTTGTCTACACAGTGGTACAAATTTTAAAGGGGGGGCATTTATAACCAGTCACCCTGTACCTATACAGGGTGATTCCAAATTAGACCTGAACCTTGGAGGAGGTGTTAGTATAACTCCGTTGCTGTTATATTTATTGATAACCGAAAATCAACAGTTTCCGAGATATTTGAGTTCTGGTGGTTTTTAAAAGATTTTTCACCTTTTCACCGTCAATTTTTTCTACGTTGACCAAATTCGATTATAATTTTGGGTTATTTTTATCAGAAATTGATATATGTATGAAAAAAGCAGAACTATGCTCGATTATTAAATGGCTTCTTTCTGGATTTTCCTCCAAAACTCTGAAAAATATCTGTCAAATAAAAATTTGTTATTTTGTGAATTGCTTCTGCGTAAGAAACACAAGATCAGAAGCGATAAATCGAACAATGTTGCCTAACAAACGACTCCTTCGCCAGACACTTAACGAAAATCTTCAGAATTAATTTTTGTTGAATAGCTATATCAACAACCTACCTCCCACAGTATCCTTTAATGATTATTCAAAACTATGCTGTTTAAGATTCTGAAAAAGAATTAGTATGATTGGAAATGTGGTACCTATATGAATAAAGGAATAATCGATTTCTAAAATCAATTTGCCTGCAACTTTAAAATTCCACAATTTATGTATTCCAATTTTTTTTAAAAACTTGCCAAAGTTTATACAAATAGTTCTGTTTGATTGTTTCAGTTTAAGCAGATTTTCTATAAGCAACCTTTTGAATGTCCGGCATAAAAAATAGTGAATGTGTAATCAAAAGGCATCGAGAGTAAATTTCAGGCGGAAAGTATCAACTGAAGAAATTTGAAAGATGGCTCGTGCTTGTATATGGAATGGTGGAGGACATTTCAAACATAATTTATGATTACATTTTCTAATGAAATTTCGAGTTTAGACGCAATAAAAAAAAAATTAATTCGTTATTTTTCTATCTTTGCTTCTTATATCCCCTTTCAAATCATACTAATTCTTTTTCAACATCTAATACAGCATAGTTTTGCATTTTCCACACATATCATATACTTTTCTCATAAAAATAATCCAAAATTATAGTCAAATTGGATCAACGTAGAAAAAAATTGACTAAGGTGAGAAAATCTTTTAAAAATCACAAGAACTCAAATATCTCGGAAAATGTTTATTTCGGTTATCAATAAATATGGCTCAAACGACAGCAAATGTTCCATACTAACACCTCCTCCAAGGTTTACGTCTGATTTTCAATCCCTCTGTATAATATACAATTTTCTGGATATTCCTATTTGAAATTCCACCTTCCAATGACTAGCTGTATAAGATTAAATCATTTCATTATTTTGACCGATTTGATCCGGATTTTATCTGATAGAGATCTTAGAAGATTTCCACTTCTTACGAATAAAAAATTCGTCTTACTCGATGAGAAAAATCTCGATATCATAGACATCAATCAAAAGACCACATGTTGTGTAAAGTCGGGGAATTCCCTCGAAGTGTTAATAACTCCACATAGGAAGTAACCCGCAAACCAAAATTCAGTGTGGTTGTCAGTCTGGGACGATCGGAACGTTGTTGGGGGCTCCACCTGAGCCCACAGGGAGGGTGAGGAGTGAATGAATAAGGTTGAACAAGGTTTTATACCTCAGGGGGAAGAGGGGAAACTGACCTATCTCAACGGTGGGGTGACGGCAACGAACCCTTCTCGTATAAATAACCCCGTGCGTATCTTGGACCAGCTGATGATAAAGGATCAGTTTTTCCAACTTTGTTGTAAATACGGTGTGTGTTTGGTTGCGGTTTTCTGCCTGATGATTAATGGGAGGCTGAGTACTCCTTCCGTTCGGGACAAGGGCGCCGGTTGTAGGTGGCGTTGGGATGGTCGTGGTGGTTACTGTGATGATAGCCCCCCGCGAGGAGGTGAAATATGGAGCAAATTTTGTTGAGTTGGTCGGAAAAGGAAGATGAGTTTATGACACTAAAAGTGGAATATTAAACGGTGTATCAGGAGAAATTCTTAAAAAATTGCGAAAAGCACGTTCGAACTGAAGGAACTCGATTGTAATATGGTGCGGATCGAAGTTATGTGCAGAATTTCAGCTGTATCTGACGCATAGTTTCTGAAATATCAAATTTTTGAAAAAAAAATGTTTTTTTCTAGAGATACCTACGAAATTTTGCGAAAATTAACGCATCGGTATTCTACAAATATTTACCGAGTTTTAATTGGATCCGATTTCTACATTTTGAGTTACGGAAATAACAACAAAATTTCAGATGGGTTTAACTCAGAAACCATTTTTCCCAACAACGAATTTAATCTTTGATGATAATTATGATTTAAAAAAAACCGTTTCTTAAAAAAAAATGTATTGCTTAAAAACGCATTTTTTACATAACATTTCTTCTTACCATTTGTTCTAAAAATTGAGGAACCATTTTTTCCAATCATTTTTTATCTTGGTCTTTGAAAAAAAAATCGATTAATATTTAAAATTTCATTGTTTATTTAATGAACAATTTGTTATAAACAAATGAATTATCTCTTTGTATTTTTTCCTTTTTCTATTTAAAGAACAAAAACAACCACGTATTATTTATAAAAAAACAGAAAATTGAAAGGTTGATAAAAAATATTTTTTTTTTATTAATACATTGTTGTTTTTGTTTTTTTAAATAGAAAAAAAAAATAGAGAGAGATAATTAATTTGTATATGTTTAACAATTTTTTTATTAAATAAGCAATGAAAATTTAAAACATATTCGATTTTTTTTAATATCAAAGACCAAGATAAATAATGATAAAAAAATGGTTCCTTAATTTTCATATCAAGCGGTAAAAAAAATTATTATGCAACAAATGATTTTTTTTTAGAAATGGTTTTTTTTATATCATAATTATCATCAAATATTATGTTATTAAAACAAAGTAAATTATCTAATAAACATCTCATTTGTTTATAACAAGTTTTTAAACAATAGGAGATAAAATTTATTAAAAATCATTTTTAAGTAGCTTCAGACCAATAGTAATATTATAAAAATAGAGTTTTTTTTAATGCTTGATGATGCTTTATAATTTTCACTTAAGTTAATTGTTGATAACAAAACGAAAATGAACAATTTTTCAATTTTTCCAACTGGAATCTATTCTAAGAACTTTACAAAATAGTTCCACGAAAGGAAAAAATTCTCAGATTAATAGTTTAACAATTATCGCACTTGAAATGTTAATGTTCGTGCTACAAAAAAAAAGTTAATTAACTAATGGATAACTAATTGAAAAACCGCGATAAAAATTTTTGGACCACGGATTATTGTTCATTGATCTACCCTGCAGGCGATTTTTTTCAATTTTTATTCTCATATATAATAAGTTCAAATAATATTTATTCATTATAGGTCCGAAGGGGGTGAGGCTTGCGCAAGCCGGAGTACCCGTTTTCGGGCGTAATTTCAACCCCCAAGGAAAACTATAAATATTGGTCCCACATTTCTGGGAGTTGAGACTTTTTTTTGGGAAATTTCCTCCTCTACTTCAACCTTTTTTCAAATTTGAATGATCTCAAATAGATTTTGAGATATTGGCGAAAACCCAAACCCTCTTTTTTTCCACTTAGTTTTTCAAAACTATTGCAATTTTTGCGAGTGGCATTTGCTCAAAAACCAAAAAATTTCGGCCGATGGTTGACGTAGAAAACGGTACTGAAGCTCACTTTATGAGCGGATTTATAATTCAATCGAAAGCAGATATGTGAATATCGAAAGTGGAGTCAATAACCAATTTATGATAACGAATGATATACGTTGTTTGTAGTAAACAAAGTGATATCAATGAATGCTAGAATAGTGTTAATTATCTTCATATTTTACTACAAGATAACCATATTAAATACTTAATTGTTCATCATTCAAGCTGTCAGCGATGCTGAGATATTCCATTATCCATAAAAGTTTCCATTGAAGAAACATATGCTGCAATTGCTTTTGATAACGTATAGAACGCTTGGAACAAGCTTTATTTTAGTTTTTATGAACTTTCATTTGGTACCATTTCGATTTTCTACAATATATAATAATTTTGATTATCAAAATAATCGTGTCTGAAATTAGATTCTTTTTCAGACTCCTATGCCTTTCTATGCAGACCCCAATAGGTTCGCTACTCCTGTTTGGCAGGCAGACCCTGGTCAAGGTAAGCGCTTTTAGTTCATATATTAAATTTAACCATATTCATTTCAAAGTTCAATCTAATTTTTCCTCGTCGTCATTCTGAAAATTCAAGTATAAAATATGTTACAGCTTGGACCCAAGGCCAGTTCATCCAACAAATTCCAGCGGCAACTCACACGCCTATCGAAGGTTACCAACAGTATTCTAATGGCATTTACCAAACTTCATACCAGCAGCCAGCGTTCGAAACGAATACCTTTTACACTGGAGCTGTACAAGTACTAACCAACCCACGTCCTCCAAGCAATCCGAACCATTCGGTTCAACCTCTGGCAAGACCGAACTCCAACTATTCCCACCATACTCCAAGTCCAGTTCCTCAGCAACCGCCAACCCCTCAAAATGCAAACCAAAGAACTCAGTACCAGGAATATACGATACAAAACCAAAACTACATTCCTCCTGCTACTACGCCTACCGGAAACGTAGACAGCTCACAACAAGGCAATCTGTCCAGGCCGAGCTCAGTAAACAGTGTTGTAAATGTTCCTACCTCCAATCAAAACTACAGCAATCAACAGGGTGGCACTGTTTTCACTCCAGTGAGTAACGAAACCTTCAGTCCCAACGCTAACTCGACCTACGTTAACGCGAGTTCGGGAAACGACAAGCCTGGATATCCACAGGTGAACAGCAATCCGCAGCTAGTTTCACACAACTCTAGTGGGTATCCAGGCAGTGGAATGTTCAGCGGAGAGAGTCTGGATCAGCACATGTGGCAGCAGTCGAACGCTAACAGCCAAGTCTGGGAACCTGGACAATGTAATGATGGTGCCAAAGAGAAGCAACAAAACTACCATGAACAAATCCATAAGACTGAAGTTTTGTATAATCACCATGCTCAGAACAATTCTCACATGAACCACGAGCAGGAGACGAATCTTCCATCCGATCGGGTCAACATAAATACGAAAATAAAAACAATGATACTGAACAAACAGAACACCGAAGCCGAAATGAACGAGAAGAAGACCGAAAACCACAATAACGGTCATTTTTTATGGTATAGCCACCAACGTTACTTCCTGAATGCAAGTAACGCTGGTGGCATAAGAAATTCGGATAACAACTGCACCAAAGACGAGACGAACAATCATACCAAAAAAACTATTTCTCTGAACATATTCAAGACTTTGGCAAGAAAACAGGAGAACCAACAATCGAAGATGGTGAGCGATGTTATCAAGCAAAAGAGCGGGGTCGGCAAACAGCTGGAAAAAATGTATAAACACTCCATCATTCAAAATGCAGATAAGATGAAGATTAAGGCGGAAAATGAACCGCCTCCTTGTCAGTGTCTTCAACCGAACCAAAGTATTCCTGAACCTGGTGTCTTCTACACTCATCTCGGTAAGTTAGTCTTGTCTTATTTGTAGAAGTTGAGTAGTTTTTCGATTATACGATGGTTGCTATTTATATACCCTGGTTAATAACTGCAAAAAATTATTTAATATTAGAATATTGATCTTCAAAATATTTTCCGCGATACCCGGTCTACTTTTGCCTACGTTTGAGCGTATAAGTACCAAGTTCGGACTGTACGGCGGATCACCCATCAATCTGATGTCTTAACCATCCAAATATTGAGATATGTGGGAGCTCGCGTTTCCATGGCGAATAATACTAATTTTTTTTTTCGCTCGAGAGGAAAAACCTTTTATTGGAGCGCCCTGTGAGTCTCCGCTTCTCTCAGGAGTACGAGACTCCAGTTGTTGATTGGGTACTCACTAAAAAACCTCCCGCACGTTCGTTGGAGTAGTTCTTCGTCCTGTCCTTACAGCGTCCCTTAACAAAAGAGATGAGCTGCAAGCGGCCTTCATAGTTGATGGGACCTGATGACTCGAAATGATCCGAGCAACACCGCTTTCTGCATTCTGTGCGCTAACTCCTCGGCCAGAGATTTGCAGGCCCATATCTATAAAAATAATTACAGAGTTGGCGCTGTGAACCCAAAGAAAGGAAGAAAAATTTAACATATTGTAAGCAGAGAACATGAAAAAAGGAACAGCAAACAGAGATACTTAATTCTGTGATGAAAGTAAGGTTTAATGAATTGTTCAGATGCGAATGCATTATTAAACCAGGCATCAAGTCCGTTTCTGAATGAATTCAATGAAGGTGCATCCCCTACGTTACAGGGGAGTCTATATATTGTATATTTTTGTAGGGGGTAATTTTGCACTGCTACTGTTGATGTCACCACCATCTACAGCTCGCCTTCGAGTTCCAGAGTTCTGATGAACTCCAGTATCTGGGATGGCTTCAAGGAGGCTACGTCTTCGCTTCTACAGATTTCTTGCCCAAAGCATTCCTTGCGTTGATTTGAGATGGCGTGGCAATCCCTAATCAGGTGATCAGGAGTTTCATACTCCTCCCCACAGAATCTGTTCTCGTCAGTTTCTACTAGCCCTTATCTAATCATATGCTTCCTAAGGCCCCAGTGTCAAAGTTCCGTACGAATTTGTTTTTGAGTGATACATTCCGATGAGAGATCTCCAGATAATACCTTCTTTCTTAACTGATTTTTGCATGACCATCTCTAAATTTTTTCGTGACACCCCGATTGAATATACAGTAGTTTTAGTTTTAGTTTTAATTCGCCTTACGGCAGTTCCGGTTACATAAATAGCAACATAATCGCACTATCTATGGTAAAAACTCAACAACCAATAATGAGAGTAGGGAAACAAGAATTTTGATGACGAAAAATTGTGAAGCAGTTTAATCAATTTGAAATTGAAATTTTCAGGTTGCGCTGAGAATTTGGGGAACCTCAGAAAAGATTTAGAATGCAAAACTGGAGTGAGCGGGAAGGCTATTAGAATAGAAAAGGTCCGTTACACTGGAAAAGAAGGCAAAACGAATCAAGGATGCCCTATTGCCAAATGGGTAAGTATAATATAGTTGATAATATATTTGAACTACTCAGGCGTACCATTTTGCTTCCGTCGTTTTTTTCCGAAACTGGAGGCCTTATTGTGAAGCAAACCGGTTATACATTTATGATTTAAATTATTGTACATCACTACTTTCCCACATTTTTGGCGCGCTTGTTACCCGCCTATTATTTTGCACAAATGTCGGTAATTCTCGATTTTTTGGCCGAAAATGGTCTTGAACGTTTAGTTACGACTTACTGATGGAGAATCCGAGTTTAACCTAAATTCTGACCGTGCGGCCGCCGTGAGCACGATAACTCTCGAACAAAATGAGCTAGAGAGTTTAAATTTCCAGGGTAGATTAGGGGCATAAATATCTGAATTGAGTTAGTTAAAGGGCAAAATCCACCGAGTGATTTCAGAGTTATCGCTATGTGAAATTTTGTTTTTTTTTTGTGATTCTTGACAACCAATTTTACATTAAATGGTTTGGGTGGAATTTTGCTTTTATGCTCACAATAGACCACATTAGTTAGGTTAGGCGGGAATTTTGAATTACGATCCATCCGTGGATCCGAACACTGAATTCCACATACATTTCTTATGGATCTAAAATTTACGGGAATCTCTCGACTGTTTTTAGATACTTTGGCCAATCTCTTAAGGTTTATTTCTCTTGAAACAGATTCAGTGAACCTTTCTCAACAATCTAGAATTAAGTTGTCATTACAAAATTGTATATTTCCAAAATAATTAATGAATATAAAAGTGTTGAGCAAATTCGATGGACGTATGTCTTAGCTCACTCGAAATCAGTCAAAAATAATAACATAACCCTAGATCAGCCATGTAATTGACGCAAAACAGAAGTCATCTGCGACATACGGAAATTTTTCGAACTACACTGGTTTCAATTTTGATTTAAGGATAAATAGAAGTAGATTTTGAGGTGGAAAGAACATGAAAACATTCACTAATGATGAAGGTACCCAATATTTGATGTCTCTGTACTAACATTATATTTTAAATAGGGTGGTTTCATCTCAAAGTTGAACCTCCATAAGACTCCCATGTTAAAAAATTTGAATATGGATCTCCAGCCAAGAGATTGATTCTAACCTATCTAATGCGGTCTATTGCATGCATCAATGCTTTCGTATTACCTTACAAGGTACGACCTTTGACATGAGTCTCAAACAAGTTCTGCTTCCATGCCAGCATCTTCGGACACCTTCTCTGTTCTACCATTTTACGACGTGAACAATTAACAATAAGTTCTTTCACTAATAGTGGGCGCACCATAAGCATTCGATGAGTTTCTACCGCATATTCCTTCAAATTGAAGCAGAAGAGTAAAATCTCCGACAAATTAAGTGAATTGTACTCGTAAACTGACACAATCGAGTATAACTTTATTATACAGCCATCTATACGAAAACGTCGGAAGCAGAATTGTACACCAATACTTGAAGGTTGGCCTAAAGTTTAGAATACAACGTATAATTCTAATTTAAATATAATATGTTTACTACCATTCAAAAATATCTCCTTGTTTCCATACTTTCGGCTCAAGGACTCAAAAATCAGCATTTTCCCAGTTGAACTGATTTTAATTTCTTATTTCCATTTCTTCTAGATACTTCGACGTTCTGGCCAGGATGAGAAATACTTAGTAATCGTGAAACACCGTCAAGGACATTTCTGCCCTACTGCTTTCATCATCATCTGCATAGTGGTTTGGGAAGCAGTTTCTAGGAACACCTCAGACGACCTCTATAATCTCCTAAGCGACAAACTCAACAAATTTGGTGTTCCAACCAAACGTCGCTGTGGCATCAATGATCCCAGGACATGCGCATGTCAAGGAACCGATCCTGTCTCCTGTGGAGCAAGTTTTTCCTTTGGCTGTTCTTGGAGCATGTACTACAACGGCTGCAAGTTCACCAGATCTAAATTCGTCAGAAAATTCCGGCTCAACGTACAGGCAGAAGAGGAACATCTTGAGGATCAACTACAAAACCTAGCTAGTCATATAACTCCAATTTACCGCAACTTAGCACCATCATCTTTTAAAAACCAAACGCAATTTGAAGAAATAGCCTCTGATTGTCGTTTGGGTTATGTCAAAGGTCGGCCATTTTCTGGAGTGACGGCCTGTTTGGACTTTTGTGCGCATGCTCATAAAGACTCGCAAAACATGAACAACGGTTGCACGGCCGTAGTTACCTTGACGAAAAACAGAAGTTCGCAAAAACCACCTGACGAACAGCTTCACGTACTTCCCATGTATGTTGTTGATAATACAGACGAATTTGGCTCTCCTGAAAACCAACAGACTAAAATAGCGCTTGGGAGTATTGAAGTTCTTCAGAAGTATGTTGGTTGGTATTATATTGGTGTGCAAATTATGACGATTTATGTTTTATAGGTATAGTTCGGAAATAAGACTGCTGGGTGCTCCCCTAGAGCCTTGCAAAAGAAAAAATAAACGTAAATCGGAGGAGGGCTCTGCGAAAAAGAACAATAACACTTCTGCAAAGGACAAAGAGCCTGTGATAAAGCAGGAGGAGATGTCCAATGGTCATAAATATTTAAATGAGCAGGTTTCTTTCGAGAATTCGAATCTGCCTAACTCTGAGAACCACATCAATTCTTACCGTAATTACAACGCTACAAATAATGAAATACCTCAATATCAAAGAGAACCATCTGGATCTAGTGATCCAATGGGACCAAAATATTTTAAAAGTTATAAAACTACCTCATACCATCCACAATACTGGCCAAATCAAACCGCCGCCAGTTTTCTCAACAATCAATCTTTTCATCCCGGTATTTACGATTCTTCTTACTCAAATAATTGTACTCAAAATAACCCATATCAAAACAGTTATAACTCATATGGTTTCACACAAAATATACATTCTAGTCATAATTCAAATTTTTTGCCATATAGTTCGAATGATCAGAGTACATTTTCTTATCCAGCATATACTGGTCAAAATTATTCGGCAGGTTTTTCGAATTTGCCATGTTATAAGGTTCTTAACCCTTTTGATGACTTTCAAGGTCATGAAGGTGATTTATTCCAAAGTCCGCTCATACAAACAAAATTGCAATTGCAGAAATTGTATAGCGATAACTTGGAATGTTTCCGCGACTCTGAGGTGGGTGGTGTTGCCATAGCTTTAGAACATGGGAGTCTTCTATTTGAATGTGCGAAACATGAACTTCACGCCACTACAGCTTTGAAAGAACCCAATAGGTTGTCACCTACTAGGATATCACTAGTTTTTTATCAGCATAGAAACTTGAACAAGTACAAACATGGCTTGGATGAATATTCTGGAAAAATGAAGGCCAAGAATGGGGAAAATGAAGAGGAAGAAATGAAGCCTGTAGTTATTAAACCTGCCAAGGATCTTTTAGTCAGGGCTTATTCTTTACCCACGTTTTCTTGGACTACTCTTTATCCAATGCATCCTTGCATTACAACAGGGCCTTATCAAATCATTAAAGATTAACAATAACAGTTGAATTTATTTTACAACCTACATCTTGTTGAAAAAATCAACATAAAGGTTTGTATTCTCCTTAAAAATGCACACAAACTTAAAGCCAATCATATCAGAAATGTATCTGAAAAGTCGAAATGCTATGGGTTGTTGTGAATAGTATGTGTCTGTGGTAGTACTACCCCATTTTGTCTTAGACCCTGATTCGTTGTTCTGAGAATTAGTATACAAAACTTCATTTCTTGAATTGAAAAATCTTTGTGTAAGAATTCATGTATTATTAGTGCCTCTATGATCTCAGTATATAGAAAAAATTCTTTTTGTAAAAAGAGTACAAAAGAGAATTCCATTTTGCAGGATGAAATACACAAGAAAAGATGATTTTACGAAAACAAACCAAATGAGTTCTTTGCCAGTCATAGTATTAGTGGTATATATAATATTATAAGAACTTGATTGTAAAGTTTGTAATGTTTTATCCTATCTGTTGAATTTGTGTACTGCCATAATTATTCAAATAGTTGAACATTTTCTATTTTTGTATTCTGCTGATCATTGAAAGTATTTGAAGCTCAAAGACAGATTTGTTTACGGAAATTCTGGCAATGGTTATATTTTTTAATTATTGGGCATCTCAGAATATGCCCAGCGATTAGATATTTTCATGAATTTGAGTGCCTCTAACCTGAATTTCCCTGTGTTTCAATCTTACTTTGGTAATTATTTGAAATCGGAAAATTTGCGTTATATTCCACTCGATTTTAAGGAATATAATTATCGGACTAAGATGTTATATATCCATTTGGCGAATTTCCATTTTATAATAATGGAGGTTGGTGATACCGTTTTACTATTATTTATTATTTGACATTCAAATTTTAGATATTATTTCTCTCCGAGAAACCTATTTATTTATTAATTTATTAATATGTATATAATTTCACATTTTATGGGATTTTAATGTTTTTAATGTATGACTCGTTTTCAATCTACTGGCCTGTAATAGTTATTTTTTTTATAATATTGATATTCACGTCCAAGCCTTGAGCTTATCTCTGTAATATTTTTTCTGGAAATTAATTGACTAGCTACAGTTACACAGAAAATAATTCTATTCCGAATTTTCGAAATAATAACATTTTCATTACAACATAATTACTTAATATTTCTCATTTTCACTGTATTTCTGTAAAAATCTAGTCAAATACTTTCTGTTTTAAAAATGTGCAAATCATAAGGTATGCATTTGGTGAATTTAGGTATTTTACATACATGTTTGCCTTTAAAGTACCTACATATTGGCTTCACGTCAAAGAATATATTTTTAGTAATGAGAACCTGGTAATATACAACATTTTTAGATTTTTTAAACAGAAACTTTGCATTCAAATATTACATCCATTTTGTATCTATTTAGTCACAATATACGTAGTAATATTTTGGAAATACTTCTATCGATTCTGAAGTTTTTCGGAAGATACTCATTTTTAAACCATTTTCGGATAATGTTGTAAAAGAATCTTTGTGCAAAGTGGAATAGAGTGAAATTTAAAAATCTTGATATTATCTGTTTCTAATAACAGAGATGTATTATAAAAATATCTGTGTTTATCAGTAGAGTGGCCAAGTGTCTGAGAAATATATTTTTTACAGAAAAGAAATATATATTGTTCTTACCATTGCCTAAAAATAATTATTGTATAGTGTTAGTCAGAATTAAACTTGAAATTCAAGTTTGAATTATAAGTATGTTAAAATCAATATCGCGATGCCAAATATTTAAAAGTTAAAAATACTTTTGTATGTATTGAAACGATTCTTCCAGGTTTTGAAGAAATAGTCAATATCCCAGTTTTCTGTAATATTTTGTTCTCATCCTAATTTATTTATTTATTTATTTCTCCAAACGTTATTGTTTATTTTTCATGGAGAATTTGAATCAAATATTCGTGAATTGATCTTGTGCAATCATTGCCATTCCATTCTGTAACCATTCATGAAAAATAAATGATAATACCGACTTTCTACGAACTGTACAGTTAGTTATAGATCCTCCATAATTTTTTTGTGAATACTTAGACTTGAGAAGCAATTGTAGTGTAAATAAACATTAAGTGGATATTTACAGGGTAATGGAATTTTGAACATTGTTGTCTTAAAATTTAATATTTTCATGTCAAAAGCAATATTTTTCTGACTTCATATCATTGGAAATACGTGTAGGTATCCACTTAGTAGGCACCGATTTTTATCAAAATTTAATTAAGTGTAGGCGATAGAATTTTGGTTCAAGACTATGAAGAATATTATGTGTAACGTCTTGTGAATACATTTATATGATAACAGATAGTTTTTACTTACCCATCCTACACTCTCCTACCTCAAAATTCGTGTATGTATAAGCCCAGGCAAATAAGTGCTGTAGACCCTAAAAATTGCTCCAGAGTTGGAACCCTTTTAACAATTGCCCAAAACAGGTTTAAAGTACCTACAAATAGTAGGTATTCCATAAAACATGTATGAAAGAAGATGAGTAATAATATGGAAGAAGATGAGTAATAAATAAAAAATTACCTTGTAATCGATCAAAAATTTCCTGATCTACGTTCACCAAATTTTCTCCTCTCTCGAACTACAGAATTATGCTTTCAATATTTACGTAATATTTTCAAACATTTTCGGGTGAGGTCCCCGTTGCATCGCTAAAATACGAGTACTTCAACCCCAATATTTTTGAAGTTACATTATTCCCTTCTGTCAAGTTGACATTATGACAATTCATACATAGAATAATTATATCAATGTGTGAAATACGATTTACATTGAAATTTTGAAGAATCATATCTCCGAAAGTATTAGCTTGTTAGAGATAAAAATAATATGAATGGATTCTTATGATAAAACTTCTTATTAAAAAAAATTTAATTTGGAATTTGTTTCGTAAAAAAAGAATTTTTTTTTATTACTCCGAAACCATCTGACCGATTTTGCCCAATAACGAACTTATCCGAGATATTTATCCCCCAAACCTACTCTGAAAATTTCAACTCTCTAGCTCATTCCGTTCGAGAGTTATCGTGCCTACGGCCGGCCGGACCGGCTGGACAGAATGAATTTCGACCACGGATTCTTGATCAGTGAGTCGAACCAAATCGTTTAAGACCATTTTCATCGAAATATTCGAAAATTACAGACATTTGGGCAAATTGATAAGCACTCAGTTCCGAGGAACTAGAGCGCCAAAAATGGGTTCAAGCCCTGTGGACAGGAGCTTTCTGGCGCTCTAGTTCAAACAGACAAATTATATCTCCGAAAGTATTGGTTTCTCAGAGATGGGAATTATATCAATGTATTCATACGATAGAACTGCTTCATAAAGGAAGTTCAATTCAAATGATAGTTTATTTATCAAGATTAAATGAGCAATCATGAGAATGAGAACTGCACCATGGAAGAAATCAAATTAAATCTGGCCAATTTTGCCCAATAACGAACTTAACCGAGATATTCATCTCCCTAACCTACTCTGGAAATTCAAACTACCTAGCTCATTCCGTTCGAGTCTATGTCTATGGATGAAAAGCAGTCTCACTACTCTCAGATCACTAACTTCATGTTCCGTTCCGAAATGTAAGACTTTTCTGAGAAAAACTAATTTCGGAGCAAACAACTGAGATTTTTCTCACTTCGCTCACAATTCTTCGATTGCTTAGATAAAGACATGTCTCAGGAAAATAATTTGACATTATGACAATTCATACATAGAATAATTATATCATTGTATGACAACGTTGAAATACGATTTATTATTGAAATTTTGAAAAATCATATCTCCGAAAGTATTAGCTTGTTAGAGTTAAAAATGATATAATTGGATTCTTATGGTAAAACTGCTTATTGAAAAAAATTTAATTTTGAATTTGTTTCGTAAAAAAATTTTTTTTTTTGTTACTCCGAAACCATCTGTCCGATTTTGCCCAATAACGAACTTAGCCGAGATATTTACCTCCCAAACCTACTCTGAAAATTTCAACTGTCTAGCTCATTCCGTTCGAGAGTTATGGTGCCTACGGCCGGCCGGCCGGACCGGCCGGACAGAATGATTTTCGACCACGGATTCTTGATCAGTGAGTTGAACCAAATCGTTTAAGACCATTTTCATCGAAAAATTCGAAAATTACAGACATTTGGGCAAATTGATAAGCACTCAGTTCCGAGGAACTAGAGCGCCAAAAACAGTTATAATTATTTGAAATTCGAAATTTGCTCACTTCAATACTGAGGTATGAGTTTTAAACCGAAAGAGTTCGTAGCGCAAAATTTCCGCTAAGACAGTCCAACGCAGGAAACTTCGTCTGAACTCAAAGCTTCTCACTTTCATGCATTTTTTTTTTCAAGAAACATCAAATTTTGTCAAGTTACATAACAATTCAAATTTAAGAAATCATTATATCAAGCTCTGATTACGAGGTAGCCATAAATCATTAATGACTTACTAGACGACCCCAGAAAATAGAACAGCGAAAAGAAATTGAGCTAGTTGCTTATTATATCAAAGTATATATTTATAACTAATATGAAGGTCGTATTCATAGTCGGCCCTGAATGGATATCTTCGATTCATTCAACAAAGATTTAATTTTTGATCCTTTAAATAGAATAGAGTTCAGGGGTTTGATCTTCCAAGGAAAATATGGTCTATTCTGAATGCAACAGCATGCTTTTCAGATGGAACTCAGTTCAGAGCACTAGTTGTGAATGCGGGAAAGCAGATGAAACCATATAGATCATTTACTTGATAATTGTCCTATATATAGATTCCAGGATCCTTTAAGGGCTATTCTTAAAGATTCTGAGCCTTTTTTAGAATGTATTTTAAATCTATTTAATAAACCATGGATTATACCATTTCTAATCTCTTCTTTTTCTCAACTTGTCTTTCCCTTTTCCTGATTGAGTTCCAGGTAACTTTGGAGAAACCCCTCTGCTTCTCGAAGGAAGAATCGATAGTGAAGAAAAAGATACCCTTCAAATATTTTCAGCATATTTTGTTAACAATACCAAAGTTCAGATATCGCTGAAATTTTGCAAGAGCTTGGAAAACCTTATCTTACATCCGAGTACTTGATCGAATCCAGGGCCGTAGCGAAGAGCTATTCCGAGGGGGGGGGAGAAACGTCTTTTGGCGCCCCTAATTTGGAAAAATAGACAAAAATCGAAAAACACACATATGGATGAAGTGTACATATATTGATAAATACTACATAGTTTCTTAATAAAGAATGAATTATAAATTAATATAACTATCAATGAAAATTATTTTACAAAGAATACCGCGTTCTGAATTTGTGTTTTTGAGTGAAAAAAATTGTTTGCATCTCTCAACAGATCCAGGGCCAAAAAAGAATTTTATTTGACAAAAATAAATATATATACCAAGCTTTCGAGATGATAAGAATAATCTGAAGATTTTATAGATATTAAAAAGAAAACTTTCGAAAAATGATATAACAATAATTTCACGTTACCCTGCTATCTAGAGTGGAATGTTCCAACAATTCTTCGAAAATATCTGCTATTTGGAATATTGAATGAGTTTTTTGTAATTCCTGAATTTAAGCAATATTTTTGTACTCATCACACTGAAAATTTTTAAGTTTGCATATAGAAAATTAAATCTTCGATGTCACTCAATCGAATATTTTACCGAAATATCACGAAAAAAAAATGTTATTTTATAGACACTGAAAATCAACCTGTAAGTGCAGTTGTTAAATGAAGGTTCACAAGGTGCTACTTCCCTTAAAAACTATGTGTCAGCAATGGCCAAAACTTTTCGCTCTATTCGAAAATACAGTCCTCTTCTTAGAACGCATGTTCTAGGTAACATCACACGTTATCATTTTGCCCAAATGTCTGTAATTTTCGATTTTTTTGCCGAAAATTGTCGCAAACCATTTAGTTTTAGCAACTTTCTAATGAAGAATTCGAGGTCAAATTTGATTCTGTCCGACCGGCCGGCCGTTGCCACGATAACTAGAAAACGGAAAGATATAGCGCCTTGAAATTTTCAGGGTAGGTTGTGCATCTTAATGTTAGTTTGTTCATAGGTATACCTATCTGAAATTTGGTTGTTATTTCCTCAATAATTCGAAAAATACAAAACAGATGCAATTCAAACGTGGTTATTAGTTGTAGAATACCAACGCGAAATCTTGCGAAATTTCGTGAGGATCGTATCACTAGTAATTTAAAAAAAAATCATTTAAAACAGTTCTATATGTCCTAAACTATTCGTTCGATATCGCTGAAATTTTGCCAGAGCCTTCAGAACTTAACTGTACTGCCAAGTTCCAAGTTTGAACACGATCAGATAGATATTGTTGGATATTCGAGCAGCCTTGTTTGAGTTCAGTAGATGGATGGCTGACTGTTAACTGACTCGATAACTTTGGAACGAAAGGAGATAAGCACTTGCAATTTTCAGGGTAGGTCACGCATCCGAATGGGAGAGTTGAGTTCGTTTTTGGGCCTAATCGGCCCAACGGTTTCGGAGTTATAACCACCTGGAATATTATTTCCTCGATAACTCAAAAAATTTAGACCTGATTGAATTGAAGCTTGTACTAGTTGCGGAATATCGACATAAAGACTTGTGTAAAATTTAGTGGAAACCGTAGAAATTAAAAAAAAATTGGTTCTTAATCGGTATATTCGATTAAGGAGAATGGACAATAGAACATGTGCCAAAAGCTCCTGACTTCGCGTCAGTGCTTGAACAACTCGCCATGTATTCATGACATTTGCGCCTTTTCCCGTTTCAATTTTTCTTTTCTGGGCTGTCCTTCTGAATTCCGCTCCAGACGGTTTGAACTTATTTTGGCAAGGACCCATATCCATATTCGGTTTTCGATTTTAAATTTCAATCAATATTCATATTCACTATTCACGAATAATGTATATAAGAAGAAGAAGGTTAGTTTCTTTCTATTGAACGATTTTTATGTATAGCCGGGGAAGGCTGGGAATTCCCCACTCCTGCCATCTAGTCTCTAGCAGCAACAAAGCTTTCTACAATGCTGTCGGTCTTGTACAAATAAATTGAGTAAATGGTAGGGTAGGCAATCATTCGATACAGTCACTGCACTTATGTATAATAATAATCATCTTATGCAAGTAGTAGTTCAAAAAAATCTATTTTCATTATGTCATTTTGCTCTAGTTTTTCAAATATCCGCGGTCAATTTGGCGCCCTTTGAGATATGATCCAGGGGGGGAGGCTCCCCTCCCTCCCCCCCCGGTAGCGACGGCCCTGATCGAATCTATATTGTAGGAAGTATTCTGAAAATATATATGTTTACCCCGGAAGCCAATCTGCCTTGGGTGAATTCAGTAACTGGATGGGTGACCGCTCTGGCTGTCCCCCTGACTCACCCGCTGGATCCACGGGAATATTATCTTTAAAATTTTATTATAATTTTTTCTTCGTATCACGAACTCAAGCATAGCTTTTTTATTTATGTGGTATGGAATTCAATAGAATGATATAAGCTATCAAGGATTGCAATCAAAAGTATGGAATTGTACCGCCTGTTCAGAAGAAAATCGTAGATGGACCACAGTCAGCAGTTTTTTTGGTTACCCACTAATGTTTTGAATTCTTCAATACTTCAAATTTCAATGTTCAATCGAAATTTGGGAAAAAGTTATTAAATAAGAACGGGTTATTGTATCTGATGTCTTAAGAAAGGTTCTGCAACAGCATTTGATTTTATCAGAATAATAAAAGACGTATCCGTATTTAAAAAATGATCTTTTATCACATTTCATTTATACATACAAACATACAAATATCAAATATAGATTACTTCCTATACACGATTAACATGATATCAATATATGTATATATTTAAATCCTAAAAATAATAAGTAAATTGCTTCGTGACCAATGGTGATTAAAGTTGAATTAAATATGTAAAAGTAAACAATTGAGATCGAATTGGTGCTAAATCATCTAAGATCTATACAATGACTAGTAACATAAATTATTCCATATAAAAGTGGGCGATGCTTTATTATAAAAACTTCAGAGACAGCAAAATCGACGAACAGAATAAAATAACATTTATTATTTATTATAATATATTTTCATTTCTTGCGTTGTAATTTTTACACCTATAACTGCAAGGGCGTAGCCAGGAATTAATTTCGGGGGGGGGGTTTTGAAATAGGAATTTATTTCGGGGGGGGTTTTGAGGGTGTAAGGGTCAATTTCTGCAGCAAAATTTTTTTTTAAGAGCAAAAATAACATTTCGGGGGGGGGTTTGAACCCCCAAACCCCCCCCCCCCCCCCTGGCTACGCCCTTGAGTATCAGTAACTTATTGTTTTTTGGGGATGTTTTACCCTCTGAATTTAATTATTGGTATAGCTTCTGCAAATGTTTGAAAATTTTATTTGTTTGATTTGTCCATGAATATTATACCTACTTACATAAAATCAATTCATAATGCTACTTAACTGAATATGATTGATCGTGTGTTCGAAATGGAAAAAAATGCATTTATCAATGAATGCTACATTCCCTATAAATAAATGTTCGTATAATTATTTGATGGTCTCAATGCCTTTGACACATTTTACTACATATTATGATTTATTGAAAAAATGGTTGAATGGTATTAAATTTAGAATCATTTCCATATACTTAAAGACATACCTGAATATTTAGATTTATGATCACAGTTTGAAGCGAATACTTCGTATAACACAATTTAAATCTCTATAATGATATAATGACAATAATAATATAATAATTTTCAACAGATTTACAATTCTAGATATACAATATAAAATATTTCGATTATTATTTACCCCATCCAACTGATGCTTTACCAATACGGAAGATTTTTCCAGATTATATCAAATCAAATATATTGTTCTAACACATATATTAATTGTACTATTATTATACACATATAATTAAACCATTATATGTAGGTAAGACTTGGATCAAATGCTTTCGTGTTTTTGACATAGTGAATGAATATAAATTCAGAAAAATTGGTTCAAGCACTCACTTGAAGTCAGAACTTGAACACTCTTAATCGAATTTACCATGGTAAATTCGATTAAGAGTGTCCAATACAGGAGAACAGACAATATAATCCACCATGGTAAATTTGATTAAGGTTATCCAATACAGGAGAATGGACAATAGAACATACGCGCAAAAGCTTCTGACTTCACGTCAGTGCTTGAACCAATTTTTTAATATTTCATTGACATTTTTTTCTACATATGTATGGAGGTAGTGATAACATTTACACATGAAACAAAATATCGGTTAAATGGCCACCGTTGCTCTGTTGGCAAGTATGCACTCTTTTGATGAAATTTTGCAGTAAATTTTGCAGTAAGGGCTGCTGGAATTGACGCAGTTGATGTTCAATTTCTTCTTTGAAATCCTAAGTTGTCTCGGGATGGTTAGCATAGACCTTACTTTTCAAAAAACTCCAGAGAAAATAGTCCAAACAAGTTGAATCACAACTTCTTGGCGGCCAGTTTTGGTATCCGAAACGAGAAATTAGTCGACCTGAAAACTTTGTTTGTGGCGAAGTCATTGTTTCCCTTGCGGTGTGACAGGTAGCGTCATCCTGTTGAAACCACATCTCATTTAAGTCCATTCCGTCTAATCCTTGCCAAAAAGGTGTCAACATGGCCCGATAACGATGACCGTCGACAGTCACGGCGGCACCTTCATCATTTTGAAAAGAGTACGTTCGTATGGTAGGTATGTATATTGTATATTCTATATGCCTTGTGGATGATAATATGCATCTTGACCTCTCACAATCAGAGATGAATTTATTTCACTGAGGTGTCAAAATTAGTTTGATGTCTATAGATTATGATAAGTGTTTAGTATTAAATTGAATTGAGTGTATTTATTTTTCAATCAAAGATGTCGGTAAAGCTTCTGACATCGTGTTAGTGCTTCCATAATATTTCTGGAAGTATTAACTTCGACATATGATGGAGATTTTGTATATCTATATATATATAAATGAATTGCTGTTCGTTAGTCTCGCTAAAACTCGAGAACGGCTGGACCGATTTGGCTAATTTTGGTCTTGAATTATTTGTGGAAGTCCAGGGAAGGTTTAAAACGTGAATAAATATAAAAATATCCTCAGAGTGTTTTTCTTTTAACGCCAACGGCAACTAGCTCTTTTTCACGCCATAGTCGTACAATTTCATTCAACTATGTTAAAAAATATACTTTCGAGGCATACAATATTGAAAATAACCCATTACTATACAGGGTGTTCTTTATATCACTGCACAATTGTACGTGGTTGAAGTGATTTGTGCCACAAACAAAGCATTAACTAAATAGGTAGGTACCTTAGATGGATTCTCATAATGTATTTGTCCGAAAATTTCATACAGGGTGTTTTTCTTTTAATATCAACTGCAACAGGCTGTTTTTCACGCCAATCGTACAATTTGATTCAATTGTGTTGAAAATTATACTTTCGAGGCATACATCAATGAAAATAAACCATTACTATACAGCGTGTTCTTTATATCACTGCACAATTGTACGCGATTGAAGTGATTCGTGCCACAAACGAAGCATTAACTAAATAGGTACCTTGAATGGATTCTCATAATGTATTTGACCGAAATTTTCATACAGGGTGTTTTTCTCTTAACGTCAATTGCAACTTGCTGTTTTTCACGCCAATCGTACAATTTCATTCAATTGTGTTAAAAAATATACTTTCCAGTCATACATCATTGAAAATAAACCATTACTATACAGCGTGTTCCTTATATCACGGCACAATTGCACACAATTGAAGTGATTTGTGCCACAAACAAAGCATTAACTAAATAGGTACCTTGGATGGATTCTCATAATTTAACAATTTTGTTTTTCCTTTGATGTGTGGACATGGCGCATGGATAATTATACGGCGCGTGTTCGCGCTTCGGAAAACCGTCATCTTTGTTTATTTACGCACCAAAAACAAAACACAAAATCTAGTTTATCAGAAAGTCTGAAATCAGAAATTAATCAAGGGACTGTATCATAACTGTGTGTGTCTGTCAATATCAAATTGAAACCTTATAAATAGCCAGTATTTCAGAAAAAATCTGTTTCGTGAGTAAGAAACATCATGTGCAATTAATCGAAAATAATAGTAAAACTTCATTCATACAGAGCATTTTTTTATCACGATAGGTGGTACGGAGTTCGCCGGGCCAGATAGTTTTTGTATATTTTTGTATATTGGCGAATAGTGAAAAGAAATCAGAACACTCGAGACCTTTTCAATTAGATTAAATCATATATATACAATTTTTCATTGAAGTATAGTAAGGGGTGCTAAAATATTCGCAGTATGGGACATGGAATTTCAATTCCATTCCAGCCTAAAGATGTTTTCTCGTCTGTTTTCTGCATTCACTTAAAATTGCTCTCTCATTCGTCCTTTTATGCCTGTCACGTAGATATTGTGTACACACCATTACACGCCTCACCCAGTTTTTCTTTCTACTCACATTCGTATGTTTGTCCTAGCTATAAGTTAGAAGTTGTATCGACGTACTAATACGCAGTATTGATTTCAATTTAATTTTGTTATTGAGGTGTAGAGGAACGATTTCAAGGTTCATGCTAAATTTCATGAGAATCGTATTACAAAAAGCGGCAATTTGATTTCAGAGAAAATTTCACTATCTCGGAAACTAATTATTGAAAGGTGTCACATTGACAGTGACAATTCTTCAATTTCACAAAATAACTATCAACAAAATAATTCTAAAGATTTTCATTAAGCGTCTGACGAAGGAGTCTGATATAGACTCCGAAACGTTACGATGTAGTTGTTTCTTCGTTGATGTTGTTTCGTTGTTGTTTGTTAGGCAACATTGTTCAATTGATTGCTTCTGACAAATATCTTGTGTTTCTTACGCAGAAGCAAATCATAAAATAATTAATTTTTATTTTATAGATATCTTTCAGAGTTTGGGAGAGAAAACCCAGAAAAAAAACCTTTCAATAATGAGTATACCTCCCACAGTATCCTTCAATGATTACTCGGAAACTAATCACCAGAATTCGCCGAAAACTTGTATGCACCTTAATAGCTTTTTATCATAAAAGACTATGAGGCTTTACTGTAAACTAGACATCAATCATTTCTTTATCTGATGGCATATCATAATGCCAACGTTATGTCACTCAATTTTGATCACATAAGGAAGCTCATTATGGAACGTATACTTCATACCCGGTCGGGTGGTACATGTTCTTTGGGATCTGCCTAAGATCACTACCGATATACCGAGTTTGAGGGCACCCGAGAGTCCAGAGATCGTCAGATGTATCGGTAATATGTAGTTTGCACCCTTCGAATCTAATCTTAACTGTAACTATATACCAGTAGAAATTCAATTCCTTATTGAAATCATACATTATTATTAGTAGACTTTATATCATTATTTAGACGAATTGAATAAAGTAATATTACTATTTTGAAAATTGGTTCAAGCACTGACGTGAAGTCAGAAGCTTTTGCGCGTATGTTCTATTGTCCATGCTTCTGTATTGGACACCCTTAATCGAATTTACCATGGTAAATTCGATTAAGGGTGTCCAATACAGAAGCATGGACAATAGAACATACGCGCAAAAGCTTCTGACTTCACGTCAGTGCTTGAACCAATTTTTTTTTTCGTGATTTTTTTAAAATTTTCTAGGGGTACGATTCTTAAAATTTTTTTTTCGTAATTTTTTTCGAATTTTCTAGGGGTACGGTTCTTACAAAATTTTAAACACGTCTTTATGTTGATTTTCTACTACTAGTTACAAAGCGCCATTTCGATCGAATATTTATGTTTTGAGTTATTAAGGAAATAATATTCCAGGTGGGTATAACTCGGAAACCGTTAGACCGATTATGCCCAAAAACGAACTCAACTCTCCCTTTCGGATACGCAACCTACCCTGAAAATTGCAAGTCCCTATCTCCTTTTGTTCGAAAGTTATCGAGGCAACGGTCACCCATCTACTGAACTCACACAAGAATGCTCGAATCTCCAACAATATTTAACCGATCGTATTAAAACTTGAAACTTGGCAGTAGAGTTACGTTATGTAGGCTCTTGCAAAATTTCAGCAATTTCGAACGAATAGTTACTGATATATAGAATTTTTTTTTTTTATTTTCTATGATTTATTAAAAATTTTCTACAAATGCTATCCTCACCAAACTTTGCAAACATTTTTGCGTTGGCATTCTACAACTAATGACCATGTTTGAATTCAATCGGTTCAGTATTTTTCGAGTTAATGAGGTACAAAAACCACCAAATTTCAGAAAATTTCAGATGGCTATAACTCTAAAACCGTTAGGCCGATTATGCTCATAATCAAACTGAAATGTCGCGTTCTAGTGCACATCCTAACCTGAACATTTCAAGCCGCTATCTCATTCCGTTCTCAAGTTATCGTGACAACAAAAATATTTTTTAATAATTTTTTTAAAATTTTCTAGCCGTACGATTCGCACAAAATTTCACAAACGTGCTTAGGTTCATATTCTACAACTACCCACCAAGTTTTAAATTGATCGGATTTATAATGGTTGAAAACAAAATTATTACTCGGAAACCACTGGGCCGATTATGCCCATTAACGAACTTGTCCGTCGTATTGAGATGCGCCACCTACCCTGAAAATTTCAAGTCGCTAGCTCTTTTCGTTCTCAAGTTATCGTGGCAACGGCCGGACGGACGGACGGCCGGACGGCCGTACGGCCGGACGGACAGAATCAAATTTGACCTCGAATTCTTCATTGGGGAGTCGAACTTAATCGTTTGAGACCATTTTCGTCAAAAAATTCGAAAGTTACAGACATTTGGGCAAAACTATAACGCGTATGTTCCCCAGAACATACGCGCAAAAAGTTCTACTGCTTAAGCGTCCCTGTTAGTTGAAACCGACAATTATTATATCTTTCCATTCGATTGGATTTGTATTGGTAAAAAACAAAATTATTACTCGGAAACCATTTGGCCGATTCTGCCCATTAACGAACTTGTCTGTCGTATTGGGATGCGCCACATATTTTGAGAACGAAAAGGAATAGCGACTTTAAATTTTCAGGGTAGCTGGAGCATCCCAATACGACGGACAGAAAAGGCTAATGGGCATATTAGCCTTTTCTGTCCGTCGTATTGGGATGCGCCACCTACCCTGGAAATTTAAAGTCGCTATCCCTTTCCGTTCTCAAAATATCGTGGCAACGGTCGGCCGGCCGCCGGCCGGAAAGAATCAAATTTGACTTCGAATTCGAAAACTTTTATCAGTGGAAATTCGATTTTTTTTAAAACAAAACAATAGTTTATTATTAAAATATAAGGTACCCATATCAAAACAAACGAAAAATATAAAAAATTGATGAAAATCAATAACAAAAATATTTCAACAAGGGTAAATACAAAAATATCTTTCTACAAAAAAAAACAAACTTAATGAGGATACAATAACATAATGTTTTTGAAAAATCAAAACAGAATACAGAGAAACTGATTCACGAGAGAAAACATTTCTTTCTTATTTTCATGTCTGCAAATTCTTTTTTTGCAGCATCATAATTCAGACTGGTCGTTCCAATACTTGACTATAGAACACAGTGGACGGAGATCTACATTTCCTAGCCGAGCTGCGCCGCGACCCGTTTCGGACCTAGTAGATGGCCAGCATTATACAGAAAATTAATTTGATTAATTTGATCAATTTGCTCAAATTGTAGTACTCAATGAGTTAATGTCAGAATTTTGGAAGAATGAGAATAAGTCGGAATAGAAGTCAAATACGAACATAGACAGAAAAGGTTCAATTACACCAACACTTTTTAGTCTTCGACAATAATATCTTAAATGAATTGCGAGTAGTGCGGTTGGCTCAGTGGGAGAGCATTTGACGCAAGTTCAATTCCGAGACTAGGATATGAATTTTCTAGTTAAGGTAATCGCCACCATTCACTGTTGGGTCAAAAATTAACAGTACTGTGCCTAAGTTGGCTTAAGGACACATTATAACAAAGCCTACACAGAACACAACTGATTATCCTTACTCGCTCAAGCTCTTCGAGAGCTTATGAGGTGTCTCCTTGGGGAAGACCAAAGAGGATCAGTATAATTAATATAATAATAGTAATCGAAAGAAACTATCACTATGGATCGTTAACGATTAAAAAAAGGAGGAAAACCCTATGGCAGGAGCTTTGGCCCTCTTGTCCAATCTTTGACAAATCATATCTCCGAAGGTATTGGTTTCTCCGAGTTGGGAATGATATGAATGGATTATTATGATAGAACAACACTAGTGGCCAGCAGTCCATATTTTGGGATTCAGATGAGCCAGCAGATCTACCTAGCCATAGATCCACATTTTTCTGGTAGATCTACATTTTTCCGGTAGATCTTCTTTTTTCCAGTAGATCTACATTTTTTAGTAGATCAATATCATCGGTAGATCAATTGGACCGGTAGTTCACTCACACGAAAATGTCGAGGTGTTTTTGAGTTCCTATAAACCGAATATTGCGCTACCTACCGGGTTTCTATTGTAACCTCGACACCCACCCACACAATAATAATAATGTTTATTAAGATTCAGATCACAAAAAGTAACTCAAAAGTAAAGTTGCATCAAAATCGGTCGAGCCATATCTGAGTTTCTATAGACCGATTGCAATGCCACCTACCGGGGTATATTGTGGACCTGACACATCCTCAGATACACACACAAAGTTTAGTTGAAATTATTTGTGTTCTGTGGTTGAAATCTGTCCAGCCGTTCTTCCTATAAACCGGATACAGCTCCAGCTTCCGGTTTCCTATTGTGTAAGATCCACTCAACACCGCAACACACGCACACAAAGTTTGATCAGAATCGGTCAAGCTCTTTTTATGTTGTAATTTTTCGAAAAATGCTCTGAGTAGCAGTGGTTTTCCTCTTGTAACGGTTTTACAAAGTTTATAATTGTCCGCATGATAGATATCTCGAGATATTTTACTAAAACCGCCCTGTATAGTGGTTTTTCATTTTCGATAGTTAATTTTGTTGAAATATATACATTCACTGTTGGGAAGAAAATTAACAGTGCTGTGCTAAATATGGCATAAGTTTATAGGTATAAGCCAATTACTTAGCAGATCCAGTTTTTAAATCCATATAACTAACTTAATCACATCTGACCTACCCACTGGATGAATCAAGAGTTCAAATATGTTCGTGGAATGGAATATTATATATTTACTGTTGGTCACAATTGAACAGATATGGCATAGGTGGTCACCATTCACTGTTAGGTCAAAAATTAACAGTGCTGTGCCTAAGCTGGCATAAGAGCACAGTAACAAAGCCTACACAGAACACAACTGGTTCTCCTTACTCGCTCAAGCTCTTCGAGAACTTATGGGGGGTCTCCTTGGGGAAGGTCTAGGAGGATCAGTATAATAATATACAATAGATGGGAAAATAATCTTACCTAATGTAATTTATATTATCAATTCTTATCATAATTACTAAAAGGATAGATTTTGGATTGTGTGGGATGAGTAGAAAAATGAAGAACCATCCTGTATGTAATATATTGTTTCAACTTCAACATTTTCACACTTTCCTCTTGTTCTAGGTATATTATATCAAATGGTTTCTCTTTTATTCACCATTCTGGAAAGACGTGTTGTCTAATGCCCGCTCTGAAACAATTATAAACTGTTAAAATTCGTTTACTTACAACAAATAGGTACTGTTAATCAAAAATTATCACTGAATTTTCCAAATCGTGATGAGAAGAGTCCTATTAGAATGGAGTAAAGAGCTATCCAGTAAAAGATGAAAATCATATTAACAACCATCTTGTCAAGTGTATACATTCAATAACCGAACCAAAGTTAATAGTTTTAAAGTTACTTTACCTAAAAATAACATTATTTATTATTATTAAATACCCTTCGTTTACTACAAAGGTAAGGATAAACTGATCCCACGTGTGATAGGGATGCAACCCGCCCCTACACTGAGACCAATTGTTCTATTGTGGCACACCTATAATCTATACTTCAACCACTCGATAAGGAATATGAGTTTAGTGGGTGAAAACTTGTCCAGTTCCCTCAGTCTCAGTTTGTGGACTATTAGTTCCTCAAATTTGATCCTGTCCCCAGTGGGGCAGTCACACATGATGTGTTCGATAGACTCGTGGTCCTCCAGGCAGTCTCCACTCGGAGTCCTGAATCAACCGCAGCGTAATTAGCTCATTTCTGAGGTCACAGTGGTCCGTGTACACAGCTGTTAGGATTCTCAGGTATACCCTAGAGAATCTGAGCCATTGTCTGGCTCTTTCAGCTGATGGGCCAGTAATTGTTGAGCGAGCATGTCTGAGTCCAGATTTCCTGGACCTTTTGGCCCAACCATCTGTTGTTCCCCCTCCCCGCTGCCTGAGAGAGATACCACAGGCCGGTTCAGGTCCAATGAGCCCCATGTAAGAAGGAGGTTACAGTCAATCTGGAATCAGTTCAGTCGGACATCCATTCATGATTGATGTCAGAGAAACGGGAAACTGATTGTATTTCAAGCAGCAAGTTTATGGAATTCGAAGAATCCAATGCATTTTCATCGAGAAGCGACCGTGTAATGTGTTTCGTCAGTCCATTAATCTGGAATCAGTATCATCGTAATCAAGATGACAGACTGAACTGATGCCAAACTTGTGGACAATTTATCTCCCTTCACAGATGAAGCAAATGAATAGCACTAATAATAATAAGTACTTACAGTGTAACATAAACATTATGCATAAATGAAGATATTTAAAAGAGTCATGTTTCCAAGTTCACCATTCTTCATAGGCATTCCTCACATTTCATCGTTCAATAAAACAATACTGTTGCAAATAGATTTTAGTACCTGTTTCCTAAATTGATTTACCTCTATTGGAGATTGGTATCGTTCATTTAAAAGTCAGAATCCTATCCTCGATCCAGAAGAAACACTGACATTTATATTACTTGACCACAGGAAGAAAGTATACTATAGGCGAATTCAAGCGAATAACCATAACACAGTTGTTAAGACCAATCCCTTTCTCTCATGACCAATCGGTTATAATTTAAATGTACTTGAATGTGGAAATAAAGGCATTATTATTATTATATTTGGTAGGGGAACTACTGTGTTTTGGTTATTCGCTTAAATTCCACCAATGTTTAAAAAATACTTACGTATAGAAATAGATAATGTAAATTAACGGAAGTATTCGATATAGGCTGGTTGGTTACTTTCTATCGTGATATATCCTGGAAAACTTCAAACTTGTACTACCTAATATTTATATTCATACACTGATGGGAGACCAACTGACCTGAAAATCGTCGAAATCTTTATAAATTTAAGTAAAGTAGTAATTCCACCAAGTAATTCCACCAATGTTTAAAAAATACTTACGTATAGAAATAGATAATGTAAATTAACGGAAGTATTCGATATAGGCTGGTTGGTTACTTTCTATCGTGATATATCCTGAAAAACTTCAAACTTGTAGTACCTAATATTTATATTCTTACACTGATGGGAGACCAACTGACCTGAAAATCGTCGAAATCTTTATAAATTTAAGTAAAGTAGTAATTACCTTATAGTACTTACTTAAAGAGTTATATTCCAGGTAATTTATAACAGATAATCGTTGATTTCACGAAAACCCATTCGTTCAGTCCATTTTGAGGTTATTCATTTCCACCGGCGAATACGTACCGATCGTGGTAAATATCAATTTTTGTTGCAAGTATCAAATCGAAACCAAAGGATTTTATCGATTCTGAATAAATCTCGGCACATTTCTGATCCAAAATCAATCGATTTTTGTTAAATTCTCCCAAATTGACATTCACTATTCAGACTTTCAGACAGTTTTGACCTTGGAATGTTTCTAACATTTCTAACCCAGGGCTTCCCAAACTGTTCGTCGCGACATCGTCTTAGCGGCGTCGCATGTCGATGCGACCGAGTCTAGCGAGCTGATAACGTATATTAACAGGCTAGAACTTAAATTGGTATATATTTTTGGGGGCCGAGTTAAGGGGAGTCGTACAAAAATGGGAATGCCCCAAGGGCGTTACAGTAAAAAAGTTTGGGAAGCACCGGTCTAGCCTATTCCTTTCGAAAAATTAGAGATGTGCAAGTGGGATTTTGTCCATTAATTACTTCGTGAGATAAAACAGAACGCCACCTTCATCCCAAAATCTTGGGGTCGGTCGACTTCGGCCTCGCTCGGGTCGTTTTATTTCTATAGTTCCATAAAAACGGTCGATTTTCCGCATTTTGGCGATTTTCAAACGCTCGTAGAAAACGAACGGAAAAAAAATCGGAAAAAGTGTCTCGCTATTCTATCCGTCTATATTCGGTCTTTCGATCGGTACCGTTAGATACGGTCGGGCGAGAGGAACGAAAAAGCCTTTAGGTTTCGGGCGAGGCCGCTTTTCGCCGTATCGACGATTTCGCGACTTTTCCGGAATTTTTTTAAAATACTCGCGACTTCCCGATCTCGACGAAAATCGCCTTCGGCGATACGTCGGTCCTCGCCCTCGCCGCGGCGATATTCGCCTTTCGCGAGGCTCGCGGCTTCGCCGCTCGCGAAAATTTCTTCGAAACCGCCCGTTTTGGAAAGTTCTCAAAATTTATCTTCTATGGTTCCGACTTTGCTACTTTAATAATATAGCGTTGATTATGAAAGAAATTAAAATCCCTTTGCATCTTATCTTTATATGACAGTCCAGTTTTGGCTAAAAGTGTTTCGAAACTATCAGGAGTCAGTTTTATTCATGGAACAAATCTAATGTAATCAGTCCAGAGAGAACTCAAACCAGAATACTCATGTAGGAATTTAAATAGTGTTACCAAGAAATAACTACCTCTACATTAGTTGGAAATCCCGTTCTAAATCTTCAATAATTAGAGAATAAGTCGTAAATTATGGTCAACTTCCTTGCATCATTCATTTTCGACTCACTAACTAAAAAACTCTGCCTATGAACTTAGCGAATCCAAATCTCAAATTGTTTACATGCTTACATCCACCAAACTCTCCAGAAATACACTTTCAGTTTCATTTGACATTACTGAAGTTTATCTTTCAAACTGGACCAAACGCCAGCTACCGCAAACAGATAGAACACAGACAGATATAATTCGCATTCTGTGAAAACGTAGAAGTACGATGTATTATTGAAATTTTGAAAAATCATATCTCCGAAAGTATTAGCTTGTTCAAGTTCAGTATAATATCAATGGATTCTTTTGATGAAACTGCATCTTAAAAAAATTAGTGCGTGGACCCTCCGCGCGGAAGAAGTGAAACTGGGTAATGTGGAAATAAAAATAGTAAGGGGTAGAAAACTACGTGCATGTGTCCGAGTGCCACGATTTCACTCTCGCTGTCTCTTTCTATTCCCCCTGTCCAGAATCGTTGAACGTTCAACGCAACCTTGTTGGAGGTCGTATCAGAAGTTTCACTTCAAAAACAAGTAAATGAAATAATGAATATCATAAATTAAAATAGAACAACGTAATGTGGAAACGAAAATAGTAAGGGGTAGAAAACTACGCGTATGCGTTCGAGTGCCACGCATTCAATCTCGCTTTGTCTCTTTCTATTCTCC
Organism: Halyzia sedecimguttata; assembly: GCA_937662695.2. Taxonomy (NCBI): domain Eukaryota; kingdom Metazoa; phylum Arthropoda; class Insecta; order Coleoptera; family Coccinellidae; genus Halyzia; species Halyzia sedecimguttata. The sequence continues at coordinate 90,242,723 of OW569413.2, forward strand.
CTCCCCAGGATCGTTCAACGTTTAACGCAACAGTGCTTTCATACCCTCTCCATGGTAGCGTTAAACGTTGAACACAACCTTGTTGGAAGTCACATTAGAAGTTTCACTTGAAAAAAATGTAATTCAAAATTTGTAATGTAAAAAACCTTTTTTTCTGTAACTCCGAACCATCCGGCCTATTTTTCCCAATAACGAACTTAACCGAGATATTTAGGTCCCAAACCCACTCTGAAAATTTCAACTGTCTAGCTCATTCCGTTCGAGAGTTATCGTGTTGACAGGCGGCCGGACAGAATCGATTTCGACCACGGATTCTTGATCACTGAGTCGAACCAAATCGTTTTAGACCATTTTCCAAAATTCTAAAATTACAGACATATGGGCAAATTGATAAACACTCTGTTGCGAGGAGCAAGAGTGCCAAAAATGATGCTCTCGATGAGGGCATTAAAGAAAGAACAGTCGGAATGCTGCTAAAGATGGGGGAAAGATATTTCGCAGTAATATTCATCATTTTTCAAATGATTTACTGTCGAAAAATGATGAGGACTACAATAAGATCTTATTTATGATGAATTTTTAACAAGTTAGTGAATTTTCAGGACGATTAGACAGTTATGGGATGCTACAAGTCTATGTGAATTCAGAATATCAATTCAATGCTACAAAGAGTAAATTCAAAAAAATTATTTTTTGATCTGAACTGTGTAAAAATGTTGATAAAAAAAATTGATAAATTCCTAATCTGAATCCCCATTAATTATATTTTTGTAGCGGGAAATGTTTACTTATTGATCTGAGGTTGAGACCATCTGCTCGGGTAAAGGTGAGATCGAAAGGAAGAATCCATTTCAAATCACTGCAGAAAATCTGAACATTTTTAATGAATAATTTAAGATGAATAATAAGGTCCTTATTGATTTCAACTGAAGCATCTACAGATGCAGACTTTTGGAAATTGAATACATATATATATATATATAAATAAATAGATTATTTGAGCTTCTTGATCTCCTATCCAGATGTATCAATTTTTGTTGAAAAATTATTAGAAAGGTCATCAAAATGTTTTATAAAATCGGAAGAAATGAAAGTTCTATTTCACTCATATTTCTAGTCCATCTTGTTGTCTATAGTCTGAACTGAAATGTACTCATCTCCAATAAGTAGAAATAATCCGAAGGAAATTTCACTATTTACACACTGCAGTTTAATCACATATAAATATCCGACCATATTTATCACTGCATTGCATTAATTCACATTTGACACCGTTGTACACAAAAAATACCACGAAATGCCCGCGAAAAACAATAATGGTTAACTCCAGAATCAGAAGTAATCGTCCATTTTTACAATAACAAACTAACAAACGTTCGACTGACGTACGTCTCTGAGCTGTGTTGCCATTTTATCATCTTCCAGGCTAGTAGATATAGTGGGTTGTGCTTAGACGAAGCGAAGAGAAGAGGCGAGTCGGTTGAAGCGCGAATGATCTTCGACGCAACTAGGAATCGTTTCTCCTGACGCTTCGCCCAAGTTCGCGGTCTCAGGCGAAGAGAAGAGTCGAAATTGCATTCTTGATCCGTATTCTATAGTCAGGCAGTGGTAGTATTTGGTAGGAAATGCTTGGTGTAGTATTGAAAATATTTCTTTTTCTTTTGTCTGAAGTCGGAAAACAAGTGATGAAATTCACCGTACGTTTCCCTCCCTTGATTTACGTTTCTGACCCGCATTTTTTATTGGCATCTTCTTCTTCTTCCATGCTGGCAATTAAACCCAGAACAAACAGATCCTCTTCAGAGGAAGAGCTGCTCATCTTGACCGCACGATATGAAATGTTCAAATGATACTGAAAAAATTCATGGGACTGTCAATTCCTTCCGATACGCGACCTGACGGTTCGGCCCAATGCGCGGTCTTCGGCGAACTGACTCTTCTCCTCGCCGCGCTTCACTTCGCGACGCTTCGCCTAAGTGAGCGTCTAGCTTAAAATATACTAAAGGGTTTTCCAATAAGAGGTGTTATTTTGAATAGCCCGCTATTTCGGTAGATGTCACTTTTGAAGTTGTCATTTTTTGAAATTTAACAGAAACTACGCCATTAATAAAAATGGAACAATACACGCTTCAAGATCGCATTGAAATTATTAAAATTCACCATAAATATGGTGAAAATTTGGCAGAGACGGTTCGTAAAACTCGAATATTTTTGGGTCGTCATGAAGCACCTTGTCGGACCGCAATAAAGAAATTAGTGGAAAAATTCGAGCTGTTGGGACAAGTTAGTTATGTGAAGAATAAAACCCGTGCACGTTGCTCAAGAACAGCCGAGAATATTGCTGCTGTAGCTGAAAGTGTTGAAGAAAACCCAGGTTTGTCCATTCCTCGTCGTTCTTTGGAATTAGGCATTCCACAAAAGTCATTACACCGTATTTTGCATAAAGATTTGGGTCTTAAGGCTTATAAAGTTCAGTTAACACAAGAACTCAAGCCAGCCGATCATCAACAACGTCGTGTCTTTACTGATTGGGTCGTTGAAATGCATTAAAATGATCCGGAATTCCATCGAAAAATCATCTTGAGTGATGAGGCTCATTTCCACCTCGGTGGCTTCGTCAACAAGCAAAATTGTCGCATCTGGGGCTCGGAAAACCCGAGAGTTATTGTTGAAAAGCCTCTCTATCCTCAACGTGTGACTGTTTGGTGCGGTTTATGGTCCGGCGGAGTCATTGGACCTTACTTTTTCGAAAATGAGGCTGGAGCAACAGTTACGGTTAATGGATTGCGTTATCGAGAGATGATTAATGATTTTTTATGACCAGAATTGGATGGTATCGATCTGGACAACGTTTACTTTCAACAAGACGGCGCTACGTGCCACACAAGCAACGAAAACATTGATCTTTTGCAGAAAAGTTGCCAGACCGTGTTATCTCTCGAAGAGGTGATCACAATTGGCCACCGAGATCTTGTGATTTAAAACCTTGCGACTTCTTCCTCTGGGGCCACGTGAAAGAGAAGGTCTACGCCAATAGCCCAGCGTCGATTAAAGACATCAAAGATGCAATTCTTGAGGCTATCAAGGACATAGGGCAGCCACTTTGCGATTTGGTTATGGAAAATTTCATTAAAAGCATATGGTCCTGTAAGTGTGGTCGTGGTGGTCATTTGCCTGATGTTATTTTCCACTATTAACGGCATAGCTTCTTCTTTATAATGAAATAAACATCGGATCATTTATATTGAAAAATGGCATTTTTCTTTGAATATCGAAATAGCACCTCTTATTGGAAAAAAAATAAGTCGCTTCCCGCTGTCTGTTTGTTCCTATGTATGTATGCTTAGATCTTCAAAACTAAGTGAAGGATTTTGATGCGGTCGCCTAGGCCTAGGCTGTCGTAACGCACCTGCCGCACTCTTCAGATATGTCTCCTTCTGATCACTAATATTTTCGATAGATGGCTCTTGGCTCAGCTGGGCAAAAATTCACTTCTTATAGAGATTGGAAAGAATGGATCGATGCATGGAGTCAGTTGAGGTGTGGTTCACCTTCTGCTCGCAAAATTTAAAGAACTAGCGCCTAGCAATTCACTTAACTTTGATTAATATGTTTCATTTCATTCAGTATCATTTTGAATGGAAAATTAATTTCAAATCCTATAAAATCTGGAGAAATCTTCTTTCCGCCTTTCAATAACAACACGGAAACATTAAATATTTCAACTGATCACTAAACAAATGACCACATCATTTATCTGTCTCAAACTTAACTTCTCTAGTAGTGTTTTTCCTCACTGACTTGTTCCTCACAGAAGGCGTTCCATGTACTTCAGGAATGCTGGTGATGTTTAAGTTCTGCTTTCGAAGGCTCATCGGCGAATTTCGGGCCATTGGAAATGGTGAAGTTGCTGGGAACTGGGATGCAACCACAGGAACGAAGGTCTGCGGTTGGAGTTTTGACAGTGAACCACCTGAAAAAAATACGTATACCAAACGAATTTGAATAAACTCTTATTCAACGTATTATTATTTTTACTATTAGAATCTTTTGTTCAATTACCCTATTTATTCAATCCTAAGGACATTGTCAATGGTGTTAACATACCCGATGACGTCCTTAGGAGCCTTGGCCTCAGTTTCAGACCATATACCCCAATACCTGCACCCTTATCTGGATTTGATCAGTTCGTTTGAGATCTTTTTCAGCAAAAAATTCGAAAATTACATTTGGGTAAATTAATAGCACGCTGTCTTAGAGGATATGCATAAAAAATAAGTGAGCAGTCTGAAATTATATTCTAGGAGCCAGTGGCCGACAGACAACATATATTTTGGGAAAGCCTGTCCATATCAGACTCCTTCTTCAGACGCTTAACGAAAAAACCATTCAATGATGAATATACCTCCCACAGTATCCTTTAATGATTACTTAGTCTATGGTACCTACCATATATGAAATGGGGGATAGCTAAAGACCGGTACAAACGCTACGTTTTGGACAACCTTTTGTCTGCGCAGTTCAACACGTTGCAGGTAAAACGTTACGTGTAGATAGGAAGATTGCGCAGTTTTGAAAACGGCTCGGAGACGTTGCAGTTGCAGCGATAACTGAGCTAGAGAGCATATATATCCGTGATCTGCGCGGATTTGTGGCTGCATGTAGACAGTAACTAGACAGCATGCCAACATTGAAAAGAGTAGTACCTCCTCCATGACGATATCACTAGAACTGTGCGAAATATACAGGGTTGTGTTCGTATATTAACTCCGTAGAGTAATATTTATTCCATTGCGTTCGAAAACTGAAAGGTTGGGTAAATTTTACTCCATGACTGTTGTTCGAAATGTCAGAGTATTTGACTCCGAGTTCATTTTACTCCTGTCAAAATTGACATAACTCCATGGGACGGAAAATCTAGTATCTTTGTCTCACTGTTTTATGAATCTGTTCTGTGAGGTAATTTAATAGTTTTAATACTGCTCACAATATATATATATTTATGATTAGAGTTACATATATGTGAAGAAAACAATAATAATAGGTTCTTCCTTAAACCAACATAACCTATTTTCCGATATTGGCACCTTCTGTCACTGTCAGTGTCAGTGTCAGAGTAAACTCTAGAGTAAATCTGTCAAACCTTCAAAAACTCTACTCTACTCCGTGGAGTTAATTTTCGAACACAAACCTCTGGGTGAGTATACCTATGTATGTAGATATGTTGTATACGGAGAGATTTGTTTTCTATGTTCTATGATATGGTACTGTCAAACATTGGCATGGATGGATGTAGTAGATACATAAACTTACATATTATTAGCAAACAATTATCTATTTCATTGAAGTTAATTTGATGTTTAGAGGAGTTTTTCGAGAGAAATGAAGTGTGTAGTGTTTTTATTCACTGAAAAAACGGCAGCTTTCCTCAAATACTTTTTCAGATCGTGAAAGTATCACACCTATCATACCTGAGGGACGCTGAAACCACCGCAACTGGACTTTGCTAGTCACCATTTCATATATGGTAGGTACCATAGACTAACTGGGGAAATTTCAGGCTTTCCTAAAATAAGTGTTTTCTGCCGGCCACTGGCTATTATACTTCAGTTTCATATCTTGCCACGTAGATGACATTTCATATCGCAATGAGCTCCTACACACCTACACAGATAGGGGGCATGGTTAGGCTAGTCGCATATCGAGGGCAGCCCAGCCCAGCACAGCACAGCATAGCCTAGCCCAGTAGGAGGCCAGACAGAGTACTCTGTTACAGAATCGCGAAGGCCTCTGCTCGCCTACGTCCAATATGCGGCGTACTATTCAATTGCATTTGTTATAAAATCATCTACTCGGCTAGGCTATGCTGAGCTGTGCTGGGCCTGCCTCAATATGCGGCTTGCCTTAAGTTGAAAGACATAGCACAGGTTACTGACGAGGTCCAAATTTGAACGATATACGTGTCCATCAACTGGAGACAGAAGTTTGACAATAAAAGTCGTTTGTTTAGTTAGACGAACTATTTTTATGTCAGATGTAAACAAGCACTGACGTGAAGTCAGGAGCTCTTGCACTCTCTTAATCGAAATTTACCATGGCAATTTCGATTAAGAGTGTCCAATACAGGAAAACGGACAATAGAATTCACCATGGTAAATTGGATTGAGAGTGTCCAATACAGGAGAATGGACAATAGAACATACGCGCAAAAGCTCCTGACTTCACGTCAGTGCTTGAACCGATTTTTTTTGGTAACTTTTTTAGAATTTTCTAGCGGTACGGTTCTCACAAAATTTTACACACCTCTTCATGTCGATATTCTACAACTAGTCCGCAAGCTTCATTTCGATCGAGTCTATATTATAATAATATTCCAGATGGATATAACTCCGATACCGTTGGGCCGATTATGGCCAACGGCAAACTTAACTCTCCCATTCAGATGCGCAACCTACTCTGAAAATTGCAAGTTCTTATCTCCTTTCGTTCGAGAGTTATCGAGGCAACAATCACCTATCCAGCTACTGATCTCACACTAAGTTGCTCGGATCTCGCAAATTTCAACCATGTCGGATGAATAGATTCTGATATATAGTATTTTTTTCAATGATTTTCAATAAATTTTTGAAAATTTTCTAGTGATACGATCCTCACGAAATTTTGCAAGAACTTTTGCGTTGGCATTCTACAACTAGTAACCATGTTTGAATTGGATCGGTTCTATATTTTTTGAGTTATTGAGGAAAAAACAATAAATTTTCAGATGGGTATAACTCCAAATACGTTTGGCCGATTGTTCTTATAAACAACCTCAAATGTCGCATTTAGTAGCACAACCTAACCTGAAAATTTCAAATTGCTATCTATTTCCGTTCTCAGGTTATCGTGATATAAAAAATATTTTTTAATCATGCCGGACGGCCGGCCGGACAGAATCAAATTTGACCATTGGAATTCTTCATCTGGGAGTCGAACCCAATCGTTTGAGACCATTTTCGTCAAAAAATGCGCAAGTTGCAGACATTTGGGCAAAATGATAACGCGATGTTCCCCAGAACATACGCGCAAAAATGTTGACTTTTCGAACTTAGCACAAAGTACATAACAAGTTTGTAAATAAAGAAGGCACCTCATTTTGTTTTCGTTGGCTGAGATATTAGATATAACTATAAACTGAATTGTGGTGTAAGTTTGGGGTAGCAGTGCTTGAAAGTTCTGAGTGAGCACTGCCTTATCGCCAATTCAGTTTTGAAAATGTCAAGTATGCGAATATTCAAATTATATTTTCCAAGAAACTTACCATCATTAAATATGGAAGTATTTGCATTTATGCGTTGAAGTTGATTTTTTTTATACGCTTGTGATCTCACAAGGCCTGTAGTCCCTGTGTTGACTGCATCTAATGAAATACTACGACTATGTGTTTTCGCCCAAATGGCATTCCTCTTCCCCCTATTAATGTCATCGTTCAGTCCAGTTAGATGATCATTTATAGCGTAGAGTTTTTGTGTGATATCTTTACCTGAAAAAAATCGACAAATACTAAATATTCGATAACCATAGCTCAGACTATATTCGTAGTTTGTTTTCTGGACACATTTGAGCAACCACGATGAAACTCATAGTAGACATAAATGAACATACAGGATGAGTTTTCGAGTTGATTCATAAAACTAAATGAAATAAGCATAAGGAAAACAGATGAAGTTTATCTTGAGCCATCATAAGAATCTTCAATCATTTAAGGAAATCGAATTATTCCTCATCATTTCACCTAAAATGCATCGTTTTTGAGATATTCAATGATATAAAATCCGATATCAATTAAAAAATTTGTCTTATTTTAGTTGATCTGCTCTGGACCTACTTGAATCGATGTATTTCTATGTTGCCACACTTACTTTTTCTTTCACAAGATATAAATAATCCATGCTCCTCGAACGGGACATACACAAAGAGTTTATGATCCCAGAAGTTCTTAGTAGGTATACCTACTAATTAATTATTATTCTGTCAGTTGGAATGACATCTCAACTATTCGATCCGAGATTTTCTTGGAAATGAATGGATTAATGGATATTTATGCAATTTTCTATAATAATAATATTTCAAGAATGGGCGATGATCAAATTATTTATTATCTTATAGTGATGTAATGAAAGTTAAGTTGAACTTCATTGTTTCAATAGTGGGATATTATTTAATGCTGCATTATAAGAATTGAGTGAGTAAATAAGTTTTCTCAAACAATTTAATGGAATTCAAGTATTAGTTGGTTAAGCTTTTTTGTTTTGTACAATAGATTTCATTATCAGTTTTTTTTTATGTTGAACAGTGCAGTAGAGGCGTGTATTAGCATATTGTGAAATCTCTCAACTTTTTACCTGCGAAATCTAGAAAAATGGTGACTGAAAAAAGTGTTTTCCTTGATCTGTGGTTAAATTAATGTACAACTTAAAGACTCGCCCTGTATATAGACATAAACACTCTTCACATAATCATTTAAAATATCTCGTTCGTAAAATGGTAAAAACTTTCACGGATCTGCAACTCCTAACACTTCTGAAATGCAAGTATGATTATTAGAGATCCGTCATTTCAAAAAAATATAATTTTGACTGAGCATATTCAAAAATTGTTTAAAATATATATACTGATAAGTACGCAAATCCAATGAGCTAGGAAAATTTCTGAAAACGCTGCTTTTTGAGGCAAATTTATGTACTACACAGACCAACAGAAAGAATTGGCTTTTGGTGGCGGAAAACTAATAACTCATTAACGATATTTTTGGGTGCTGATTTCTAATCTTCCTACAGAGTTCGTGTGTCACCTCTAGATTTTGAAAAACAATTTATTGAATTTAGTTCTGATAAGAGTCATGACGACGAAATAAATATATTATTTTTTCAGCCTGAGAGTAAAATTAGATACATAAAGGCCGGTCCAAACGCTATGTTTTGCACAACCTGAAAACGATGCAATTTGAGCATCTACATGGTGCAGAGATACCCGTATCTTTCACACAATTCTAGTGATATCGGGACTGCAACCCAAAGATACTGCGATGGATGTACGTCATGATTGTGATACCCATAATCACGTATGGTGCACAAAAGTAAGCCAGAATACCAGGGCACTTCAGATTATCATAAATCTCACACCACTTTATCTAGTGGTAGATAAAATGGCCATGAAGCCATTCTCAGATTGTCTAGGAAAGGAACAGGTAATGAGAGTATTGAAAAAAAAACATTCGAGAAGAACTTCACTACGATGCTCGGTAGGAGGAAATATTGGGTACAGGGAATGCAACACCCAAGGTCTTAAAAGAAATGCCATTAAATGGTACACAGACGGTTCAAAAACCAGTAGGTACATCAGGAGCTGGCGCTGGAGTATATGGGCCAGGCACCAAATGCTCACTATCGTTAGGCTCCTATCCGAGCATCTTTCAGGCAGGAGTACTTGCAATCGAAAGATGCGTGGAAATGAACCTAGAGAGAAACTATCAGAGATGTGATATAGCAATCTACTTTGACAGTCAAGCTGATATTAAAGCTCTGAGCTCCCATATTATCGAGACCAAGCTAATATGGGAGTGCCGAAAACACTCAATGAAGTAGGCAAGAACAACAGGGTCTCCTTGGTCTGGGTTCCTGGTCCCGCGGGAATCAAAGGAAATGAGGAGGCCAATACATTTACCAAGAAAGGAGCACAAAACCCCTTTTATTGGCCCGGAACCCTACTGTGGGGTTAGTAGATACACCTACAAAAGTGAATTTCGGATGGAAGAAGAAACTGAAAAAGGTATTTTCTGGAGATCTCTCCTCGATCACTCCAAAAGATTCCTCCGGAACTATGACACAGTTCCAATAAATATATGGACCTCAGTAAGAACACGCTGCACCTCCTCACTGGTTTCCTCGCAGTGCACTGCGGCCTTAGAAAGCATATGATGAAATTAGGTCTAGCAGAAATGGACGAGTGCAGATTCTGTTGGGATGAAACGTTTCATTAATTTGTGATTTGCTTCTGCGTAAAAAACAGAGATTAGTCAGAACCAGTCAATCGAACAATGTTAGATATTTTCCAGAGTTTGGGAGAGAAAACCCAGAAAGAAAACATTTAATATTTATTTAGGAACAGTCAGTAGCACCAAAGTGGCTATTGGTCTGTGTTATCTTTAAGTTTTATTTAAATACTTACATACCTATAACGCTATCTAAAACAACTTTGAGCATCGGTCTATGCCTGAGTACACGCTCAAGCTTCATGCGTGGCCAGCATAGGTACACGCTGTCTTCTTCAGCTGTGATTGTCACTTGGAATACGTCGTCGGATTGATCGTGATTTGCTTCCCATTCGGGAGAGTCGACAAACTGATATATGTTGATATAATGGAGGTGTGTGTCGTCGCATGTTACACGTAATCTGGAAAAACAATTGTACAAATTAAAATATTAACAAGTTGGGACTGAGAACACTCCGCTGTTACGTATGGAGCATTCTCTTGTACGGATGTGAAACATGGACGCTTAAAGATGACGCCATGAATAAAATAGAAGCGTTTGAGATGTGGTGCTACCGGAGAATCCTCAAAATCCCTTGGACTGCACATACTACTAATGAAGAGGTACTCATACAGCTGAATAAGAACCGAGAACTTCTGAACACCATAAAAATAAGAAAGGTCAGTTATTTCGGCCACATTATACGAGGCCCAAAATATCACATCCCTCGCCTGATTATGCAGGGAAAAGTTGAGGGCAAGAGGTGGATAGGTCGCAAGAAGATTTCATGGTTGCGGAACATTAGAAATTGGACTGGAATGGGAGTGGAACAGCTTTTCCGAGCGGCGAAAGATAGAGACCAGTTCAATCAAGTTGTCATGGAGATAGCCCACGCCTGAAGACAGGCATGGCACCGGAAGAAGAAGAAGGGCACTGGGCCAGGAGCTTTGGCAGCACGCTCGTTTAAATTTATAGCCAGAGTGGTCACCCATCCAGGTACTGAACTCGCCCAAGGCTGCTTAGCTCCAGGAAAATAATATTTACAAGAATATAAAGGGTTTTCCAATAAGAGGTGTTATTTTGAATAGACTGCTATTTCGGTAGATGTCACTTTTGAAGCTGTATTTTTTGACATTTGACAAGTAGAAACTACGCCATTAATAAAAATGGAACGATACATGCTTCAAGAACGCATTGAAATTACTTAAATTCACTATAATAATGGTGAAAATTTGGCAGAGACTTGAACATTTTTGGGTCGTCGTGAAGCACCTTGTCGGACCGCAATAAAGAAATTAGTGGAAAAATTCGAGCTGTTGGGACAAGTTAGTTATGTGAAGAATAAAACCCGTGCACGTTGCTCAAGAACAGCCGAGAATATTGCTGCTGTAGCTGAAAGTGTTGAAGAAAACCCAGGTTTGTCCATTCCTCGTCGTTCTTTGGAATTAGGCATTCCACAAACGTCATTACACCGTATTTTGCATAAAGATTTGGGTCTTAAGGCTTATGAAGTTCAGTTAACACAAGAACTCAAGCCGGCCGATTATCAACAACGTCGTGTCTTTGCTGATTGGGTTGTTGAAATGCATGAAAATGATCCGGAATTCCATCGAAAAATCATCTTGAGTGATGAGGCCCATTTCCACCTCGGTGGCTTCGTCAACAAGCAGAATTGTCGCATCTGGGGCTCGGAAAACCCAAGAGTTATTGTTGAAAAGCCTCTCTATCCTCAACGTGTAACTGTTTGGTGCGGTTTATGGACCGGCGGAGTCATTGGACCTTACTTTATCGAAAATTAGGCTGGAGCAACAGTTACGGTGAATGGATTGCGCTATCGAGTGATGATTTTTTATGGCCGGAATTGGATGGTATTGATCTGGACAACGTTTACTTTCAACAAGACGGCGCTACGTGCCACACAAGCAACGAAACCATTGATCTTTTGCGGGAAAAGTTTCCGGACCGTGTTATCTCTCGAAGAGGTGATCACAATTGGCCATCGAGATCTTGTGATTTAACACCTTCCGACTTCTGCCTTTGGGGCCACGTGAAAGAGAAGGTCTACGCCAATAGCCCAGCGTCGATTCAAGACCTCAAAGATGGAATTCGTGAGGCTATCGAGGAAATAGGCCAGCCACTTTGCGATTTGGTTATGGAAAAATTCATTAAAAGGATATGGTCCTGTAAGCGTGGTTGTGGTGGTCATTTGCCTGATGTTATTTTCCACTATTAACGGCATAGCTTCTTCTTTATAATAAAATAAACACCCGATCATTTATATTGAAAAATGGCCTTTTTCTTTGAATATCAAAATAACACCTCTTATAGGAAAACCCTTTAAATCCGACTGTAAAAACAAGTTTCCAAGAAAAACTGGTCCGCTTTTTGGCCGAGAATGCTCTCAAACGATTAGTGCTGGGTTTGTGGTGGCGTAAGGTCTCTGTTCAAATACATATTTTCACTGTTGCGTCGAAAATAAACAGTGGTCTGGCTGTGGTGGCGTAGGGACCCATACGAATACGTACATTTATTGTTGGATCGGAAAATAAGCAGTGCTTTGTTTGTGGGGCACAAGGACACGAATCAGTTCAATCATACAATTGAGCCATGAGATAAAAAACATCCTGTATAGCAGTGGTTTACTTTCAATAGTGTATTCCGAGATTCCTATCAAACAAACTAGTCCAATCGTACTGTTGTGCCATGAGCAACAATTCACAAAAAACATTCTGTTTTGCAGTAATTTTAATGTCTAGTAATTTACGAAAATACTCATGTTTCACGGATTTTAAGAAAAAATCGACCTAAATTAGATAACCGTTTCCTCGGGACGAATTTAAATCTCCAATTTTAGCTTTTGTGATATTTCTTTATTTCCCTAATATCTTCTGGAGTCGGTTTCTCTTTCCTTTCGAAACTTATCGTGGCGATGGCCACCCATCCATCTACTGAACTCACCCAAGGCTGCTTGGATCTCGGACAATATAGATCCGATAGTGTTCAAATTTAGAACTTGGCTGTACGTTAGGTTTTGAAACCTCTTGCAAAATTTCAACGATATCAGGCGGATAGTTTTTAAGATTAAGAATTTTTTAACTGTATTTTTTCAATTTTCTAGTAATCTAAAAAAAACTTCCTTAGAAAAACTTCTGTTTTTCTAAGGCAACACCCTGGAATGCAAAATTATTTAGAAATTTTGATGCACTTTAGCAATTACTCTCGATAATGTTTTTGACGTAAAAAAGTTGCACCGATAATTTTCTTTTTTACTCAGTACAGTAACTGTTATGAACCGTCAGCATTTAGTGTGTATTCCAAATTTGTGCTTTGATTCGTGAAATAATCCTCCAAATACCATTTAAGCTTCAAAATTAAAAATATTTTTTCACGCATGCGTGTTTTCTTTGTAAGTAATTATCGATAATTTTAAAACTTTCGTGGTATTATCTTCAAATATCGGAAATACATCAATCTATTCGGATTCGAAAGAGACCGAATTCTTCCGTCAAATCAAAAAGAAAATCGAAACGTCACGTTGTTTACATTTTAAATAAGACCGAGCACCCTATTTGCCGTTTATGACACCATAATTCTCTCGGCATACTCTCAGAACGATACTTAAACCCAGAGCCCAGAGAGAATAAATACCAACGCCTTCTTTTACATTGTCGTAAAGTACTCAATAAATATATATCCAGAACAAGACAAGGAAGGATCGATGGAATCAGACGATGACTTACTTTCCTTGCAGCAGGATGGAGAGCCTCTCGTCTGCTGAACTTACGTCCTCCACAGCGTATATATCGCCTTTATCCAACTGCATTACTTTTCCCTCCCGAATTAGTTCTTTGAAGTGTTTTTTGCTTACCCTAAGAGGTTTAAATACCTGAAAATAAGGTTGAGATTAACGTTATTCGTACGAAACAACTGACATTTTTTATTTTCGCGGTGGAGGAGCTCATGAAAAGACGTAAAAACAGTGGCCGATTAATTCGCGAACCGCGTACATTTACTCTTACGTCCCCTTCAATTGAATGGTATTTAATTTTCCAAAAAAAAAACTCTTGTGTTATTTAGTATGTATTCATTGCATGGTACCGGGATCGATTCTTGTAGTCGTACAGAATTTCGGCTAGAGGGGTTTATCCAAAGTATTGGAAATCATTTTTCGTCGACCTCTATGAAAAGTGACATTTTACCTAATAATCTGCGGCCGTAAAATCGACCATTATTGAAGGCAAGTACTTTGCGGACGAGAAAGTAGTTTCTCGTCCGCTGTGGTTACTATGAATACGGCATCATACGGTTCAATACAAATATACGTGTCTGTAAGAATAACTGTCAGTGCTGTGGTCACTATGTATATGGTTCAATACAAACATAAGTGTATGTGTCGTTTGCTATTGTGAAATTATTTAAGAGGTTCGAAATTCATAAAAATATGTGGAGGTCGACGAAGAAATGTAATATCGTGACTGAATCAACTAAATTTACGTGATTCGTAAAGGTCTTCATAACACATTTTACGTGTCCATTGAATAAGTATCAATAGAAAATATCAGTTGGAAATACGGTCAATTTTTTTAAATTTTAAATTTTGGAGTTCAAATATGGTAGTTATAGAAAAACATTTGTAATTTTACAGAAAGAACACATTTTCTACCAAAGGTGAACTTAATAGATGGGTATTTACTGTTTAAAAAGTAAGTAAATACCCATCTATTAGTTCACCCTAAATTTGGAAAAGGACAGCTACTTGCTCTTCTTAGATTAGAAATTATTTGGAGAAAACTCAAATTCAATCAGTTTTGCTATTGGCGCTCTAGTTCCTCGGAACTGAGTGCTTATCAATTTGCCCAAATGTCTGTAATTTTCGAATATTTCGATGAAAATGGTCTTAAACGATTTGGTTCGACTCACTGATCAAGAATCCGTGGTCGAAATTCATTCTGTCCGGCCGGCCGGTCCGGCCGGTCCGGCCGGCCGGTCCGGCCGGCCGTAGGCACGATAACTCTCGAACGGAATGAGCTAGAGAGTTGAAATTTTCAGAGTAGGTTTGGGGGATAAATATCTCGGCTAAGTTCGTTATTGGGCAAAATCGGACAAATGGTTTCGGAGTAACAAAAAAAAAATTTTTTTTTTACGGAACAAATTCCAAATTAAATTTTTTTTAATAAAAAGTTTTATCATGAGAATCCAATCATATCATTTTTAACTCTAACAAGCTAATACTTTCGGAGATATGATTTTTCAAAATTTCAATAATAAATCGTATTTCAACGTTGTCACAGAATAATATTATTCTATGTATGAATATGAATTGTCATAATGTCAAATGATGTTCAATTGAAGAATTGTGAGCGAAGTGAGAAAAATCTCAGATATGATTTTTCAAAATTTCAATAATAAATCGTATTTCAACGTTGTCACAGAATGATATTATTCTATGTATGAATATGAATTGTCATAATGTCAAATGATGTTCCTGAGAATTGTGAGCGAAGTGAGTTAAATCTCAGTTGTTTGCTCCGATATTAGTTTTTCTCAGAAAATTCTTACATTTCGGAACTGAACATGAAATAAGAGATCTGAGAGTAGTGAGACTGCTTTTCATCCATAGACATAGATATAACTCTCGAACGGAATGAGGTAGGTAGTTGAAATTTTCAGAGTAGTTTAGGGAGATGAATATCTCGGTTGAGTTCGTTATTGGGCAAAATTGACCAGATTTAATTTGATTTCTTCCATGGTGCTTTTCTCATTCTCATGATTGCTCATTTAATCTTGATAAATAAACTATTATTTGAATTGAATTTCCTTTAGGATGCAGTTCTATTATATGAATACATTGATATAATTCCCAACTCTGAGAAACCAATACTTTCGGAGATATAATTTGTCTGTTTGAACTAGAGCGCCAGAAAGCTCCTGTCCACAGGGCTTGAACCCATTTTTTTTAGATAACCTACCAATTCTAATATTAACATTTCGTCTGATTTAGTTCTTCCTGGTCAAATAAAACAACCAGCTTACATTCCCTCCTCAACCGGTTATTTAATGTAAGCTAAGAAATGTGAACTTAAAGAAAGCGGTAAAAATGATTTTCCAAATTGACGGAAGAAACGGGTATATCCATCAACTATGTAGATCAGAAAATTATCGACAAAAATATGGATAAAAATCTCTTCAGTAACATAACCCAAATCAAAGAATAAAAACGGTAAAAGGAAGCTTTCACGTTCCATCCGAAAACAAACAACAAACTCCGGAGAATTTTTAAGAAGGTTTTAATATAAAACTAGCCTTCAAAACTTCTACGAAAATTAAATGACTTCTAAGAAATTCATTCGATAAAACTCCGGACATGTTCAAATCTATATATGAAATTAAATGTTTAGATTGCAACAAGTTTTACGTCGGGCAAACAACCAGAGACATTCTTATACGGTATAAAGAGCATACGGGACATAAACAGAACAACATCGATAAATCTGCCTTTGCAAATCACGTTTTAAAAACTGGCCACCTGATTGCAGCAAATTGAAATTCAAATTGTTGAAAAATTCCAATAAACTATATAAGAGGAAACATATTTCACTAAAAACTGATCTAACCCTTATTCAAAACTCATTACGGTATATGGCTAAGGGTATAATATGTCAAGTCAACCCATTTTTCAGTGTAGAAATTGACAGCATGCTTCAGGGCTCTTATCTCATCAATATAAGTCAAACCACATGGTTTGGCTCATTTCTTTTTCTACCTTCACGGAGTTGAAGAGGATCTTATAGAAACAGGCTCCTAATATGTTTAGGGTTTATATTGATGTTGTCTGAAGAAGTCGCAGTATAGACGAAACACTCCATACGATATTACAACAGATTGGCAGTAAAAACCAGCATTCATTTATTTGACACTGTCAAATTCCTTATTAGTATTATATATATTATGTAGGTACTAGTGAATTTGTAAATCTATATAGCCCTTTCAATGACCCGGTAGATCAAGATAGCCAGCACATATCTACGTAACTGGTACCTCTATAGAAGCAGCTGATCTACGTAACCAGTAGATCTACCTACATATATAGGCTGATTAATGAACCGGTAGATCCTTAGACTATAGTCCACGTATAGATCCTCATAGTCAGCAGATCTACGCAACCGATAAATATATATCTTCAGTATATACACCTAGCCAATCCATATTAATAGCACATGAAAATATCAAAGGCATCCATTCAAATTATCAATTTTTAACCGTTCATTCATCAGCTTTCCTTAAGCTTAAATAATCTCAACATTATGCCATAAAAGCGAATTGATAGTGAGCAAGACATCTATTAGAATCTTTTCACCAGGCTATAATTCACAGCAATTCTTAACAATATAACATACTGGTTCAATCCATCGTGAGTAAATGTGTTAAAGTAACGTCGCTCTAATTTGGTACTCACCTTAAGATATAAATCAGTCATTTCTAGGGATAATGTTGGGGGTAGAAACCTCCAAGTTAGAATCGCAGTATGAGTTACATTCAAAAAGACAATCAGACAATTCCACAGCAAAATATCTAAAGCACAAATTTCCACTCCTCCCCAAATGGTTATGAAACAATGACCAATCGATAACAGTGCCCTGAAACAGAAAATATAGAAAAGTTCATAAATCAAGCTGAATTGCTTATGGCTTATGGCACTATTTCATTCCAGATTTATTCACTGAGTAGTGAGGATATTGGAATTGGCATTGTAATGAGAAAACACATTTTACCACATTTTTTCAACTACTATAGCATAACCAAATTGACATACTATAAATTCTAAATTTTATAACTTTATCAACGTCAGCGTTGGGTGGGTTTAAAGGCAAGCTATATTTCTTTACGTTTGGTTTGACGAATAGTTTCTGAAATATAATATTTTTGTTTTTGTAAAGACAAATTTTTCAATTTTTTTTTCTAGTGATACGATATTCACGAAATTTCGCAAAAATTAGCGCGTCCAACTTCTACAAGGAACTACCAAGTTTTAATTGGATCAGCTTTCACGAACTTTGAGTTATTGAGGATAAAACAACAAATTGTAAGATGAATTAATTTGGTTTCGATAATTGAGACAAATTAAGCATCTTATTTCTCTGTCTCAGTTTAACAAGAACAAATATGGAAAAAGTTCAACTTCCCATTGAAAAAGCATCTCCGGACAATTTGTGACAGACTACCTCCTAATAAGAAAAGTGTGTTATATCTCGCCAATTTTAATGTTAACACAAATCGGTTTATAGTTTCTACTTTACCAACATTCTTATCTTACTGATTCTTTAGTTAAGCAGATTTCGGATAGAGGGCGTCACGATATATTCAGATGTACAGTGACTTTATACAAGTATAAAGTATAAAGTGTATAAAGTCACTGTATTCAGATGAATAGAATATAATAACCTAATATCCTAATAAATATTACATTTATGTTCCTGCCTTTGTCACAGTATAAGAATATTAATATACTGTACCTCGATTGAATTAGACTAAATGCGATTGAATGAAAATCAAGTTGAAGTCGGCGATCTAATATTCAGGAAAAGTGCTACATTCTCTTCACAAATGCTGCATAAAGATTATTAAAAAAATGGGTTCAAGCCCTGTGGACAGGAGCTTTCTGGCGCTCTAGTTCAAACAGACAAATTATATCTCCGAAAGTATTGGTTTCTCAGAGTTGGGAATTATATCAATGTATTCCTCGATGTATTCATATGATAGAACTGCATCATAAAGGAAATTCCATTCAAATAATAGTTTATTTATCAAGATTAAATGAGCAATCATGAGAATGAGAACTGTACCACATTTTCAATTTCTTTTTTTACACTTTGCGGTACTCTGGTCAATACAAAACTTCACATGCGTATAAAAGACATGATTCTACAATTTGATGCTAAATTTCAGATAGATCGAGTGATCGGTTTCGGAAATATTCATAAAAAATATTTTTACTAAAATCGCCCATAACTCCGAAACTCCTTGATGGATTTCGCCCATTAACGAACTTGTCCGAGATATTCACGCTCCAAAACCACCTTGCAATTTTCAATCCGCTAACTCCTTTCGTTCGAGAGTTATCGTGCCTACGGCCGGTCGGCCGGCCGGACCGAATCGATTTCGCACTCGGATTCTTGATCAGTGAGTCGAACCAAATCGTTTGAGCCCATTTTCAGTCAAAAATTCCAAAATTACAGACACTTGGGCAAATTGATAAGCACTCTGTTCCGAGGAACTAGAGCGCCAAAAAAACAAGTTTCGTATGACAATTGCCCAAAACAGGTTGAAAGTACCGACAAATAGTAGGTATTCCATAAAACATGTATGAAAGAAGATAAGTAATAATAAAAAATTACCTTGTAATCGATCAAAAATTTCCTGATCTACGTTCACCAAATTTTCTCCTCTCTCGAACTACAGAATTATGCTTTCAATATTTACGTAATATTTTCAAACATTTTCGGGTGAGGTCCCCGTTGCATCGCTAAAATACGCGTATTTCAACCCCAATATTTTTGAAGTTTCAATATTCCCTTCTGTCAAGTTGACATTATGAGAATTCATACATAGAATAATTATATCAATCTGTGAAATACGATTTACATTGAAATTTTGAAAAATCATATCTCCGAAAGTATTAGCTTGTTAGAGTTAAAAATGATATGAATGGATTCTTATGATAAAACTGCTTATTAAAAAGAATTTAATTTGGAATTTGTTTTGTAAAAAAAAATTTTTTTTTTTGTTACTCCGAAACCATCTGTCCGATTTTGCCCAATAACGAACTTAGCCGAGATATTTATCCCCCAAACCAACTGTGAAAATTTCAACTCTCTAGCTCATTCCGTTCGAGAGTTATCGTGCATACGGCCGGCCTGCCGGACCGGCCGGACAGAATGAATTTCGACCACGGATTCTTGATCAGTGAGTCGAACCAAATCGTTTAAGACCATTTTCATCGAAATATTCGAAAATTACAGACATTTGGGCAAATTGATAAGCACTCAGTTCCGAGGAACTAGAGCGCCAAAAACTATTACATAAGATTTGAGTGAGTAAATAAGTTTTCTTAAACAATTCCATTGAATTTCGAGGATCAGATGATGAAGCTTCTAGATAAGTAGGTATACGTTATTGAATCCAGTAACTGTTTCTGCATTTTACAGTTAAAGAAAGTGCAGGGGTGGATTAGCACATTGTAAAATTATATGGGAGAAATCTATGGTTGAAATTAACGTACAACTTAAAGACTCATCGTTTATATAAATGAGAACGACGGAAATTTGAATACAGCCGCTCAAAATGTAGGAGTATTGGATTCTGGATATTTTTTTTGGGTCAAAATTTTCAATTTTCTATTCAGGCAACCGGTCACTCACCTCACTAACAGGACACTCTGTTTGAAACTACCAGGCACTAGGAACGCTGCGGCGAAAAAGAAATTGGCAGTTTGGAAGAGACTGTGTTGTGCGGGATTCCATTCGGTACAGGCCCAGGGGGGCTCTTCGCTCGTCTTGGTGGAGTTGAAAAACTGACTCTCGAAGTCGTAGTCCGTGACGTTCGTCTGGTTGAAAAATATCTCAGTGCTGTTCCAGACCGACGTCGGATCCGTGGAGAATGTCAGGTTCCTCCTAAACCCGTCCAGTCTGGGGAAGGATCGCATGAACTCAGTGGAGGTTGACATGTTCAGGTCTCTGGAGAACTTTGGTACATCGGTCGCGTTTGTACGGACGAGGGAGGGTCTAGTTTCGAGGTGGAGTCTCGCTTGGATCACAGATATTTCCATGGTTATTCCTGTGGAAATGACAGTTGTTACTGCTTTATAGGGCTTCACACGAGACGAGAGTAGCCGAAAATATAAAAAAATTGGTTCAAGCACTGACGTGAAGTCAGAAGCTTTTGCGCGTTTGTTCTATTGTCCATTCTTCTGTATTGGACACCCTATATCGAATTTACCATGGTAAATTATGTTGTCCATTCTCCTGTATTGGACACTTAATTCGAATTTACCATGGTAAATTCGAATTAAGAGTGTCCAATACAGAAGAATGGACAATAGAACATACGCGCAAAAGCTTCTGACTTCACGTCAGTGCTTGAACCAATTTTTTTTTCGTGATTTTTTTGGAATTTTCTAGGGGTACGGTTCTTAAAATTTTTTTTTTCGTCATTTTTTTCAAAATTTCTAGGGGTACGGTTCTTACAAAACTTCAAACACGTCTTTATGTTGATTTTCTACTACTAGTTACCAAGCACCAATTCGATCGAATATTTATTTTTTGAGTTATTGAGGAAATAATATTCCAGGTGGGTATAACTCAGAAACCGTTAGACCGATTATGCCCAAAAACGAACTCAATTGTCCCTTTCGGATACGCAACCTACCCTGAAAATTGCAAGTCCCTATCTCCTTTCCTTCGAAAGTTATCGAGGTAACGGTCACCCATCTACTGAACTCACACAAGAATGCTCGAATCTCCAACAATATTTAACCGATCGTATTAAAACTTGAAACTTGGCAGTAGAGTTAGGTTATGAAGGCTCTTGCAAAATTTCAGCAATTTCAAACGAATAGTTACTGATATATAGAATTTTTTTTTCAATTTTCAATGATTTATTAAAAATTTTCTACAAATGCTATCCTCACCAAATTTTGCAAACATTTTCGCGTTGGCATTCTAAAACTAATAACCATGTTTGAATTCAACCGGTTCAGTATTTTTCGAGTTAATGAGGAACAAATAACCACCATATTTCAGAAAATTTCAGATGGCTATAACTCTAAAACCGTTTGGCCGATTATGCTCACAAACAAGCTGAAATGTCGCGTTATGGTGCACATCCTAACCTGAAAACTTCAAGCCACTATCTCATTCCGTTCTCAAGTTATCGTAACACAAAAATATTTTTTAATAATCTTTTTTTAATTTTCTAGCCATACGATGCGCACAAAATTTCACGAACGTGCTTAGGTTCATATTCTACAACTAACCAAGGTTCAATTTGATCGGATTTATATTGGTTGAAAACAAAATTATTACTCGGAAACCACTGGGCCGATTATGCCCATTAACGAACTTGTCCGTCGTATTGGGATGCGCCACCTACCCTGAAAATTTCAAGTCGCTAGCTCGTTTCGTTTTCAAGTTATCGTGGCAACGGCCGGACGGCCGGCCGGACAGAATCAAATTTGACCTTGAATTCTTCATTGGGGAGTCGAACTTAATCGTTTGAGACCATTTTCGTCAAAAAATTCGAAAGTTACAGACATTTGGGCAAAACTATAACGTGATGTTCCCCAGAACATACGCGCAAAAATTGGTTCAAGCCCTGTGGACAGGAGCTTTGGCGCTCTTGTTCAAACTTTGAGAAATCATATCTCCAAAAGTGGTTTCACACAGTTAGGAATTATATCAATGGATTCTTATGATATAACTGCATCATAAAATAAAACAAATTGAATAAGAATCAATTGATATCATTCCCAACTCTGAAAAACCAATACTTTCGGATTTATGATTTGTCAAAGTTTGAACAAGAACGCCAAAGCTTCTGTGCGTCAGTTTTCAAGAATTTTCGTAATCACATTCAAAACGTAGGTCTATGAATCATCTCATATTGGATTTACATATATACAAATTATAATTAGAGTATTCTATGAAATCATATTTCATTATTGAGAATAATTATTGAAATTTTGAAAAATAATATCTCCGAAAGTATCAGTTTGTTAGAGTTGAGAATTATATCAATGGATTCTTAGGATGAAACTGTATCTTAAAAAATTTGAGCTTAAAATTTGTGATGCAAAAACATTTTTTTTTGTTACTCCGAAACCACCTTGCAATTTTTCCCAATAACGAACTTAAGCGAGATATTTATCTCCCAAACCTACTCTGAGAATTTCAACTGTCTAGCTCATTCCGTTCGAGAGTTATCGTGATAACGGCCGGACGGACAGACGGACCGCCGGACAGAATCGATTTATACCATGGATTCTTGATCAGCAAGTCGAACCAAATCGTTTAAGACCACTTTCAGCCATAAATTCAAAAATTACAGAGATTTGGGCATTGATAAGCATTCTGTTCCGAGGAACAAGAGCGTCAAAAATCTCGTCTCGGTCTCGCCAATTTCCAAAAAATTTAATCTCGTTTAACTTTCGGTCTCGTTTCGATATCAGTCATCTCGTCTCGTCTCGCGTAATTCTGAATTACGATTATAAATAATATAATATACAGGGTGTTCCTTAAAGACATGCTAATATTTAAAGGGGTGAATTTTCAACTTATTTTAAGAAAAAATCTTCCTATGAATCTATGTCCTAAAAGTCTTAACTTTTGAGATACGGGGTGATACAATTTTGAAAAAAAATCAGTTTTTTAATAATAACTAGGATAATATTGCAGACTTCTCTATAAAATTTGGTACATTTCTCCTATGCATCAAGGTGCTTTTCGAGATATACAAAAATTTTCATTTTCTCTACCAGTGGCGTCCATACGAGTTTGCATAGAATATTTTTGGAGAAAAACATAGTACGCCACTGCTTTCTTTTGAAATAAAAATTACTTTTGAGATCCCCATTCATTTTCGAGCAAATTTCATCGCATTGGTTTTGTTTGACCGACGTACGGTTTCCGCTTAAAGAATAAAAAACGTTTTACTTCAGGATCAATTCCTCAAAAATCTGATGCAGTGTGAAAATGTTTGTTCTTCGACTGAAAACAAATTAAGAGATCAGATTTGTTCCAAAATATATGTTTTCTTGTCAGATGCTCTGTTCTGATTAAAAAAATTAAATTAAAATTGCTTCATATCGCAGTACCAACATTTTATCACCCTGTATTTCAAAAGTTATGACTTTTAGGACATACGTCCTTAGGAAATTTTTTTCTTAAAATCAGTCAAATAATCACCCCTTTAATTATTAGCATGTCCTTAAGGAACACCCTGTATAAACGAACTGGTAGATAACAATGAATAATTTTGTAAAGCTATATTTATTACGCTCTTATACAAAAATATTTGTACATACATACACTGTTGATTACATCTTTTAAATTACTCGATGACAAGGAATTGAAACATAATCACGCTTGCATAACATTACCATTCTTTCTGTGGAAAATTATCTTTCATCAGGTATGGATGTAGCCATTAATAAATCATCGGCCATCTTGGAAAGTGTAGGAACTTTTTCATGCACTTTGCACCACTCTAAAATACAATTTTGATTCCTATTGGCTCTTTCTTACAGCAAATGTTCTTCAAACTCAGCTTTCCAATGTCTCCAAGGTTTTGTTGATGTTTTAAAGAGGCTACCGATGTTGATACATTCTTTAAAAGAATTGGACAAATTGGTTAGCTTTTAATTTCCGACAGGCTACAGAACTCAATTACAGGCAAATATTTAAAGCTACTAAATTCATATTGTAATCGTTTCAACTACAATGACAGAGTTATAGAAATAAAAATGATCAAAAGGCACTGTCATTTAGTCAGAAGCTTTTGCGTGCATGTTATTTTGTTCTATTCACGACTCACCCTCACGAAATTGGTACTGCATTAACCTTCGCAAACCGTTTTTTTGGCGCTTTTGTTCATCGGAACAGAGTGCTTATAAATTTGCCCAAATGTCTGTAATTTTCAAATTTTTGGCGAAAATGGTCTCAAATGTCTCGGTTCGACTCACTGATCAAGAATCCATGGTCAAAATCGATTCTGTCCAGCCGTCCGTCCGTTAACAAGATAACTCTCGAACGGAATGAGCTAGACCGTTGAATTATTCAGAGTGGGTTTAGGTGAGTATCTCAGTTACGTTAGTTATTGGGTCAAATCCCGGGGGTTCCGGAGTAACAAAAAAAAAATGGTTTTTTCACATTACAAATTTCAAATTCAATTTTTTTTAAGATGCAGTTTCATCATAAGAATCTATTGATATCATTCTAAACTCTAACAAACTAATAATTTCGGAGATGATGATTTTTCAAAATTACAATAATTAATCGTAATTTTATGATTTCATTTACGTGTTCAATCTGGCATTAGTTCAGTCTGACATCAATCATGGATTGATGTCAGATTGACGGGAAGCCGATTCTATACGCGTAGACTGATGGATTGATGATTGATTTCAGATTGATACCAGATTGACATGTAACCACCGCCATGGAGTGCTCTAATTATAATTTGCTGATGTATGTAAATCTAAGATATGAGGTGAACACAGATCTACGTTTTGAATTTAATTTGTATTTCTCTCATAAGAATCCATTGATACTAGATTTCATCTATTTCGATTGAAAATATTTGAAAGATAATATTCGGTTGAAGCTTTGCGTGGAATTTCAGCGGGATCTGACGAATAGCCTAAAAATCATTTGGATAAATAAAACAGAAGAAATCAAATGAATTTAATTTTCTTTCTAGCGATAGAATCTATTGATTCAGAATTTTATTTTCACAATAATGGCTGAACTACAAAACTGATTCAGCTGAAATCCGGTACTGGATTGTAAAATGGCGTCGTGACGGTTCATGCAGAATTTCACCGAATTCCGACAGGTAGTTTCTGAAATAATTATAACATTGAAAAAAATTAAAGCCACTGTTAAAGCCCAGTGGACAGGAGCTTTGGCGCTCTTGTTGAAACTTTGACAAATCAAATCTCCGAAAGTATTGGTGTCTCAGAGTTGGGAATGATCAATGGATTCTTATAATAGAACAAAATGTGTTTATGAAAAAAAAAACTTCAAAATTATTGGTTTCTCAGAGTTGGGAATGATATCAATGGATTCTCATTTAATTTATTTTATTTTATGATGCAGTTCCATCATAAGAATCCCAACTCTGAGAAACCAATACTTCCGGAGATATGATTCGTCAAAGTTTGAACAAGAGCGCCAAAGATCCTGTCCACAGGGATTTCCCACTTTTCGTACCATATTTTCTGACACCGGTTGTCACTCTTTCCGATTTTTTTGGTATTCTCCACCTCAAAATGAATATTCGAAGTTACCCGATGTACCAAATTCAAATTGCGGGTAACATTGAACGATTCAAAGTTACCTTATATTCATACGTTTCCCAAGTAGTTCAGAAATTGAGAATTTTAACAAATATTTAATGTTTACGAATGAATATTTCAAAATTAAACTAGAGACGACCACATAAAAGGCAAGGAAAATCAATAACTCACCTGCTCAAAACCGCCTTTGTATACTCAATTTTGAATTATTAGGAAGCAACCAAGACCCGCTGAAAAACGCAATCAGAAATGGCGCGTTTAACGCAACAGAATATTTGACAAATGAGTAGTTCTCTTTAATGTGACAAAGTTCATATTGGTATGTTCCGTTTTAAACAGTATCTTGGACTTGCGTCCAACTCATACGTAAAAGTTGGACGAAAGTTCAAGATGACATGTGTGAACACAAATCATACGATAATCCATAGATAAAATAATCAGAGCATTCCGTGAAAACATAGAAGTACGACTTATTATAGATATTTTGAAAAATCATATCTCCGAAAGTATTAGCTTGTTGGAGTTGAAAATGATATCGATGGATTCTTATGATAAAACTGCATCTTAAAAAAAAAATTAATTTAAATTTTGTAATGTAAACAAAATATTTTTTTTCGTTACACCGAAACCATTACAATGATTCTGCCCGATAAGGAACTTAGCCGAGATATTTATCTCCTAAACTAACTTTGAAAATTTCAACTGCCTAGCTCATTCCGTTCGAGAGTTATCGTGTTAACGGAGGGCCGGCCGGACAGAATCGATTTTGACCACGCATTCTTGTGTGTCGAACCAAATCGTTCAAGATCATTTTCACTAGAAAATTCTAAAATTCCAGACATTTGGTCAAATTGATAAGCACTCTGTTCCGAGGAACAAGAGCGACAAAAAGTTTTTTTTTCTGGTGATACGAAATTCTGCTGAAATTTGCGCGTCGGCATTCTATAACTAACTGCTGAGTTTCAATTCGATCGGTTCTGCTTTTTTTGAGTTATTAAGGAAACAATATTTCAGATGGTTATAACTCGGAAACCGTTTGTCCGATTATGTCGCCATCTCGTTTCTTTCGAAAGACATCGTGGCAACGGACTGACAGTCGGACAGAATCGAATTTGACCTCGAATTCTTTATCAGTGTACCGTATACCTAATCTCTTCCTCTCTCTATTAAAATAATATTGTGAAAATATTTTGGAATTTACAGTCCACTGGCTGTATATTGACTAATAAATTATAAACCTCAAAGGGTTAATTGGAGGAGGTAGGGTTATGCATGTGCACATTGCACATGCTATAGTATAGTGGTTGAAGGCGAATGATACTTATACTCACGCGAATAACTACTAAATTTAATATTAAACATTGCACATTATATGAAATTCCTCAAATTAGAGCTGTTTTATTTTAATTAGATATAAAATTCATGCATTTGAGATACGGATGAAATTTATTCATTACATTCAACTACGAGTAAATAACTACTCTCGCCCAAGGACTGAAAAAATTGGAAGATAATTAAGTGTTATACAGGTTCTTCGGTGAGTGACTGTACAAACTTATATGACAAATGTTGGGTATCTCTACTTATTACAGAGATACAGGGTGATTTATGTTTCTGCAATGAATTTTTTTTCCATCATAATTTCGAGGATTTTCCATAGGTTTTATTCGAGTTTGGTATTATATGTACTTCTCAACTGTTCTTAGATACATTAACTTCATAAGTATCAGTTTGAAATTCAAGGTCTATACTCAGAAAATTTTCTTTTTTCATAAGGGCCGAAAACAAACACCCTGTATGTATTCATTAGTTTCCGGGCTCATAATCTGATTGAACATAAAATTACAATGGGCTACTTGGCAATGTTTCCGCACTCAACAAGACAGCTTTATGCGACGATAAAATGAGCACATTCAGGTTTATCAAGATAAGGATTTAGGGAATAAAAGTAGGAAAGCTCTGTGGAGAGGAGCTGTGCCGCTCTTTTTCAATCTTCGACAAACCATATCTCGAAAGTTTTGGTTTCTTGATGTCGGGCATGATATTAATGGATTCTTATGATAGAACTGCATCGTTCGAGACTTATCGTGTTAACGGTAGGACTGGCCGGCTGGACAGAATCGATTTTGACCACGAATTCTTGATCAGTGAGTCGAACCAAATCGTTTAAGACCATTTTCATCCAAAAATTCGAAAATTACAGATATCTCTGTTCCGAGGAATAAGAGCGCCAAAAAAAGTTGAAAATTAGAATTTGACAATTTTAAAACCATGGGTTACGGAATTTGCCTCAAAGTACATACGTTTATGCCGCATGTCCAGTTTAACAAATTCGAAAACTACATTGCTCCGTACTCAGAAAAAAAGTAAAATGTCTGAATTTGAGGTTGAGTGGGAGGATGAAAATGAAAGAAGGGTCAACTTTTAAGCTGTTATCCACTATTTTGCATTTTGAAATCTATCATAGTAAAAGTTTAGAAAGATCATAATATACAGGGTGTTTCTGAATAAGTGCGACAAACTTTCAGGGGTGATTCTGTGATGAAAATTAAGGTAGAAATGTGGATATTTGGTATAAAATTTTTGAATGATATGAATGGATTCTTATGATAGAACTTTATCATAAAAGAAATTAAATTGAAACATCATAAAAGAAATTAAATTCAACAAGATTGCCAAAAATTATTAATCCAAAACCACCAGACCTATTGTACCCAATAACGAACTTATCCGAGATATCCATTCTTCAAATCTACTATGAAAATTATATTATATCAATTGATTCTTAGCCTATATTCCAATTTTGTATTTACTGGAGATATTCTGAACCCAATTTGAATAACTTTCCAAACTAAATATTTCCATCATCATCATCATATGGATTATCCAAGAGCTATCTACGATAGCTGAGGTTATTTCATTCGTCAATTTGCATTCATTCATACTTTGACTCTTATCTGTAGATGAGATGACAATGATGACAATTCAGCGTTACGAACGTTGGTTTTCGTACAGCATTGTGTGAAATCATAGAGTTACGATTTAATATTGAAATTTTGAAAAATCAAATATCCGAAAGTATTAATTTGTTGGAGTTGAGAATCATATCAATAGATTCCTATGATGAAACTGCATCTTAAAAAATATTGAATTCGAAATTTCTAATGTAAAAAAAATTTTTTTTTTCGTTACTACAAAACCATCTGGCCGATTTTGCTCAATAACGAACTTAGCCGAGATATTTATCCCCCAAACCTACTCTGAAAATTTCAACTGACTAGCTCATTCCGTTCGAGAGTTATCGTGTCTATGGCCGGCCGGACATAATCGATTTTGACCACGGATTCATGATCATTGAGTCGAACCAAATCGTTAAAGACAACTTTCATCCAAAAATTTCGAAAATTACAGACATTTGGGCAAATTGATAAGAACTCTGTTCCGAGGAAAATGAGCGACAAAAAAGATCCATTGGTGAAACAATTCTCCCAATGATTGATTATTTCTTCTATTACAAACATCAATATTCAACGACGCAGTTTGTCAGTGTTGCATAGGCGGAACACAGAACCATTTTTCATATCAACAACATGCTGGTATAATTAACGACTGGGATGCAATGATAGATTTCCAAATTAATTTGCAGATAGTATAGAAACACATGAAATAGGAGATGAGGCAATTGTGTAGCAATTTCAAAGATGAACCAATTAATATTGATTCTATTGAGAATTTAATACTGCTGTGATTTCATGTATCATTTTGTAATCCAAGCTGACAAAAGATTATAAACGAACATGATAAATTTTAAATATCCAGATAAAGGATTATTGATGATTGTGAGGCTATATCATTGTTCATGACGAGTTGTAAATGACAGGTATTCTATAATCATGTTGGGCAATCACTGCAATTTTGTCCAAATATACTAACTGACAAAGAAACTGCAACACCGAGAAGGAGCTGTTTGAATTTTATTTGTTTTTGGTAAAACATAGATAGTATAGCAAGGAGTAAATGATTGAAATTTGAAGAAAAAAAAAGAGTTTATAATATTTAAAAAAAATTTGTTAATAATGTGTTTATTCAACGCGATTAGCTATACACTCCCCAACACGTCTTGGCATTGATGCAAAAAGATGGTCTATTTCTTCTTGAGGAATACTATCCCAAGCTACCTGTAGTTCATGTATCAGAGCCGCCAAAGTCCGTGGGGGCTGGGGTAAAATTCCAAGCCTTCTACCCATGATGTCCCAAACATGCTCTATGGGCGAAAGATCGGGGGATCTGGGCGACCATGGCAAAAGATTCACATGAGTCGCTTCAAAAAAGTTTAAACTATAACTCTGGCAACATGAGGTCGAGCATCATCTTGCTGAAATATTGGATTCTCGTGCCGGTTAAGGTAAGGGATAACATATTGCTCCACTATTTCTCGAAGGTAACGCAGCGCTGTCATGTTACCTCGAATAAAGACTAAAGGTGACCTACTTGCATGTGCAATAGTACCCCATACCATAACGCCTACTGTACGTGACGCTCAATATCATACTGAGGTTCATGTCTTTCTGCCCGACGTCGTCTAATTCTTCTTCGGTCATCATGTGCACCCAAGGAGAATCGAGATTCAACAGAAAAGACGACCTGATGCCATTCCACATTCCAATGTTGACGTTATCTGCACCACTGTAATCGTTGCCGGCGATGCTCAACCGTCAGAGGTAACACAAGATGGGGTCGATAATGCTGCAGTTCAAAAGACCTTATCCGGCGGTAAACCGTTCGGACAGTTACAGGATGGCCTTGTTCTCCTTACCACTCATCAGCCAAAGATCAAGTTGTCGCAAATCGGTCTCTAATAGCTATATCTTGTTCAATCCACTAACTCCTTTCGTTCGAGAGTTATAGTGCCTACGGCCGGCCGGACAGAATCGATTTCGACCTCGGATTCTTGATCAGTGAGTCGAACCAAATCGTTTAAGACCATTTTCATCGAAAAATTCGAAAATTACAGACATTTGGGCAAATTGATAAGCACTCAGTTCCGAGGAACTAGAGCGCCAACAAGTTTCGTATGACAATTGCCCAAAACAGGTACCTACAAATAGTAGATATTCCATAAAACATGTATGACAGAAGAGTAATAATGAAAAATTACCTTGTAATGGATCAAAAATTTCCGGATCTACGTTCACCAAATTTTCTCCTCTCTCGAACTACAGAATTATGCTTTCAATATTTACGTAATATTTTCAAACATTTTTGGGTGAGGTTCCCGTTGCATCGCTAAAATACTTCATGTTCCGTTCCGAAATGTAAGACTTTTCTGAGAAAAACTAATTTCGGAGCAAACAACTGAGATTTTTCTCACTTCGCTCACATTTCGGAATACACTTTATTCTCATAATTCTTCGATTGATTAGATAGAGTCATGTCTCAGGAATATAAGTTGACATTATGACAATTCATACATAGAATAATTATATCATTCTGTGAAATACGATTTATTATTGAAATTTTGAAATATCATATCTCCGAAAGTATTAGCTTGTTAGAGCTAAAAATCATTGGATTCTTATGGTAAAACTGCTTATTGAAAAAAATTTAATTTGGAATTTGTTTTGTAAAAAAAAAAATTTTTTTTGTTACTCCGAAACCATCTGTCCGATTTTGCCCAATAACGAACTTAGCCGAGATATTTATCTCCCAAACCTACTCTGAAAATTTCAACTGTCTAGCTCATTCCGTTCGAGAGTTATCGTGCCTACGGCCAGCCGGCCGGCCGGACCGCCGGACAGAATTAATTTCGACCACGGATTCTTGATCAGTGAGTCGAACCAAATCGTTTAAGACCATTTTCATCGAAAAATTCGAAAATTACAGACATTTGGGCAAATTGATAAGCACTCAGTTCCGAGGAATTTGTGCGCCAAAAACGGCACAACCAATTCTACTTTTAGCCACTTCGCTGAATAGGTAATCGAATTAGCTCTCATTTGATGTATCACAATCCATATATTCTCATTTGAAAAAATAAAGTAGAGAGGTGCGGGGCATAGAGGGTGAGTAATATCAAATTCAAAAAGAACAGGATAAATTGCTTTTGAAATTGAAAATCGACGGGTGCAAGGATTTTCCTTCATAATTCTTCATGCAAGAATTATTGACAAGTTACGTTACTTTTGTGGCAAGCTGTATACTACTATACTTAACTGTTCCTATTAGGATGAAGTAGAAATTAGGAATGAACATCGTAAAAATAATGGATTATTTTGTTATAGCTTTGTTGACAGACTAACTTATATTGCCACATTAATAAGCATTAAATAGTTCCTCGTAACTATCAGGATATTTCGAAAAATGAATTAGAATAATCGAAGGGTCCTTATAAATAATTCCAACTGAATTTCGATACTTTTTAATCATGCATAACCTCAAACTTGTCCATCAATCCTCTACTTCGTGCCAACATACAATACAGATAAATATGTCTGCGAAGTTCGTTAACCGACAACACGGAAACAATACTATTTATCTAGATGAATATCCGATATGTTTACATCAAGCTGTTACCATATTGAGGTTATACTCACCCTTCGTTTAATCTCATCGTTTGGTACACTAAATGCATCTGGAAAAGTCGGAGCTGTAATTGGGAAATTTTCGTGCTGTTGAGTTTTCCCGATCGCGAAACATGTTTCGAACGAGATGTTTGCGGGAAATGGGAGAAAACCTCGTTGTAACCTCTATGCCACGCCCCGCTCTACTGCGCCCCATATACACCGTAGACGATTTCCATCGATTTCCACGTGATTCACTCAGACTGGTCAACTACCCCATTGTATACATTTCCGGGGGAATCGATAGTTTTAATGAGGATTGAAGAACTGAATTGACAATCGTAGTTTCGTCGGGACTTGATTATTTTCGTATGGCGGGTGGATTGGTTGAGCTTTAACTTATTGGTTTTTCGCGCTTTCATGATGGAACGCAATCAGTTCCTAAGAGAGGTTGTACTTTGCCGAATTGGAGCCGAAAATAGTCTTGAGCGATGTTAGAAGACTTACTGATGGAAAACTCTAGCCGAAATACAGGTTGAGTCTTCAAGTTGTACATTAATTTTAACCCTAGAATCTTATTGTCAAATGAACCACTTTTTAGCGCTCTAGTTCCTCGGAACAGAGTGCTTATCAATTTGCCCAAATGTCTGTAATTTTCGAATTTTTGGCTGAAAATGGTCTCAAACGATTTGGTTCGACTCACTGATCAAGAATCCGAGGTCGAAATCGATTCTGTCCGGCCGGTCCGGCCGTAAGCACGATAACTCTCGAATGAAAGGAGTTAGAGGATTGAGATTTGCAAGGTGGGTTTGGAGCATAAATATCTCGGACGAGTTCGTTAATGGGCGAAATCCATCAAGCAGTTTCGGAGTTATGGCCGATTTTAGTAAAAATATTTTTTATGAATATTTCCGAAACCAATCACTCGATCTATCTGAAATTCAGCATCAATTTGTAGAAACATGCCCTTTATACGCATGTGAAGTTTTGTATTGACCAGGTTACCGAAAAGTGTCAACAAAAATTTTGAAAATTTTTTTCTACAATAACTCTCAAATGGAATGAGCTAGGCAGTTTAAATTTTCAGAGTAGGTTAGGGAGATGAATATCTCGGTTAAGTTCGTTATTGGGCAAAATAGGCCAGATGGTTTCGGAGTAACGAAAGAAACTTTTTTTTTATGTAACAAATTTCAAATTCAATTTTTAATTCAGATGCAGTTTCACCCTAAAAATCCATTGATATCATTTTCAACTCCAACAAGCTAATACTTTCGGAGATATGATTTTTCGAAATTTCAATAATGAATTGTACTTCTATGTTTTCACAGAATATATAATTATTCTATCTAAGCTTTATTAAATGATCTGTGTTCATACTCGTACATATCATCCTGTTCTATAAGAGAGAGTCAAATTCATTTCAGCTATTTTAATTTGATTTCTCCCATGGTGCAGTTCTCATTCTCAGATTGCTCATTTAATCTTGATAAATAAACTATTATTTGAATTGAATTTCCTTTATGATGCATTTCTATCATAAGAATACATTGATACAATTCCCAACTCTGAGAAACCAATACTTTCGGAGATATAATTTTTTTTGTTTGAACAAGAGCTCCAGAAAGCTTCTGTCCACAGGGCTTGAACCAATTTTTTATTTCTTTCGTTAGGGTTATCTTCCTGAAGAGATTTTTATCTTTATGTTTGTTGATAATTTTCTGAACTATTTGATGACTATACCTGTTATTGTTATGCTATTTGGAAAATCATTTTTCTTTCTTTCTTGAAATTTACATTGCTTAGCGGAATATTAAATAACCGGTTGACGAGGAAATGTAAGCTATGTCAAAAACTGAATGAATTTGAATTATCTCTAGATAATTTCAAACATAAGAATTGCAAGTAGCCGTCCTTTTCCATTTCGAAGGTCTTAAACAGTCTTAAACAGTAAATACCCATTTCACCTTCGAAATGGAAAAATGGCGGTTACCTGCCATTCTTAGATTTGAAATTATCTAAAGATAACTCAAATTAGTTTCGACCTTTTTAGAAAACCTACCAATTCTGATATTTACATTTCGTCTGATTCGGTAGCTCCCTGGTCTCATAAAACAGCCAGCTTATATTTCCTCGTGATTTGTATTTCATGTTTGTCAAACATTGGTCATATTGCCATGAGCAAAATTTCGTGAGGATTATTGCAATAGAAAGTTTAAAAAAAATTTTTGAAAAAATTCTATACCTAGGTATACTCCATTCACATTTATAAAGTCTCCCGGTTGGCCATGAAAATTTGACACATTTCACCATGTATATTTTGAAAATGTTAGGTTATAGTCATTTTCCTGTCAGATAACTACGCAACGTTGTCCTCTCTACATAGAAGTCCTAGTAATTACGTATTTTCACAATGTGAATTTACTTCGGAAAAATAATGAATTTGAAAAAATATTATGTGAATTCAATAAGTCCTGGCGACTGTAGAAGAAAATTTTTTACTCTGTTGTTACTGGAAATATTTCACGTATATAAACTGGTTGGAATATTCCATTATGCTATTTTCTTGCATGGTATCAAGAATCAAGTGTTGGAATTTTATTGAAAAATAATGGATAGAGTACCCCGTTACTTTGTTATAGTTCATTTGAAAAAAGAATAAAATACCTGAATAACCCGGCAGGAAAACTTCTAAACGAACAGACGAACCTATGGAATTCCCCACTTTTCGAAATTCTCAAGAAATAAGCCTACAGAAGACATTTAAATACCTTGTTTCACAACTTGAAATACACCAGTTTCAAAATGTAGTAGTACTATGAAACCCGAGTCATTCTTATACCTTAATAAAATATAATGATAGGAAACTAAGTACATAATTTCATTCGAGAGTTCAACATGTCAGAATGAAGTTTTCCTATTGCAGATTTCGGTTCTGTTCTTTATTATATTCGAAGATAATGGTCTGTGATAATAATAACTTATTATCTTGTCTAAGATAAAGTTATGATTATGTTGAGAGTAGAATTGGCAACGTCTCGCCGGATTGTTTTGACCTTGACGATATTTCAGCAGTGCCAACCTTCTGTGTTTTAGTTACAAAAACGTGATAGACCTAAATCATGGCCAACCGGGAGACTTTATAAAAGTGAATGGAGTATATATCAGAAAATATTCGTCCGTCATCGCTGACTTTTGCGAGAGCCTTCAAAACCTAACTCTACAACCAAGTTCCAAGTTTGAACACGATCAGATCTGTATTTTTGGAGATCCGAGCAGCCTTGGATGAGTTCAGTAGCTGGATGGATGACCGTTGCCTCGATAACTTTCGAACGAAAAGAGACTTGAAATTTTTAGGCTAGGTTGCTCATCCGAATGGGACAGTTAATTCCGTTGTTGGGCATAATCGGACAAATGGTTCCGGAGATATACCCATATGGAATATTATTTTCTCGATAACTCAAAAAATACTGACCTGATGGAATTGAAACTTGGTAACTAGTTGTAGAATATCGACATAAGGACTTGTGTAAAATTTTGTGAGAACCGTACCACTAGAAAATTTTAAAAAAATTACGAAAAAATATTATGTATCTCACGATAACTTGAGAACGGAATGAGATACCGACTTGTAATATTCAGGGTAGGTTGCACATTCGAGTGCGACATTTAATTTCGTTAATTAGCATAATTGGCCAAATGGATTCGGAGTCATTCACATCTGAAATTTTTTCGCTATTTCCTCTATAACTCAAAATATACCAATTCGATCCAATTAAAAATCGGTAATTACTTGAAGAATGTCGACCCCCTTATTTCCGCGGCATTCCGTGAACATCGTATCCTGGAATTACTTGAGGCGTAGTTCTTTCGTATATTATTAGATATTTAACGATTTTCAAGTCCAATAGAAATTTAGTGACCGACCGAAATTTCGGTTTCGGTTTCGGTTTTGGCCAGTTTCGGCCAAGAAATCTAGTTTCGGCCTTAGTTTCGGTTTCGGCCCAAAATGGCCGAAACTTGAATGTTCGTGAATTATCCTGGTCCTGGTTTAAGTAGGTATACTTAATTGTCGTACGAGTTATTGTGATCTATCTTTGTTAAGACTGAGAATTCATGAAAATTCACTTTAATGATCATTAATTAGATTACATAAGGTGATTCCAAATAAGACGTGAAACTTGGAGTATGACTCATTAGCTGTTGTTTAATCCATATTTATGAATAACCGAAAATCAACGGTTTTTGGAGTTCGGGTAATTTTTAAAAGATTTCTGAACTTATAGTACATATTTCGTCAATTTTTACTACGTTGACCAAATATGGTGATAATTTTGGTTTATTTTCATCAGAAAAGAATATGATATGTACGAAAAAAGCAAAACTATGCTGTATAAGAGGTTGAAAAAGAATTAGTATGATTTGAAATGTGGTATATGAATAAATGAAAAATCAATTTCTAATATCAATTTGTCTGCAACTTTCGAATTTCACAATTTTGTAGGCCAAAATTATTTTAAAAACTTGCCAAATTCCTTCTTCATTCTCTAAAAGATTTCGTTAGATTGCTTAACTAGTTTATTCAGCAGATTTTTTATAAGCAACCTTTTGAATGTCCGGCATTTAAAATAGTGAATGTGTATCAAAAGACAGCGTGAGTAAATTTCAGGCGGAAAATAACAACTGAAGACATCAGAAAGACGGCACGTGCTAGCCTATGGAATGGTGGAACATAATTTATGAATACATTTTCTAATGTAATTTTGAGCTTAGTTGCAACAAAAAAATATTGAATTCGTTATTTTCCTCTATCTGCTTCTTATATCCCCTTCCAAATCATACTAATTCTTTTTCAACAGAACCAGTACTCAAATATCTCGGAAACCGTTGATGTTTGGTCCTCAATAAAAATGGCTCAAACCACAGCAAATGATCCATACTAACACCTCCTCTAAGGTTCACGTCTGATTTGGAATCACTATTTTGATAACTTGGTAATACCAAAATAATACATAAGATCTCAAAAAATGTCTTTTTATTTTATTTAACACTCCTTAACTATTTTTATGCATATGCCAATAAAATTGTTAAAAATACAGTAGATTTCAGTATGAAATATAAAGTTTCGGTTTCGGTTTCGGTTTCGGCCGAAACTGAGACCCTGGCCGAAAGTTCGGTTTCGGTTTCGGTTTCGGCTGAAATACCAGTTTCGGTCGGATACTAAATAGAATACATATTTTAGAATTAAAAATTCTGTGATCAGAAACGATTATCTCATTACTCAAGTCTGTCATTAAAATAGTCACGAAATGTATTTATATCTTACGAATGCTGAGAAATCGGCCTATATCGATGGAAAATTCGATTAAGAGTGAGTAGACAATAGAACATGCGCGCAAAAGCTCCTGACTTCGCGTCAGTGCATGAAACAATTTTTATTGCAGAATTTGGCAACATTGTTCTTGTTCAAATAACGTTCGGGTCGATATCCAGGTCAAGATTACATTCCGCAGTATTTTTCTATTAAAATAAAATTTCTTTGTACCGTTCCGTTCTTTCAAAGCCCATGGGAAATTGCTTTGAAAGGGTGTTTTTATACCATTCGGAAAAAAGGATTGAATTTGCTGTTTCGCTTTTGTATGACATTCCGCCGATATTATCAACAAACATGCAACAGATATGTAGGTGCCGTGACAGCCTTCTCAAGGATTTATGCGGAAAGTTCTGCAACTTTTTATTTTATTTCGGAAACGCAGCTTGAATGGTATGATTATATCGATATTCACTGGTTTATATTTAGCATAGGGTAATCATTCAATTTTTTCTGTTCCGGGAAAAAAATATTTGATGTATGTTTTATATTCATGGAAGGAATTTATCCTGCGGATCTAGATTCACAATTTGATAAAACATCGATGGAAGCAGTTTTTGGCGCTCTAGTTCCTCGGAACTGAGTGCTTATTAATTTGCCCAAATGTCTGTAATTTTCGAATATTTCGATGAAAATGGTCTTAAACGATTTGGTTCGACTCACTGATCAAGAATCCGTGGTCGAAATTCATTCTGTCCGGCCGGTCCGGCCGGCCGTCCGGCCGTAGGCACGATAACTCTCGAACGGAATGACCTAGAGAGTTGAAATTTTCAGAGTAGGTTTGGGGGATGAATATCTCGGCTAAGTTCGTTACTGGGCAAAATCGGACAGATGGTTTCAGAGTAATAAAAAAAAAATTTTTTTTTTACAAAACAAATTCCAAACTAAATTTTTTTTAATAAGCAGTTTTATCATAAAAATCCATTCATATCATTTTTAACTCTAACAAGCTAATACTTTCGGAGATATGATTTTTCAAAATTTCAATGTAAATCGTATTTCACAGATTGATATAATTATTCTATGTATAATCTTTGTATGAATTGTCATAAAGTCAACTTGACAGAAGGGAATATTGTAACTTCAAGAATATTGGGGTTGAAATACTCGTATTTTAGCGATGCAACGGGGACCTCACCCGAAAATGTTTGAAAATATTACGTAAATATTGAAAGCATAATTCTGTAGTTCGAGAGAGGAGAAAATTTGATGAACGTAGATCAGGAAATTTTTGATCGATTACAAGGTAATTTATTATTACTTATCTAATAAACTATTATTTGAATTGAATTTCCTTTATGATGCAGTGATATCATATGAATACATTGATATAATTCCCAACTCTGAGAAACCAATACCAGATATAATTTGTCTGTTTGAACTAGAGCGCCAGAAAGCTCCTGTCCACAGGGCTTGAACCCATTTTTTGGGCGCATGTTCTAGGGGAACATCGTCCTATCATTTCGTCCAAATGTCTGTAATTTTCGAATTTCGAGCTGAAAATTGGCTAATAGACTAATTCGGACTCCCTGATCACGAATCCGGTGTCAGATTTTTGGGTGCCGTCCGGCCGTCCGGCCGGCCGGCCGTAGGCACGATAACAGGAGCACCGAAGGTCCTATCGACTTCAAACTTTCAGGGTAGGCTTCTGATCAAAATGCGACGGTTAAGTTCGTTAACGGGCAAAATCGGCCGGACGGTTTAGGAGTTATAGACATTTAAAATTTTGAGGTTATTTCCCTGATATTTCAGGAACTAAAGAAGATGTTGAATCGAAACTTGGTAGTCAGTTCGAGGATATAAACGCGCAACTTTTGGCAAAATTCTGTTATGATCGAAATGTTGGTAATTTTTAAAAAAATATTTCTTTTAATTTTTTCGAAAAAAAAATTTTTTTTTCGTGAACTATTCATCAGATTGCAACAAAAACTTGTACTAACGTCAATTGTAGTATTTTGCAACATTGTGCAAAATTTTGGCTCTATACGATTTCAATTTCTGGAGATATAAGACAAAATGTGTCAAATTTCCTGGGTCTCTCTCATTATTTTCATCGATTATTATATAATAATCAATAATATTAAGGTATTCAACATGATACTGCTTTTTTTCTTTTTTTCTTTACTGGTCAGTACGGGCCACAAGGAAGATGAACATGCGCCCAAAAGCTCCTGTCCACAGGGCTTGAACCAATTTTTTTTTTCTGTTCTATTCTCCGAATTATAACCATGTAAATGTTCTTCGGCCCCTCTACTTTAGTTGCGGATATGCGTAATTGTACAGACTTTGTTTTAAAAAATGTGGGTAAGCAATGTGGACAGGGCCTTTGGCGCTCTTGTTCCAACTATCCTGAAAGAAATTAAATTAAAAAAACAAGAATATCAAAAATTATTAATCCGAAACCACCTGACCGATTCTACCCAATAGTGAACTTATCCGAGATATTCATTCCTCAAATGTACTCTGATAATTATATTATATCAATTGAAACTATTCCAGTTTTGTTTTTACTAGAGATATTCTGAACACAATTTTATGAACTTGTATATTGTTTATTGTGTTAGGGGGTAACGTTGCACTGCGACCTTTAGGTCTATTGTGCCACCTCGTCAAAGCTGTCGATGTCATTACCATCTACAGCTCGCCTTCTAGTTCCAGAGTTCTGATGAACTCCAGTACCCGTAATAGCTTCAAGGAGGCTACGTCTTCGCTCCTGCAGATTTCTTGCCCACAGCATTCCTTGCTTTGGTTTGAGATGGCGAGGCATTCCGTTATCAGGTGATCAGGAGTTTCATCCTCCTCCAAACAAAATTTGAACTCATCAGTCTCTGGTAGCCCTAATCTCATCATATGCTTCCTAAGGCAGCAGTACCCTCTGAGGAAACCAGTGAGGAGGTGCAGCGTGTTCTTACTGAGTTCCAAGTATTTCTTGGATCTGACAGTATCAAAGTTCCAGAGGAATTTCTTGGAGTGATTCGTTCCGGGGGAGAGATCTCCAGAAAATACCTCTTTCTGTTTCTTCTTTCATCAGAAATTCACTTTTGTAGGTGTATCTACTTACCAACCCCACAGTCAGGTTCCGGGCCAATAAAAGGGGTTTGTGCTCCTTTCTGGGCAGGTATGATGGTCTCCACATTTCCTTTAATTCCCGTGAGACCAGGAACCCAGGCTAAGGAGACCCTGTTGTTCTTGCCTACTTCGTTAAGTTTTCTTCGGCACTCCAATATTAGCTTGGACTCGATAACATGGGAGCTCAGAGCTTTAATAGCAGCTTGACTGTCAGAGTGGATTGCTATATCACATCTCTGATAGTTTCTTTCTATGTTAATTTCCACGCATCTTTCTATTGCAAGTACTTCTGCCTGAAATACGCTCGAATAGGAGCTTAGCGATAGTGAGCATTTGGTGCCTGGCCCATATACTCCAGCGCCAGCTCCAGTAGTGATTTTGGAACCATCTGCGTACCATTTAATGGCAATTTTTTTTAAGAATTTGGGTGGTGAATTCCCTCTCCTATTCTTCTTTCAAATCGAGCATCGTAGTGAAGTTTTATTTATGCTTACTTTTTTTAATAATTTCTTCACTAGGAAGATTGGCTGATGAAATGTACCTGGTAAGAGAGGACCGGGCTTTCTAGTTTTTAATACTCTCATTACCTGTTCTTTTCCTACATATTCTGAGAATGGCTTCATGGGCCATTTTGTCCATCACTAGATGAAGTGGTGTGAGATTTGTGATAATCTCAAGTGCCCTGGTTGGACAGGTTGCCATAGCTCCAGTGATACACACACAGGTCAGCCTTTGTACTTTGTCGAGGGTTTTCCTCGTACTATTATGGCTCATTTTTGTGTACCAGACTACTGCCCCATACGTGATTATGGAACCCACAATCATGCCGTACATGCATCGCTTTATCTTAGGGTTGTAGCCCCAAGTTTACGGGCTAGATTCCTGCACGCATTAAAGCCTTTATTGCTTTGTTAGCAATGATTTCAACAACATCTACAGACGGGTATAACTCCGAAACCGTATAGCCGATTATGCCAAATAACCAACTCTAACGTCGTACTTGGAGGCGCAACCTACCCTGAAAATTTCAAGTTGCTATGACATTCCGTTAGAAAGTTATCATGGTAACGGCCAGCCAGACAGAATCAAATTTGACCTCGAATTCTACATCAGTGAGGAGTCGAACCCAATCGTTTAAGAACATTTTTGGCAAACAAATCGAACGTTACAGTAATTTGGGCAAAATGATAGCACGATGTTTTGTAATTGGTATACAGGGTGTAACTAAATAAGTGTAAAATATTTAAGGGGGTGATCCCTCATCGAAAAAAAGATAGGATCTTTCATATAAAGAAACTTCATTGGAGCATCCCTTGTTAAGATACAGCCCCTTAAAGGGGGTACAGAAAATTTGTTTAAAAATTTTTTTCACAAGCACTAAAAAAGTCACAATATTGAAATTAATCTGATATTTTCTAATACCAAAAAGAAACTTAGCCAGTAATTTATTTGGTATATCCCATGC
Source organism: Halyzia sedecimguttata (assembly GCA_937662695.2). Lineage (NCBI taxonomy): Eukaryota > Metazoa > Arthropoda > Insecta > Coleoptera > Coccinellidae > Halyzia > Halyzia sedecimguttata. The sequence goes on from OW569413.2 coordinate 90,285,267, forward strand.
TAACAATAAATCCAGATCGCATTTATGACGATGTATCTCTGTAGTTGTTCGTAAAATAATGTTTTGCTGCGATCTGGTTTATTTTGGGCAAAAAATTCAAGAAACATTTTTTGTTTAGAATGAAACAGGTTATTGGAAATACATTTTAAAATGGTAAACAAATAATAAGACAAAAAGTTACATTGGAAATAAAGTTTAAGGGTTGCGTTTTCCACCCCTTACAACCATGGGAAAACCAAATAAATTACTGGTTAAGTGTCTTTTTGGTATTAGAAAATATCAGGTTAATTTCAATATTGTGACTTTTTTAGTGCTTGTGAAAAAAATTATTAAACAAATTTTCTGTACCCCCTTTAAGGGGCTGTATCCTAACAAGGGATGCTCCAATGAAGTTTCTTTATATGAAAGATCCTATCTTTTTTTCGATGAGGAATCACCCCCTTAAATATTTTACACTTATTTAGTTACACCCTGTATTTTGAATAGGAATTCATAAACCTTTATGCAACATTTAAAGCGTTTTTCGCAATTAGCTCAATCGAGATTCGATTAAATTTTGAATGGCAAATGTGATTTTTTTTTCAAACAAAGTGTGCAGGTATTCATTTACTGATAGCTATCAAGAGTAATTGTACTCCATGATCTCCGTTCATTACTTAAACTTCACCCGCGGGTTAAAATTCATTAAGGTATTCAAATGAGTCCATACCTCCCTTCACATTCCTATTTATAAAGTGACCCATTTATTCAAATTAGCCACTCAGACAGCAAAAGTTCGCGTTGAAATGCTGTTTGTAGTCCGGAAAATGACGAATGAAGTTTCAGGGTTTGAGATTTCATGTTAATTGCAGTTTTATCGGACAGTGGGAGTAGACCGTGAAAAATCTTATGGGGGGGAGGAAAATTGCATATTTTAGGAATAGCGTGATCGAGGCCATACAAGGACGATGGGCGATAAGAAGGAGAAACTTTAACATCCAAGAATGTATTTAATCTACGCCAGCCACTTTGATGTATCGAGGCACTATTGGGTCTTCACGATTTACATTAGCGATTCTACGAAGTAAAAATTGCGCAAGTAGTTTTTGTTCCTACGGTCGAAGTCAAAGGAAAGTTGTCCAGGGTCGGCTTGGGAATACAAGTACAGGGTCTTTATACAGCGTGCCAAAAAAGTAACGTAACTCGTCTAGAATTATTAAGAATAATCCTCGCACCCGTCGATTTTTGATTTCAAAAGCAATTTATCCTGTGCTTTTTTTTAATTGATATTTTTCACCCTCTACGTCCCGCACCCCACTACTTTATTTTTTGAAATGGGAATATATGGATTGTGATGTGCAAAAAATTAGGAAATAATTTACATTTTGTGATTGGAGAGTACTGCAATCGGACCATTATTCTATTACTAATTATTATTGAGGGAAATCCATGAATCCATGGATTTGTAATTTCGAAAGCAGGTCTCCTTATGCTTTTTGGCGCTCTAGTTCCTCGGAACTGAGTGCTTATCAATTTGCCCAAATGTCTGTAAATTTCGAATTTTTCGATGAAAATGGTCTTAAACGATTTGGTTCGACTCACTGATCAAGAATCCGTGGTCGAAATTCATTCTGTCCGGCCGGTCCGGCCGGCCGGCCGGCTGGCCGTAGGCACGATAACTCTCGAACGGAATGAGCTAGATAGTTGAAATTTTCAGAGTAGGTTTGGGAGATAAATATCTCGGCTAAGTTCGTTATTGGGCAAAATCGGACAGATGGTTTCGGAGTAACGAAAAAAAAATTTTTTTTACGAAGCAAATTCCAAATTAATTTTTTTTCAATAAGCTGTTTCACCATAAGAATCCAATGATATCATTTTTAACTCTAGCAAGCTAATACTTTCGGAGATATGATTTTTCAAAATTTCAATAATAAATCGTATTTCAACGTTGTCACAGAATGATATTATTCTATGTATGAATTGTCATAATGTCAAATGATGTTCCTGAGACATGACATTATCTAATCAATCAAAGAATTATGAGCGAAGTGAGAAAAATCTCAGTTGTTTGCTCCGAAATTAGGTGTTCTCAGAAAATTCTTACATTTCGGAACGGAACATGAAGTAAGAGATCTGAGAGTAGTGAGACTGCTTTTCATCCATAGACATAGATATAACTCTCGAACGGAATGAGGTAGGTAGTTGAAATTTTCAGAGTAGTTTAGGGAGATGAATATCTCGGTTAAGTTCGTTATTGGGCAAAAGTGGCCAGATTTAATTTGATTTCTTCCATGGTGCAGTTCTCATTCTCATGATTGCTCATTTAATCTTGATAAATAAACTATTATTTAAATTGAATTTCCTTTATGATGCAGTTCTATCATATGAATACATTGATATAATTCTCAACTCTGAGGAACCAATACTTTCGGAGATATAATTTGTCTGTTTGAACTATTGAACTAGAGCGCCAGAAAGCTCCTGTCCACAGGGCTTGAACCCATTTATTTGAATTTGAAATCTCTCACCCTTTACGTTCCACACCCCTCTAATGTTTTTTTAAAATAGGAATATATGGATCGTGATATATCAAATGAAAGGACATTCGATTGCAAATTGAGCGGTGTGACTGAAAAAAGAATTTGTTAAGCTATTTTCTTATCACAGAATTAACAATTTGTGATTGGTGTTAGGTTCTTATTCTTGAAATAATAGATATTCAGAAATATCCTCCTACTCACCGATTTCTATTTTCGAAGTTTGAGAAATGCATGCAGTTTTGAAGTTTCTTTGCGATAAAAATGTTACGATGAAAATAAAAATGTATACACAAGATGAAAACAACTGCGAATTAATGTATTAGATCGCAAATAAAATAGTAAAGAGATAAGGATGGTGGTGTCGCTTCCGCACACATGATTGTGTTCTCGAAACAATCATATTATTGGACTTTTTTTTATAGAAGGAATTCATATTATACAAATAACCTCACTTTTTCCTTTGTTTACATTAGCAATGAGTTCCAAAATGATTGTCACTGGGCGATTACTGTTCCTCCTGTCCCAGTTTGGACCAAAAATTTTTGGGCGCATGTTCTAGGGGAACATCGTCCTATCATTTCGTCCAAATGTCTGTAATTTTCGAATTTCGAGCTGAAAATTGGCTAATAGACTAATTCGGACTCCCTGATCACGAATCCGGTGTCAGATTTTTGGGTGCCGTCCGGCCGGCCGGCCGGCCTTCCGGCCGTAGGCACGATAACAGGAGCACCGAAGGTCCTATCGACTTCAAACTTTCAGGGTAGGTTTCTGATCAAAATGCGACGGTTAAGTTCGTTAACGGGCAAAATCGGCCGGACGGTTAAGAAGTTATAGACATTTCAAATTTTGAGGTTATTTCCCTGATATTTCAGGAACTAAAGAAGATGTTGAATCGAAACTTGGTAGTCAGTTCGAGGATATAAACGCGCAACTTTTGGCAAAATTCTGTTATGATCGAAATGTTGCTAACTTTTAAAAAAATATTTCTTTTAATTTTTTCGAAAAAAAAATTTTTTTTTCGTGAACTATTCATCAGATTGCAACAAAAACTTGTACTAACGTCAATTGTAGTATTTTACAACATTGTGCAAAATTTTGGCTCTATACGATTTCAATTTCTGGAGATATAAGACAAAATGTGTCAAATTTCCTGGGTCTCTCTCAGTATTTTCATCGATTATTCTATGAACTCTTTGAATTCCACCGAAAACAAATTCAAAGACATAAACATAAAGAATCAAGTCATAGTTTAGACGTCGAAAGAAGGACGATGTTGATCGACTTGAAAAGGTACCTATTTCAAGAAATGCAATAATGAAATGCTTAATTTATGGATATAATATTATCTAAGTATTGTTGGGATCGGGCAGTTGGAAAATTTTTTAATAAAAAAATTTGTACCGACGTTAAATCAAGCATTCTACACGAGTGTGCAAAATTTCAGTTCGATACGATCTCAATTCCAGAAGATATTGCTTAAAATTCACATTCCAGCCTGTTTTGACGTTCTATGGTCACAGAAAATCGTCACAAAAATCTATTTACCTCATTTGACGGCTGTTTGTCAAATCAATTAATTCCAATAATTGATGTCAGATTTCCTACATACCAAGTTCAAACACATTTTATTATATGGAAAACACTTATTATGATCACGTTCTACAGGAATTGATACTAAATAGAAGCTAGATGAAGATTATTGTAATGGAAAATTTGTGTTCCAGAATAATATTAAGGTATTCAACATGATACTGCTTTTTTTCTTTACTGGTCAGTACGGGCCACAAGGAAGATGAACATGCGCCCAATAGCTCCTGTCCACAGGGCTTGAACCATTTTTATTATACAATATAAATTGATTCAGTAGTTGATATAGTTCGTATTAAGTGAAATTTTCAAATACAGGATGTTTTGGATTTAAGTTTATATTACACGTGATTTTGGTTACCTACATAGCATAATTGCTAAGCCTAATTCCTTCTCTGGGCTTACAACAGACCTTGTGATGACCAGAGAAGGGTAAATTGATTGAAAGAATGATGAATGATAAATGATACTGGAATTTTACTCCTTTTTAAGCAGTTTTCTTTCAGAAAATATCAGGCTAATGGAATTGAGAGTGAATTATTCATTAGTTGGGATTCTATTCTACCAAGTCATTTTCAAGAGATATCATATTAGCTATTGAACAAATATGAATAATCTATTATTTTGTTATTAAATGGTTTCTTTCTGGGTTTTCTCTCCCAAACTCTGAAAAATATCTATAAAATAAAAATTAATTATTTTGTGATTTGCTTCTGCGTAAGAAACACAGGATATTTGTCAGAAGCAATCAATTGAACAATGTTGCCTAACAAACAACAACGAAACAACATCAACGAAGAAACAACTATATCGTAACGTTTCGGAGTCTATATCAGACTCCTTCGTCAGACGCTCAATGAAAATCGTTAGAATTATTTTGTCGATAGTTATTTTGTGAAATTCAAGAATTGTCATATTGATAGTATTTAAAAATCATAGGTAACATAGTTTTACTTCGCATAGAAATTTCCAAGTTCCAACTCCTTTTTTGGCGCTCTAGTTCCTCGGAACTGAGTGCTTATCATTTTATTTTTTAATTTCTATGCGAAGTAAAACTATGTTAGCTATGATTCTTAAATACTGTCAATGTGACAATTCTTGAATTTCACAAAATAACTATCAACAAAATAATTCTAACGATTTTCATTGAGCGTCTGACGAAGGAGTCTGATATAGACTCCGAAACGTTACGATATAGTTGTTTCTTCGTTGATGTTGTTTCGTTGTTATTTGTTAGGCAACATTGTTCGATTGATTGCTTCTGACAAATATCTTGTGTTTCTTACGCAGAAGCAAATCACAAAATAATTAATTTTTATTTTATAGATATTTTTCAGAGTTTGGGAGAGAAAACCCGAAAAAAAACTTTCAATAATGAGCATACCTCCCACAATATCCTTTAATGATTAATTAAATTTAAAAAAAATATTATTTTGTGATTTGCTTCTGCGTAAAAAACACAATCGTTCGAACAATGTTGCCTAACAAAACAATGACGAAACAACATCAACGATGAAACAACTATATCGTAACATTTCGGAGTCTACATCAGACTCCTTCGTCGGACACTCAACGAAAATCTTCAGAATTCTTTTTTGTTGATTGCAATTCTGAAAATCCAGAAAGAAACCATTTAATAATGAATATCCCACAGTATCCTTTAATGATTACTGTTCCATTGTGTTTGAATGGAAGAATTTTTGAAATCCTATTTAGAATTTTTGAGATTTAAGTACTGATAACTGAATGCATACAGTTGAAGTAGGTATGTTCGAATGTAGTAATAAATCAATAGAAATGGACATAATATATTGAATAAATACTCCCAGTTTGGCAGCTTGGCCATTTGTTAGAATTCTAACAATGATTTCACATCAAATGTTCAAAATGTGCTCCATTATTATTATTCTCAAGGCATATATAAATTCTTGATCATTTGTTGTCCAATATATTTTTTAATATTTGTGGGCCAATATTGTGGCAGCATATTGTTACTGATGATTGGAGGTCCCCAATATTATCGTAGTGTCTTTTGAAAACCTCATCTTTCAGATATGCAAAGATGCTTGTCCATGGGAGTCAAATCTGGAGAACGTGTAGGAAAGGAAGGCTGGAGTCCTCAACTTATTATACCGTTGTCATAGAACTCCTGCAAATAGCTTAGATTTGCAGAAGTAGTGAGGGCATCAGTTGCCCCATCTTTTTGAAAATATCCCAACTGTATTTCTTCGTCATCTAGTTGGGTTATGAACCATTCTTTTATACCTTCACCATTAATAGTATCATGGACCATATATTCTACGACGAGAAACTGTCCAACTTTTGTGAATGTAATGGAGTCTCAACAAAACCGTGGGGATTCTCAGAAGTACAAAATCTGTTGTTTTGAGAATTCACATAACCCGACAAGGGAAACCAAGCCTCATCACTAAAAAAAGTTGAGTCCAATAATATGACGACGTTAAGATTTTTTTAGAGACCAATGCTCTGGGCGACGTGGAATATCTATTGATAGGAGTTGCTGCACCATCGATATTTTGTAAGGGTACAAATTTCAATACTTTGTGACAGGTACTCAAGGGGACGCCAGACTGTAAAGATAATTTATTCAGTGACATTTTAGGCTTTTCAGCAACTCCGGTATGCATGAATCTGTTTTATAAGACCTCTGATGTCGATGTGGGCTTTCAGGGAAGCTGCTAGAATCTGAACATCCGGATATTTCACCAGATATTCATTTTTACAGGCCGAATCATTTATTAGCAGAAGGACATAAGCTTAAACCCTCGCTTAAACCGGATTTCAAAATCCTACACAATTTGAATAAAGGTGCGCAACTCAATTATTGGGAAATGGTGGAAATAAATACAGAAAAACATACGTCTACCTCTAAATTTTTCTCCGTTACTCAATCTATTCAAATACAGAATCAATTTATAAAAGCATTAGGAATGAATTATTTTAAATGTGTACAAAAACTAGCAGTGTAAGATTATGTAATTTGTTTTAAATAACCTCTCATGTAATTTGTTTTAAATAAGTCTCTCAGGTAATTAATTTTAAATAAGACTGTGTCCATGTCATCTAGGTATAGGGAGATCATTACTTTTGTTAAAAATCTTGAGGGGATGGAGTGTCCACTTGTGAGGATCGAAATAATTATTGCTACACATTGGAATATCTTTAATCTCCGTCAACTAATTCACAACTATGATATTTCGAACTCGTCTCCAACCAACTCTCCAGATCATTGGAAATCAGATCCTCCTCATTGTATGGGAGTTCAGTAAGAGGTTCCATCTCAGCATGGTCGTTTTGGGTCGAACAGCTGTTATCTTTTTTACATCCGTATCTGTCGTTGGGTTTGTTTTTGTTGAACATGGGACCCGGAGATAGGGAACAAACGCCTGCAAAATCATTGAGCTATATAAAAAATATCAGATATGAAATAAAATGTTAAGTGATAACATCAAAGTTAGAAAAGAACTGAAAGGACCTGAGGTTATCAGAAATCTGCAATAAGAAGAAAACAAAATTTCAATGAATGGGTAAATTCAGAAAGTTGTTGATAATATCAGTACCTCAACAAGTCTGAACGATGTTAATTGGTTGTTAATTGATAAGAATAAACTTAGAAAAGAACTGAAAGAACCTGAGGTTATCACAAATCCGCCATTAGAAGAAACGAAAACTTCAATTAATTGGTATGAGCGTTCTGCTAATAGGGTATCGTGGAATGGTGTCGTAGAATCTTTACATATGCATAGACTTAACTAGTTGAATCAACCAACAATAGAATTGCTTAGAGCAAGAACAGACGCGTTTCTTGGCCTTCATCAGTGTTAAGTAGCTCTCGACAAATTCAATAAAATTGAGGCTTGTTAACCTTTTCATAGCTGACGTGTTATAGATAATGTGTAAACGGTCACGCCATCTCTCTCCACGTTCCGTTATATGATTACAAATTGGGGTGTTTGTTCGCAAACATTATTCAATAAAATAAAAACTTTACAAAATAAGGTGGTAAAAACTTTATTTGGCTATGATAACAGAACACATACAGAAATGATTTACCGTCAAACTGGTATTTTGCCGCTGGAGAAAATTCTACAAATAGAACAATGCAAATTTACTTATAAGATAACAAAAAATCAACAAAAATGCAACACGAACATGAGCATAGTTAGTGAGATACATTCATATGGAACTAGAAATAGGGACCAAATTTATTTGTCTCAGGTGAGAACGAAAATTGGTTTGAATAATCCCTTCGCTAAATGCCTTCAAACATTTAACCTTTTGCCAGATCATATAAAGAATAAAGATAGCTATTCCTCTTTCAAAGCCGAAGTGATGCGATATGTCGACAGCCATTAAACTTAAAATATATAGATGTTCCGGTACCAGCATCTACTGCTGATTTGGAACAATGCTTAAAAAAATTAATGTATTTATACATATTTCGTGAATTTTGTCTCGAACCTCATTTCTGTTTTTTTTTGGGGACAGGTTCGTTGTTAGTTTTTTTTTTGTGTGTTTTGGATGGTTTTAAATTGAGCTTGTCCTGAATATTTTAATTTGTTGTTTGCTTATATCTTCTATATATACAATGTATGTGTTATATCTGTTCAATTAATATCTGTCTATAGGCTGAAATATGTGATATAGGGTAGGAGAAATTAATATTGTGATATAGGGTAAGAGAAAATTTTGTACTAATTATTGTGAATGAAAATAAAGCATTAAAAAAAAAAAAAAAAAAAAATCTATGGGCGAAAACAAAAACTTAACCTTCTCCCCCGTTGACTTTATATAAATGTTAACTTGAAATTGCCAATTTGATTTCGTTTATTGTCACTTTGCAATTAACTTATGCGAGTTTGAAAGTGATTGTTGGCAGTTTGAAATTCATTAATGCCAATTTCAAATTGATGTTGCCAATTTGATTCTGATTAGCGCCAACATTTTCTGAGAAAATACTCCCCGATATTAAATTCCGGACAAGAATAATTTGAGTCATTTTGTTATCACTGTAACTTTATTAATTGTTGCTCGATTTTGGTGCACTTTTTATCAAAATGTAGCCCTAGGTCTTAGGAATTTGCACTTGATTTTAGTTTTCCGAAAATACAGCGAGAAACAGAAGAAGATTCATCGGCAAAATTTATCTATTTGCGCGTATGTTCTGGGAAACATCGCATTATCATTTTGCCTAAATGTCTGTAATTTTCGAATTTTTAGCCGAGAATGGTCTCAAACGATTGGGTTCCCTGATCAAGAATTCGAGGTCAAATTTCATTCTTGAAATTTCCGGTTGTGCATCTCAATTCTCAATGAAATATTTGAATCGGTTAAAGGCATAATCAGCCAAATGGTTTTAGAGTTATACCCAACTGAAATTTGGTTGTTATTTCCTCAACCATTTTTCTTGTATTTGGTTTTGAAATGCAATTTTTTCTCAACAACTTGTTTTTTGGTTCATGTCAATATCTTTTTTTCAAGAGAAGATACAAATGTTTAAGGAAAATGCTGCAGTTTAACAAACTGCGTTAACAAATATCCAAAAATCATTAGCGCGTACTGCCCACCTCAAGTACTTATGACTTCTGCCATTCGACGAGGCATGCTTTCAATGCAGCTCTGAATTGCCTCTTGAGAAATATTTTCCCATTCTTCAAGAAGGACTTCTCTCGAATCATGCTAAGGCCGGCCTTATACGGCCGGAATTTCTCTCTGAATTCATATTCTTATTTCATAATCTGAATTCTGGAAGCTTGTAAAATCTAGAAATTAATACTCTGAAGTAATCAGAATGTGTGAGGACAATAGTAAATTAGTAGGCAATTCCGTGTTTTCTGAATCCTTATATACAGGGTGAGTCTTAAACCACTGCATTAATTTTAACCAAAGATTCCTCTCATCAAACGAAACACTCTTTTCATTTACCATTTTTCCAGATTCGGCTCAGGTAAAAAGTTACAAGCGTTTAAAGATTTCACAATGTGCTAATACACTCCCGCATCTAAATTATCTATGACATTGTTGGCGGACGAGAATAAGGCATGGTAACCTGGTTTACAGCTTGATTCGGGATTCCAACGCTCAGGGACGGATCCATAAAAGTAGTGAAATTTCTGGAGTTTTCCATTTTAAAACATTCAATGAAGAATATCTCGAAAAGCAGAACTGATGAAGAAAAATATAATGTTCTAAAACGATGGAATATTCTCGAAATGTCTCAAGAAAAACTTTATATGCTTTCCTTATGCTAATTTCGTTTAGTTTTATGAATCCACGAGTCCATAACTAGAAAACAAGTAGAAGTAGAAAATAACTAATATTTGGAAAATATGTATCATAGTTATAGGAAACTTTACGCCAACATTCATTTTATTCGAAAAAAGGATGTCAAAGCTACAAAATAAAAACTGATTTTTTTTCAAAATTTTAACACCCTGTATCTTTTTACCTGAGCTGAATTTGGAAAAATGTAAAATGAAAAAAGTGTTCCTCATGAGAAGAATCTTTGGTTAAAATTAATGCAGTGGTCAAAGACTCACCCTGTATAGTATAAAACAAAGTCTCTTCCCGCTGGCTATTTGTTCCTATGTATGCTTAGATCTTTAAAACTACGTGGAGGATTTTGATGCGGTTTTTTTCAATAGATAGAGTGCTTCGATAGGAAGGTTTGTATGTACAATACATGCATAATATATTAGAGAAACACTGATAATTTTTGAGGTTTCTAATGTGATGTCGTAAATAAACACATTTTTTTGCGCTTACATTGCAAACGCTGGCTGAACCCTACGAGTATGGTACACCTTTAAAAGGTCTACAAAAACGTCCGCGATGGTATATGTCTATCTCTTGAGGATAACCCACAATAACCATTTTTTTTCCTTTATATTCTACGAGAAATAATGGCTTGATTACGAAGCTATTTTAAGCAATACAGCATTGATCCTTATCCAATTAAGTACCTTAAATGCAAAGTGCATTTAATATTGATCAATATGGCCCTTTACAGCATGTAATTTAAATGAATATTTTCGAAGATATCGCAGATTTAAAATGCAGGGACATAGCGGTGGTACCGACCGGGGGCCGGCACAGCCAGGATAGGGACATTAATAAATCGCAGGGTCCAACTTTCAACGCTACAGGCTTATATTTGAGCGTTGAGTGTTGTTCACATGGCCAATTATATGTCACTCTTTCAAGAGTAACCTATAAAGAAAACATGTTTGTATTGTCTAACGACAAAAATGCTGTGAACGTTGTATATGAAGAAATTCTGTAGTATATTTAGTATCAGCATTTCAACCGTACGAAGCCGGGGCGGGCAGCTAGTTAATAATATGAATTAAGAGTTTGAATTCAGAGGGACATTCCGGCTGTATAAGGCCGGCCTAGGTCTCCGGATTTCTATTGCAAACACTAAAATCGAGCAAAAATTAAAATGTTGCAGTGATTTCAAAATGGCTCAAATTATTCTTGTTCGGAATTTACAGTGGGGTAGTGTGGTAATTGACTTCATTTGAAGAAATCTATCGAAGTTTCTCATTACATATTCAGACGATTAACGGACTTGTTATGCAAAAGTTTCAGTGGATGATCTCAACAAGAAAGTAGGCTACAAGGGTTCATACCAACCTCCATTAGCGTTTTTCATTCTAATTGGCGATCTATATTCACCACTGGAAGTCAAGGATGAAGTTATGCTAGGCAGCCGGATATCAAGATGAGATCCTTTGGCTGTTACAATTTTATTATTCATGGCATACAGTTTAGTCGTAATATCTCTGGCGATTAAGGTTGTTAAGACTGTTGCTATGTATGTATCCTTCACGAACAGATATTCTAGGGCGGATCTCTGCCAGTACAGGTATCGGCATGTACTTGCTGCTACTATAGAAACCTGAAAATATAAAAAGTAGGTAATCCCCGTGGACAGGAGCTTTGGCGCTCTTGTTCAAACTTTGATAAATCATATATCCGAAAGTATTGGTTCCTCAGAGTTGGGAATTATAAGAATGGATTCTTATAATAGAGCTGTATCATTAAATTCAAATAAGAGTTTATTTATCAATATTAAATAAGCAATCTGCAATTATTTAACCTCGTGGAATGGGTTGTTGCAACTTACACTCGGTGAATAGTTTCCACAACTCGAAATAAAAAAAAGTATCATCGAAATGTCTAGAGCAAGGCAATAGGTAAGTATAGGCTGACGAACAAATTATATTAATAGTTAGAAATATATTAATAAAATACAATCCTCTTTTAATAATTTAATAGTTCATACCACTAACACATTCATTCTGTATTATGAACCTTAACTCAAGAAAAAATATTTGATACACAAATGTAGATCAATATTTCAGTATTTTTTTAAGCAGCATTATGAAAATACTGTATATAGGAACAAGTCTCACTATTTAAGAAAGTACTAGGTAATATTAACCTTTGTAGTCAACGAACAGTAATTTCTTTTGATGATTCCATTATGTTGTTTTTTCCTATTGCCTTCATAAAGTACATTAAAATTATCCAATTCTAAATCTCCTGAAACATCATCCCCAATATTTATACATAAATTATTCAATATGCAAGAAGCCAATATTATTTTTGGTATCAAAACAGTCTTGTATATATTCACAAATTCAAGATTCGGGACCTTGTTTTCTAACACAAAATATTAAAGTACGAATTATATTAACAAACTAGAACATAAATCAATTTGACCTGTATCTTATAGATAGATAAGATGAACAGATATGAATGAACAGTGAACACAGATAGAACACAGACATATAGAATTCGCAATAGATTCTTATGATGAATACATTGTCAACATTTTGCATATCGTTAAATCGTAGATAGTAAATAATTTACATTTAAGCCTGAAGTTTAATTTTTCAATACTGTAAAATTAACTTTTTTGCTCTTACCACATTTGTGCACTAGATCAACGATTTGTACCTACCTTGAATTTGTCATCAACTGTATTTCTACTAGATTCGAATTCCGGCGAATCTAAAAACTCACACGGAAGAATCGGATGCAGAAATTGGTTGTCAGAAAGAACATTGCACTGAAATTCGCAAATATTAGTAATAAAGTACATATTAACATTTCGAGGGTCTCCAATAGGAACCAGATAATTAATGAAAACTAATTTAAATTTCTCAAATGATTGAGTATTCTTGGAGATGAGTTTCTTCTGCAAATTTTATCAAGTTTTATGAATCCGCGAGTCAGGAAACCAGTAAAAATAGGAAAAAAATATATGGAATTGGTGAATATAAGCTATAGTTTAGAAACCTTCACATCGTTATTTACTTCATTCGGAAAAAACCTGTCAGGGCATTTCAAATGCCTGTATCTTTTTACCTGAGCCGAATTTGGATAAATTGTAAATGAAAAAGTGAGAGGATTCTGTGTGTTGAAATCACTGTAAGACTCACCCTGTATATTATTCTTCAAATATTGGTGCATATCTAAAATCAGCCTTGACCCCCTGGAATAATCTGTGTAGAAACAAATTTTTCATGCGAAACTTTTTCGAAAAATGCTTAAATTATGTGATAGATTATCTTCAATCATTCAAATATCTGGTCCCTACTGAAAAATTTTACAACTGTCTCTAACCTTCCCAGACAAAAGAAGACCTAGCCTATCTGTTCGAGTAAGATTTTGGACAGCGTATGCTTCTCCAGCATGTAAGGACATTATTTGTGCAAAATCTGTACTGACCATCCTTTTAAACTGTAATCTAGAGAGCTGAAACATTGAATACTGTTAAACCGCTTCGCATAATGATTCAGAACTAATCTTCTACCTTGAATGGCTCAAATAAAGCATGATAAACTTCCTCCAGTTCGGGATCAAACTTTACAGGCCTTATTTGATAGAGAATATGGAAAACTTGGGCCACATTCATGAGCATGAATGCAAAATTCCAGGTGAATACATCAGGGGCACATATTATATTCCATGCCCATGCAGAAAATAACATGAGACCTAGAAGTATGGGAAGCCGAATTATGCCATTCGAAAGTTGTGGTTATCGCTTTTTGAAGTAACATTATTTTGGGGGTACTAATAGTCCGGTCAATTTAGACATTCGAAGTTAGATAAATTCCCACCAAGCTGAAAATCGGTAAGATTGTTTTAAATATCATTAAAAACAAAATTTGAAAGTTCCCCATCTTTCCCCTGTAAGGAAAAAATTTTATTCAAGGTCAAAGGTCAAAAAATGAGTTTTTCACGATTTTCAGCAAAACGGTAAGTTTTATCATAAAAATACTTCAGACCAAAATTGTATATCATAAAACTATCTACAAAAAATTCATTAATACTTTTTTCTCTACGAGCCACCGTTTTTGAGATATAACGATTCAAAAAGTTGTAAAAGTTGTAATCGTCATAATATGCACACGTTTCCTCGCCACCTATGAGGTAGTGTACTTAGCTCGTTTTTTTAACGTGGTTTTCCCAGTAGGCCTATTCCACGGGTCAGTTTTGATCCTGTTTAATTTGAAACTATTGAAAAATAATGGATATTAGCAGAGATTGAAAAGATAAAAGCAATTTAAGTTAAAAAAAGTAGTGAAATTTAATCGTCTGAGTTGTAACTCTCAAAATCTTCTTCTTGTTCTTCTTCTTCATTATCTTGTTCTTGTTCGTCTTGTTCTTGTTCTTCTTCTTCTTCTTCATCTTCATCCTGAGTGCATGTAAACTGCGTTAATAGCGATGTATCGCATGTTGCCTCGTTGGAATCAAAGGGAACCTCTACTGTTGGTGATTCAATATTAGAGCACAACCGGCCTTGACAATGTTTACATGCCAGAGAACAGAACAGTCCGAATTTTTTGCAACCACATTTAGCACTGCATCCCTTTTTGCAGTTGTTAAAAATCGAGTTCAGCAGTTTTTCCGGCGCAGGTGGAAGTAAACTGGTTCTAATGAATTATTGACCAACTTCCAACCCCAGTCTGTAGGGTCTAGCTGATAACCAAGCCACACTTGAACTTGGTAATATACCCTAAGAAGGTGTTGATGCGCAGCAACTGAGGTTGGAGGAAGACAAGCTAATTGTACTTGTTTTATACTTTTGGTGTTTTTAATGAAACATGCATATCTATACTTATCTAAGCAGGTAGTTTTTTTAGGAGCTCCGTACATATATAAAGAAGAAACCGAATGCCGTTAGTAATAGTTTCTTGTCGAGTAGAATTACTATTTTTAAAAACTTCAGCACATTCAATTAAATGTTGTTTCTCAAATAGTTTGAAAACTGTTATTTTACCCCTCCTGTAAAATGCAGATGTCGTATCACAGCCAGTTATTGCGTGTAAAAATAGTACATGATTACATTATATTACATTATATTAGTAGTGTAAGTTACAATGACCGATAGAAAAATATTCTAACATATATTACAACTACAAAGATGTATATATGGCGTACTCATGCATATTATGATGATTACAACTTTTTGAATCATTATATCTCAAAAACGGTGGCTCGTAGAGAAAAAAGTATTAATAAATATTTTGTAGATAATTTTATGATCTACAATTTTTGTCTGAGGTATTTTATGATAAAACTTACCGTTTTGCTGAAATTCGTGAAAAACTAATTTTTTTTACCTTTGACGTTTAATAATTTTTTTTTTCTTACAGGGGAAAGATGGGGAACTTTCAAGTTTTATTTTTAATGATATTTTAAACAATCTCACTGATTTTCAGCTTGGCGGGAATTTAAGTAACTTTACTCTTATTATATGGTCTAATTTGACCAGACTATATACAGGCTGTGTCACGAGTAAACGGACAAACGAAAACTGTGAATAGAGGGCATCCACCTGAATTCAAAACAGCCACATATGGGTATTTTAGGTGACTCGTTTTCGATCTACAGGGTGAATTACGAAGACTGTTCGATAGAATTTTTCAAAGAAAGACTCGAGTTAAGCTTTTTTAGGAGAGATGAATTCTTGAACAAAATTTCAGATCCGTTCGACTTTCGGTTTTACCGGAAATGAAACCAACTTTCATTTGTTAAAAGTAATATCCAGTTTTTTCATTGATAATTAGAGTACCCATTGAATTCTACATTGTTTTAATGTGCCACTTACATATTATTCTCAGAAAAATCATGTGAAATCTGAAAAAAACCTTTAAATTTTCTCAAATAGGGCTTCATTCCAATGTTAATAACTTGTAGATTTTTGCAAATCCTAATTTTCTAGCTTCTATCAGAAGACATACCACTGCTTCTTCTTCGTTAATTGAAAATTTAATTGAGCATACAGCGTGTTTCTATTTCAATGTCAAAGTCAGTCATGACAAAAACCTCAAGCCTCATTTTTGTCAAATGAGAACCTATTTTTTTATTGATTAGCTGGAATCTAAGTTAAAAACCTGTGTATTTTTTATAATATACAACCACAAATATATGGAATATTATATATACACAGTTTTTGGATTTATGTTTTTCATTAATCGGTTTTGTCTTAGTTAATAAAGGCCTAAGATCATTTTGAGTTTTGAAAACGGTTCTTATGTTGGACGATTCTCCATATTTTTTCCGAAATACCACGAACATGAGCGATCACATTCAATAGATTGCGTTGATGTTGTACTTGATTAATCGTTATTTGATTAGAAGTTTCCTATCTGAATTCATGATAGGTGTATTTGTGAATTGTCTCAGATATCCAATACCTTCAAGAAATTTTTTGATGAAATCAATTGCATTATTTAGAATTTCAAGAGTAAAACAGATTAGATTGGTGCTATCTTGAAGTGTTTTAATAACACCTCTTTTAACACTTAGTTGATGAATTGAACAGAAATTCTAATATCTGTTTCTATGTCCCCGCTTTCTGAAGACACTTGTTTCAAAATGGTTCGGATACTTGATTATCGAAACATCTAGAAAAGAAAGCTGATTATTCTTCTCTATTTCGAAAGTTAATTTTATTGTTGGTTCCTTTGAATTTATGAAATCGAAAAATTTCTCTAACTCTTCTCTACCATGTTGTCGAATTACAAATATATCATTAACATATCACCAACAACCTTTTGGTTTCAACAAATATGCATCCACAAATTTTCCTTCAAAATTTTCCATGAATATATTGCTCGTGATAGGTTATACAGGAGAGCCCATTGCCATTCCAAAAAAAAAAATTAGATAAAAAGCTTTACCTTAGTTGGAGATAGTTTGTATTTAAACATACATCAAGCATTTCCATAATAAACAAAATATCAAAACTTACCAGACTGTCATTTTGGTTCAAATTTAAATTTTGTAGTTTTTCAAGAAAATGTTTGGTGTTCGTCAAAAAATTAGGTGGCTTACTATAAGATGACATGAGGAATTGTTTTGTTTATACGTAAGTTTTTTCTAATGATTTGATATTATGTTTTTGTCTTGAATCTTTCTGTGATAGAAGTGGGACATTTATAAATCTTGGTGTATTTGATCTCATCATTAACAATATCCAACAGTTTATTGTGATATTCATTTGAATCCAAAATGACTATAGCAAACCTTTGTGAATTTTCTGGAATATGATTAACCGCAAAAAAATAATTCATTAAAAAATAAGCCATAGATGCAGCATACCAATGATTCATTAATTTTGAGACAATCATGCACGCAGATAACGAAAATTACAATGAAAAACTATATATAGGGTGTTTATCTAGGGTTTAAAATAAAAAATGGCTTAATTCAGTCCGGTCCTGATATTTTTGTAATTTTGTATGTTGTTGTATTGAGGTGAACAACATAACCCAAAAACTAATTTTTAGTCTGAATTTCAGAAATTCCAGAACACGTCCCATATATCGGAAACGAGGTGGCGTTGTTTTTAATGCAGCTCGATGCCCTCACAGGTTCCGTTTGTTCGTTTACTCGTGAAACAGTCTGTATAACGTAGGATGTTTTCGAACTATCAATTAACGGGATATGATTCGATGTATGTATAATAAGCTGAGGTAATTTGAATATTTTTATGAAGTAATCTATTAGAAATTTGCATTTACACTCTGTTACATGAAATCGCAACAACAAGAATAGAGGGCATGTTTTACGAACCTTGGCAGGAACATTCAACTACTAGAGAGTATGAATTTGAAAGAGGCGGATAAATTATGAAAAATCAATTTAAAAAAAAAATCAGTGTGGTCGGTCTGCTGTCCTATAGCTATAACGAGTAACTTCTAAATATAGTATATTTTATTCATCAATTTATATAATTCTTTCAATGATGTGAAGTTGACGCAGCCTCAAATTTGTAGAGAAATAACGAGTTTCGATACTGGTAGTGCCCTCTATGGATGGGAAGCTTCTGCTCGGTATCTCGTATCGATCGAGAGTCGATAATTATTAATCTTCCGAATGACAGATTCAGGGTATTCTGTCAGCGTTAATTATGTCCTATTCTCTCTGTTGAAATAGCTGCTGGACCATCGATTCTTGTAAGGATTAACATAGACGGATTTGAATCAATTTAATCCAAGTCAGGGTGAAAACTAACTAGTATGTGTTGGATCGTCGATTTTGTTGAGATCTGATTACTTGAAATACGAGAAAGCGGATTGCTTGGTGTTATAAAAAGGGTGAGTTTTTTTAAAACCCGAAAATTAAATTGGTTGAAATTCGATCGTTGAAAATTTATTCGGGTCAGGTAGATTCTACCTATGAGTATGTTCTGACATTTTCTATATAGAAAACTTTCGAATATCTTCTTCACAAGAAATAATTTTTAATTGAGCTATAGGTTTCCTCACCTAATATCAGCCAACAGTGCATGAACAAAACTCCTTTCTTCGAACAAGTTGATGAGTATCCCAGCACAAAACAAATATTGGCTAATTGATACAGGATATGCTGAGGATTCTCCCAGTAGTCACACCAAGGCCACCAGGTACCTGGAGGAAAAACAAAGGGATAATATATTTAATTGAATTGGTATTTACTTGAAGGAAATAAATTATAATCAAAGAATCATTAGAAATAAAATAGTAACCATACAGGGTGTTTGGTAATTTGACATGATCCTTCAAAGGGAATATACTAGACGTCATTTGCAATGAATTGAGTCGAGTGAACCATGGTCCGAAAATCTATGGCTACGAAGATATGGCGATTTCAAAACTTTTTGGATTTATTCTGCTCTGTTATCGAAAATAATTAATTTGGTAAAAACTACTTGACTCTTAATATTCAATGCATATTCTGTTCAAAGCTGAAGAGATGGTTATCATTTAATCCGGAAAAGTATTCACTAAAAAATTAGATAACCTGGTCATAAATATAGCATCAACTGTTTTACTCATAAAATCTTAATGAAACAATTGAGAATTACTCGAAAAAAGTATTATGAACTTGGTATACAAATTCAGGAAAATACTTCCTCATTTCATTAGCTTTTCAAAAAGTTAGATATGCTAATAATTCCTTCACGAAAAAAAAAATATGGACACAACCCATAACACAATTAAATATCAGCATTTTATCTTTTTGAAAATAATTATCGTCAAATTGAAATTCTTTAGAATTACTCAAAGTTAATTGAGGATTATTTTAATTTTCATTCGAGAGATACTGTGAATTTTTTTTATTCGTACTTGTCCTACTCGTAACAAGCAACTAATAATCACATTAATCACAAGTGAAGGAGAAGATCAGGGAGATAACCAAGTATCGAAAAAGTAAGTTACTTGCTCAGATTTCCGGCTATATTTTTGGATCCCGTGGGAAAATTTATCACATATGTACCTTTTCGGAAATTTCATAAACCAAGGAAGTTTTTTCACTTATTTGTACGCAAAGTTATTTATGATTTTTCCGACAAATACGCAATTGTTTCATGAAAATTTAATGAGGAAAACAATTGATGCCACTTCAGACTCTTCATTTTCCAAGTTATTCGAATTTTTGGTGAATGATTTTTTCTGGAAATGATCTTCATCTCATCAGCTTTCAAAAAAACCATACTTCTACATTTAGTAATGAGCAGTTTCCACAAAATCAATTGTTTTCGATGGTGAGTCGAAAAACTTTCAAGAAGTCGAAATATCAATATATCTCAGTAACCATAGACTTTTGGACCATGGTCCACTTGGACTCCAAATGATGTCTAGTACAAACTCGTTAAAGGATCATGTCGAATTACCAAACACCCTGTATAGTAACTGAAATTTTACTCCATGAACAAACAGATACATACAAGGACAATAATTCCAGAAGCATATTTATTGGGAATTTAAAGAGAATTTTATGATGCTTTTGAAAAAAAAAACTAAACTCCATGCTATTATAATTAATTGGATATGAGCAACACTCGCTCTATGTATAGATTAGGGTAGTCCTGGTTAGAACAGTATGAGTGTATTGGAGATAGCTATCAGGACGAATGAAAAATATGTTTTTACTGGAGCTGCCAGAATTTTATTATCCTTCCATCAGGAGATATTCAGACCCATTCTGTTTGCGTATTGCTATAAACATTGTTATTCAAGTCATATTGCTATCCTCCTAATGTTTAACAATATGGCTATGGTATTAAGTATTCTGTTCGGACTGTTATAGCAATGTTGGTTATCAATTTTCTCCGCAATATTGCTATCAAGTAGTTCAAAATTCATTGATTTGAGAGCCGATAACACTGCATTTCATGACTTTTATGTGAAATAGAAAAATAATTTAACCTTACTTAATAAACATTTCGTCCGTATTTCGGTGGTTATTCGTAATTCCTAACCAAATATATAAAATGTCACGAAGGAGAAAAACTAACTATGTTATAATATTTATGAAACTAACAAGATGGAGTTATTGATCAATTTTCGGGAAAAAGTAACAAACCGAATATTGACAACCGCTACCATGAACGAAAAATTGAAGACTTGCAAACACCTAAACCAATATTAAATTTAATTTTTTTCCTGTCGTCCGTCATACTTCGAATGAACACTTTTAAATGAAACGGAACGGTATATCTCTAGTTTTCTTCTGAATAAATTCCTTCAGTTCTTCAATTGAATCAAAAGAAGTCATATATGTATTGAGGCTGAAATAATAGTTTATTGATCCAGTCAGTAAGTCTTCGAATGCATATCTCTAACTTAAAAGAAGCAGTATCTTCCCTAGTTTGCTCAGGAAGAAATAAATAAATGAATAAAATTCCCTCAGCTCTTCACAATTATTAAATCAAAAGCATCCATATTATTATCACGGCTGAATAGTTTGTGAACTTTTGTGTTTACAAATAGAAGGGATTGTGTCAGATTAGTTTCAGCACTAAGTCTTAGAAATTTCTTTAAAATGAAGTATTTTAAAGTAGGTACCTACCTTTAACAAATATAAACGATTATGTATACCCATATTTATTAAAGCATCTACTTATCTATATATATAAAAATGAATCCCTATATCCCTTGGTCACGCCATCACGCGTGAACGGCTGGACCGATTTCACTATTTTTTTGTTGTCAGGAGAAGTTTCTTATGACAGAAAAAAATTAAAATGTTCGCTGAAAATTAGAAAATTCAAGAATCGTTATTTAAGAAAACTTATAATATTATTTCTAATCTAACCTTAGCGCCTTGGACCAAAAACAAAGCATTAACTAAATAGGTCCGAAATTTTCATACAGAGTATTTTTCTTTTAACGTCAATTGCAACTTTCAGTTTTTCACGCCAATCGTACAATTTCATTCAATTGTGTTAAAAATATACATTCGAGGCATACATCATTGAAAATAAACCATTACTATACAGGGTGTTCTTTATATCACGGCACAATTGTACACAATTGAAGTGATTTATGGCACAAACAAAGCATTAACTAAGTAGGTACCTTGGATGGATCCTCATAATGTAACAATAATTCTGTTTTTCCTTTGATGTATGGACATGGCGCATGGACAATTATACATCGCGTGTTCGAGCGTCCGAAAACCGTCATCTTTGTTTATGTACGCACCACAAAACAAAACAAAAAATATAGTTCATCAGAAAGCTTCAAATTGATTAAGATATTTTATCATAACTGTGTGTGCCTGTCGAAAACAAATTGAAACCTTATAAATAGCCAGTATTTCAGGAAAATTCTGTTTTGTAAGTAAGCAAAATAATGTGCAATTAATCGAAAATAATAATGAAACTTCATTCATACTGAGCATTTTTTTTTAGGCGGTGCGAAGTTCGCCGGGCCAGATAGTTTTTAATATTTTCGAATTCTTGGAAGAAAAAAGTATTTCTCTGTTTCAGTATCGTAATGGGCTCATTACAGCACTAACAACAGTGCTGGAATGAACTCATTCCCGCATTGTTTCTAGTTATATTTTTCGTTTTGTGGTAGTCAGCACTGACATTCGATCCTATCAAAGAAAAACACACGTCAATTATTGTCAATATAAGATAATCTGGATAAGGTGAAATAATTGTTGAGAGGAAAAGTTTTATTTTCATAAAAAAATAAGGTACCAGAGATTTCCTTCTTGCTAATTTTGAATCATTCATGATATTAGGAAACTGTTCAATCTGATCTCCATGCTCTACATACAATTCAAATTCCGCGATCTGTCAACTTTCGTAACACTAACACCAACTGCCAAGATACAATACAAAAGTCACTAGGATGTATAATCCTAATTTTTCATTAAATTTCAACAGTATTTTACAAAAATTGCCTGAAATAGAGAAAATATCGTCTGATACTCGTTGCAGAAGGCAATTCCAACACTCATGCGTACGAAAACTCGCTCCTTCGTCGCTCGTTTTCGAATTTCGCATTCGTGTTTAAATATTAGCCTATTCTGCAACTTGTTTTAGAATATACTATTCTCTGCCATATTCCAAATCTTATTGAAAGTTTTTTTTTGGGTTTTCTCTCCCAAACTTCTAAAAATATCTATAAAATAAAAATTTATTATTTTGTGATTTGCTTCTGCGTAAGAAACACAAGATATTTGTCAGAAGCAATCGATTGAACAATGTTGCCTAACAAATATCGAATAACGCTTTATGAAAGCTAACCACTAGTTATTGTGATGAAAGGACTAGCAGAGACCTAGGTTTTGGAGCAATCCACAGAGTGTGTATGATTTCATCTAAGTTGAATAGCTACATACCGCGGTTTCATCCTTATTAGGATGAAAACACAACGAAACAACATCAACGAAGAAACAACTATATCGTAATGTTTCGGAGTCTATATCAGACTCCTTCGTCAGACGCTTAATGAAAATCTTTAGAATTATTTTGTTGATAGTTATTTTGTGAAATTCAAGAATTGTCACATTAGATTTTCATTAAGCGTCTGATGAAGGAGTCTGATATAGACTCCGAAACGTTACGATATAGTTGTTTCTTCGTTGATGTTGTTTCGTTGTGTTTTGTTAGGCAACATTGTTCAATTGATTGCTTCTGACAAATATCTTGTGTTTCTTACGCAGAAGCAAATCACAAAATAATTAATTTTTATTTTATAGATATTTTTCAGAGTTTGGGATAGAAAACCCAAAAAAAACCTTTCATTAAGGAGTAGGTATACCTCCCACAGTATCCTTTAATGATTACTCATTCCAAATTTTATTATCCTCTTAGCAAGTACAATTATGAGGTTGCTGAGATAGCAATGTGGATAGCAATATGTTTCTAAAAATGACAGATCATATTGCTCAAAATCGATTATCAGAATAGCAATATTTTGAATCTTGCTGTGGAAGCAATATCTTTTACTTAGCAATATTGCTATGCGCAAACATATTCGGTCTAATTGTATGTGAGGATGTTGAAAAACTACATTTCATTATAACATTTTATGGTAATCAATAGAGTCCAATTCGGAACAGACCAAGAAGGGTTAATATTTCATGTTGCGGATATAATAAATGGATCATAGATGAAAACTCAATTTTCTAACGATTGCGCCTATAATTAGCGCTTGAAAATAGTGGAATAAATAGACAACTTGTTGCTTCAGTTATTCATGGCGCTGTCACAATTTTAATTAATTTTTATCCAAAAGATACGTTCGACTACCCATTTTATCAAGGAGTTTCCGACACAAAACAAATTCTAGTGGGAATGAATCGATTTAGGTTGCTTATGATTAGGAAAACAAATCACCCACCTGGTTGTATATACGTGAGATTTTTTTCTTCATTGGGCCAAGAAAGATTATCTCCAGGACCGACATGAAGTAGATTAGGTCGGTCGTCATGCTGGAGACCTCCAACATCTGAACCGCCCGTCATTACTGAACTATTGTTAGAAAGCTTCACTACATCATAACACTGTTTGAAATCATTGTTGTTTTGTTCAGTCCCGTAATAACAAATCGATTTGGTCGCGAGACGAAGGTGCTGTTAACATTGTATTGATTTTTCCGATTTTAGAGCAGTATCCGACAGAGGTCTCTCTAGGACCTCTTCGCACGTTATCCCGAAGATAATATGAGGTGTTAGAAATGAGTTCAATTTATATTGTAATTCGAATTACAATAGTTATTTAATCAACTAGTTGATTAATGACAGCGATTTAAGATAGCACACCCGTTAATGTTCGACGACACCTGAAGAAATCCAATGTTACCAATTACCAACAATTTGAAAAATAACAAATATTGAAAAATATTAAAGATGAAATAGCTTTGATGTTTGCTCAGATAATAAATGACACCATGCTCTCTGGGATTTGTCCGCAGGAGTTTAAGATTTCCATTGTGAAGCCAGTTTATAAAAAGGGACCTAGAGATTCACCAATAAATTCTGGACTAATAGTCTAGTCAACAAGTGCTTTTTAGGTCAAAATTTTTGCGTATTCTCCGAAAATTATTATTGAGGTGTCATTCGATTCGGAATGGCACGTAGATATAGTTTTTGAAAAAATGGTAACGCCGCTCGCAAAAATTGCAATATGTATAGTTATAAACAATTAAGTGAAAAAAAAGAGGTTTTGGTTTTTCGCATATCTCAAAAAAAATTTGAGATAATTTAAATTTGAAAAAAAAATTTTTTAAAAGATACATGGTTGTTTGATTTTTTGAATAGAAGAAGAGGTAGAAATAAAAAAAAATACAAAGAAATAATTAATTTGTTTATAACAAATTTTTTATTAACTAAACAATGAAAATTTAAATAATAATCGATTTTTTCTTTATATCAAAGACCAAGATAAAGAATGATTAAAAAAAAAATGGTTCCTTAGTTTTTGTAACAAGTGTTAACAAAAATGTTATTTAACAAATGCGTTTTGAAGCAATAAAAATTTTTATGTTAGAAACGTCTTTTTGGCGCTCTAGTTCCTCGGAACTGAGTGCTTATCAATTTGCCGAAATGTCTGTCATCATAAGAATCCAATGATATCATTTTTAACTCTAACAAGCTAATACTTTCGGAGATATGATTTTTCAAAATTTCAATAAAAAATCGTATTTTTACGTTTACACAGAATTATATAATTATTCTATGTATGAATTGTCATAATGCCAACTTATTTTCCTGAGATATGACATTGTCTAATTCCTTGCTAATAGTTGGTTCGAGAAACGTCAAAATCGACTTAGAGAGACAAGGGTAAAAAACCGTCAAATAAACCCCCATGTGGCGATTTTATGTCGAAAAGTGAAAATTAGGAATATATATCCCAGGTAAGTACCGACGTTTTATTCTAATACCGGAGATCGACAAGATCGTACGAGGAGCCCGATAGCCGGTGTGTCTACGCTGTCGGGTTTTCGGTTTCGGAACGAGAGAAGGCGGGACTTTTTGGCGCTCTAGTTCCTCGGAACTGAGTACTTATCAATTTCCCCAAATGTCTGTAATTTTTATTTAAGATGCAGTTTCATCATTAAAATCCATCGATATTTTTTTCAACTCCAACAAGCTAATACTTTCGGAAATATGATTTTTCTAAATTTCAATAATGAATCGTACGTACTTCCACTCATACTCGTACATTTCATCCTGTTCTATAAGAAGGAGTCAAATTCATTTCAGCTATTTTAATTTGATTTCTTCCATGGTGCAGTTCTCATTCTCAGATTGCTCATTTAATCTTGATAAAAAAACTATTATTTGAATTGAATTTCCTTTATGATGCAGTTCTATCACAAGAATACATTGATATAATTCTCAACTCTGAGAAACCAATACTTTCGGAAATATAATTTGTCTGTTTGAACTAGAGCGCCAGAAAGCTCCTGTCCACAGGGCTTGAACCCATTTTTTTTAAATCATAATTATCATGAAGGATTATGTTATCAAACAAACATATTGAATTATCTCATGAACTACCCATATGCTTATAACAATTTTGTAAACAATAGGAGATAAATATTATCATAAATCATTTTTAAGTAGCTTCTGATCATAAGATGCTTTATAATTTTTCACCTAAGTAAATTGTTAATAACAAAACGAGAATTAACAATTTTTTTAATTTTTCCAACGGGAATCTATTCTTAGACCTTTGAAAAGGAAAAAATTCTTGAATTAATAGTTCAACAGTTATCGCCATGTTAATGTGCATGCTACAGAAAATTGTTAGTTTATTTATGGATAACTAATTGAACAATCGCGATAAAAATTTTTAGACCACGGATTATTGTTCATTGATCCATCCTGTAGGCGCCTGAATTTTCATTTTCATATTTAATATATAATCATATAATCATATATAATATTTAATCAGTAAAGGTCCGAAGGGGGCAAAGCTTGCGAAATTTTCGATTTTTTGGATGAAAATGCTCTTAAACGATTTGGTTCGACTCACTGATCAAGAATCCGTGGTCAGAATTCATTCTGTCCGGAAATTTTCTACTCTTTATGAATTTTTTTGGCGCTCTTGTTCCTCGAAACAGAGTGCTTATCAATTTGCCGAAGGGTCTGTAATTTTCGAATTTTTGCATGAAAATGTTCTTAATCGTTTAAGACCATTTTCATGCATGGTTCGACTCACTGATCAAGAATTCGTGGTCAAAATCGATTCTGTCCGGCCGTAGACACGATGACTCTCGAAAGGAATGAGCTAGGTAGTTGAAATTTTCAGAGTAGGTTTTAGAGATAAATATCTCGTTGAGTTCGTTATTGGGCAAAATGGCCTGATGGTTTCGGAGTAACGAAAACAATTTTTTTTTACTTAACTTTTGGATTCAATTTTTTTTGAGATGCAGTTCCATCATAAGAATCCATTGATGTGATATTCAACTCTTGCAAGCTAGATATTAGGAACATGAAGAAAAATCATAAAAAAAAGTGGATCAGGTTTTTTGGACGCTTGTTTTTACAGTCAGATTTATAATATTGGAAATATTTTTTTTTCCCTGGAGCTAAGTAGCCTTGGGCCAGTTCAATACCTGAATAGGTGAGCGTTCTGGCTATAAAATTGAACAAGCACGCCAAATATCCTGCCCACATTGCTTTTCCAACTTATTTATGTATGTTCAACTATTCAAATTCCTGCGGATTTGAGTAAAACTTCCTCTTGTTTACAATGAAGAAATCACAATTCCTCACGCTCCTACAACCACGCCAACACCCATGACCATATTCCGGGATAAACCCGAAATCAGGGAAATTCGCCAGTAATTACGTTTGTCTAGCATCACAATGACTCTCCATTCTCCCAAACGAGCGTATCTGCGCGCTCATTCACACTCGATTTCATGCAGGCAAATCAAAACCAAACTGCAAGACAACCTGCGATATAAATCAAAGCAATGGCCCACTGCCCCAAGTATAGTCTCGACGTTCAGGCAGCTGCCTTGCCTTGATCAGTCGGCCGTAACAACCCCTAACTGGAGTCCGAAGGGAAGGGACCAGGACCGGATTAGTTTCATTGTCGACGGACACATAGCTGCGGGCGATTTGCAACGAATAAATTTCCGAACCGGTGTTTGGGGTTATTGTTGGTTTTAATGCCTCGGGATATAGGATTGGCGGATTGGATGTCGGTCTGTGTAAATATTGAATATTTTATTGAGTGATGCATCGTTGGGTTTGTTTGGTGTTGTGAAAGGTATCTCTGCAGGGACAACTGATGGCAAAGAAATTAGAATAACAAATAATAGGCATCTAGATATTTTTACAATATATACACTGCGCAAAAAAATTAACGCACATTATGGAAATCTCAAATTTATTCTACAACTGAAGGTGTACTCAATGATAATTATTTTTATCAGAATTATGCATGCATATTGCATATGTTATCCACTTTCAACGTTTTTCTTCAATACAGATGTTTTTCCCAGCAGGAATAAAAAAAGATGAGATTATCAGATTTTGAATGTATTGGCTCCATTCTGAAATCAGTTGCTTTCGATCAATTCTAGTGATCAATAGTTATTCTTTCGTTTGATTTTCTACACTCGATCGCTATGCAACGCGAAACACGCAATTTGACCCAAGAGGAATGTGCCCAAGCGGTAGTTTTGCGAGAAGAAGGGTGGACATACACAAGAATTGCAGAAAGGTTTGGAGTTTCCCATACAAGTGTGTCCAGAATGTTGCAGCGATTCAGGGAGACAGGTATGAATGTCCGAAGACCAGGACAGGTAGACCACGGGTAACAACTGCCATTCAAGAACGTTACTTGAGAGTTTCTTCGTTGGGACAACGGTCTGCAACCGCTCGCCTCCTTCAAAATCAGCTTGAGCAAACTCATGGGATGCAAATTAGCACTCAGACAATAAGAAATCGCCTCAGAGAATATGATTTAAGGCCTCATATCGCGGCAAAAGGTTCAGCTCTTACCCCAGCCCATCGAAGGGCACGTTTGGATTTTGCGAAACAGCATATCCATTGGGAAGAGGCTGATTGGGAAAGAGTTATCTTCACAGATGAGTCTAGATTCTGCCTCTACCATTGTGATCGACGTTCCCTTGTACACAGACATCCACATGAAAGATATGCTCAGTGCAATTTCCTGAATACTACTGGTTTCGGGGGAGGATCGATTATGGTATGGGGTGGAATATCTTTGACTGCTCGCACAGACCTAGTGGTCATTGATAATGAAGCTATGAATGCTGATAGGTATATAAGGAACATTCTTGAAGAGCATGAAGTGCCATTTGCCCCATACATTGGTGAAAATTTCATTTTTATGGACGATAATGCCAGACCCCATCGTGCACGCATCGTTCAGGAGTACCTTGAAGAGGTTGAAGTCTCTCGAATGGAATGGCCAGCAAGAAGTCCAGATCTCAATCCGATTGAGCAGGTTTGGGACAATCTCAATAGAAGGCTGAGAAGTTCAGAAAATGATCCAGCTACTCTTAATGACTTAGGAATCCAACTCAGAGGAATCTGGGAAGCATTAGATCAGAACATTTTAAGATCACTCATTTTGAGTATGAACCGTCGTTGCCGAGCTGTAATTAACGCAAGGGGTGGAAATACCAAGTATTAAATCACTTATCAGCATTCCAGTATTTTGAGAATTGTTTATTTCTCTTCTTTCAGATAAGATTCGGTGAAATCCTGAATTCTTCCATTTAATGTGTCTTATTTCCTTCAAAACCTTCTCGAGAGAACATAAAAAATAAGTTATAAAGTCAATGTAGAGTTAACTTTCATTAAAATTGAGATTTTCAGAATGTGGGTTAATTTTTTTGCGCAGTGTATTTTTCGAAATATATGCTGTAGTCAATTTAAAATCAATTCAAAATAATTAGAAGCACCAGAATAAACTATCAAATTCAAACGTTCAGAAAACTACAGCAACGACGTGACATCAGTGATATAGATTGGTTATTGTTCCGCCAGCTGTCAAATTCAATGAAGCACATATCAGCGTGGTCAAATCAAGAATAATACTGATAACATAAATTTTTTGAGAGAAGTAACAAAAAGAACTATTTTCAAGACATGACAATGATGTTAGGTCTTTATTACCTAATACAACGTCCAAATAGGACCGGCAAGTTCCTTAATGGGCATAATCAGCCCAACGGTTTCCGAGTGATAAATTTGTCATCAACCAATACAGAACCGATTAGATCGAAAATAGAATACTAATACAAAAACGATCGTTGAATTTTGTGAGAAACGTATTACATAGATACTAGAAAATAAAAAAAAATATATCAAAATATATTATTTATGTCACGGTAACATGAGAACGGAAAGAGATAGAAACCGGCAATTATTAGGGTAGGTTGAGCATCTGAATGCGACATTTGATTTGTTAATAGGCAAAATTGGCCAAACGGTTTTGGAGTTACACACATCTGAAATTTGGTTGTTATTTCCTCAATAACTAGAAAAATACGAATCCGATCCAATTCAAACATGGTTATTAGCTGTAGAATGCCAGCGCAAAAATTCTTGCAAAATCGTATAACTACAAAATTAAAAAAAAAACATTGAAAATCGTTGACAAAAATTCTGTATATCAGAACCCGTTCGTCCGACATCGCTGAAATTTAGCGAAAGCCTCCAGAACCTAACTCTACTGCCAAGTTCGAAGTTTGAACACGATCGGATCTATATTGTTGGAGATCCGAGCAGCCTTGGATGAATTCAGTAGCTGGATGGGTGACCGTTGCCCAGATGACTTTCGAACGAAAAGAGATAGGGACTTGAAACTTCTAAGGTTGGTTGCGCATCCGAATGGTAGAGTTAAGTTTGTTGGTGGGCATAATCGGCCAAACGGAGTTATACCCGTCTGAATTATTTTTTCGATAACTCAAAAAATACAGACCCGATCGAAATGAAACTTGGTATCTAATTTTAGAATATCAACATAAATACGTGCGTGAAATTTTGTGAGAATCGTACCTCTAGAAAATTTACGAAAAATATTATGTATCTCACGATAACTTGAGAACGGAAAGAGATAGCGACATTCAATTTTCAGGGTAGGTTGCGCATCCGAATGCGAGATTTAAGTTCGTTAATTGGCATGATCGGCCAAATGGTTTTGGATTTATACTCATCTGAAATTTTATTGTTATGTCCTCTATATCTCAAAATATACAAATCTGACCCATTTAAAACTGTGATTACTTGTAGAATGCCAACCCACTAGTTTTCGCGGAATTTCGTGAATATCGTATACTGGATTTACTTGAGGCGAAAGTTTTTTCGTATTTCAATTTCAATAGAATACATATGAAATAATTAAAATTGGTTCAAGCACTGACGTGGAGTCAGGAGCTTTTGTGCGTATGTTCCATGGTCCATTCTCCTGTACTGGATACTCTTAATGGAATTTACCATGGTGAATTCTATTGTGCATTCTCGAATTCACCATGGTATATTCGATTGAGAGTGTCCGATACAGGAGAATGGACAATAGAACATACGCGCAAAAGCTCCTGACTTCACGTCAGTGCTTGAACTATGGTAAATTCGACTTAGAGTGTCCAATACAGGAGAATGCAAATAGAACATACGCACAAAAGCTCCTGACTTCACGTCAATGCTTGAACCAATTTTTTTTATCGTGATTTTTTTTTATTCCCTAAGGGTATGGTTCTCACAAAATTTTACACACGTCTTTATGTCGATATTCTCCAACTAGTTAGCAAGCTTCAATTCGATCGAGTCTATATTTTTCGAGTCATCGAGGAAATAATATTCCAGATGGGTATAACTTCGAAAGCGTTGTGCCGATTTTGGCCAACAGCGAACTTAACTCTCCCATTCAGATGCGCAACCTAACCTGAAAATTGCAAGTCCATATACAATTTCATTCGGGAGTTATCGAGGCAACGGTCACCCATCCAGATACTGAACTCACGCAAGGCTGCTCAGATCTCCAACAATATAGATCCGATCGAATTCAAACTTGGAACTTGGCAGTAGAGTTATGTTCTCAAGGCTCTCGCGAAATTCCAGCGATGTAGGACGTTTCTGATATATAGAATTTTTTTCAATGATTTAAAAAAAAAAATTCTAGTAATACGATCCTCACAAAATTTTGCAAGAATTTTTGGGTTGGTATTCTTCAACTAATAACAATATTCAAATTAGATTGGTTTTGCATTTTTCGAGTTATTCAAGAAATAAAAACCAAATTTCAGATGGGTATAAATCCAAAGCCGTTTGGCCGATTATGCGTATAAACCAACTCAAATTTCGCAGATCTGAGATGCACAACCTAACCAGAAAATTTCAAATCGCCATCTCTTTCCGTTCTCAGGTTATCGTGACATAAAAAAATATTATTTAATAATTTTTTTGAAATTTTCTCAACGATTCACCCAGATACAATTCTATCGGATTCATATTGGTCTAAAACAAAATTATTACTCCTAAACCATTGGCCAATTATGCCAATTAACGAACTTATTCGTCGTATTGGGATGCGCCACCTACCTTGAAAATTTCAAGTCACTATAGCTCCTTCCGTTCTCAAGTTATCGTGGCAACGGCTGGCCGGACGGACAGAATCAAATTTGACCTCGAATTCTTCATGAGGGAGTCAAACCCAATCGTTTTAGACCATTTTCGGCGAAAAATTCGAAAATTACAGACATTTGGCAAAATGATAAAGCGATGTTGCCCAGAACATACGCGCAAAAATTATGTTTTAATAGATTCTCTCGTTACTGAAGTATGTCATCAAAACGGTATCAAACGTATTCATATATTATAAAGCTGAGAAAACGGTATATATCGAAGCTATACATTCGAAAAAGAGTGGCCAATGGAGGTTAGTAGACAATAGAACATACGCGAAAAAGCTCCAGACTTCACGTCAGTGCTTGAACCAATTTTCATTAATCGGTTTTGTTTTAGTTAATAAAGACCTAAGAACATTTTGTATTTTGAAAACGGTTCTTATGTTGAACTTTGAACAGATTCTCCTGATTTTTTCGAAAAGGCCAGGAACATAAGGGATCAATCACATTCAATAGAGTGGGTTGTTGTCCTTGTTGTTTGATTAGAAGCTCTTCTATCTAAATTCAGAATATGGAATATGATATCTGATCAGTTGAATGCTTGGAACAGTTCTAAATCAACAAGTCCAGAGCGTTCCTGCCAGTAGGGTCCTTCATAATGGCTTCGTATAATTAATATACTTATGCATATATTTCACAAGTCAAATAGACCGCAGGGGGATCATTGATTTGCCGAGAAAGCAAGAGCAGACGCGTTTCTTGCTTCTTGGCCTTCATCAGTACTCTGTAGCATCTCAACAAATTCAACTAAACTGACCCGGGTTAAGCCTCTCAGAGCCGGCTTGGTCGATCATACCTAATCGCCCACGCCACCTATGAGACAAAACACGGAAATCAGCCTTTCCCCACCAGTGAATATTTGAAGCGCGACATCATATGCCACCATTCCCTCGATATCAATCGAGAAACAAGTCCCGCAGAGCTCAGACACAGTATCTTCCCAATGGCCATGAACGCTGTTCAGCGTTTTCAAAAATAATAATGAAAAATGGCGATACCGTTGTTAATAAATCAACAAGTCCAGAGCGTTCCTGCCAATAGGGTCCTTCATAATGGCTTCATATAATTAATATACTTATGCATATATTTCACAAGTCAAATAGACCCCAGGGGGTTCATTGATTTGCTGAGAAAGCAAGAGCAGACGCTCTTCTGGCTTCTTGGCCTTTATCAGTACTCTGCAGCTTCTCAACAAATTCAACTAAACTGACCCGGGTTAAGCCTCTCAGAGCAGGGCTGGACGATCATAACTAATCGCCCAAGCCACCTATGAGACAAAACACGGAAATCAGCCTCTCCCCACCAGTGAATATTTGAAGCGCGAAATCATATGCCACAATTCCCTCGATATTAATCGAGAAACGAGTCCCGCAGAGCTCAGACACAGTATTTTCCCAATGGCGAATCTTCCCAATCGAGCGAATGGTGGCATATGATTTCGTGCTTCAAATAATCACTGGTGGGGAAAGGCTGATTTCCGTGTTTTGTCTCATAGGTGGCGTGGGCGTTTAGGTATGATCGACCAAGCTGGCTCTGAGAGGCTTAACCCGGGTCAGTTTAGTTGAATTTGTTGAGAAGCTACAGAGTACTGATGAAGGCCAAGAAGCCAGAAACGCGTCTGCTCTTGCTTTCTCGGCAAATCAATGAACCCTCTGGGGTCTATTTGACTTGTGAAATATATGCATATGTATATTAATTATACGAAGCCATTATGAAGGACCCTCTTGGCAGGAACGCTCTGGACTTGTTGATTTATTAACAACGGTAACGCCATTTTTCATTATTATTTTCATTATTATGGAACAGTTCTATTTTTAACCTGCACCATTCATAGAAGATTCAAAATTTAATGATTTTCTTTTTATTTTTTTGAATTATCGTTGAAATTTTGCAAGAGAGAACCCAAACGTATTTTGGAGCCAAATTCTAGATTTAAACTTGATCGGATTTATATTCTTTGAAATATGTATAAGGAAAATATAATTTTTCTTCCTTTACATAAGCAGCCTTGAGCAATTTCAGTACCTGGATGAGTTATGGCTCTGGCTATGAATTTGAACAAGTACGCCAAAGCTCACTGATCTCACGACAGTGGTTTCCCAACTTCTTATGTTTTTGCTATGGCAAGCATTTATCCAACATGTGTTGTAGACAGTAGAATATTACTTGTTCAACGGTTTTTTTCTGGGTTTTCTCTCCCAAACTCTGAAAAATATCTATAGAATAAAAATTATTTATTTTGTGATTTGCTTCTGCGTAAGAAACACAGGATATTTGTCAGAAGCAATCAATTGAACAATGTTGCCTAACAAACAACAACGAAACAACATCAACGAAGAAACAACTATATCGTAACGTTTCGGAGTCTATATCAGACTCCTTCTTCAGACGCTCAATGAAAATCGAGAGAATTATTTTGTTGATAGTTATTTGGTGAAATTCAAGAATTGTCACATTGACAGTATTTAAAAATCATAGCTAACATAGTTTTACTAGAAGTAAGAAAGTCAGAGCATAAGAATAACTTGAGAAATAGAGACATACAGAAATCAAAAATAGCAGAACATGTATGTACAATCCAAGGAGATCACATGATGGATTGGAGTAATGCAAAGATTCTAATGACAGAACCTGATTTTATGAAAAGGAAACTTAAGGAGTCAACTTGTATTTTATTGAACAGAGAATGCAATTTTGCAAATTGCTCAATTGGTATTGACCATATTTGGCTAAATTTATTGAAAAAGGAGTTGGAACTTGGAAATTTCTATGCGAAGTAAAACTATGTTAGCTATGATTTTTAAATACTGTCAATCTGACAATTCTTGAATTTCACCAAATAACTATCAACAAAATAATTCTCTCGATTTTCATTGAGCGTCTGACGAAGGAGTCTGATATTATAGACTCCGAAACGTTACGATATAGTTGTTTCTTCGTTGATGTTGTTTCGTTGTTGTTTGTTAGGCAACATTGTTCAATTGATTGCTTCTGACAAATATCCTGTGTTTCTTACGCAGAAGCAAATCATAAAATAAATAATTTTTATTTTATAGATATTTTTCAGAGTTTGGGAGAGAAAACCCAGAAAAAAACCGTTGAATAATGAGTATACCTCCCACAGTATCCTTTAATGATTACTTGAATATTACTTGTCTCGTTGATGATTCTCTGATCACTCGTTATCACATCCCATACCTTCTGCTCTTTTGATATTTCCCATATTCCACCTCTGTATAATTCGGTATATTTCTGGGGTAACCACCGATTGATATAAAAGACAGGGCTGTACAGAACCCATTCCGTGTACATTTGCAAGCGCTCGCTACTTCAGATGTTACGATTTCTAGTGGCCCGAGTCAAACGCATCTACTACTGTTACACGTTTGAGGGGGTTGTGTTAGAGCGCCCCTGCATGTTTATGTTCGAGGGGTGGGTACCAGTGCAACGCACCTGTTAAGCAAATTGTGATTTAACAGTCAGATTTTTAACGCTTATAAAAATTTGAGTACACATTATGCACTTAGTTATTCATGGTGGATTTGTTTGTTTTTGGGTGATTTTATTGGGTGGGCAAACAGGGAATGTCTAGAATGAATTATCGAGTTGCTTGAGGCAAATATCTGACTCAACATGACAAATCGTCATTGGGTCAAAATCATGGCTTTTAGGCACGTATCTATAATCAAGTTTAGTGGAACTTTGAAGTCTCCTTTCAAAAAGTAATCGTTTTCATGAACGAAGTTTAGTGATTTAACCGAACTTTTACCGGACACGTCGCTTTAAGAATATAAAGTTTCACTTTAAAGAGAAGCATACCCTTTTTGGCGCTCTTGTTCCTCGGAACAGAGTGCTTATCAATTTGCCCAAATGTCTGTAATTTTCGAATTTTTGGCTGAAAATGGTATCAAACGATTTGGTTCAACTCACTGATCAAGAATCCGTGGTCGAAATCGATTCTATCCAGCCGTCCGGCCGGCCGGCCGTCCGTTAACACGATAACTCTCGAACGAAAGGAGTTAGAGGATTGAACTATGCAGGGTATGTTTGGAATATAAATATCTCGGACGAGTTTGTTGACGGGCGAAATCTATCAAGCGGTTTCGGAGTTTTTAGTATAAACATTTTTTATGAATGTTTCAGAAACCGATCATTCGATCTATCTGAAATTTAGCACCAAATTGTAGAATCTTGACCTTCAGACGCATGCGAAGTTTTGTATTGTTCGGGTTACCATAAAGTGTAAAAAAAAATTTTGAAAATTTTTTAATTTTGTTTCTACATTAACTCTCGAACGGAATGAGCTAGGCAGTTGAAATTTTCAGAGTAGGTTAGAGAGATAAATATCTCGGTTAAGTTCGCTATTGGGCAAAATAGGCCAAATGGCTTCGGAGTAACGAAAAAAAAATTTTTTTTAACTTATAAATTTCAAAATAATTTTTTTTTAAGATGCAGTTTCACCATAAAAATCCATTGATATCATTTTCAACTCCAACAAGCTAATATTTTCGTAGATATGATTTTTCGAAATTTCAATAATGAATCGTACTTCTATGTTTTCACAGAATGCTATAATTATTCTATCTATGATTTATTATATGATCTGTGTTCATACTCGTACATGTCATCCGGTTCGATAAGTGAGAGTCAAATTCATTTCAGCTATTTTAATTTGATTCGATTCCATGGTGCAGTTCTCATTCTCAGATTGCTTATTTAATCAGGATAAATAAACTTTTATTCGAATTGAATTTCCTTTATGACGCAGTTCTATCATAAGAATACATTGATATAATTATCAACTTTGGATAAACCAAAACTGTCGGAGATATAATTTGTCTGTTTGAACAAAAGCGCCAGAAAGCTCCTATCCACAGGGCTTGAACCAATTTTTATAATATAGATCCGATCCAATTGAAACTTTGTAACTACAGGGTGGTCCAGATCTGAACCAAGAAATTTTAACCACGTATTCTACGTCATAAATAACTGCAAGTTTATCATATAAACATATGTCAAGAAATGCTTCCTCTCCGAGATACAGGGTGTTGAAATTATAGGAAAAAAAATGTTTTTTATTGATAACTTTACACTTCTTAATATATTTCTATGAAATTTGCGACATAGATTTTAAGGATCAAGGAGCAGTTTTTGATTACAATTTTTTTTTATTCTACCAGTGGCGTCCGTACTGCATCGAGATTGAATGTTTTTAGACGAAGAAATGATACGCCATTGTTTTCCAACAATAAAAATTACTCATGAAATCCGTATTCAATTTGAAGCAAATTCATTCAACGAACGTGTAATTACAAAAAAATAAGCGTTAACAGCCACACTCAAATACAAATTTCAAGAAGATGTTCGAAGTAAAAAAAAAATATTTATTTTTTTCGAATAATTTCAACACCCTGTATCTCAAAGAGGAAGCATTTCTCCATATATCTTTATATGACAAACAAGGGCTTATTTTTGACGTAGAACACGTGGTTAAAATTTCTTAGTTAAGATCTGGACCACCCTGTATAGTCCGTCTAGAAAGTATCCGGAATTTATTATTTTTCATAATTTTCTTTTTTGGAACATTCTAAGACAAGAGTAATAATATTAATGAAAAATGGCGATACCGTTGTTAATAAATCAACAAGTCCAGAGCGTTCCTGCCAATCGGGTCCTTCATAAATGGCTTCGTATAATAACCAAGCCGGCTCTGAGAGGCTTAACCCGTGTCACTTTAGTTGAATTTGTTGAGAAGCTACAGAGTACTGATGAAGGCCAAGAAGCCAGAATCGCGTCTGCTCTTGCTTTCTCGGCAAATCGATGAACCACCTGGGGTCTATTTGACTTGTGAAATATATGCATAAGTATATTTATTATACGAAGCCATTTATGAAGGACCCGATTGGCAGGAATGCTCTGGACTTGGACAATAGATTGTGCAGATAGTTGGCTATGGCCAAAGTTGCATGGCAACACTATTTGTCAAATATTGTTGATTGTCAACAGGTATACAATTTATGAAATAATGTCACAACTAGAAAAAAGAAACGTAAAAAAATTAGTGCAATCGACTGAACTCGGAAAAAGTGTAGTATATGAGACAATAAAGATGATACAAAATGGAATAGATACGAGGCATAGACCAGTTTCAGGAAGATCGCTTGAGATTAAAAGAAACAATTTAGACGCTTTATTGGCTTTAGGAAGACATAACCTGTGCTTAGGTTTTCGCAAATTGGCTAACAGATTTGGAAATCAACTAAATACAAAAGTATGTCCAGAAACCGTTCGTTTGTCACTGAAAAGACAAGGCTAGATATCAAGGAATCCAAAAAAATCCCTATAATGACACCATAACAAAAGGATAGAATTTTGTCAATGTTTTCAAGAAGATAATTTTAATAATGTCTTTACATCTGATGAAAGTTGTTTCCAACTTGGTGGAAATACTTAAAAATCCTATCAAAACAACCTGTGACCATTCAAATTTCCCACCAAAATACTGGTTTGGGGAGCAATATCTCAGCGTGGTGCTACGTCTCTCTGAATAGTTGATGGTACCATTAATAGTGAAAAGTATTGTCTGTATAATATCCAGAGGGGTGGCGTTTTCAGCAGTATAATGCAAGATGCAATAACACCAAATAACAACCATTCCATGGCCAGCAGCTTCACCAGATCTTAGTCCCATTGATAACTTATGGGGACTAATGAAGATTGAAGTTGAACGAGCACCGCCACGAAATAAACATGATTTAATTCAGTTTTACAGTCCTGGACTGCCATCACCAAAAATTATAGAGGTATGTACCTCGACGTTTAGTTAAGCGTTTACACTTAAATGGAGGTTGTATAAGTAAATAAGATGAATCATTTTTTACAATTTTCTAATTCAAGAATTAAATATATATTAAATAATTACAATTGAGCTTTGTTTTTTCCGGATACTTTTTAGATAGTTGTAAAATGTCGACACAAAGACTCTTGCGAAATTTCGTGTGGATCGTATTACAAATTTGAAAAAAATATTATGTATCTCGGAAATTAGCCGTCCGATATTGCTGAGATTTTGAGAGCCTTCAGAACCTAATTTTGAATCCAAGTTCCAACTTTGAACACGATCGGATCTATATTGTAGGAGTTATTGAATGAATATTGGAAACCGGGCAGCGTTGGGTGTGTTAAGTATATGGATGGGTCATGATAACTTTCGAACTGGAAGAGATATCACTAGAAAATAAAAAAAAACATTGAATAAAATTCTGTATCTCAGAAACCACCCGTTTGACATCGCTTAAATATTGTAAAGTCCTTCAAAACCTGATTGATGAAAGCCAAGTTCCAAATTTGAATATGATTGGGTCTATATTGTTGGATATCTTGAAAAATATTGGAAACCGAGCAACCTTGGGTAAGTTCAGTAGCTGGAAGGGTGATCTTTGGCACGATAACTTTCTAACGGAAAGAGATAGCAACTTGCAATTTTTAGGGTAGGTTGCGCATCCAAATGGGACAGTTATGTTCGTTGTTGGGCATAATAGGACTAAAGGTTTCAGAGTTACACCCATCTGGAATATTACGTCTCGATAAGTCAAAAAATAGAGATCCGATCGAATAGAAACTTGGTAACTAGTTGTAGAATACCGATAAAAAGACGTATGGGATATTTTGTGGGGATCGTATCACTAGGAAATTTTTAAAAAATTGAGAAAATATATTATGTACCTAAGTATCTCACGATAACTAGAGAACGGAAAGAGATAACGCAATTATCAGGGTAGGGTGCGCATCCGCTTGCGAAATTTATGTTTGTTAATAGGCATAATAGGTCAAAGAATTCTGGAATTATACACATTTGAAATTTTGTTCTTATTACCTCTATAACTCAAAATATACAAATCCGATTCAATTAAAACTCTGTAATTACTCATAGAATGCTGACGCGCTAATTTTCTAGGAATTTTGTGATTGTCGTATCCTGAAATTACTCAAGTCGTAAGTTTTTTCGGAAAATTATTCGATATGTAACGAATTTCATTTCCGGTAGAATACATAATGTCAGAATCAAAAATTCTGTAATCTTAGACGATTCTCTCATTACTGAATTGTCTTTGAAATGGTACGAAATGTATTCATTTCTTTTATAGCTGAGAAAACGGTCTATACCTACAGGGTGAATCTGTATGAACCCGTCAGATTTTAGGTGGTGGTAGTACTTGGTCTGGCACTTTCGAAACTATATTTGATTTATGGCTGCGAGCCTCTGTTGGATTTATACAGGCTGATTTTCGTAAAATGGTCAATTATATTTTTATTTTTAATTTTGGGATGAGTGATTTTAATGAGACTACCAACGCTGCAAGAGATCCATAAGAGGATTCGTAATCTTAAATAGTCGTTTCAAAATCCTGGGTCGTTTTTGGTAAATTTCCAAATTATGTGATATGATTGAAATAACATACTGTTCATTGAATTTTAAGAACTTTGACATCTGTCTCCAAATCTACTTCAACGAGGCTTTAATTTTGTGCATTAAAATATTTTGGCAAATGGGAAAATGAGGTGATATTCTAGTTTTACTACCAATCAGTTAAAATATTCCAAAAAGTTCAATTAAAATGAGTTATTGAATTTTAAAAACTTTGACATCTGTCCCCAAATCTACTTAAACGAGACTTTAATTTTGTGCATTAAAATATTTTGGCAAATTGGAAAATGAGGTGAATTAAAATGAGTTAAGTATAAAACATCTGATTTGATCTATTATTATTCATGGATATATTTGGAATATACTTATCAACTCATTTCTAAGCACCAAAACACAATTCATTGGGGTGAATTAAGTAGATAAATCTCAACATATTCATTTATTTCAAAAAATAAGTTTCATCATAAATTTTCTATACAATATAAAATATAAAAATAAATCTATTGACATTATAAATCACATAAAGAGATGACTAGAAACATTCACTGGAATTAGTTCGACTTATAAATTATAAATTCTGTAAATTGCATCGTTCCTTTGGTATAATGGTATAATTTCAGAAATGAAATAAATGAAAAACTTTAATGGCTATTTGTTTGAACTGACTTTTTTCTTTACGGTTTCTGGA
This sequence comes from Halyzia sedecimguttata, assembly GCA_937662695.2. Lineage (NCBI taxonomy): Eukaryota > Metazoa > Arthropoda > Insecta > Coleoptera > Coccinellidae > Halyzia > Halyzia sedecimguttata. The sequence goes on from OW569413.2 coordinate 90,326,934, forward strand.
TTTCTGGAGTTCATCGAAGGCACTAAAACATAATATTTCCATTGTAATTGAAATTACCGTTGTAAAAGGCATCGTTCTCATAATTGCAATTGTTATTATAGTTTCTTGCGCAGCTTTCTTGGTCAAAACGGTTGCACCCATTGTAATCTTGCATAAAGCTGGCATTCATTATACTACCACTCGTTACAACAGCGTTAGACAAACTTTGACCCGTGTAATTTCTGGATGTTATTGAATTTCCATGTTTATTTATAGTCACTTGCACATTTCCAACGTTTACAATCACATTTTCTTGAGAACCACAATTATACTTATCAAAGTCATTCAAAGTTTCTGAGAGGGCATAAATGTAGTTGTGGGCGAATCTTAACGTTTCGATCTTGGTCAACTTGGTATCTTCAGGGAAGGTAGGCAGGACGCACCGTAGTTTGTCCAACGCTTCATTTAACATATGCATGCGGTTACGTTCTCTGTCGTTGGCTTTTATCCGACGCACTCTCTTCAGTTTTTGAACTTGGGACGGGCTTCTAGCTCTTGAAACTCTGTTTCTTCCTGTTGCATATCTTTTCTTCGGCCTGCTTTCTTTCGTAGGGGTAGACGTGATAGAGTTGCCACCATATAGACCGTTGAAGAATGAAGATTCTTCGAGGCAGCCCGAGTGATTTGTCTGCTCGTTCACTGGTCCTTCGTCCTGGTAAACTATCCGTCGTTTGGGTTCTAGGAGTGCGCTGTGAAAGGCGCTGTTGAAGTGATTGTAGATATCTTGATTAATATGAGGTTCCTTCTTGGTTCTTGTGTATAGCTGGTGGAGGTCTTCACGTATACTGGGTTCGTTCTTCGTGGGGGTTGAAAATTCGCAGTCGTACTCGAAATAGTCACTTTTATCATCGTAGTATTCCGAAGTGGAGGGCGTTATTGTGGTTTCTGATTTGAAGGACAGTTCGAAGCCGGAGTCTATGCTGTCTTCGCCGGTGTCGAAGCTTGATCTGAACATTCTGAAAAAAATTGAAATTTCAGAAAACTCTATCATTTTCTATCTATAAAATAGTGCAAAAGGTATTAGAGATATAGAACTGGGAATATACATTTTTGAGAACGCCTAGCTCTGGATTGGAGTGTGGAGGACACAGTGTTTCAATGATTGAATTAGTTTCAATATCTATACAGTGCTTCCCAGCAAGTCCACAGAAAGAGAGTCTTCTCAATTTGCCCAAATGTCTGTAATTTTCGAATTTTTTTATGAAAATGGTCTTGAACGAATTGGGTTGACTCACTGATCAAGAATCCGTGGTCAAAATCGATTCTGTCCGGCCAACCCTCCGTTAACTCGATAACTCTCGAACGGATTGAGCTAGGCAGTTGAAATTTTCAGAGTGAGTTTAGGAGATAAATATCTCGGTTAAGTTTGTTATTGGGCAGAATCAGCGTGATGGTTTCGGAGTAACGAAAAAAAAAAATTTTTTTACATTACAAATTTCAAATTCTATTTTTTTTAGATGCAATTTCATCATAAGAATCTATCGATATCATGTTTAACTCTAACAAGCTAATACTTTCGGAGATATGATTTTTCAAAATTTCAAACATAAATCGTACTTCTATGTTTTCACAGAATGCTGTACTCATAGAACTCTATACTACGTTTTTATAGAGTTCATTGGCTATACTCAATTATTCTATCTATGAATTATTATATGATCTGTGTTCATTCATGTCATCTTATTTTGCTTTAAGTTACATTTCAAATTTTCCTTCTGGTTCGTTATTCTTGATAAAAAATATCCTTCCTGTTATAGAGAACGAAGTATGATTGAATGGAAAATGACCAACGAAATAACCTCAGCTTTCGTAGAATTAAGGGGATGATATGATATTATACTTTTAAGATGATAATTTAATGCCCTTGGATAATCCATATGATGATGGAAATATACTTTACCTTACTTTGGCAGGTAAATTGGGTTCAGAATATTTCCAGTATGAAAAAAACTGGAATATTGGCTAAGTTTCAATTGATGTAATATCATAGTAGATTTGAGGAATGAATATCACGGATAAGTTCGTTATTGGGTAAAATTGGTCAGTTGGTTTCGGATTAATGATTTTTGGCACTCTGGTTGAATTTAAATTCTTTTATGATGTTTGAACTTAATTTATTTTATGATGAAGTTCTATCATAAGAAACCATTGATATAATTCCTTATTCGGAAAACCAATACTTTCAGAGATATGATTTATCTAAGTTTGAACAAGAGTGCCAAAGCTCCTGTCCACAGGGCTTCTTCTTTTTGTAAAAATTGATTAATTAATATTTTTTGGGTACTAGACAATATAAGGGTCAGCATGGATATGACTGTAACAAGAAAATTATGTTTGAACGCGGTTTTTCGACATTTGTTTGAATTTTCGCTCCAAACTCGTTTCATTCTAGTGCAAATTCGTATTTTCGCAATTAAAATCTTACAATTTCACATTCAATTCACATCTGAGAAACCCAAGAATGCAAATCTGACTGCAAAATGCCAATTTATAGCTCAATTTTTGATTAAAATAGAGTTTGGTCATGAATATCCATCGTAAGTTCAATTTCTAGATCACAGATTTGTGAAGATTCGAACAAATGTCGAAAAATCAAGTTCAAACAAAATTGTCTCTATTTCAGTATCATAATGACTTCATTACAGCACTAAAAACAGTGCTGTAATGAACTAATTCCCGCATTGTTTCTAGTTATATTTTTAGTTTTGTGGTAGTCAGCACCGACATTGATCCTATCAAATTTCAACACACGTCAATTGCCAATATAAAATAATCTGGATAAGGTGAAATAATTGTTGAGAGGAAAAGTTTTATTTTCATTAAAAAATAAGGTACTAGAGGTTTCCTTCAACCGCCAAGATATAATACAAAAGCCACTAGGATATATAATCCGAATTTTTCATGAAATTTCAACAGTATTTTACAAAATTTGACTGGAATAGAGAAAATGTCGTCCAATACTCGTTGCAGAAGGCAATTCCAACACTCATGCGTTCGAAAATTCGCTCGTTTTCGAATTTCGCATTCGTGTTTTAATAGGAGCTCATTCTGCAACTTGTTCTAGAATGTACTATTCTAGTACAATCATATTCATGCTGACACTATTATTAATTATCTAGTCGTGAAAAGAAATTCGCCAGCTAATTATTCAATTTTTAAAAGAGTTAAAAGCAAATAAACTGAGAATATGGCAACATAGTAAATCAAGGGCGTAGCCAGGAATTAATTTCGGGGGGGGTTTTGAAATAAGAATTAATTTCGGGGGGGGGTTTTGGGAGTATAAGGGTCACTTTCTGCAGCAAAAAAATTTTTTTTTAAGAGAAATATAACATTTCGGGGGGGGTTTGAACCCCCAAAACCCCCCCCCCCCCCCTGGCTACGCCCTTGTAGTAAATAGTTCTGACACAAAAATGTTCTCAACAAATTTAATATGACACAATACAAAACCTTTACAATCCCAGTTTTCATAATCGAATATGTTTTTATTTATTATTAATAGTTTTATAGAAATGGTACATTAATGATGGGTTTCGTGAAACTTATATAGTTCTATTGCTGTTGATCTTGGAATCACTGCGATTTTATGTTGGTCCATTTTTGACGCAAGCGCCGCATAATCAAGTTGATCGCGGTTTTGAGAAGCAGATGTGAAATTTACAGAATACAGTTCAAAATATTGTTTGTTTTATTAACATTATATTTTTATATTCAGAAATAAGTTTAAATAAATTTCAAATTCTTGCCGGACATATCGAAATGCGACTATGCTTATTTGCCAAGGTATAATTATACAGATTAAACAAATTAAAATGAAATAAGAAATAAGATGAACCATTCAAATCGCAGAATTTCGAAAAAGATGTGATTTAATTGGTCATTCTTATTTATTATTTTCTTATAATTTATTTTATTTGCTATATAATGACTCCTCAAGTATCCATATAATGCAAATGAGTGAAAATTGATAATAAATATAACATCGTCTGAATAAATATGATGTAAATAAATAATATGTAAACAAATAAGGGGTCGAGAATTGTAAAAGAAAATTAACGGAATTTATTTTTATTGACTACTGATATCTTTAACTAGTTCCAGAGACATAATATCTAGACTTATATAGTCTAAGACTAGTTCATCATATACTGGAGGAAGTAATAAATTATTGGAAATTTCAATTCATCTTAGATTACACTTATTAATGTGTAATTAATATTTACCTGGATATCGCAATATTTCATATAGAAAAATCCGATTTTAATTGGCGCACAGTTCCAGCAGGTTTACCAGAAGAATACTTTCGATGAATTAATGAACTTCTAACTAGTATCTAAGAAACTACCACTTCACTATCATCACGAAACTATTTTTTCGCACACCATTTAGCTAGTCCGACAACAAACCGCTAAGAATGGAATAAAATATCAACTAAATGAATATAAAGGGTGTTTGATTTTATAGGTGGCCCACCCCTCTACCGTTTAACTCAACGTTTGGGGCACATAAGGAAGTACGCTATTGGCCACTATCCGCTACCCTATTCCCCTGACAGGCGAAGTACTTGTTGTGGGTGCCTGTTGCAGCCCCCAAATCCTTGTCGTGTGGCATAAACAATTTTGTTTATATTTGCTGACTTCCTTATTAATGAAATTTTGATTAATTTAAATTCAGCTGAGCTGGACTGGGGGTAACTGCTTGTATTACTTCGTGAAAAATATTTGATAGATTCTTCAATTTTTTTTTGAAAACGGATGCTACAAAATCAAGATATATCCTTGAAATTATGACAGTCTACACATCATTTTGAATTCTAAACAATTGTTCATGTCCTTATAAATTACAATCGATGACCTGGGATAATAGTTTTAAGTTTTTTCGTCTTCTATCTTCTTTACCTACCTACCTAGTTGCACATTCTTATACCAATAATTCTTAGCACGAAAATCGAATAATTGATTTCTACGGCTTTTATAAACTTGTTATTTAGGTATTTAAGTAAATTAAGTAACGGTGAAAAATTTAGGAATTGCTCATTCACTAAATTGCCCTTATGTTTTTGGCGCTCTAGTTCCTCGGATCTGAGTGCTCATCAATTTGCCCAAATGTCTGTAATTTTCGAATTTTTCGATGAAAATGGTCTTAAACGATTTGGTTCGACTCACTGATCAAGAATCCGTGGTCGAAATTCATTCTGTCCGGCCGGTCCGGCCGGCCGGCCGTAGGCACTCTCGAACGGAATGAGCTAGACAGTTGAAATTTTCAGAGTAGGTTTGGGAGATAAATATCTCGGCTAAGTTCGTTATTGGGCAAAATCGGACAGATGGTTATTTTTTTTTACAAGGCAAATTCCAAATTAAATTTTTTTCAATAAGCTGTTTTACCATAAGAATCCAATGATATCATTTTTAACTCTAACAAGCTAATACTTTCGGAGATATGATTTTTCAAAATTTCAATAATAAATCGTATTTCAACGTTGTCACAGAATGATATTATTCTATGTATGAATTGTCATAATGTCAAATTATTTTCCTGAGACATGACATTATCTAATCAATCGAAGAATTGTGAGCGAAGTGAGAAAAATCTCAGTTGGTTGCTCCGAAATTAAGTTTTCTCAGAAAATTCTTACATTTCGGAACGGAACATGAAGTAAGAGATCTGAGAGTAGTGAGACTGCTTTTCATCCATAGACATAGATATATATATATATATCCGCATTATTATAATCCGCATCTTTAATATATATATATATTTATATTCTTTTGACTGAGAGCTGTATATGTGTTAGCAGAGGTTGGTGTAACGGGGTATCATACAATTCGACGTATGATACAAGAGCTTAGGGAAAAACCTCAGCAAAAAACCCTGTCTCCCCGTGAGTGTGGTGATTTGTAACTACTATTGTTCACAAAATTTGCTGAAATTTAAAAATATTGATGGGCATGATATATTTCTCTAATATGGATTCCTTCGTCAGAAAACGGATAGGTCTCTCCAAGGTACCCGAAACTCAACCTGAAAAATTAATAGACAAGAGGTGGAAACGAACATATAACTCTCGAACGGAATGAGGTAGGTAGTTGAAATTTTCAGAGTAGTTTAGGGAGATGAATATCTCGGTAAAGTTCGTTATTGGGCAAAATTGGCCAGATTTAATTTGATTTCTTCCATGGTGCAGTTCTCATTCTCATGATTGCTCATTTAATCTTGATAAATAAACTATTATTTGAATTTAATTTACTTTATGATGCAGTTCTATCATATGAATACATTGATATAATTCCCAACTCTGAGAAACCAATACTTTCGGAGATATAATTTGTCTGTTTGAACTAGAGCGCCAGAAAGCTCCTGTCCACAGGGCTTGAACCCATTTTTCTCTATTTATTTGCACTATTTCCCAATAGTTTAGTTGCGCATCTTTATTTAAAGAACTAGTATAAGAATCTGTAACTAGTTTTAAATAGGTCGTAAGAATATAGAAGCATTGGAGAGCAGGAGATCAGTAATTGTTGAGAATTTAGTTTGATGTACCTATTCGCGGGCTCATTTTTTCATTCTTTTATACAATACAAAGCTAACATGTATATATGGGAGATGATAGCCCTATATTAGGGTCCTGTAGCGGTCTTCGAACATCTGAAGTTCTGAATAATCATCCCTTGGATTGGCCAGACCTGGTTTTGAAACCGACCCTCACGAGCAACATTTTCCTTTTTGAATTCAAATATTGAAGGGATTTCTAAGAACAAGAGTGAAGATCTTTGAAAACTGGCGGAGGCGATTCCTCTTCAAGGGATCCCATGCGGCTACAGAGAAGTATATTTGTGTGAGGAGACTTTTGTAAGGTTATGTATTATTTTTAATTTGTTCGGTTTTCTCCTCTTGTCTTTTCATTTTTCAGGTTGAGTTTCGCGTACCTTGGAGAAAATTCTACGTTTGTTTGACGAAGATATCCATATTGAAGAAAGAAATACCTATCAATATTTTTAAATTTCAGCTAATTTTGTAAACAATAGTTACAAATCACAACACTAACGAGGAGACAGAGTTTTTGCGCGTATGTTCTGGAGAACGTCGCGTTATCATTTTGCCCAAATGTCTGTGATTTTCGAATTTTTTGCCGAAAAACTATTTCGACTACCTGATGAAGAATTCGAGGACAAATTTGATTCTGTGCGGCCGTCCGTTGCCACGATATCTTTAGAACGGAATGAGATAGCGACTTGAAATTTTCAGGGTAGGTGACGCATCCCAATACGACGGACAAGTACGTTAATGGGCATAATCGGCCCAATGGTTTCCGAGTAATAATTTTATTTTCAACCAATACAGATCCGATCGAATTGAAACTTGGTAAATAGTTTTAGAATATCAACTTAAGCACGTTTTTGAAATTTTGTGTGAATCACATCACTAGAAAAATTTAAACAAATTATTAAAAAATATTTTTTATGTCACGATAACCTGAGAACAGAAAGAGATAGAGACTTGAAATTTTCAGGTTAGATTATGCATCTAAATGCAACATTTGAGTTTGTTTATAGGAATAATCGGCCAAACGGATTTGCGGTTATAACCATCTGAAATTTGGTTGTTATTTCCTCAATAACTCGAAAAATATAGAACCGATTAAATTCAACCATGGTTATTAGTAGTTTTGCAAGAGCCTTCAAAATCTAACTCTTCTGCCAAGTTCCAAGTTTGAACACGATCGGATATATATTGCTGGAGATTTGAGCAGCCTTGTATGAGTTTAGTAGATGGATGGGTGACCGTTGCCTCGATAACTTTCGAGCGAAAGGAGATAGGGACTTGCAATTTTCAGGGTATGTTGCGTATCCGAATGGGAGTGTTGAGTTCGATTACGGGCTTAATTGGTGCAACGGTTTCAGAGCTATACCCACCTGGAATATTATTTCCTCGATAACTCAATAAATATGGACTCGATCGAATTGAAGCTTGGTATCTAGTTGTAGAATATCGACATAAAGACGTGTTTAAATTTTTATGAGAACCGTACCCCTAGAAAATTTTAAAAAAATTATGAAAAAAAAATTGGTTCAAGCACTGAAGTGAATTCAGGAGCTTTTGCGCGTATGTTCTATTGTCCATTCTCCTGTATTGGACACTCTTAATCCAATTTACCATGGTGAATTATATTGTCCATTCTCCTGAATAAGACACTTAATTCGAATTTACCATGGTAACCGATAATGAACTCACCCAAAGCTGCTCAGTTTCCAGTAATTTTTCAATATCTCCGCCATTATAAATCCTATCGTGTTCAGATTTGGAACTAGGCTGTGGAATTTGAAGGCTCCCTCAAAATTTCAGCAATATCAGACGGATTGTTTCTAAGATGCAGAATATAGATAAAAAAATTTTAATTCTAGTGATACGATCCTCATGAAATTTCACATATTTCTTTGCGTTGGCCTTCTATAACAAGTTATGAAGTTTCAGTTCGGTCGGATCTGTATTGTTCGAAAAATATATTCAACTCCGAACCCATTTGGATGCGCAACCAATTCTGAAAATTTCAAATCGCTAGCTGTTTCCGTTCGAACGTTATCGTGTCAATGGCCGGCAGACAATACAATTTGACCTCGAATTCTTCATCATTTCGGCAAAAAATTCGGCATTTGGACAAAAATGTTCAAGGAGTAATTACTTGTTGAAAAATACAATGAGTCTTTCATAAAAAAAAGTTTTGAGCACCGCATGTTAAGATACAACCCCGTAACTTGGAACCAGAAAAAGCAGTTTCTAAATCTTTTCTTCAATACCAAATAGGTTAAAATAATGAAATGCACACAATATCCGCTCAAAAAGGCACTCAATGCATAATTTGAGTTTTTGGTTTTTGTCGTAAGGGGTAGAAAGAACCATCCTTGAAACTTGTTGGATAGTAATTTTTTGGTAAAATAAAATAATTAATTGGAAGAAAATAATTTAATGACAAGTACTGTAATAGGGTGGAATTTCAATCTTCAATTCACCTAGTAGGTTATGGAAATCTGACACACATTAAAATAATTCAACATAATGCCATGTAGTTATCATTGATATATATTTGATGCTGCGAAAAAATACTAGAGACGAAATTGAAATATTACTGCTGAAAAATATCCTGTGACTAGCATATTTTTATTTTCCATTTTGCCGAAGTAATGCAGACGAATTATTTCTCTCTGGTAGTGGCCGACAAGAATTATAATCCTTTTTTTAACCGTCAGATCGCACCCTTTACCTGAAATTTATTAGTTTCCGCCCAGTTCCTTCATATGTCGAATTACACGCCTTTTGGGAACATAGCCCTTTTTCCAATTTCTCTGAACGATTCAGTGAAATATCCGTGAAGAACACCATGTGTTCGGGATAAAATGGAATAGGGACCAATAAATATTTGAAATTTTTCATCACATTACGTTTTTTTCGTGTGACAAATCAATATGCCCGATAGCTCCGCTTCAACAACCCTTTGATTTCATGCCGATGCTGATTTATAACATTTTTCATGGCGAAATCTGCTGAAAGGGCGAAGTACTTTTATAAAGTTAATGCGTTTGGATTACCCATATCAAGGGAAGGATTTTGTAATATAGTTTGGCATTTTCTATGGAAAGTTGTTACCTATTTCATAATTATTAGAGCAGTTTTAGGTGGAAATGAAGTATGTATTTCCATATTTTTCTTCATATCTTTGTAGATGTTATAAATGATGGGAGAAGTGTTTCTGGGCGTGACCATGCTGAAATCACCCACCCTGTATAATATTCTCCTCCACAAAGCTGATCATATCCTTGAGAATTCCTAATATCTTCGGGCGTAAAATGCACACTTCGCAGCAGAGCAAGTCCCAATTTTGCAAATGCATATCATGTTCCAAATTAACTTATTATTATTCCTTCAAAATAACTAATAGGAAAAGCACTGTGGCTAGAAGCTTTGGCACACGTGTTCAAATTTATAGCCAGAGTATATATAAATAAGTGTAAATCGTATATAATTTTTCATTGAGTTAATATGGATTTGCATCAAGTAAAAGCCACAAGCATTAAATTTTTGAATTCAATTGTTTGAATAGAGCTTCATGCAGAACATGTATCTATGCATGTCATATTGATATTAGTTGCTGTACTTTGCGATAACTCAAACCTTTGTGCTAAGTCACTATGCGGATAATTTTGACGTAGTTTCATCAAGCATATGAGAAGCTGGCATATTTTTTCAACTCTAGCAAATATTTCGCAATTTTTAGCGAAACATTACAATATAATGCAAATCGGTCAATACAATTTCCAATATTTATTGACGCATTCACTGGACATGAATTCAGTGGAGCAACTGATTTCAATAGAACAAGATTTGTCCAGGTTGTGGACAGTGGACATTTGGGTTTTTTGTTGGACCAGTCAAGGACATTCGACTGTGTGAACCGTGAACTACTTTTAAGGAATCTTGAATACTATGGCATTAGAGATAAGCAATTGAACCTCATCAGAAGCTATCTGGATATACGTAGGCAAAAGGTGGTAATGCCAACTCGTTTATACAAACGACTTACCAGATAAACTTGAGGAAAATCCACACCTCTATAATATAGTGACCGACACCACTATCCACGCAGACGATTCCAATTTGGTCACCCTAGACAGCAACCTTGAGGAATCAATCAGAAAAGCAGTGATTATACTGGATTGTATCAAAAGATGGTGGTTCAAAAATCAGCTTTTTTCAATTTGGAAAAGATAGAGTACTGAAAATCTGAGAATCATCAACGAATTTACTAAATGGTATTGATTTTCATTCTAAAACTCTGAAAAATATCTATACAATAAAAAAATTATTATTTTGAAAATTACCTCTGCGTTAGAAATACAAGATATCTATTTCAGTGAAAAAAACCTGCTTATATAAGCTCCCTCTGGTCAAATAGTTGGATTCATTGCAGCTTTGAAGTTTACTTGCAACCGAGGCATTCTCTCAGTGTAGCTCAGAATAATGGTAAATATATGCATGGAGTTGTATAAAATCGCAGCTTTTTGACAATTTTATGCAAGTTCTATGAATTTCACTCTTTGAGCATGCGCATTGTCATTTCCAAACAAAATAACATAAAATAAGAAATAAAGATGAGAGTTGGCCAACTTCGGTTCGTATTCTTATTTCTTATTTTATCTCATTACGCTCCCATAGAAATGTACATGTTAAATTTTCTTAATTTATTTCTTGTTTTATTTTATCGTATCTTATTTGCTGTATAAACCCGCCTTTACTCACTTCTTGAAAACCTGAGAATCCCCAAAGAATTTACAAAATGGTATGGATCTTCTCTCTCAAACTCTGAAAAATATCTATACGGTAAAAAAATTATTATTTTTGACAATTACCTGCTTATATAAGCTCCCTCTGGTCAAATACTTGGATTCATCGCAGCTTTGAGGTTTTCTTTAGATATTTTCACTTTGAAAGATACATATGAAAGTGTGGAATTAAAATTTTTTCATTCATTTTTTTGGATAGCTAACTCTTTTCCTTTCATTGTTTGTAACTTGCGAAACTGATTCCAGAATCCTATCATCATGTTCACAAAGATTTGCTATATCTCGGCATTTTTTCTCATTCTTAAGCTGTAGAATTATAAACTGTTGTTTCGACAGTCATGTCATTTATAATAATAGTAGCAGTCTTGATTATCTTCAACGTATGGAATAATTTCGAATGGAGAATTCTACTTATTTTCTTTTTAAAATATTTTTTTTTTTACAAATCGCTGTTCCCTCATAAACATGACACAGAGTCGCACACAATATACCTAAAAAAACACATAGAAAGATGAATGTTGACATTTCTAATTCGATCTATGCAAACCAAATCATGATGCATGAAATTCTTTCCAGGCACGTCAAAAGTCAAAAACTGTTGACAAATATGTTGGTCGAGTATAAAAAGTGACCAGTACACCTTAATCGTTGTCATATTTAGAAACTTTCGGCAATATCTTCACCGATCAAGTTCAAATCAAGAACTATAATTAACAACTCAGGAATAGAGAATTCTAGCTGTAATAACCTTTACAATTAATTTTCTTAAATGTTAAATATAGTTCAATCCATCGAGTGAGAACCTTTAGAATCTTAGTGTTTGATTGTAGTATTTTATATGAATAAACAATGTAAGAAATTCAAGAATTGCAGTCATCGCTAAATTGATAGATATTTCTTGTGTTGATATACGACTGATAGATACTTAAGTATCTATTCATTACGGATTGGCTTCTTTTGAATGAAACTCAATAGAAAGACAGTTAATTAAATAGGAAATGGATGGAATATCAATTTTATTGGTAAATTTAGATTTGTGACGTCAAATCACGATAATAAGTATCATATTCAAACTTTAATTTTGATTACGTGCCTTCTCGCCCCCACGCTACGCCTGATTGACGAGTTAATCCTCTGCAAATGAAAGCAGTATATGAATTTTCTGATTTGATCATAGCTTCCTACATATTGACACAAATATACATGGTTATGAACAAACAACAATTCCATATTTTACACAGAAGTTATATTAACACGTGCATAATCGAATATATTGGTAGCATATCCAAAATTTTTTATTAATATCGGTAACCTGACTTATTTGTTTTGGCTGAAATAATTATTTACAAATCACTTGTTATTCTAACCTGTCAATCGATAACAGAAGATAAAATGAATAAACCTTTCATGCTTATTGTGGAGATATTAATTCATTTTGATTGACACATATATTATTCATAATACATTTTTCATTTCTTCATTTCCAAAACAATTCTCAAAATAGCTTGATTTACAGAAATTAAAAATTAAATGACAATTGAATAATTTAGACCATGCATTATTAAGTAGAAGACTTTACTGATGAGAAAGGTTTCTGCTGGTTCACTGGTGACTGGAGCTAAATAAAATAATAATAATTTCATCCCATTATGTTTAGATCATATTAAAAGATCGACAACCTATTCTTCCTTGAGTACTGATTGAATTATGTTATTATATTTGACTGATTTTCCAAGATCAATTCAAATATGGTCTGTTATTCGTAGCTTGAAGCGACCAAAACCAGAGTTCACTGAAATGATGGAAAGTTTGACATGAACTTGAAGAAAATTTACTATTGAAAGCAGTGACTAGTTGAGAGTAGACTTTTTACAGCAAGTAACAACATGGATTTGAACGACTTATATCATTGTGTAAAATATAACTAGAATTAGTTCGGCATTACAATAACTGACCACAGATTAATCCATTTCAGGGGGTGATGCGACTATTTATTCAGATACAGTTTTGATTTCAATATTGCTGGTTTGATACAGTCTCCAGTACGAAGTTGTATCCATATTTTATCATTATCAAAAAAATCAAGCGATCAAATGCACTGACGTGGCGGCAGGAGCCACAGCGTGATCGTTCATTAAATAATCAATACATTTAATTCATTTGTAATACCATAACAACTTTAATTTATGGTTATGAGAGCCTTCATATGTGAAGATAAAATTTCTTGTGTACAACCTCAAAAACTGTTTGAAATATACATTCAAATAAATTTTGCGTGTAATTCTTTTGAAACTTTCAAAAAACACCACTTATCTATGCAGATCTATGTATTTGCAATCCATTAACGTCGTATAATTGAGGGGCCTGGAAGTAAAAGGGTTTGAGTGCATTTTTTGAAGTTCGGAGATAAATGGCTGCTTCAAAGTTAACTTGAATTTCAGAATTCCACGAATTAATTTAGAAATCTGTTTTAATATATGTCAAGATATGGCCAATAGTGGCTAATAAATAATTATTAAAAGTAATGATATTCAGATGTAATATTCTGCTCTTAGACTCAACTCAATCTGCATCCAGAACCCTATTTTCTGATATGATTCCTTTTATATAGGATACAGGATAGTAAAGTTTTCAAAAAACTTTTTTTTTATAATATCTATGATACCATTCCAGATAGTTCATTTAACAACTGGCATATACGTCCAAAGCAAAATTCAAAAAAATTCAATAATTAGCGATGCCTTTCTTTTATAAAACGATGCATGCAGTTTCTGGATTCAATACCACCATAGAATTATTTAGCTGGTGTTGGCCGATATTTATGCAGAGAAAGTTTTCTTATATTTTCACACGAAAATAATTCTTTCAACTAAAGAAACTCAGGAAAAATATTTTTTTAGGAATGAGTGGGATTTATAAATGAAAATTTTTTATGTGGGCAACCAATGGCGTACCATATTTTTCTTCAGCAATATTCTGTTGAAATCAACTGAGCGCCACTGGAGGAAATGAAAAAATCTTTATACAACAGAAAATGCTTCTTAATGTATAGTAAGTGTCTAACAACAGTCAGTGAGACAAAAAAATACTTTGATATCCAGTTTGAAGTTTTTTTTCAACACTTACCCCCTCTTATACTTTACCTTACATTTGGTACACTCTGTATATAAGAAATATACTATTCTTAGTCTTATATTAGTCTTTTCCATTAAATCGACTACAAATTTTGGAAATTTGCTTATAATTTTGTAGAGAAGAAGTTTATTTATGTTGAATGCTTAATCTTAAATTGCTACCGCAATGTTCTACAATCAATAGTTTGTAACGGAATAGAATGTGAAGATTTGGCAAATATGAACTTATAGACTCAAATGAAGAAGACCAGTATTTTTTTAATTGGAAATAATAAACTTTCGTGTAAAATTTGCAGGAACAAAGTAAAGGAGAACCGTTTCTACTTTTTTCCTAACGTAATCGCTTCGTATATTATGTATAATTCAGTGGGGTTAAGGGGTGGGATGCATTCAGAGGCAAGTAGAAGAAAGTATTTTTGATAATAGTTTATTTATAAGAATTTTTTCTATTTTCTAAAACTTAATTTTCAATATTATTCTTTCACTTATATGTATTATGTATCAACTTGACCTGTACAAAATAGAAAAAAAATATTATAACAATAAAAATCATTAGATTAGTAATGAATCTAGTCTCTAATCGAAGGTTTATAGATTATTTTGGTAACTGATGAATTGACGTCTTTTGATATTTTACTCTCAATATCAAACCAAAAAATCATTAGTTTATTGTTTATTTCCAGCAAAATGAAGATCCTTCGATTGAAGATTCTTTTTTAATACTAAGTATTATTACTATTAATAAGCACTATGCAGTAAAATGTATAGAGTGGTTGTTGAATTATAGTGGTCACCGGCTTGAAAACGCATTTGAACCTTTTTGATGTACCCCCATCGAAAAAGTATTACATTTTCGTAAGATTTTTAGCTCGATGGAAGAAGCTGAACTTTTTTTCTGTATTTTGACCCGCTAAATACGAATATCACATGTTTTTTACCGAAAATTAGTATATTCAATTGTTTATATCCAATTGTTTACACAACTTAAAAAAAAATAATAAATAAAAAATTGTTAAAAATAATAATAGAATTTAAAAGGTATCGCTTTCAGAGATGAATTCGTCTCGATGCTTATGTTAATCCCCGTTTCCATTGCCCTATTGCGTTTCGACAGAGCGTCCCTAATATTGATCGACGTACCTGATACATGAATATCTGATGCAATACACAAAAGTATCTAATCTCCTTCGATCTTAAAACATTTCAACCGAACCGTAAAATAATACTTTAATCGCCCTGTAATGGACGAATGCGGACAATGGTAACGCCCGTGTTACCAATGGAAAACTAAAGGGAAGTGCAAATTCTCCTAATATGGGCTAAAGTCAGCTCTGCGGTATTAACCCTTTTTTTTTAATTCGGCATCGACTTCTAGTTCATTAGCCATCTAGTTTACATCAGTAATATACAATATGATTTTATGGAGCGGTTGTATACAATAATACATAATATATCTATAATAATAGTGCTAAATACATTTGTTTTTCAATACAGTTGTACGCATTACACACATAAAGAATAAAAATAAATATAGATATAAGAAAAAAATAAATTAATATACAGTAATATAATAAATAAATAAGTAATAACCTGAGTAAATAGTTTGTATAATAAAAATAGATGATGGTAGATAGATGGTATAGACTACATTAGTTAGGTTAGAATCATTCTCTTGGTGGGAGATCCATATTCAAATTTTTTAACAAGGAATTTCAACTTTGAGATGAAACCACCCTATTTAAAAGAGAATGTTAGTACGGAGACATCAAGTATTGGGTACCTTCATCATTAGTGCATGTTTTCATGTTATTTCCACATTGAAATCTACTTTAATTTATTCTTAAATCAAAATTGAAACCAGTGTAGTTCGAAAGATTACCGTATGTCGTAGATGACTTCTGTTGTGCGTCATTACAAGGCCGATTTAGGGTTATGTTATTATTTTTGACTGATTTCGAGTGAGCTAAGACATACGTCAATCGAATTTGGTGAACACTTTTATATTTATTGATTATTTTGGAAATATACAATTTTGTTATGAAAACTTGATTCTAGATGGTTGAGAAAGGTTCGCAGAATCTATTTCAACCGAAATAAACCTTAAGAAATTAGCCAAAGTATCTAAAAACAGGCGAGAAATTCGCGTAAATTTTAGGTCCATAAGAAATCCATGGGGAATTCAGTGCACGGATCCACGGATGGATCGTAATTCAAATTTCCCGCCTAACCTAACTAATGTGGTCTATTAACCCTTATACCCTATATCTAGATGGTAAAACTCGTTATGGTCTGTTATTTTTGAATAAGAAGCCTCTGAAAAAAAATGTTTAATGTTAAATGTCTTTGAAGTGGACTGTCCACATCAATGCAATTTTGTACCACTGACGTGAAGTCAGTTAGTTTCCGAAATAAATAATTTTTGAAGAAAAAAATGTTTTATTTTTATCTAGGGATACGATCCTGACAAAATTCTGCAAAAATGAATGCGTCGGCATTCTACAAGTGAGTACCATGTTTAAATTGGATACGATATGTACTTTTTGAGTTATTGAAGAAATAACAACAAAACTCCAGATGGGTATAACTCTGAAACCGTTAAGCGGATTGTGCTCATTAACGAACGCAACCTACCGTGAAAATTGTAAGAAGCTACCTCTGTCCGTTCGAAAGTTATCTTGGCAATGGTCACTCATTCAACTACTGAACTCGCCCAAGGCTGTAGTGTATAATGGTTATCTATTTTTGGTGTTCTTTTTCCTCGGAACAGAGTGCTTTTCAATTTGCCCAAATGTCTGTAATTTTCGAATGTTTGGTTGAAAATGGTCTTAAACATTTTGGTTCGACTCACTGATCAGGAATCCGTGTTCAAAATCGATTCAGTCCGGCCGTCCGTCCGTAAACACGATAACTCTCGAATTGAATGATCTAGATACTTGAAATTTTCAGAATAGTTTAGGGAGCTAAATATCTCAGTTAAGATCGTTATTGCGCAAACTCGGCCAAGTGATTTTGGAGTAACGAAAACAATTTTTTTTTACATTACAAATATTCTCTACTCTAACAAACTAATACTTTCGGAGATATGATTTTCAATATTTCAATAAATAATCGTAATTTTATGATATCATAGAATGCTATAATTATAATTTGTTTTAAGAACATTGTGTGTTTTTTGAGGTCCACACCCCATCCGTGCAGCAAAATGAATGCTGTTCTGCGCATGCGCAAATTCAATTCTTGGTATGTCGCCAACCATAGGGGTTGCAGAGTCGTGGTTTCTTGGGTCGCCCATAGAAGCTTCTTTTAATGGAAGGTTTATTGCGCTTGCACAGAACGAGAATTTTCAGTGTGTGTTTTGCTTATGGATGCATATAATGGTGTGTTTGTGAAAATTATTATTAAATTTTCATCTTATGATTGCTATGTATAATTACATATACTATATCCGAAGTAGGAAATAATGGCATCTAAAAATTAACAGTGTTGTGCCTGAGGTGGGGAAAGGTCACAGTAATAAACCCTACACAGAACAGAACTGATTATCCTAACTCGAACAAGCTCGTAGGAGCTTCTGAAGGTTCTGCTTGGGGAAGACCTAGGGTGTTCTATATAATCATAACCATGTAATTAGCAAGCGGGCAATATTAATTGATTTCACTAGGAGAAATGTAAAAAACTAAAAATGCACTGATGTGAGGTCAAAATGCTTTGGCGCGCTTGCTGATGACATGATTATGATTATATTGCCCCTCCTAGGTCTTCCCCAAAGAAACCCCTCTGAGGAGCTTGTGCAAGTTAGGAAAATCATTTGTCTCCTGCTTGGACTTTGTTACTGTGTCCTTGCGCGACATTAGGCACAACACTGTTAATTTTTTGGACCCAACAGTGAATGGTGGCTCCTACTATCTCACTAGAAAATGTCTTCCTTAGGCACGGGAATCACGGGATTGACCTCAGGACCTCCGGTTCTTGAGTCAAACGCTCTACAACCTATTAAACCTTTTTGCGCGCATGTTCAGGGAAAGTGCGTACTATCATTTCGCCCAAATATCTGTAATTTTAAATTTTTTTTGCTGAGAATGGTCTCAAACGATTAGATTCGACTCACTAATGAAGAATTCGAGGTCAAATTTGATTCTGTCCGGAAAGAGATTGCAACTTGAAATTTTCAGGGTAGGTTGCCCATCCAAATGCGACGAATAAGTTTGTTAATGAAAAAAAAATACAAAAATATATTATGGAAATATTGGGTTTGTGGCTTGAGGACTGGGCAAATCAAACGAATCCCTTATGAACAGTCGACGTTTCGATCCAGGTTCGGATCTTTTTCAAGACTAAAAACATTTAATTACGGGTAAATATCGAATTTGACATGAACATTCTAAGGAATACACTGATGCAAAAAAGTATCTTTCAATAATATAAAATAAACAGCATAAAAACATTCAATTGACATCAATAACTAACATTGAAATATTCAACACAGAAGCAGCCAGATCCGTCAAAACGGAAAACATTAAAAAGTAAAAAATTAAAAAATTAAAAATTTTTTCTCTTTGTTTGAAGACTTCACAATTCTCACATTAATTTTACCTTTTCAAATGGATATCTGAGGCAGAACACTGTATATAGGAAATCCATCGGTCATTCTATATAAAATCAATTGTTATTCCCACATGAAACGGGAAAACAGTCATCACTCTTAAAAACCGAAATGCAAACAATGAGATCGAATGAATGGAACATATTGCGTGTACTACTGCTACCATAATATTGTGACGAACGAAGCAAGCGAAGTACGGTCCTGTAGCCCAATTCCGTTTATGATGTCACGCAATCGAACGCCGACAGAGAGAGAGGTTGAGTCATCCTTCTAGAAGCTCGAGAACGAATGGAACATCCGGAATACTCGGGAACTTTCTGGACCTTAATCTTCCCGATATAAATATCGGGACCGGAATTCACAGGAGTCAGTTACTTTGACGAGTTAAACCGAATCGTTACGTTTGTGAAATATAATTGTGAATATAAATTTCCTGTAGATAAATTATTTAAGTGTTCTAAATAAATTAGACTTAGTAAATTTGTGGGTTTATTGTGAAAAAACGCTACATTGGTGTCAGGTGTAGGGTATATCGAACTGCAGTGTTTTGAGGAATATTCCTGAAGATTTTGAATGCCGATAACGAGAGCTCAAAGTGAAAAAATGGATCAGGCCAACATGGATTTTTTTCAAACAAGCCTTTGAACAATTGACGAAGAAAATGGAGGAAAATGGCAAGGATATATCAAATAAAATGGAGGAAAATGCCAAGGATATGACAAATAAAATAATATCCATGGAGACTAAAGTTGAAGACAGTCTGAGAATGATAACCGATAATTACTCGAAGCTAGAAGATAGGATCGAAAATGTGGAAGAGATGGTAGAAACCATGAAGGACGGAATAGAAGAACAAATGCAAGGGAAGCTTGAAGAGCATACCGAGTACATGATGAAAATTATCGAAGATCGATTGTCCAAAATTAACAGACGGTCAGACGAGGTCAGTAAATGTAATTCCGGTCATTCAATAAAATTAGAAAGCAGTGGAGAGCCAGGCCGAGCGAGGATTAAACCTCCTACCTTTGATGGTAAAACTGCATGGTGCACGTATCAAAAACAGTTTGAAGCTGCAGCTAATGATAATGGCTGGAACGAAGAAGACAAAGCAACGGCCTTGATTGTCGCATTGAGGGGAGATGCTCTGAATATTCTCCAGATTGTTCCAGCCAGTCAACAGAATAATTATGCAGCTTTGATAAGTAAACTCCAGATGAGATATGGTGATGGACATCTACAACAAGTGTATCATGCCCAGATAAAGAGTCGTCTCCAGAAGAGCTCAGAGACCCTACAGGAGTTTGAAGCTGATATAGCACGATTGGTGCGACTGGCATATCCTACTGCACCGGAAAGCTTCCTGGAACAACTAGCTGTACAGACATTCGTGGACGGGCTGAGAGACAGTGAGACCCAACAAACCTTGCGGTTGGCCCGACCTAAGACCTTGGACGATGCTCTGGCCCACGCATTGGAGTTCGAAGCAGCCAAGCAAGCTTCACATAGGGGCCAGAACAAAATAAGACGTACTGTGGATGATTCCGAGGTTAGCGCTGAGAACATGGAAGATGTTATACGTCGGGTTCTCCAACAGCAACGAACCCGAGGACCCAGGTGCTGGAATTGCGGCGATGAAGGGCATATTCGCCGCCATTGCAAGAAACCTGTCAAGCCTAAACAACAAGATCAGGAAAACTAAAACGGGTTGGTGATAAGGGGCATAAACCGACCTGCCTAGACAATGCCCTAGAAGTTGTCATCCAGACAATCTCGCAGTCCAACAGCGTTTATGTCGACGGTAGAATCGACGGGCGGTCGGTTAAAATGTTAGTCGACACAGGAGCAACCCGAACGATTGCGAGACCCGATATGATTAAGAAAAATATCTTACCGACTACGACACGTCTACGAACTGCTACCGGAGAGGGTGTATTAACTCACGGAAGGAAGAAAATCGACCTTGATATTGGAGGAATGTCATTCAAACACGAGGTACTGGTGGCAGATATCATGGAGGAAGTCATCCTAGGAATGGATGTAATTAAGGGAAAGGGTTTCCAGATAGACATGGGGAACGATGTCCTGAGAGTTGGAAATCTAGAAATTCCATTCCTGGGGAGCGAAGATGCAATGAATAGAGTCTTGCTCACAGAGGACGTTACCATTCCTGGCCAAGCCGAAACAGTAGTGAGGGGGTACTTGGACGGAAAACTTCGCAATGGTCACGTCAGACTAATTGAACCAGCTGTCGGTAATAACCCTGGCAAAGGGCTTCTTGTTGGAAAAACATTGGTGAGAGACAGAAGGGAAGTACCTGTGAGGATTTTAAACACTAATATGTACCCAGTAATTTTAAAAAAGGACACGGTAATAGGGGAAAGCTGCTCCGTATCTTGTGTGACGGGTGGTAGTCAAGATGGACAGAACAACGTACCCAAGAAGACCAAGGTTTCACAAAAAGCAGTTGAAATGCTGACATCCTCCTGCACAAATTTGAAACCAGAATACATCAGTGAGGTGAGGAAACTGATAACTGAATACAGTGATGTATTTGCCATGGACAATAATCAAATGGGGAGAACAAATGTTGTGAAACATCTCATCAATACCGGAAGCACAAGACCTATTCGCCAACATCCGCGAAGACTTCCCATTGCGAAAAGAGAAGAGGCTGAGGAAATTATCAAGGACATGCACGATCACGGCATCATAGAACCTTCAGATAGTCCTTGGTCATCACCTGTGGTTCTGGTCAAAAAGAAAGATGGCAGCACTAGATTCTGCGTCGACTATCGTCATCTAAATGAAGTCACCAAAAAAGATTGTTACCCCATCCCAAGGATAGATGACACTTTGGATACACTATCTGGCTCGAAATGGTTCTCCACCCTGGATCTGAAGAGCGGGTACTGGCAAGTTGAAATGGATCCCAAAGACAAAGAGAAAACAGCTTTTACCATTGGGACGGGATTGTGGCAGTTCACAGTGATGCCATTTGGTCTTTGCAATGCACCTGCAACCTTCGAGCGACTGATGGAAACCATCCTTCGAGGACTATCTTGGAAGACGTGTCTGGTGTATTTGGACGACGTGATTGTTTTTGGACGAACATTTACCGAACATCTGGAAAATTTAAGAAATGTCCTTGAGAGGCTTCGCGTCGCGAATTTGAAACTCAGTCCGAAAAAGTGTCACATTTTCAAAAAGGAAGTAAAATACTTGGGACACGTAGTATCTGAAGCTGGAGTAAGTGCTGATCCGGAAAAGATCCAAGCTGTACGCGAATGGCCAACACCGCAAGATAAACACCAGGTCAGAAGTTTCCTTGGACTGTGCACGTACTATAGAAAATTCGTGCTTGGGTTTGCCAATATTGCGAAGCCTTTAACAAAATTGACTGAAGAAGGGAAGAACTTCGAATGGGATCTAGAATGTGAAGAAGCCTTCGCTCAATTGAAACATGCCTTAACATCGGCCCCCATCCTGAGTTATCCCCAGACTAAAGGAAGGTTTATATTGGACACAGATGCGAGCAACATGGCAATAGGAGGCATATTATCTCAAGTTCAAGACGGAAAGGAAAAAGTTATAGGGTACTTCAGTAAAGTCTTGTCGAAACCAGAACGTAACTACTGCGTTACGAGAAGAGAGTTACTCGCTGCAGTCAAGTCCATGGAACATTTCTATAAGTACCTGTATGGAAGGGAATTCCTCTTGAGGACAGATCATGCTGCGCTGAAGTGGCTTCTCCAATTTAAAAATCCTGAAGGTCAAGTGGCACGATGGATTGAAAGACTTCAGGAATACAATTTTACCGTGGAGCATCGTGCAGGGAAGTTACATAGCAACGCTGACGCGATGTCTAGGAGACCATGTCCTATAGACTGCAAGCACTGTAGTAAGCTGGAAGACAAGGAGTGCTGTCGGAGGACTACTATAATGGATGAGAACTGGCTGCCAGACCACCTAAGACGAGACCAAGAGAACGATCCAGAATTAAAATTATTTTTGAAATGGAAATCGGAGGGACGGAGACCTGAATGGGGAGAACTGTGCCAGATGAATTCGACGGTCAAAGCATATTGGGCACAGTGGGACTCCCTCCTCATAGAAGACGGACTACTGAAGAGGATCCTAGAGAACGAGGAAGGTACCGGATCCAGGAATCAGCTCGTAATCCCAAGAAGCCGAGTCCCCGAGGTATTACAGAAGTTGCATGACGGAATCTCCGGAGGGCATTTCGGAATCAAGAAAACACTAGAAAAGGTGAGGGAGCGTTTCTACTGGCTCAACTGTAAAGAAGATGTCAAGGATTGGTGCCGAAAATGCAAACTGTGTGCTTCGGTTAATGGCCCGAGAGGAAGCCGTAGAGCCCCAATGAAACAATATAATGTTGGCAGTCCAATGGAACGCGTAGCAATAGACATAGCTGGTCCATTTCCAGAAACTGAAGATGGAAACAAGTATATTCTGGTTGCTATGGATTATTTTTCTAAATGGGTGGAAGCTTATGCAATCCCGAACCAAGAAGCTGCAACGGTTGCTGATGTTTTGGTCAAGGAGATGTTCTGTCGATTCGGAATACCACTGGAGCTACATTCTGACCAGGGACGAAACTTCGAGTCCAGCTTGTTCCAGAACCTGTGTGAGTTGCTGGGAATTAAAAAGACCAGAACAACTGCACTCCACCCACAGTCAGATGGCATGGTCGAGAGAATGAATAGAACTGTGGGGAAGTACTTGGCCAAGGTTGTCTCCGACCACCAGAGAGACTGGGATAGGTACCTCCATCTGTTTACCATGGCTTATAGATCATCTGTGCAAGAATCAACTGGAGAAACCCCAGCATGTATAATGTTCGGCCGGGAGGTGAGATTACCTTGTGACCTGGAATTTGGTTGTAAGCCTGGAGTAGAGATAGCTGGTGAGGACTATGTGAGCCGTCTAAAGGGAAGGCTCCACTACGTTCACGAGAGAGTCCGGAGAAACCTACAAATTGCAAGTGACCGCATGAAGACCCGGTACGATACCAAGGCTGCGGAAGGAGGATATGAGGTGGGTGATTTGGTATGGTTATTCAACCCACAGAGAAGAAGAGGGCTATCACCAAAGCTACAGAAGAATTGGGAAGGACCTTACAAGGTTGTTAAAAGGATCAACGACGTAGTTTATCGCATCCAAAAGTTGCCCAGGGGGAAGAAGCGCGTGGTACATGTGAATCGCTTAGCAAGGTATGAAGCCGACCATGACTCTCAGGATGAGATTGGATTAAGAAGGACCACCACCCAGGCCCCACATCACGAGGACTTGAACTTCGACCAATTCATGGCGAACTATGGGGAGACCGGAAAAGCCAGGTTTGGAATCACCACCGAGCAGCAGCAAGACCTTTTTACGGTCCCGTCAGACTATTCTATGGCCCATTGTGTAGCTGAAGACCTGTACATGTCCAAGGGAATTGCCTCCGTCTTTAAGAACAAATTTGGTCGTATATCAGAGCTCTTGAAGCAACAACCGAGCTCTGGTCAAATCCTAAAGTTGACCGATGGTCCTCGTTACCTTTTCTATCTAGTAACTAAGAAGAGATCCTGCGAAAAGCCAACCTACCAAACCATGTGGACCACCTTACTGAACCTTAGGGGCGAGCTGGCCAGACTGGGTGTGAAGAAGCTTGCGGTTCCAAAGCTGGGATGCGGACTGGATCATCTTAACTGGAGGGTCGTACGCAACATGCTGGAAGTGGTGTTTGAGAAGACCGATGTGCGAATACTGGTTTGCAGTTTCAACCCGAAGGACGGCCCAATGGAGAAAACGGTAGCCTGTTATTTCGACCAACAAGGATACTGCCGAAATGGGGACGCTTGCAGATTCAGCCATAATGCACAAGGTGTTCGGGGACCGAACATCTTAAGGAGGGAGCAATGTGACGAACGAAGCAAGCGAAGTACGGTCCTGTAGCCCAATTCCGTTTATGATGTCACGCAATCGAACGCCGACAGAGAGAGAGGTTGAGTCATCCTTCTAGAAGCTCGAGAACGAATGGAACATCCGGAATACTCGGGAACTTTCTGGACCTTAATCTTCCCGATATAAATATCGGGACCGGAATTCACAGGAGTCAGTTACTTTGACGAGTTAAACCGAATCGTTACGTTTGTGAAATATAATTGTGAATATAAATTTCCTGTAGATAAATTATTTAAGTGTTCTAAATAAATTAGACTTAGTAAATTTGTGGGTTTATTGTGAAAAAACGCTACAATATCAACTTCTTATTGGTTTCAATGCATGCGGAACTATGGGTGGAATGTACGAATCGGGCGGATTATCTATTTCGGACCTTTGTCAATAGATTGCTATAAACAACACTTAGAGATTCTACGTCAGTTCTCAAATTTATTGTATCATTTATTGAAATATGAATCATCTCACTTATACACCGCTTGAAATAGTTGTTTTCTCTGTCCAATATTCCCACATTTTCAAAATCAAAGTCGTGATTATTTTCAAAGTGGTGGGTGGCTAGGGCTGTTTTTTCATTTTTATCTTTGTTGATTTCTCTGCAGTCGTAAGAGTGTTGATATATTCATTTTTTTTTTTTTTTTTTTTCCAAATATTGTTTCGTCATGCCAACATATAAACAACTGCATTCCTTACACTTTATTGAGTAAACTAAATTTGACTTTAATGAACTAGGTATCGGATCTTTGAGCTTGCTAAAAATACTCCCTACTGTTTTTAGTGGATAGAAAGCGAGTTGACAATTAGGTACTGTATCTTTTATTAGTTTTTTTAATCTTATAGATAAATCCGGAATATAGGGAAATCTATAATAAACAGTTTCGTTTCGTTCCTTCTTTCTTTCTGGTGAATTAATTTTATGTTTGTAAACTGCCGATACTCTATTAATTAGACTTGTGGGATAGTTGTTGTTCCTTAATAAATGTCTAATTTTGTTTTCATTTTGCGGATGGTTCGGTTGCCTGGTGATTACGAGCTCATATCGTTAGATGTGACCTCCTTGTTCACTAATATACCCAAAAAACTTTTACTGGACATAATAAAATCTAATTGGAATTGTATTTCGGCTTACACTGATATCGGAAGAACTCTATTTCGGCGCATAATTGAATTCATTTTCGAGTCAAGTTACTTCACCTTTGATGGAGTATTATACCAGCAAGTAGAAGGAACAGCTATGGGCAATCCCGCCAGCCCAACTCTTGCTAATGTTGTGATGAATCATGTGATCACTGTTGGTATTAAAAAGTTAGCTTTTACCATTCCTTTCCTAAAATTATATGTCGATGATACCATTCTGGGGATACCTAAAGGAAAAACAAATGAAGTATTGGAAGCATTCAACGGTGTCCATGAAAGAATTCAGTTCACAGTCGAGCATGAAATTGACAACGCAATTTCTTTTTTGGACGTAACCCTCATGAGAAAACACAATGGTACCATCTCGACAAACTGGCATATGAAGGATACATCATCTGGCCGACTGTTAAACTATTATTCTATGCACCCGACATCTCAAAAAATAGCTACGGTAAAGAATCTTCTGTTCAGAAATTATAAGTTGAGCGACCCAGTTTACCATCCGCAAAATGAAAACAAAATTAGACATTTATTAAGGAACAACAACTATCCCACAAGTCTAATTAATAGAGTATCGGCAGTTTACAAACATAAAATTAATTCACCAGAAAGAAAGAAGGAACGAAACGAAACTGTTTATTATAGATTTCCCTATATTCCGGATTTATCTATAAGATTAAAAAAACTAATAAAAGATACAGTACCTAATTGTCAACTCGCTTTCTATCCACTAAAAACAGTAGGGAGTATTTTTAGCAAGCTCAAAGATCCGATACCTAGTTCATTAAAGTCAAATTTAGTTTACTCAATAAAGTGTAAGGAATGCAGTTGTTTATATGTTGGCATGACGAAACAATATTTGAAAAAAAGAATATATCAACACTCTTACGACTGCAGAGAAATCAACAAAGATAAAAATGAAAAAACAGCCCTAGCCGCCCACCACTTTGAAAATAATCACGACTTTGATTTTGAAAATGTGGGAATATTGGACAGAGAAAACAACTATTTCAAGCGGTGTATAAGTGAGATGATTCATATTTCAATAAATGATACAATAAATTTGAGAACTGACGTAGAATCTCTAAGTGTTGTTTATAGCAATCTATTGACAAAGGTCCGAAATAGATAATCCGCCCGATTCGTACATTCCACCCATAGTTCCGCATGCATTGAAACCAATAAGAAGTTGATATTATGGTAGCAGTAGTACACGCAATATGTTCCATTCATTCGATCTCATTGTTTGCATTTCGGTTTTTAAGAGTGATGACTGTTTTCCCGTTTCATGTGGGAATAACAATTGATTTTATATAGAATGACCGATGGATTTCCTATATACAGTGTTCTGCCTCAGATATCCATTTGAAAAGGTAAAATTAATGTGAGAATTGTGAAGTCTTCAAACAAAGAGAAAAAATTTTTAATTTTTTAATTTTTTACTTTTTAATGTTTTCCGTTTTGACGGATCTGGCTGCTTCTGTGTTGAATATTTCAATGTTAGTTATTGATGTCAATTGAATGTTTTTATGCTGTTTATTTTATATTATTGAAAGATACTTTTTTGCATCAGTGTATTCCTTAGAATGTTCATGTCAAATTCGATATTTACCCGTAATTAAATGTTTTTAGTCTTGAAAAAGATCCGAACCTGGATCGAAACGTCGACTGTTCATAAGGGATTCGTTTGATTTGCCCAGTCCTCAAGCCACAAACCCAATATTTCCATTCCACTAAAGGACACGAAGAAGATAATTATGAAAAATATATTATGTTTCTCACGATATTTTGGGTGATTGTTGCCAAGATAATGGAAAGAGATAGCTTTTCAAAACAGTTAATTTCGTTAATGCGCATAATCGACATTACGCACTAAATTGTATATTTAGTATGATGTAGTCTGATGAAGTCGTAGTGTCGACGGAACGTGTCACAATATTAAATAATAGTGTAAATCGCATATAATTTTTAATTGTACCACTAGAAAATTTAAAAAAATCATTGAAAAATATTCTGTATCTCAGGAACTATCCGTCCGTTATCAAAACCTAACTTTACAGCCAAGTTCCAAATTTGAAGACGATCTCATCCATTGTTGTAGATCCGAGCAGCCTTGGATGAGTTCAGTAGCTGGATGGTTAACATTCGTCACGATAACTTTCGAACCGAAAGAGTTAGCGACTTGCAATTATCAGGATAGGTTGCGCATCCGAATGGGACAGTTGGTTCGTTGTTGGACATAATCAGCCAAACGGTTTCGGAGTTACACCCATCTTACATTTTGCTGCTATTTTCCCAATAACTCAAATTATTCTAATCACTAGAAAAGAATGTTTTCTTCTTCAACAATTCAATATTTCAGAAACTATACTTCAAATTCAGCTGAAATTCTTTACATGCCTTCGAGCCACCATTTTACAATCGAGTACCGAATTTTCTGACTTCACGTCAGTGCTTTAAATGAATTTCTCTATTTCAGTATCGTAATGAGTCCATTCCAGCACTAAAAACGGCGCTGGAATGAACTCATTCCCGCATTGTTTCTAGTTATATTTTTCGTTTTGTGGTAGTCAGCATTGACATTCGATCCTATAAAATTTAACACACGTCAAATAATTGTTGAGAGGAAAAGTTTTATTTTCATTAGAAATTAAAGGTATTAGATATTTCCTTCTTGCTAATTTTGAATTATTCTTGTTATTAGGAAACTGTTTTAAATCTGATCTCTACGCCTTACGTACGATTCAAATTCCGTAATCTGTCAACTTTCGTAACAGTCACACCAACTGTCAAGATACAATACAAAAGTCATTAGGATGTATAGTCCGAATTTTTCATTGAATTTCAACAGTATTTTACAAAACTTGACTGAGATAGAGAAAATATCGTCTAATACTCGTTGCATGCTTTCGAAAACTCGCTCCTTCGTCGCTCGTTTTAGAATTTCGCATTCGTGTTTGAATAAGAGCCTATTCTGCAACTTGTTCTAGAATATACTATTCTGTTAAAATTGCAACGTGCATATTAGAACTTATGTTCTATCCTCATTTGTTTGATTGGCACACATCCGCCACAAATCTCCAGTTATAATTCCAGTATGCTATAATTCCATGTCAATATATCCGACACTTTTTTTCAATAATACCGAATTGGGCATAAATATTCAAAAGATTTTCCACTATTCCAGCTTAAGCTGGCATTTAGATCGGTTGGATTAAATGGGGATAAACGGTTTTTGCCCGCGACGAGGCGGCCCCTACGGACGTAAGCCATGTTAGATCCAAGACAATGGGGCGAATTACACCGGCTTGTGGTCCGAGCTCAGTTGAGCACCCCTGACATTACAGTCCAGAGCTGTTCTTAGTATTTGCACACGATGATTTATATTACGATACTGAATACTAACTAACTGATTGATCAAACTGTGGTGATAAGCCAAATATACAAATTGCTTCCGATAAAGTTGATTAATTTTCTGGGGGAATCTCTGGTAGGTTTTTTGAAAAACGGAAATTCTCTAGACCAATTAATTTTGGTTCAATACTTCCTAATAATAAATCATACTTTTTAATTTCAAATGAATATTGCTTGATGAAGGCTTCAAAATATTAAAAATTAAAGAACACAAAAAAGAAAGACTTTTAGAATATCTTTTTAATATACAGAGTGTTTCAGGTTAATTCTACACTTAATTTTTGCGAATAATGATGTTCAACGATTATCGAATTTTTGGCTGAACATGGCCCTTAACGTTAAGTTTCCAGGAAAGGATACTTCGGGGGGTGTATTCATCATTCAATTGTTCTGAGGTTTCTCTCCCAAAGTTTAAAAAATATCTATACAAAATAAAAATGTTCAATTGTTTTTAAATTGCTTCTGCGTTAGAACCATTAGATATTTGTTAGAAGTAATATGTAGAACAATGTTGCCTATAATAAACGGAACATAAGAACAACTTATAAAACTTACAAATATCAAAAATACCAGTACAATCAATGATAGATAGAGTAAAACAAAGATTCTCATGACCTAAAAATTTCACTTAAAGGGTTAGCTTGTATTTTGTTGAATATAGAAAACAAATTTGAAAATTGCTCAGATGGAATTGACCATATTCGGCTAAATTTGTTGAAAAAAAAGTATGAACTTGGAAATCTCGATGAGAGGTGAAACTGTGTTACTATGTTTTTTGAAAGAATGTCAGGTCAGTGTGACCAATTGAAGAAGAATTTACGAATTTACCATGGTAAATTCGATTAAGAGTGTCCAATACAGGAGAACGGACAATATAATTCACCATGGTAAATTTGAATTAGAGTGTCCAGTACAGGACAATGGACAATAGAACATACGCGCAAAAGCTCCTGACTTCACGTCAGTGCTTGAACCAATTTTATTTTTCGTAATTTTTTAAAAATTTTCTAGGGGTACGGTTCTCACAAAATTTTACACACGTCTTTATGTCGATATTCTACAACTAGATAGCAAGGTATAATTTGATTGGGTCTATATGTTTTGAGTCATCGAGGAAATAATATTCCAGATGGGTATAACTCCAAAACCGTTGGGCCGATTTTGGCCAACATCGAACTTAACTCTCCCATTTAGATGCGCAACCTACCCTGAAAATTGCAAGTCCCTATCTCCTTTTGTTCGGGAGTTATCGAGGCAACGGTCACCCATCCAGATACTGAACTCACACAAGGCTGCTCAGATCTCCAACAATATAGATCCGATCGTATTCAAACTTGGAAATTGGTAGTAGAGATAGGTTCTGAAGGCTCTCGCAAAATATCTGCCATGTCGGATGAATAGTTTCTGATATATAAAATTTTTTTCAATCATTTTTAAAAAAAATTCTAGTGATACCAACCTCACTAAATTTTGCAAGAATTTCCGTGTTGGCAATTTTTAACTAATAACCATAGTTTAATTGGATCGGTTTGGTATTTTTCGAGTTATTAAGGAAATAACAACCAAATTTCAGATGGGGATAACTCCAAAACCGTTTGACCGATTATGCTTATAAATGAACTCAAATATCACATTCAGATGCGCATGCGCATCTGAGAACGAAAACCTGAGAACGAAAAGAGATAGCGACTATTCAGGTTAGGTTGCAACCTAACCTGAATATTTCAAGTCAAGACATAAAAAATATGTTTTAATAATTTTTTAAAAATTTTCTACTGATACGATTCCCACAAAATTTCACAAGCGTGCTTAGGTTTATATTCTATTCACCACTATTCACCAAGTTTCAATTTGATCGGATTTATATTGGTTGGAAACAAAATTATTACTCGGCAACCTTTGAGCCAATTATGCCCATTAATGAACTTGTCCATCGTATTGGGATGTGCCATCTACGCTGAAAATTTCAACTCGCTAGCTCTTTCCGTTCTCAAGTTATCGTGGCAACGGCCGGCTGGCCGGCCGGACGGACAGAATTAAATTTGACCTCAAATTCTTCATCAGGGAGTCCAACCCAATCGTTTGATACCCTTTTCGGCAAAAAATTCGAAAATTACAGACATTTGGGCAAAATGATGTTCCTCAGAACATACGCGCAAAAAAATACTTACCTTATTAAGTTCTGACAGCAATAGTTTCTCTGTTCTGAGTATGTTATGTTAGTTATTTATAACAACTTTTGAAATCATTAAATGCAGTTATAACCTCTCACGTTTTTTGAAATGCCTTTGAGAGCTACAAGAGCTGGCAAAATCTGTTCATTGGTTCCGGATTTGATTTCCGCGATAACTTGAAAAATATCCATAAGATCCAATTTGAACATTTGTTTGGGTTTGAGCCATTCGTTCTACTTCGAAATAAGAGCTTGAGCAAAATTTCGTGAAAAGCGTTGGTCTGGAAATTTTTGAAAATTTCAAAAATATTTTCCAAAATACTCGATATCTATTAAAATATTTAACAGATGTCTATTAAATGTTGTGTGTATATGACATCAAAAGCTTTTTTGGATTTTTTTATTTCAGTTTTTGCGCTATAGTTTTATGGAAAAATCGTGCTATCATTCTTCCATAGAACAATCCCAAACAAGTCTGATCTTAAAATCTTTGCGCCCGATTTTCTCGAAAACGGTAAAGTTTAGACCCTTCGACCATGAGTACAATTTTTAAGGAAAAATGTTTAAAAATTTCAATCCCATCAAAAATTTCCGGAAATGACGGTGGCGTTCAAGTTGGAGGAGTTGTAATATCCAATAACCTCCTATATTCGCCATTAAAAATATTTGAAACATTAAGAGCTGACTTCCAAAAAGCACGATGATTGATTTGAATTTTTCCATCACTTTGTCATCTGCAAGTATATTATAAACAACCATATAAAGGGTCCGCCATCTAACGTTTTTTTTTTCAACTAGTGCTTATTTCGTGAATGGTAACACTTAGCTCATGTCTGATTTGACAGATTTACCGCCGTATTCACAAAGCTATTAATCTCAATCTAGTCCTAACTGAGGTCCTCAGTTAAGGATAAATTTGAATCGCATCCTCAGTTAACGTTAACGTTAACAAATTAACGTGAAACAGGCCTGTTTTACCACCGATAAATACTTTAACTGAGGTTGCGATTCAAATTTATCCTCAACTGAGGACCTCAGTTAGGACTTAACGGAGATTGAATGCTTTGTGAATACGGCGGAATAAGTTTTATCCTTCCGCTGAACGAATATGGTTGTGTATACGCTTGAACAACGCTGGGAAATATTGCGACATTACTTTGAAAATCATGATGGTAATGTTGCAGAATGTGTGCGAAAATTGCGTACGGATTTTGGAAGAAGAGAAGCACCGCCAGCTCCGTATGTTCGTCATCTTTGAAAATGTGAAAGAAACTGGCATCCTCATCGATAAATCAAAGCGTGAGAAGCCAAAAACAGTGCGTACACCCGAGAATATTGCTGCTGTGGCAGAAAGTGTGCGTGAAGCGCCATCAACATCAATTCACCGTCGTTCTCAAGAATTGAACATTTCGGATACATCATTGAGACGAATTTTGCATAAAGACCTTGGTATGACGCCATACAAAGTCCAATTGGTTAAGGAGTTGAAGCCAACTGACCATCCAATGCGTTTTCGCTTTCTCTAAGTGGGCCTGCGATCGACTTACAGAAGATGCCAGTTTTGCCAAAAAAATCATCTTCTCAGATGAAGCTCATTTTGATCTTGTCGGGTATGTAAACAAGCAGAATTGTCGCATTTGGGACACAGAATACCCGCACGCATGCATTGAAAAGCCGATACACCCAAAACGAGTCATTGTTTGGTGCGGATTTTGGTACAGAGGCATAATTGGGCCATTTTTCTTTGAAAATGAGCAAGGAGTGGCCGTTACAGTCAATGGCGATCGTTATCGGGCCATGTTGAACGAATTTTTATTCACAAAAATTGAAGAGGAGGATATTGGCAACATTTGGTTTCAACAGGACGGCGCTACATGCCACACAGCTGAAGCTACACTCGATGTTTTGCACCCTGTTTTTGAAGATCGCATTATCAGTCGCAGAGCTGATATCGTTTGGCCACCTCGGAGCTGCGATTTGACACCGTTGGACTATTATTTGTGGGGTGCCGTCAAAGATAAGTGTTACGCCAACAAGCCAGAGACAATTGACGCTTTAAACGACAATATTCCTGAAGCCGTTGGTGAAATATAGCTGCACACAATCGATAATGTTCTTAAAAATTGGACTGAGCGTTTAGGCTACTGCATGGCCAGCCGAGGCAGCAATTTGAATGAATTTATTTTCCATTATCAACCGGAAGGATTGTACTTTCAAATGAAAAAAGAAATTTGAGAAAATATTCAGTAGTTTTTTTTATTGCATTTTCAAAAAAAAAAGTTATTTGGTGGACCCTTTACTTCAGTACATTTACGAATACGTCGAATCTATTGATCACTCAATTATAGAGGGTGCTAACGCTTCTGACGCCACGGTTATGCTTTCACAAATTTAATTTTCTTTGTTCATACACCCAATCGCAATTTTTCCCCATTTTCAACTAAATCAGAAATCAAAATATACAGAATGCTCGTCGGTATACACTACTAGGTACTTCATCCATCGCCAGATAGATCTTATATAAATGTACCTATACTCCATTCACTTTTATAAAGTCTCCCGGTTGGCCATGACATTTTGACACATGTCACCGTGTATATTTTGAAAATGTTAGGTTATGGTCATTTTCCTGTCAGATAACTACGCAACGTTGTCCACTCTACATAGAAGTCGTAGTAATTACGTATTTTTCACAAGGTGAATTTTCTTGGGAAAAATAATGAATTCGAGAAAATATTATGTAAATCCAACAATTCCAAAGACCCGGCGACTGTTCAAGAAAATTTTTCTTCTGTTGTTACTATGGAAAATATTTCTCGTATATAAACTGGTTGGAAGATTCAGTTATGCTATTTTCTTGTACGGAAATCAAGAATCATCTTTGTGATAGTTCCTTTGAGAAACGAATAAAAGTAACTGAATATCCCGGCAGAACCTCTAACTAAACGAACAGACGTACCTAGGGAATTCCACACTTTTCGAAATTCTCAAGAAATAAGCCTACAGAAGACATTTAAATACCTTGTTGCACAACTGGAAATACACCAGTTTAAAAATGTATTAGTCCCTGTTAAACCTTCATAAAATTTAGTGATAGGATAGGAAACTATGTAATTTCATTCGAGAGTTCAACATGTCCTAAGACAGAATGAAGCTTTCCTATTGCAGATTTCAGTTCTGTCTCTGCTCCTTCAAAACTCCTATCGGCATTTTCAATTTCAAAGCGAGTTGTTTATTTTTCGAAGATAATAATATTATGTGATAAATCTCGTCTAAGACGGAACATTATGTTGATTGTTGAGAGTAGAAATTGGCAACGTCCCAGAGAATTGTTTTGACATTGACGACATTTCGGAAGTGCCAACCTGACTTTGTCTTAGTTACAAAAACGTGATAGACCTAAATCATGGCCAACCAGGAGTATACACCTATATTTCATTTCGACATTTCAAAAGCGAAGGCTAACCGGTAACCTTATATTTTCATATGAATGAAAAAAGGGACAGATGGTCTGAAAATCGAGCACATAGGAAATTTAATTATTCGAAGGGAGCAAATAACTACTATTGGTCTCGATAGGGGAATTCATTGTGTTCGGAATACCGAAAATTGATCCCTATGGTAGGGACTTTTAGGCACCCCTGTAACCGGAGAGGGATTACTGCATGGACCAAACCCATTCGCTCCAGATCAAACACATACTTGACTAAAATCTTCATGAATAAATAATTAGCGTTAGGTGTTTATTCGGCCCTAATTGACAATTTGGTTAAAGTAAATAAGTGGTCATCGTATTTGCTTAAGATAGGCTGTTAGATCGGATGACCGTTATGGTATTTTCCTTACAGCACGCTCGTCCAAATGTTAGATTTAAAATGGCTCTTATTTGATACTGGCATTCAAACAACATTGAATAGTTAAGGAACAGAAAATCCACTAACTTTCACGGAAATATGTATTCGATATACCTATAATATATATATTTTTTAAAACTCATCGACGTTTGAAACATTTTACTTTTCGTAACTGGTTGCGAAAAGTAAAATATTTCGCAAATCTTGATGAAAAGTATGTATATTTCACCATTTATTGCGAAAAATACAGAATAATTGTAAGACTAAACTTCTTGAGCTACCTCTTCATCATCAAATGGTTCATTTCTGGGTTTTCTCTCCCAAACTATTATACATAAAATAGAAAAAATATTATTTTGTGTATGTTTCAGAGTTTGGGAGAGAAAACCCAGAAAAAAACCATTCAATAATGAATATACCTCCCAAAGTATCATTTAATGGTTACTTACCTCTTCGTTGTCGTCTAATTTGATGTATTACATATTATAAAGATTTTTAAATTAAGTCAATATTAACAAGTGAAAAAAAATATTTATGAATACTAATAACACAAATTGAACAATTAGTGATATTAACCCCAGCCGACAACATTATTTTCTGGGCATCATTTATTTGCGTATTTTCCGTGTAATTTTCTTCAAGGATGTTCTTCTTCTTCTTCTTCTTCAGCCATCCTCCATCCACTCCTGAACATAGCCCTCTTTCATTCTTCTCCATGTTGTCCTGTCTTGCGCATTTTGGGCCCATCTGTAGCCTGCGTATCTTTTAATGTCGTCAAGCCATCTTTTCTGGGGTCTTCCTATGCTACGCTTTGTATGTCTCGGTCAAGGATGTTAGTGTTTAATAATTATGGAATTCTACACAACCCTCAGCAACTGTATTAAACTTCGATCCCCCATGCGGTCTGATTCTCAGCAAATCAGCTGCAGAATTGCCGATTACTGCCGAAAACAAGGATTTGGCGACTTTGAAAACTGGGCGATCATTTTCTACAAATTTCAAAATTTGAATATTTGACAGAAAATCTGTTATGTTTAACATTTGATGGCCTTATAGCCGTATTCCTTTATCATTTCGATAAAATGTATACCATCAAAGACTCTAGTAGTCTAGTGGTTATAACAAATTCTCGGCATGCTTTCGTCTTTGTGTTGGCAATGGACACTTTAGCAAACTTCTCCTGAAATACTACATTTTCTACGTAAACAAAAATTATTGCATTTTTTCGGCAAGCTTCAGCGGTTAGTGCTACAATATTCATTAAATGTTGCTAATGCTAATCAGAAGTTTATTTCAGAAAATGGGCAATGTTTTCTTTACTAAAAACTTGCAACTTCATAGGCTAGTAACGTTCAGAATGACGTTTTAAAAAAGTGGGGAAGCTCTGTGGACAGGAGCTTCGGCGCTGTTGTTCGAACTTTGACAAATCATCTCCGAAAGTATTGCTTTCTCAGAGTTGGGAATTATATCAATGAGTTCTTATGATACAACTGCATCATAAAAGAAATCCAATTCAAAAAATGTTATCCTTAAATAGTATAAAACAAAGTCGCTTCCCGTTGTCTGTTTGTTCCTATGTATGCTTAGATCTAGAAAACTACGTGAAGGATTTTGGTTTTTTTTAATAGATAGAGTGATTCAATAGGAAGGTTTATATGTATAATACATGCATAATATATTAGAGAAACACTGATAATTTTAGGGGTTTCTAATGTGATGTCGTAAATGAACACATTTTTTTTGCGCTTACATTGCAAACGCTGGCTGAGCCCTACAGGATAGATCAAAATAATGTAGTACAGTATGGTACACTTTAAAAAGTTCTACAAAAAAGTCCACGATGGTATATGTCTATCTCTTAAGGATAACCCACAATAACCATTTCTTATCCTTTACATTCTACGAGAAATAATGGCATGATTACGAAGCAATTTTAAGCTATACAGCATTGATCCTTATCCAATTAAGTACCTTAAATGCATTGTGCATTTAATATTGATCAATATGGACCTTTACAGCATGTGATTTAAATGAATATTTTCGAAGATATCGCAGATTTAAAATGCAGGGACATAGTGGTTGCGGTGGTACCGACGGGGGGGCCGGCACAGCCAGGATAGGGATAGAAATCGAATACAGAGAGCCAGAGAATCATCTGTAGAGCGTGAGGCTCGCCTCAGCCAGGATAGATGTATTGATTCCCCAAATTCCTCTGAAATCATCGGATTTACTGATCCAATTTAAACGCCTATAATTTCCGGTGGAGATATATTTTGCAATGACCATTAATAAATCGCAGGGTCCAACTTTCAACGCTAAAGGCTTATATTTGAGCGTTGAGTGTTTTTCACATGGCCAATTATATGTCGCTCTTTCAAGAGTAACCTCTAAAGAAAACATGTTTGTATTGTCTAACGACAAAAAAGCTGTGAACGTTGTATATAAAGAAATTCTGTAGTATATTGAGTATCAGCATTTCAACCGTGCGAAGCCGGGGTGGGCAGCTAGTTTAAAAAAAAACAAGAGTGCCAAAAATTATTAATCCGAAACCACCAGACCGATTCTACCCAATAACGAACTTATTCGAGATATTCATTCCTAAAATCTACTCTGAAAATTAAATTATATCAATTGAAACTTAGTTTTGTTTTGACTGGAGATATTCTGAACCCAATTTGGTAAACTTACCAAAGTAGATATTTATTTCCATCATCATATGGATTATATCCGGGCATTATATTATCAACAGAAAACTATAATATCATATAAACCTCATAATTCTACGATAGCTGAGGTTAT
This sequence comes from Halyzia sedecimguttata, assembly GCA_937662695.2. NCBI lineage: Eukaryota > Metazoa > Arthropoda > Insecta > Coleoptera > Coccinellidae > Halyzia > Halyzia sedecimguttata. Next base: position 90,365,384 of record OW569413.2, read on the forward strand.
TACATTGGTCATTTTGCATTCAATCATACTGTGTTTTCTAGAGCAGGAGGGGAATTAATTTTGCATCATGAATAATGAACATGTCTCTTATAGGAAAATGATATTACATGTTTGATCACAGAAATAATGTATTGTGATAGAATAATAAAAATCTGTGAAAATAGAATAGAATTACGATTTACAATTGAAATTTTGAAAAATCTCCGAGAGTATTAGCTTGATAGAGTGGAAAATGATATCAATGTATTCTTATGGTGAAACTGAATCATCCAAAAATTTGAATTTGAAATTTTTTATTTTGACCACAAATTCTTGATCAGTGAATCGAACCAAATCGTTCAAGATCATTTGAATCAAAAAATTCGGAAATTACAGACATTTGGGCAAATTAATAAGCACTCTGTTCCGAGGAACAAGGGCGCCAAAAACGCCAGTAAATTTGTATGCTTCCTTATGTCATTGTTACTTTTTAAGCGCAATTCGGTTCTTAACATCGAATATAGGTAAGCACCACAAGGTTGATTTCTTGATTTCCTATTTCGCTTGCATGTTCTGGGGAACAGGGTTTTAGAATTTTTTGCCGAAAACGATTAGGTTCGACTCACTGCTGAGGTCAAATTTGATTCTGTCCAGCTGGCCGTTACCTCGATAACTTTCAAAGGGAAAGGGACAGCTGCTTGAAATTTTCAGGTTATGTTGCGCATCCAAATGCGACGGCTAAGTTCGTTAATGGGCTTAATAGGCCAAATGGTTTCTGAGTATTGTTTTCATACAATACAGACGATGTATTACAAGCCCATACTTCCTATGACGATATATAATTTAAATTTGATGTGTTTCGGGATCTTCCATAAATATCTACAGTAACCGAGACAATGATTTAATTAACATTTAATTTCGCATTTCCACACTGTATGTTCTCATAGGCAAAAAGTCTTGAAAAAGAATAAACTTTCATAAAAAAAATCCCATAATTCAATTGTACCGCCACCTACCGGGTCCAGTTGTGAACCTAAACAATTCAGGGACACACTCAAACACACACACACAAAATTCTTCCAAATTGGTCACGCCGTTTAGGAGGAGTACAGTAACATACACACGTACTCTAGAAGTTTAAATATAGATCGCTGAAAAATACTTCGTAATGCACATAGAATATTCTCAACTTCTTATCCGACCGTATTTGTCCCTACCTACCCTCACCTTTCACCCTTAAACGTCAACGATGACACAATAACGCGCTCCCTACGAATTCAGATTAGTTCAGATGACATAACCCGACAATACTCAGGTGTAAAGATTTTTTCATGCATGTACACCCGGTATTGTAGCCAGTTGCCCACCGTAAGATATCATCTTGTTGTTCTCTTTGTGCACGAGGTGTCAACATATCACGCTAGATTGACAGTCTTTTGAGACGAGTTTTTTACGTGTTTTCGAGATTTTTTGGCGCATCTGCGGGTAATTTGTTGGTTGAATAGGTAAAGCTGGCGGAAATAGGTGAAATACAACGAAATTGATGAAAACGTTGTGATGGAAAAATACAAAAGTTCTCACCTTGTAGTAATTGGCCAAACAAGTGTTAATTTCCATATGAAGAAATATTATTTCTTGATTATACAGGATGTGTTTTTAACATAAAGTAGAACACATCGCTCCGATTAATCGAAAATTTGTTTCAATAATAATAACTGTTTTTCAAACTTTGACAAATCATATGTCCGAAAATATTGGTCTCTAAGAGTTGCGAATGAATTTACCATGGCAAATTCGATTAAGAGTGTCCAATACGGGAGAATGGACAATAGAACATACGCCAAAATCTCCTGACCTCACGTCAGTGCTTGAACCAATTTTTTTTCATAATATGTATTTTAAAAATTTTCTTGGGATACGATTCTCACAAAATTTTACACACTTTTTTTTGTCGATATTCTGCAACTATAGTTACCAAGCTTCAATTCGATCGAGTCTATACTTTTTCAGTTATCGAGGAAATAATATTCCAGGTGGGTATAACTCCGAAACCGATGGACCGATTATGCCCAAAAAACGAATATAATCCTCCCATTGGGATGTGCAACCTACCCTGAAAATTGCAAGTCCCTATCTCCTTTCGTTCGAAAGTTATCGAGGCAACGGTCACCCATCCATCTACTGAATTCACACAAGGCTGCTCTGCTCTCCACTCGTGCTCAAACTTGGAACGTGGCATAAGATTTAGGTTTTGAAGGCACTCGTAAAATTTTAGGGATATGGGACGAACAGTTTCTGATATATAGAATTTTTTTCAATGATTTTTTAAAAATTTTCTATTGATATGATCCTCACGAAATTTTGCAAGAATTTTCACATTGGCAATCTACAACTGATAACCATGTATGAATTGGATCGGTTTTGAGTAATTGAGGAAATAACAAACACATTTCAGATGGGTATAACTCCAAATGGCCAATTATAGGTACCTATAAACAAACTCAAATGTCCCATTCAGATGCACAACCCAACCTGAAAATTTCAAGTCGCTATCTATTTCCGTTCTCAGGTTATCGTGACAAAAATAATATTTTTCGATAATTTTTTTTAAATTTTCTAGTGATACCATTCTCACAAAATTTCACAAACGTCCTTAGGTTTATATTCTACAACTACTCACCAAGTTTCAATTCGATTGGTTGACAACAAAATTATTACTCGTAAACCATTGTGCCCTTTAACGAACTTGTCCGTCGTATTGGGATGCGCCACCTACTCTGAAAATATCAAGTCGCTATTTTTGGCGCTCTAGTTCCTCGGAACTGAGTGCTTATCAATTTGCCCAAATGTCTGTAATTTTCGAATTTTCGATGAAAATGGTCTTAAACGATTTGGTTCGACTCACTGATCAAGAATCCGTGCTCGAAATTCATTCTGTCCGGCCGTCCGGCCGGTCCGGCCGGCCGTAGGCACGATAACTCTCGAACAGATTGAGCTAGACAGTTGAAATTTTCACAGTAGATTTGTGAGATAAATATCTCGACTAAGTTCGTTATTGGGCAAAATCGGACAGATGGTTTCGGAGTAACAAAAAAAAAATTTTTTTTTACAAGGCAAATTCCAAATTAAATTTTTTTCAATAAGCTGTTTTACCATAAGAATCCAATGATATCATTTTTAACTCTAACTAGCTAATACTTTCGGAGATATGATTTTTCAAAATTTCAATAATAAATCGTATTTCATCGTTGTCACATAATGATATTAGTCTATGTATGAATTGTCATAATGTCAAATGATGTTCCTGAGATATGACATTATCTAATCAATCGAAGAATTGTGAGCGAAGTGAGAAAAATCTCAGTTGATTGCTCCGAAATTAGGTTTTCTCAGAAAATTCTTACATTTCGGAACGGAACATGAAGTAACAGATCTGAGAGTAGTGAGACTGCTTTTCATCCATAGACATAGATATAACTCTCGAACGGAATGAGGTAGGTAGTTGAAATTTTCATAGTAGTTTAGGGAGATGAATATCTCGGTTAAGTTCGTTATTGGGCAAAATTGGCCAGATTTAATTTGATTTCTTCCATGGTACAGTTCTCATTCTCATGATTGCTCATTTAATCTTGATAAATAAACTATTATTTGAATTGAATTTCCTTTAGGATGCAGTTCTATCATAAGAATACATTGATATAATTCCCAACTCTGAGAAACCAATACTTTCGGAGATATAATTTGTCTGTTTTGAACTAGAGCGCCAGAAAGCTCCTGTCCACAGGGCTTGAACCCATTTTTTTCGTTTTCAAGTTATCGTGGCAATGGACGGCCGGCGGACATAATGAAATTTGACACCAAATTCTTCATCGGGGAGGCCAACCCTGTTTGAGACCATTTTCAGCTAAAAATTCGAAAATCACAGACATTTGGGCAAAATGATAACGCGATGTTCCCCAAAACGTACGCGTAATTTGAAATTTGGTAAAAGTGAAACAAAAATTGACCTGCTTCAGGATTTTGTTGCCAAATATTTTTCTTCTGAGAAAATGAATTTGTTCCATAATTTTGACGCGCACTGTATTATAATATTTTTTTGGCTGTGCTTAATAGGCTATTCTTTTCCTCACTGAAAATGTGAACTTTGCATTTTGTTTTGATGGATCAGTTTCCCTGAAGTATTCGCCACCTCTAGAACTACAAAGGATCAGTTTAATTGGTGATATTTATTTAATTTTTTTTTATTTAAGAAAACTGAGCTCCAAAAACATACTGTTTTCTGTTCTCACGTTTCAGCTACAGAAGGATATGATATAATCCCATCAGCCACTTATGCAGCACCCCAAAAATGTTCGTTTTTTGCGACACCAATCCTATCTGTTGAAAATCCTCAATAATAAACACCACCAAAGGACGTAATTGATATCAATACATACTTCAAAAGGAGGTGTGATATGGTTTACACCGTAATTCGCTTCATTACGTGCGACACGCGCCATGTCGCGTGCGCACCATAAGATAATATCCGCAAGGCACGTGCTGGATGAAGTGTCATGATATGGAGCTTTAACGCCATGTGGATTCTCGGTGGAATATTGCTGACCTAAAAAACCGATACTTAAAGCAGGATTGTTTTTTGTTCGTTAGATTAATGCTTTTATTGGGAGTAATATGAAGAGGATCAATGGTACTTGAGAGTCTGTCAAATAAGGATCAATTTGGTTTATGATATTTATGTTGGGAAGAATAATTTTCACATGGATAAAATGGCCAAACCGTTGGTTATTGTTCTCTTCCGAAATTGAGCTCTGGGAATGTGAGACTGAAGCTTTACTCAATGAAAAATTGGCTCGTAATAACGTAAATTATAGAAAAGTATATAGGTTGTATATGAATAGTTGCGAAAAAATTTAGGGGGTGATTACTTGTCAAAAAATAGGGTGGGTCTTTCCTATAAACTTTTCTTTTCCGAGCCCCCTGCTTAGTTACAGCCCCCTAAAGAAGCAGTTTTTATTTTTTTTATTAAAAATAAAAAAATTGGTTCAATACAAGCCCTGTGGATAGGAGCTTTCTGGCGCTCTCATTCAAACAGACAAATTATATCTCCGAAAGTATTGGTTTCTCAGAGTTGGGAATTATATCAATGTATTCTTATGATAGAACTGCATCATAAAGGAAATTCAATTCAAATAATAGATTATTTATCAAGATTAAATGAGCAATCTGAGAATGAGAACTGCACCATGGAAGAAATCAAATTAAAATAGCTGAACTGAATTTGACCCTCTCTTATGAAAGAACAGGATGACATGTACGAGTATGAACACAGATCATATAATAAAGCTTAAATAGAATAATTATAGCATTCTGTGAAAACATGGAAGTACGATTCATTATTGTGGCTTTGATTTTTATATATTGTATATTATTATACTGATCCTCCTAGGTCTTCCCCAAGGAGACCCCTCATAACCTTGAGCGTGTAAGGAGATTTGTACCAGTTCTCAATAAAAATGTCAACTTGACATCCTAAAATGTATAAATTTAAGGTCGAAAATAATTCCAGCCTCTATATGACTCAGGCGTCTTATCTGTTGATAAATTATTTTTGTTCTCAAAAACCGTGAACTTTATCAAAAAATAAGATGAGACCTTATTTGTTAAGAATGGAACAAGCTGTCCAAAATTAATTTTTTTATTGTAAAGTATGAATATGGAAAAAAAGTTTTAACGCAGATTGGGGTTTAAAATACCAAAAATGACTGGACTATTCAATATTGAGAGGTTAATTCAGAACCCTTCGCGCAATAAAACGAGTCATTCCACGAAATCATCCACTTCGAAACTGAAAAACTGTAATTCCACCGAACAACAGATACCCAGTAACAAGCATGTCCATTCTCCTTGCTCATCACAATGCACATCATCAAAATGTCATGGAGCATTATTCCAAGTTAAATAGTTGAAAGTACGTTAAGCTATTAATCAGTCCGCGTCCATACAAAAAGCAACGCCCGACGCCAGCCCAAAAGGGTTGTCACCCCTTCGCACCCCTTGGATTTTTCACGGCGGTGCGACCAGGAAGAACGCGCTCATTCATACTTGCAACAGTGCTAATCCGGGAGAAACAACATGTAAATATTATAGTCGGTACATGATGACGAACGGAGAGCCTTAATTTACATGTGAAGGGGGCTTAATAGGAATCTCATTCCCGTATCCAATGTTAAATTACTGCTTCTGAGTCCTGTGGTGTTAAATAACGAAGAGAAATAATTATTAATAACAAATTTTAGATTATTTTAAATCAAACAAATAGGATATATTAAAAATTCATCCCTCGCCTGTCGTCTCAAGCTTCTTAGTTCAACATACCCCTTGTTCACGACTTCTGTAGTTAGCATCCAGTAAAACGTGAATTTGATTTACTGGTCACTTTATAATTTTAAATCGTTAATTTATTTCAATCTAAATTAAGAATATTTCATCTAATGAATACCTTTCAAAATTCCACAGTTTATATTTCAATATATTCTAGAGATTATATCAGTATAGTAAATTTATCATTTTGATTCTATGCGCAAACGGATTTCCACTTTTCTGTGGTGATACGATTCTGGATCTACTTGGAAGAGGAGAGCCGATACGTTGGCGGTTATCAATAGTTGAGATAAAATCAATGGTGTTCTAGAAATCTTATGAAACAGTTTGTTTGTTTATTTGTGAATATTTGCGACAAGTTTGTCGCTTTTGGCTTGGGTTGGAGCTGATCCTTACCTAATATTTTTCGGCTTGGAGCAAAATCTAACCTTTTGAATATTTCGACGTTTTGAACTAGGACTGATCCCTATATTTTCTATACCTTATCTGTAGAGACCCTGAGCTTCTATCCGAAGAATCTATATAACTTATAACTCCTGAGCGGTCAGTGGGAAGAATTGACTGTGCCTAGTATAATTGGAAGAGGCGCCCGACCGGTCAGAATCAAATTGAGTCGAACCTAACGTTTGAGACCATTTTCGGCCAAAAATTCGAATAATAGGCCACAAAGGATATGTATTTAAAATTTTTCCAAATTTCAACCGTAAATATTCGAAACAGATATTTTGGTAAATTTAATAAGACATGTTCATTACTTTCATAACGAAATCGAAAACGACTGAGGAAGAATCAGAAGTCAAAATTGATTCTGTCCGGCCATCTGGAATGTTATTTTCCCAATAACTCGAAAAATACTGATCTGATCGATTTAAAGCGCAGTAGTTAGTTGTAGAATACTGGCGCGAAGACTGATGCAAATTTTTGTGAGGATCGCCAAATCTATTTAAAAAAAAATCTGTATCTCAGAAAGTATCCGACAGATCGTTCAAATTCTGCGAGAGCCTTCAAAACCTTATTTTACAGTGAAGTTCTAGATTTGAACTCGATCGGATCTGTATTAGTTCCAACGATAGAGGCAAGGGCGTAGCCAGGAGGGAGGGAGGGGGGGGGGGGTTGGGCGAATTTTTATCTTGAAAACAAAAAAATTCTTGCTACAGAAAGCGACCCTTACACCCCTACCCCTATAATGTCAATTGCCAAAATATTAGTTCCAACCATAGAGGTGTACTGGTCTAACGTTTTTACCTTCGACCAAACAAGTCGTCAACAGTTTTTGATTGTGACTCGAGAGAATTCAAGTAATCATGACGTGTTTGCATAGATCATTATTATTGATGTCTAAAGACCGATTATTATATTGCAAGGTTATTTTCAAGATCCAAATATAAAGCAACATAGTTCTCCAAACATTTTGGTACGCCATTGTCATGCACAACTAATATTTTACCCAGTCAGCTATGCAATAATGTAGTTTCAACGAGGGGAATTCATTGGATATTTCATTTCTCTAAACTCTTCAATTCCACCAAACCTATTGTACAATCCATTCTCGGGAAATTGCATTTTACTGCGTTGTGGTGTGCGAAAATAGCTGAAATTTCCCTGTGATCTCCAAGGCATTTTGAGAAACTGATCTCTAAGAAATAAGGGGAGTACAAAAATTCAACAAATAAACGACAAATTGTTTATTAAAATTAATAAGGTAAAACAGAAACATGAATACATAATCATTTATTTGCGTTCACTTATATACAATATTTAGGTATTCATTCAATGTTTATACTCCAAAAACATACGGAGTGGAATTTTGTGATGGTATTATATATAAGATTGTGAGAATTCGGTATGGAGGATCAAAGAATATCAACAGTTCTTATAATTGATACTCTTTAATTCACCGTTGATTTGGTGAATTACTGGTTAAACAGTGTGACAATGTAACGTTATCTGCTAAAAACAGAGGGATGAATGCTATAATAATTACAATGTGAATGTCACAGCTTGATTTTATACTTTTAATTATTACTGAATTCAGGTGGTACTCAAGTATCAACTGGTTCTAATATCATGAATTTTTGACGTCAATACTTGAGTACTATGCCATTGTTTAAAGGAATCGTTCGACAATGACGATCTTTCATTTAACGAATTTATCTACTCTGATTCTGAGATTTGGTATGAAGAATTGATCGACGAACTAAAAAGAAATAAGAATCAAAATTACTATAATAACTTATAATTGTGTGAAATTTTAAACGAAATTTTAAATTAAAACTAAAAAAGAAATTATAGAATAAATATCTCACAATATTTGATAAAAATGCGAAGAAAACATGAAGAATCATAAAACAATATCAATTAAATATTACAAAATTCGTTGACCAAAGTTTGATTGTTTATATTCATAACATATATCCTTTATGTTTGATTATATAAATATCGAAAGCACTACCAAATTTCCCGAATGAAAGCAGTAGGAAAGAACCTTTTAAAAATATAAGGCATTGCTGGCTTTATTCCTTTAACCTATGACACATCTGGTTTCTTACCTAGAAGGTCTAATTATTATGTAAGTATGTATTAGCAACAACTTATTTAAATTATTATAAGAATTAACGAGATTCCAAATTTCCCTGAATTACATTTGTGTATATATATTTATGAAGTTCGTTTTGTACTTGTTTATCCTGAGTTAATATACCTAGGTAAGCATAAACAATAGAATCCTTTCCAGAATACATTCTTTGTACTTCATAGAGAAGGGCAGTGAGCTACACCAACTTCTGAGGTAGATTAGTATATAATTTGTACTGTTACATCAAAATCATATTACGAAACAGTAACAGACAAATAATATGTGTAGATCTTATTCGAGACCATTAATTTAATGCTTTTACATACATAAATTTATGCAATGCGATCAACCGCGTTTTTCGTTTCATCGTACATTCAAGACATTTTGCACACTGAAAGTCGAGCTGAAGTTCTCATTAAAAATCTTCTAAACTGACCTGTCAGAATTTGCTACTACCATACCTACATGGGATTGATAAGTAGCACTGGTAAGTTTGATGATAAGTATTAAGATTAATCTATACCGTGAGTTTATGTTCCTTTAGAAGAGGAACCTTTTCTGACTATCAAAAGCTCAAATTAAAATTGGGAAAAAGATGTGAATTGATACAAAGAAAAATATGCACCCACTGAATGGTCAATGACACGATGGAGTACTAACGACATCAATTCGGGATGGATGTCAGACTGAACTGATGCCAGATTGACCGTGTAACCTCTATCAAAGACGTAGGTTACATGGTCAATAAGGTACTAATCTGGCATCAATCTGACCATCAGTCTACCCGTATACAATCAGTTTCCCGTCAAACTGACATCAATCAATTATTGATGTCAGGCTGAACTGATGCAGATTGACCATGTAACATCAATTTGGTCATCATTCCGGGCCATCGGTCTACGCGTATACAATAAGTTTCCCGTCAATCTATCAATCCATGATTGATGTCAGACTAAATTGGGTAACCTCCGTCTTTGATGGAGGTTACACGGTCAATCTGGTATTAATTTGGCATCAATCTGGCCATCCTTCAGACCATCAGTCCAACAGTCTACGCGTATACAATAAGTTTCCCATCTGACATCAATCCATGATTGATATCGGACTGAAATGATGGCAGATTGACCGTGTAACCTCCATCAGAGAAGGAGGTCTAAGTATCATTGAGGAGACGCTAGTGATTGAAATCTGTAGGTAGATGCAATTTCCCGTAACATAGGTTACTTAGGGTTCAATGGCACTAACAATGACGAAATCGTGACAAGCTCGGACAAATAATGGTATTTCAATTGATGAACATTCTACTTTGCATACAATCACATATTGTAGGTATTTATTTAGGTCAACTGTCTACATGAGCTTTAGTAAGATTAATTATGTTAGAAAAAAACAGACCATAAGGAATTTGGGTGTTTACACGTAAAAATGATTTGGATTAGATAATCAGTTTTAAGATTTTTTCAAGCATGAGATGACTCCGACAAAGAATACTCAAAAAAGGATACATGCATGATTTCGATGAATATGTCAATATTTCATCCATTGTACAAACATTATACATTTATTTCATGCAATAACATTGCATTGCCACTGTAGCTGAATTTCAACATATCGAGACAACTGGGCATAAAAATATGCTGACTGAGACCATATCTCGAATTCGAATGACAAATTTTAATTGTATGCATCCATTCACGAGCTGAGGAAAATCTATTTTTACAAATTTGAGATGTAGCCTTCAGTTCAACATCTTTCTGACATGAATTGACGAGAGGCATAGCTTGATGCAGTGCAGAAGACAAAACATGTAAAAAGTACATGTAGAGATCACCAACATTAAGAAAAATAGAACACCCAGTAAATCTCAGCCTCCATCCATTTAAATTTCATTCGCTTCAACTTCCAACATAACACTTAGTTCAGAATTCATCCCCACGAAAACATATTGCAATTTTGAAAATATGCACCAAATATGCACCTAAATAGTAACAGAAACTTCGAAACTAACTATGACGAACTATTCAACTCTTAATTCATTTAGTTTTAAAACTAGCTTAATTAAAAACTTAACATGAATATATCAAACCTAAGGTTATTTCTTCGAACCCTGATGCGTAAGCACATTATTTATCATATTAAAATACCCGTTATAACAAAATACTATATATTCATTGAAACAACTTCCAACGTAAAAGCTCTCAGAAAATAAATGAATACTAAAAGGAGGTTTAATCGAGGTGAAAAAGGTTTAAAGTTATAAAATCGATAGTCTCCATTAGAACTCCATGTATTAGATAAGTTTGCATTGAGCAATCACTAGGTAGTGATGCCATCTGGCGATATTATATAAATGTAATTCTATAATTGGAATACTGCGGAAAATACTTATTGATCTATGTAGAGCGTGCCTTTGTAGGCAAGTTTCTTAACATGAGGAAGATCAGATCAGGATATATTATCTCACAAAAAATCGTTTGATATTCGCTAACAACCCTTATAAATATTTGAAACTAGATCGATGTACCTCCAAGCGAGTTCGTTATTTCATGAGGTGTCAAGTGCCTTTTAGGTAAAAACTTTTTAGAGTACTCCGAAAATTATGATTCTATGATTGAGGTGCTATTCGATCCGGAATATCATGTAGATTTTTATCGAGAAAATTCAAGGGGTGCTCGCAACAATTGCAAAAATTATAAACAATTAAGTGAAGTTTTTCGCACATATCTAGAAAACTATTTGAGATTTTTCAAAAATTGAGATAAGATTCAAGAAGAGAACGAAATTTCCCAAGAGGATTCCCAATTACCGGAACAATATTTATAATTTTCCTAGAGGGTTGAAAATACGCCCGAAAACAGGTACTCCGGCCTGCGCAAGCCATGCCGACTTCGGACCTTTAATGAATAAATATTATTTAAACTTATTAAATATGAAAATTAAGAACTGAAAAAATTCGGCCGCCTACAAGATAGATTAATGAACAATAATTCGTGGTCCAAAAATTTTTTTCGCGATGTTTTTATTAGTTATCCATTAGTTAATTAACATTTTTTGTAGCACGACCATTAACATTGCAAGTTCGATCATTGTTAAACTATTAATCTGAGAATTTTTTCCTTTCGTGTAGGTATTTTTCAAAGGCCTTAGAATAGATTCCTGTTGGAAAAATTATAAAATTGTTAATTTTAGCTTTGTTATTAACAATTTACTTAGGTTACAAATTATAAAGCTTAATTAAACATGGAAAAAAAACATTTTTTTATTATGTTAATATTGATCCGTTTTCTCATGATCAGAAGCTACTTAAAAATTATTTTTATTAATTTAGTAGTAATAGTAATTTTAAACATAAAAAACCAGGTGAGAATAATGAAATGAAAACAGTAAATTAAAAGTTCCATGAAAAATATGGAATAATAATAAATTTTTTTTTTGTTTTTTGTAAGTAGGAATAAACAAAATACAGAGACAATTCATTTGTTTATAACAGATTGTTTAAAATAAACAATGAAAATTTAAATAATAATGATTTTTCTAAGAAATATTTTTTTTTATCTTAATTTTCAGCAAAGATTATGTTTAAAAAAAAAAATTGAAATTATCTTACAAACAACGCATTTGTTTATAACATTTTTTTAAAAAATAAGAGATAAAAATAATTCAAAATTATTATTAAGTAGCTTCTGATTATGAGAAAACGAATCAATAGTAGTATTATAAAAAAAAATGTTTTTTTCAATGTTTAATTAAGCTTTCAATTTTTAAACTGAGTAAATTGTTAATAACAAAGCGAAAATTAAAAAAATTTTAATTTTTCCAACGGGAATCTATTCCAAGGCCTTCGAAAAATAACTCCAGTAATTCTCAGATTAATAGTTTAACAATTACCGCACTTGCAATGTTAATATTTATGCTAGATACAGGGTTTGAAGTGGGCGTGGCTTGGGCATGCCGGAGTACCCATTTTCGAGCGTATTTTCAACCCTCTGGGAAAATTATAATTATTAGTCCTACAGTTCCGGGAGTAAAGACTTTTTTTTTTAAATTTACTCCTCATTTTGAATCTTTTTTCAAATTTGAAAAATCTTGAATAATTTTCGAGATATATGCAAAAAACCAACCCTCAAAAAATATCTAGGTATATGTCATTCTGAGTCGAATGACATCTAAATCATAATTTTCGTAGATATGGTCATGCGTGAGGAAACCGAAATGTCTGAAAAAATCGAAATAATCGAAGATTATTCATAGTCAAAGTCATATCAAGGGTGCAAACGTTACAAGATAATTTTCCTCCTGTGACTCCAGAGCAACATCTAGAACAGTATTGAGATCAAATTTTTCGGTTAGATTTTATAGACGATTTTTGGTGAAATAGTTCATTCTGATAATCGCCGCAAGAATATACTTATCTTCGACAGTGCTCCGTATACTCTATTTTTTATAAATTAATAATTATTTTCGAAACATGTCGCTTCAAAGTTATGAGTTTGTATGATTTCCTACAATATTTTGATTCTCTAATGCGTATGGTACCTAGTATTTTCCTCCTCGAGATATTCATATTGAGCTTTTTATTCAAGGGAAATTATTTCAATGGCTCCCTGAAATTATCTTTGAATCATTTACAAAAATGGTCTAAGCATGTTCATTCAACCGCAACATACAAAACATTGGAAAATATCTTCAATAAATATAATTACAATTTGTTTCCAATGTTTCATAGGTGAAGTTTAGTCGCAATCACACTGTGAACAAACACAACAAATACAGATATAATTCTCTTATCATATCCGACAAGAAAATATAAACAAAGTTAAAGGTAAAAGATCCTTTCCCTTGTAAAGATAGGAAAGGTAAAATGAGGTAGATACATCTTGAAACTGTGGATTCCAGTCATGATCGGACAATATCATATTTAAACATATATTATGGAAATCTATTGGAGGTAGAATAGTGTTAATCTGTCACAAAATATTGTGTTTTGTACTTCATTTACGAAAACCTGTAGTATGAACTTAACCTATAGTTTTGATTACATAAAATAATAACTATAATATTCAATTGTCATGTTACTGAGGTAGAGAATATTTGGATGATACATAAAATGAATATGATTATTATTCAAATATAATAAAAAGACCCGTAGAAACTCTTAGGAATACTGTATTACTGAGGTAGCTAGGTTTGACTAGGAGCTTCTGTTGTGGAACATATTTGTATAAATAATTGAAAATTATCTGAAAGGAACACTTGCAACTGAATATTCAGAAGTATAGATATATGTTCTGGCATAAAACACGCATGCATTTTGTATGAATCCAAACGGTTCGATAATAAAAAAATCCTATCTATGGTCCTGTAGCAAAAATAATTGTTTTGAGGTCTCATTATCTTAAGAAGTGAAACTTAGCCAACATAAGTAATTATAAAATACAATCAGGGTTCTATAAAAAAAATATGGGGGCGACATTCCTTAAAATAACCAACCCCTCCTATTCTATGAAATGTGTTTGAGCAGGAAAATCAAACACAGATAAAGGTAAATATTTTAGAGTTGCTTGGCAACTCAAACAATAAAATTTATACTCTGTAAGTAATAAAAACTTAGGGAATAACTTGTGTGAATCCGATTCACCTGAGCTGTTTCATAATTTTTGCCTGAGTATGAATTAAATATACCTGAGCAATCAACTAAACTCTAAGGAAGTTAAACATGTTGCACACTAAATGACTAGCTGATAACATATAATGGTAAAAGAATGAGGCAGCTTTCTGAAACTATGAGGTAGTTGATGGAATTTTCAATCACATTTGCCAGAACTGATCTGTTTTTCCCGTTTCTGGCATTTTCCCTCGAAAACGAATCATAAAAAAGTATTTAGAAAAAATATATAAGTACAACAAAATATAACCTATTGTAAATAACAAAATAAACAAGTTTTCCGATTTCTGCTGATCACCTTCACTCTTGAGGTAGTTGTTAATGGCAGTTTATATTTGTATTACTATCTATACCTGAGTCATAATTGGAGGAATAGGTACCTTTCATCTACACTCACAGCTGATATATATTCATAAGAATATCCAGATAATATGTTTAAAAAAACTGACATTGTTTTTAACAGATATTCTAACAAGTTTTAACAAAAATAGACAAAGAAATAAACCGTTATGAGTAAATTCATATCTTGGGTTATACTGGTAGTTGATATATTTTGAAATGCTGCAGTTTTATGTTTCATCTGCAAATATATTGGGTTACTTCATTGGAATATACTATCAGTGGTGAGTGTAGAGAAAAGTGAAATGTATTCATTATTATCAAATATATTGTGCTGATATTCTGTGAGGCTTAAATAAGAAAAAGGTTAAAGTGAACAGCAGTGTTAAACTTCAACAACCTGAGTGAATTAACGAATACAAACATCATCTACTGACGCTAAAAACAGAACAAGACCAGCTCGTAATGTTGAATCCTTTCAAGTCCAATTTTGTAACCGTACATCCTAACTAAAGTATAAAAATGACACATATCATATTTTTAAAGTTATAACAACACAGATAAGAGTTTATAAATCCGAGTTTGACGGTAAAAGAGAATATATAATATATATTATATGTACATCAGATCTCTGATTATACCGTCTAGCTCAGAACTGATGTCGTCATCAGGTACCTTATTTATGGGACGTGGTTGTGTACCTGCTGCGGTTGCTGCGGGTGGGGCTGATTTTGGAAAGCTTTCAGGCTCAATTCGGCCTTATGCTCCCGAGCTATGTGTCGTCTTACCGTATTGTTTCTGGTGAATGTACGCGAACAAAATGGACAAGGTACTCGGATTCCCTGATGCCTCTGTCTTATGTGGGCTCGTAAATTCGTCTCGTAACCATATAATCTTTCACAATAAGGGCACTTCAACTTTTTTCCTGCGAAACAACAGTTTTATATAACTTTCATTTCATGCAAAAATGGTGAAAGAACCGTTTCCAACTGTGAGTGGATAGCAGCGCATCCACCAAAAATATAAATTATGTTTAGGGATGAATACGAAGACTATTCATACTAACCATCCGGTGTATTGACAGATCCTGCCTTGTTTACTTTAGCAGCAACAGTGTTCCAGAGAGAATGTGGTATCAAATCGTTTTTATCGAGTTCGTGCGAGTAATTCGCCATAGTCCCCAGTGACCCATTGGCATTATTTGATGAGACAGTATTATTGCCACAATTTCCGTTGCCAGTACTACTTGCAGGTTCTTCCCTTTCCAGTTTTATCGTAGGATCCATTCGCATTCTCAAATCTGAAATGAAAAATAAAATTATTCAATTGGATCGGTCGCTACTAGACGGAAATCCATTATTATGATAACAGTTATTAGAACTTATCAATATTTGTTGCTGTATGAACTTTAGATTTGACATATGCCCGATGTTTTAAAATTCACGCTGCCCCTTTAGGGCATCTTTCATTATGCACATGAGCAGACGATAATAAGTGATTTAACTGCTGGGAGAGTTTTCGTCTGAGAGGAGTGGGTTTTTGAGGTGGAGGATGCTATTCCTACTTAGAATCCTCTTGAGAAGGCTGCGATATCGCCTGAGCCACGGGTGCTGGAGAATCGGAGATTTGAGTGAGGTGTGTGATTTTGAGGGAACTTTCTGCCACGAGTGGACCGCGCGTGCGTAAAAGGAAAGGTGCTGTTTTTAGGTTAGGTTGGGTTGGGAGTGGTTTACTTCTTGTGGTCATGGGTATGGCGTTGAGCCGATATTGTGTATCATCAATATAGATGTGAATGCGTTGTTTGTTTATCAAATAATCTCTAGAAAATCCGCCTTATCTCGAGACTATCATGAGTCAATTGTGGAGGAAGACGTAGGAGTGCAGGAAGCTGTATGAGACCAAGATTTTGTATTAAATTAAATAATAGAAGCCTCATATGAAGATGATAGCTTATCCAACTCAATATTCATATATCGTAGACTGGTTGTACTACATGGAGACCGATGGTTCTGGTAGTGCTGGAACGAATAGAACTTTTTAATATGTATTGCTGTATGAACTTCAGATTTGACATATGCCCGATGTTAATTCGATTGCATTGATAGTAAGCCCTGATATAGATGGACAAACGAGTAAGATAACGTTTGTAACGGTATGTCTCTTGATGAAGGAAAGATCGATTCCGACACGTGCGTCAGACATTATCTATGGGTGTAGTTACCCGCTGTTTAGTAACGTCATGTCTAGAATGAACTCAAGATTCTTACATTAGATAATCCACCACCCAAGGTCTTAAGACAAATGCGATTAAATGGTACATGAACGGTTCAAAAACCAATACAGGAGCTGGCGATGGAGTACACAGGGCAGGCACTAAATGCTCACTATCGCTAGACTCCTTATCCGCGCGTCTTTCAGGCAGAAGTACTTGCAATAGAAAGATGCGTGGAAATGAACCTAGAAAGAAACTATCAGAGGTGTGATAGCAATCCATTCTGATACTCAAGCTGCTATCAAAACTTTAATCTCCAATGTTATCGAGTCAAAGCTAATATGGGAGTGTAGAAGAAAACTTGATGAAGTAGGCAAGAACAACAAGGTCTCCTTGGTCTGGGTTCCTGGTCACTCGGGAATTAAAGGAAATGAGGAGGCCATAACACACAACACAACCAATAAAGGAGCACGAACTCCTTTTATTGGGCCCGCAACCCTACTTTGGGGTAGGTAGATACACCTACGAAAGTGAATTTCGGATGAAAGAAGAAACCGAAAGAGTTTTACCTTGGATATCTCTCCCATGAATATATCACTCCTACAAGCTGCTGTCTTAGGAAGCATATGATGAGATTAGGGTTAGCAGAAACTGACGAGTGCAGATTCTGTGGGTAGTAGGATGAAACTCCTAATCACCTGATTACGGAATGCCGCGCCATCTCAAACCAACGCAAGGGATGCTTTGGTCAAGAAATCTGGAGCGAAGACGTAGCCTCCTTGACTTGAAGCCATCCCAGATACCGAAGTTCATTAGAACTCTGGAACTGGAAGGCAAGCTGTAGATGGTGATGACATCGACAGCTCTGATGGGGGGGTGGGGGACAGGGGCACAATAGACCTTAAGGTCGTAGTGCAACGTTACTCCGTACAACGATAAATGATTTAACTGCTGGTGTTTTCGTCTGAGAGGAGTGAGGTTTTGAGGTGGATGATGCAATTCCTTCTTAGACTCCTCTTGAGAATGTTCGCGCATGCGTGAATTGAAGCTGCGATATTTCTGGAGCCACTGGTGCTGGAGAATCGGAGTTTTGTGTGAGGTGTGCCCGTATAAGAGAAGTTAGCTGTTTTTTAACTTGTATGGGTTAGATTGGGAGTGGTTTACGTCTAGTGGTCATGGGTATGCTGCTGAGCCGATATTGTGTATTATCGAATCATCGATGTAAATGCTTTGTTTGTTTATCAATAAATCTCTAGAAAATCGGTCTCATCTATCTTGGTTCAATTGTGGAGGAATATGTAGGAGGAGGATGTAGGAGGAGGAGAATGTTTAACTTAATTTAATAATTGAAGCTTCATATGAAGATGATAGCTTATAACCAACTCAATATTCATGTAACAGCGACTGGTGCTGGAACGAATATCTTACCTTCTGGACAACCAGGATCTTGACACACATTGGCACTATCGCTTTCTGGACATATAAGTGCAGTAGCTTGATCAGGATCGAATCGATTTTCTGGAGGGGCATCTGCTTCCTGGGTAGACTGGCTAGGAAATGGACAAGAGGAAGTCGGCGAAGGCCTGTACGCCAAGGGTGAAGGTCCAGGCGATCCAGGTCTTCCAGACTTGCTCCCGTCTCTCAACACAGACGCTCTGTCTTGCAGAGCCTGTTCAATGGGTGGACTTCTCTGGGGCCTCTTGCTGTTGTTCAAATTATCGAAAGCTGTTCCACTAGATGGTATTCTCTGGTCGTATTGCCTGTAATGGTGTGGAGGCTGCATGTAAGGTGACATGGCTGGTGAATAGCTAGGGGACGGACTTGACTGAGGTGGCTGTTGTGGTTGTTGACTGTTCGAACTTTCCATCTCTTCTTTCAGTATGTTAAGACGTTTTCGGGGTATCGCTGAGTCTAAGGTTGTATCCATGCTAGGATGACCTTGAGCTACGGCTAATTTTTCGTGTTCAATGCTCAGACCTTTAACCTGGAACAAAAATAAACGCTTAAGTATAACGTTCAATCGAAGAGAAATATATCACTATTCAACATATGGAAAGGTGCAGAGTAAACAGGTTTTATCGAAGTGATCTTTCTTACCTGAAGACTCTCAGCGGCTTTGAGAAAACTGGATAGTGCATCTTGAGAGACGTGCACTTCTCCTTTATACATGAACTCCAGAAGAGCTGACATATTCGACGCCGACGTGCCGTCAAGTATCACTAGCAAGTTCTGATGCAGCATCGCTGGAGCTGTTTCGAAAAGATCAGCTAGGTGTTTACTGCATGCCGCTAAGATCAACTTATGTGCTCTAAAAGTAACCCCTGAAACAAATGTATAATATTTGTAATCCAATCTTGACAAATAAGTAAATGGTTGAGAGTTTATTCATTAAAATATTCTTGTTGATTCAGGGTGGATAATATATTAATAAATAAGTGTCTGGTGAATCCGGCAAAAGGTGACTATGGACATTTGATGCAGAGTATACAATGCGATTCTATAACTTGTAATAAATGGAGTAAATCAAAGACAGTTTTTTTGTTGTAAATACGGTTGAATAGGTCGATTATTATTTTGAACTACCTGGCCCGGCGAACTTCGCACCGCCTAAGTTAATAAAAAAAAATTTTCGGCATGAATGAAGTTTTATTATTATTTTCGATTAATTGCACATTATGTTGCTCACTTACAAAACAGAGTTTTCCTGAAATACTGGCTATTTATAAGGTTTCAATTTCTTTTTGACACACACAGTTATGATACAGTATCTTAATCAATTTAAAGCTATCTGATAAACTATATTTCTTTTTCGTTTTGTGGTGCGTAAATAAACAAAGATGTTTTCCGACGCGCGAACACGCGACGTACAATTTTCCATGCGCCATGCCTATAGGTACATCAAAGGAAAAACAAAATTGTTGCATTATGAGAATCCATCCAAGGTACCTATTTAGTTAATGCTTTGTTTGTGGCACAAATCAATTCAATCGCGTACAATTGTGCCGTGATATAAAGAACACCCTGTATAGTGATGATATAGTGATTCAATGATGTATGCCTCGAAAGTATTTTTTTTAACACAATTGGATGAAATTGTACGATTGGCGTGAAAAACAGCAAGTTACAATTGACGTTAAAAGAAAAACACCCTGTATGAAAATTTCGGACAAATACATTATGATAATCCATCCAAGGCACCTATTTAGTTAATGCTTTGTTTGAGGTCCAAAGCGCTAAGGTTAGATTGGAAATAATATTATATCGTTGTGAAGTTTTCTTGAATAACGATTCTTAAATTTTCTTATTTTCAGCGCAATTTTTTACATTTTTTTCTGTCATAAGAACCTTCTCCTGACAATAACAAACACAACAAAAAATATAGTGAAATCGGTCCAGCCGTTCACGCGTGATGGCATGACCAAGGGATATAGGAATTCATTTTTATACATATACATATTTATAAAAGATTGTGCCGTAAGTTGCCTCGGACGATAATATAATTTGACCTACTTTATATTATTTTGAGCATTACATTTCATCATCTAACAATAAAGCATGTATATGAATAATAAAGATAACTAAATCTGAAAAAAGGAATGACAAGATGAGAAAACGAACAAATAAAAAATGGAACAGTCCATGGTTTTTTTAATAGATTCAAAATTCACTACCGCTTCTAAAAAAGATTCAAAAACTCTGTTAATATCCCTAAAAGCATCCAGAAATCTATATATGGGACAATTATTAACTAAATGATCTATATTTTTCTATGCTTCTCCGCATTCACATATATAGGGCTCTGAACTGAGTTCCATCTGAAGAGCATGATCTTCTTGAACGATTCAGAATAGACCAGATTTTCCAGGGAAGATGAAACTCCAGAACAGTATTCGAAGGATCAAAAATTAAATCTTTGTTGAATAAATCGCAAGAAATCCATTGAGACTGGCAAATTTACTTGTCGCTTTGATTCGAATCGAGAAAACAGTTGGATTAAGGATTACGTGACTTCAATCTGGGAATCTTATTATCTGGAATATAGGAGAGAATCGGAAATGAATTCGGAAAATAATGCAATTTATTCCAAGAACCCAAAACAGCAGTCTGCCTGCTAATGTGGGACGGGACAATATTTGAAAAAATTAGTAACCAATGAATAGGTGTGGATCTAATGGTCCCAGTGATGATCCTCATAGACGAATTCAGTTATGCATCAATTTTTTGGGAATGAGCACTGTTAAACCAGACGGGGTAACAATATTCAGCTGCAGAAAAAACCAAGGCTAAGGCTGCCTTTCGAAGAGTAGCTGCATCAGCACCCCATGAAGTACCAGCTAATTGCTGCGAATATTATAACTTGCTTCAGACGCAAGTCATCCGAATGGGCTTTGAAATTCAAAGAAGAATCCAGTTTCATTCCTAGCTATTTAGGAATAAAAATGTTTCAAGAAAGAATCACCGAAAGCTACACTCAATGTTCTATTTTTTTTATGTTCAAATGGAAGTGATAGCTCAGTTCTATTTGGATTCGAGCACAAACACCACTCAATTAAGTAATTTATCAGGATTTCTAAATCTGCAGATAGAATATTTCCTATTCTTTGGAAATCAGAATGACGAAATGCAACGAGAATGTCATCAGCGTATAAAAATTTCTCAGAGGAAGTAGGTAGAAGGAATATCACCCATTTAAATTTTGGGAGACCATTATTTGAATTTTTGAAATTCCTATTACTGATTTATTAACATCAAAAACATGAAACCTTCGGTTCGTGAGCATATTTTCGATTAAATGAACCATTTTTCCACACTTCAAATGGGTATAAAGTTTAAAGATCAAACTCTCCATACTATGTCATATGCCGCCGACAAATCCACAAAATAATGCAGTTCCTGTTTTGAAATTCCTGACATTCGCTTCGCGGAATTCTGTCGAAGAATTCCCAGTAGGTATTTAGTATATTATTATGGATTTCCTAGATTTCTAGATTCAGTGTATTCGAATGCTGACTTTAATTAATCGAAGTTGAATGGATTCGAGATACTATCTATAGATGAAGATGATGTCTCAAATATTGACGAGAAATCTATTCAAGATCAATTCTGGAAGATGTCATTGTTAGAGGAGTAGCTTCTCCTTAAAACTTCATCATCACAATGATGGATTAGAGTAATACGAAGATTCTGATGACAACCTGATTATATTGATATTTTGTTCAATTGATTGCTTCTGACAAATATCTTGTGTTTCTTACGCAGAAGCAAATCACAAAATAATTATTTTTTTATTTTATAGATATTTATCAGAGTTTGGGAGAGAAAACCCAGAAAGAAACCTTTTAATAATGATTATACCTCCCACAGTATCCTTCAATGATTACATATTATGTAGCTCATATTTGAATCTACACTATTCCACTTTTCCTAAAGACTTGCATTCATATAATTTTAGAATTTTGATAATACTCATATCTAGAAGTTTACATTTCACTGAAAGAGGTTCAGAAGAAGCATCACAGAAAACCATAGATCAGGGTTATAACCTCTATTCCATGAATGAACCCTAGATGCATTTAATAACAAGGTGTCGACACTCCCTGCTAATTCCTGTTAAAATTTTCGGCCGAAAAACGGACCTAGAACTGTCAAATCACGTACTTTATGTACTACTTCAGTTTATTAACGATGGTGCCGCTAGATACGATTTCGAAGATTCTGACAAGCGAAAAAATCAAAACTGACAAGCGACAAAGTTCACTTTCCACCGTTGCTAGATAATTCCAAATTAAAAGAATATAATGAAGCAGTTTATTGAAAAATCATTTCACTTTTTGATTTATCAGACATTATATGTAAACCCCATTTGTCTGGAACAGAAATTTCATCTTACCAAGACATAATGAGGTCAAATAATGGATTTATCAGTAAAGGAGTTTCTTTGGAACATTTTGAATGGAAAATTTGTGTTTTCATTATTTTTCCATTACAAAAGATCACATCCAATGTCATTAAAATATAAGCATTTAATTTATGTATTTTGAAATACATACATTGAATAATACAGAATTTTCTGTAATACCTCAACATAATATCTTTCGATATTATATTATTATTTGAATGTATTAATTACCTTTATCATGTAAGGCTCATTTCAATTGAGCATTTTACTAATTATTTTCGATGTATAATTTGAAACTTCATCAAAACATCAAAGAATATTGTTAGTTTTCATAACATGTTATTTCATTCCTTCTCAATATATAACTGAATTGTATAATGAATATAATTATTAATTAATAGAGTTATGCCTTAATGTTTCAACTGTTAAAACAGTTTATGTTCATCAACCGGCAAGATTATAGTAAATCAACAAGTCTTAGCGTTCTCCTATGTTGATTTATGAACAATTAACGGTATCAGCGATCTTCCAATATTATTAATATTATAATTAATAACTATCTTGATACTAGAAATCTGCCCCTGATCCGGTAAGAATAAACAATTGTTGAAAAAAATATATTCGCATAAAAACGAAGTAGTTTCGAAATGAAAATAGTATTTGATTAAAATGGTTCTGGATACTCGTTCAGAGTTCACATAGCAAACATTTGGCTTACTTTCGGCGCGGAAAACAAGGACGTTGAACAAAATACTCAAAATACTAAATTTCAGCAAATGGTACGACTTTCCACAAGAAACTAGAATAAACAAAGATTCAAATTTAATTTGACATGTCGATAATTTTTTCCATACAATTTCCACTGCCGGCATCTATCGGCGAAAACTGAAGTAGAACAAAATCCTTGTATTTTGACAGTATTTGGACCGCAATTCGGCCGAAAATATGTCAAAGAGTGTCTTCACCATGTATTCTATGCATCTATAATGAACCTATAGTTACTTATAACCCGTTCATAGAAAACTCAAATCAGGATATAGGTACTTAAACTATAACAGTATTAGCAATAAAAATTCATTACAATTCTTTTCACTCGAAAAAATTACTTGTAATTGCATGATACCTACCGAAACTTGGCATAAAATTAGGAGATATTTGAAGACCTTCCAAGCACAAGCTAAATCTCGGTTAACTCAATACAGGTGACCATTTAATTCTCTTTAAAACTGACAAAAATGGATTATTTCAAATGATCGGGTTATTTAGGCCACTATTAATGGTAGTAGGTAGTAGGAAGATAGGATGCAATAATCGAATGCTGATTAAAATCAACTGAATACGTAATTAACAAGTATTGGGACTACTTATACGTAATTGGGGCATCTAGAATACATGTACAATTGAGGTCAAAACAATTGTCTGAATTGCAATTAAAATAAAGTGCATAGAGAATCGCTGATGCCGATAATTCTCGATGAAGTTTTACGTCAAATGGCTCCTATTAAAATTCCTTTGTTTGCTATTCAAATGGTATTTGATGACGAAGTAAGTATTGGTGAGTCAAACTGCTGCATCATCGCCGAAATATGATCTTTCATTCTTGACTATATTTTTGCGCGCACGTTCTAGGGAACAGCGTGCTATCATTTTGCCCAAATGTCTGTAATTTTCCAAGTTTTTGCCGAAAATGGTTCGTGAATGGATGTATTCGGCAAAAAGGTTTCGGAGTTATACTCGTCTCGAATATTGTTTCCTCAATAATTCAAAAAATACAGAGCCGATCGAATTGAAATTTGTTAATTAGCTGTAGAATGCCAGCGCGCAAATTTCTGCAAATCGATCATGAGTATCGTACTCGGGATCATATCAATAAAAAAAATAATTTTTCTCCAAAAATGTGATATTTCAGAAACTGTCAGATTCCGCCGAAATTCTGCACAAGCCACCATTCTACAATCGAGTACCAGTTTTCAGCTCGATCGACTTTGAACTAAACTAATGTCTCTGCTTGTAAAATTTCAAATGATGTAAATCTCGTCATATTTACGTAGGTTATCGATTAGGCTAGTTCATTAGCACGCTGCGTGGGAAATAGGGAGTTGCGATGGACAAGTTCGTTGATGAGCGTAATCGGCCCAACGGTTTCCGAGTACCTACATACTAATTTTCTTTTTAACCATTGCGAATCCGATCAAATTGAAACCAGTTAGCTAGTTACCGACATAAAGACGTAGGTATGTTAATATTTGTTAGGATTGTACAGTATTAATAGAAAATAAAACAAAATTATTAAAAAAAATTATTTATTTCACGATAACTCGAGAACGGAAAGATATAGCGACTTGCAATTTTCAGGGTAGGTTGCGCATCCGAATACTACATTCAAGTTCTCAAATAGACATAATCGGCTCTAACGGTTCTGGAGTTATACCCATCTGAAATTTTGTTGTAATTTCCTCTATAACTCAAAATATACAAATCCGATCCAATTAAAACTCGGTAATTACTTAACTGTGATTCCGTTTACTCGGAGGAGGAAACTTCCAGCTGTGAGATCCCCCTTTTTGGACGTAGATATTATAGAATGGAAGTCAGAAGTTAAATAACTAGGGGTAAACTAGGGGTAAAACTAGGTAGTAGACTTCTGTGGAATAGGCATGTTGAAATCACTGCTAGCAAAGTAATAAAGGCTTTAATGGCGTGCAGAAATCTAGCCAGTAACACTTGGGGCTGCAACCCCAAGATGCTGCGATGGAAGTACGTCATGATTGTGAAACCCTTAATCACGTATGGGGCAGTAGTCTGGTATACAAAAATAAGCCATAATAGTACGAGGAAAATCCTGGACAAAGAATGAAAGCTTGCCTGTGTGTATTTCTGGAGCTAAGAGAACCTGTCCTACCAGCGAATATATTTATATTTCATCAGCCAATCTTCCTGTTGACGAAATGCTTGGTTGGTAGGAAGACTGGGGCAGGAAATCCACCCCCCAAGTTCTTAAAAAAAAAATTCCATTAAGTGGTAGATAGACTACAGGAGCTGGCGCTGGAGTATATGGGGTAGGCACAAAATGCTCACTATCGCTAGGCTCCTATCCGAGCGTCTTTCAGGCAGAAAAACTTGCAATCGAAAAATTTGAGGAATATTTGTTGATGGTTAAAATCAATCAATATTTCACCGTGTGTTTTTTTTATTTATTGGCAATTAGTACCGTTCACCTCACTGAATTATTAACAGTAATTTTACCGGTTTGAGGATAAATAAAAATGTTAAAAAAAATTATATTTCTGAAAACATGCGTCGCAATCAGCTAAAATTCCGCACATAACTTCGAGCCACCATTTTACAATCGAGTTCCGAAATTCAGCTCGATCAACCTCGTATGAGGCGTCAATAGACAATGGAACATTCGCGTAAAAGCTCCCAACATCACGTCAAAGCTTCTCCCATTTTTTTTTAAATTTGTCTTTACTGTTATAAATTTTAGAAACTCTAAACTATGTGTGTGCTGACATTTTCCACTAGCTACCTATTATATATATAATTATATGAATTGTGCCGAGCAGACGAAACCCGCGCCTCACTGCGACCAATCGGTCTATTGTGGCACACCTATAGTATATAATCTCTACTCCACCCACAAGCTCAAGTCTCTTGATGAGGGATATGAGTCTGGTGGGTGAGAACTTGTCCAGTTCCCTCAGTGTCAGCTTGTGAACTCCTAGTTCCTCCAATCTGATCCTGTCTCCAGCGAGGCAGTCACACATGATGTGTTCGATAGACTCGTCGTCCTCCAGGCAGAGTCTTCACTAGGAGTCCTCAGTCAACCCCAGCGTATTGAGGTGTTTCCTGAGGCCACAGTGGCCTGTGTATACAGCTGTAAGGACGCTCAGGTCTAACCTAGAGAATTTGAGCCATTTTCTGGCTCTTTCAGCTGGTAGGCCAGTAATTGTTGAGCGAGCATATCTGTGTCCAGGTATGCTGCTCCAGATTTCTTGGACCTTTTGGTCCACCCATATGTTGTTTTCCTTCGCCGCTGCTCTGAGAGAGATACCACAGGCCGGCTCAGGTCCAATGAGCCCAATAGAAGCCCCCCGTGCCACCAATGAGTCCGCCATTTCATTGCCCTTTATGCCCGAGTGGCCCAGGACCCACAAGAGCTGCAGCCTGCAGCGCCCTCCAGGTTCATTGAGTGTGGTCCGGCAATCCTGCACAAGCAGGGATTTGCAGTTGTATGAAGTTAGGGCCTTCAAGGCAGCTTGGTTATCCGGTAGGATCTTGATTGATCTGTGAGCCCTACCTTTCTCAAGTATGAGCTTCGCACAGTGATCAATGGCGAGAATTTCTACTCGAAAGACTGTCGCAAAACTACCCAGGCTGATGGATTCACCCCTAGCAATTCTGCAACCGCTGACTTCCGCTCCCACCCCTTTGGGTGGTAGCGGAGCCATCTGTGAACCTGCAGGGACCCTCAAGCAGTAGGGTCTCAGAGACGGCCTAGTCGTCTCTGCTGGGAAAAACGACTCGGTAGGGCCACTCTGTGTAGGATCTGGATTTAGATACATCCAATCGCATGTCCATTATCTCGTTGGTATCCAGTTCAGCCTGCAGAGAACAAGGCACGTAGCCGATCGCATCTGGCTCATTGTGAGCCATATGCAGAAGACTGTATATCGCCATCCAGGCCACGCTCCTGATCACCAGGTGAAGAGGGGAGAGATCCAGTAGGCGCTAGCTACCTTACTTTGGGAGATATTTGACCGTTTCCATACTCATCAGCTACCTTGTATATTCCACAATAATTTGATTGATCTGCTTATGGTCTATTGCGTATCAATTCACCCAATTTATATTTGATCTGCAATTCTCAATTTGGAATTCAGAATCCCGCAATTCCCGAAGAGCTTTCAACCAAACCGCCCAGGACAACACAAAGCTCCGCTAATTCTCAATTATGATCAATGTTCGACTGTCATTATCAACGTACCGGAGAAACGGGAGGAACGCCTAAGGCTGGATACCCCTCACCTGTCCGCACTCACACATAACCCCCAATCGAGAATCGATCCATCTGTATCTACGGATACGACGAAGGTGCAGACGTCGAAGTGTGCCCTGCGCCCGAGTCCCACCTCTCCCGACAGCCTTTAATTGTTAAATTATCAAATACAAAGCAGCAGGCAGGGAGAGGGCCCCAAATTGAGTTTGCGATCCCCCAAACGCCGCTTCTTTGAAGGGCAAACAAGAAACGGTTAATATGTGAGAATATAATCAAGGAGGCAGTGGGTTTCGGGGCGGGAGCGAGCTACTAGATAATTTGAAACTCTAATAGAGCGAACTATATCACCCCCGAGTTTTGATACCGGTTTTAATGAAGATGCTACCTACCTACGGTATTTTCTTTCTCGGGTTGTTGCGAACCACGCTTGTCTCTGAAGTGGGATTAAACTAATTTCTGCTCCCGATGATGGGGGTTTGATAGAAATTTGGGAGGTTCCTCGGCCTGATTTATAAATGAGCAGTCGGAAGTATCTTAAATATGAGAGGACTTCGATATCATCACACGAGAGTAGGTGAGTATATTTGAACAATTCAGAACAGAACCATTGGCTATCGGTGCTTAACTGAAAAATAAACAGAGCTATTTTCGGTAATTGTGTCAACATTTTGGAAGAACGTCGTTTCATTGGCCAATCTAAAAAGTACGCATATTCCATTTAACAATTTGTCCATACGGAATAGATCGTGTTTGTACTAGATATGGGACCTCTCGAGTGAAAATGAATGACCACTCGAGATATCTCGAGATATTCTGAAAATTGCGAGCGAATTCATTCGAATTCGTCTTTGTCGTCTATAATAATAATAATAATAAATAATAGAGAGCCTTGGAGAAGCTCAGTATCACTGCCATATCCATCGATCATGAGCTAGCAGGATCACGCCAACAGACCAAAGAACAGGTGGCAGAGAGATAAGACAGGCACAACTGAAGACACTACTCGAAGATCACATGAGTAAACACCTGCACTCCATATATTTCAGGAGTTTGAAAGATCAGGGCCTGTCGGAAGAATTATCCTCCACCTTTCTGAAGTCAGTGTTATGGCGTGTCAAGATGGAGTGATAAATACAAGATGGTATAAAAAGAACATCATGAGAATGGAAACCCCAATAACGTGCAGAGCATGCTACAGACAGCAGGAAACTGCTATGCACATCCCGTCTGCTTGGAGAGTCCATGCTCCATCAGAATATGTAGAAAGACACAATGCGACGCTCCGAATTCTCTACATCCATCTGAGAGAAGTTTATGGTATGGATAACGAACCAGTGCTACCATATGTCCCTCTATAGATTAAAGCAGTTATTCCAACAACTCGACGTATCCACGCCATTTAGCCAGATATAGTCCTGCTGGACAAAGAGCAGAAGGAAAGTTTGTTGTCGAATTTTCCTCCCCCGCAGAAAATAATGTGGTGATGAAAGAAGAAGAGAAGAGGTAAAAATACAAGGATTTAATGTTCGAACTAGAGACCCCGCATCCAAGGCATAAAGTTCGGATTTTCGTACTCATCATAGGATATCTAGACGGAATGAGAGCGAACTACGTGACAGAATTGCAGATTATTCCGGAAAGCACAGAATGCTGAAATTAGTTTTGCTCCGATCACTTTGAGTTATTAGATCCCATCAACTATGAAGGCCGCTTCCAGCTTATCTCTTTTGTTAAGGGACGCTGTAAGGAAATACTCCAGGGAATGTGTCAGGGGTTTTTAAGTGAGTAACCAAAAAACAGCTGGAGTCTCACACTCCTGAGAGAAGAACGGTCCTTCTCAGGACAAGCCTATAGGAGCTTTTTCGGAGCTAACGGACAAAAAATTAAATAAAGTGTCTAATGTTCGATCTGGGGATCCTGTATCCAAGGCATTAAATTAGAATGGTCATCCTAATCATAGAGCGTCTAGGCGGGATGAGATCTAACTACGTGACAGAATCAAAGATTATTCCGGCCTGTGTGATATACAGGGTTTATAAAATGATGGCAAAAATTAAAGAAGATGACTTCGGCGAAAATTAAAGGGGGATTTATTTGATTTTTAAGTCCTAAGACCCTTCCCCTCCAAGTTACTGCTCTTCGAAATTGGGGGAAACCTTTCGCTTGCATTGAATATCTTATTATTCTCTATGGAATAATCCAAAAGAAAGAAATTTGGCAGTCAACTAAAGCTAATCAAATGTCACTTTTTGACATTATTTTTGATTACGAAATTTCATCATGAAGGAAGGGTGGGTAAATCAACCCCTACTATATTTTGCAACAGAACTTTTTGATGCTTAAACATTTCTCAAATTAAAAATGTATTCAAGAAGATTCATTCAATGTGCCACATTTTTGTGTGTTTTTCATGTCTTTTTCTACTTAAATTTTTATTTTGGCTACAAAAGGTTAAATTATTACACAGACTCTCGTCACATAAATTCACAGACGTTATAATTTGAAGAAAAAATTAAATAGGCTGCTCTCAAATGTATTCATATTAATTAATATCATGAAGTCTGATGTCGAATTTAAAAGGGGAATAACTTGGAAGGAAACTGGTTAAATGTCCCTTATTTAACTAAAAGTTATAAGAAAGACCCCCTTAATTACCCTCGAAGATTCGCCACCTAAAAACTTTTGTTTTTTAATTTAGACACACTAAGGTTTTTCAGTTACCTCTATGTTTTCTCAGTCGAGTGATAGTCTAATGTTGGGTTAACAAGATAGAGGAATAAAAGGAAATTATTGTTTATTAAGTAACTTAAGTTAAACTTATTGAACACATAATGTGGATTTGACATCCCGTAAATATTTTTTTTATCTAGCTCTCATATTTGTATTAGTGCACCGAATATGCAAATAATCAACTCTGTGCTAATCCCTGAATTGAGACGAATCCAACGACGCCTCATATATTCGAATCCGTTTCCCTATAAATGTAGAATATGGTGGATGCGCCAGTTGGTTGGTGAATGCGCTAGGACTGATGGAGAGAATTATACAATTTGTATACACTGACCGTCGAAAAAACCCGGCCATCAGAAAATTGACACATTTTCAAAAGTGCAACCATTCGACCACTCATTTGATTTTGATGATTTTTCCGCCTATGTTCTCTAATACCAAGTTTGAATACGATCGGATCTATATTGTTGGAGATCCGAGCAGCCTTGCGAGTTCAGTAGCTGGATGGGTGACCGTTGCCTCGATAACTCTCAAACTAAACGAGATAGGGACTTGCAATTTTCAGGGTAAGTTGCGCATCTCAATGGGGGAGTTAAGTTCGCTGTTGGCCATAATCGGACCAACTGTTTCGGAGTTATACCTATCTGGAATATTATTTCCTCGATATGCTTACTAACTAGTTGTAGAATATCGACATGAAGATGTGTGTAAAATAAAAAGGACCGTACCAAAATTTTTTAAAAAATTACGAAAAAATATATTGTATCTCAGGATACCTTGAAAACGCAAAAAAATAGCGACTTGAAAGTTTACAGGGTAGATGGCGCATCTGAATGTGACATTTAAGTTCGTTAATTGGCATAATCGGCCAAATGGTTTTGGAGTTTTATCAATCTGAAATTTGGTTATTATTTCTTCAATAACCCAAAAAATACCATGCCGATTCAACTCAAACATGGTAGTTAGTTCTAGAATGCCAACGCGAAAATTTTTACGAAATTTCGTGAAGATCTTAGTAGGTACTAGAAAATTAAAAAAAAATCATTGAAAAAAATGTATCATATAAAGCAGTTGTACGACATCGTTCTAAATAATCATCGTTTGGCCAGACCTGGTTTTGAAAGAGAGCCTCCTGGCCTCATGAGCTACGTCATTTTCCTGTTTGAAATCAAATATTTAAGGGATTTCTAAGAACAAGAGTGAATATCTTTCGAATCCATGCGGCCACAGAGGAGGATATTTGTGAGAAGAGGCTTTTGAAAGGTTATGTATTATTTTTAACTTGTTCGTTTTCCTCCTCTTGTTTTTTTAATTTTTGCGCGTATGTCCTGGGGAACATCGCGTTATCATTTTGCCCAAATGTCTGTAATTTTCGAATTTTTCGCTTAAAAGCGTCTATAACGATTGAGTCGACTCCCTGATGAAGAATTCTAGGTCAAATTTGATTCTGTCCGACCGTTGCTACGATATTTTGAGAACGGAATGGGATAGCGACTTGAAATTTTCAGGGTAGGAGGCGCATCCCAATAGGACGGACAAGTTCGTTCATGGGCATAATCGGCCCAATGGTTTCCGAGTAATAATTTTCTTTCCAACCAATACAAATCCGATTGAATTGAATCTTGGTGAGAAATGACTTGAAAAAAAAATTGGTTCAAGCACTGAATTGAAGCCAGAAGCTTTTGCGCGTATGTTCTTTTGTCCATTCTCCTGTATTGGACACTCTTAATCGATTTTAGCGTGGTGAATTCTATTGTCTGTTCTCCTGTATTGGACAATAGAACATACGCGCAAAAGCTTCTGACTTTACATCAGTGCTGGAAACAATTTTTTGTGCACTGTAGGTCAAATATTCTGTAACAATATTGCGGATGAAATTTTGATTCGGAGTTGAATTTGAGAATAAAGGCGGTGGTGCATAAATGTTATGATTTTTTTAACCGAAATTTGCACCACTCTGTAGGATGCAGCATCTACAGTAGGGGTGTCAACTGGTTTTAAAATATTATAAGATATGGATATCTAATGTGTATCTTATGTTAGTGTTTTACTAGCGTTATTATCTTATCTCTTTTGTTGAAGAAGATGCATTGTTATCAAACCAACGTTATAAAAGGAACTAATAAATAATATAAAAGGGACATTGAAACGTACGTTGAATCGTAAGAGACAAAAATAGGCAAGTGCGCGGACGGTTGTATATCCTCGAATTTGAGCACGTAA
The DNA here is from genome assembly GCA_937662695.2 of Halyzia sedecimguttata. Classification (NCBI taxonomy): domain Eukaryota; kingdom Metazoa; phylum Arthropoda; class Insecta; order Coleoptera; family Coccinellidae; genus Halyzia; species Halyzia sedecimguttata. The sequence continues at coordinate 90,398,386 of OW569413.2, forward strand.
AAATGTATTTATCATTATAGACGCCTTAATACTAGTGGAGGTGGAGTCACAACATACTACATTGGTCAAAAAGTTTCCGGACTGGCACATAGATGGCGCCACAAATGCAAAAGCAAATAAGGCATTAAATAGGGCCATCCTTAAAAAGATTATGTGTCAAAATTTCATGACAATCAGCATGACCATGAGTTCTCAAGATATAGCTGTTTGTGTCAAGCTTTTGTTAAAAGATGGATTAGAAAGAATTTTGTATATTGATAAAGCATTATTTTTTGATCGGAAAACATGTGAAAGAAGCGAAAAAGTGGACTGATAAGCATTATTCGGACTCTGTTCCAGAAAAATGAACCGTGCGCGAATGGTATAATGAATTTAAACGTGGTCGTAGCGACGTCATCGATGCTCGACGCAGTATTCGCCCAAATATGGCTGTTAACCAAGAAAACATAAAAAAAATCCGGTAATTGTTTTTACCGACCCCTGAATTAGAGTCAGGGAGATAGCTGAAATTTAAAAGTTCTATCATATGGCAGATGGCCTACTATTTTACACGACAATTTGGGTTTGAAAAAGCTCGACGCGTTTGGTTTTTAATGTTGTGTATATGAATGTTCTATGTTGTGCTATGAATGTTCTCTAAAACAGCCAAACCATAATTTTTGACCAGGATGAACGGTTTATAGAATTGAGGCTTGTAGAGCATTATCATCGCAATTTTTCTGACTACGGCCCTGTCGAAAATAATACGCACGGAGTTCTGAATGCTGATCTCACAATCGGTAGATTTAACATCCTTTATAGATTGAGGCAATGACGGATCTCTTTGATTAAAATGCGTCAGGTGTCATTGAAGAAATTTAATAGTTATGAAATATCTTGGACTCAAGGAAATTACTATTCATATGCATTATTCAACATACGGTAAAGGAATAAAACTATTCGATATTATATCGAGTAAAGAAACATCACCAATTTTTCAAGGAAATTTATGAAATTTTCATCGAAATCACCCATTATTTCTATTCTGTATTTAAATCCACTTATTCCACACATTTCGATCACCCTTTTGTGGTAAACAAAATTGGTTTGCAACAAAAACCCTGGTATTTATTCCGAATTTCATATCAACTCATTGATTGTACTTACAGACATACATTTTTTCGCGTTCATACCAGGCTGCTCAAACCAAATACATATCTGTTTCGGAGATACACGTAACCATTTAAAATTTTATTTTCCCAGTCAAAACTACAGATCTGGAAATGTTTTCCTTAAAAAATTTTAAATTTCAGAAACTTACAACCGAGTAAATGCTCCGGACTTCACATTAGTGCTTTTTGAGATTTTTTTGGCGCACTTATCAATTTGCCCAAATGTCTCTAATTTTCGAGATTTTCGCTGAAAATGGTCTTAAACGATTTGGTTCGACTCACTGATCAAGAATCCGTGGTCAAAATCGGTTCTGTGTATGTTTGGGAGATAAATATCTCCCAAGGCTCCCAAGACTGCAAAATACCAAAAATATGTTTGACTTGTTGCATATTTAATAACTAATGTATAAATATTGGGGATGATGTTTCAGAAGATTTAGAATTGGATCATTTAAATGATGTAGTTTATGAAGGCAATAGGAAAGAACAACATAATGGAACCATCAAAAGAAATTACTGTTCGTTGACCACCGAGGTTAATATTACCTTTTACTTCCTTAAGTAGTGAGACATGTTCCTATATACAGTATTTTCATAATGTTGCTAGCAAAAAAATGCTAAAATATTGATCTACATCAAATCAAATATTTTCTCTTGAATGGATGTTTTAGTGGTATTAACTATTAAATTATGGAAAGAGTATTTTATTAATATATTGCGTCTTATAATGAGATAAGTGTTCAAATAAAGCAATACGAGAATATAAAATACATATTTTCTTTCAAAAAAATGAAATGGACTATTAAAATAATTTGTTCGTCAGCCTATACCTATTCAAATATCAGGAATAAATGGGTAATCTGCCTTGATTGTCTTCCGCCTTGCTCTAGACATGTCTATGATACTTTCCTTAGGTATTTTAGTTGTGAAAACTATGCACCGAGTATAAGTTGCAACAACCCATTCCACTAGGTTAAATCGGATGCAGATTGCTCATTTGATCTTGATAAATAAACGATTGTTTGAATCAAATTTCTTTCATGATGCAGTTATATTTTAAGAATCCATCTATTATAAGAATCATTCCCAACTCTGAGTAACCAATACTTTCGGAGATATGATTATTCGTCAAAGTTTGAACAAGAGCGCCAAAGCTCCTGTCCACAGAACTTCTACTTCTTCTCTCAATTTTTAATAATAATAATAATAATAATAATAAGTACTTTATTTCCTACAGGTTTACCCCCAATTACAGGAAATCACAAAAAAAAATAGCAAAATGATGACACATTGATATGGTTTACAACACTAGATATATAAAAACGTGAAAAAAAAAAAAAAAAAAAAAAAACAACCCCTAACAAAATTTCAAAAAGTTAGCGAAGGGCGGTGCGAATAATAGGCCTGCACTACGGACCGAGGAGAGTCGTGAAAAATGTCACATACACTGGCGAGCGAATTGATAAGTCTACATGCATAATTAATAGGTGATCGAAAGCTCGCATTTGTTCTCCCCGTCCCACAGTAAAAGACCATCTCATTCCTAGAACCCAAACGAGGAACTAGGAATGGTAAACAGGATAGAAGCTCTGAACAATCGATCTTATGATTGACAATTTTAGAAATAAATATCAATGCACATATGTTCACCCTATCTACAGTGGAATCAGCGCCGAATTTCGAAAGTAAAAGGCTATGATCAAAACCTATGGGCGGGTACACACCGTCCTGCCTCCACATCACAAATTTGTAAAATTTTCTCTGCACAGACTCAATACTTTTCCTATGACAGTCATATATAGGTCTCCAAATTAAGCTACAGTATTCTAATCTACTCCTTATTAGACAATTGAAAAGGGCTATCAGTTAATGTTCAGAAGGTGAGTAAATCATCTTTGAAAGTCTCTGTTCAAAACATTTTTAAACGCAAAATCGACCATTATTGAAGGCATGTACTTTGCAGCCGAAAACGTACTTCTTCGTCGACCTCTATGACATTTTACATAGTAAAATGCGGCCGTAAAATAGACTATTATTGAAGGCGAGTACTTTGCGGACGAGAAAGCATTTTCAGATAAGTGTCTGTGAGAATAACAGTCAGTGCTATGGTCACTATGGATACGGTTCAATACAAACATTTGCTATTGTGAAATTATTCAAGAGGTCCGAAAACATTAAAAATATGAGGAGCTCGACGGAAAAATGTAATATGTACCTCGGCGAAGAACTGTCCATTGTCTCGCCTGCTTGAAATTTGCAGACTCGACTATAAAAATGGGTTCAAGCCCTGTGGACAGGAGCTTTCTGGCGCTCTAGTTCAAACAGACAAATTATATCTCCGAAAGTATTGGTTTCTCTGAGTTGGGAATTATATCAATGTATACATATGATAGAGCTGCATCATAAAGGAAATTCAATTCAAATAATAGTTTATTTATCAAGATTAAATGAGCAATCATGAGAATGAGAACTGCACCATGGAAGAAATCGAATTAAATCTGGCCAATTTTGCCCAATAACGAACTTAGCCGAGATATTCATCTCCCTAACCTACTCTGAAAATTTCAACTACCTAGCTCATTCCGTTCGAGAGTTATTGTGGAAAAACTTTTTTTAAATTTTCAAAATTTTTTTTTTACACTTTGCGGTAATCTGGTCAATACAAAACTTCACAAGCGTATAAAGGTCATGATTCTACAATTTGATGCTAAATTTCAGATAGATCGAACTAACTTGTCCGAGATATTTACGCTCCAAAACCACCTTGCAATTCTCCTTTCGTTCGAGAGTTATCGTGCCTACGGCCGGTCGGCCGGCCGGACAGAATCGATTTCGCACTCGGATTCTTGATCAGTGAGTCCAACCAAATCGTTTGAGACCATTTTCAGCCAAAAATTCCAAAATTACAGACACTTGGGCAAATTGATAAGCACTCTGTTCCGAGGAACTAGAGCGCCAAAAAAACAAGTTTCGTATGACAATTGCCCAAAACAGGTTTAAAGTGCCTACAAATAGTAGGTATTCCATAAAACATGTATGAAAGAAGATGAGTAATAATATGAAAGAAGATGAGTAATAAATAAAAAATTACCTTGTAATCGATCAAAAATTTCTTGATCTACGTTCACCAAATTTTCTCCTCTCTCGAACTACAGAATTATGCTTTCAATATTTACGTAATATTTTCAAACATTTTCGGGTGAGGTCCCCGTTGCATCGCTAAAATACGAGTATTTCAACCCCAATATTTTTGAAGTTACAATATTCCCTTCTGTCAAGTTGACATTATGACAATTCATACATAGAATAATTATATCAATGTGTGAAATACGATTTACATTGAAATTTTGAAGAATCATATCTCCGAAAGTATTAGCTTGTTAGAGTTAAAAATGATATGAATGGATTCTTATGATAAAACTTCTTATTAAAAAAAAATTAATTTGGAATTTGTTTCGTAAAAAAAAATTTTTTTTTTGTTACTCCGAAACCATCTGTCCGATTTTGCCCAATAACGAACTTAGCCGAGATATTTATCCTCCTCACCTACTCTGAAAATTTCAACTCTCTAGCTCATTCCGTTCGAGAGTTATCGTGCCTACGGCCGGCCGGCAGGCCGGACCGGCCGGACAGAATGAATTTCGACCACGGATTCTTGATCAGTGAGTCGAACCAAATCGTTTAAGACCATTTTCATCGAAATATTCGAAAATTACAGACATTTGGGCAAATTGATAAGCACTCAGTTCCGAGGAACTAGAGCGCCAAAAACAGTTTTTCGTCCTTGATACATAAATAATTATTTCCGCATTATCCTGATTTCTTTATTCTTAGGCCGCTCGTACACCAGCACGACGCGACCGCAACGCTACCGCGACGATACTTTTTAACGAGGAAAATGCGTCGCGTCGCCGTATCCTTGGTGTGGGCGCTTCTATGAATTACCACGTACCGCGACTGCGAAGCGACACGAAGTCGCGGTCGCGTTGCGGTCGCGTCGTGCTGGTGTACGAGCGGCCTTATCCTCATTAGTTGGATACGCTCTTGCAATATCTACTTTATTTCAGAATCACCCTGGTTAATATCATCATGACTCAATCAGCTCTAGAAAGCCTCTAAGAGGTATCAGAAAGTGTTAATATGCCGTAGTCATCATCCGATGAGGAAAATAAAGAATGAATAGGTGTGAAAACATAATATTCGTCCCCCATATTCGTATAATTGCCTCAGCTCGGAATCCCATAGTTAGACCGTGCTGGTGAACGAAATTACTATTGAAATAACCATTGGGCAAGATAGGAATCCGGCCCATCGGTAGTTATGGTGGACCATCAGACATCCGGATAGAATTGGAGTCCGAATATGCCTCATTAAAAATAATTGTTATTAGGCGAGATACAGTTACCAAATTGCTATTCTTTTGCTGCCTTTCGATGTCTTGTCGGGAGTGTTGCCACAACCTACTATATCTACTAGCCTGGAAGATGATAAAATGGCAACACAGCTCCGAGACGTACTCTCTGTTGTTGTTGTTTGTAAAAATGGACGATTACCTCTGATTCTTGAGTTAACCATTATTGTTTTCCGCGGGCATTTCGTGGTATTTTTTGTGTACAACGGTGTCAAATGTGAATTAATGCAATGCAGTGATAAATATGGTCGGATATTTATATGTTCTGTGATTAAACTGCAGTGTGTAAATAGTGAAATTTCCTTTGGATTATTTCTACTTATTGGAGATGAGTACATTTCAGTTCAGACTATAGACAACAAGATGGACTAGAAATATGAGTGAAATAGAACTTTCATTTCTTCCTATTTTATAAAACATTTTGATGACCTTTCTAATTATTTTTCAACAAAAATTGATACATCTGGATAGGAGATCAAGAAGCTAAAATAATCTATTTATTTTTATATATATGTATTCAATTTCCAAAAGTCTGCATCTGTAGATGCTTCAGTTGAAATCAATAAGGACCTTATTATTCATTAAAAATGTTCAGATTTTCTGCAGTGATTTGAAATGGATTCTTCCTTTCGATCTTACCTTTACCCGAGCAGATGGTCTCAACCTCAGATCAATAAGTAAACATTTCCCGCTACAGAAATATAATTAATGGGGATTCAGATTCGGAATTTATCAATTTGTTTTATCAACATTTTTACACAGTTCAGATCAAAAAACAATGTGAATTTACTCTTTGTAGCATTGAATTGATATTCTGAATTCACATAGACTTGCAGCATCCCATAACTGTCTAATCGTCCTGAAAATTTACTCACTTGCTAATTTTGGGTTTTAGATAACGAATCTGAAGTTGAAAATCCGTGCTCTCTTCTAGTTTTTTTTCTTTTAAATCCCAAAGTGTCCAAAATCACAACACTTCATCTCGTAATTACATTGTTTTAAACTGTTTTATCGGTAAATATTCATCATAAATAAGATCTTATTGTAGTCCTCATCATTTTTCGACAGTAAATCATTTGAAAAATGATGAAATAGTCGAAATTTCATCAAAATCCAGCGCTACCGCATTGAAGGAGTATGCCTCTAAGGGACGATTAATTGCGGCGTTGTCAGACTGTGATCCAGGCTATCTCTATAGTGGGCTGTGGTGTTGCGGTGCATTTCTTCTTGCATCGCTGGTTCTAACTGTACCTTGAATTCATATTACGAACTATTATGGGTACCGAGTACCGGGACGATGGCACGATGCACATTTTGGTGAAGTATATTTTCATGCGCTCGTTGTTTCGAAGAATGGCCCATGAGAAACCTCAGGTTTCACCTCAGCGGTTAATGAGTGGTTCTTCAGATCGGAACGGGACGATATCATGGGTGAATGAAGGTTGTTTCTGTAGTTTTGCTGCTTGTTTTCGAGATTTTCGAGATAAACACTTGAAATTTTATAATTAAGCTTTGTTAGGAGGGACGAATTCTTGGAAAAAATCAGATTCGTTCGACTTACGGTTTCACCGGAAAGGACACCATTTTATTTGGCGCTCTTGTTCCTCGGAACAGAGTGCTTTACAATTTGCCCAAATGTCCGATTAAATTTGTCGAAAATACAGTGTGTTCAACGGACTTTTGTGCGCTCTTGTTCCTCGGAACACTGTGCTTATCAACTTGCCCAATTGTCTGTAATTTTCGAATTTTTGGCTGAAAATGGTCTTAAACGATTTGGTTCGACTCACTGATCAAGAATCCGTGGTCGAAATCGATTCTGTCCGGCCGTTAACACGATAACTCTCGAACGGAATGAGCTAGACAATTGAAATTTTTAGAGTAGGTTTTGGGACATAAATATCTCGGTTGAGAGTGTTATTGGGCAAAATCGGCCGAATGGTTTCGGAGTAACAAAAACAATAATATTTTGCATTGCAAATTTCGAATTCAATTTTTTTAAGATGCAGTTTCATCATAAAAATCCATTGATGTTATTCTCAACTCATACTCACTCAAGCTAATACTTTTGGAGATATGATTTTTCAGAATTTCAATAATCGATCGTATTTCTATGTGTTCACAGAATGCGAATACAATATGTATGTGTTCTATCTGTTTGCGGTAGGTCCAGTTTGAAAGATGAACGTCATTAATGTCAAACCAAACTGAAAGTGTATTTCTGGAGAATTTGGTTGATGTAAGCATGTAAACAATTTGAAATTTGGATTCGCTAAGTTCATAGGCAGAGTTTGTTGGTTAGAAAATGAATGATGCAAGGAAGTCGAGCATAATTTACGAGTAATTCTCTAATTTGGAAGATTTAGAACGGGATTTCCAACAAATGCATGGGTAGTTATTACTTAGTAACACTATTTAAGATTTCCTACATAAGTAGTCTGGTTTGAGTTATCTCTGGACTGATTACATTAGATTTGTTTCATAAATAAAACTGTCTATTTCATTTACTCTATTTTTCGGAATGACTCCTGATAGTTTTGAAACAATTGTAGCCAAAATTGGATCGTTATGTAAAGATAAGAGGCAAGATGGACCCGATATTCAATGATAAAGTGGCAACTAGCGATCAAACAGTAAATATCTGAAAATTCGCGCATTTTTGAAAAAATCCAATGAAGGGTATCTTGCCAAAAAATCAAGAGTTTTTTCTAAGGGAGAGTTCGAACGTTTTCTCTTCGAAGCACTGGATGATTCATATTTAGGATTAAAGGTAACTATCATATTTCAAGCAATTTTAATTTTGTATTTCGATCACGTGGTTGTTTCACATTGTTCTATTATTCGGAGTAGCTGGTACCTGCAAATGTGACGAAATAGTGAAAATGAAAACTACAGATATCGAGTACAAGCGAAATATTATAATAGTCAATATTCCTGATAGTAAAACGAGAAATCTTCGAACATATACAGTTATAAGGGGGAATAATCTAAATATTTATCGGAAACACACTGCGTTAACACCAAACGATTTCGTTGAAAATAGATTTTTTTTGAAATATCAATCTGGAAAATGCTACAGAGCTGTGATGGGAATACATAGTATAGGAAGTGTTCCAAGAAAGGTTACCACTTTCTTGCAATTGAATCATCCAAACGAATACACAGGTCATTCATTGAGGCGAACTTCTGCTACACTACTTATAGATGGAGATGGATTGAGTCTTCGAAACGACACGGAGGTTGGAAGTCAAGTAGTGTAGCAGAAAGCTACATCAAGAATTCGCTGCGAAATAAGAATGAGATTGTTGGTAGGATATTGAGCGTCCACGAATTCCCTGGAACCAGCAACTCAGATTACTCTATTGAGGCATCAGCTTTTGAACAGAATCCGAAACATAATCCTAACAGTTCACTATCACATGGTTTTAATTCTCAAAATGCAATATTGACCAATTGTACATTCGATGTAACTTTTACGAATAAAAATGACGTTTGAATTAGATAATTTTTTGTTCATGGTAACCAATTCATCTTTTGGATATTAACACATTTACTTAATACATTTACATAACTTTTTTTTTGAAAAAGCAATAAAAAAAATGGGTTCAAGCCCTGTGGACAGGAGCTTTCTGGCGCTCTAGTTCAAACAGACAAATTATATCTCCGAAAGTATTGGTTTCTCAGAGTTGGGAATTATATCAATGTATTCATATAATAACTGCTTCCTAAAGGAAATTCAATTCAAATAATAGTTTATTTATCAAGATTAAATGAGCAATCATGAGAATGAGAAAAGCACCATGGAAGAAATCAAATTAAATCTGGCCAATTTTGCCCAATAACGAACTTAACCGAGATATTCATCTCCCTAAACTACTCTGAAAATTTCAACTACCTACTTCATTCCGTTCGAGAGTTATATCTATGTCTATGGATGAAAAGCAGTCTCACTACTCTCAGATCTCTTACTTCATGTTCAGTTCCGAAATGTAAGAATTTTCTGAGAAAAACTAATTTCGGAGCAAACAACTGAGATTTTTCTCACTTCGCTCACAATTCTTCGATTGATTAGATAATGTCTCAGGAACATCATTTGACATTATGACAATTCATATTCATACATAGAATAATATCATTCTGTGACAACGTTGAAATACGATTTATTATTGAAATTTTGAAAAATCATATCTCCGAAAGTATTAGCTTGTTAGAGTTAAAAATGATATGAGTGGATTCTTATGATAAAACTTTTTATTAAAAAAAATTTAATTTGGAATTTGTTTCGTAAAAAAAAAATTTTTTTTTAGTTACTCCGTAACCATCTGTCCGATTTTGCCCAATAACGAACTTAGCCGAGATATTTATCCCCCAAACCTACTCTGAAAATTTCAACTCTCTAGCTCATTCCGTTCGAGAGTTATCGTGCCTACGGCCGGCCGGACCGGCCGGACAGAATGAATTTCGACCACGGATTCTTGATCAGTGAGTCGAACCAAATCGTTTAAGACCATTTTCATCGAAATATTCGAAAATTACAGACATTTGGGCAAATTGATAAGCACTCAGTTCCGAGGAACTAGAGCGCCAAAAAGGCTCTGAATATTTTCTCAAATTTCTTTTTTTATTTGTAAAGTAGAATCCTTCCGGTTAATAATGGAAAATCATTTCATTCAAATGGCTGCCTCGGCTGGCCATGCAGTAGCCTACACGATCGGTTCAATTTTTAAGCACATTATCGATTGTGTGCAGCTGTATTTCACCAATGGCTTCACGAATATTGTCCTTCAAAGCGTCAATTGTCTCTGGCTTGTTGGCGTAACACTTATCTTTGACGGCACCCCACAAATAATAGTCCAACGGTGTCAAATCGCAGCTCCGAGGTGGCCAAACGACATCAGCTCTGCGGCTGATAATGCGTTACTCAAAAACAGGGCAACTCCTGAACCAATTGGACTTTGTATGGCGTCATACCAAGGTCTTTATTCAAATTCGTCTCAATGAAGTCTCCGAAATGTTCAGTTCTTGAGAACGACGGTAAATTGATGCTGATGGCGCTTCACGCACACTTTCTGCCACAGCAGCAATATTCTAGGGTGTACGCACTGTTTTTGGCTTTTCACGCTTTGGTTTATCGATGAGGATGCCAGTTTATTTCACTTTTTTCACAAGATAACGAACATACGGAGCTGACGGTGCTTCTTTCCTTCCAAAATCCGTACGCAATTTCCGCACACATTCTGCAACATTACCATGATTTTCAAAGTATTGTCGCAATATTTCCAAGCGTTGTTCAAGCGTATACACAACCATATTCGTTCAGCGGAAGGACAACACTAATTATCTGTAATCAAACATGAGCTAAGTGTTACCATTCACGAAATAAGCACAAGTTGAAAAAAAACCTTAGGTGGCGGACCCTTTAGTTATTTATGTATCAAGGACGAAAAAGTGTCTATTATAGTCGAGCAAGCGAGCTAATAGACAGTTTTTCGCCGAGGTTTATATTACATTTTTGGGTCGACCTTCACATATTTTAATGAATTTCTGACCTTTTAAATAATTTCACAATAGCATATGATACATCCCCTTATGTTTGTATTGAACCGTATCCATAGTGACCACAGCACTGACCATTATTCTTACAGACAATTATGTTTGTAATGAACCGTATTATGCTATATTCATAGTAACCACAGCGGACGAGAAAGTAATTTTGCGAACGAGAAAGTAATTCTGCGAACGACAAAGTACTTTCTCGACCGCAGAGTACCTGCCTTATATAATGGTCGATTTTACGGCCGCAAATACGTACGTAAAATATCACATTTCATAGAGGTCGACGAAAAAAATATAAATCGTTTGAAGATTTCGGTACCTACTCAATATTACGACAAGAAAATTAAATTCTACTTACCATCACAGAATAACGTCACATCGGCTAAATTTTCCGACTTGAAGAGATTACCGAAAGATGTGGCAAGATTCGTCCCGAAGCTATTCCATTTTAGGCAAAACTGTTGCTGCTGAGTTTCCATCTCAACACCGGAATGGAAAGAATTATGAGCTGAAACAAAATAGAAATGTTTGAAACATATTTGAATTAACGAGATGAAAATTATAATAGAATTATATGGAGTATTATGATAAAATACATTGATTTGTAAAAGCTAACACGAGTGAATATGACAAGTGAAAATCAAAACACTCGGAATTTGCAGGGGAGTTTTGCGGCCCGAATACGCCGGTCCAGTTTATTATCATTATTATTATTATTAATGGAAAAGCACCCAAATGTTTCCAAGATATACCCTATTGAAAGTTTAATTTCCTAATATGTATTTCCATTATAAATAAAAGATTCCATTGAATTGAATATTTTGGTATTTATCTGTAGAATATCGACATCAAGGTTCATTCATTAGGAATTCATAAGAATCGTATAACTAGGATCTCAAGAAAAATCATTTTTTCAAGAAAATCAAGAATCTCTATCACAAGAATTCACAAAAAAAGTTGTAGAATGCCAACGCGAAAATTCTTGCGAATTTTGTGAGGATCGTATCACTAGAAAATTTTTAAAAAATCATTGAAAATCAATGGAAAAAATTCTACATAACAGAAAAAATCCGTCCGACATCGCTGAAATTTTGCGAGAGCCTTCAAAATCTATAACTCTACTGCCAAGTTCCAAGTTTAAACACGATCGGTGTTGGAGATCCGAGCAGCCTTGTGCGAGTTCGGTAGCTGGATGAGATAGGGACTTGCAATTTGCAGGGTAGGTTGCACATCCCAATGGGAGAGTTAAGTTCGTTTTTGAGCGTAATCCATCAGTTTCGGAGTTATACCCACCAGGAATATTATTTCCTCGATAACTCAAAAAATATAGACTCGATCGAATTGAAGCTTGGTAACTAGTTGTAGAACATGGACATAAAGGCGTGTGTCAAATTTTGTGGGAACCGTACCCAAGAAAATTTTGAAAAATTACGAAAAAAAAATTGGTTCAAGCGCTGACTTGAAGTCAGGAGCTTTTGCGCAAATGTTCTTTTGTCCATTCTTCTGTATTGGACACTCTTAATCGAATTTATCATGATTAATTATACTGTCCATTCTCCTGTATTGGACAATACAATTTAATGAATGAATTGTATTTCATTTGATGAGAGGCATCTATGATCAAAATTAATATACATCTTGAAGACGCACCCGGTAAAAACATCGGAAGACGAACTTTCAGGAAGATCGAACTGTAGAATAGGAAACTCACCCCTAATATTTTCACCGTATAAAATATAGGCTATAAAAATTGAGATGGAGAACAATTTTTTCTGGATATACTTATACAACGTAAGCACTTACTATCAGAACAATGTATACAAGAAAAAACAGGTAGTTAAGATCTTACGTGAATCGGTTCTTCTTCAATCCATATTCACGTGTGAAAAAACTTTTAAAAACAAAAACTGTGAAAATCAATCCTATTTTCCCAATACTAACATCGCAGTGTATCAGGTTTACTTAAGGTATCAAGAGACAAATAAACGAATAGTCGGGGTCAAACACCTGCGAAAAGTTGATATGATTCCGATTATGCAGACTTCACAATCCACAAAATTCGTTTCGGTGCCTATTCAAACTATATATCGATATTGCGTTTAGGACTAATAAACACTTCGTCATTTTTTCATGCAAGAATGTAAATAACTGATAAAAAACGTGGAGCATAATCAGATTAGGTTAGAGTTAATGTCGTTAGTTGAGTTATAAATGTATATCGCCCCAAAATAGACTTATCTACGAGATAAGAACCGCATCACTTTTTTGCATTATTTTCTGAGTTTCCTGAAAAAATATACATCTATGACCTATATTATCCAATTTGATATCGTGGTCCTGGAATTGAATATGTTCCTGCTTTGTACTTTTGATATTCTATCGAACAAACTTGATTACGGATAAAATATAAAATAAATCAATTTAGTTTTAAACTAGATATTCGAAATGGACCTATTTTTGATAAAACTTTGTTCGAAGATGATGTTGAGTTGAGAGAAACCAAAATAATCAAAATCGAATTGATAATAGTTTTGGCTTCGCTCAACTCGACATCAAAATTATATCAAAAATAGATCCATCATATACACTGCTCAACAATTGATAGGGATCACTTACTTTTTCTAAATTTATTTCTGAATTATTCGCTCCAAGATTATAAATTTAGTCAGATATCAGAGTATTTTCAGTTGATAATATGGTTCACTTGAGAAAAGAATGAAAAAATGGAAAGTTGGAGAGAAAAAAAGACTTTATTAGGAACACTCAAAATTCTGTGTTTGAATAACATAAAAATTTTATGATGACACCACAAGAAGGCTGAAGTTTCGGTTAAGCTAGTACCTAGTTGGCCCCCCACGAGCTCGTCTCAAGCATTCTACCCTACGAGGCATCAAACGATTTATAAAATTTTGGGGCAAATTCGTCCAAATATCCCGTAAAGCGTTAGAAAGGTCCTCCAGGTTATTGATCGGTTGTTCTAAGGTTGACAATTGTCTAGACATCTCAGACCAGACATGTTCGATGCAATTCATGTCTGGAGAGCGAGCTGGCCAGTCCATCCTATCAATAGCATGAGTTTCTAACGCTTCATTAACCAGACGACTACGGTGTGGACGGGCATTATCGTCAATTAAAATGAAATTCTCGCCCAAGGCAGCCGCAAACGGAACAATTATGGGTTCAATAATCATATCGTGATATCTCTGGCTGGTCATTGTGGTGTTCTGCAGAACAACCAACTCTGTGCGTTGGTTCAAACAAATGCCTCCCCATACACATATAGAACCTACGCCAAAAGCTGTTGTGGGTACCATAAACTGTTCTGCATACCTTCGACCTCTTTCCCTCCAAGCAAGAATACGTCCATCGGAGTTGACCAAACGAAATCTAGACTCATCCGTAAATAAACATCGGCTCCAATCTTCAACTGTCCAATTGCGGTGCTCCTCAGCCCATTGCCGTCGATGAACCCGGTGTTCCCTATTCAAACGGGGATGTTGTACCCTCCTACGTGCTCTCAAACCACGAACATGTAGTCGTCGTCTTACAGTCTGGTTCGAAATTAGAACTCCTGTTGCAACTCTCAGTGATCTATTGAGCCGCGACGCCGGGTAAGTGGGATTTCTCCTAGCATTGAGGACCAAAAGACGATCTTGGGCAGCTGTTGTACTGCGCTGCCGACCTCCCCCATGAACATAAGCTACTGAGTCGTTTTGGATGAACCTATTCCAAGCCCGACTCACGACACTTTGCGAAACATTCAACCGCCGGGACACTTCTCGCTGGGACAAACCTTCCTGTATCCACCGTATGATTTGGTCCAGTTGCACAGGAGCCAAACGTCTTCTCGGCATGACTGATAAGCTAATATTGTTCTCATTTCTTCAATTATTGTCACCTTATGTGTTTGAACGAGAGAAAAAAACAGATTTAATAACAAATACCACATTGCTTTTCACTCCACATGTAACAGCCTACAGATAATAATCGATTTTGTGAACAAGAGCCGATGAAGTGAGGAAAAATTTGATATAATCAACTCAAAACATCTTAATTTTTCCTTAGAGAACATATAATGTACAGATATTCACGAGATAACTTGAAAAAAATACAAATGAAGAGAAGTTCATAAGTGATCCCTAGCAATTGTTGATCAGTGTATTTTCATATATACAGGATTATTCTTTCAAAGGGATAATTATCCTTATATGGGAAAGTAAAAATGATACGCTCATAAAAATTTACACACAGAGCTTCTGGACTATAAACTACGTTTTTAAGGAGTTGACAGTTTTCTACTACTTCCTGTTGTACCGGAAGTAGCTACCAATGGCAACCCCCATTTTTTATTTCACATTTAGATCCCTCTTTCATGCATTTCAAGAAAAAAATTGACAGCTAAGAGGGATACTTTGATGCCTTGTAGCTCAGTGGCTGTTGAACGTGAAACAATAAATTTTATAAAAAATGCTGTTTATTCAAGTAGATAATCCTATTCATTTGAAAAAAAATAAGGGTGCCAAAAATTATTAATCCGAAACCACCAGACCGATTGTACCCATTAACGAACTTATTCGAGATATTCATTCCTCAGATCTACTCTGAAAATTATATTATATCAATTGAAACTTATAGCCAATATTCCAGTTTTGTTTTGACTGGAGGTATTATAAAACGAATTTGATTAACTAACCAAAGTATTACCATTATAATATGGATTATCCAAGGGCATTATATTATCAAAAAGACCAATGGGTCATTTTGCATTCAATTATATTTTGTTCTCTAGAACAGAAGGGGTATTTTAAATCATGAGTATAAGAACCAGAAATAAATTCTTTTAAAGGTAGATTTATGACATGTTTGAACACAGATCATATAATAATTCATAGATAGACTAATTACAGTATTCTGTGAAAACAGAAGCACGATTCATTATTGAAATTTTGAAAAATCATATCTCCGAAAGTATCAGCTTGTTATAGTTGAAAATGACACCAATGGAATATTATGATGAAACTGTATCTTAAAAAAAAATGAATTAGAAATTTGTAATGTAAAACAATTTTTTTTGTTACTCATCGATTTTGTCCAATAACGAACATAACCGAGATATTTATCTCGGTTGTTACTCTGAAAATTTCAACTGTCTAGCTCATTCTGTCCAAGAGTTATCGTGCTAACGGTCGGACCGGCTGGACCGAATCGATTTTGACCACGGATTCAGGATTCTTGATCAGTAAGTCGAACCAAATTGTCTAAGACCATTTTCAGCCAAAAATTCGAAAATGACAGACATTTGGCCAAATTGATAAGCACTCTGGTCTGAGGAACAAGAGCGCCAAAAAGTGTTATTTGATGAAGACATTTAAAAATTTCCACATGTTTTCCGAATTTAAGAAATTATTATATTGATGACGTAACTGTCACGGAAAATCGTAAAAAAGGGGGAAAGCCCTGTAGCAGGATCTTTGACGCTCTTATTCATTTTTGACAAACCATATCTCCGAAAGTATTGGTTTCTCAGAGTTAGGAATGATATCAATGAATTCTTATAATAGAACTGCACCATAAAATGAATCAAATTCAAATAATAGTTTATTAATCAAGATTAAAGGAGTAATCTGTAATGATTGAATTTGAAATTTGTAATGTAAAAATTTTTTGAAATTTCTTTTTGCCACTTTACGGTAATCCGATTAATACAAAACTTTGCATTCATATAAAGGTTATGATTCTACAATTTGTTGCTTAATTTCAGATACATCGAGTGATCGATTCCGGAAATATTCATAAAAAATGTTTTTACTGAAATCGGCCATAACTCCGAAACCGTTAGGTGGATTTCGCCCATTAACGAACTAGTCCGAGATATTTACACTCCAAAGCACTCTGTTCCGATGAAAAAGAGTGCCAAAAACAATCATTACGAGAAAATGTTCGTTGAAAATAAATTAATTAGACCTATCAAATCAGTATTCGATATTCTTGAAAGGGGAGGCAATAAATCCATTATTCCACGACGCTCATTGTACGTTTTCCTTTCAATGTCAGCTTCACGAGGCATCGTTATGATATTTGACATGGATAACGCATTCTCGCCAGGAAAAATGGTACCTTGTGTAGGCCAAATAATGGAAACCCGGCCATATCGGCATCATTCATTAATACTAATTATAACCAAACTCCAGTCTAAGCTGCAATAATACTGAGCCCACGAATCTCTTTGAACCGAGGAAAAAAACCAGTAATCAAGGATCCGACCGTAATTTCAATGAAATCAATAATTCAGTAGCAGCCATCGCATTATTAATAAATGACTTTTCGAAAGCTTCCATCCGTCGATACTAACTCACGCTTAAATTTATCCCCTCACCATTTTCCTGACTTTCCCAGCCAGAAGATTCGAAATACAGCAGGAATTGCAGATTGAGAGATTTCCGCTTCCTGCTGAGATTGCAACAGCGCAATGTTATGTCAATTCCAGGTAGGGCTTCACACGAGAGCGAGATTTTTCTGGTCTCGTCTCGTTCTCGTCTCGGAAAAGCGAGACGAGACGTTTTGAAAAATATTAGAGGCAACCCGAGAGTCTCGTTTTTGAAGTCTTGTGACTATCTGTGAAATAATTTATTGTTAATTAAAATAATGTTTTCATATTTTTATTTCAACTTGTTAACCCTTATTATAACTCCTTATAGTAACGTATCTCTTATCATAAATATCTATCCTTGCCGATATTTATATTTTAGAAGTGAGAGCTTTAACGGGTAATGCCGCAAAAGGAGCAGAGAAAAATCATTCTGCTGGTACCTGCCGACACGTGTTTCTGCTAGTTGGCTTCTTCAGGTCAGGGCAACCAAGAAACCAAGGAAAAGATGTCAATAAAATTCAAAATAGGTGACACCACACCAGGAGCGAGCAACCAATTTAGGTTTGGATGTGTTTTTTTGGCGCTCTAGTTCCTCGGAACTGAGTGCTTATCAATTTGCCCAAATGTCTCTAATTTTGAATTTTTCGATGAAAATGGTCTTAAACGATTTGGTTCGACTCACTGATCAAGAATCCGTGGTCGAAATTCATTCTGTCCGGCCGTCCGGCCGTAGGCACGATAACTCTCGAACGGAATGAGCTAGACAGTTGAAATTTTCAGAGTAGGTTTGGGGGATAAATATCTCGGATAAGTTCGTTATTGGGCAAAATCGGACAGATGGTTTCGGAGTAACAAAAAAAAAATTTTTTTTTACAGAACAAATTCCAAAAGAATCCATTCATATCATTTTTAACTCTGACAAACTAATACTTTCGGAGATATGATTTTTCAATATTTCAATGATAGAATTATTCTGTGGCTATTCTATGAATTGTTATAGTGTCAACTTTGACGTTGTCTCATTGTCATTCATTCCAGTAATGGTATCAATATGAGAATTATAATATAATATCATACTTTTTGTTGGTTGATATTTTCATGCCGATGGCCAATCCATATGATGATGGGAATGGTAATGGTAAGTTAATAACATTGTCATTCATTCCAGCAATCCTATAAATATGAGAATTATAATATAATATCATACTTTTTGTTGGTTGATATTTTCATGCCGATGGTCAATCCATATGATGATGGGAATGGTAATGGTAAGTTAATAATAGTGAGTTCAGAATATCTCCACTAAAAACAAAACTAGAATATTGGTGTATTGGAGTAGATTGGAGGAAAGATATATATTATGGTTCATCATAGAATTGAGGAATGAATATCTCGCATGAGTTCGTTGTTGGGTAGAATTCGTCTATTGGTTTTGGATTGATAATTTTTGGCAATCTTGTTGAATTTAAATTCTTCTATGATGTTTGAATTCAATTTCTGCTAAGATGAAATTCTAAATTTCAATAATGAATCGTACTTCTATGTTTTCACAGAATGCTATAATTATTCTATCTAAGCTTTATTATATGATCTGTGTTCATACTCGTACATTTCATCCTGTTCTATAAGAGAGAGTCAAATTCATTTCAGCTATTTTAATTTGGTTTCTTCCATGGTGTAGTCCTCATTCTCAGATTGCTCATTTGATCTTGATAAATAAACTATTATTTGAAGTGAATTTCCTTTATGATGCAGTTCTATCATAAGAATACATTGATATAATTCTCAACTCTGAGAAACCAATACTTTCGGAGATATAATTTGTCTGTTTGAACTAGAGCGCCAGAAAGTTCCTGTCCACAGGGCTTGAACCCATTTTTTTAATATCGATATTTTACTCTCGTATATGTGTATATTGAGTATATGTGTCTATAAACTACTGAGTAATAAACGTGTATACTATTGAAAGGGTTTATTTGGTCTAAAATGTCTACCTGGAAGATCGCCATATTTACCACAGCTATACATACAGTAATCTTTTCTTATATTCGGCTCGACCTTTTTCAACGCCCACAGAAAACAATTGAATATGAAGAGTTTCCACTATGATTACCAATAAATTTTGTCCATATTATAGTTTGATGGTTCTAGAAATACACGATTTTTTAAAAACCTTGCGATAATTGAGATTATATTTCAAGAAAAATAGAATTCACAACCATAAAAACTGATCCCATTATGAATTCAATACTTAACGAACAACTTTTAAAGCTCCTAAATCCCAATGCTTTGAAAATTTCATCTCTATCTGTACATCTGGAGAAATTTATTGTTTTTTTTTGTGCTTTTTGTACCGAAGATGTGGACAATTATTGTATACATCTGTGGAAGTATATACCGGGTGGCCCACCACGGATGCGGAGCTCGTTTTGAGGGAGTAAGTGGAGATATTTTGAGAATAATTTTTTGTGATGTGTGTAGAGTATTCGAATGCACTATTTAAAATTATTTTCATATATGCAGAGTGTTCGAAAACAAAAATGTTGACCAAAGTTACATGTCACACCCTGCATTTGATCTCAAAAATTGAATGGCAAGCTCAAATTATGATCAGTTTCTTTATATCACTTTATAACTTAGAAGCAACGGAAAATATGGAGTTTTTTTAAATAGCAATTAATGAAGAAATCAGTAACGCCAGCGACACAGACAGTATTTTTTCGAGTAGACATATTGGCTACTCCTATACAGAAACAAAATTAACTCTGGAATATATAGAGTGATCATAATTAATTTTCAAATATAAACTACAAATAATGGTCAAAAACTTTCTTATTTCAAATGGCACACCCGGTATTTCTATATCTCGTTGAACGTAAAAATTAATTTCGAAACTATCTTCATAAGATTTTCCTACACCTAAACCTGATAGTTTCTCAGCAATTTTCGACCATTATTAGTGGTTCATTTCTGAGAATTAATTATGATCACTGTGTATACTCCAGAGTAAACTTTTTTTTCTGTATAGGAGTAGCCAATATGTCTACTCGAAAAAGTACTGTCTGTATTGCTGGCGTAACTGGTTTCTTCATTAATTGTTATTTGAAAAATAATATATATACAGGGTGAGCCTTTGACCACTGCATTAATTTTAACCAAAGATTCCTCTCATCAAATGAAACACTTTTTTCATTTACCATTTTTCCAGATTCGGCTCAGGTGAAAAGTTACAAGCGTTTAAAGATTTCACAATGTACTAAGACACTCCCGCATATAAATTATCTATGACATTGTTGGCAGACGAGAATAAGGCATGGTAACGTGGTTTATAGCTTGATTCGGGATTCCAACGTTCAGGGACGGATCCATAAAAGTAGTGAAATTTCTGGAGTTTTCCATTTTAAAACATTCAATGAAGAATATCTCGAAAACGGTGCATTTAAGGAGAAATGATGAAGAATAATATAATGTTCTAAAACGATGGAATATTCTTGAAATGACTCAAGAGAAACTTTATATGCTTTCTTTATGCTAATTTCGTTTAGTTTTATGAATCCACGAGTCCATACCTAGAAAACCAGTGGAAGTAGAAAATAACTAATGTTTGGAAAATATGTATCATAGCTATAGGAAACTTTACGCCAACATTCATTTTATTCGAAAAAAGGATGTCAAAGCTACAAAATAAAAACTGATTTTTTTTCAAAATTTCAACAGCCTGTATCTTCTACCCTGAGCTGAATTTGGAAAAATGTTAAATGAAAAAAGTGCTTCATTTGATGAGAGGAATCTTTGGTTAAAATTAATGCAGTGGTCAAAGACTCACCCCGTATATATATTTTCAATTTTTCGCCGTTTTCTCGTAAATTGTGCTTCTAAGGTACAGAGTAATCTGAAGAAACTCATCATAATTTGAGCTTGCCATTCCATTTTTTAGGTCAAATACAGGGTATTACAATAAAAAAATGTAACTTTGGTCTATAGCTTTGTTTTCGAACACCCTGTATAGTGTATATATGAAAATAATTTTAAATTGTGGTTTTGAACACCTATCACAAAAAAATATTCTCAAAATATTTTCATTTACTCCCCCAAAACGAGCTCCGCGTCTGTGATGGGCCACCCGCCGGTATAATAAAACTATTCAATGCTTCGAAAAGTGTTATGAGGAATACGCCAAGAACACCCTCAATGATCCACCCACTGGGAAGGCATCCATCGAAAACGATACCAATTTGTCCAATTCTATTACAAAAATTATCGACATCGCTAGCCTCTTTAAAACAAACCCTTCGAAAAATTGGAAAATCTGAGTTTGAATAACATTACTAACTGTACCCTTAAATTTACTCCCCCACCATTTTCCCGACTTTCCCAGCCAGAAGATTCGAAATACAGCAGGAATTGCAGATTGAGAGATTTCCGTATCCTGCTGAGATTGCATCAGCGCTGTGTTATGTCAATTCCAGGGCGAATTTGTGCTCTCCGGCAACGGTGCGGCATATATGACACGTTCATTAACATGCGTCCAAATGCTTTGTTGAAATTATTGATTTTGCTGGCAGCACACTGCACCTACGGGGTTGCGTGTCCCGTTTTGCGTTGCAGGAATTCGAACGTGGTGGCGTGGAGTGCCTGCAGGAATTGAAAACCGGACCGGGTTGGAGGGGAGGCAGGGATGTACGAGTATCAATCACAACGAACCCTTTCGTCCGATACTCTCAGAGTTCGAATGGGAAATATTCCTGTGTGGATTTAAATTTGTTATTCGAATTTATGGTGGATACCGCAGGAGAGATCGCCTCGTAGAATGAAATACAAGAAATTAAAGCTTATTTGAGGAATAAGATTTCGCGTTTTATGCGCGTATGTTCTGGGGAACATCGCGTTATAGTTTTGCCCAAATGTCTGTAACTTTCGAATTTTTTGACGAAAATGGTCTCAAACGATTAAGTTCGACTCCCCAATGAAGAATTCGAGGTCAAATTTGATTCTGTCCGTCCGGCCGTTGCCACGATAACTTGAGAACGAGAAGAGCTAGCAACTTGAAATTTTCAGGGTAGGTGGCGCATCTCAATACGACGGACAAGTTCGTTAATGGGCATAATCGGCCCAGTGGTTTCCGAGTAATAATTTTGTTTTCAACCAATATAAATCCGATCGAATTGAAACTTGGTGGGTAGTTTTAGAATATGATCTTAAGCACGTTTGTGGAATTTTGTGCGAATCGTATGGCTAGAAAATTTTTAAAAATTATTAAAAAATATTTTTGTTGTCACGATAACTTGAGAACGGAATGAGATAGCGTCTTGAAATTTTCAGGTTAGGATGAACACCAGAACGCGACATTTCAGTTTGTTTATGAGCATAATCGGCCAAACGGTTTCAGAGTTATAGCCATCTGAAATTTTCTGAAATTTCGTGGTTTTTGTTCCTCATTAACTCAAAAAGTACTGAACCGATTGAATTCAAACATGGTTATTAGTTGTAGAATGCCAACGCGGAAATGTTTGCAAAATTTGGTGAGGATAGCATTTGTAGAAAATTTTTAATAAATCATTGAAAATAAAAAAAAAAAATTCTATATATCAGTAACTATTCGTTTGAAATTGCTGAAATTTTGCAAGAGCCTTCATAACCTAACTCTACTGCCAAGTTTCAAGTTTTAATACGATCGGTTAAATATTGTTGGAGATTCGAGCATTCTTGTGCGAGTTCAGTAGGTGGGTGACCGTTGCCTCGATAACTTTCGAACGAAAGGAGATAGGGACTTGTAATTTTCAGGGTAGGTTGCGTATCCGAAAGAGAGTGTTGAGTTCGTTTTTGGGCATAATCGGTCTAACGGTTTCCGAGTTATACCCACCTGGAATATTATTTCCTTGATAACTCAAAAAATAAATATTCGATCGAATTGGTGCTTGGTAACTAGTAGTAGAAAATCAACATAAAGACGTGTTTAAAATTTTGTAAGAATCGTATCCCTAGAAAATTTGAAAAAAATGACGAAAAAAAAAATTTAAAGAACCGTACCCCTAGAAAATTTTTAAAAAGTCACGAAAAAAAAATTGGTTTTAGCACTGACGTGAAGTCAGAAGCTTTTGCGCGTATGTTCTATTGTCCATACTTCTGTATTGGACACCCTTAATCGAATTTACCATGGTAAATTATGTTGTCCATTCTCCTGTATTGGACACTTAATTCGAATTTACCATGGTAAATTCGAATTGAGAGTGTCCAATACAGGAGAATGGACAACATAATTTACCATGGTAAATTCGATTAAGGGTGTCCAATACAGAAGTATGGACAATAGAACATACGCGCAAAAGCTTCTGACTTCACGTCAGTGCTTGAACCAATTTTTTAATTTTAAACACTGTTAATTCCATCTTTGAAATTACTCGATGACCAAGAGTTCAAACGCTTGCATCACCTCATCTTTCAATGATGTACGTGTTTTTGCCATGATCATACCTGCTATGGAAAATAATGTTTCAACAGGTACGGATGACAATTATTATTATTATATTATTATTATTATACTGATCCTCCTGGGTCTTCCACAAGAAGACCCCTCTAAGCTCTAAGAGCTTGACAGAGTGAGGATAACCAGTTGTGTTCTGTGTAGGCTTTGTTACTGTGTCCTTACGCCACCTTAGGCACAGCACTGTTAATTTTTGACCCAACAGCGAATGGTCTTTTGGTTTTGGATTGATAATTTTTGGCACTCTTGTTGTATTTGAATTCTTTTATGATGTTTGAATTTAATTTTTGTTATCATGAAGTTCTATCATAAGAATCCATTGATACAATTCCAACTCTTACCCATAATTTCGGAGATATGATTTGTCAAAGTTTGAACAAGAGCACCAAACCTCCTGTCCACAGGGCTTTCCCACTTTTTCGAGTTATTGGGAAAACAAAATCTCAGATGGCTATAACTCCAAAACCATTCCGCAGATTTTGCCCATTAACGAGTTTGGCCGGCGCATTTGGAATCCGAACCTGCCCTGCAAATTTCAACTCGCCTACTCATTTCGTTCGGGAGTAATAGTGACCACGACCGGCCAGAATTGAGTTTGATCTCGGATTCTTCATCAATGAGTAAAAACTAATCGTTTGAGACCATTTTCAGCTAAAAAATTTTGGCAAATTGATAGGCTTGTTCAGAGGAACAAGCGCGCCAAAAATATCGACTGCATTAATTAGTCACATTATATTAATTGTTGCATTCTTGAGTCAGTCAACCTTTCCCCGCATCCTTTCTGTGCAATCTCATAAATGCATCAATATTAATTTATTCATTTCAGTTATACCACTCACTATACCTACGTATGTTTGAAATAAGATGATGATGATTGAATGAGAAAAGGTGAATATATGTAGCCCAAATGTTTGTTATTATTTTCGCCATAGTCCTTGAATCACGTACTAGATTCAATGTAAATAAACACAAAACCATAATTGTTTACATTATACTTGGCTAATTCTGGAGAGCCGGTACGCATTCATCTGTATTCATAGTTCCAAACAGTATATAAATAGGAAAAAACTCTTGCTACATTGTATTATACTTTTTCAAGATCATAAAATATATAATGCTGGTATTAATTTCTATACTCCGATGATTTTTATAAATTCTCCCGATTGGCCATGAAATTTTGACACATTTTACCGTGTATAATTTGAAAATGTTAGGTTATGCTCATTTTCCTGTCAGATAACTACGCAACGTTGACCTCTCTACATAGAAGTCGTAGTAATTACGTATTTTTCAGTGTGAATTTTCTTGGGAAAAATAATGAATTTGAGAAGATATTATGTGAATTCATCATCATCATCATCAATAGACCTGGCGACTGTTGAAGAAAATATTTCCTCTGTTGTCACTATGGAAATATTTAACGTATATTAACTGGTTGGAAGATTCAATTATGCTATTTTCTTACGGAAATCTAGAATCAAGTGTTGAAAATTTAATGAAAAATAATGGATACAGTAGTCCGTTAGTTAGTGATAGTTCATTTGAAAAATTAATAAAAGTACCTGAATAACCCCGCAGGAAAACTAAACGAACAGACGTAGGTACCTATGGAATTCCCCACTTTTAGAAATTCTCAAGAAATAAGCCTATAGAAGACATTCAAATACCTTGTTGCACAGCTTGAAATACACTAGTTTCAAAATGTAGTAGTATTACGAAACACGAGTGACTGTTAAACCTTAATAAAATAGTGATACGATAGGAAACTAGTAATTTCATTCGAGTGTTCCACATGTCCTGAGGGAGAATGAAGTTTTCCTATTGAAGATTTCAGTTCTGTTTATCACTTCCTGATACTTTGTCTCTGATTCTTCAAAACTGCTTTCGGCATTTTCAATTTCAAAGCGAAGAGTTCTTTATTATTCGAAGATAATGATCTGTGATAATATCTTGTCTAAGATGGAACATTATGTTGATTGTTGAAAGTAGAAATTGGCAACGTCTCGGAGAATTGTTTTGACATTGACGATATTTCAGGAGTGTCAACCTGCCTTAGTTTTAGTTACAAAAGTGTGATAGACCTAAATCATGTCCAACCGGGAGACTTTATAAAAGTGAATGGAGTATACCTATCAATTTATAAGCAATCAAACATTCAATAGAAATGTCATTTCAAATGAAGTTATTCCCCTAACAAGAGCGGTAAAAGTTGTTTAAGCACGTGTTAGGAAAAATTTTTCATTGGAGCGCCATATCGAATAACAAAATATTTAAAAAAAATTGGTTTAAGCACTGACGTGAAGTCAGGAGCGTTTGACACTCTTAATCGAATTTACCATGGTGAATTCTATTGTCCGTTCTCCTGTATTGGACATTCTTAATCGAATTTACCATGGTAAATTCGATTTTTGACACTCTTAATCGAATTTACCATGGTGAATTCTATTGTCCGTTCTTCTGTATTGGACATTCTTAATCGAATTTACCATGGTAAATTCGATTAAGAGTGTCCAATACAGGAGAACAGACAATAGAACTCACCATGGTAAATTCGATTAAGAGTGTCCAATACAGGAGAATGGACAATATAACATACGCGCAAAAGCTTCTGACTTTTCTAGGGGTACGGTTCTCACATAATTTTACATGTTTTTTTATATCGATATTCTACAACTTGTTACCAAGCTTCAATTCGATCGAGTCTATATTTTTTGACTCATCGAAGAAATAATATTCCAGGTGGGTATAACTCCGAAACCGATGGACCAATTATGCCCAAAAACGAACTTTTCTCCCATTGGGATGTGCAACCTACCCTGAAAATTGCAAGTCCCTATCTCCTTTCGTTCAAAAGTTATCAAGCCAACGGTCACCTATCCAGCTACTGAACTCACACAAGGCTGCTCGGATCTCCAACAATATTGATCCGATCGTGTTCAAACTTGGAACTTGGCAGTAGAGTCAGGTTTTAAAGGCTCTCGCAAAATTTCAGCGTTGTTTTAGGAATAGTTTTTGATATATACAATTTTTTTCAATGATTTTCGAGTTATACGATCCTCATGAAATTTTGCGAGAATTTTTGCGTTGGTATTCTACAACTGACAACCATGTTTGAATTGGATCGGTTTTATATTTTTCGAGTTATTGAGGAAATAACAACCTAATTTCAGATGGGTATAACTCCAAAACCGTTTGGCCGATTATACCTCAACTCAAATATCCCATTCGGACGCACAACCCTACCCGAAAATTTCAAGTCACTATTTCTTTCCGTTCTCAGGTAATGGTGAAATAAATAATATTTTTTGATAATTATTTCAAAATTTTCTAGTAATCCGATTCACAAGCTTACTAACTTTTGCATTCTACAACTACTCACCAAGTTTCAATTCGATCGGACTTGTATTGGTTGAAAACTAAATTATTACTCGGAAACCGTTGGGCCGATTATGCCCATTAACGAACTTATCCATCGTATTGGGATACGCCACCTACCCTGAAAATGTCAAGTCGCTATCTCTTTCTGTTCAAAAGTTATCGCGGCAACGGACGGCCGGCCTGACAAAATTGAATTTGACCTCGAATTCTTGATCAGGGAGTCGAACCCAATCGGTTGAGACCATTTTCGGCGAAAAATTCGAAAATTACAGACATTTGGGCAAAATGATAACGCGATGTTCCCCAGAACATACGCGCAAAAATTGTATCAAGCACTTCCGTGAAGTTAGGAGCTATACAAATATCCAATATAGAATAATAAGTTATTCGAAAAAAAAATGGATTCGATTTCTCGAATTTTCCTTCATTGAAAAAATGCACAACGTACTGTATAGGAATATATGAAGCATATAGAACGCACGCAAGACATACCTTGTCAATACGGCAATTCCAAATTCCGAACTAACACCAGTCACAACTCAAAAAATACCTAAAGAATAACAGTAACCACGAATTGATAAACTTCACATTTCATTCCAACTTTAATCCCAACATAAACTGACTTCATTAATCTTATAACGAGAACCACAAACCAACGGTATACTGCAGGGGACTGTGCGTCTCCTACAGAACCCTTTCTCATCTTCATTACCATGGAACGGTAGAAATGTGCCACGGTGTAACGCAACATGCCGTCCTATTTCCTCGGGCTGCATTTTCCAATCATTTTCCTTTGTTAGTGTTATTGATTTCCCTCGCAACACAATGCACCTTTGAGTTGCGTGTGCTCTCCTGGCTGGTTGCAGGAACTGAAAAGCGATGCAGGGCAACAGGGAGGCCCTGACTGAACACGTTTCGGAAGGGGTTGATGATCGAGCAGGGCATTTGGGGTGTATGTATGTGAAATGCGAATAATCTATGGGTAAAGTATTTATTGCGAGTCCCTTTAAAGGCACATGGGACTTCCTGCCCTGAATAGACTATATTTTTGTTCTTTGTGAGACATGTTCTGAAAAGACCTTCCTGCTGACAATGAAAAATGCTCACATTTGCATATACGACTATAAGGGTGACGCAGTTCATATTTGCAGGAGTTCAAAGTTCGATAGAAAATCTGGGATATTAAAAGACCTGGAGTTAATATTGGACGTGAGCCGTATACGGGAAGTTGAACAATCTTCCAGTTGCTTCACATGTAGATATTTCTGTGTATTTAGATGTACACTACCATGAAATTATCACTTATAAATAAGTGTTTTCATTTATCTCCTTCAATAATTTTTTAAATGTTCCAACAATTACGATAAATCAATATGTGCTTCCTTATTCAATATCAATATTGGTTATTAAATGGTTTCTTTCTGGGGTTTCTCTCCCAAACTCTGAAAAATATATCTATAAAATAAAAAATTAATTATTTTGTGATTTGCTTCTGCGTAAGAAACATAAGATATTCGTCAGGAGCAACCAATCGAACAATGTTGCCTAACAAACAACAACGAAACAACATCAACGAAGAAACGACTATATCGTAATATTTCGGAGTATATATCAGACTCCTTCGTCGGACACTTAACGAAAATGAACCCCCCTACCTAGGCCTTGGGATGAATGCAACTTTAGTTAGTCATTAGATATTCGTAAATTTGATCCTTTAATCGATGGAATATCTAAGAATTGAATTAAATCTTGTTTTTTGCTTTTATTATCTCAATTAAAATTTTTTAATTGAATAAAATCAATGTATTGATTTTCTTTTTTTGAATGTTCTGAAAGGCGGTTGGTATTTTATTTATGTACGAGTATTTTTCCATTACAATAGTTGAAGATGTTGAAGATTATTCAAACCCGGTGTATGAAGTACAAGGTCACTCATTTGAATGCATGCCTACATGTACATATAGTCTTTGCAATTCTATTGTTTGTGAATCACGAAAACTTTTTTAATTCGATTAGAAATCAGGGTATATTCGTATTGAATGCGAATTTGCTATGGAGTCGCATATGTTTCGTTTCAACTCAGTTATAAAGAAATAGAATAAAGTCATCTTCAAAAAAATTGTTTGTAATTTCCGAACGAATATCCGCATTTTTAACAATTATACACGGTTTCCAGTATTTGTTCAATAACTCGTACAATATAAATCCGAAGGTGTTCAAATTTGAAGCAGAATTAGTCTCTGAATGCTCTTAGCAATAGCGGACGGATAGTTTATGAGATAATTTTTTTTTAATTTTCTAGTGATACGATCCTCACGAAATTTCGCACAAGTCTGTGTGTCATCATTCTAGAACTAGTTACCAAGTTTCAATTCGATCAGATCTGTATTGCTCGAAAACAAAATTGGTACTCGGAAACCGTCGCATTTGGATGCGTAACCTACCCTGGAAATTTCAAGTAGCTATCTCTTTCCGTTCTCAGGTTATCGTGGCAACGGCCGGCCAGACAGAATTGAATTTGACCAAGAATTCTTCATCAGTGAGTCGAACCTAATCATTTGAACACATTTTCGGCCAAAAATTACAGACATTTGGCAAAATGATAGCACGCTGAAAACGTTGGCATCTTTTTAGCGCTCTTGTTCCTCGGAACAGAGTGCTTATCAATTTGCCCAAAAGTCTGTAGTTTTCGAATTTTTGGCTGAAAATGGTCTTAAACGATTTTGTTCGACTCACTGATCAAGAATCCGTGGTCGAAATCGATTCTGTCTGGCCGGCCGTCCGTCCGGCCGTTAACACGATAACTCTCGAACGAAAGGAGTTAGAGGATTAAAATTGGCAGGATAGGTTTGTAGTGTAAATATCTCAGACAAGTTCGTTAACGGACGAAATCCATCAAGCGGTTTCTGAGTTATGGTCGTTTTTAGTAAAAACATTTTTTTATGAATATTTCCGAAACCGATCCTTCGATCTATCTGAAATTTAGCAACCCATTGTAGAATAATGACCTTTCTATGCATGCGAAGTTTTGTATTGATCGAGTTGCCGTAAAGTGTAAAAAAAAAATTGATAATTTTCAAATTTTGTTCCTAGAATAACTCTCGAACAGAATGAGCTAGGCAGTTGAAATTTTCAGAGTAGGTTTGGGAGATAAATAGCTTGGTTGAGTTCGTTATGGGAAGAAATCAGCCTAATACTTTCGGAGATATGAATTTTCAAAATTTCGATAATAAATAGTATGTACTTCTATGTTTCCACATAATCTTGTACTTAATTATTCTATCTATGAATTATTATATGATCTATGTTCTTGCATGTCATTATTTTCCTATGAGAGAAAAATGTCAAAATTATTTCTGGTTCGTTATTCTTGATATAAAATACACCTCTCCTGTTCTAGAAAACAAAGTATGATTGAATGCAAAATGACCAATTAAATAACCTCAGCTATCGTAGAATTATGAGGATGATATGATCTTGTACTTTTAAGGTGATATTATAATGCCCGTGGATAATCCATATGATGAAGATATATACTTTGGTAAGATACATAATCAAATTGGGTTTAGAATATCTCCAGTAAAAACGAAACTGCAATATTGTGTAAATTTTAATCAATATAATATAATTTTCAGAGTAGATTTGAGGAATGAATATCTCGAATAAGTTCGTTATTGGGGAGAATCGGTCTGTTTGAATTAAATTTCTTTCATGATCCAGTTCTATCGTAAGAATCGATTTATATCATTCCCAGAGACCAATAATTTCAAACAAGAGCGCCAAAGCTCCTGTCCACAGAGTTGCACCAATTTTTTCGATTCCTTGTGGCGAAATAAAATATTCCATTATTGCAGGTTACTTCATCAACCAGGTGATATCGTTAATTTGAATATCGGCTAGTAATCATCAATATTTATCAATTTATCACACCGACCATAACAATATTCCTGGAATAACACTGGTGTATAATTTGAAGTACCGCCGGAGGACCACACAGTAGCTTGTATGATAGAAAAATCAATTATGTTGAGTATAATAATTAATAACTGCTGTACGCTCCCTTGTTAGTAAATTTTCAGAGGGATAATTTTAGTGGATTAAGATTATGATTATTATAAATCATCATAATAAAAATAAAAATGTTTATTCATGTACCAAAATTATCATAATACCAACAATAATGATCAAAAATATAGAGAACATGAAAACATTTCAGAGGGATAATTTTAATGGATTAAGATTGAATGAACTTTTCATTTCCTGAAATATATGGAATCGTGCAGGAAAATCTCTCGAATGCTACAAACGACAACTTCCTTCCAAAATACTAAGGGGAAATTCTAAAAATGATGTACAAAAATAATATATTTTTAAATATATTTTTCGATTTAAATCCAATTCGCTTTCATAGTTAAAAGATATACCATTTTTGCGCGTATGTTCTGGGGAACATACGCGTTATCATTTTGCCCAAATGTCTGTAACTTTCGAATTTTTTGACGAAAATGGTCTCAAAAGATTTGGTTCGACTCCCCAATGAAGAATTCAAGGTCAAATTTAATTCTGTCCGGCCGGCCGTCTGGCCGTCCGGTCGGCTCGCCGTCCGGCCGTTGCCACGATAACTTGAGAAAGGAAAGAGCTTGCGACTTGAAATTTTCAGGGTAGGTGGCGCATCTCAATATGACGGACAAGTTCGTTAATGGGCATAATCCGAGTAATAATTTTGTTTTCAACCAATATAAATCCGATCGAATTGAAACTTGGTGAGTAGTTGTAGAATATCAACCTAAGCACGTTTGTGAAATTTTGTGCGAATCATATGGCTAGAAAATTATTAAAAAATTATTAAGAAATATTTTTGTTGTCACGATAACTTGAGAACGGAAAGAGATAGCGGCTTGAAATTTTCAGGTTAGGATGCGCATCTGAACACGACATTTGAGTATGTTTATGAGCATAATCGACCTACCGGTTTTAGAGTTATAGCCATCTGAAATTTGGTTGTTTTTTTCTCCTCATTAACTCGAAAAGTACTAAACCGATTGAATTGAAACATGATTATTAGTTGTGGAATGCCAACGCGAAAATTCTTGCAAAATTTGGTGAGGATAGTATTTATGGAAAATTTTTAAGAAATCATTGAATATTAAAAAAAAAATTCTATATATCAGTAACTATTCGTCTGAAATTGCTGAAATTTTGTAAGAGCCTTTAGAACCCAACTCTACTGCCAAGTTTTAAGTTTTAACAGGATCGGTTAAATATTGTTGGAGAGTCGAGCAGCCTTGTGTGAATTCAGTAGATGGGTGACCGTTGCCTCGATAACATTCGAACAAAAGGAGATAGGGACTTGCAATTTTTCGGGTAGGTTGCGTATCCGAATGGGAGAGTTAAGTTCGTTTTTGGGCATAATCGGTTTAACGGTTTCCGAGTTTCCGGTTACCCACCTGGAATATTATTTCCTCGATAACTCAAGAAATAAAGATTCGATCGATTTGAAGCTTGGTAACTATTGGTAGAAAATCAACACAAAGACGTGTTTAAAATTTTTTAAGAACCGTACCCCTAAAAAATTTGAAAAAAATGACGAAAAAAAAATTTTGTAAGAACCGTAGGTACCCTAAAAAATTTCAAAAAAATTACGGAAAAAAAAAATTGGTTCAAGCACTGACGTGAAGTCAGGAGCTTTTGCGCGTATGTTCTATTGTCCATTCTCCTGTATTGGACACCCTTAATCGAATCTACCATGGTAAATTATGTTGTCCATTCTCCTGTATTGGACACTTAATTCGAATTTATAATGGTAATTCGAATTAATTTTCAACCCCATCACGCCCCCCCCCCCATTTTTTTTCTCCATTGAAGGGTTCCTAGGGGTTGATAGTTGTGCATGAACAAAACTGTAATGGTCTACTTTCATTCAGTGACAAATTTCATCAGGTACCATCGTCTCAAAGTAAATGAGCCATGACAAAGTGCACATACTGAAAACCTCTTTGAACTAACTATTTTTCAAAAAAGAAAAATGTTTTCTTGAAAATTTCTGCACGCCTGTAAAGAAGATTCAAAGACCTTTCCAAAAAAGTACCACATGACCCACTTTCCCTATTCAAAAAATTTAGAGAGTTGATGGGGATGGCACAAGGTGCAACAAAAATCTTTCAAAAATGCATAAAAATTTGGTAAAAGTGAAACATAAATTGACCTGTTCCAGGATTTTGTTGCAAAATATTTTTCTTCTGAGAAAATGAATTTGTT
The DNA here is from genome assembly GCA_937662695.2 of Halyzia sedecimguttata. Lineage (NCBI taxonomy): Eukaryota > Metazoa > Arthropoda > Insecta > Coleoptera > Coccinellidae > Halyzia > Halyzia sedecimguttata. The sequence continues at coordinate 90,431,991 of OW569413.2, forward strand.
CCATAATTTTGACGCGCACTGTATAATAACAAAATAACATTTGGGAGAATTACATTCTCCCAAATATATATACTTGAAAAAACCTCCGGGGGCACCTTTTTCTTAAGAATTGTTGAGATTATTAATTATTATTTATATTAATTAAAGAAACTGTTTGTATATAATTATATTTCATATACAGGGTGAGGCTTTGACCACTGCATTAATTTTGACCAAAGATTCCTCTCATCAAATGAAACACTTTTTTCATTCAACATTTTTCCAAATTCAGCTCAGGAAAAAAGATACAGGCTGTTGAAACTTTGAAAAAAAATCAGTTTTTATTTTGACATCCTTTTTTCGAATAAAATGAATGTTGGCGTAAAGTTTCCTATAACTATGATACATATTTTCCAAATATTAATTATTTTCTACTTCTACTGGTTTTCTAGTTATGGACTCGTGGATTCATAAAACTAAACGAAATTAGCATAAAGAAAGCATATAAAGTTTTTCAAGAGTCATTTCAAGAATATTCCATCATTTTAGAACATTATATTATTCTTCATCATTTCTCCTTAAACGCAGCGTTTTCGAGATATTCTTCATTGAATGTTTTAAAATGGAAAACTCCAGAAATTTAACTACTTTATGGATCTGTCCCTGAGCGTTGGAATCCCGAATCAAGCTGTAAACCACGTTACCATGCCTTATTCTCGTCCGCCAATAATGTCATAGTTAATTTATATGCGGGAGTGTATTAGCACATTGTGAAATCTTTAAACTCTTGTAACATTTTACCTGAGCCGAATCTGGAAAAATGGTAAATGAAAAAAGTGTTTCATTTGATGAGAGAAATCTTTGGTTAAAATTAATGCAGTGGTCAAAGACTCACCCTGTATAATAAGAATATATGAGATTCTAGTAAGTTGTAATATGTTCTAGCCAAGTTTTGTAATATATTGAAATAAGTTGTAATATGTTCTAGCCAAGTTATTATTAAGTAATCATTAAAGGATACTGTGGGAGGTATATTCATTATTGAAAGGTTTTTTTTTGGGTTTTCTCTCCCCGACTCTTGCTTCTGCGTAAGAAACACAAGATATAAGTCAGAAGCAATCAATTGAACAATGTTGCCTAACAAACAACAACGAAACAACATCAACGAAGAAACAACTATATCGTAACGTTTCGGAGTCTATACCGGACTCCTTCGTCAGACGCTTAATGAAAATGTTTATAGAATTATTTTGTTGATAGCTAAGCGTCTGTCGAAGGAGTCTGATATAGACTCCGAAACGTTACGATATAGTTGTTTCTTCGTTGATGTTGTTTCGTTGTTGTTTGTTAGGCAACATTGTTCAATTGATTGCTTCTGACAAATATCTTGTGTTTCTTACGCAGAAGCAAATCACAAAATAATTAATTTTTATTTTATAGATATTTTTCAGAGTTTGGGAGAGAAAACCCAGAAAAAAACCTTTCAATAAGTTATTATTATTATTATTATTTGAGAAAATAATATACCAGAATGTAAGAGCATTTAATTCGGGACCATATTCATCCACAAATTCGAATCTCCAGGAACTTAATATCTATTTACTATTGCTGCGAAAATTTCGTCGAAAAACATTGGTTGGAGTTGAATTTATTGAGAATGGTTATGTAGGAAAATTTCATCTTGAATACTTGCAGACACTGGTAAAAAATATGACTCTATATACTTATAAACACTCCAAGTCAACTGAAGAATAAATAGCTCTGGTAAACGAAAGCCGAAAGAAAGTTTTCCCCCCCACCACCCCGGTACAACTAGGGCCAACTCATCGCTCACAATAGGACAACAACCTTTCTGAACCTACCCAACTACATCCCAACAGTTCCGAAAAGATAAAAATCAATCGGATTCCCTGCCATATCGACCAACTAAGAGCACGATAATCTAATTTTTTCTAGCCTTCGGATCGATCCGAAAGGGCAACGAATCCGTGCACGTGACGCAGCTATCTATTTGCAGATTGAACTTTCGGTTTCAGTTTTCGTTCCATCCCATTGCAAAAAACGCGGAAAACTATTTCAAGAAGCTCATATTTATGTTTATATTATCCTAGTCGCGAATATTTGGCAGGGCTGGCACCCCGCCAGAAGGTTAATGTTCGTTTTATTGCACAGCAAGACTAGATGCTAGATTTTTCGACGACGTTCTGGGTAGTTTTCGTCTCTGCAAGGCCCCGAAAATAAAACCATAAATTGGCGAAGTTTATCGATGAACGGATGGTGCCATCATAAGGGCTTTTGGGGGTCTGTGGCAGTCTGTTTTGTGCAGATTGAGGTCAGGGGTTGGTCACACTTTCACAGTTACGTGGTCCGCTGATTAATTTCAGAAATATTAGGAGTAGTACAAGATCCCGAATTCAACCGACCTTCCCTCATCGACTTTTCTATTTAATTGAATATCCTTACATAGTATGAAACAAAGTCGCTTCCCACTGTCTGTCTGTCACTATGTATGCTTAGATTTTTAAAACTACGTGAAGGATTTTGATGCGGTTTTCTTTAATAGATAGAGTGATTCAATAGGAAGCTTTACATGTATAATACATGCATAATATATTAGAGAAACACTGATAATTCTAGAGGTTTCTAATGTGATGTCGTAAATAAACACATTTGTTCGCGCTTCATTGCAAACGCTGGCTGAACCCTACGAGATAGATCAAAATGATGTAGTAAAGTATGGCACACCTTAAAAAGGTCTACAAATAAGTCTGCGATGGTATATGTCTATCTCTTGAGGATAACCCACAATAACCATTTTTTATCCTTTACATTCTACGAGAAATAATGGCTTGATTACGAAGCGATTTTAAGCAATACAGCATTGATCCTCATCCAATTAAGTAGGTACCTTAAATGCATTGTGCATTTAATATTGATCAATATGGCCCTTTACGACATGCAATTGAATGAATATTTTCGAAGATATTGCAAATTTAAAATGCAGGGACATAGCAGTTGCGGTGGTACCGACCGGGGGGCCGCCACAGCCAGGATAGGCGTAGAAATCGAATACAGAGAGCCAGAGAATCATCTGTAGAGCTTGAGACTAGCCTCAGCCAGGATAGATGTATCGATTCCCCAAATTCCTATGATACCATCGGATTTACTGATCCAATTTAAACGCCTACAATTTCCGGTAAAGATATATTTTGTAATGACCATTAAAAAATGGCAGGGTCCAACTTTCAACGCTACAGGCTTATATTTGAGCGTTGAGTGTTTTTCACATGGCCAATTATATGTCGCTCTTTAAAGAGTAATCTCTAAAGAAAACATGCCGTGAACGTTGTATAATATAAAGAAATTCTGTTGTATTTTAGTATCAGAATTTGAACCGTGCGAAGCCGGAGCGGGTAGCTAGTTCCTAATAAATTGAATATTTCTAATAAAATTTTCGGCAATATAATCTTTATTTGCACGGTGATTCACGAAGACCGTTCGTTAGAATATTTCAAAGAAAGACTCGAGATAAACAGTTGACATTTTGTAGTTAAGCTTCGTTAGGAGAGATGAATTAAAAAAAAAATTCAGATTTGTTCGACTTCCAGATTCATCGGAAATAATACCAACTTTCGGTTTTTAAATGTAATACCCAGTTTTTTCATTGGTAATCAGACTGCCTATTGAATTCTAAATTGTTTTAATGTGTCACTTACATATTATTCTCAGAGAATTCATGTGAAATCTGAAAAAACCCTCTAAATTTTCTCAATTAGGGCTTCATTCCAATGTTAATCACTTAGATTTTTGCATGAAACTTCCTGATTTTCTAGCTTCTATCAGAAGACGTACCAATGCTTCTCCTTCGTTAATCAAAACTTCAATTGAATATACAGGGTGTTTTTATTTCAATGTCAAATTCTGTCATGAAAAAACCTCAAAACTCAGTTTTTTCAAATGGAAACCCATTTTTTTTGGTCAGGTGGAATCTGGTCTAATACGATTTAGTTCGACTCACTGATCAAAAATCCGTGTCCAGAATCGATTCTGCCCGGCCGTCCGGCCGTCAGATAACTCTCGAACGGAATGAGCTAGGCAGTTGAAATTTTCAGAGTAAGGGGAGATAAATATCTCGGTTGAGTTCGATATTAGGCTAAATTGGCCTGATGGTTTCGGAGTAACAATTTTTTTAAGATGCAATTTAATCATAAGAATCCACTAATATTATTTTCAACTCTAACAAGCTAATACTTTCGGTGATATGATATTCGAAATTTTAATAACAAATCGTAATTCTATATGATTTCACAGAATGCTGTAATGAAAAATTAACGTCCGTATTTGTATCTATGAATTTCATGATCTGTGTTCATACATGTCCTCTTATCTACCGATAAGACATATGTCATATTTATTTCTGGTTCTATTGAAAATTCGTTACTCATGATATAAAATACCTCCTGTTCTAGAAAACAAAGTATATTTCAATGCAAAATAACCAATGAAATAACCTCAACTATCGCAGAATTATGAGGATTGTAGGATATTATAATTTTTTGGTGATAATATAGTGCCCTTGATGATGGAAATATATGATGATGGAAATATATACTTTGGTAATTTAATACTGAAACACACCATGAGAAACCGATACTTTCGGAGATATGATTTGTCAAAGTTTGAATAATTACTCGCTAGTATTGGGACGAAAAAGTACTTTTTCGTTCGCAAAGTAATTGCCTTCAATAATAGTCGATTTTACGCCCGCGAATTAGTACGCAAAATGTCCCTTTTCATAGAGATCGACGTCAAAGTACTTTTTCGTCCGCAAAGTGCTTGCCTACAAAAAAAAGTCGATTTTACAGCCACAAATTACTAAGTAAAATGTCACTTTTCATAGAGGTCGGCGATGAACAATTTTACGAATTGCAAAGAATATATAATAATACAGCGTTGCCAGCATACATAGTTTTCTATTCATATATACTTCCAAATGAACCCAACATTCCACTCAATTGATGCCAACACATCCTGTATTTTTCGATCGTGATTAGCAGGACTAAATTCTGTGTGTTAATTATGCATCGAATAATGCTTCTGACTAACCAAATTCATTACAGGCGTCGGACATAATCCGTGCCAATTGTCGTTGGATGCCAAACAAAACCGAGAGTGCTTCCAAAGCAATATGTCTCCACTAGAATATTTCTGGGTTAATTAAATCTTCACAGGATTTATTACCTTCATATTCCACAGAGCAACATTGTACATAATATTATATGTGAGTTGATGCATACAGAAATACAGTGCCGCGGTCAGTTGAGGTTACTATTAGGGCAAAAAAAATTGGTTCAAGCACTGACGTGAAGTCAGAAGCTTTTGCGCGTATGTTCTATTGTCCATTCTTCTGTATTGGACATCCTTAATCGAATTTACCATGGTAAATTATGTTGTCCATTCTGCTGTATTGGCCACTCTTAATTCGAATTTACCATGGTAAATTCGAATTAATAATAATATTTAATAATAAATTTTCTAGGGGTACGGTTCTTACAAAATTTTAAACACATCTTTATGTTATGTTATTATGAAAATTTCAGATGGCTATAACTCTAAAACCGTTTGGCCGATTATGCTCATAATCAAATTGAAATGTCGCGTTCTGGTGCACATCCTAACCTGAAAACTTGAAGCCGCTATCTCTTTCCGTACTCAAGTTATCGTGACAACAAAAATATTTTTTAATAATTTTCTAGCCATACGATTCGCACAAAATTTCACAAACGTGCTTAGCTTCATATTCTACAACTACTCACCAAGTTTCAATTCGATCGGATTCATATTGGTTGAAAACAAAATTATTACTCGGAAACCACTGGGCCGATTATGTCCATTAACGAACTTATCCGTCGTATTGGGATGCGCCACCCACCCTGAAAATTACAAGTCGCTAGCTCTTTTCGTTCTCAAGTTATCGTGGCAACGGCCGGACGGACAGAATCAAATTTGACATCGAATTCTTCATTGGGGAGTCGAACTTAATCGTTTGAGATGATTTTCGTCAAAAAATTCGAAAGTTACAGACATTTGGGCAAAATGATAACGCGATGTTCCACAGAACATACGCGCAAAAATGTGGGAAAGCCCTGTGGACAGGAGCTTTGGCGCTATTGTTCAAACTTTGACAATTCATATCTACGAAAGTATTGGTTTCTCAGAGTTGGGAATGATATCAATGGATTCTTAGGATAGAACTGCTTCATAAAAGAGATTAAATTAAATAAGAATCCATTGATATCATTCCCAATTCAGAGAAAGCAATACTTTCGGAGATGTGATTCGCCAAATTGAACAAGAGCGCCGGAGCTCCTGTCCATAGGGCTTTCCCACTTTTTCAATTTGGCTCCTGTGCGTCAATTTTCAAGAATTTTAGTAATTAAATTCAAAACGTAGGTCTATGACTCACTTCATGTTGGATTTACATAATCAGCCAATTATAATTAGAGTATTCTATGAAATCATATAGAATTAAGAATAATTGTTGAAATTTTGTAAAATCATATCTCCAAAAGTGTAGGGTTGTCAGAGTTCAGAATGCTATCAATGGATTCTCATGATGAAAGTGCATGTTAAAAAAAATTGAGTTTTAAATTCGTAGTGTAAAGAAAATATTTTTTTTGTTACCCCAAAACCATTTCCCTGATTTTGCCCAATAACGAACTTAACCGAGATATTTATCTCCCAAACCTACCCTCAAAATTTCAACTCTATATAGCTCATTCCGTTCGAGAGTTATCGTTTTAAGGGCCGGCCGAACAGAATCAATAATACCAAAATTTTCATCAACAATTGCAAAGATGACATCTACGTATCTAGACCAAAATTCGGGAAAACCTATCAATTCTGATATTCACATTTCGTCTGATTCGGTAGCTCCCTGGTCACATAAAACAGCCAGCTTACATTTCCTCGTTCAGAAAATTATCAGCAAACATAAAGACGTTAAAAGGTTTCCACGAATTTCACGTTCCATCCGAAAACAAACAACAAACTCCAGAATATTTTGAAAAGGTTGATATAAAACTGGCTTACAAAACTTCCACGAAAATTCTTCATGAAACAACTTCTAGGAAATACATTCGATAAAACTCCGGGCATGTTAAAATCGGGTATCTATGAAATCAAGGGCCGGTTTCTCAATTGCGAGTTAACTCGACGTTGCGAGTTACGCATGTATTTAGCGATATTCATGAAAGCGTAACACTCGGCTTACCCGCAACCTCGGGTTAACTCGCAATTGAGAAACCGGCCCTTAGTATTTACACAGCCCCCTATATCTACTAGCCTGGAAGACGATAAAATGGCAACACCGCTCTGAGTCGTACGCCAGGCGATTCAGTCGAACCTTGTTATTGTAAATGGACGATAACTTCTGATTCTGGAGTTAACCATTATTGTTTTTCGCTGGCATTTCGAGGCATTTTTGTGTATAACGGCGTCAAATGTGAATTAATGCAATGCAGTGATAAATATGGTCGGATATTTGATATTTATATGTTCTGTGATTAAACTGCAGTGTTTAAATAGTGAAGTTTCCTTTGGATTATTTCTACTTCGAGATGAGTACATTTCAGTTGACACTATAGACAACAAGATGGACTAAAATATGAGTGAAATAGAACTTTTATTTCTTCCGATTTTATAAAAGATTTTGATGACCTTTCTAATAATTTTTCAACAAAAATTGATACATCCGGATGGCAATCAAGAAGCTCAAAGAATCTATTTACTTTTATATATGTATTAAATTTCCAAAAGTCTCCATCTGTAGATGCTTCGGTTGAAATCAATAATAAGGACCTTATTCATCTTAAATTATTCATTAAGAATGTTCAGATTTCTTGCAGTGATTTGAAATGGATTCTTCCTTTCGATCTTACCCCGAGCAGATGGTCTCAACTTACTAATCTGATTTCCCGCTACAGAAGTATAATTAATGGGGATTCAGATTCGGAATGTATCAATTTCTTTTATCAACATTTATACACAGTTCGGATCAAAAAATAATTTTATGTGAATTTACTCTTTGTAGCATTGAATTGATATTCTGAATTCACAGTGACTTGTAGTTGTGGTTTACATTTGTAAATCATTCTAAATTCACTTTGTTCTGTTTTCGCTATTTTTGTAAAATACGAATTACAATATTATGGTCCACCGAATGGAAAATGAACAGAAACATTTGTAGATAGCAGAGACTCACCATTATATTAAGAACCAAAACAAGACAAACTCTAAGATGATTATCACAATTTTTATTAGCCTACCTTATTAGTCTTATATAATAGTTATGTTTGGGAATATATTTTTATTTTGAGAATTTCATTCAATTTTATAATTTTTTTGTCAATAGTTAACCCTACACCCTACACCTCTCGAGGTTCATGCTGAACAATGGATTGAAGAACAACTATCTCGGTTTCTATTTCAACTTGATCTCAATAATATTGTGCAGAATGAAATGTAGTTATTCAATTTATTGAAAAAGTAGGGTCTCATATTGTTTATTCATCGAGGGATTCCAAGCAAGAAAACCGATTCAATGAGTTCATTAAAGTTTTAAATTGGAAATATACGATATCCAGCGCTATCGCATTGAAGAAGTATGCCTCTAAGAGACTATAAATTGCGGCGTTGTCAGACTGTGTTCCAGGCTATCTCTAAAGTGGGCTGTGGTATTTAGAACGTAATAAGTGCTACGTCGTGCAAACAACCCGAAATATTCTCACACGGTATAAAGAACATACGGGACACATTCGGAACAACAACATCGATAAATCTGCTGTTGCATTGCAAATCACGTTTTAACAACTGGTCACTCAATTTCAGGTTCTTCTTGCATTGTTGAAAAATTACAATAAATTGTACTTAGGAACCCTTGAAGGGATCGAAATGTATAAGAGAAAAGATATTTTACTCAATAATGATCTAGCCCCTATTAACAACTCATTATTCTCACTAATCGGTTTATGACTAAGGGTATAATGTTAACCCCTACTTAAAGTGGAAATTGATAGAATGCTTTAGTAAAGCTTCGTCTTTGAAGATGGAATCTTTGTTTCCGAAACATATGTCAGACGACAAAAACTGTAGTGGACAAGAGTGTAGTTACTTTTGTAGTGTTCATTAGAAGTCCACAGTCAACTCAAACTGGAATATAGGTATTTAACTTCAATGAAAAATAATTAGCATAATTAATAAAATTTCTAATGCTGGGGCCATACTATCGCGATTCTGCGAATATTCGCGTTTTCGCTGCAAGTGTGGCCGGGTACTTCGTGAAATCGCGATGTGTGAACGATGTTCAGTTCAGTAGCGCTGCAGATTTTGAGTGCATGTTTAATTTCGGAGGAAACTTACGACTTGTAGTAGATAATTATTCAACCACATATAATAGAACGCCACCGCTTCCTCCATTTCAATTCTCAAGAATAATCGTCACGTCACGTTGACGGCAGATGTAGACAAGAACAACGTGACGAAAACTTCGCGATGTTTTTATCGCGATGAAGTCGTAAAAATATTCGCCTGCAAGTATGGCCCCAGCATAATGGTGATATCCCGAAAAATATTTAAGGTGAAAACGTAAATATTTACAACTACGAAATGAACTTCCAGAAAACATTTGATGCAAACTACATAGAAATAAAGTCCTGCACGACAAATAATATGATGACAATGATGAGCACGTGTCAATTTTATTTTAGAGCCCTGGCCTAATTATTGCTGGCAATCATCAGTTTGGTGGTTAAGTCCAAAATTTCGGACGGTCGTAGTGAAAATTGTGAATGTTATCGGCATTTCTGGAACGATAACAGCGCAATTTGATAAATTCGGTTTCACCCGTATCTCAGTATTATTCCTTATCGTATGAAAGTGTTTATAAATATTACAATATGTAGTTTATATATTATTCCTCTATTAACAACATCTTTTCATTTCGAGGCGATTTGTAGGCATCTACTTCATTGATTAAAATGAATCATTGAGCAATAATGAAAACTATCATTATATTGGGAAAAGTTGGCAAAGGGTGCGACATCTATTAAGAATTTCAAGAACATAAATAGCGGTGAACAACAAACTTTCTCATTGTGATTTGTATGTGTTTAGACGGTGTTTGAGATGTTTGTTTTGGAAAATTAAGGGTTTTTGTTAAGAGTGGATAGAATATTTACAAGTAAACACAATTTTTGAACATTTAATTACATTCCAAGAGATAACACAATGAAGGAGAAGTGGAAAAAAGCTTTAAAAATTGGAAAGGAAATTAGAGAAGACATGCTGGTTTGTAGTTTATATTTTGTAGACTCTGACTTCACTATTGGTGAGTTAAGAGTCATTAAATGACTAATTACAATATTATTGCCATTGTTATGAATTTTACAGCAGCAAATATGAGGAGGAGAATGCAGAAAAATATATAATATATGTATGTATAATATAATATCATCCTCATAATTCTACGATATCTGAGGTTATTTCATTGGTCATTTTGCATTCAATCATACTTGTTTTCTAGAAGGGGTATTTCATATCAAGAATAACGAACAATAAATAAATTTGACACAATATGTTTCATAGGAAAATAAGATGGCATGTAAGAACACAGATCATATAATAATTCATAGATAGAATAATTAAGTACAGTATTCTGTGAAGTACGATTGAAATTTTGAAAAATCATATATCCGAAAGTATTAGCTTGCAAGAGTTGGAAATGATATCGAAGAATTCTTATGGTGAAATTGCATCTTAAAAAAAATTAAATTTGAAATTGGTAATGTAAAAAAAAACTAGTCACAACTGAACCGGCGCCACCGCCATTTTGTAACGGTCGGGAAACGGAAATATTTCTGTAGACTGGATCGTCACTATAAACTAAACTACACAGAATCATGTGCTAGTCTAACCTGAAAATTTCATCGAAATCGGTCCAGCCATCTTGGATTCCATAGGGAGCTTACTTACAGACCTCAAATATTTGTAATTTTCGAATTTTTTGCCAAAAATGGTCCCAAACGATCGGGTTCGACTCCTTGATGAAAAATTCGAGGTCAAATTTCATTTTGTCCGGCCGTCCGTTGCCACGATAACTTGAGAACGGAAAGAGATAGCGACTTGCAATTTTCAGGGTAGGTGGCGCATCCCAATGCAATGGACAAGTTCGTTATTGGGCCAATGGTTTCCGAGTAATAATTTTGGTTTCAAACAATACAAGCCTGATCGAATTGAAACTTGGCGAGTAGTTGTAGAATACAAACCTAAGGGCGTTTGTGAAATTTTGTGAGAGTCTTGTCATTGGAAAATAAAAAAAAAATTATCAAAAAATATTGTTTATGTCACGTAGCTGGATGGCTGACCGTTGCCTCGATAACTTTCGAACGAAAGGAGAAACGGACTTGCCATTTTCAGGGTAGGTAGCACAACCCAATTAGAGAGTTGAGTTCGTTTTTGGGCATAATCGTTCCATCGGTTTCGGAGTTATACCCACCTGGAATATTATTTCCTCGATAACTCAAAAAATATAGACTCGATCTAATTGAAGCTTGGTAACTATAGTTGTAGAATATCGACATAAATACATGTGTGATATTTCGTGAGAAACGTACCCCCAGAAAATTTTTAAGATTATTAATTCGTTATGACCTTGCGATAGTTGAGATTATTTTTCAAGAAAAATAGAATTCACAACCATAAAAACAGATGCCTTTATGAATTCATTACTTAACGGACAACTTTTATTGCCCCTAAATCCCAATGCTTTGAAAATTTCGTCTCTATCTGAACATCTGGAGAAATTTATTCTCTTGTGCTCCTTGTAGTGAAGATGAGAACAATTATTGTATACATCTGTGGAACTACGTATAATAAAACTGGTAAAGAAATGAAGCTATTCAATGTTTCGAAATGTGTTATGAGGAATACGCCAAGAACACCCTCAATGATCTACCCACTGGGAAGGTATTCTTTGAAAACTATACCGAATTGTTCACTTCTATTAAAAAATGTATCGACATCGATAGCCTATTTGAAACATCAACAAAACTTTCGAAATATTGGAAAGCTGAGTTGGAAGAATATTTGCTGTTAGAAAGAGCAAATAGGAATCAAAATATTTTACAGTGGTGGAGGGTAATGAAAAAGTTCTTCCTACACTTTCCAAGATGGCCGATGATTTATTAATAGCTACATCTGTACCTGTTGAAAGATTATTTTCCACAGCATGTATGATCATGGCAAAAACACGTACATCATTGAAAATTGATGTGACGCAAGCGTGATTATGTTTGAATACTTGGTCATCGAGTAATTTAAAAGTTAAAATTTGCAGTGTTTGAAATTAAAAATAATATGTACATGCATAAATATTTTTGTATAAGAGCGTAATAAATATAGCTTTACAAAATTATTCATCATTGTATACCATTTCGTTTATATTTTATAATATTTATTTTCGTTATTCAGAATTAAGCGAGACGAGACGAGACAACTGATAACGAGACGAGAACTTAATATTTTGGGAATTGGCGAGAGCGAGACGAGATTTTGTATACTCTCGCCTACTCTCGTTTCGTGTGAAGCCCTATTCCTGTTGCTTCAATTCAAAGATTCGATAGCATATCGGTCTTGGATGTCGACCATGAAACGTGGGCGATGGAACATGAAATCGACATTGAATATTCAAAGGATATTTCGATTTAATAACTCCATCGGCACACTATCGGGAACTCACATAGGAATAAACGAAAATTTCCCATGAACGTCTACGTTAATGTAGATCTTCAAACTCTCACATAATTTTATGCCTTCCGAGATGTGCGACATTCAATTTTTCAGGTATATTTAAATGTGAACGATGGGATTCTGAAACGTCGTATATACATACCTACTACTCTAGAGATAATTGAGATGAAAAATTCAGAATTTTCAGTTGAACTAATAAAAGTTCAACCTTCATCTGGAGAGATTAGATAAGTCGTATTATTTATTTCTGGAAGCTCCTACTTCTTGGAGATTACTGTGAAAACTGGGTCAAGTTGGGCATCGCAGTATTCAATGAAAATTTATGGAGTAATCTTTATCGCAGCTAAACTGCAACATGGACCAATTCAGAAGTATCTGAGCAAACTGAATTAGATTAATATGATGAAATTTTTGAGAGTTCTAACAAACGATCAAAATTTTGTCATTTTGTGTCATATGAAACAATTTCACCTAATCGTGTCCACATTAATCTGAATATTTCCCTTATAAATAGAACTTATCATAACAAGAATGCAATTATCGAAAAATTTCAGCGGTAATTGCACTGCAGAGCGAAAATTGCATCGCGAAAACATCCCGTTGCCTTGACAACACAAACAATACAAACAGATAAACTTCAAAGTGTCAAAAAATGTGGCGTTTCAGAGCATGATTTTATTCATAGTCTTCGTCAGTTCTTTGATATTTCTCTGACAATATTTCTTTATTCGTGAAATATTCCAATGAATTACACTCGTGCATAAAAATGACCAGATAATTTTACATTCAAGCGTGTTATCTTATAAAAATTGAATTCGGTGAAAATAAAGTCATGCAATTTTCAGATAACAAGCTTTCTCCCAAAATTATCGGTAATTTTTATGCACTTGTGCAATTATAACCGAACATTTTTTGAGAGTTCTAACAAACCACTAAAATTTTGTCATTTTGTGCCATATGAAATAATTTCACCGAACCATAGCTTCACTTTCGATTGCAAACATTAGCTAACTGTTTACGTCTGTTAGCATTTTGCATTACTTTCATTTGCTACCTGAAACAACCTGGTTGCGATCTGTTTAGGTCAACCAAGCAAACATTTTCGGATATATGTTTTCTGTCATTTGCATATCAAAATCTGACCAACCACAGGCCAAACACAGCTCCTATTATCGCGAAAACGACAACTGTCTTTGAATTATGATTGGTCTTACAACTTTGGTGTTTTCAACAACTCAACCATGGATACGGACTGTTTGACAAATGATAAATATAAATTACAGACGTCAACCTAAGGCATTTTGTTCGTGCAATAGTTAAATGAAATATCACTCGTAACTGGATTTATCTCATAAGTCTGTCTTTTATTTCTTAACTCAACTGAGTTGCTTACAGAAAACACCACTCGTCCTTCGGTCTCGTGGTGATGGCAACTCAGTTGAATTAAGAAATAAAAGACATACTTATCACTAGTAATATCACAAGTGATTGAATTTTCGCGATAAGTCTGTCGACTTATTTCTTAACGAAACTGAGTTGCTTGATAACACCAATTCATAAGACTTGAGTGAGTAAATAAGTTTTCTCCCACAATTTCATAGAATTTCAAGCTTTAGCTTAATACTTTTGGATAATTATGCATTGGATATGTCGGTGAGAGATTATGTGTTCAACAGATTGAAATTGCAGGAGTGTATTAGCCCATTGTGGAATCTTCAAACGCTTATAACTTTTCACCTGAGCTGAATCCAGAAAACTGGTAAATGAAAAAAAAAACATGAGTGCCAAAAATTATTTATCCAAAACCACCAGACCAATTCTACCCAATAACGAACTTATCCGAGATATTCATTCCTCAAATCTACTCTGAAAATTATATTATATCAATTGAAACTTAGCCAATATTCCAGTTTTGTTTTTACTGGAGATATTCTAAACCCAATTTGATTAACTTAGAAAAGTATAGGTATATTTCCATCATCATATGGATTATCCAAGGGCATTATTGTATCACCACAACAACCTGAGTGCTATTTTATATAATGAGAAACCATCCAGAAATAAAATTGACATGTCTCTTATAGGAAAATAAGATGACATGTACGAACACAGACCATATAATAATTAATAGATAGAATTCTGTGGAAAAAAAAATAATATAGAAGTAGGATTTATTATTGAAAAATCATATCTGCGAAAGTATTGGCTTGTTAGAGTTGAAAATGATAGCAATAGATCCCTAAAGTAAAACTTCATCTTAAATAAAAAAACTGAATTTGAAATTTGTTTTCGTTACTCCGAAATTATCTGGTCGATTTCGCCGAATAACGAACTCAACCGAGATATTTATCTCCCAAATCTACTCTGAAAATTTCAACTGTCTAGCTCATTCCATTCGAGAGTTATAGTGTTAACGCAGGGCCGGCCAGACAGAATGGATTTTGACCACGGATTATTGATCAGTGGGTCGAACCAAATAGTTTAAAACCATTTTCATCTAAAAATTCGAAAATTACATTTGGGCAAATTGATTTCATTTGATAAGAGGAATCTATAGCTAAATTCAATGTATAACTTGAAACCTCGCCCTGTATATGTAAGTAGTTATTTTCTTAAGGATGATGCGTATTTCAGGAATTATAACGGGTTACCATGTATGTTGATTTATCGATATACACGATATATATTCCTTGAGCTTCAACAATAGGAACATATATGCAATAATCAATTGCTAATATATCGCCTTATTGTAGTTTCGGAACCCAATAGACTTCAAATCAAGATAAGTTTCATTGTGAGTTAAATTTGGAGGTCAGTATTCCGTTGTATATCTAGGCTGTGCTTTGAGATAATTATCTATTTTTATTCTGTAATCGTAATTCCTGGTTGAATTTGCATATTTCAAGTGGTGGTCTTTGATTGGGAGAAGTATCAATCGTTTATTGACTAGGTTACAACATTTCATATTGTAATCGGATGAATTGGGAACTTCAAGGCGAGCTTCAAGGGCAATGTAAGATAACCAGCTAACAAACTATTCGTCCAACAGTATAATTTCCTATTTCGATATTAAATATAGCAGAAACACCTGTTGACAATATGTTATTGATTACCTATCAGTATTCACGAGGTTTGGGCATTTGGCAAGAGGTTACATTCCAAATATGCAATTCGATCTCGTACATATAAAGGCCCGAAATTTTTAAAATATTAATATTCTAATAGTCGGTATCTTATTCGAATAGTGGGATATTCCAATAATTTAATACCTATACAATTTATTGCACGAATATTCAAATACTCGAATATTTTAATAGTCAAATATTCAAATAATAGAAAAATTCCGTTTCTCAGAAACTAGCAGCCAACCTGCCACAATTTCTAATTTAGATCGAGGCAATAGATATAATGAGTAATAAAAAAAAATTAGGAAAGCACTGTCGTGAGGTCAGTCCGCTTTGGTGCGTTTCACACTACGAAGTACACACGCTTTTCCTAGTTTTCTAAAAAAATCTACAACTATCTATAATATAATAAAGGAGTGTTTTGTGTGATTATACATACTTGATTGTTTATCCAAGATTTATATATATAACTTTAAGTGTTTTTTTTTCGATCGTTGCGAATTTGGGATATTGATAAAATCTATTGAATTATTCGATTGTGCAAATCAGACACTTTTCGTAAAAATGTTGAGATTTAAGAACAGTTTTGAATTTTTTAATTAGTAGCACTGTGTTTATTCAGGAGTATTGTTTGTATTAATGTAACTGACGAATGCAGATTCTGTAGGGAGGAGGATGAAAATAAAAGGATCTCTAGAATCAATATACAATTCAATATTTAAACAGAACCTATTCTCCTGAAACCTAATTAACAAGTTTTTGACGCTCTTGTTCCTCAAAACAGAGTGCTTATCAATTTGCCCAAATGTCGGTAATTTTCGAATTTTTGGCTGAAAATGGTCTTAAACGATTTGGTTGGACTCACTGATCAAGAAACCTTATTCGAGATTCTGTCCGGCCGGCCGTCTGGCAGTCTGTGAACATGATAACTCTCGAACGGAATGAGCTAGACAGATGAAATTTTTAGAGTAGGTTGGGACCTAAATATCTCGGTTAAGTTCGTTATTAGTTTTGGAGTAAAATAAAAAATTATTTTTACATTACATATTTTTAATTCAATTTTTTTAAGATGCAGTTTCATCATAAGAATCCACTGATATTATTCTCAACTTTAACAAGCTAATACTTTCGGAGATATGATTTTTCAAAATTTCAATAATACATCGTACTTCTATATTTTCACGCGAATTCTATCTGTCTGTGTTCTGTCTGTTTGCGGTAGGTCCAGTTTGAAAGATAAACGGCATTAATGTCAAACGAAACTGAAAGTGTATTTCTAGAGAGTTTGCTTGATGTAAGTATGTAAACAATTTGAAATTTGTATTCGCTAAGTTTATAGGCAGAGTTTTTTTTTGGTTTGAGAGTCGAAAATGAATGATGCAAGGATATCGAGCATAATTTACGAGTCTTTCTGTAATTGTGGAAGATTTAGAACGGGATTTCCAACAAATGTACAGGTAGTTATTCCATAGTAACACCACAATCCACTATATCTACTAGCCTGGAAGATGATAAAATGGCAACACCGCTCAGAGACGTACGTCAGTCGAACGTTTGTTAGTTTGTTATTGTAAAAATGGACGATTACTTCTGATTCTGGAGTTAACCATTATTGTTTTTCAATTTGTTTTATCAACATTTTTACACAGTTCAGATCAAAAAATAATTTTATGTGAATTTACTCTTTGTAGCATTGAATTGATATTCTGAATTCACATAGACTTGTAGTTGTGGTTTACATTCATAAATCATTCTAAATTCACCTTGTTCTGTTTTCGCAAATTAACTTTTGAAAAATTTTGTAGAAAATACGAATTACAATGTTATTGTCCACCGAATGGAAAATAAACAGAAACATTTGTAGATAGCAGAAACTTACCATTATAGTAAGAACCAAAACAAGACAAACTCTAAGATGATTATCACAATTTTCATTAGCCTACCTTATTATAGTCTTATATAATAGTTATGTTTGGGAATATATATTTATTTTGAGAATTTCATTCAAGTTTATAATTTTTTGGTAATTGTCTAGAACATCCCATAACTGTCTAATCGTTCTGAAAATTTCCTCACTTGCTAATTTTGGGTTGTAGATAACGAATCTGAAGTTGAAAACCCGTACTCTCTTCTAGTTTTTTTTTTAATCCCAAAGTGTCCAAAATCTCAACACTTCATCTCGTAATTACATTGTTTTAAACTGTTTTATCGGTAAATATTCATCATAAATAAGACCTTATTGTAGTCCTCATCATTTTTCGACAGTAAATCATTTGAAAAATGATGAAATAGTCGAAATTTCATCAAAATCCAGCGCTACCGCATTGAAGGAGTATGCCTCTAAGA